>OU342742.1:330795464-332154548 GCA_910589775.1 Avena eriantha | reverse complement strand
TTGGATCCATATGCTTTATGAAAATCACACACATGCAATGACTCTAGTGCCGATTTAGGATAAGAAAACACATGCAATGACTCTAGTGCTGGTTTAGGATAAGAACACACATGTATTGACTCTAGTGGATCCATATGTGGTTCATGAAAAGAACACACATGCAATGATTCTGGTGGATCCATGTGTTTTATGAAAAGAACAGACATGCAATGACTCTGGTGGATCCATATGTGGTTCATGAAAAGAACACACATGCAATGAGTCTAGTGCTGGTTTAGGAAACGAACACACATGCAACGACTCTAGTGCTGGTTTAGTGGTTCATGAAAGAATACACATGCAATGACTCTTGTTGATCCATGTGTGGTTCATGAAAAGAACACACATGCAATGACACTGGTGGATCCATATGTGGTTTGTGAAAAGAACACGCATTTAATAACTCTAGTTGTGGTTCATGAAAAGAACACACGTGCAATGACTCTGGTGGATCCACGTGTCTTTTATGAAAAGAACACACATTCAATGACTCTAGTTGGATCCATATGCTTTATGAAAAGAAGAGACATGCAATGACTCTAGTGCTGGTTTAGGATAAGAACACACATGCAATGACTCTAGTGCGCGTTTAGGAAAAGAACACACATGCAATGACTCTAGTGGATCCATGTGTTTTATGAAAAGAAAACACATGTAATGACTCTAGTGGATCCATATGTGGTTTGTGCAAAAAACACACATGCAATGACAGTGGTGGATCTATGTGGTTTGTGGAAAGAATAGACATGCAATGACTCTGGTGGATCCATATCTGGTTTGTGAAAAGAACACACATGCAATGACACTAGTGGATCCATATGTGGTTTATGAAATGAACACCTATTCAATGACTCTAGTTGTGGTTCATGAAAATAACACACATGCAATTACACTAGTGGATGCATATGTGGTTTGTGAAAAGAACACACATTCAATGACTCTAGTTGGATCCATATGCTTTATGAAAAGAACACACATGCAAAGTCTCTAGTGCTGGTTTAGGATGAGAACACACATGCAATGACTCTAGTGCTTGTTTAGGATAAGAACACACATGCAATGACTCTAGTGGATCCATATTGTGTTCATGAAAAGAACACACATGCAATAACACTGGTGGATCCATATGTGATTTGTGAAAAGAACACACATTCAATCACTCTAGTTGGATCCATATGCTTTATGAAAATAACACAGATGCAATGACTCAAGTGCCGATTTAGGATAAGAAAACACATGCAATGACTCTAGTGCTGGTTTAGGATAAGAGCACACATGTATTGACTCTAGTGGATCCATATGTGGTTCATGAAAAGAACACCCATGCAATGACTCTGGTGGATCCATGTGTTTTATGAAAAGAACAGGCATGCAATGACTCTGGTGGATCCATATGTGGTTCATGAAAAGAACACGCATGCAATGACTCTAGTGCTGGTTTAGGAAAAGAACACACATGCAATGACTCTAGTGCTGGTTTAGTGGTTCATGAAAATAATACACATGCAATAACTCTAGTTGATCCATGTATGGTTCATGAAAAGAACACACATGCAATGACACTGGTGGATCTATATGTGGTTTGTGAAAAGAACACACATTAATAACTCTAGTTGTGGTTCATGAAAAGAACACACATGCAATGACTCTGGTGGATCCACGTGTGTTTTATGAAAAGAACACACATTCAATGACTCTAGTTGGATCCATATGCTTTATGAAAAGAACACACATGCAATGACTCTAGTGTTGGTTTAGGATAAGAACACACATGCAATGACTCTAGTGTTGGTTTAGGAAAAGAACACACATGCAATGACTCTAGTGGATCCATGTGTTTTATGAAAAGAACACACATGCAATGACTTTGGTGGATCCATATGTGGTTTGTGAAAAGAACACACATGCAATGACAGTGGTGGATCCATGTGGTTTGTGGAAAGAACAGACATGCAATGGCTCTGGTGGATCCATATGTGGTATTTGAAAAGAACAGACATGCAATGACACTGGTGGATCCATATGTGGTTTGTGAAATGAACACATATTCAATGACTCTAGTTGTGGTTCATGAAAATAACACACATGCAATTACGCTGATGGATCCATATGTGGTTTGTTGAAAGAACACACATTCAATGACTCTAGTTGGATCCATATGCTTTAGGAAAAGAACACACATGCAATGACTCTAGTGCTAGTTTAGGATGAGAACACACATGCAATGACTCTAGTGCTGGTTTAGGATAAGGACACACATGCAATGACTCTAGTGGATCCATATGTGGTTCATGAAAAAGAACACACATGCAATGACTCTAGTGGATCCATGTGTTTTATGAAAATAACAGACATGCAATGACTCTGGTAGATCCATATGTGGTTCATGAAAAGAACATACATGCAATGACTCTAGTGCTGGTTTAGGAAAAGAACACACATGCAATGACTTTGGTTGATCCATATGTGGTTCATGAAAAGAACACACATGCAATGACTCTAGTGGATCCATGTGTTCTATAAAAAAGAACATACATGCAATGACTCTGGTGGATCCATATGTGGTTCATGAAAAGAACACACATGCAATGACTCTGGTGGATCCATGTGGTTCATGAAGATAACAGGCATGCAATGACTCTAGTGGATCCATGTGCTTTATGAAATGAACACACATGCAATGACTCTAGTGCTGGTTTAGGAAAAGAACACACATGCAATGACTCTAGTGGATCCATATGTGGTTCATGAAAATAACACACATGCAATGACTCTAGTGGATCCATGTGGTTTATGAAAATAACAGACGTGCAATGACTCTGGTGGATCCATATGTGGTTTGTGAAAAGAACAGACATGCAATGACTCTAGTGGATCCATTTGTGGTTCATGAAAAGAACACACATGCAATGACTCTAGTGGATCCATATGTTGTTAATGAAAAGAACACACATGCAATGACACTGGTGGATCCATATGTGGTTTGTGAAAAGAACACACATGCAATGACTCTAGTTGTGGTTCATGAAAAGAATACACATGCAATGACACTAGTGGATCCATATGTGGTTCATGAAAATAACACACATGCAACAACCCTGGTGCATCCTTATGATTTATGAAAAGAACACACATGCAATGATGCTAGTGCTGGTTTAGGATAAGAACACACATGCAATGACTCTAGTACTGGTTTAGGATAAGAACACACATGCAATGACTCTAGGGGATCCATATGTGGTTCATGAAAATAATTCACATGCAATGACTCTAGTGGATCCATATGCTTTATGAAATGATCACACATGCAATGACTCTTGTGGATCCATATGTGGTTTGTGAAAATAACACACATTCAATGACTCTAGTGGATCCATGTGGTTTATGAGAATAACACACATGCAATAAACTCTAGTGGATCCATGTGGTTTATGAGAAGAACACACATCCAATGAACTCTAGTTGATCCATCTTGGCATAATTTGATATATGCCACGATGTATTTCATTGTACAAGATACTCACTTTCCATTTTTATACTACTCAGTTTTGCCCTCTCTCTTTCGTAGAAGCCCAAACCTGAGCTCACTTTATCTGCTACGCCATGATTGGTTGTCACAGTTGTCACGCGGATCGTGCGCACCAACTGTTGATCCTTCGTGATCCAACGAGCATCGTTGCACACGTCGTGCCCTTAACAGTACATCGTGAGACAGCACAGACATCTCCCTTAGCGAGACTTCTTCAAGAAGGAACACGAAGCTGTCCATAGAAAAAGTTGTCGAGTGGTCACGTCATGTTTAATCTAGTCTACAAAGACTACAAGTCTACTACACAGCAACTGGTCATCCATGACCCACGGGCTATACCATTTTTACTACGCAGCACGCCTGCACTCTCACTTCCGATAGGTCCCCCATCGCACAAACCTTCCACGCGGCAGCCGCAGCCAGAAGAGCTGCCTACCAGGGCCCTCGAGGAGGCCTAAATGTCCCCGCATTAAAAAACCCAGCCTATCGGGTCCTCCATTCGCACTCATCCACTCCTCTCTCTTCACTATCTAGCAAAACCCCACAATCCTCAACGTACAGCCATGAACCTTCTCCATGAAACCAGTGCGTGGGGGTGAGTGTGCGGGCATCGCCACTGGGGTGATGCTTCATGTGGCAGATTTGGAGGAGCATCATGTAGCACAAGGCGAGGAGGACATGCAGTTCAACCCCTTGGGGGACTATGTGCTTGCCAGTGCTAATGACTTTGGAGGCCCTGATGAGGGCGTGGAGTTCGACGAACACGCTTCACTCGTGTACCCAGAGGTACATCTATTTCTACATGTTTCATATTTTCTGCTCGAGCTTAATCTAGTCCTGGTTTCATAAAAAAATCTAGTCCTAATGATTAGATGCACCATACAAACCACTACATGGGGAGATCTAGTTTGTTCTAAATGAATCCACATTATTTATTTGTTAATAAGTTATCAAGAACACAAACCACATTAATTTAGGAGCAAGCTGGGGAGATAGCCGTAATGAACTGCTGAACTTGTGTAAATATGTTATTGTATTGAAAGTAACTTGGAATGGTGGGAGAAATATATATTTATTATTTTGCTCATTTCGGTTTGCATTTCATACATTACAGGTAGATTCAAGTGAGATGGACTCTGACAAGGAGAACAGGGACAACAAGAGTCGCCATGTCATGAAGAAGCTCAAGAGCGGGAGAATCCCTTTCCGCACTCGACTTGGGGAGCTCAGGTGCCCTTTCTGTAAGAAAGGAGTCAACCCAAGGATTGCCAGCTTGATTCCGCATGCGGTTGGCATCGGTAAAAGCCCGGCTAGTAAACACAAGTCGGTGACCAAGACTAAGCACGCTGCTTATGGCAAATTCTTGAGGGAGTATGTCAAGACCGGCCTAGTGTCCCCTTACTTAGGAATCAACAACTTCTAGCCGACCAACCCGTCACTGTGCTGGCCCGGCCACTAATAATGTTTAATTCTCTTACTGTTTCTAGACCCTTAAACTATGTGGTGTGTTGAAACCTCATGCTTTTCCACCGACACGTGTGTTGCAAAGTTGCTTGATCGTGCATGCTTACACCAGTGGCCTACCCAGAAACTTATAGAAGCATGGGCAAACGAGCTTCAATTTGGCAAATTCTGGACAAAATCACCAAATTAAAGAAAGGAAAATGCAAGCTTTACGCAATCGGCAGGCCTGAGCGGCTTCTTGGGGTGTAGGGATGCTAGGTCCCCGTTTATGCTTACACTTATTAAACTTGTTGGGAATAATAATCACAAATAGTTATACACTTCCTTCTGTCCTGTCACGTTACGTCGTCTCAGCATCACGCACCCGCTACGGATCGCCAACGGGATGGTGGTCTCTGTGACCGATCGCTGCCATTCCAAAGCCACGTCGCACACCCGTCCCATCGCCTACCGGGCACGGCCGCCAAATTTAATCGCTAGGATTGGAAACCAATGGTGCTTGCCCGGTCAAACTTGCTTCCACTTGGGTATGACCGGAATATTGGTAAACGCAATTTACGATGCATGCACCCCCCCTTTTACGCATCGCCTTCCATCTCCACAGCACAACACTGTGCAAAAATCCCCAACTCCTTCCGTCGTAGCCGCCGTAAGAACCATTGATGCCGCCGTAGGCACTGCCTCCGCCATGCCATACCACCACAATAGATCACTCCACCGCCACGCCCAGTACCAACCACCGCTAACGACCCTAGGCCACCGCCGCTGCATTAGCTCCTTCCACGGACGTAGAGCACAACGTGTTTGGCGACGAGAGCGACTTCACCGTCGAGTACACCGTCACTGCCCATGGCACCACCGAGCTGACGGTCGTTCACACAAATGCGTCAGCGGAGGTCACCAAGGTCATCGCAATGTACGAGCGGTGGCTATAGGAGCCGATGGACAGGTACAAGATCATCGGCCTTGACCTCGAGTATACCGGAGATAGGAAGAGGGCGGCACTTTTGCAGCTGTCCATGCGCAACCACTGCCTCCTATACCACGTATGCAAGGATAAATGTGTATTCCCGGAGCTTCGTGAGTTCTTGCGCAGGAGGGAGATCTACTTCACCAGCGTCGACATCAAGAACGACACTCCGAAGCTATAGCAGGATCTCCTCGTTCATGTCATTAATCACGTCGATCTCCAACGTTTGTGGAGGTACTCGGATGACGATACGGAGAAAGCCGACATGGCTAGACTCGCTACCGACATCATTGACCGCGAGTACGCCGACATGAAGGTAGAGTTCCCAAAGCACCTGCACGAGCAATGGGAGTGGAGGCACCTGAATTATCATGCGATCAAGTATGCAGCCAGGGACGCGTATGTCTGTTACGAGATGCTCAACAGGATCTGGTGGGTGGGTGAGTCTGTTGTTAACTACTAGTTTCGCATTCTGTTCCTAGTTTTATCTCGCCTGTATTTTATCTCACATGTATTTTCTAAGCATTTTGTGTTTAAGAACTGAGCTCGTATGATCCCTATGCTATTAGGTAGTTAACTTGTATGAATTACATTTCTCCCTTTTGTACGCTCAACATTCATACTTATAAATTATGTATGTGCCCTTTGCATGCGACAGAATCTAGAACTGCCATGCATAAGGTGGGATCCACAAGATCAGATGTTGTTGTCCACAAAAGGGCGCAATTTCTGTATAGCAAAGGATACAGTCATAACCAAACCCAGATTATAGTACGACAAAGGTAATACACAACAGTTCGTAATTGCTCACACATAGCTATCACACATAGTACTTCTGAAAACATAACAAGCCCCATACAAACACAACAATCATGCACTAAAACTCTACATCCCAACCTATTGGAAAACGCAACCGATCCTAGGATGCCTTTGGTCGCTTGTCCCGGCTTGTAGATTCCTCTACACTCCGGCATCTGGGGCAAATAACTTGCCTTGGTGGTGGTTCAATGGTGCAATGCCTGGAATGAAAATTTACAATATGGCGGTACAGCTCGTGGCTAACATACCCATCAATTACAATGTACTTCAGATTAGGTTTAGAAAGCGGCTTATCCTCCCATTAATCGTGCCCTAAATGCCTCCACCAACATCTCGGCAATTTTCCCTTCATGTCAGCGTACCATGGGTCGACGAGTTTGGCGGCAAGATCGGCCATCCCGGTCCTGCTGCCCTTCGTCCCTGGGATCTAGTAAATTTTCTAGATGTCCACTCTGCACTCCTTTGGGATTTTAATGTTGATAGTCGGGCTTTCAAGAAGTCTAGTGTCATTCGTGATGTCAACACTAGTAAATGTTATCTGCTGGTTCACAAGAAAGTCATGAAACAATGACCTAATCCTTTCACCCCCACCTGCATGAAATGAATTCAAACAAATAACATCGAAATAACTTTTGCAAACAGACGTTTCAGGAACAAAAAGACAGAAAAGTCTACCTGTTCCCATCAGCCTCCATCTCGCAAAAAGGTTGGTATACGAGGGCGTTCCCCTTCATGGAGAGTTGCACCATGGTGATCCTACACTGATCGTGGTTGTACTCAAGGTCGAGACCTACGAACCTACTTTCTTTGAATCACAGCCAACTCATGTAATTATTCAGAGTGTTCTTTACCGTCCGAGGGCCGGTGGTGTAGACGACATTGATCTTCTTCCTGGCATGTACTTCTATGTCGAAGTACGCAGTTGCTTGCCTGCCATCGTTTCGGACATCCAACAAGTCCATGACAAGAGGGAAAGGATACAGAGGAAGAGGGTGATGCCGTGGCATAGGAAATTGATGAGGCCATGGAGGAGAAAGACGATGAGGCCATGGAGGAGGAAATGAGACGGAGAAGTGAAACTGCTTACTGCAAGATTGGAACCGCCCTTACTAATATCTGGAATGGTGCACGACCGTTCGTAGTAGGGTGTAGGTGGAGAAAAATGGCGGTTTTACACGTCGACACTGGCGCTGCCTGAAATTTGTTCTGCGCCACTTGCATGTAGTAGAATCGAGGTCTACCATGCACGATCCAAGTAAAACATAGTCACATTTGCGCGTGCCAACCTTCACTCACTGACAGGTGGGCCCCATATTTTTCTCTCTTACGATTTATTTTTTCACTTCCTCTAGACGGTTTCGGTGCGTGCCCTCAATAATTACACCCCCCTTCCTTGTCTTCCACGCGGACGAGAACCAGCGGTGGCGGTTCCTCACTGGGTCACTCCCTACTCGAACAACTGCCCCCTCCCTGATTCCATGCCCTCTCAAATCCATCCGCCTCCTTATCACAACGCCTCTATTTATCTGCCGGATTCTAGACTCCATTTTCCGCTATGGGTAGAGCTTGGGGTAGCAGCAGGCTAAAGCGAAAGGCAGGCGACGACAACGTGGCTGGCCATGGCGACCGCCACCGCGAGGATTGGGGATGGCCGAACCTCAGCGGATCGAACATGCACATGATCGTCACGGGGCTAGACATCATCTCTGTCGGTCGCCTCGCTCGCTGCATCCCTGGCTACCGCTTCACGATGCGGGACATGGACGAACAACCGTTCGGCACGCCAGGCCTTCTTTACCCCGATACCAGCAAATGACCAAACGACCGCGATGGCCACGTAAGTTCTAGTATCTTGCTTATTGGTTCAGTCATATCGTTGATTCATATGTCCTGTGCTCTCATCGAAATCCTATGTTTCTTTCGTCGAACATGTTGTGTGCACGTGCGGTTTGAACAAATTGAACCATTTAAGACTATTCTATACAGTGGAAGCTCTGCTCACACCTGATATTCTGGTATTTTCGTAGTGACACAGTCTTAATTTAGGTGATAGATGAGTTGTCAATTTCGATTTGCAATGGAATGCCTGCTAGGTGATATTCTGTTTCCTAAAAAAATAAACAGATTAGACGATTTAAGGCTATTATGCCCCTAGCTGTTTATGATCATCGTCAGGAGTTTGTTCCGGGGGGGCTCTGCTCCTACTCAATATTTTGGGTATTTTCATAGTGACACAGGCACAATTTAGGCGATATTTGAGGAGACACTCGTATTTAGGCGATATTTTGGGTACTTTAATCTGAAGGTCTAGTTGTCAAATTGTATTTGCAATGGAATCCATGCTAGGTGATTCTACCAACTAACAACAAACTCTGCAAAATATTCATGCAAAAATGATGTTGCTGGATAAGTGGTCGGAATCAGTAGTGGTGAATTTCAATGAAGAAGAAGAGATGGAAATGGGAGATGACCAGAACTGGGTGGGTGGCAACCGCGAGTGGATGGTCCTTTTATCCTAGGATGGGAGTACTTGGACTATCAAAAATAGCTACAGATCGTTGAGATTTACATTGCCATATTTGGAGGGTGTCGGCATTACTACATTCAACAATGGGTGGTCGCCGCCCATTTCCGAATTCGCTTACATGTTCAACATGGCAGAACTTGAGCTCCTGAAGGTATAACTCCCACATACACCGCGGGAGGTGTGGAAGACCTGGGAGTACGGCCTATTAGCGGAGTTTGACAAGGAAATCACATTCATTAGATGCCTAGAAGACAAGGAATGGACAGTCTTGCTCGATGACTTCCTGTGGCCGGAGAAGTATGTCGACACCGTCTTCACCTCCAGCTACTATTCCAACAAACCGCAACGCATTTATGCGGTCACTAAACCTAGCGGAGACGTGCGTGTTTGGGAGTCGTTCATCTGGGGTGAGTCATGGTGTCATATAGCATGTAAAATCTCATTCAAAATTCTGCTTACTGACTGTAAGTAACACGCAGGTACCCATGCAGTCCTGTGCGTCATTCCAGCTCCGGTGATCAAAGATGCAGTAGCAGATGCTGAACTTGGATCACGGCACTGGTTCCTGGCACCTCTCGGAGGCGACACGAAACATGATGTTGAACTCATGTGGATTCATATCAGGGGAGCACTAAACAGCGTTGGTGATACAATAGAACATATGGGGACACAGCTTTCTTCATACCCATCGCTGCGGTGTCACGTTTTCTCGAGGTCCGCATGCCCATCCAAATACCCAGTAGAGCAAGTATGGAGCAAGTCTGGTGTTGGAGATGCGAAGAACTAGTTGTTGTTGCTCCTGGTGAAGCTGACGAAATACTTGGTGATGTTGATGCTGGTGAAGCTGACGAAATACTTGCTAATGTTGTTGCTGGTGAAGCTGACGAAATACCTGCTGAGGCTGCTGTTGGTGAAGCTAACGAAATACTTGCCGAGGCTGCTGCCGGAGTCCAGGAAGGACATGCTGGTGTTGTTGCTGAGGTGCCAGCACCTCCAGTGTTGATAGCAAACTGTGTGTTTGCTGCACACTCACGCGCCTATCATGTTGACACTCCAGATCCGTCCTGGAGCCGAATCCACGTCGGGGGAGGGGGCCTACAATTGGCTCATCAGTGGGGTCGTACGATTTGATGGAGAATGAGAGACGGCCAAACGTAGCATTCTGGTTCATTCCGACGATACCACCAGCTCCAGGGACCTAGTGCTCATACTGGCAGATCCATGAACCATTTGTCTTTATCTTTATCTTTAGTTTCCCCCTAGTTCTACGAAGTAAATGATTATTTGGTCAAGACTAGTTACGCTTATTTGTGTAAAGACTAAGCTTTGCTTATTTGTGTAAAACTAAGTTAGTCCTAACTGCGTAATATTCAGTGAAGCCCAGCTTTTCTTTCCACGCCCATAATAGCAGAATTGCAGCATAGAACAGACAAAGGTAATGTGCATACTAGGCATTTTGCTCAGGATAACAACCACTTCAAGTAAAACATACATGGTGTACGCATTTGAACGCATCACTAGAATGTGCCGCCTATTGATGATTGATGACATGGATCTAGCTTTTCTGCGCGTATTTGCATCGAATCGCTCATTGATTTGTTCATATATTTTTGGCAATGGCTGATTAACTCCACTCTCTTGGTAACATGCTTCGTCAGCGAGCCCTTGTTGATGCAATGCAAAGTACGGAACATGGTCTTCATCGTCATTCCATTTAGGTTCTCTATGTTTCATCATCACGGAGCTACTAATTTCAAATGAAAATCTAGTAAACAACATATGTGTATATTGTTAGAGTATGATACAGACATGGTACATACATGTTTTTCTACAATCACAAGAAGAAAACTGGATGCATTTTCACCTTGTTGGCGTTGTGCCGAACTGGGTGGATGTGGCTTTCAGGTTCGAAGAGGAAGGCGTCGTGGCTGGTGCGTGTGCGACCACGGCGACGGCGAGCTCGGATTCTAGAGGAGGACAACAGGACCGAGCATGGTCGGCATGGTGACAGATCTCACCCGGGAATGAATTCTTGTCCCCGCTCCGTGCCATGGGTGTGGCCATGGTGAGGGCGAGCTCCGATTCGGGATGGGGAGGAGAGCGAGGCCAAGCAGGTTCGTCCATGTCCCAGCTCCGCGCCATGGCCACAACCATAGATTGCCGCTCCGGGGAAGAAGAAGGCGCGTAAAGGATGCAGGCGCCAACGCTGCAAGCCTACATGGTAGCCACGATAAAAGCGACATAACAACGTAAACTAACAGGGGGGCCCAACTTGACGGGCGTTAGCCTGATATTTTGTATTGAAACATAAAGTTGAATTCATACCAAAAAAGACCCTCTGAGTATTTGGTACACCAACTTTGGGCAACGCAGCTGATTACAAGCAACTTGGGTACCGTGTTGCCTAGGCACCTCAACTTTTAGGCCGCAAATTATATTCTCTTTATGATTGGCCTCTTCCAAAGCTTTCTCAGCAATCTAAAGTTTGGTCTCCAGATCGGCGGCACGCTCCAATGCCTTGTCTCGAATGACCTCGAACTCCTTGACAGCAGTTGTAGAAATCAGAAAGTAACGCAAAAAGTCTGAAAGTTGGGAGGAAGAGCAGAAATCACAAAAAATGATGACAATATACCTCTCAGACCTTTGGCTTCATTACGGATCTTGATGAAGTGAGAGGCCATATCAACCATCTCACGCATAACAGGCTGCAAAGAAGGGCAGTAAGAAACACAAGTAAAGGAGGGTCCATAGTGAAATTAAAAATAGAGGGTGTACTTACATATTGCATATCCACCTCGGCAGGGCTCTCACATATCACCACGCCTTTGCCATCCGATTTTATTTTCTTCGGTGGTAGGGGCTTCAACAAAGCAGCAACATTCTTCTAGACAAGTGGATCCGCAGAAGACGCGAGAAAATCTTTTGGGCCATCGACAATAGGGGCAAAAGAAGTGCCCAGGGGATATAAGGTTGGGTGCTCTGCATCATCACCACTACAAGGGAAAGGATGAAGAACAAAGAAGCCTCGGTAACCAAATCATCCGACAAAATAGCAAAAAGAAGGAAAGCACTTACGAGGATACGTCCTGCGCAAAGCGGGACAAGTTCTTGTGAGGAGGAGCCGACGATAATGGAACATCACCCAAAGGTTTTGAGGCCGTAGAATCATTTGAGCCCTCAATGTTTTCCATGACGTCAGGATGTTTTCGCTTTACGCCAACAGGCACAACCGAAAATCGTCGGAGCGAGCCGACAGAAGAGATGGTGTCCTCGATGAAGATTTCATGGCAGACGTCTCCATTTCTTTGTCAGCAGCAGTCCCAGTCATGGGGAAATCATCAGAAGTAGAAGGACTAGCAGGAAGTTCACCACTCTCAAGAAGAGGAGGAAGGCAGGACAGATGATCATAATCCTGTGCAAACATAAAAACCAGCAACCACAAAGGAGAACAATTGCAAAATAGACCAAAGATGGTAAACAAAGAGAAAAGAATTAACCTCAGGAAGACGATTCTTCTTGCCAAAAGTGATGCAACCCGTCCTACGGATGCTCCTACATCTACACCACAAAGTCCCCCAAGTGGACCAATGACCCGTGCCTGAGCCAAGCTCCTTCAAGCTAAGGTGAATTCGCTCCTCTCATCATGTGACTTTGACATACACTTGGATGGCTTGCTATTTCATACCACTACTCTATGCATGATTAGGTACGAAACCCTGCCGCGTCGACCCACGAGCCCTGAAGCTGCCTCTGTCCTGAAGCTGACTGAGTTGGACTGTCCACCCCGATCCAGCCGGAGTGTCCAGCATAGCCGGAGTGTCCGGCCTACCCTAGCCCCATCCTGGCACGGACAATCGGTATGCCACTTCGAACACTACCCGGAGTGTCCGGCCACCCAGGACTGTCCAGTCCACTCGACCCGGACTGTCCGGCCTAAAGATGGGCATGCGAGCCATAGCTAGGCTCTGTGGCCCATCTACCCCTCTACTTCGCCCAGAACTCTACTTTAATGCCTAAAGTACCCCTGAACTTGTGGTTGGCTTATATATAGCCCCCCACATCTATTGTAAACCCTAGGCTTGATATTTGGAATTAGTGGAAACTCCTTGTGGATCTATCTAGTTCTTACCTCATGCTCCTTTGATAGAGGAGCACCAAATATCCCAAACCTCGTTGGAGTTTGCATCGTGCCTCCGCATTGTACAAGGCCTAGGCATCAGAGTCCCTTTTCCTAGACGTCAAGATCTCACCGAGTCTCCCTCCTCGTCGTGCCGGTTCGAGAGAGAGTCCTCCGTCTGACGATGATCCTAGGGATTGCGCCAGACCGGTAGCCGCCGGCGTGAGTGCAATTGGCTTGTATCGTGTCTTCATGTGTGTGTGTTCATCGTGTTCTTCGTGCGTGAGTTCAAGTTTTTGCTCTCTCCCCTCATCCCCCACACTTACTCTGTCTCGATTTGAAGGGATTCGTGAAAGATCGGGCCATCCCCGAGGTTTCCCCGCAACATATGGTATCAAGAGCTTCCTTGCTCACGAATTTCCCCACTAATTTTTCTTCTATCCACTAAAAATTCGAAAATCCCCAAAAAAAGAGCCCAAATTTTTCCTTTGGATTGATCTCTTGGTTTGGAGTGTTAATAGTGGTTTTGATCCGACCAAACCTTGTCTTAGGCGTTGGTCCAGCTTTCTCTTGCATTTTCCCAGCCCAATTAGGCCAGTTTTTCGCGGATTTGAGGTCTTAAGGTGAGGATTCCGCTCAAAAACACGAGTAGGAAACCCGCACCGGAGTTTCTGGCCCCACCAGACCGGAGTGTCCGGACAGACCGGAGTGTCTGAACAGACCAGAGTGTCCGGCCCAACCAGACCGGAGTGTCCGGCCAGACCGGACTATCCGACAGAAATAGACCGGAGTGTCCGACTGGAACGCCAATTTTGACAGTTTTGCCTCATTTTTCGCATTGGCTAATTTCCTTTGTTTGCTCGTGTCCCGTGTGCGTGTCAGCAACTAACAACAAGCTTACGCATCATTACCTCCGCGCTCATTGACACCACGGCACCGATCATCCTTCCACACCACCGACGTCAAGTGCATCATCACCAACGAAGGTATAACTTGTGTCAACTTGTTAGCCCCTATCTTCCTTTGTGTGTATCTATCCCACGAGAGTGGCTCATCTTGTGTTTGCTTGAGCATTGTGCATTTGTCCTTGGATAGTGAGAGTGCAAGAGCAATAGCAAGTGTGACTAGGTAGCATCAAGGGAGGTAAAAAAATAAGAAAAAGAAAATAGTCTCCCATAGCAAAAGAGAGTCTCAGAGCTTGTAAGCAAGAGAGAAATAAAGAGCTCCCAAGGCAAGTGCACAAATCCGTTGCTCATTTTTCCTCTTTGCAAACGAGTCACTGTCTCTCCTTGTATTGGCACGACACTGAGCGTAGTCTTTGTTAGGACATTTTGTTTGCTCATTTTCATAGTGGTGTCAATGCCAATAATCTCCACGTGTGTGTATTTAGTCGTAGGTTCCCATCACCATTTCAAGTTGTTGACCTTTTGCCTTTGACTTGAGTTTTGTTTGGATTTTACCCACTTTTGACTATCCCTTTTCTTTTGGTTGGTTCTTTGGCATTACACAATCCTAACCTACCACAAATAAGCTTTTGAGAGTTAGTTCTTCCTTTAGTGTGAGATTTCTTTGCGTTTTCACTTTGCAAGCTAATATCTCTCACTTGTGGTTTCTAGTTCGGTGCAATCCCCAACGTGAGGTTGAAGGTTCCCCGCACCACATATTGCTCTCCATATACAACCCTTTGTGTTTTGCATGATGGATAGGCACGGTGAGTCGACCCAACCACCTTCCTAAGAAGAAGAACATGGACCATACATGACGCTCGCAAGTCACTTCATCGTCCGACAAGAGTTTCGTGAACGTTGCCAAGCCCTTGAGACGCGACAAGATGAACAATTTGACGAGACGCAAGCCGAGTTCAAGAACATCGACAACTGCTTCGATGGCCTTGAGAGGCAAATGCACGCAATGCATCACAACTTTGTCCATCAAAATGAAGCGCTCCAACGCTCCGTCGCCGAAACAAATGACAATCTCCGCCGCCTCATCGACGGAATGGCAAGACCGCTTTCACGTGCATCAAGCTCGTCAAGATCTTCGCGTCATCACGCTCCTCTTCAACAACATCTTCCTCCAAGTGCGCCAAAACACAATGATGCCCCCGTGGTTGAAGATGGAAGTTCTTCGAACTATGTACCTTCCCCACGGCACGCCACAATGATACATTGCAAATGTATCTATAATTTTTGATGTTCCATGCTTGGTTTTATCCACTTTCTTGTGTTTTGTTCCAACTTTGGAGTACTTTTCATATGATTTCTTGGACTAACCTATTAACAAGAGGCACAGTGCCAGCTGCCTGTTTTCTGCTGTTTTTGGTTCCAGGAAAGTCAGAAAATGAATATTCTCGGAATTGGACGGGACAAAAGCCAAAGCGCCTATTTTTCTGGAAGTGATCAAGTGCCAGAATATGAGACGGAGAAGGACCAGGGGGCCACCACACCACCTGGCCACGTGGCCCAGCCTGGCCCGCGCCAGGGGGTGGTGAGGCCAGCCCTGGCACCCCCTCGTCCTCTCCTTCCGCCTATATATTTCCCTCAAGACGAAAACCCTAAGTACCCGATCAAAAATCCACGAAAGAGTCTGTAGCCGCCGTCATCTCCATCCCTAAATCGGGAGGGATCGGAAGCTCTTCCCGGCACCCTACCGGAGAGGGGAATTCACCCTGGAGGCCTTCTTCATCACCATGCAAGCCTCTAGTGTGATGCGTGAGTAGTTCATCCTTGGACTACGGATCCATGTAGTAGCTAGATGGTTGGTTCTCCTCCTTTGTGCTTTTATGTTTAGATCTTGTGAGCTCCGTTCATGATCAAGATCATCTATTTGTAATTCATACATGTTGTGTTTGCGGGGATCCGATGGATATTGAGATGCTATTTCAGATTGATTATTGATTCTATCATGTCTTTGTTATTTGAGATCTTGCATGCTTTCCGTTGTTAGTAGCTATCTTGGCCAAGTAGATGCTAGCAACTCCAAGAGTTAGTATTATGCTCGATAGTGGGTTCATGCCTCTGGTAATCTGGGGAAGTGACAGAAATCTATAAGGTACTAGATGTGTTGTTGTTACTAGGGAGAAAACAACAATCCTTTGTTCATAGAACAATCGTATTATTTACTTTACACGCAGTTCGTAAAGCAATAATCTGTTGCTTGCAACTTAATACTGGAGGGGGTTCGGATGATAACCTGAAGGTGGATTATTAGTCATAGATGCAGTTGGATGGCGGTCTATGTATAATGTTGTAATGCCCTATCAAGTCTAAGAGGAGTCAAGATGATTAGTATATGCATGTATTGCTTTCTCGGTGTTTGTCAATTGCCCCGCTGTAATTTGTTCACCCAGCATGTTATCTATCTAAGGAGAGCCACCTCTAGTGAACTATGGATCCCGGTCCTTTTTCTTTACATACAATCTATAAACTGTTTACTGCTTTGTGTTTACTTTCTGCAAACTATTACTTCCTTCCATTCGATACGTTTAATCCTTTGTTTTCCGCAAAACACGGTGAGATTGACAACCTCATCGCAAGTTGGGGACAAAGTTCTGTGGTTGTGTTGTGCAGGTCTCCACGTTGCTACTAGCACCGGTAGTGCGCCCTGCCAAAGCTCAGCTAGTAACACCTTTGGGGTGTTTCCTTGCTCCTACTGGTTCGATTAAACCTTGGTTTCATAACTGAGGGAAAACTTACAGTCGTGCTCATCATACCTTCCTCTTGGGGTTCCCAACAAGCTCTACGTCGAAAGTCAAGCGCATCACACAACGTCAAGCTATGATGGTGATTTCTCTTCAAGGCCCCAAGCAAGATAAGAAGCACACTGTCATCACGCAAGGGCATTGGTGATCCAACAAGAGCAACCACAAGAAGAACCGCAAGTGCAACCGCAAGTCCACCACCATCGCCCGCGACACATACTTGAGACAACAAGTGATGACTCCAATTGGGAGAATCAAGCTCACCATCGACATGAAGTTCTCCAATATCCCCCTCCTCGTCATCACCATCATGAACGTCCGCACCGACACCATGGTCATCACGAGGCGCCTCCTCCACACCACTAAAACTTGGAGCGAAAAGTGGTAAAAGTTGAGTGACGCCCACCACATCAAGAGGCTCAAGACCATGATCTTCGCCGTGAGGCCCGTGCGCCTAATCCACATCACCAACCGAGGAACGAGCCGCCCCTTCGTCATCAACCGCGTCATGAGGCTCCACATCCTCAACACCCTCATGGGGCCCAAGCGCCTCAACATCGCCAACAACCCCGCCAAGAGCAAGAGCAAGCGCCATAACAACAACATAAAGAGCAAGCTCCGCAACAAGGTCGCGAGAACCAAGTTCCGCCTCCTCAACCACAAGATCGTCGACAAGCTCATCGCAATGATAGCATGGAAGATGAAGACCGTCATCAACATGGCAACCATCTCTACCGTGACCGCAATGAGTAAGAAACATTTGGTAAGCTCAAGTTCACATGATTAAATGACCCCGAAGAATATCTCTCATGGGCACTCAAACTCGACAAGATCTTCCATATGCACAATTATAAAGAAGATGGTCGTCATGGCTTCGCTTGAGTATGATGAGTATGCCAACCTTTGGTGGGAACAGGTTCAAGTTACTCGTGACGCAAGACAAGAGCCGCCAATCACAACTTGGCATGCATGAAGGCTCACATGAGATCCCGTTTTGTTCCCGCGCACTACACACATGACCTCTTCAACAACCTTCAATCACTGTGCCAAGGGACAAAGACCGTGGAAGAGTACTTTAAGGAAATGGAACTTAACTTGATCCGCGCCAACATTGAAGAGCACACAGAGCAAACTATGGCACGTTTCCTTATTGGCTTGAATCACCTAATCAAGCGCATCGTCGAGTTCCAAACATGCAACAACATGGTTGAGCGTGTGCACATCGCAACAAAGGCCGAACGTTAAGTGCAAGAGGACATCAAGTACACCAAGCCCAAGACGTACTTCACCTACAAGCAAGCTTAAACAGCTACGCCAACAACCTTCAATGGAAGCTCCTTAAGTACCTCCAAGCCTTCCTTCAAGCCCACACTTCCCCAAGGAAAACTGCCCCTAAGTGGCAAACAAGCAAAGAGTGATACACCTTTCAACGTGAATGCTACAAGTGTGGAGGCAAGGGACATAAGTCAGCCGAGTGTGGAAACAAGAAAGTGTTGTTCATCCATGACAATGGCGATGAAGAGTACTTGAGTGAAGATGAATTTGATGTCTGAGTCAAGGAAGCAATGACAAGGCAACGAGTGGAAGATGACCAAGAACTCATCATGTGTGAACATGACACAAGTCCATTACTTGTCGTCACAAGGATCTTGACCACTCAAGCATAAGAGCATGAAGACCAATGCTCAAATATCTTCCAAACACGAGCCAACATCAATGGCAAATCTATCAAAGTGATCATCGATGAAGGGAGTTACCACAATCTGGCTAGCACCAAGTTGTCTGAGAAGCTCAACCTCACCCTCCATCCGCATAAGCACCCCTACCACGTGCAATGGCTAAGTGACCAAGGGTCCATGAAGATCAAGCATACCATTTCGGTAACCTTCACCATTGGCCCTTACAAAGACACGGTCGAGTGTGATGTAGTTCCAATGACAATTTTCCACATATTGCTTGGTCGACCATGGCAATTTGACAAGGCTCCTCTACATGATGGCCACACCAATGTGTACACCTTCAAATGGCTCAACAAAACATGTGTTTTGCAACCAATGACTCCTAGACAAATAATTGCGGACAACGCAAAGGCTTTAGCGAGGGTGCAAAGCACAACATCTACTTGTGAGAAGAGTGGTGAGTGAGAGAGCCACATCATAGTGAGTGAGAGCCACAAGCCAAACTCGAGTGAAAAAACTAAGAGTGTTCTCCTTGCCACCAAAAGTGAGATGCGAGATGTGCGGAACAACCCATCCATCTTGCACTACGTCCTCATTTGCAAGGGACTAGCGCAAGGAACTAATGAATTAACCAATGTTCCTCCATCTTTGATGATTGTTTTGCAGGAATTCAAGGATGTATTCCTCGAAGAGCTACCACATGGACTACCTCCTCGTCATGGCATCGAACATCGCATTGATCTCATTCCTGGCGCGCCCCTTCCAAACTCCGCCGCCTACCGCATGAACCCGTAGGAGACGAAGGAGATCGAGCATCAAATCAACCAACTCGTCTCCAAAGGTTTGATCCAAGTTAGCACTAGTCCAAGTACGGTACCCGTGATTCTTGTTCCTAAATCGGATGATACGTTACGGTTATGCATGGACCGATGTCCAATCTATGTTGTTACCGTGCGTTATTGACATCCTATACCGCGTCTTGATGACATGCTTGATGAGTTGTGTGGAGCCACTATTTTTTTCCAAATTTGATCTTCATAGTGGTTACCATCAAATATGCATGGCTGAAGGTGATGAGTGGAAAACCACATTCAAGACCAAACTTGGTCTCTATGAATGGTTGGTTATGCCCTTTGGCTATCTAATGCCCCATCCACCTTCATGCGCCTCATGAATCATATTTTGCGTTCTCTCATTGGCAAGAGTGTCGTTGTCTACTTTGATGATATACCTATTTATAGCAAGTCACTTGAGGACCATATTAAACATGTCAAGGAAGTTTTGCAAATCCTTCAACATGAAAAGCTATATGCTAATCTTCCAAAGTGCACATTTGCTAAAGACAAGTTGATTTTTCTTGGATTTGTCGTTTCTTCAAAGGGCATTGAAGTTGATGTTTCCAAAGTAAATGACATACGAGATTGGCCCATCCCAACAAATGTGAGTGAACTCCGAAGTTTTCATGGGTTGGCCGATTTCTATCGTCGCTTTGTGAAAGACTTTTTGACCATTGCTTCTCCTCTCAATGAATCGACCAAAAAGAATGTCACCTTCGTGTGGGGCTAGGCACAACAAAAAGCTTTTGATGAACTTAAAAAGAGGCTCACCGAAGCACCTCTTCTTGCGTTACCGGATTTCACTAAAACTTTTGAGATAGAGTGTGATGCTAGTGGTATTGGAATCGGAGGAGTCCTTATGCAAAACGGGCGTCCTATAGCCTACCATAGCGAGAAACTTGATGGTGCTCGCCTTAATTATTCGATTTATGACAAAGAGCTTTTTGCCTTAGTTCGTGTCCTTCAAGTTTGGCAACACTACCTATGGCCTAAAGAATTTATCATACATTCCGACCACGAGTCGATCAAATATCTCAAAGGCCAGGCCAACTTGAGTAAGAGACACGCTAAGTGGGTTGAGTTTATGGAGTATTTTGCACACATTGTCAAGTATAAGAAGGGCAAAGATAATGTAGTTGCGGACGCTTTGTCTCGCAAGCACGCAAGCCTTCTTACGAGACTTGAATTCAACGTGTTGGGTCTTGAGGAAATAAAAACTTTGTATGCTTCCGACCCGTTCTTTGAACCAATTTTCGCAAAGTGCTCCATTGATAAAGGAGTGGATGATTTCTATTTGCATAAGGGCTTTCTATTTAAACAAAATAAGCTTTGCATTCCAAAGTCCTCTCTCCAACTTTTGCTTCTCCAAGAATCTCATGGTGAAGGCCTTATGGGTCACTTTAGTCGTGACAAGACATTGGACATGCTCTCCACTCACTACTTTTGGCCCAAGATGAAGCACGACGTGGAGCACTACGTTCAATGATGCATGACATGTGTTCAAGCTAAGTTGCAAGCTAACCCTTATGGTCTTTATAAGCCATTGCCTATTCCTCATACACCTTGGTCAGACATTAGCATGGATTTTGTGTTAGGATTGCCTAGATCTAAACATGGTCATGATTCTATATTTGTTGTCGTGGATCACTTTTCCAAAATGGCACACTTCATACCATGCCATAAGACCGATGATGCTTCACATGTTGCAAATTTGTTTTTCAGGGAAATCGTCCATCTTCATGGTGTGCCAAGAACAATCGTCTCCGACCGCGACGTCAAATTCATGAGTTACTTGTGGAAGACCCTCATGGCCAAGCTCGTCATCAAGCTCAACTTCTCATCCGCATCGCATCCTTAAACCGATGGCCAAACCGAAGTCTTCAACCGAAGCCTCGGGACTCTACTTCGCGTGTTGATCAAGAAAAACCTCAAGGATTGGGAGGAATGCATTTCACACGCCGAGTTTGCCTACAACCGTGCCAAGCACTCAACAACCAAGATGAGTCCCTTCATGATCGTCTATGGTTTCGAGCCCCTCACCACGCTCGACATCTTACTACTACCTCTCCATGAGCGCACCAACATGGGTGTTGAGAAGCACACACAAGCTATGAAGAAGCTTCACGAAGAAACAAGAGCTACTATTGAACAAAAATTCCTTCGCCAAGCTTCAAAGTTAAACAAGGACAAACGAGAGTTGATCTTCTAGGAAGGTGATCTCGTGTGGATACACCTAAGCAAAGACCGCTTCCCCAAGGAACGCGACTCCAAGCTTAAGCCAAGAGGAGATGGTCCCTTGATACCGACATCCAAGTACCTTGCAAGCAATACATTCAACGTCAAGGATCTCTCGCCCTACCATGGAGATGTTCAAGATGACAACCATGAAGAGTCGAGGATGACTCTTTTCCAAGGGGGGGGGCTGATGCAGCCCGTCCTACGGACGCTCCTACATCTACACCACTAAGTCCCCCAAGTGGACCAATGAACCGTGCCTGAGCCAAGCTCCTTAAAGCTAAGGTGTCGCTCCTCTCATCATGTGACTTTGACATACACTTGGATGGCTTGCTACTTCATACCACTACTCTATGCATGATCAGGTACGAAACCCCGTTGCGTCGACCCACGAACCCGGAAGCTGACTGAGCCGGAGTGTCCGACCCGAATTAGCCAGAGTGTCCGGCCTACCCATGCCCCATCCTAGCGCGGACAATCAGTATGCCACTTCGGGCACTACTCGGACACTATCCGGAGTGTCCGGCCACCCCGGACTGTCCGGTCCACTTGACCCAGACTGTCTGGTCTGAAGATGGGCCTACGAGCCATAGTTGGGCCTTGTGGACCATGTATCCCTCTACTTCGCCCAGAACTCTACTTTAATGCCTAAATTACCCCTGAACTTGTGGCTGAACTATATATAGCCCCCACCTCTATTGTAAACCCTAGGCTTGATATTTGGAATTAGTGGAAACCCCTTGTGGATCTATCTAGTTCTTGCCTCATGCTCCTTTGATAGAGGAGCACCAAATATCCTAAACCTCGTTGGAGTTTGCATCGTGCCTCCGCATTATACAAGGCCTAGGCATCGGAGTCCCTTTGCCTAGATTTCAAGATCTCACCGAGCCTCCCTCCTCGCCGTGCCGGTTTGAGAGAGAGTCCTCCGTCCAACGTTGATCCTAGGGATTGCGCCGGACTGGTAGCCGCCGGCGTGAGCAATTGGCTTGTATCGTGTCTTCGTTTGTGTGTGTGTTCATCATGTTCTTCGTGCGTGAGTTCGTGTTGTTGCTCTCTCCCCTCATCACCCACACTTACTCCACCTCGATTTGAAGGGATCCGTAAAAGATCGGGCCATCCCCGAGGTTGCCCTGCAACAAAAAGGCTCTACACGACAATCTGATGGAACCATACTCTTCGTTGTAAGGGTCCTAAAACTACAAACCCTTTTTTCATAAATCTTGAGGGTCGGGTCATCTCGAGAAATCCTCATTGGATCCTTTTTTCCGTTATACGCCCACATACTAGAAATACGGGCCTATAGTGGCTGGACGCGGATCCGCAAGAAATATGCCAGAATATGAAGACCAAATAATTCCTTGCCAATCTCATGCCGCAGTTTGGAAATACGGTCAATATAGGGTTGGATCTTCGCCATTTCTTATGCAGAAGGACGTTGATCCCAAGAGTCAAGTAAGCGGCAAGTCTTTTTAGGATCGAAGGGGGCTAACCTGAAAGATTGACCCTCGGCTGATTGATCATTTATGTAAAACCACTTGGCTTTCCATCCTTGGACGGAATCAGTAGGCTTAAAGTCAAAGTAATATACATTGGAGCGAACGGAGAAAATGAATATACATTGGAGCGAACAGAGAAAATGGCGCCACCAACGTCATGGACGATGGTGTCGGTGGCGTTGCGGCGAACATAAAAGAAATACTTCCACATGCCCCAATGGGGATTAATCCCGAGAAAGCATTCACAGAGTGACATAACAAGCAACATGGAGGATAGAGTTCGGCGTGAGCTGATATAGCTGCACGCCATAGACGAAAATAAGACCACAAAAAAAATTCATGGATAGGAAGAGAAAGGTCGCGGAAAATAAAGGAGAGAAACATTACCCTCCAGCCCGGTTTGGGGATTGGAGCAGCTTCGTCCCCAGGAAGCTTGAAGGTACCCTCCGCCAGATGGCCGGAGTTTCGCGCCTCACTGAGCTCCCGCGCCGTACACTTGGAAGGGGCCCATCTGACGGCCCTCTTCTCGGTGACCTTCGCGACCGTAGTGGAATTCCCCACCTTGCTCTTTCCCATGGCGAAGAAAAGAGCGACACTAGCACGAAGCAGGAGTTCGCAAGAGGGCAAGGAGCGCAAGGAAGAAGATGAAGCCAGCAGAGGAGAGGTGAAAAACAGTAAAAAGGATTCCACCCTCTATAAAGAACTACGATGCGAAGTTAAAACTGTTTGATGTAAAATCGAACGGTCGCAAGGACACGCGATGGTGACGCGTGTCAATAGATTTCGTAAAGAAAAATATTTTAAGAAGTTATTGTTGCGGATAAAAATGGGAACATAATGCACGCCACATCGATCTCCGTGAAAAAAAGGCACGTGTGGTCAGGAAACTATGCTGCACATGCCGCCACGCATCATCATTTCTGTTGCACGGTCCCATGATCGAAACATCTCGTCAAAGGCATATTTTTTAAATAGTAATAAAATTCATCATCAATAACGTCACAGCAAAAAAGGTTTAGTGAAAAAGACACACACCCAAAGAAAAATAGGGAGTCGAAGTAAATTCCTCCATAGAAAAGATTAAGGCTACAATCGAAGAATTTCGACTGTATCCTCAGGGGCTACTCCTATCGGGAGCGGGAGCGCTGGTTGCGCATCCGATATTTTTTTTTTAAAAAAAGGGGATTGATGTGATTGTAAAAAAATCTTTGAGTCTATGTCCTGATGCATACATCCGAACATAGCCTCGGGGGCTACTACTATCAGGAGTGCTGGCACGCACCTGATAAAAAGAAGAAAACAAAAGCTCCTATCGAGAGGGTCTATGAGAAATAAAAATAAAAGCATTAGAAAAATATATCTCGGATCACATCCAAACGCGATAAAATTCCGAATGCCATGTTCAAAAACATGAAGGTAAGACCTCAGGATTTGTCCTGTGTGGCTTGGTAATTGCACAAGAATGCGCTCTGCCAGTAAAATATCTGTATCTACGATACGATGAAAAATCTCGATGGACATGTTGGGTACCCGATAAAGTAGAATTGGGATTATTCGATAAGACCTTAGCGTCTCGAACTAAATTACGCTAGTAATAAATTCTGAGTTCAGGCTTAGGACTTGAATTTGATGTAGGACAATCTTGTTTTTGCCCAGACACAATTAACTGATTCCCGATCTGTCAGATGCATCAGGCTTATTGTACCAAATCCCTATGAAATCAAAAATAAGAACAAAGGAAAAGAACTGAACATATCTTTGAGACTCAACCCGAATCTACGATTCAAGTTGAGTCTCGGGGGCTACTTGCATAGGTATGATTACTTGAGTACCTATGATTTGCTACCCAGGCTCGAAGAAAGGTTTACGGCCATGAAGAGTCAAGATGATAGCCCGAAAGGAGCAACCAACAAAGGCTGTAGTTGTATTAGGAAAGAAGAGAAAACACCGACATCGAGTTGGTATTGTAATCATGTATGTATAACCTATCCGAATACAGTTTTAAGACCCGGTCTATTATATATAGGATGGGAGATGCTTAGATGAATACTGCCGAACAATCCCCAAGAGGTTAGTAATAGTGCGATTCACCAAATATTCATGCGACTTTGATTCCATTGTTCTCCTAACATCCGACGAAATCCCCAGCGTTCTCTTTTCCGCGAAACCCTAAGTCCTTCTTCATGGACATTGCCGAGGTTACCCCTCATCAGATGGTATTTTGAAACAAATGGAATGATACTAAAATTTAATAAAATAGCACAAGTTAGTTTTTATAGCCCACGTCACAAATGCAAATATGAAGAGATGCCTTAAAAAATTACAGAGAAGGGAAAAGTTGTAGCAAGATGAGAGGAATTAGTCGATAATCCAAACAACTTTAAATGCTCTACAAAGTACAGCTCATTTTTGGGATTCATATACATCATGAGAAGTCTTTCTAACCTGAATCTACACCAATACTCCATCTGGCAACAATCATTTCTTTTTTGACCATGTATGAAATGACAAATGTAAGCAAATTTGTTTTTGTAGCTCACATCATAAACGCAAATATGAATAGAATCCTTCAAAAATTACATAGAAGGGGAAAACTGTAGCAAGATGAGAGGAATTAGTCGATAATCCAAGCAGCTATAAATGCTGAGATGGAGCACTTGGCTGCAATCTAAGAGGTCCTAAAAAATCCGATCACCTTCCCACAAGCTTCCATGAGAAATCCCCAACACATCAATTTGATAATATCCCAATAGTAGTACCTTGAGCTTCTTATCAGAATAGAAATTTGCAGATAAAGTTTTGTATGCCATAATAAATCTTTCAATAAAAAGTTCCCCTGCAATCCGCAAGAGGAAAATGGAACGAGAGAGGGAGGGAGAGCCTAGAGGGAGGACCTGACATAGAGCATAGTAAAGGTTGTGGAGGTCTTGGCCATGTGGGAAGGAAAGAAGGTGAATAAAACGGGAGGCTGGTTTTGAGGTCTAGTGAACCCAACTCATCTTGAGATAGGGTAAGGGGAGCGACCTGGAGTATCATACACACATCTAATCTACATACAGGAAATAGAAAAATGAAGAAAGTATCTTAGACAAAAAATGTGACTTATATTGAGCCCCTATAGACATGGTTAGATTAAAAAATGAATGTTTTTACAACGAATGACATTCAATTAATAAGCAAAACTAACTTGTAGGATGTCAAGCCAAGGCAGAATAAGAATAAACGGCTCTTATCTTTCATACACAAACCTCTGCATCCCTCTAGTGTGACATGCACCTGTCTAGACTATAGAGCAACCTGTAGCTGAACACTCGCATCGTCTCCTCCATGAATATGCACGACAACACCAGCTAGCTTCCAGATGCGACCGAAGAACGTCGAAGCACGCTGCAGCTAGACCACTGGTGAACCAGTGGAGAGCAAGGAGTTCGAGGCTCACCCCTCTGGCTGAAGCGGTACTCAGGGCAGCGAAGAGGAGTTGGTAGTCGTCGCTTTCACGGAAATCCCCTCCGCTAGTCTCGCTCCCGTCTGCGACGAGAGCAGCCCAGAATCGTGCAAAATACAACAAATACACCTAATCAACAAATTAGCCCAGAATCTCCTCCGGTGCTTCGTGTTCCTTGATAATCCCATCACCAACCAACAAATTAGTCCAAGAGGACAACCTTTTTCCCTCCCATCTAAGCTCCCCCAATCCATACGAACAACAACAAGGGATGACAAAAGGGGGGCTAAAGAACCTGTTTATTTGGAAGAGGATGGTGAGGCGCGAGAGGGGAGCGGTGCAGGTCCTGCTGATGACGCCGACGAGCCCGCCGGCGGCGAGATGTAGTGACGTGCCGATGCTGGGCTGCTGCTGCTCCGGGCGGCGCCCACCACATGCGGCCCTGCCTCCATCCATGACCACGCCGCCCACCCGCAACTCCGTCTGCATCGGCGGCGGGCAGAGGTTGAAGGGATTGCGGATAGGGTTTGGTTGCGGGGCTGGCGGTGTGGTGGTGGATGAGTCGTGCGTGCGTGTGTGCTCGGAGTTCGGAGCGCTGACGGGGGCGCGTAGGTAGGGTGCACATAGTCTGCTCCGTTCGACCTCGTCCGCCTCCATGCCGCCGCCCTGGCCCTTCCTGCTAGCCTCTGTCGCCTCGACCACCCTAGGCGAGCCCCTCCCTTTTTTTGTCGCGCACTTCACAGGTGGAGGGATCAGACGACTTCACTTGGCGGTGGCACACATTGAAATATGGTCGAACAGTTAGGGGCAAAAGAGTCAAAAATAGAGGCAGTTGGAAAAGGAAAGTGAATATTTTTAATACTTCGTCCGATCCATATTACTTGTCTCTAAAATGGATGTATCTAGTACTAAAATATGTCCGAATACATCTATTTCTGTGACAATTAATATGGATCGGAGGGAATAGTATAGATAGTATACCAAATCTCCCTTCAAGGTTCGTAAAAAGAAAGTGAACATAGTGTCCTACTTCTCGTATGGTCTATGTATATATTGGTAGGAAGGAGTAGTACAGTCCACCATAGCACACCCCGCCACCAAACCTGGCCCGGTACGACACATGGCTGTTGACGGACATGTACAGATAATTCTCTGTAACGTTGTAACCATCGTGTACATCTGTAACTACCTGAGCTAGTCATAGTCTAGATAAGATCCTAGATTAGCGCCACGCTCCCATGATCTGGGAAGCACCTCCTATGTATTTATACGTGACCAGCTGAGATGAATAGATGTGTGGTGAATTCTGTATTTCTGCTTGGTATCAGAGCCTCTTCCCTCTTCCTTCTCCCTTGCCATGGCCACCAATTCTGCTTCCTAGACCGATGTGCTTCCCTCTCTGAACAGCTAGCTAACACCTCGATCCAACTCGTCCCCTCCCCACCCTCCACCGATGGCGTAGATATCACCAAGTATATTAAGTTCAAGCTCGACGCCGTCGGCAGCAACTTCCACCGCTGGCGCAACCTCATGCTCCAGGTCCTCTCCAAGTACGACGCCCGTGATCACGTCGAGGAAGAAACCTCGCCCCACCTCGCCACCAACGTGTGGGTCCACGGACGTGGACATTGTCCTGTGGATCTACAGCACCATCTCCGACGAACTCCAAGACATCATCGTCACCGAGGACAGCACCGCCTTCACTGCCTGGCGGGCGCTACACCACTTCTTCACCGAGAACGCGGAAGGGCGCGAGATCCACCTCGACAAGGAGTTCAACAAGGCTGCGTAGGGCGACATGTCCATCGTCACCTACTGCCGCAAGCTCAAGGGCATCGCCAATCAACTAGGCGACGTCGGG
Source organism: Avena eriantha (assembly GCA_910589775.1). Classification (NCBI taxonomy): domain Eukaryota; kingdom Viridiplantae; phylum Streptophyta; class Magnoliopsida; order Poales; family Poaceae; genus Avena; species Avena eriantha. Next base: position 332,125,831 of record OU342742.1, on the reverse strand, counting down.
GCACCCGTCTCCGACAAGAAGCTCACGATGCGCCTCATCGACGGCCTCGACGAGCGCTTCAAGGTACAACAGGAACTCCTCGAATCATTGAAGCCCTTCCCCTCTTTCGCGCAGGCGCAGTCCTATCTCCAACTGGCCGAGATCAAGCTGCTGAACAAACCCAAGCCCAACCCCCAAGTCCTGCACGTCAACGACAACAACACCTCCGGCCCTCGCAACAGGGGGCACCTGCTACACCTGCGGTGAGCCGGGCCACTTCGCTAGGAACTGCCCCACGGGCGGTGGGCACACCGGCCACGGCTACCAACAAGGTCGTGGTGGTGGCTATCAGCAGGGGTACGGGGGCAACACCTTCAACGGGTACAACCGCGGTGGCCACAACGGTGGTGGCGATCGCGGACGCGACAGCCGCGGGCGCGGCTGTGGCCGTGGTGACTACGGCGGGCGCGGCGGCGGCTACCAGCAGGGCTACGACGTTGGCAACCCGCCGCACCAGCAGTACCATGGCGGGTACCACCAGCAACAGGGGTACAGCGGAAGTGCCCCACCTCAGCCACGTCCCTATGTGCCACCGAACGCCGCTAGCGTGCTCAACCGCCACCCCGGCATCCAGACGCAGGCCTACCCACTGAGTATCTCTGCACCCTCCACTCCATCGTCATTCATCTACGTGCCGCCACCACCACAGTCGTACGACTACTCAGCCATGCTCCAGAACGCGCCAAGCTACAACGCCAACCATCCCGTGCCGGAGTGGGTCATGGACTCTGGCGCGACCACACATGTCACCAATAACTCAGGTACCTTGACCTCGTTAAAATCCTCTACATGCATTAATTCTGGTAGTATTGTTGTGGGCAACGGATCTTCACTTCCAATTTCCTCAATCGGCTCCACCACCCTCACTAACCGTCCCTTCCACCTAACAATGTTCTTGTCTCCCCCTCTGTCATAAAAAATTTGATTTTTGTTCGAAAATTCACAAGAGATAATTCGTGTTCTCTTGAGTTTGATCCATTTGGCTTTATTATGAAGGATTTGGCTACGTGGAAAACCATTCTCAAGTCCAGTAGCAACGGTGAACTATACCCCTTCTTCGGCGATCTCACGTGCTCGGCCACTGCCCTCAACGTCTCCACCACCCGCGACATTTGGCACCACCGCCTCGGTCACCCTAGTGGAGATAGTCTATCCAAGATTTCCTCTTCGCTTTCTCCTTTTTGTAATAAACCTAGTAGATCCTCCCCGATTTGTGAGGCATGTCAATTAGGCAAGCAACCTAGGCTCCCTTTTTCTTCTTCTTCTAGCTTTACCACGGCCCCTTTTCAGATTGTGCACTGTGACTTGTGGACATCCCCAATTTCAAGTTATTCTGGTTATGATTATTATTTGGTTGTCTTAGATGATTACTCACATTACTCTTGGACTTTCCCTCTACGACACAAATCTGACACATCCTCTGTTCTGCAGCGTTTCTTTGCCTATGTCAAAACCCAATTCAATGTGATCATTAAATGTGTTCATAGTGATAACATGGGTGAGTTTCTTAATTATGACTTACACTCCTTCTCTACTAACGGTGTCTCCTTTCGACTCTCTTGTCCTCACACTTCTCCACAGAATGGGAAAGCTGAACGCGTCCTTCGAACCACAAATGACATTGTCCGTACTCTCCTTGTCCAAGCAAATCTCCCTCCCCCGTTTTGGGTCAAAGCCCTCCACACAGCCACGCACTTGCTTAATATTCTCCCCTCCCGCGTCATTAACCATTCCACGCCTCATTTTCTCCTCTACGGCCAACATCCAACCTACAACCATCTTCGTGTATTCGGATGTCTGTGTTACCCAAACTTGTACGCCACCACCACGAACAAACTCCTCCCTCGCTCCTCCCGCTGCGTATTCATCGGTTATCCTCGCGAGCACAAAGGCTACAAGTGCTTTGATCTCACTACACGGCGAGTAATCATATCCCGACATGTTATTTTCGATGAAGCCACTTTTCCCTATTTTTCTGCAGAGTCCGCCACATCGACGCCTCCACCAGCTCCAACCACAGCCGATCCGGGGGGCATGGCCCGATCTACTCCGGGATTCGCATCTCCTGGCCCAGCCAACCTCGGCCTCCCACGTCACCCGCATCTTCCTGGGGATCGCCCCAGATCAGATCTTCCTCCGAATCCGTGCGCCAATCATCACCTGTCGAAACCGCGTCGTCCCCGGTTCCCTCCACTGAATCTTCCTCGTCCACCGTTTCCACGCCCTACCTAAGCCCACCTCCCACCACTCCCCACGTGCCACGTCACCAGCCGCTGCCCCCACATGCCAAACCAGTAGAGCCACCCCAGAACCTACACCACATGCGCACACGAGCGAAACAAGGGTTTTTGATGCCTCGTTGTTTAATCAACCTATCTGTCGTCGGATTGAGGACAAGTACGCCATGAGGGGGTCCTCGAGGCGTGTGGAAGAGAGGGGTGTGAGACGTACGGTGTTCCGGGACGGTGAGCACACAAGTTTACCCAGGTTCGAATCCGTTGGCTTTGGACGGATCCTACTCCTGCTAGCAATCCAGTAATACGGCAGAGCCGAAATATGGGTTACAAGGATTTCGCCTGTGCGAGTTGAGATTGTAGACTATTGAGGTGTTTAGAGTGTTGCGCTAAAGGCTCTCCCTAGGACGGCTTATATAGATATCCGGCCTAGGGTTTACATGAGAGACCTATCCGGCTACGACTAAGAGTCGGTTACAGAGTACATCTTGAACTACAAGTAACATTATGGGCCTAAGTCGGTAAGTCTTCTGGGCCTTTCCGTAGCCGGATTGGACTCCGTCTTTCTCCCTGACTGGGCCGCCCGTGAAGCAAAGCTCTAACCCGAAGTGGGCCACCCTGGTCCGTGAGGAACTGTGAGGATACCCGGAAAGTATATCCCCAACAGCAGCCCCCGGAGGCCTCCAAGATCCAAAGTCGGATTTTATCATCGTCTAGATTGATCTTTGGCTTGCAGAATCTTGAAGGGTTCCTGAAGCTTCACAACAAAAAATACGATCCGGGTCTTAAAAATAAGTCGGACCTATCAACAGGTTACTCGGATTTTCCAGCTTGATTTCAAACTAAGCCGGAACTTGGTTCCTAACGCCACCTGACACAAGTCATGGTCAAGTCACGTCATCTGACAGGCATTCCGTCAGCACGATCATTGGTGGGTCCGCGTTTCGCGGAACCGAGGCACCGTTTCAATGCGTGCGTGGAGATCGAGGCGACGTAATCATCACGTGGGTCCTTTCCAGTTCCTTTCATGACGCGTGGCGGTTACACTGTAGCATTTGCACGAATCTTGGCGCAGTTAGGTGGATATAAGGGGTTAGGATTTTCTCCTTCTCCTTCCACCAGTCCTTTGCCTTTTCCTCTCCTCCCAATCTCCCTACGCGCACAGAGCTCCCCCGTTCCTCCCCCACAGAACTCCTAGTGCCGCCCCTTTTAGGTCAACTACTCGCCGGAGAAATGGCTTCATCTTGGCTTCATCTTCTTCCTCCGGCTTGGCGGTAGCGGCGGCGGCGGCGACGGCAGAAGCGGTGGCAGAGAAAGAGATCTTTCGCGGGATTTGGATCCTCTGCGCGCTCAACGACGAATGTCTCAAGAACGTGGAGAAGGAGGGACTTCTTGCCGCCGGCGACTAGCGGAGCGGCTTCGAGGAAACCGTTCCCAACCCGCACGACGGCGAGCGGGTCCACTTCGGCACCCACCTCGACAGAGGTTTGTCGTTTCCTCCCTCGGAGTTCTTCTCCGAGGTGATTGATCATTACGGAGTTCAACTCCATCATCTTCCTCCCAACTCTCTCTTAGAGATGAGCGCGTACACTTTGTTGTGTGAGGGATTTCTCGGCATTAGGCCGAGTTTGACTCTTTTCCGGTACTATTTTCATGCCCGGAGAAACTCCATTACTGCCGGTGTTCCTTATATCACCAGCACTATTAGTTTTTCGCTTAGACGCGAGCGCGCGTATCCCAAAATTCTAGCTAGTGACTTGGTCAAACAATAGCCAACCACATTTTTCTATCATAGGGATATTCCGGCTCCCGACAAAGCCACTGCTTTGCCGGCTTTTGTTGACGGAGCTGCCACGGCCCAACCTTCGTGGGACGAGGCTGCTCCGGCTCTATCCGACGATTTGATCCTCGCTAAGAGGCGGATCGAATACTTGATCAAACACAAGGGACCGAGGGGATCCGACTTGGTCCAATGCTGGGTCTCACGCCGGATCTAGCCCCTTCAGTACCATGGGGATCGACTGATGCACTCCATCACGTCATCCAAGAAAGACTCCCTCCGCATCAGCCCCAAAGCCTACACCACATAGGGCTATATAAGCCAGATCAAGTGGCTGGTCAGGGAGCGGATCGAGAGGAGAATCTCGGAGGTTTCTCTGGATATGCACACGGCGGAAAACCCCGTGGTGCCGGTAAGTTTCTAATAGTACACCTTTTTATGTGTTTCAATCTTTGAGTTATACTGCAATACTGATATGTTTTCTTATTTTTCAGCTTGCTGACCTCCCCGAGTCGGAATTTGCTCCACTCGAAGGATATCCTCCTGAGTTTTCTTAGGAGACAGAGGTAATCCCATTGCCGGACTTTGCGCTCAAGAAGCGCAAAGCTCCGACAGTGGCTGTTGGCACAAAGGAGGTGCCTGTCGTGAAGAGGTAACTTTCAGTCACAACTTCCGCCTTTGTACTTTACTCAAATTTCTTTCCGAGATATAATGTTTCCGACTTTACTACATTCTCAGAGCAAAACCGCTCATCAAGGGCAAGGGGAAGGGGATTTCTTCGAAGCCCCTACGACAGACGAAGCATACCATAGCTTCTCCTGCTATGGCTCCTCCGACTCCTGCCCCTCAACCTTCTTCAACACCGGCGACCATTCCTTCCCCGGTCGTCGCGGAAGATCTGGCTCCTTCAATAGAGCCCGCGATCCTTGAATCGCACCTGATGTCACCATGGGTGAGTCAGATCTAGATAAGGGTGAACCCTCTTTGGGTAATGATCCCTCGGCAGAAACCTTCGCCGAAAACCTTATCAGCAATCCGGGACTTGCCAAGTTTGGCCTGTCTTAGAAATCTGCTGAAGAAATCCAGCGGCTCGCCAGGCAATGCCTGGAGAAAAGTACTTTATTTGCCGAAGAAGAAGCGCAAGAAGCAGAAGACGTCAAGTTCTCTGACCTTCTCGCCCAAGTGCGCCTTCGCGACGAGAGGATTAGGACTGGTGAGCTTCCAATAGCCCCAGTGATTCCTCTGACTCTCGTCGAAAAGGTGGCCGCTGAAGTGAACGTGGGTTTGGATAAACTCACCCGCGAACAATATGTAAGTCGGAATTCCAACTCCTGTTTTTTTCCTTTATTTTATATTATATCCTCTAGTCCCCAAGCATGAAGTAGGATATATAATCTGGTTTTATGCTTCATTAGGATGCTAAAGAACGAACTAGTGTATCCCCCAAGGCTCGTGCTGATATTAGCAAAAATATTAGCCCGAGTCTTAAGTAGCTTTCTGACTTTGGGTATTCTGACTTATAGAAAGTATGTTCCTATAACCAGGATTTGTTGAAGAATGTTTGCGATAAGCGGAGAGAGATCAAAGCTCTCCAGCTTAAAAATGTTGAGCTAAAAGTTGCCAAGAATGAGGCTGAAGGTAAACATTCCGAGACTCAAACCTTGTCTTTGTATTTTCAATGTCGAATTTTTTCTGAACTGTTGTTCTTTTTTGACTTACAGCGCTGGTAAAACAATCCTGCGCCATGATTGAAGAGGCCGAGAACCTCAAGACCTTGGTGGTGGAGAACAAGGAGCTTCGCCAAGAGCTGGATAAGCTCAAGGTGGATCATGAAAAGAGCATTTCTCAAGTCCTTGAATCCTCCTCCATGGCTACTGAAGAGCATGATCCCAAGATCGCTACTCAAGATAAAACAATCTCGGACCTCAAGAGTGAGCTTAGCAGTGAGAGGGACCTTTCCCAGGCGCTCCGGACTGAACTCCAGAGTCTCCGGGAGGAGAAGACCAAAATTGACGACGTCATTTTTGGTACGTTCCATCTTTCTGGTTTATCTTTTTCTTCGACTTCTATCAATGTCGTTTTTTCTTAACTTGTTTTGTATATAGGTCCTCTGAACTTGACGGACTCCACCTCTGCTGAGCCCCGCACCCACCGGCTTACCCAAGTCGGTGACCTGCTTCATGACTTCCGTCAATCCCTTGAGGATATTGGCGAAGCCCTCAAGATTCTGGACATGCACAGCATGTCGGATTTTCAGGTGCGGGACAAGGCAAAGGAGATGCCGCAGCTCGTCCAAGATTGGAACATGTCCTACGCGCGATCAGCAGCGCAGAACGCTCTCACCATGGTCATGAGCCACCATGGAAACATGGAGATATGGCAAGTGACCAGAGGGTACTCTACAGTGGATGAAGATGGCCAGGAGCAGGACATCAAGGCCATTATGGACTTCTATGCCGGATATGAGTGTCATGTAGCTGACTTGAGCAGCTACGATACTCCATTTTTAAACCGCTTGGACACTTACCATAAACAACAGAAGTTTCCAACAATGAACGCACCACCTCGGATGTGGACATCTCGGAACGATATCAAGGCGACGTATCCAGCGAGCCGATAGCTCCTTCATCTCCTCCTGCATCATAGATTGCCAGAAACATTTGTATTATCTGAAAAACATGATGCATCTGTAAATATGAAGTACTATAATTTTGCTAGTGCTAAGTTTTTGATCTATTCAGCACTTTTGGCTTTAAAATTTTTTGTGTGCCTGAAATGTTTACATAAGCACTTGTATTTTTCGTCTACACTTATCTTTTATCTGGCTTTCCGCCTCGTCCCTTTTGTGAGCCGGCTAAACCTTCCGCCAGAAACTTTGCCGAGCAACGGAGCTTAATTGCTAAACTAGTTTAAACTCGGAAACAAAGCCGGCTTCCAGTACCAACAATTCACTACTCGGAAAATGCCCGCATCCAGCAATCAGACAAATAACGAAAGTAAAGACTATAAATTTTAGAGTTATACCCGAAGGTAGCAATTTTAGAATCGGAAATCTAGACCAGAACGAACATGAGCATAAAGTAATTTCAAGCATTCTGGGATTTTTGACTATGACATGATCATTTGAAAATAAGATGGTAAAACTTCTCAGAAAAACTTGAGGCAACCAAAACTTTTATTTCTCACAGAACATGTACATATATATGATTACAAAGAAGGCTAAACTAAGAATAAAATGGACGTAGCTGAGCAATATTCCACGGTCTGTCTAACTCATCCGGATTTGTACTGCATCCAGCTCTCTTTCTCTTCTTAGTAGCAGGTTTTCTTTGACAGGCCTCATGTCAGTTAAGTAGTATGATCCATTGTGCAATACTCGACTAACTAAAAAGGGCTCTTCCTATACTGGGGAAAGTTTGTGCTTTCTTTGTTGCACAAGCCGAAGAACCAAATCACCTTTATTGAAAGATCTATTTCGGACTCTCTGGCTATGATACTTGCGTAACTTCTGCTGATAGGCTGTAGATCTCATTTCAGCAACGACGCGAACTTCTTCGACTAAGTCGAGATCATTTTGTCGAGAAATCTCGGCATCCTCTTCAATATACGCGGCCACTCTAGGAGAAGTGTGAATCAAATCACTAGGAAGAACTGCTTCTACGCCATAGACCAAGAAGAAAGGCGTGTATCATGTTGACCTGTTTGGAGTTGTTCGTAAACTCCAAATTACAGAGGGTAATTCCTCTGCCCAAGCCCCAGCAGCACGTCGTAGTGGTGCTTCGAGTCTCGGTTTTAGGCCTTGTAGAATTAAACCATTTGCTCTTTCAACTTGTTTGTTAGCCTATGGATGTGCGACTGACGCAATGTCAAGCCGGATATTTTGCTCGTTGCAGAATTCAGCCAATTCTCCCATAGAAAAGTTACTCCCGTTGTCCGTGATAATGCTATGCGGATAACCATACCGGATTATAACATCCTCGACAAATCTTTTGGCTGTTGCTCCATCACAACTAGTGACAGGTTTAGCCTCAATCCATTTGGTGAATTTATCCACCATCACTAAGAGGTGAGTAAATCCACTTGGAGCTCGTTTAAATGGTCCTACCATATCAAGCCCCCAGACCGCAAAGGGCCATGTTATAGGTATTGTTCACAGTTGATCAGCCGGAACATGAGCTTGCTTGGCGTACTTTTGGTAGCCTTTGCACGTCTTGACTAATCATTCGGCATCTGCCTGAGCTGTAAGCCAGAAAAATCCGTGTCTAAAAACTTTTGCCACTAAAGATTTGGCTGCAGCGTGGTGACCACACTCGCCTTCGTGGATTTCTCTTAAGATTTCCACTCCTTCTTCCGGAGATACACAGCGCTGAAAACCCTCAGAAACACTCCGTTTATGGAGCTCACCTTTAACAATAGTATAGGCTTTTGCTCGTGGGATAATCTGCCGGCTCAGCACCTCGTCTTCGGGTAATTTGCCATCAACCAAATAATCGAGGTAGGGTTGAGTCCAGCTGGGAATTACAGCCAGAACTGCTATCAAAGGTGAGTCGGATTTGGTCGGATATTCCTCATCTACTCCCTTTATTGAGGGAACTTTGAGGTGCTCTGGAAAAGCACCATCTGGGACCTCTTTCCACGCAGAACCTATCCGAGATAGTTCGTCTGCTTCCTCGTTTTCTGCTTGAGGGATGTGTTGAACTTCAAACCCTTCGAACGATTTAGATAGATCATCCACGACAGCTTTATATGCTGCCATGTGTTTATTTGCATTACAAATATCCGACACTTGCTAAGCAACAAGATCCGAATCTCCGTAACACATCAAACGTCGGATGCCAATATCCTTAGCAATCCGGATTCCATATAGCAGTGCTTCATACTCGGCAATATTATTTGTTGCTGTGAAGTGGATCTGCAACACGTATAAAAGTTTATCTCTTTGGGTGATTTGCGCACCACGCCAGCCCCCGAGCCCCCTCGAGCCTTAGACCCAAGAGGGTCCAATATTCTGACTCAGGAAGGATCATGTTCTCCTTCGTCTCTGTCCAATCAGCGACAAAGTCAGCAAGGATCTGGGATTTGATTATTGTCCGAGGTTTATACTCAATATCGAAAGCTGAAAGCTCTATGCCCTATTTGGCGACGCGTCCTGTGGCGTCACTGTTGTTGATTATATCTCGCATGGGAGCTATGCTTACCACGGTAATTGGATGCTCCTGAAAGTAGTGTCGTAACTTACGAGATGCTAGAAAAACACCGTAAGCCAACTTTTGATAGTGCGGATACCACTGTTTTGATTCTGTCAGGACCTTGCTAACAAAGTAAGTCGGACGTTGCACCAGGTGTTCCTGATTTTCCTCTGGTCTCTCCACCACCATGACAATACTAACGACCTTATTTGTTGCAGCAAGGTAGAACAGCATCGGTTCCTTAGGTTCCGACGCTGCAAGGATAGGAGCAGATGAGAGTACTCTCTTCAGATCTTGTAGTGCAGCTTCAGCTTCGTCAGTCCAAACAAAATCCTTGGTCTTTTTCAGGAGTTTGTATAATGGTGCGGCTCTTTCACCAAGCCGGCTTACAAATCGACTGACCACAGTGATGCAACCAGTTAATCTTTGTACATCCTTCAGGCGAGTTGGCCTGGAAATATTGAGTATAGCCTTGATTTTGTCCCGGTTCACCTCTATGCCTCTTTGAGACACGATGAAACCTAACAATTTTCGGGCTGGTATTCCAAAGAAGCATTTCTTCGGGTTAAGCATAATGTTGTATTTTCGTAGATTGGCGAACGTCTCCTCCAAGTCGGAAATCAGTGTTTCCTTCTTTTTGGACATCACCGTGATATCATCCACGTATGCATGTACATTGCGTCCGAGTTGGTCGTGGAGGCAACGCTGCATCGTGCACTGGTACATAGCTCCTACGTTCTTCAGCCCAAAGGGCATCGTAACAAAACAGAAGGTTCCGAAAGGGGTTATGAATGAAGTTTTGACTTTGTCAGATTCCTTCATCTGGATTTGGTGATAGCCGGAATATGCGTCGAGAAAATAGAGGAGTTCCGAGCTTGCCGTAGAATCGATGACTTGATCAATTCTAGGCAGAGCGAACGGATCTTTTGGACAAACCTTGTTCAAGGCAGTATAATCAACACACATCCTTAAATCAGTGGTGTCCTTTTTAGGGACCATTACAGGATTGGCCGACCACTCAGTGTGGATGACCTCTTCTATGAATCCGGCTAGCTCGAGCCGCGCTAGTTCCTTAGCTATTGCCTTATGCTTTTCGTCGCCAAATTGTCGTAAGGACTGTTTGACGGGTTTAGCATTCGGGTTTACATTTAGAGAGTGCTCGGCAAGTTCCCTAGGTACTCTGGTCATGTCAGATGGCTGCCATGCGAAGATATCTTGATTTGCTTGGAGGAACTTGGCGAGCATGCTTTCCTATGCGCTACCTAGGCCTACGCCTATCTAGGTCACCTTGGAGGGGTCATCATCCTTCAACGGCGCTTTCTTCGTCTCTTCTGATGCCTTGAACTCCGGATTTGGTTTTGTCACCTCCTTCTTCGTTGTGGGCATCTCGGACGGATCTATGCTCTTCTTGATCTCCTGGTACTCCTGGGCGTGCAGCATGGCTTCGGCAAAGGCGGCATTTCCATCCTCGCACTCTCGCGCTTTCTTCGGGTCTCCCCTGATGGTGATCACGCCGTTGGGACCTGGAATTTTCATCATATTGTAAATGTAACACGGACGAGCCATAAAAGCCCAGTAAGCTGAACGTCCGAATATAGCGTGGTATGCGCTCTTGAACAGGACCACTTCGAAGGAAAGTGCCTCCGTCTGATAATTCTTTGGAGTTCCAAAGGTAACATCCAAAGTAATCTCTCCCAGGGAATTAGCTTGTCTTCCTGGAACAACTCCGTGAAAGATCATAGAGCTATGGTTCAGCTGGGTTTCCGAGATCTTCATCCGGCATAGCGTTTCGACATAGAGAATATTGATGCTGCTACCACCGTCCATGAGGGTCTTGGAGAAACCATAACCGTCAATAAGTGGGTTGACTATTAAGGCGTATTTTCCTCGCCTGTGTAACTTAGGCGGATGATCAGCGCAGTCAAATGTGATTGCCACTTCCGACCAGTCCAGATATTGGGGGACAGCCGAAACTGTTGCATTGAGCTCGTGGAGAACTGCTTTCTTGACCTTTACTGGTTGAGATCCGAGGAAAGTGACGTAAGTGTCTTTCTTGGTGGGAAAAGTCTTCTTCCCTTCTGACTTGGGATTTGAAGCATCAGCTTCCTCCATGTCGGAATCTTCCTTGGTCTCTTTATCCTTTTCGGGATTTTTCTTTCCCTTCTTCCGCTTAGCTTTGTAGCCCGCAATATCATCTCTCTTGATGTCGTCATTGAAACGACATTCAGCGTTGGTGTGGGACGAGCCCCCATTGGCGTCTAGGTGATGCACACATGGGTTATTGGCAATGTCGGCCCAATAGTAGGTTTTGCCTAGTTGTTGTTCTCCTCTACCTTGGACCCTTGAAGTCCCACGGCCATGCTGGCGGCCTCCGCCACGTCCTCCTCGTCCTCCAGACCCGGAAACAGTAGTAACCACCGCTGTTTCCGTGTTGGGTTTTTCTTCCGAGGTATTTTTGCGCTTTTGAGCTTGTTGCTTTGGTTGTCTTGCCGACTGAGGCACAACTAGGACATTGAGTAATCCCTCTGCATCGTCGTCATCATCTGCATACTTGCTCGCTGTTTCTATCATCTCTCCCAAATCAGTGACCTTGTCACACTTCAAACGGTGACGTAGTAGACCAATTGGGAGCCCTGCGATGAAAGCTTTAATCGCGGTTTGATCGTTTATTCCTTCATAGGAGTTCTTGGTGTCGATCCATCGTCCGAGGTAATCCCGGCAAGTTCCTCCGGCTTTCTGGGTGCAACGCTCTAGGTCTTCGACCGAACAGGGCCTCCGATATGTGCCTTCGAAATTCCGAAAGAACACACTTTGCATGTCATACCAGTTATGGATGGTGTTCTCCGGAAGTTCATTGAGCCATGATCGCGCCGTCTTCCGCAACATAAGTGGGAGATATTGGGTTGCGACCAGGCTGTTTCCGCCTTTGGCGATGCAGCAAGCTTGGAAAAAATCCTGTAGCCAAGTATCTGGCCGAGCAATGCCGTCGTAGGCTTGGATGTGCCTTGAGATAGCAAATCCTTCCGGGAATCTTGTAGCTCTGATGCGTGGTCCGAAGCACTTCGGGCCCACGTAGATATCATCGTTTTCATAGCGCCGCGCCTCTATGTTGGAATTGATCCTGTGCCTTGCGTCGTTCGGGGATAGAGATCGTCCCGAATGCCGGCTATGATTGTGGTGCCTTGGAGCCGGACTTCGGCTTCTGCCACCACCTCCTCAGCCACGTCGTCCTCCTTGTCCTCCTTGGGAGCCGTTGTGATGACTGCTTGGTGGAGAGGGTGGGGCAGCTGAATTGTTTCTGGCTGATCGTCGGCCTCCGTCCGGAGCATCATTATTCCGGTTCCAGGGAGGATCTTGACTATGACGAGCCCCCTGCCGGCTTGTCCCAACATGGTTTCCGTCGTTCCCACCACGGTGAGGCTCAGCCGGACGGCTTGCATGTTTAGGAGGTGGCATTTTTTTACAATCCTCCTCCCGACGTTTCTCTTTATCTTCTCCCCTTCGATCGTTAGACTCTCGTCGGGGAGGGTTCCTCGGATTCAGTGCAACAATGGCATCTTTCTCGGCCGCTAGAGCGACGTTGCTCCAGTTACACGTAGTTCTATGATGCTGTCCTGACGATCCGGTTCTTGAATAATTGTCTTCCCGGCGTTCGGGGCGATAATACTGCTCCCGGACGTAATGGGATCTTACGTCAACCCATGCCGGATCTATGCGACATTGGTCGGAATCCGAGACCAGTTTTTGACTTCCGAACAGGGCGACCTTTTGCTGCTCCAGTCCCTTGTTGAGTAGTTTGATATCCAAACGGATCTCCTTCGGTCCTGGATTAGCCGATAGAATTTCTTGGGCCGCCACGGTATTCTGTACTAGGGTTGGGTATACCCAATCTCCTTTGCTATCTTTCTGTGGCTTCGCCATCTCATCTCTAAAAAGGACGGCACAGACATGTGGGAATTGGCCGTCATCGGTGTGACGCTTCCGTGTCTTCTGATGCAACCGAGACATGTAGTCCTTAGTTTCCATGTGTTTCCTCTCTACCTCGATGTTTTTGGCTTCATCGAGGAGTTATTGACAACGCGCTTCTAGGGCTTGGGCCCTTTCATCCAGCTCTTCAGCAGTAAGTTCTGCGGCTGTAGGGATAGGTGTGGTTAATGCAACATCGATGAGTTTACACGCACCTTCGGTGATCACGTGTCCATCCACCGATTCTTCTTTTTTCAGCTCTTCTGGGATAAGTGCTCCATCTGAGTCTTCCTCGTATTCCTCGGCAATCACCTCCTCTGTCAGAGGGTCTTTTGCCAGGGTTTTGTTCTTCTTGTTCTTCTTCTTTGCCTTCTTGGCAGCGCCGGTAGCAAAGACGGCTTTGGGTCTGTTTCCCGGAGTCAAGCTCTGATCGGTACTTTCGGACATCTGGACTTTGGGATTATCTCCGACGTCCATATCATCCTGCACTTTGGGAGAGTGTTCCCCGGATCCTTCATCCATGGCTTCTCCTTGTTCTGTAGCTTTGGAGTTATACTCCTCTTCATATTCTGTGGAGAACTTTCGGAAATCTGCTGACGTCATAGATTCATCCGAGGATACGGGAACATCGGCGTTTATTCCAATTGCCTCCAGCACAGAGTCGGTGTTTTCTCCAGCATCGGCAGAGCCGGATCCGGATCCCACGTATCCGACGAAGTGCGACGCGTGCTTCCTGAGGTACCTGCGGCTTTCGCGATCAGCCATGTCGAAACTTTTGATGGTCTCGAGGATTGCATCTACGCTTTCGCCTTGCAGTATCATACGTCTTAGTGTGTACCTCAGGAAAGGCCTGTCTGTCCCGGAGTCGTCAGAGCCGGAATCAGTGTCGTTGATATGTTCCTCATGAATTTCGACTTCCACAGGTGGGTCGATCTGGGATCCGACTTCTCCAGGAAGATCCACTCCAGATTCGACTTGGACCGCTAGGTCTTCTTCAGGCTCAGATTTCTCCACTATCTCCGCAACTGGTGCGGGCTGGGTGGGATTAGGGTTTTCTGAGATCGGGAACTCTGCTGCCTCCGCGGACAAAGGGGACCCAGAAGATTCTTCTGCCTCTATCATCACCGCTGGGGTGGATTGGGCAGGTTCAGCGAAACCGATGTAAACATCGATCTCGCCAAAAGACATGATTGTGTAGGCAGTCACAGCCTCCCTAGCCGGAATCTAAGTCTCGTCGAGAACGATGAGAGGGCCGTCGCTGGCATAGAGGATGCAACCGACGGTGATAGTCTCGCCGAATCCGATTCTTGCAGATTCCGCTCGGAACATAGATCCGAAGCTCACTTGCCCCACGGTGGGCACCAACGGTCGTCGGATTAAGGACAAGTACGCCATGAGGGGTTCCTCGAGGCGTGCGGAAGAGAGGGGTGTGAGATGTACGGTGTTCCGGGACGGTGAGCACACAAGTTTTCCCAGGTTCGAATCCGCCGGCTTTGGACGGATCCTACTCCTGCTAGCAATCCAGTAATACGGCAGAGCAGGAATATGGGTTACCAGAGTTTCGCCTGTGCGAGTTGAGATTGTAGACTATTGCGGTGTTTAGAGTGTTGCCCTAAAGGCTCTCCCTAGGACGGCTTATATAGATATCCGGCCTAGGGTTTACATGAGAGACCTATCCGACTACGGCTAAGAGTTGGTTACAAAGTACATCTTGAACTACAAGTAACATTATGGTCTAAGTCGGTAAGTCTTCTGGGCCTTCCCGTATTCGGATTGGACTCCGTCTTTCTCCCTGACTGGGCCGCCCGTGAAGCAAAGCTCTAGCCCGAAGTGGGCCACCCTGGTCAGTGAGGAACTGTGAGGATACCCAGAAAGTATATCCTCAACACTATCTGTCTCCACTTCTGTCATCTCGCTTATCCCCTCCACCTATAAACAAGCCCTAAAAGATCCTAATTGGTATGCAGCGATGCTCGATGAGTTTAATGCACTGTTACAGAATGAAACTTGGTCTTTGGTGTCTTGTCATGCAGGTGTGAACATGGTCGCCAGAAAATGGATTTTTCGACACAAGATGAACACGGATGGCACATTGGCGCGTTACAAGGCAAGGTGGGTGCTACGTGGATTTACCCAACAAGCTGGCGTGGACTATGGAGAAACGTTCAACCCCGTCGTCAAGCGCGCTACCATTCGAGTGATTCTTGCCCTCGCAACTTCTCAAGCTTGGCCAATCCACCAATTGGACGTGAAAAATGCTTTCTTGCATGGAGATCTTCAGGAAACCGTCTACTGCCACCAACCCTCAAGTTTCGCTGATCCACACTTTCCATCTCATGTTTGTCGCCTCAACAAGTCCCTTTATAGGCTTAAGCAAGCACCCCGCACCTGGTTCCTTCGATTCACTACATTTATTCTCTCTCTCGGTTTTGTGGCATCACGGTGTGACTCATCCTGATTCATTCTCAAAAATGGCACCCACACCGCATATTTACTTCTCTACGTAGATGACATAATCCTAACTGCCAACACCACTGCCTTACTCCACTCTATCATTTCCTCATTAGCCAAAGAGTTTTCCATGACTGATTTGGGTAACTTGCATCACTTTCTTGGCATAAACGTGCAGCGCACGTCCACTGGGTTGTTTCTTTCCCAACAATAGTACGCCCTAGAGCTACTTGATCGTGCCAACATGTCCAATTACAACCCTATATCCACACCGATTGATACTCGCTCAAAAATCTTGGCTAGTGACGGCACACCCTTCACCGATCTATCACTCTATCGTAGCCTCGCAGGTGCCCTCCAATACCTCACCCTAACACGCTTCGACCTAGCCTATGCAGTCCACCAAGTCTGTCTCTTTATGCACGCTTCCACGATTGCCCACTTCTAGCTCATAAAACGTATCCTACGCTATATTCAGGGCACCTCCCACTTCGGGTTGCAGCTATATGGTTCATCATTACACCATCTTCTTGCCTATAGTGATGCCGACTAGGCGGGGTGCCCGGACACCCGCAAGTCTACCTCTGGCTTTTGTGTCTTCTTGGGCAGCAACCTTGTATCGTGGTCATCAAAACGCCAAGCAACGGTCTCTCGTTCAAGTGCTGAAGCGGAGTACAGGGGCGTTGCCAATTGTGTTGCAGAATCTTGCTGGTTGCGACAGTTGTTACAAGAACTTCATCATCCACCAAGCCGAGCGACGGTGGTCTTTTGCGACAATGTCAGTGTCGTATATTTGTCATCAAATCCCGTGCAACATCAGCGTACTAGGCATGTTGAGATAGATCTCCATTTTGTTCGGGACAGGGTGGCTCTCGGTGAAGCAAAGATTCTGCACGTGCCAACAACATCCCAGTTTGCGGATATATTTACGAAGGGACTTTCGTCGCAAGTCTTCGAAGAATTCAGGTCTAGCCTGAACATCTTGCCACCAGATGTTCCGTCTGAGGGGGGTGTTGACGAACATGTACAAAACGTGCCAATGTACCGTTGTAATTCTCTGTAACATTGTAACCATCGTGTACATCTGTAACTATCTGAGTTAGTCGTAGTCTAGATAAGATCCTAGATTAGCGCCACACTCCCACGATCTGGGAAGCACCTCCTGTGTATTTATACGTGACCAGCTGAGATGAATAGATGTGTGGTGAATTCGGTATTTCTGCTGTGGCATCCGTGAAGCTCGCGTGCCAGGCCGTGCCAGCACGGCGCCTGCCTCCGCGGCCCAGACACGACGCTGATGCTTGGCGGGCTGGTCCATGACACGTGGAGCACGCGGGCTGCTGAATGTTGTTTTCGACTGTCTATTATACATAAGTGGGCGAGTTTCTCATTTGACAAAATATTTCCTGGCAGTCATAGGGATGTCGCGGGGAGGACGAGGTCGCTGGTTCAACCCCGCTCATTTTGCTTGTATATTTTCCAGATTTCTGCAGGCATGCTTAACATTTTCCCTTTTCTTCCTCGTTCTGCTCTCCCGTTCGTATTTACCTTTTCGAAATTCACAAATTACCGACTTCCCCATAAAAAGGTCACGCCTTCGTGCTCCTCCTCTCTCTTCCTCCTCGCCCCCATCCCGTTCCCTCCCCTCCTCACCATCCTTCGCCGCCGACGCGACGCCGACCGCCGCACGGGGGGCCCTCCAACGCAATCTCCACGGTGCGTATTCCTCCCCCTCCCGCATCTCTCCCTGATCCGACGGACGCTTCCCGGATCGCTCCCTCGCTTCCTCCCAGGGTCTCGGATTTTGATTCCCTCCCCTGCTTTTTTTTGGTTGGTCCTCGTGTTGTACGGTGATCTGCTGCCGAATAGGCAGCCAGATCGATACGTGAGCTGCTCCAATCCCCGTCGGTGGCCGCCGGACCGATAGATTCATCTGGTTCCCCGTTCGGTTTTGGGGGTTTATGCCTGTTGGGGGATTCGGACCCGCGGCGCTCGATTCGCCTGGATGTCACCGCGCGTGCTTTGGATCTCCTCCCGCTGGATCGGCTCAAAAGGCTCGGGCTTTTTTTTAGCTCCCACCCCCTTGATTTCGTGATCCCTCGGCCGTACGATCTCGATAGGATTAATGATACTTGCGGTAGCACTGTCACTGTAAGTTACCATAGAACTTCCTTCTGGGAGCATATATGCTCAGGGATTGCGTGATCCGCGTAACATGTAGTAGTATCTCTGGGCTGGCTGCATGCGTGTACGGTGTGCGATCTGTAGTAATAATTGTAGTAGTGAATCGTAGTTTGACCCAGAGGAAAGCCGTATAAGCGCATGCATTCATCAATTTGCTCCCCTCAGTACATCAGTAACATTCAACTGCATATAGCTCTCTCCCTCATTTAATGCTCCCGTTTTCATTTCACAGACGAAGTGCACTAATCATCAGCTGATAGCTCCCAATACTTATCTTCTTGACTACTTGCTTGCATATATGCGCCAGAAACTGCATTGTAGTGTCCCTTAAAGCCCTGAAAACTGATGGGACTTACACCGAGGTCTGCGTGTTGTTTTATCCCATTCGTTCTGTCTGGAAATTTTGTAGGCGCTCAGCACTGAAGATCACTCTTCACTTTTGGTTTCCCCTTCTCTAGCTTAAATGTGATGGTTTCATACGTTGTTGTCTTGCAGAAATGGAGGAACCCTGTCTTTCCACGCAGCTAATTGATGGAGATGGTGTTTTTAATGTATCTGGATTGGAGAGCTTCTTGAAGGAAGTTAAATTGGCTGAATGTGGCCTCTCGTATGCTGTTGTATCGATAATGGGCCCACAAAGTAGTGGTATGATTAGCTCCTTTTTTCATCACTTCCACCCTGTTTAACTTTAACCAGTTATATGTTATACAATTGGCCTCAATCCCCCCTTCCCCACCCCAATGTTTGGCAGGAAAGAGTACACTTTTGAATCATCTTTTCCGCACGAACTTTAGGGAGATGGATGCTTTCAGAGGAAGGTATGTTCTCATTCTTTACATGCCTTCTCTAGATATGCTTCTTTGCTTTGATGGAACCAATTCTTCTTATATCCACTAACTACCATTTATTTGAATTTTCAGGTCACAGACAACCAAAGGTATATGGTTGGCGCAGGCCCAGAATATTGAACCATGCACTCTTGTAATGGATTTGGAAGGCACTGATGGAAGAGAGAGGGGCGAGGTAATGCACATATAAGTATTTCCCAGTTCAGAATTGATTGAAACGTGTATTATCACAGAAAGCACATGCTTAAATTCACATTTTTCTCTACAGTAGACACATTACTAGATGAAACATAGTTTGTTTTTCTTGCATCATATAGTGCTAATTTAGGGAGTCAGGTAGGGCATCTCCAGTAAGCTACGCTATATCTGTCTTCAGCTTATAATTCTGTAAGGTCCCTTCCTTTGATTTCATACCATCATATTTCCAACTTGTAATGGATGATCAGCTATAGCTTACTGCGTAAACCTAATAATATGCTGGCTGTTGTGTCTTGACTTCTTCTTGTAAGCTCACAAGCTGAAGCTGACATTTGCTCCATCTGACCCTTGTGATTGCTTGTGCACATCAGGGAAAATGAGATGGTTGCTAGTTATTACGTTTTGGATTATAGGGATTTTATTTCACCTTGTACTCGCCTAATTGGCCCCACATAATTTCAGGATGACACCGCCTTTGAGAAGCAAAGTGCATTATTTGCTTTGGCTGTTTCGGATATTGTGTTGATCAATATGTAAGTTGTTTCCCTAATTGTTGACGTTGAACCTATTATTATTCCCTAAATTGGACAGTACATTTAATTGATTGTTTTCTTCTATTCCATAGGTGGTGCCATGACATTGGGAGAGAGCAGGCTGCAAACAAGCCTCTTTTGAAGACCGTTTTCCAGGTTAGTTTGGTAAAACTGCATTGAAATATTCCTGTATATTTTTCTTCTTATGCCTAAACTCTTTAGTGGTGTGGAGGCATTATTATGTCCTAAAATCTTCTATCTGTGTAGGTCATGATGAGATTGTTCAGCCCTCGCAAAACAACAATGTTATTTGTTATTCGTGACAAATCAAAGGTGAGGGCTTGACATGGTGCAGTCTACGATGTTATAAACTATTGTATTTTCCAAATCAACTGTTATTTATCTTGTTTTTACTCCCTGAACCTATTTTTTGTACTGGATTCATCATGTACACCCTTTTTTTGGTTATAAACAGACACCTCTGGAAAACCTTGAACCTATTTTAAGGGAAGATATTCAGAAGGTAAATTATTTCTTGATAGCCCGTGTCCTACTTATGCCTGACCATTAGTTTTTTGCTTTCAGTGTGTAAACTGTTTTAATCTGTTTGCAGATATGGGATGGTGTTCCTAAACCCCATGCCCATAAAGAAACTCCACTCAGTGATTTTTTCAATGTAACATCCTTACCGCAAACTTTTTTCTTGTTTATTTTGTATGCATCTGCTAGATTTACTCTCAATGTATTTTCCACATACAGGTACAAGTTGTGGCTCTTAACAGTTATGAGGAAAAAGAAGAATTATTTAGGGAGCAGGTTTGCGTGACTGCAATGTCTATTACTAGATTACACTAGATTTGTGCTAGCTGCTGGTTTTATTGAAATGAATAACAGAGTACATCAACTTTCTGAAGGTTTCCAGTTTGAGAGATAGGTTCCAACATTCTATTGCTCCTGGTGGACTTGCTGGAGATCGGCGTGGTGTTGTTCCAGCATCAGGTTTTTCATTTAGTTCCCAACAATTTTGGAAGGTCATCAAGGAGAACAAAGACCTTGATCTACCTGCTCATAAAGTGAGCACCCTCCCCCATTTTCTAATTTGAGCTATCAATATAATGTATATTGAAATATTTTAATATGCATCAATTCAGGTTATGGTGGCCACTGTCCGTTGTGAGGAAATCGGTAATGAAAAACTTGCCAGCTTTACGGCTGATGAGGTGATTATAGCACATATTATTAGGCTTAATACATGCTGCATAGGTTGATGAAACCAACTGACACTATATATATAAATATATAAAGGAATGGCAACAATTCGAGGAGGCTGTTCAAAGTGACTATGTACCGGGGTTTGGGAAGAAGATCAGCAGCCTTCTTGATAGATGTTTATCTGAGTGAGTTTTCATTACCTTCTTATGCTCAGTAATTTGTTGCAACCCATCCAGTTTTAACCCTGTGTGTGTTCCTTTTGCTTGTATGGACAGCAATCACTGCCTTTAAAAAAAATTCATGCACATGAGGGTTGGGTGTTCGCAAATGGAAACAGTCAACAAGCATATTTATTTGTTGTAGATGAATTATATAGGTTATCATCTTTCTGAGATGCAAGCTGTGCTTTTTTGTGTGCATGTTGTGACTTATTTTTTGATGGAAAACCATAAGGGAGACCTGGACGACTGTTTTTCAAGTTACGATAATAACCTGGATTTTTTTTTCTATTGCTTCATTTTTTTTGCCTTTGGTTTAAATTGCAGGTATGACATGGAAGCTATTTATTTTGATGAAGGTGTCAGAACATCAAAAAGACAACAACTTGAGTCTAAACTCTTGCAGGTTTGCCCTCATGTCCTGGTCTAATCTCATCTATCGTATGAAATGTTAAATCCTTGCTCCTCACTTCCAAGCATTTAATCAACAGTTGGGTTATGTACTTCCATTATACACATAATACATAACATGGACTAATCAGTCATCTTCATACGTGGTGTAGTCATCTTCATACACGGATACACAATACTTGTAATCTGGAGTTTAACTCGGGGAACGACCTTCATGCTAATTTCTCGTCACAGTTTACCATTTGTTTAAGAGATTAGTGGAACAACAGGATGGCGGTAATCTTGAAATTAACCAGGGAACAAATCTTAATGCTAATATTTGTTATAGAGATTGCCATATTTTTTGTTAGAAATTAGGGTGTGTTTGGTAGCCTGGCTCAATCTAGATTGTCTATCTCTACTCATACATGCTGACCCTAGCTTAGTTGGACTGAGATTTTGTCATGTGTTTGGCAGCCTGCATGTGTTGAGATATGTTGAGTTGAGATGTTGTTTGGTAGACCGTGTATGTTTAGATATGGTGAGGTAAGATGTTTTTATAGAATCTTCTGAATCAGAAATTGAAATTGCAAACAAGTCCAAAATTCTTACACACAGAACCTAGAAAATAAAAATAAAAATCAATCCGGTCCTCAACCGGTGTGGTCGCGTGCATCTGGTGGCGTTGGGGCTGTGCTTGGCGCTGGGCTGTGCAGCGTTGAGAGGAGTCCGCGAGGAGGCCGTCCTGGGCACCGGCGACAGGAGCAAGCGAGGCATGGCGTGGGATCTGCATCTGGTGGCGTTGGGGCTGTGCTTGGCGCTGGCGCTGGGCTGTGCAGCGTTGAGAGGAGCCCGTGAGGAGGCCTTCCTGGGCACCGGCGAGAGGAGCATGCGAGGCCTGGCATGGGATCTTCTCCTCGTCGTCGGCGGGGTCCGGACGGGGGCGCGGGAGGTGCAGATGGAGGACGGGAGAAGGGCTGGCGGGAGAGGAGGACGGGGGCGCGGGAGCCGGGAGGTGCAGATGGAGGGCGGGAGAAGGGCCGGCGTGGGATCTTCTCGTCGTTGGCGGCGTGGCCCGGCCCGGCGTCCTGTTGCTCCTGCTCAACCGGCGGGAGAAGAGGACGGGGTCGCGGGAGGAGGGAAGGAGGGCGGCCTTACACGGGGGAGAGGGAGAGGATAGTACGGGGTCGTGGGGGTCACGGGAGAGAGTGAACAGTACTTTGTGGGACGGACCCGGCACTGCTGAGTTGTGAAGCTCGATTCGAGCTTCGCAACCGGGCAGGGCTGAGGGGCTATTTTTGCATCAACTGGGCATAGCTGAGGTGAACCGACCTGATCTACCAAACAACAAAAGGTGAGAAAAAGTGGGATGAGGTGAGATTTTCTGCGTAGCCCCGGGCTACCAAACACACCCTTAGTGAAGACTGAGGTATGTTTTACAGGGTAAAAAAAAGCGAGATTTTTTTGGTAGTGTAACTGAAAACTTAATATTCAGTCCAACATTGTTCTAGTGTATTTGTTTTCCTACCATGAACTATGTTATGTTTAGATTTCCTTGTCTCATCCTGACTGCACATTTTGTTCATTGATCTTGCATCATGCTTTGTTCATTGTTTATTGTCCTGTTAATTTATGGATTTTCTCTTTGATGAATTAATTCTTGCATGAATTCCCATTTTGTGTCCTAGCTTGTCAATCCTGCATACCAATCTCTTCTGGGTCATTTACGGGCTAGAACTTTAGAAGCCTTTAAGGATTCTTTTGAAAAGGCCCTTGAAAAGGATGGATTTGCTGTTGCTGCTCGCAATTCTGTCCGCATTTTCTTGGAGAAGTTCGACCTAGGATCTGAAGGTATGTCTTTAGGAATGTTGCTATTGTACTTGATCGTGTGTTTGTAGCAAGTAGTGTTCTGCTGTTGTAGGAAAAGGACATTTATGTTGCAAACCAGCCAACTCCAGGTATCGCTGGTGTTATTGGGCTTGTGCTGGGTGTGGATTTGGCTAGTCCATTGTAATTAAACAAGATCCAGTGGGCATCTTTCTAGGCTGTGCTGGGCGTGGAATTGGCTAGGTCATTGTAATTAAACAATATCCAGTGGGCATCTTTCTAGGCTGTGCTGGGTGTGGAATTGGCTAGGTCATTGCAATTAAACAAGATCCAGTGGGCATCTTTCTAGGCTTAAATAGCACAAACTAAAATCCCTGTGAATAATAGACATTCCAGTTCAGTCATCCATCGAAACAACTATTCAGCACTGTTTACTTGATATTTTCCTGACTGATACTATTTCCTTACTCTATTGCACTTAAATGTCTCAAATGACCAGTTATGTTTCTGGTACCTGCTGGGTAATGGCGCCAGCCAGATGGAGCTGGGACCAAAGCATAAATATGTAGTTAAACCGTGTACTCTAAGAAACGTCACAGATTTGGTGTTTGTTTTCTTCTTTTTATGGCAGTTGAGATAAATACAGTATTGATCATCTGAGGTACTGCTATGCTAAAAGTAGTGTCACCTTTAAAATCCTAACTAATAATATTATATTACTAGCAATGAGCACAGACTTTCAAGTACTCCCTCCGATCCAAATTAATGTTCTTAGATTTGACTAGATTCGGATGTATCTAGCACTAAAACATGACTAGATACATCCGAATCTAGACAAATGTAAGAACATTAATTTGGATCGGAGGGAGTATACTAATAAATACTCCAGGAATGTTATCAATCTTCAGTCTGCTCCTTTTCTGCATAAATTACTAGCAATGAGCACAGACTTTCAAGTACTCCCTCCGATCCAAATTAATGTTCTTAGATTTGACTAGATTCGGATGTATCTAGCACATGACTAGATACATCCGAATCTAGTCAAATCTAAGAACATTAATTTGGATCGGAGGGAGTATACTAATACTCCAGGAATGTTATCAATCTTCAGTCTGCTCCTTTTCTGCATAAATACATTCACCTTATGGTTACAGATGCTACTATTCAACAAGTGAACTGGGACTCCTCAAAAGTTAAGGATAAGCTTAAGCGTGACATTGAGGCGCATGTCGTGTCAGTTCGTGCTACAAAGCTTTCGGAACTTTGTGCTGGATATGAGGTTGCCTTCATTTCCAATTTCATTTGTTTATCCTATCAAATAACCGGTGTAACTGTCGTGAGGAAGAGCATATATTTTCCTTTTTAAAATTTGAGACCTACTGTTTCAGGGGAAACTTACCAAAGCTCTGGCAGAACCTGTTGAAGCTCTTCTAGATTCAGCCAGTGAGGACACCTGGCCAGCTATTAGAAAGCTTCTTCAACGTGAGACACAAGCTGCTGTTTCAGGTCTTGAATCTGCCATTTCAACTTTTGAGCTCGATGAAGCTACTGAGAAAGAACTCCTTTCGAGGCTGGAGAATCATGGAAAAGGCGTTGTTGAGTCAAAGGCAAAAGAAGAAGCTGCAAGGGTCTTGATCCGCATGAAGGACAGGTGAGCTGTATTTCGAATCTAACTCAAAAAGGAGACATATCATCTGCGCGAAAACTAAATGTGGAAAATTGTACAGGTTTACGATGTTATTCAGTCGTGATGCTGATTCCATGCCAAGAGTATGGACAGGAAAGGAAGACATAAAAGCAATTACAAAAACTGCTCGTTCAGCTGTAAGTTTAATGTTAATACTGTCTATTTGAAACAAAAGTACTTGTTTAGGAACTGAAACTTGAGACTCCTCTCTGCAGTCCATGAAGTTGCTTTCTACAATGGCCGCAATTCGGTTGGATGAAGATGGTGACAACATTGATACAACTCTTTCCCTTGCTCTAGTTGACACTGCGAGGCCTGGGACTACAGATAGGAGTATCCAATCGCTTGATCCACTCGCCTCCAGTACATGGGAAAGGGTCTGTGGCAGCGTTTCATATTTATTTGTATTTATCAGCTGAAGCAGTACTTTGTCCTTTTTTGTACACCATTTTCCACAAATTATGGCTTTGTTATTTGCTAAATGGATGCCATTATTATGAACAGGTTCCAGAGGAGAGAACTTTAATCTCCCCTGTCCAGTGCAAATCTCTGTGGAGGCAATTTAAGGCGGAAACTGAGTATACTGTCACTCAAGCCATAGCTGCTCAGGTATCCTCACAAACAATGTTTCAATAACTATTCATTTTGTGGTAGTATCAAAATTCTGTGGTTCTTTCCATTTCCCATCCCTTTTGTTTATCACTTCTGGAGTTTCTTTGAAAGTGAGGTGGTCTACATAGTATAATAATTAATTGTTTTTGTGGGGATATTATAATTGTTGTCTATACTATTATTACTAACCATTTACTGTTCCTTTCTAAAGGAAGCAAATAAGAGAAACAACAACTGGCTGCCTCCTCCATGGGCGCTTGCTGCGATGGCCGTACTTGGATTCAACGAGTTTATGACATTACTGAGGTATTTTGTTTTGTATTCAGAGTCATGCGTGAATTTTGATTAAGGTGTCCATCCATTTGGTATGACTGATATGCCATTTGATGGACAGGAATCCATTGTACCTGGGTGTCATGTTTGTAGTTTTCCTTGTTGGGAAGGCCATCTGGGTTCAACTAGATATTGCCAATGAATTCCGAAATGGATTTGTGAGTATTAAAGCGACCGTTCTGTTAATGCTATTGTCTTGCCCGGGAATAACACCTGACCTAATATTTTTGCTTGGGTATTATTACACAGCTTCCAGCTATGCTTTCTCTGTCCACAAAATTTGTTCCGACAATAATGAATATTCTGAAGAGACTAGCTGACGAGGGGGCAGCGCCTGCAGCCCCAGAGAGGCAAAGAGAGATGGAACTCCAACCAAAACCAACAAGGAATAGTTCAAACAGCAACGTCACATCAGCAGGCTCCTCCAGCATCACCTCTTCGGAGAATGGACCTGAATATTCAAGCCTGATAGCACAATGATCAGTGGATCTCTAGGTTTTAGCAGAAAACTCTACTAGTTGTACCTGCAACGGTTTGAGCCTAGGAGATTGAAATGCTTTGCGGTTTTTGCACGCTAGTCCTTCCCAACCTGATGTATGAAAATTACATGGAACGGTCCATAGCGGTTATACATGGAATTTTGGGACTGGGAGTTGTTTGTAAGAAATATTGTAGAATAACTTTCATCTCCTTTCTTTTTGTAACATCATATATGATGGGTGTATAGAAGATTTGTGATTATTTCTATCATCTGAACCCATGAGGCCGGGGGGACACAGAGTTGCATTCCTACACTACTATATATAGTTGGTTGCATATATTGTGATTTGGGGGGGGGGGGGGGGGGGGGGGGGGGGTGGTATTTCTTTAGGCTGTGATCTGCCTGCTCTGCAGAAGCATCGGCTTGCTTAAATGGCTGGAGAATATTTCATTTTTAGGGATATTTTTAGTTGTTTCCTAAACGGTTTGAGTTTCGTTTTGCACGATTAATTTTTGAGCTTCACCTGGTGATTTTCTCCAATGTACTGTACTTCCTTGATCTAAATACTCTCCTTCGAGCAGCGATAAATTTCCAAGAGACTGGTTACCAGAGACATTACAATATCTGACTCTCTGTTTCGAGGGGGCAAATTCCGTTAAGAGCATACGAAACTGTGCAACTGTGTCTAATGAGGAATAGTCCAACGGCAACTCAAGCTTAAAAAAAAAGGAATATTTGCGCAGTTCTAGGATATGGACTTGTCTGGTCAGATATTAGGTCATGTACAGTAAGCTGATGTTACCTTAGAGTTGCTATGTTCGATTTTCGCTCAGGCGGATGAGGAGAATTAAGATAGAGAAGATTATCATTCTTGGCTAAGCGATGATCCTTTAAAAATAAGAGAAGACAAGAGAAGACTTTTTTTCATTGTACCTTGTGTCTTTCCTTATCAATACAATTTATATTAATTCTTAAAGATGACAATATGAGATGGTCCAACACAATTTCTTGCTATAATTAATCAATTCATATTAATTCTTAGAGATAACAATATGGGATGATCCATTGTATGACTTACTTTTATTGCTTTCTCTAGATTACAGTGGAAAACGCTTTCTCTAGATTACAGTGGAAAGCTAAGAGAAGACATTGCGTTATCTACCATTATACATACCCTTAGATGTCGGCGTAAAATTCAGGTCGACACCGTCTGTTCAAAATAAATGAATCAGAAATACTTTTCACCGTAAACAAGAAGATAGTTTTTTTGAGAAAAAGGTCATCATGGCTAGCTTTATTGATATTAAATAATAGTTACATCGTTTAGGAGGGTTTACAATAAGAAACTAGGGGTACATCGACCCAGTTATAAGAAATTTTAGTGTTAAAACAATCCCTAGCTAGTTCATGAGAGCTCACTAACAGACCCCATAAATCGCGAAACCGTAAATCGGGTTTATAGGCTTTTCTAAACTTGTTTCGAATTTAGGGTTCCTCCACGAAGATCAGAAACCGTATTTTTTGGAACTGTACTTTTGAAAATAAAAAATTCCTAGGAAATTGCAAACGCGATGATCATTCAATGATAGAGTTCATACATAGCGCAATATTTACATCAAAATTACACACGATTTAAGCTAATATGGGGGCGGGGGAGGGAGAGCTCGCCGGAGCGGTGTCGCTGGGCCCAAATCACCAAAATGGGAGCTCCATGGGCACGATGGAGATCGTGGGTCCTAGTCATTGATGGCGACGACCTCGGGCTCGCCGATCGCCGTGCCAGATCTGGAGGCCTTCGCCACAGCCACCGCCTCTATAGCAGCCTCCCGCTCTGCGCGCTTGGGGTCAAGGGACTCGGCGCACGAGTGCGGATAGGACCACGCCGGCGGGCGCCTTCCCCCTCCACCTCTGCCGCTGCTACGGCCTCCTCCTTGTCCACAGGCACCGCTGAGGGTCGCCATCGGGTGCTCGCGGGCGCGGATCTGGGATCGTTGACACGGGAATCGCTCGTCGGAGAAGAGCGACGACTAGGTTTGGGAGCGGCGGAGGAGTGCGGGTTTTGACCCGCATCCACCCTCGACCGGTACTAGTAGGGGTCGTGTCACACCCAGCATTAGAGCTTAAAAATAAGCTGAGATGAGATGTGTGCATTGCATTCATGCATAAAAAATCTGGATAATTTTCGCGCTTTTAAATAAAATTTGTCAAAGTGATGGAAGCTTTTATTAACTTGGTGGAATTGAAGTAGATCATCAAGTTGATTGTGATAAGTTCCAATATGACCTTTAGTAAAACCTTATCTTTGGGTAATATAACTTGACCTATGGGTAGATCAAACAAGAACAAGCTAAAACCACCACACATTTATGAAGGATCTTATAGAGATCACATCATGGTATTCATTATAACAACTCTTGAATACTCAATTAAGTCTATATCTTAAGAAGAAACTTAATAACTAAATCTTAAAACACTTGTTTGCCATATTTATTCCTACCATGGGTATCATGGTAGTTCTTAAATATTAACTCCGATCCCGAATAGAGTGGAAAAGAAAGGCTCTTTGTATAGTGATTGCTATAAATTTTGACATGACCTTTAGAAATTAATGAATTTTGAGGAAATAATTTGAATTCAAATTTAAAATGTAAATCATTTGAAAAACATTTGAAAATTAAAAGTTAGTAATATTAAATTGTTTTCCAAAATGATTTAGTAGTATTGCTTGATTATATTAAAGATATATTAAACAACAATGTGAATTTAAGATAAGATAACAAAGTAACTTAAATAAGAAATGCATTCTTATTTCTTCCCTTAATTCCATTACAATAATACAAAGGGAGATAAATACATCAAATAAAAGTATTACAGAAAACCAATTAAAATGAAATGAAACTTTATTTAAATAATAAGAATAATGTTACAAAGATTCTTTACAAAAAAGGATAAATAGAAGATTACAAGGTAAGAGAAAATCCTAGTCTATCTATTTATTTCTATACTAAATCTTGATCTTCTAGATCTTTGTTCCTGCAAAATAAAAGAAACTAAAAGGGAAACAATATGTTAAATTGTTAGTTTTACTCTGAGTAGAGAACAATGTAGTGCACTATTCTTATTACATCATTGAGTATATAAAAGGGGCAAGTTTTACCAATATGCAGTATCACTTCTTTCAAATCAGAAATGCTTCAGTACCACATCATAAGCCAAGTAAAAAGGGGAAAGTTTCACTAGGACAATAACTAGTAAAAGGATAAGAAGTGAAAACCAATTCACTTGATATGATCTAAATAGGCCAAACAGTAAAGCACCTTACTCTACTAACTGCATGCTATGTGCTGTCGACATAGCAGCAACAACCCAAGCAGTCAAAAGGGAACACTCTGCCGTAGCACAGCTGCTAGTGATCTCATTCTATCCCCACATTCTCAAGCACACAACCAAGAACACATTGAGCTTGCCAAATTCCCAAGAAATCCACAAGCCAATACACACAATAAACCATCAAATCATCCACATGATGGCGACATAAGGAGGGGGTGGTGCAGGGGGATAGCAAGGACAAGTACACGATCACAGGAGCTAGGAGGAGTAGTACCAGTACCAGGTGTTGCAAAACAAGCTCCAAGGAGTGATCAAACCACCAAGATCAAGCCAGCAAGATCAACCAACACAACAACATCACCAACAATCAAGTTGTGTGGTCAGTCCATACAAAACTATCACATGATAAATCTTATCTAATTTATCAAATCATGTGTTTTTTCATATGAAATCTTCTCAGAAAAACACCCAAGTGGGGTGTATCCATCACAGAAGGAATTAAACAAAGCCAACAATCAATCTTTGCAAACCACACCAAGATCTCAGCATGTGCATCACTGATCTTGGATAACAATACATATTTCTACATCCAAATATATAGCAACCTTAAGTGAATATTTCTGGGCACATCTTATAATAGTAGCACCTTAGAAATTATTGCATCTTAAGGATCTATATTAAACAATATGGTATGTCAAATCATTTTCTTAGGAGCTATAAGAATCATTATTTTAAACTGATTATCAAGGCACACCTGAGAGGGAAACATCAGGTAAAAACCTTAGTTTCTATCTAGCATAGTCTCAGACCAGCATTATGAACTAAGCTATTTGTTTAATATAGTTTAAGATAACAGAAATCTTTTCCAGCTTACCATATAAGCCAATTCTTCGCAAAGCTCATGAAAAGCCTATTCAAAAATAGGAAGTATGTACCAATCCCAGGATGGTGTCACAACTATCTGTTTGATAAGCAATCCAAGCAAACAAGCTATATAAATTAATTTCCTTACTCAATCATCTTCATGGACCAAATAATCAAGAATCATTTTTACATCTGAACATTCTATCATTCGAGATTATTAGAGAATCATAGGAGTATAAAATCAACTCCAATCTGAACATATTAATACAGGCCAGTATATATAAAGGTTCAGGTAACAACTACTGACAGAGCCACTGTTAGTACTAATAACACTAAACAGTAGTGAAATCCACACTACTAGGACCAATTATGTAACCATCTCAAAATAACATATTATCAAGGGATGAACCCTAACACAGAGGGATGGACCCTAAAATAGTGGATAATCATAATTAGGCCTCACAGGCTGCAAGCACACTAGAGCTAGTAGGGCAGGATAGAGAACAAGAGGGGGGAGAGAGGAACTTACCCGATGTCCTTGCTGTAGTTAGAAGAGGAAGTAGAATCACCGACGAGCACGCACATAGCGGCACAGGGAGCACCCGAGGGCGCTGCAACCCGCGACAAGCCATGGGGCGGTGGCCACAGCTACATGAGCAGCAACGGTGGCACCACAGGGCCACTAGAGCCGCGTCATAGCATCACAGGAATGGCAGAGCACCATATCACCGGCAACCACCAAACCCTAGGGTTCGGGGTGGAGACGGCTTGGCCAGGAGAGGGGCCTAACATCAAATCGAGCAGGACCAGTCGACGGAGCAGCCTCGACTACCTCGTCACACACCATGATGGTGGCTGGTGAGGCCCGTGGGGGTCAGAATCGCACGGCGACGACACCGACAACATGACGCCACGACGGGGTGAGAGATAGAAGGAGAGACGCGAGTGTGTGAGAGAGAGCGAGGTGTGTACTGGGCCGGTACGATCTAGTACCACTCAAGGGAGTGGGTTTGACAAGCCCAAGTGGGTCGGGTCAGGGCTGGGCCAACCCAATGGGCTAGGTCCAGATTTTAAAATAAATCTAAATAAAATATTAAAGGACCAAAATAACCTTGAACATAATTTACACTCTAGAAAAATATAGAAAATTCCTAAAAATATGTATGATATATCAAAATGATCATAAGAATAATATATGCCTAGGAAAAATATAACATTACCTGTTTAAGCTAGTTATAATGCAAATGAATATTAACACTATTAAATCCTAAATGAAATTTTAAATAAGTGAAAGTTCTAAAATCAATAAAAAACTATTATGTGTAATAATATCAATCTACCATTTTATAAAAATATTAACTTAAATTTTCTACAAATGAAACGTGAAGCAAATATTCAAATACATTTAATACTTTGTAGAGTTTTATAAAAATACAAATGATACTTAAAAATAAATAAAAATCACTTTTAAGATCTTGAGTAAATATATTTTACTAGAGAATATTAAAAGTATGTTTCTAAAGGTTTTTAAGATTTTTTAAAATAAATAAATCCTTACATACTTCATAGAAGACCTAGTTTGTAAATTCTTTAGCACACATTTCTTAAATAATAAATAATCACAATTCTATGTATAAAACCTTAAATCCTTTATAACTAAAAACTACGTCCAAAGCCATAACTGGGATCTATAATAAAACTTAAGTGTAACTTATTAACTTTATAAATATTCTTTCAAAAATCATAAATCCAAACTAAACCCAACAACTTTAAGTAAATGTTAAACATCATTCACTTATAATAGAAGTGAATGCTATTTATCTTTTAACCATTCTTAACATGACTTCAAATTATAACAGATTCATAAGATCATCTAAAGTTACTTTCCTTAATAAGATAAATTATATTTATAATAACAAACCACATTTAAACTCATCATCCACTAAATTTGGAAGTGAATTATCTCACACTCTTAATCGTAATTATCATAACCTTGGAACTTGATAAGGATTTAAACACATCACACTTAAAACTAATTGTGTTTTCCCTTTATAAAACATCAAGAAGTAAACCAAATATAATATAACACATATTCAAAACATATAATTCCCCACTACATGTGTGATGATTGTTTAATACAATAATGACCTCCTCTTTAATAATTATAGATAATAAGACACCCTAAAAGTGTAACTTCAAGTTGAAATGCTTTTCCTTTATAAAGTATATTTTTCTTCAAAGTTTATTCTTTTGAAGTAATTTAAAATGAACTCTAAGCATATCTTCAAGTCTCAAAGTTTTAATAGAAAGCTTATAAAGAATAATCCTCTAACCAAATATCAAAACTTTGGGTGTTACATCAATGTGTGTTACTTTATTGTACCTATTATTTATTTTACACACATCACACCCGAGATCTACTTAGTTTTAAAATTAACTCTGGTACACCAAGTCATGCTTAAATGCCTAAAGAATATTTATGTTTTTATAGTTAACTTTTGTCTGTTCCAAATTAGGTCATAAGGCATTTCAAATCCAAGCTTATCGAATAAGCACAAACGGCATCAATCACATTCGATTAACCACAAAGATTGTTTAAACTTTAACAAAGAAATCTTTTCTTCAGAAGTTATTCATTTTGCCACTTCAAACTACAATCTTATAATAAGTCCCTTAACTCTTAACAACTTAACATAATAAATCCCATCATAATTACCGGATAACAATTCACCTCAATCTTAGAAATAGCTAATTCTTAAAAGTGTCACCTAAATTTAACTCATTCACATTATTGGGAATTTATCTCGAGATTTTACAAAATGCATTACATTACTTATGCATCAACATATTGCTTCTTTAAACATTAGTCCTTATCGGACCAATGATGCTATTTTCATATTTTGGATCTTCTAGTATCTTGAAGACGGTGAGTGCATAATCTTGTAATCACAAAAGCCAAGTTCACACTTGCTCATGTCCTTTGATTATTTTCTATCAAATGCTTGTAACTCAAATGTTGTCTCACCTGCATTTCAGAAAGGTCAGGAAATACTATTTTCATAATAATATGATTATGGATTATTTACCAAGTGGTAATAATCTACTGATATAGTTCCACTGGTAATGGAACATAATATCTAGGACTTAACAACCAATATCGCGAGTGATTTTAGCACCGTATATTATGCGTTAACCATGAGATTTGGAATGGGATGGAGAAGTCAGCTGGATCTTCTTCCTCTTATATGTAGGCAAGACGACCTTAGCGTGACGCTGTGATTCCTTGTGTGGATCCAGCATATGGGTGGGCACCCTTACGCCCCACGATTTTGGTGTCTAGATTATCTGTGAGTGGCTACCAGAGGTATAGTCAGACCTTTTTGGAGCTTGCCAAGGGCATAACCAGCTCATAGAGTCTCCAGGAACTCATCAGGGTTGTAGCTTGTCCGAAAGGGGGCTTAACAGAGGTGTAGCTTGGCCTGAAGGATCATGCAGACATATGGGGTCACGGAGAAGGGCGGTGATTAGCTTGGATCATCTACTGGGCCCCACACCAAAGAAAGTGTGGATGGGTAAGTTGCCCGGTTGTGCAACAAGGATATGGTCTCTCATGGGTAAAACAACGCACCTCTGGAGAGTGTAAGAATTGTGACATGTTACTCCCTGTTCCGGAAAGGAGCTACGAACGCGACAGGAAAGGAACTCCACGAAAGTTCTGGTAAACCTGTGAAGGCTGACAGACATAGCTTTTCAGAATAAAAGCAACCTTTGAAGAAATGTTTACGAAAACCTGCATTGCTTACGACCTATGGTCTGTGGCTGTAGATAGTGCATCAAACACTCTTTTTTAGTGAACTTGCTGAGTACGCTCATACTCAACCGTACCTTCTTAACCCTTGCTAGATTCTAAGCCATTGAAGATGACGTCAACACCAACTTGTGCTCAAGAAACCATCATCGTCAGCTCAAGCCCCTCAAACAAGTCAAGTAAGTCAACATATGCGACAACCAAAGCAAAGACGAAGTTGCTAATTAGATAGGAGTATAATCTCTAGCCGTAGATCCTGCTTCTATAGAGCATTGCAATAGCAGCAATTGCAAGCCCGATAGTTTAGATTCTAGTCTTAGCCACCAGGTAGTTCTGATGTTATTTCTGGTTGTTCTTTGTAAGAAGTTTCTTTCTTCCTCTTTAACCTAGAGTGTTCTGTGGATCTTTTGAAAAGAGTCGAGTTGTATTCTATAGTCATGTCTTAGACCTGCTATGTTTCTGTTGTACCACTCTGAGGGATATAATACTAGTGAATGGTGTATCATTGGTGTTATGTCAATGACTATAGTGTACTACATCATGTAGTGGTATGCTGGGTCACCGCAGGCCGGGGAGGCGATTTCATGGGCCCCTTGGAATTTCTTATACGGGCTGGCCGTTTATGGGGTCCATTAGCTCGCACTTCTGGCCCATAAACCGTAAACTCACCAGGAAAATACATTTTTTGGTATTTTATGGGGTCTATTAGTGATGCTTTGAGCAACCTTACTTAAATCTCGCCCACAATGCATGAAGTTAACCTCTCCAATTGATCTTACCGTTGCCAGTACATCAACATACTTAAATATCTCCCACAATGCATGAAGCCAACCTCCCCAGTTGATCTTGCCGTTGCCAGTATATCAACATAGAGAGTGGTTGCATCATTCAAAATACGAACTTGACCTGAGCACAAATTTATTACCTCTAGTTTTTGAGAACATGAGCAATTTACAATATAATTTAATCCATAAAAAATAGATAAAGCATGACAAATAATATAGAGATAAAAGTAATCATGCAATCTAACAGATACTCCCTCCATTTCAAAATATAAGATGTTTTAGCGTTGTGAAAGGAATGTATCCAGACCCCTTTTAGTGTGTAGGTTCATGTAGGTTTGAGGTGAACCCACACACTAAAAGGGGTCTAGATACACTCTTTTCACAAAGCTAAAACATCTTATATTTGGAAATGAAGGGATTCGATCATAAACATCAAGTCTAAATAGATTGCTACAGATAATATATAATATATAATTCCCATAAGATGAAACATGATCTGAATGCGACGAAAGAGAACTGCATACGGTGCTGATGAGGAACCGCTCGCATTGGTGTTGGTGTTGACGGTGTTGTCAGCCATGTCGTCAAAGAGGTGGTCGATATCGAGGAAGAAGTTGTTGTCCGGGAAGAAGTTGTTAGTGTCCATGAAGGACTCCATGATGAAGCCAGTAGTCGTGATGCGACAATGCCCTCCAAAACCTTATCGCGCTTCTCCTATATAGGACTCGAAGCAACGAGGTTCCGGAGGCCTACTATCCCAACTCGTGGTGCACGCCGCTATTCGGGATGGAGAAGACTTGGTGACGGCCCAAGGCTCTAGAACTAGAGGTGCTATGTGATGGTGTGTTTGTAGTAGAGGAGCGACCTCTGTTTTATAGGCACACAACAGAGACGAACAGGTAGTGCGAGGATTTGAACAAAGAGCCAAGAGGCGAATGGAATAGGCAGCAACCAAAGCCGAACAACCTTCATGATCCTCGGTTCAGCTCATTCCCGCAATCCATGGCGTGTGCGCGTGAGGCAAGGAAAGGCGAGGCATGGCAAGCAGTGGAGGAGGAGGAGCACACATGTATATCTCTTCTCTTCTCAGGATTGTACAAGTGGTGGAGTAGCCTCCTTTATAAAGAGGTCAAACTCCCACTCAACTAGCATTGTGGGACTAAACATTTGTCCCACCTCTTGTCATGCATGAATGAGACAAATGGGCCTCTAGGATTTTAGGCTAGGCCATATTTAGCCAAAATTTCAACAATTCCCCACCAGATCCCAGAGGCACAAAAAGTTTCCTATGGTTCGAAAGCATTGTTTTATATACCGGTACTATAATGGAGACTATTAAGTTGAACTTCCACCTAGACTGCATGCTACACTAGTTTGCAACTTATACAATGGGCTATGCCTTAAACTGCAAGTTTGCTACAAATCTAGTTTCACATAGATCCTTGACCGATACTAGGCAGATGAAGGACTTCCCTGCATGTGGAGATTATGCATCATACTCTGTGGCCTTTCATGAGTTTATTAGAGAGAACCCAACTTTCATAGACTGTGATTTTTAATAGTCAGACTCATATAAGTGTGTTCTTTAAAAGGTGTTCTGCATGACAACATCTCTTCTTAAGAAATAATCCACTTAGAATACATTAAGATAAAATCAGCGTGCATGCATAATATAAGAGTATTGCATCTTCATGGAGTGGTATTATAGAAAGGTAAGGATACAATTTTCTCAATTGACCAACAAGTTGTCTCCCAATTCCAATTCACGAGATCCTCATTCACAAAGAGTGGTTTACCACCATGGACAACTCATATTGTGGGTTTCATACCCATCTCCTTCAATGCACTATATATATCATGTTATGTGATAAAATCCTTTGTGAATGGATATGCCAAGTTTTTAGATGTTTGGGTATAGTATAATGCAATAACTCTGGAGTTTCTCAATTTCCTGACAGATTTCAGTCTCCCCTTCACATGCCTTGATGACTTCATATTATCCTTAGAAATGTTCACATTAAAAATCACAGTCTGATACATATCCACTTGTGGCCTTTATCTCATTTGCATTAGATATCCAATTTGAATCACTATAACCCTCTAGTACCTTGGATATCCGATATAGTGAATGCCATAGCTCCAGTGCCTAGGTATCACATTAATCTCTCAAGAGCGAGCCAATGATCATCTCATAGATTTCAAACAAACTGAACGAGTTTGCTAACAACAAAAGTGATGTCAGGCCTCGTAGCGCTAGCTAAATACATGAGCGAAAACAAATAATTTGAGAGTATCTCTATTGGTCTCCAGCTGTCCCTTGATTCTTTGCAGCAACATACTAGGATCATATGGTGTTGGAGAAGACTTGCACTCACTGCACCCAAAAAGACTCAAGATGTTTTCCACATTATGAGATTGAGGCAATTTGATCCCACCACCATCATCTCTCAATAGCTTGATGTTCAGCATAACATCATCTAATCCTAGATCCTTCATCTCAAAAGAATGAGATACAAAATTCTTGACCTCCTTAATCGCATTAAGAATGGTTCCAAAAATTAGTATGTTATCAACACATAATGGATGAATCCCTCGCCCCTACCATGGCGATGGTACACACACTTGTCAGCTTCATTATGAAGTGCAGGTGTTTGTATATGTGAAGTATATGTGTTTATTTTACATGAAGTGTAGGTGCGATCCTCGTGTCTAAGAAAGAAGTATGACGAGGCATAAGCGAGAAGTACAATGGAAGTTAAGTAAGAAGTATAACAAAGTACATATGAAGAACTAAGCACAAAAATAAGTACAAAACGACAGGAAGTATAAGTCTTCCACAACATCAGCAAAAAAGGAAGTATAGCATAGATTCTAGAAAAAGAAGTATAGTGGTACCCATAAAGGCAGTTACGAGATAGCTAACGGGGAAGTAAAGGAATATATTGATCTTGTACAATTCATAAAACTTGGTCACAAAAATCAAATATCATTTGACAAATCCAGAGAAGTATTTTTGAAACAAGCTACTAAACATGTTCAATCTTAGTTACATAAAACTACATATCAGTTGAATGAAAAAATAGAAATTACACACATAACAAATCGTATCAATCACATCAATCAAATAGAAACCAAGAATGGTCCTATTTCATCTGAGTTAACATCTCCAACAAGTGTTCTCCTTCTTTTGACAGATAAGAGTGAGGAGATAAGGGTTGGATCTCCTCTAGAAGGTCATCGAGCGGAACCCTGTTGTCTGGATGGAAAACTACCTTGAAAAGGTTTCCTTCCTGCCATTCTCTTACGCGCACCTGAAAACCCAATGAGTATAACAAAAGTAAAAACCAAAAGCACACCCATTAAAATAGAAAAAGGTGATCTGCAAAAAGAACATACATCCTGTGAGACAATGTTCTCAACTAATTTGACACCATCATAGGTGGCAGCAAATTTCAGACAGTAAGAACCGCATTGGTTGGGTTCTTGCCAAGGAACATTAAGATAATTAGGCCTATTTGCAAGAGTATTCCAATTTTGCTAAAGGATTTTCTTATACTCTTGTTTTCCATAGATGGCTTCCATGACAATGGTCATCCTATGAGCCTGTTAAGAAGTAAAAAACACCAAAAATAGGCAAGTAAGCCAATGAAATAGGCATTCTAAAAAGTTGATATACCAAAAGGTAAGTAACAAAATGAAAATAAAAAGTTCTAATTAAGACTCACAATCTCCTTGATATCAGCTTTGCGGAACTGGCTTCTAGTGACTTTGCTCTTACTTCTAATAGTCCATTCATACAAGTCTAGCACATCAATCAAATCACTATATCAGTTGAACGTATATAGAACATGATGATGACCCAGAGATTTTTTTTACAATATGGGATGAGAATTTATTAAAACAACAAAGCACGCTTGATTAAACAACATAAAAAACAGTGCATAAATGCAACATAAAAAAAAGAACTTAATATGAATGAGGTTGTACTACAATAACCTAAAGGAAGTATAGGAAACATATAAAAAGAAGTAAGACAATGACTACATGAAGTATGAAAACTTAAAATGACTAACCAATTTTGCCTTCAGAAGGTTCTCTTTTGGTTTCATTATTTGGTGGAAAGTAGCCATAGATTCAACAAGAACGAACTTGTTGGTTTTGGTCATGTTGTACATCCCAAGAACATAGTAGAAAAGAAAAACAACAAAAATATAGAAAATAAAATAAGATGACAAAACCAGAAAACAAAGTATATGGATAAACTTAGAATGTAGACAAGATCGGTGAGGTTGGGATTTTACCGAGGCCAAAAATGGGCTCAATAGTACTCGTTTTTCTAGAATCGTAAACATGATTCATTCTAGGATCAACCTTCCAATTAGAAATGACATAATCCATAATATCCCTTGACAATTCACCATAGTCTTCAAATGCATCTACCAATTCGTTTCCAGTAAAAGGTGTAAAAATCTCAAACCCATCACAAAATTGGCCGTGGATAAATTTACAAATTTCTTTCCTGGATAAAATAAATCAATTTCTATTTTCGTACCCTCAGTCCGTTAGTTGTACTCAGTTTTCCCCAGCCTCTTAACTTTTCCTTCCTTTTGTCCATCTCCTTGTACGAAACTCTCACACGGTCTAAAAACTCATTGTCCGTCAGTCTTTCCGTTACATGCTGACAAGTGGGACCGCATTTAGTCGGGTCCCGTAGTCAACCCTCGTCGTTACATGCTGTCAAGTAGGACCACGTTCTATCAGGTCCCGTAGTGGACCCTTGCCGTTACATGTTGACAAGTGGAGCCGCGTTCAGTCGGTTCCCATAGTGGACACCTCTCTCCACTTATCTAGATCAGCATCAGACCCACAACTTATCCACGTGAGCGCCGGATCCACAGCTTACCCAGGTTGGCGTTGCCAGATAGGACCCCGAGCCAACCCCGCGCCCATGCCGTTGCCTCCCCTTT
The DNA here is from genome assembly GCA_910589775.1 of Avena eriantha. Classification (NCBI taxonomy): domain Eukaryota; kingdom Viridiplantae; phylum Streptophyta; class Magnoliopsida; order Poales; family Poaceae; genus Avena; species Avena eriantha. The sequence continues at coordinate 332,085,895 of OU342742.1, read as the reverse complement.
CTTCTTCTTCTTCTCCGGCGACAGTGGCCCTTTGTCTAGCTTCATTTTCATATAGTGAAATGTAATGCATAAACTTGCATATACGAAAATTATACACCTTTGAACTCTCTAAAATCGCACTTAGGCCATGATAATGTTGTGCTAATAAAATCCTGATCATTTATCATTTCCATGGAGTGAAATATAATGCATAAACTTGCGTATACGAAAATTATAAACCTTTGAACACTGTGAAATGGCACTTAATACGTGATAACGATGTGCTAACAAAATTTTGAGAGATTATCATTTTCTCCCCCATTTTCATAGAGTGGAATGTAATGCATAAACTTGCATATACGAAAATCATACACCTTTGAACTCTTTGAAATCACACTTAATTTGTGATAATGTTGTGCTAAGGAAATCTTCAGAGATTATCATTTTCATATAGTGGAATGTAATTCACAAACTTGCATATGCAAAAATTATAAAGCTTTGAACACTTCGAAATCGCACTTAATACGTGATAATGATGTGCTAACAAAATTTTGAGAGATTATCATTTTCTCCCCCATTTTCATAGAGTGGGATGTGATACATAAACTTGCATATACGAAAATTATACACATTTGAACTCTTTGAAATTGCACTTAATACGTGATAATGTTGTGCTGAGAAACTCTTGAGACATTATCATTTCCATATAGTGGAATGTAATGCATAAACTTGCATATATGAAAATTATACACCTTTGAACTCTTTGAAATCGCACTTAGGACATGATAATGTTGTGCTAATAAAATCCTGATCATTTATCATTTCCATGGAGTGAAATATAATGCATAAACTTGTGTATACAATTTTTAAACCTTTCAACACTGTGAAACCGCAATTAATAATGAGATAATGATGTGCTAGCAAAATTTTGAGAGATTATCATTTTCTCCCCCATTTTGATAGAGTGGAATGTAATGTATAAACTTGCATATATGAAAATTATACACATGTGAACTCTTTGAAATCACACTTAATACGTGAGAATATTGTGCTAAGAAGATCTTGAGAGATTATCATTTTCATAGAGTGGAATGTAATGCACAAATTATACACCTTTGAACACTTTCCCTTCAAATTATATTCAAATTCATTTGTTTATGGAGTTAAAGTACCGGTGGCAAACTCGTAATTTTGCATGGATAGAGGGGTGCCCCCAGACAGATATAGGGGTTTTCCTGTCCGCTAGATCACAGAGGATCAATAGTTGGTGGGCACGATCCACGTGACAACTGTCTCAACCAATCAGAGCGTAGCAGCCAAGATGAGCACATGTGTGAGAGATTGTGACTAAGTGAGGGGAAAATGATTAGAACTTAAAAACCAAGGGCAAAACTGAGTAGAACTTAAAAACCAAGGGCAAGCCTGACAAAAGGATTCGAATAGAAAATAGAAAGAGATTTTAAAAATGGAAAATGTGTCTTTTATACAATAAAATACATCTTGGCATACATCAAACTATTTGCAATTCAAATATACACTAATTTGACAATTATTGCCTCATTTAGACAAACTATGTTTTGGGGAGGGATGTTTTTGGGAGAGGCTTGAGTAAAAATCCATGAACCTTGATATATAGTAGGTGATTTGAGAAGTGGTGATTTAGGTTAAAACTTGATTTATATACATTTCTTATGGCGGCAGGTCACATAATAAGAGTCCTTGGGTAGATGCCACTATGTTTTGATCTTTTTGAATTTGTGGTGCATAAAATGACTCAATTAAATATCTAAAACCTATCCGTTGACTCTATGTTGACCAACCACCGGAGGGTAAAACTGAGTATATTGCACACGGCAGTGTTAGTACTGGAGGGAAAAACTGAGTATAACCAAACTGCCAGTGTTACACTCAAGGGAAAAACTGAGCACACCTAAGTCGCTAGGGTTAGACACGAGGGAAAAAACATGACTCACGGTACGCGTGTGCGGTGCACAGGGCGGTAGCAGACACGTTTGGTCGTGCATGGTGCAATAGCGTACACGGTTACGCGGTGCATGGTGGTGCAACAAAACGTCACTTTCCTTCTCCTTCATAGAGGCCTCCTCACTCTCATTCATCACTCACTCGCTCACTCAACCGTCTCTACTGTCCCATCACCTTCTACAAACCCCCAAGAAAACCCCAACCACGCCGATGATGGAGAAGAACGACGTGGTGGCCATCGACGCCTCCAAGGCCGCCGTCGAGGAGGCCCTGTACTCATACAGGCCCCTGTCAACGCATCGAAGGCAGCCGCCATCCCCATCTAGACCCCCATCACCCCTTCCGCCGTAGCCACCGGCGAGGAGGCCCCCGCCGGTCTCGGGTAGATCCCGCTCGGATGGGACCCCTATGAGGAGGTTGATTACATAAGGACGGAGAACCCCTACGACACCAGCATCGCCGACCCATGGTCGGAGGTAACCAGGGTTTTCTCCCCTTCCTTTGTTCTTCCCCCATTCCCACCGTTGGATGCTAGATCGAATGTTATTAGGGTTCAGTTGTTTGTATTTTTACAGTAGCTAATCCTCTTGTGTTAGATCTCATATTTCGATGAATCTCCCTATTCATATTTTGATGAGTCCCCCTGTTCGTATTTGAATCCCCCTGTTCGTAGTTGGGATCAGTATTCAATTTGGTTTGAGATCTGGGGAATAATCAGTGATCTCAATCGGTTAATTTATGCAAATAATCAATCCCGATAATCAAGGTATCTCAATCATGTTCTTATTGCACTCTACTATTTTTATCAAAACAAGAGGATAGCAGCGACGTCTGCAGCGACGACAAGTCCAAGGACACAAAGACTCATCATGTGCTGAGGAGGCTGATGTCCGGCCAGTACGACAACTTCTTCGCCGATGACGTCTATAGGTGCCCCTTCTGCACCACCAGGAGGCTCCGCGCCACCGACTTCAACTCCCTCATGAAGCATGTAGAGGACATGAGGACCTGCGCGAGTCCGTGAACATCCAAGACTTTAGAGCCAAGCACCAGGCGCTCGGTCTTCACCTCCACAACCTCCATAAGGTGGCCATCGAGGAGGGTCGCATGCCCCCAATCAAGCCCAAGGCGCCCAAGGTCAAGGGACTAGGAAACAAGAAGTGGAGGAGTGTATCATCCCATTTGTCTAACATCTGTAATGCTACGTGGTCTAATAATAATAAATGCTACTTCCTACATATAATTGTTGCATCATAATTATATCATGCTCATGTCATCATGCCACCTTGCATTTGAGCATCATATAAAACCCTTTCATTTGGCTCTTATCTCATATGCACTATTAATTGTATCTGTCTCTTGATATTTTGTATTTGGTTCTTGATAAATGCTTGATGCCCAAGTTGATTTGGGGGCATATCTTTTATTAACTTCACCACCTTCACTTGTCACCACCTTATAATTCCACCATCCTAATTATACATGAGCTTTAACATTTTTTTCCTTTGGCATTTAAATCTAGCTCATGGGGGTTGAGATGGATCCACTTCTATTTCCACATGCTCTCACACTAGCATCATGTTGTTTTCACATTGTTAATATGTGGAGCCACCTTTGCATGCCTTGTGAGTGGTACCCTTTTTCTAGCTTCCATATGGATTGTTTTGGAATCATTGCTCATGTGGGAATATTTTTGAGGATATTGTACACCTAGTGGAATATACACACTAGCATGTCCAAAGTACATTCAAATTTGAGCATCTCCATCTACTCCACAGGGAACATCCACCTTATTTTTGGCTTGGCCTTAATTCCATATTGTGGGATGCATGTGAATAAATGCCATGGGGCTTTATCTTTGTTTTCACAAGATTAAACATGGCATTTATTGATTATGCATGGGCCATGAAAGGTCACCTTCCTTTCTATTTTCTTTGGTTCTATTTTTGGCTTGAGTGGGGTATGGGTATTTTACCATGGTCCAATTTAATTCTCTCCCCTCTCTTCTTTTAACTTTGGAATCACCCTCTATCCCTCATTCTATCTCACCTCCAAAAACCTCCACATCCCTTGCAACCTATCTTTTTCCAACATAGTCTTCTTCTCCTAGTGCTTATAAGAGAGTATTGGCTTTTGGAACTCTTTGAGAGCTTGTGTTAACACTTGAATAAACTCTCCCTAATTCTACTTACACCCTATCTACTCATGCAAAAACCTACACATGCATGAGTCTCCACATGGGAGTCTCTCTCTCTCTCTAACCCACATAGCTATAACCCCTAAACCGAAGTAAACCTATCCTAAACCCCACCTATCTAGCCGCAACACATGGGGTGCCCATGGCATGTCCATGCCATGTGCACCACACCCTCTCACCACACCATCCCCTCTTCTCTTGCTGTACGTGAGGCTTCACTGTGCCCAGCTGTCCCTGTACCACCACCTGGCTACACCCCCATGCCGAGCCATGCCCCTCCACCCTAACCCTAGCCCGACCAACCCTTGCTCGACACCCCCATGCCATCTACCCCTCCCCTCTCGGTTCCCCTGTCTCTCTCGCTGCAAGAAGGTCCCACCCGAGCCTCCTGCCTTCCTCCCTACCTGGTCCAGCTGCAGCCACCCCCTGGACTCGAGCCACGCTGGGCACGTGAGGAGAAGGAGGAGAAAGGTGGCCGAGCCACCTTTTTCTCCACCCGAGCCCCACGGCACCCCCTCTCACCCGTCCTTATCTCCACCCCTCCCGTCTCTCTGCTGTGTCCCAGATTCCCCAGGGCCTGCCCTTGCGCCGCAGCTCTTCCCCATCTCCCCCTGCCACCTCCCCTTCCACCTCTGGCCACCACCGTCGGCATCCACCTCGTACACCAGATCGAGGAGGCGGGCGTGGCGTCGAGGGTGTCGAGGAAGGCCACGTGGATCCTGGTGCCACCCCCGTGCTCTGCAGCGAGGAGGAGGACGCCCCGTACCTGCTGCACGCCGAAGCACCCCGACAAAACCCTAGCCTCGATCCGTCTGCGCCGTCGCCGATCCGTCGCTCCCCGGTCCGTTCCACCACCACCATCAGCCTCGCGGTGAGCCCCCGTCTCCTCCTGAAAACCTCTCGGCCCTCTTTGCTTTCTGTACTCGCCGAACTTTTTGTCGAGCGCGCTCTGTGCGCCGGCGTGCGCGCGCTTCTGCTCGTCGTCGTGCCGCGCAAAGACCTAACTAGCCGCACCGCCGTTCCCTAACACCAACCCCTCCCAGCCGCAGTGGTTTCCGCCTCCACGCACGTGCCCCAGGTCGCTGGTCCGATCCCCCGCGCTGCGCTGTTCCCTGCCACGCATCGACCTATCGTCAGTAGGTTCAGAGAAGAAAAACAGTACCGCGGGGCATTCTTTCAGAAAACCCCCCCAAACCTTTTGCTTCTCAACCCGCGCTCCTTCCGGGCCCACATGTCTGCCTCTGTGGTAGTTTTACAGAAAGGCTCCCGCGTTTCTTTAGTCTCAACCCGCAGACCCCCGCTGTGCCGCGTGGCAGCCTCTCACTCGCCCACTGGCGTGTGGGCTTGCGAAGCCTCACGCCCCACCTGTCTGTCCCGTGGGCTAGGAGAACTCGCGGTGCAAAAAGGATTTCACCGCGCCGTTTCGCTTAGTCAGCGTTGGGCCCAGTTGTCAGCGACTGTGGCTAGGTTTGGGTGGGTAGAAAAGGTTTCTGATTTATCTGTTTTAATAAAACAATTACAGGAAATGTTTAATCTAATTTTAAATCCAGAGGTTAATAACTTTTAATCTGTAAATCCAAATAATACAAATAATATATGTTCTTGAATCAGAAAAATGTGAGGGTTTATAATATGCCATTCAAAATATTATTTGAGCACTATAAATTTTCGAAATTGTTTAAATGTAATAAAAATGACTTTTCTTAATTAATTAATAACTTTAAATCTACAACTCCAAAATTGACAAATAATATGTCCAAATCGATCAGCGCGACGAGCCCGTTTCAACTATGCATTCCATGGTCTGAATTGCAGCATGCATCATATAAATATTAAGTTTACAACACCTTATTTGGGAGCAAAACATGACTAAAACTCAATAAAATGCTTTATTCTTGTACCCCACACCTCACCCATGCCATGCTACATTATTGCCATGTAATTTGTGCATCATTCATCATGGCATGCTTGTTTGCTTGTCGCATTTTAATTCATATGCTTGTGTACTTTATTTATGTTGGCCCTTGTTTGTTTGGTTCTTCTTCGAATAGACGCCGAGCAGGGGAAATATCAGGAATCCCAGGAGTACTACCCAGATCCGTCTCTCGCTTCAACAGAGCTGCCAGGCAAGCACTACCACATGCTTGCATACATATAGTACCTATTGCCTCTATCTTATTCTTGCATCATTGAGTCGCAATTGCATTGAATTGAATCCCAAGTACTGCATAGCCTTTACTTTTAAACCCCACCGAGCTTGTTCCACCATCCCATGAGCCATTACTACAGGAGTTGTTCGAGCCGTGCGAGTCGTAGAATAGCATGTGTAGGGTATGTGAGTGTTTGATGAATAACGAGGTACCTAAACAACTTAACCTGAGTAGTAATGGGATAACTAATGAAAGAGGCACCGGTGGGCATTACCTGCTATTTGGTTTTTCCTGCTCACTTGTGTCCCGTAGGACCCCGAGTACTTGATTCCTGTTCCTTGACTATTCGCACTATCCACATCCGGGAGGCCTTATGGACCCCCTGAGCCAGAGCTTGATTCATTTCTATTTCTTGGGGCCACAACTAGTTTGGGGTTTTATTACTATCCCGTACTTATGCCATGTTTTACTACTATATTTACGATTGTGCATGGAGCACCTGTACTGTTTTGGATCGTGACACGTTTTCGCTGTATCGACAATCCCAGTCACACTTTTGGGGTCCCAGTCGTTTACCGCCGTCCACACAAACCTTGGGTCCGTTCCGGAGCCGGCCAACTTCGTTGCAGGTAGCTTAGTGGGGTGGCCCCCTGAAATATTTTATGAATCCTGTGATCGCTTTGTCGTGAATTCCTCGTTGGGTTTTGAGTTGGTTTTTCCGAGGTTGATCGAGTGTGTGTTGCTATTTGTGCACCCCTGCAGGGTAAATCTTTCTGAAAGCCGTGTTCGCGGTTATGGACGACTTGGAGCATTGTTTCTCGATCATAGACAAGTATAACTAAAGTACCGCTTTTAATTTGAATAAACACCTGACTAGTAAATAGTGCAACACTCATGGTATGGTTAATAAAACTGCCAACGGATGGGTTGTTCGTCCGCTTTCTCGTTGGTAAGCGAGAAGGAGGATGGCTCTGTTATTTTTATACTGTTATAACTGTTGTTCCTAATTAATGGACATCCATCTATCATTGGTTAGTCGGATGGTTAGCGAGTATCTATAGACTTATTAGTTATTATCTTTTGCTGCAATTGCGTCACCCCAGGTATATGTCCCCTTTAGAGGCATAAAGACTTGCTGAGTACCCCTAGGGTCTCACACGATAAATTGTTTGATTCATATGAACATGTGTATTCGCAAGATGGATACTGGGTGGAGGAGACAGATGATGTTGGCAACGATCACTCGGTGTAGAGATTCCGGGGATGGGGATCCGCGAGATCTGTGGGCGGGATGTGTTTATTTATGTGGCATCTTATGCCGATTTGCTTCTTATCCGTACTCGGATCTTGTTTTCCGCTTCCACCTGATACTCTGATGTTTGATGTATGAGGAGCTATCCTAAACTATTATCTCTATCTAGGATATTTGGATCTTGTCGTATGTCGTTGCAATATTTCTATTTCTTTTAGATGGAATGGCTCTGAGAACTGTTGTATGGTAGCTTGCATACATACTCACTTGTGTATGTATTTGATCTCTTCGCCTGTTGCCTACGCCGCTCGCTCTCGTCCCGATGTCTTGGAAGTGGTTAGGATGGCCGACGGGTCTACACGTGGGCGGTCCCCTGGGCCCCCGCAGTACTATTTTAACCACTTCCGTTTCATCCAGGCTTGAACTTAGAGCGTAGGGTCCGAGGTAGTTACAATTGGTATCAGAGCCATCCTGCCCATCAGGGTCTCAGCCAAATGGTCGGTGTCAGTCTAGATAATATTTTTGGTAGCTATGTATACTAGGGAATAACAAAACGTGAGAGTAGGACTGCTTCCATTTTTCTTCTTACCCACCCACCCACCCACCCTTTTATGGTAAGGAAGTGTAACGTTTTCAATCCTCTTCGAAAATTCAATCTAGGATTCACGTGTTCGGGGTTCCGTAGTACCATATGTTGTGTGTGTGTGTGTGTGTGTAAATTCCTTGTCTATCTGTTGCATCCAAATGTTATCACTATCTGCCTTTTGGTTGTCAACTGTTGGTACATTCCATACCGATAGGCCTTTGTAAACCGACGCGATCTATCTGATTCGTTGTATACCGGTGCGATCTGTCTTACTCTTTGTTATCCGATGCTATCTTGTTGGGGTGTTCGTTTCCGTAGTTACTAATCTTTAGGCTCATCTTAAGAAGAAGGTGTTGGGATATGTGTTTTACTTATTCATGTGCGGAGTAATGATTTGAGTGCGGGATGGAGTCGCGACCATACCACTACTTTTATCATTCGCTCTTGTATATTGAATTGGTAGAGTTACTAATCTTGGTTCGTTAAGTGGGGTTTACGCATATAGTGGTATTTTAATGCCGAAATTTGCGGAATTTTTTTCTTTGTTAGCTTGTGTACACACTCCTTCAGTCGTGTGCGATATGCTTGATATCTTCTAGGTGCTTTGAACTTTGTTGATATTTTAATATCATCTTAGTGAATTGTATCCTTTAATCTTGGTTAATTCCATTTTGGTACTATTTTGGATTATTATCATTCTCCATTATGATACTGACTTGAGTTTTATATCAATCACAGGATGGCACCACCACGCCGTTCTGAGGAGGACATACCACCTGAACTGGGGGCTACGTTGGCAAGTATTGCTAATGCCTTGGGAGCAATGCAGCAGAACCAACATCGTTTTGAAGAAAGTGTCAGGAGGAATGAGTTTGTTCCGCTACCTCCACCTCCCAAGCGAGGAGACATCAAGAGTTTTCTGAAGTTCAACCCGCGCCACTTTGAGGTGTCTGATCAGCCACTGGACGCTGATGATTGGCTGCGTGAGATGTCAAGGTTGCTGATGACTGCTGATGTTCCAGAGCAAGAATGGGTAAAATGTGCCACGCACCTTCTGAAGGGAGATGCAACTCTATGGTGGGAGAATTACCTGAAGGAAAACCACTCTAGTTTTCAGCCGACTTGGGAGCAGTTCACTGGGGCTTTCAAAGAGCAATACCTGTCAGAAATTGTCATGGAAAGGATGAAGGAAGTGTTTCTCAACCTCAAGTAGGGCAATGACAATGTCAATACCTATATCAGAAACTTCATGAACCTTTCTCGTTATGGTGGCGATGAGATCTCTGATGACAAGAAGAAGCAAAAGAGGTTCAGGCAAGGGCTCAATGCATCTATCAAATATGCAATCACTCATGCAAGGCCGGGGTATTTTCTAGAACTCCAACATACAGCTCTGCAGGAAGAAGCAAGTAGGCAAGTGTTTGAGGAGTCCAAGAAACACAGCCGCGACGCAGCAAGCTCTTCAGCTATGATAGCTCCTTCTAAGCGCCGCGTGTGGGTTCCTAACACCCCACCGTCGCTCCCGGCTCCACCAAGACCATCAAGCTACGCGGCAAGGCCACCAAACTCCTTCACCGCGGCTCCTAGGGGCTACAACCACAACTAACCTGGAGCGCCTGGCGGAGTCCCTGGCTACGCTGCTCCACGTCCACCTGGTGCCTGTTACACCTGTGGGAACACTGGGCATCAACACTGGAGTTGTACAATGAACAACAAAGCTCTTCCTCCACCACCTCCCAGACCTGCGGCAAGTTCTTCTATGGTTCGTGCACCTCCACCTCGGGCTCTCAACATCAACACCAAGCCCGGGTCTACTGTTGCTCGTGCCAACTGTGTCAACATCGCTCAAGCCGAGCATGCACCTGGAGTTGTGATGGGTACGCTTCCTGTTAACTCAGTCCCTGCACGAGTTTTGTTTGATTCTGGTGCTTCACATTCTTTTGTTTCTCACAAGTTTGCTCGTGAGCATGATCTGGCTATGGTTCCCTTATTGCATTGTCTTGTGGTACAATCTTCTGGGTCAAACATGAGGGCTGCTCATATCAACCATAGCAATCAAATTGAGATTGGTGGCTCTTCGTTCCCGGCTTCCTTAATTATTCTGGGCAATTCTGACATTGATGTTATCTTGGGCATGGATTGGTTAACAGCAAATGCAGCAGTGATTGATTGTGCTGAACGCTCGGTTTCTCTGAAAATTCCTGAAGGCCATATAGTCTATTCTCCAAGTCTGACTCCTGCAATTCAGCTTTTCTCTTTGGCGACTCTGAATGATGATGCTATGGAGGCTATTCAGAGTGTTCCGGTGGTCTGTGAGTTCCCAGATGTTTTTCCTGAAGAGTTACCAGGTATGCCTCCGGATCGAGAGGTCGAGTTTGTGATTGAGCTTGAACCTGGAACTGCTCCTATCTCCAAGCGACCTTATAAAATGGGTCCTGCTGAATTGGCTGTACTAAAACGTCAGCTTGATGAACAAGAGAAGTTGGGTTTCATTCAGCACAGTACTTCTTCTTGGGGTAGCCCAACCATCTTTGTGAAGAAGCGAGACAAGACTGATAGACTCTGTGTTGACTATCGGGCTCTCAATGCTAAAACCATCAATAATAAATATCCCCTTCGGCGGATTAATGATCTCTTCGATCAGCTAGCTGGAGCTGTGGTATTCTCTAAGCTAGACTTGAGAAGTGGATATCATCAAATCAAGATTCGCAAGGAAGATGTTCCCAAAACAGCTTTCACCACCCGCTATGGCCTGTACGAGTACACGGTCATGTCTTTCGGTCTCACCAACGCACCTGCCACCTTCTCGAGGCTTATGAACTCGGTTTTCATGGAGTATCTTGATAAGTTCGTTGTGGTCTATCTGGATGACATCCTAGTCTATTCTAAGTCAAAGGAAGAACATGAAGAACACCTTCGGTGTGTCCTAAACAAGCTTCGTGAGAACCGCCTATATGCAAAGTTCTCCAAGTGTGAGATCTGGCTGCCTAAAGTCTCCTATCTTGGTCACGTCAGCTCTGCCAAGGGCATTGTCGTCAACCCAGAAACTGTTCGGACAATTGTTGACTGGCTTCCACCCGAAAATGTCAAAGAAGTCCGGAGTTTTCTTGGTTTGGCTAGTTACTGTCGTTGCTTCGTTCAGAACTTCTCGAAGATTGTGAAGCCTCTTACCGATCTCCTCAAGAAAGGCAAGAAATACCTTTGGTCTCCTGCATGTCAAGCATGCTTTGAAACACTCAAAGAGAAGCTCACTTCCACACTAGTCTTGATTCCTCCAGATACATCAAAGCCTTTCCAGATATTCTGTGACGCCTCATTGCAAGGATTGGGTGCGGTCCTTATGCAAGAAAAACAAGTTGTTGCTTATGCCTCTCGACAGTTGAAGATGCATGAGATCAAGTATCCTACACATGACCTCGAACTCGCAACAGTTGTCTTTCCTTTGAAAGTATGGAGGCACTACTTGCTTGGCAACCGTTGTGAGATCTTTTCTGATCACAAGAGTCTGAAGTATATCTTCACACAACCTAATCTCAACCTTCATCAGAGAAGGTGGATTGAAGCAATTAATGATTTCGATTTGACCATCAACTACACTTCGGGCAAAGCTAATGTCATGGCCGATGCTCTCAACCGAAAAGCTTATGTCAACAACCTCATGGTGGAAGAACAACAGCCTCTCTTGGGCGAGGAATTCCGCAAGCTCAACCTTGAAATTATGGATCAAGGTATCTTCTGAACCTTCTGGCAACCCCTCTCTTGGAAGAAAAAGTTTGATCCATTCAACTTGGTGATCCTTACACTAAAAAGATCATCTCCAACATTCAGCTTCCGAAGTATGAGTCCTTCCACGTCGACGACCAAGGCGCTCTTTTCTTTGAACACCGGATGTTTGTTCCGAACTACCCCAATTTAAGAGAGCAAGTTCTTAAGGAGGAGCATGATTCTGTTCTTTCTATCCACCCTGGCAGCACTAAGATGTACATGGACTTGAAAACACAATATTGGTGGCCTGGGTTGAAACAATGTTGTGCCAAGTATGTCTCGGAGTGTGATGTCTGCCGCAGAGTTAAAGCTGTCCATCAGAAACCTTCCGGTCTTCTACAGCCATTGAAGCCTCCGAAATGGAAATGGGAGAAAGTAGAAATGGACTTCATCACTGGTTTTCCAAGGTCGCAGAAGGGAAACAATGCAATCTTTGTTGTCATCGACATGCTTTCTAAAGTGGCTCACTTCTTTCCTGTCAAGGAAACAATTTCTGCAATTCAGTTGGCTGAGCTCTATATCAACCGAATTGTCTCTCTGTATGGGGTTCCTCTTGAGATCAGCTCAGACCATGTAAGCATCTTCACTTCCAAGTTCTGGGGAAGTTTCCAAAATGCTTTGGGAACAAAATTGAACTTCAGCACAACTTACCACCCTCAGTCGCAAGGACAAGTTGAAAGGATCAATCAGATTCTGGAAGATATGCTCCGTGCTTGCGTTATCTCTTTCGGCATGAAGTGGGAAGAATGCCTTCCTTATGCTGAATTCTCTTACAACAACAGCTTCCAGAAAAGTCTAAAGATGGCACCATTTGAGGTTCTCTATGGTCGCAAATGCAGAACTCCGATTGGTTGGTCGGGCGCAGGTGAAAGAACATTGTTTGACCTCGACATTCTAACTCAAGCGGAGGAGAAGGTTCACATCATTCTGTAAAATATGAAGGTTGCTCAAAGTCGCCAAAAGAGCAACTATGACAGAAAGCACACATACATGGAGTATGTCCCTGGTGATCTTGTTTACCTTCGTGTCACTCCCATGAGAGGCACGCACCGGTTTGGTATCAAAGGAAAGCTGGCTCCTAGATACATCGGTCCTTTCAAAGTTCGTGGAAGAAGAGGAGAAGTCGCTTATGCTCTTGAGCTCCCTGAAAAACTCAAGGTCCATGATGTTTTCCATATCTCTCAACTCAAGAAGTGCTTCAAGGATCCCGGCAGGACCGTGGACCATGAACTCATCAATCTCCAAGAAGATCTGTCTTATCAAGAACACCCCATAAAAATCCTAGAAGTCGTAGAAAGAAGGACTCGCAACAAGTCCATCAAGTTCTGCATGGTGCAGTGGTCGCACCATTCCGTTGATGAAGCCACTTGGGAACGCGAGGACGAGCTCTGTGCCAAGTATCCTACCCTCTTCGTGTCTTCTTCTTCTTCCTAGAATCTCGGGGCGAGATTCCTGTTTAGTGGGGGAGAGTTGTAGCATCCCATCTGTCTAACATCTGTAATGGTACATGGTCTAGTAATAATAAATGCTACTTCCTACATATAATTGTTGCATCATAATTATATCATGCTCATGTCATCATGCCACCTTGCATTTGAGCATCATATAAAACCCTTTCATTTGGCTCTTATCTCATATGCACTATTAATTGTATCCGTCTCTTGATATTTTGTATTTGGTTCTTGATAAAGGCTTGATGCCCAAGTTGATTTGGGGGCATATCTTTTATTAACTTCACCACCTTCACTTGTCACCACCTTATAATTCCACCATCCTAATTATACATGAGCTTTAACATTTTTTTCCTTTGGCATTTAAATCTAGCTCATGGGGGTTGAGATGGATCCACTTCTATTTCCACATGCTCTCACACTAGCATCATGTTGTTTTCACATTGTTAATATGTGGAGCCACCTTTGCATGCCTTGTGAGTGGTACCCTTTTTCTAGCTTCCATATGGATTGTTTTGGAATCATTGCTCATGTGGGAATATTTTTGAGGATATTGTACACCTAGTGGAATATACACACTAGCATGTCCAAAGTACATTCAAATTTGAGCATCTCCATCTACTCCACAGGGAACATCCACCTTATTTTTGGCTTGGCCTTAATTCCATATTGTGGGATGCATGTGAATAAATGCCATGGGGCTTTATCTTTGTTTTCACAAGATTAAACATGGCATTTATTGATTATGCATGGGCCATGCAAGGTCACCTTCCTTTCTATTTTCTTTGGTTCTATTTTTGGCTTGAGTGGGGCATGGGTATTTTACCATGGTCCAATTTAATTCTCTCTCCCTCTCTTCTTTTAACTTTGGAACCACCCTCTATCCCTCATTCTATCTCACCTCCAAAAACCTCCACATCCCTTGCAACCTATCTTTTTCCAACATAGTCTTCTTCTCCTAGTGCTTATGAGAGAGTATTGGCTTTTGGAACTCTTTGAGAGCTGGTGTTAACACTTGAATAAACTCTCCCTAATTCTACTTACACCCTATCTTCTCATGCCCACACCTACACATGCATGTGTGTCCACATGGGAGTCTCTCTCTCTCTCTAACCTACCTAACTATAACCCCTAAACCGAAGTAAACCTATCCTAAACCCCACCTATCTAGCCGCAACACATGGGGTGCCCATGGCATGTCCATGCCATGTGCACCACACCCTCTCACCACACCATCCCCTCTTCTCTTGCTGTACGTGAGGCTTCACTGTGCCCAGCTGTCCCTGTACCACCACCTGGCTACACCCCCATGCCGAGCCATGCCCCTCCACCCTAACCCTAGCCCGACCAACCCTTGCTCGACACCCCCATGCCATCTACCCCTCCCCTCTCGGTTCCCCTGTCTCTCTCGCTGCAAGAAGGTCCCACCCGAGCCTCCTGCCTTCCTCCCTACCTGGTCCGGCTGCAGCCACCCCCTGGACTCGAGCCACGCTGGGCACGTGAGGAGAAGGAGGAGAAAGGTGGCCGAGCCACCTTTTTCTCCACCCGAGCCCCACGGCACCCCCTCTCACCCGTCCTTATCTCCACCCCTCCCGTCTCTCTGCTGTGTCCCAGATTCCCCAGGGCCGGCCCCTGCGCCGCAGCTCTTCCCCATCTCCCCCTGCCACCTCCCCTTCCACCTCTGGCCACCACCGTCGGCATCCACCTCGTACACCAGATCGAGGAGGCGGGCGTGGCGTCGAGGGTGTCGAGGAAGGCCACGTGGATCCTGGTGCCACCCCCGTGCTCTGCAGCGAGGAGGAGGACGCCCCGTACCTGCTGCACGCCGAAGCACCCCGACAAAACCCTAGCCTCGATCCGTCTGCGCCGTCGCCGATCCGTCGCTCCCCGGTCCGTTCCACCACCACCATCAGCCTCGCGGTGAGCCCCCGTCTCCTCCTGAAAACCTCTCGGCCCTCTTTGCTTTCTGTACTCGCCGAACTTTTTGTCGAGCGCGCTCTGTGCGCCGGCGTGCGCGCGCTTCTGCTCGTCGTCGTGCCGCGCAAAGACCTAACTAGCCGCACCGCCGTTCCCTAACACCAACCCCTCCCAGCCGCAGTGGTTTCCGCCTCCACGCACGTGCCCCAGGTCGCTGGTCCGATCCCCCGCGCTGCGCTGTTCCCTGCCACGCATCGACCTATCGTCAGTAGGTTCAGAGAAGAAAAACAGTACCGCGGGGCATTCTTTCAGAAAACCCCCCCAAACCTTTTGCTTCTCAACCCGCGCTCCTTCCGGGCCCACATGTCTGCCTCTGTGGTAGTTTTACAGAAAGGCTCCCGCGTTTCTTTAGTCTCAACCCGCAGACCCCCGCTGTGCCGCGTGGCAGCCTCTCACTCGCCCACTGGCGTGTGGGCTTGCGAAGCCTCACGCCCCACCTGTCTGTCCCGTGGGCTAGGAGAACTCGCGGTGCAAAAAGGATTTCACCGCGCCGTTTCGCTTAGTCAGCGTTGGGCCCAGTTGTCAGCGACTGTGGCTAGGTTTGGGTGGGTAGAAAAGGTTTCTGATTTATCTGTTTTAATAAAACAATTACAGGAAATGTTTAATCTAATTTTAAATCCAGAGGTTAATAACTTTTAATCTGTAAATCCAAATAATACAAATAATATATGTTCTTGAATCAGAAAAATGTGAGGGTTTATAATATGCCATTCAAAATATTATTTGAGCACTATAAATTTTCGAAATTGTTTAAATGTAATAAAAATGACTTTTCTTAATTAATTAATAACTTTAAATCTACAACTCCAAAATTGACAAATAATATGTCCAAATCGATCAGCGCGACGAGCCCGTTCCAACTATGCGTTCCATGGTCTGAATTGCAGCATGCATCATATAAATATTAAGTTTACAACAACTTATTTGGGAGCAAAACATGACTAAAACTCAATAAAATGCTTTATTCTTGTACCCCACACCTCACCCATGCCATGCTACATTATTGCCATGTAATTTGTGCATCATTCATCATGGCATGCTTGTTTGCTTGTCGCATTTTAATTCATATGCTTGTGTACTTTATTTATGTTGGCCCTTGTTTGTTTGGTTCTTCTTCGAATAGACGCCGAGCAGGGGAAAGATCAGGAATCCCAGGAGTACTACCCAGATCCGTCTCTCGCTTCAACAGAGCTGCCAGGCAAGCACTACCACATGCTTGCATACATATAGTACCTATTGCCTCTATCTTATTCTTGCATCATTGAGTCGCGATTGCATTGAACTGAATCCCAAGTACTGCATAGCCTTTACTTTTAAACCCCACCGAGCTTGTTCCTCCATCCCATGAGCCATTACTACAGGAGTTGTTCGAGCCGTGCGAGTCGTAGAACATCATGTGTAGGGTATGTGAGTGTCTGGTGAATAACGAGGTACCTAAACAACTTAACCTGAGTAGTAATGGGATAACTAATGAAAGAGGCACCGGTGGGCATTACCTGCTATTTGGTTTTTCCTGCTCACTTGTGTCCCGTAGGACCCCGAGCACTTGATTCCTGTTCCTTGACTATTCACACTATCCACATCCGGGAGGCCTTATGGACCCCCCCTGAGCCAGAGCTTGATTCATTTCTATTTCTTGGGGCCACAACTAGTTTGGGGTTTTATTACTATCCCGTACTTATGCCATGTTTTACTACTATATTTACGATTGTGCGTGGAGCACCTGTACTGTTTTGGATCGTGACACGTTTTCGCTGTATCGACAAGCCTAGTCACACTTTCGGGTTCCCAGTAGTTTACCGCCATCCATACGAACCCTGGGTCTGTTCCGGAGCCGGCCAACTTCGTTGTGGGTAGCTTAGTGGGGTGGCCCCCTGAAATATTTTACGAATCCTGTGATCGCTTTGTCGTGAATGCCTCGTTGGGTTTTGAGTTAGTTTTTCCGAGGTTGATCGAGTGTGTGTTGCTATTTGTGCACCCCTGCAGGGTAAATCTTTCTGAAAGCCGTGTCCGCGGTTATGGACGACTTGGAGCACAGTTTCTCGATCATAGACAAGTATAACTAAAGTACCGCTTTTAATTTGAATAAACACCCAACTAGTAAATAGTGAAACACTCATGGTATGGTTAATAAAACTGCCAACGGATGGGTTGTTCGTCCGCTTTCTCGTTGGTAAGCGAGAAGGAGGATGGCTCTGTTATTTTTATACTGTTATAACTGTTGTTCCTAATTAACGGACATCCGTCTATCATTGGTTAGTCAGATGGTTAGCGAGTATCTATAGACTTGTTAGTTATTATCTTTTGCTGCAATTGCGTCACCCCAGGTATATGTCCCCTTTAGAGGCATAAAGACTTGCTAAGTACCCCTAGGGTCTCACACGATAAATTGTTTGATTCAGATGAACAAGTGTATTCGCAAGATGGATACTGGGTGGAGGAGACAGATGATGTTGGCAACGATCACTCGGTGTAGAGATTCCGGGGATGGGGATCCATGACATCTGTGGGCGGGATGTGTTTATTTATGTGGCATCTTATGCCGATTTGCTTCTTATTCGTACTCGGATCTTGTTTTCTGCTTCGGCCTAATACTCTGATGTTTGATGTATGAGGAGCTATCCTAAACTATTATCTCTATCTAGGATATTTGGATCTTGCCATATGGCGTTGCAATATTTCTATTTCTTTTAGATGGAATGGCTCTGAGAACTGTTGTATGGTAGCTTGCATACATACTCACTTGTGTATGTATTTGATCTCTTCGCCTGTTGCCTACGCCGCTCGCTCTCGTCCCGATGTCTTGGAAGTGGTTAGGACGGCCAATGGGTCTACACGTGGGCGGTCCCCTAGGCCCCCGCTATACTATTTTAACCACTTCCATTTCATCCAGGCTTGAACTTAGAGCGTAGGGTCCGAGGTAGTTACAAGGAGGCACAAGAGGGAGGAGACGGAGGCCATGAGGGGCTGATGTCTACGCACTTCTATTCTTGTAGACAGTTGTTGGGCCTCCAAGTGCAGAGGTTTGTAGAACAATAGCAAGTTTTCCCTTAAGTGGATCACCCAAGGTTTATCGAACTCAGGGAGGAAGTGGTCAAAGGTATTCCCTCTCAAGCAACCCTGCAATCAAGATACAAGAAGTCTCTTGTGTCCCCAACACACCCAATACACTTGTCAGATGTATAGGTGCACTAGTTCGGCGAAGAGATAGTGAAATTCAAGTGGTATAGATAAGTGGTAATGGTGATAGAAGATAGGTTGATGGCATGGAAGAGACTAAAAGCAAACTGAAATAAAAATGGCAACAAGCAAACATGTAACAGATCTAATTGCAAACGGTGTATCAATGCTTAGAAACAAGGCCTAGGGATCATACTTTCACTAGTGAACACTCTCATATAAATATATTCTTCTTTATGATACTACGATGAACTACTCTCCGGTTGAACACTCTAATCGATGGTAGGGCTATAACATCACACCTCAAAGTTCATCTTTCCCATCTGGAAAACCCCAAACTATCACCTTGAGTACTAGATGAGTCCAACAAACACCACAATTTCATAAAGACATCCAACTCCAAATATAACTCATAACAAGTATTTGTAATCTCTAGCCTAAGTGCCACCATGGTGAGCACGCTGTCAATTTCACACACATGGGGAGAGCAGGGATCTAATAAAGCACTTGAGTAGCAAGGTAGATCTATAGATTAAAAGCTCATGACCACAACAAGATCATGCATAGATAGAGAGATGAACACATAGCTACCAGTAGAACCCTTAGCCTCGAGAGAGAACTACTCCCTCCTCATCATGGGAATCAGCAATGGTGATGGAGATGGCGGTGGAGATCGATGGAGATGGCTCTGGGGGCACTTCCCCGTCCCGGCAGGGTGCTGGAATAGAGACTTTCTGTCCCCCGAATCTCCCCTTCGCTGGCGGCAGCACTGCGGAACTTTTCGTGGCTGGAGGCTTGATTTTCTAGGGTTTTGGTATCGGGAGGCTCTTATAGGCGAAGGAGGCAAGGTCGGTGGCCAGCCAGGGGGCCCACACCATGCCCTGGCGCGGCCTAGGCTGGCCCGCGCAAAGGGGGGGTGTGGCCACCCTATGGCCCCTCTCCGACTCTCCTTCTGGCTTCGTGAGTCTTCCGGGAAAATAGTAACTTTGGCTTTTGTCCTATCCAATTCCGAGAATATTCATTTTCTGACTTCCTGGAACCAAAAACAGCAGAAAACAGGCAACTAGCACTATAGCATCTTGTTAATAGGTTAGTCCAAGAAATCATATGAAAAGTACTCCAAAGTGTGGACAAAACACAAGAAAGTAGATAAAACCAAGCATGGAACATAAAAAATTATAGATACATTTGCAATGTATCAGGGGCCACTGATCTGCTGCTACTGCTGGTGTAAATTAGCTTATTTTGTCTTGTCTGTGTTGAATAACACCCTCGAATCGGCCCTATGCAAGTTTTAGCCCTTTTCCGCCAAACCCGCATAGAAACGATTCAAGGACGCCCACCAGGCACTTTCGTGCGGGTGGAAAACGAAGTAATACCATTACACAATAGTCCTCGATGGGACCCACAGAATAGATATATATATATATATATATACAACACGACTCCATGAATCAAGAATACCGATATACAGTACAAAGATCCAAATCACCATGAAATCGCTACAGCGTCCGAGTACGGATACGATGCAAATGGGGCTAAGAGCCCTGAAGAATAACCAATGGCGTCCATAACCCTGCCCAGGCCAAGCCGGAAGGTTAACCCTGCCAACGACGTCGATCTAAAACCTGCTAAACAAAAGGGGTGCCGACAAAGGGCAAAGGAAAAAAGAGGAGCGTTAGTACTGAGGCCAGTACACGACGAGTTTAGAATTCGGCGGTCCTCGCCTACATAGGTATGGTGGACTGAAGTGACAACGTAGCAGCACTAAACAACCTATAGAGACTCAGTACAACTATCGGCTATTAGAGAGAGATAAGAAATACCTATTCGGAACCACCTGATACTAACACCAATCATACCCATCCTGGCATTTCCCCCCTTGAGACCAAACGAGGAAGTCAAACCGAGGAACTCACACAGTTGGCAGTTTTATTCATTCCATTATAGTTGAAGCTCTTACTAATCAGATATAGATAGCATGAGTCATCCTGATAGCATAAGTAGTAGGCAGTTTTAGTTAACCATTCAGTTGTAGTTGCAATACTTACTAGTCAGGTACAATTAGCATGTGACATCCCAAACCCAGCAGTTGTTGGCACTTTTATTATCCATTCCATTGTAGTGAAGCTGATTACTAGTCATATATTAAGTCAAATTTATAGCACTACTTTAGTTATGCTTGTCTATGATCGAGATACTGTGCTCCAAGTCGTCCATAACCGCGGACACGACTTTCAGAAATATTTACCCTGCAGGGGTGCACAAATAGCAACACACACACAATCAACCTCAGAAAAACCAAATCAAAACCTAACGAGGCTTTCACGACAAAGCAATCACAGGATTCATAAATCATTTCAGGGGGCCACCCCATTAAGCTACCCGCAACGAAGTTAGCCGACTCCGAGATGGACTCAAGGTTTGTGTGGATGGCTGTAAACGACTGGGAACCCGAAAGTGTGACTGGGCTTGTCGATACAGCGAAAACGTGTCACGATCCTAAACAGTACAGGTGCTCCACGCACAATCGTAAATAAAGCAATAAAGCATGGCATAAGTACATGATGGTAATAAAGCCCCAAATTAGTTGTGGCCCCAAGAAATAAGAAATGAATCAAGCTCTGGCTAAGGGGGATTCATAGACTCTCCCGGATGTGGATAGTGCGAATAGTCAAGGAACAGGTATCAAGTACTCGAGGCCTATGGGACACAAGTGGACATGAAAACCAAATAGCATATATTGCCCACCGGTGCCTCTTTCATTAGTTATCCCAGAAATTTAATAGTTGTATTTAAAGTCATGATCATATCCACCATAAAGTATCTCCACCATTAAGCATGTTCCGACCTTCCAATAACGGTGGAACAACAACGACGCGAAGCAGCACATGAGCAAGCAACTACAACTCGCAAGGCCGACTATTTATCAAAAAACAGGCAATAGGATGTGTCCAAGGCAATATAAAGGCTGCAGGGAATATATCTGGTACGGAACACTAAAGTATCGTGACATGGATAACAATAGATCAACAGGAGGAAATAAAGACTATAAATGCAAAATAGGTAGAAAGGGGGAGAATGCTCGCCTGGGAAACACTGCCGGAGGTTCATATCTGGAGAACTTGTCGATACTCGCATCAACTCATCGGCCTAATCCGCGAAGAAGCAAACACTAGAAGAAACACCGGATGCAATATTTGATACTACGGCAGAAGATCCGACATGCTTATGATATGATGCATGGCATGGCACAGATGCGGCGCAATTAGGCAATATTAAGTGAAACCGGAGTCCCGACAAATAATTATATGGTTCAAGTTGTTTAGCTACCCCGCAATTTAAATGTTGTCTTAACACGGCAGAACATAGCATCGGTTCGCTACACAAATTTAAATGGGAACAATATAAGAGTAGAAAAGTCCGCATATGGTCTCCATATTTAATTTAGGTGAATTATCGAAATAGCCCCAAACACCCATATTATGCATGCAAGTATGAGCAATTTAATATGCACAATTTTATATAACATTTTATAAAATAGGGCTCGGAAAAGGGGATCACACATTGGGGTTCGGCGATCTTGGGTTCTAAGGGTCCGACGGGGTTCGGTCTCCGGGTTGACGGGAACGGGAGGGGTTCGGTTCGATGGGATCATTCTCGGACAACGGAAGGAGAGCTTGGTGTTCCGGGAAGAAGGACTTGATTTGGCGTTGGAGGATCATCGGATTCGCCCTGGTCGGTGTCGATCTTGTCGTCATGAAGATCTTGTCGGGTCCACGTACCGGGTCGGTCTTGGCATTCGGGATGAAGAACTTGGCGTTCCATGTCGGTGGCCTTGGTGTCCGGGGATCTCGACATATTCGGATCCGGGTCTTGGCATCTGAGAGGAAGTACTTGGTGGTTCCAGGAAGGAGGTCTTGGCGTCCGTGACGGAGGTCTTAGGGTCCCGTGAAGGAGATCTTGGAATTGGGTTTTGCCCGTGTCGATCTTGGTATTGGACTCAGGTGTTTTTCGGAACACCGACGATGGTCTTGGCGCAAGCACATATAGACGCATGTACGCTAACGCCACCATGGTACACGACTTGTCATTGGGGTTAGCACGAATCGACGACTGGTGACCAAACGGGGTCAACGTTACCGGCGCCTGACTGCACTCGAAGGAGCCCACACTTGCAAGGCAACATACTTGAGATGGCCAGAGCGGGCACGACAGAGCGCGGGCTGGACGCGGCTCGAGGTGGCCAAGGGCCCCTGGTGGTGGCATGGTTCGGACGAGGACGGCTGCTGCGAGCTTGTAGGGGCGATGCCCTGGCGACGGAGGAGACGGAACCGCGGCGGGCGAGCTCGGCACGGCCTGCGCTGCGAGGAACGGGGCTCGGGGACGGGGGTACCGGTGAGCTCGATGCCGCGGCAAGGAGGAGCTTCGGGGAGGGCGCACGACGCTACCGAGAAGAGGTTCCCAGGCAGAGGTGCAGAGGGAGGCTGATGACGATGCTCTGCTCGATGTAGAGAGCGAGCGGGAGACGCGGGGTAGGCTCGCGGTTGGTGCTGGGGCACGCCGTAGAGGAAGGGGAGGCGGCAAGGGCAGAGGCCGGCCGAAGGAGGGCTGGCGGTGCCCGTCGCTGCAAGGGGAGGCCGATGGGGACGCTGAGAGGAATGCACCGAAGAGGGACACCGATGGTGGCCGATGAACATGGCGGCAAAGGACACCAGGGCGATGTAATACCCTCAAATCGGCCCTATGAAAGTTTTAGCCCTTTCCGCCAAACCCGCATAGAAACGACTCAAGGACGCCCACCAGGCACTTTCGTGCGGGTGGAAAACGAAGTAATACCATTACACAACAGTCCTCGATGGGACCCACAGAACAGATATATGTCTAGAGTGACTCATCGAGTCAAGAATACAGATATAATATACAAAGATCCAAATCACCTTGAAAACGATAGAGCGTCCGGCTACGGACAAGATGCAAATGGGGCTAAGAGCCCTGAAGAATAACCAATGGCGTCCATAACCCTGCCCAGGGCTTCTGGAGGCGGGGGACATGACGGTGGTGGCGGTGGTTGGTGGGAATTTCGCTGCGCGCATGTGGGGCCGGGCAGGCAGGTGGGCAGGCGTGCAGGGAAGGGAGACTGGGCGGGAGAGGAAGAGGTGTGGGGCCAGGCGGGAGTTCCAGGGGGACTAGGTGGTGTGGGGGGCTGAGGTGGCGGGCTGGGGTTGGAGAGAGAGAGGTGGCGGGGTGCCAGGGTGGCGGGGTGGGGTGATGTGGCGAGTTGTGAGTGGCCATGGTGAGGTGGAGGGGGCTGGGTAGATTAGGTTTGGGTAGAAAAGGGTTTGGGGTTAGACATATTAGGGTTTTAATTTGGAGGTGGCCGGCTAGGCTTTCGGGCCTGGCTGGCTGCCTCCTATAAAAATAATATAAATTTTGTTTATATTAAATGGGGCTTTTGAAATCCGTTGGTAGACGAAACAAAATATTCCGGAGACCCGGGTTTTGGATTTGAAATAAAGACGTGGCGTTTAGAAAACAAAACCAGGCTTTTCGAAATTAGTTTTGTACAAACACATGCATGATGATGACGATGCTCAAATGCAAGGTGGCATGATGACATGAGCATGCGGTCATGATGATGCAATGCACAAAAACAACGCGAGTTTCTAGTAGTGATTTTTGCGGGGCGCCACAATTCGACACCACTAACAATGGATCTCGCCCTCGAGATCCGCCTCATGGTACCGGGAAGAAGGTCGGCGATCTGAATCTTCACGCTTCATGTAGATCCTCGCGACACCACTAACAAGAGGTCGTTGTCCGTGATCGTCGAGAGAACACTCCGGAAAACAAAGGACGAAGGTAAAGGTATCCACAAATAAAGCCACCTCTAACTTCCGTGGACGGAGTAAAATTGCTGGATCCACCGATTCGATATGCAAAAGCGAATGGTAAGAGGAGTCGGATGGTGATCAGTCCATCGTGCACCCAAACCATTACTCTGCACACGAATAGGCGAATTATGCAACCAACTCTCGGAATTAGACTGAAGATCTCGACAAGTGAGGTTCAGAACAAGGGGGATGCAGACTCTGCATCGGACCTGGCGTAGATGATGTCGTCGCGTCGGAAAACACCGGAAAGCACAACAAGGAACATAGAGAAGTACAACGGGTGAAGGATTCCTTAGATAGCACGAAGACCGGAGTAGAAGCACCATTACCAAAGGAGGAAGCGAAACCCTGAAGGTACGATGGAAACCCAACCACGAGAATTCC
This sequence comes from Avena eriantha, assembly GCA_910589775.1. Lineage (NCBI taxonomy): Eukaryota > Viridiplantae > Streptophyta > Magnoliopsida > Poales > Poaceae > Avena > Avena eriantha. Next base: position 332,061,097 of record OU342742.1, on the reverse strand, counting down.
TGGACTCAAAGAAAAGATAAGAGAGCAGGTTCAAAACACGCAGAGGTAAGAGGAGAACAACAGAGGGGTAAGGAGTAAAATCAGACCTAATCAGATCTGTCCAACCGATTCTTCCAAGATAGTTTTGACACTCTACTTCGGCCATTAGCTAGGTTATCCTACATGCTAGACTTGTGGGGTATCGCAACTGCTGGGCTCTGATACCACTCTGTAACACCCTCAAATCGGCCCTATGCAAGTTTTAGCCCTTTCCGCCAAACCCGCATAGAAACGATTCAAGGACGCCCACCAGGCACTTTCGTGCGGGTGGAAAACGAAGTAATACCATTACACAACAGTCCTCGATGGGACCCACAGAACAGATATATGTACAACAGTGACTCATCGAGTCAAGAATACAGATATAATATACAAAGATCCAAATCACCTTGAAAACGATAGAGCGTCCGGCTACGGACAAGATGCAAATGGGGCTAAGAGCCCTGAAGAATAACCAATGGCGTCCATAACCCTGCCCAGGGCTTCTGGAGGCGGGGGACATGACGGTGGTGGCGGTGGTTGGTGGGAATTTCGCTGCGCGTGTGTGGGGCCGGGCAGGCAGGTGGGGAGGCATGCAGTGAAGGGAGACTGGGCGGGAGAGGAAGAGGTGTGGGGCCAGGCAGGAGTTCCAGGGGGACCAGGTGGTGTGGGGGGTTGAGGTGGCGGGCTGGGGTTGGATAGAGAGAGGTGGCGGGGTGCCAGGGTGGCGGGGGTGGGGTGATGTGGCGAGTTGTGAGTGGCCATGGTGAGGTGGAGGGGGCTGGGTAGATTAGGTTTGGGTAGAAAAGGGTTTGGGGTTAGACATATTAGGGTTTTAATTTGGAGGTGGCCGGCTAGGCTTTCGGGCCTGGCTGGCTGCCTCCTATAAAAATAATATAAATTTTTTTTATTTTAAACGGGGCTTTTGAAATCCGTTGGTAGACGAAACAAAATATTCCGGAGACCCGGGTTTTGGATTTGAAATAAAGACCCGGCGTTTAGAAAACAAAACCAGGCTTTTCGAAATTAGTTTTGTACAAACACATGCATGATGATGACGATGCTCAAATGCAAGGTGGCATGATGACATGAGCATGCGGTCATGATGATGCAATGCACAAAAACAACGCGATTTTCTAGTAGTGATTTTTGCGGGGCGCCACATGCGAGGAGGTACCACGACGGCGGCAGGCGACCGCAGAGGACGGCAGCCGCTGGCACATGAGCTTGATGGCGGCGAGGCGACGAGGTGAGCTAGATAGGGCGGCGGCGCGACGGGGGTAGCGCAGGGTCGTCGGAGGCGGCTTTGCGCGGGTGAGGACAAGGGACGGGGAGAGGGCGGTGGCTGGGGAGAGCTCGACGGTGAGAGGAACAAGGCGGCGAGCGGGGCCTCGCGTGAGGGTATCTGTGGGCTGAGGCGGTCGCTCGGGTTGGGGAGAGGATCCAGGCGAGGGAGCGGATCATGGGGAGAGGGCGACGCGGTGGGGAGGGAGTTGCGTGGAAGGCCGCAGGGCTAGCGGGGGTAGGTGGTGGGGCCAGGTCGAGCGAGGGAAAGGGCCGGGGCGGGTGATCCCGACGCGGTGTATGCGGGTGGGCCGCGTGGTGTCGGGCTGGCATGCAGACGACGGCTTGCAGCGCTACTGCTGTTGTCGCTAGCGGGTGCGTGCGTGTAGCTTCAGGCTGGTGGCGGCAGAGGGGCGTGGTGGGGTTGGTTGTGGCTGGGGAGGGAGTTGGGGCAGGTTCAGAGGGACTGGGGCCAGGTGGGATGAGGTGGCGAGCAGGGATTGGCTCGGGTGAGGTGGCGATGGAGATCAGGTGGCGGCGGTTGCGTGTGTATCTGTGTGGCTGTGTGGGGGATAGGTAGGGGATTTGGGGAGGGCTAGGGGTAGGACTGCTCTGCTTTTGTTTACTGGGGGTGGCCGGCTGGGTCGGTTCGGCCCAGTTCGGCTGCCCCCTAAAAATAATATAAAATATTTTATTATTTAAAATGGGGCTTTTGTAAACCGTTTTTAGACTAAACAAAACATTCTGGAGATCCGGGTTTTAATTTGAAATAAAGACGGGGCGTTTAGAAAACAAAATCAGGCTTTTCGAAAATAGTTTTTAAACAAACCATGCAAGGTGATGACGATGCTCAAATGCAATGTGGCATGATGACATGAGCATGCGGTCATGATGATGCAATGCACAAAAACACAACGATTTTCTAGTAGTGGTTTTATCGGGGTGCTACAATTCGACACCACTAACAATGGATCTCACCCTCAAGATTCACCTCATGGTACCGGAAGAAAGCTGACGGTCTGAATCTTCTCGCTTCAATTAGATCCACGCGACACCACTAACAAGAGGTCATTGTCCATGATCATCGAGAGAACACTCCAGGGAAACAATGACGAAGGTAGAGGCATCAGAAGATAAAGCCACCTCTAACTTCCGAGGATGGAGTAAAATTGCTTGATTCTCCGATTCGATGTACAAGAGCGAATGATAAGAGTAGTCGGATGGTGATCAGTCCATCGCGCACCCAGAGCATTACTCTGCACACGAACATGAGAATTATGCAACCAACTCTCGGAATTAGACTGAAGATCTCGACAATCGAGGCTCAGAAACAAAGGTGGAATGCAGACTCTGTATCGGATCTGGTGTAGATGATGTCATTGCGCCAGAAAACACCGGAAGGCACAAACAAGGAACAGAGAATGGTACCATAGATAAAGGATTACTCAGATAGCATGAAATCCGGAGGTAGAAACACCGTTGCCAAAGGAGGAAGCGAAACCCTGAAGGTATGACGGAAAACCCAACCACGAGAAATCGTGGACTCGAAGAAAAGATAAGAGAGTAGAATCAAAACACGCAGAGGTAAGAGGAGAACAGCAGAGGGGTAAGGAGTAAAAGCAGACCTAGACAGATCTATCCAACCGATTTTGCAAAATAGTTTTGACACTCTACTTCGGCCGTTAGCTAGGTTATCCTACATGCTGGACCAGTGGGGTATCGTAACTGCTGGGCTCTGATACCACTCTATAACACCCTCGAATCGGCCCTATGCAAGTTTTAATCCTTTTCCGCCAAACCCGCATAGAAACGATTCAAGGACGCCCACCAGGCACTTTCGTGCGGGTGGAAAACAAAGTAATACCATTACACAACAGTCCTTGATGGGACCCACAGAACAGATATATATATACAACATGACTCCATGAGTCAAGAATACCGATATACAGTACAAAGATCCAAATCACCTTGAAATCGCTACAGCGTCCGAGTACGAACAAGATGCAAATGGGGCTAAGAGCCCTGAAGAATAACCAATGGCGTCCATAACCCTGCCCAGGCCAAGCTAGAAGGTTAACCCTGCCAACGACGTCGATCTAAAACCTGCTAAACAAAAGGGGTGCCGACAAAGGGCAAAGGAAAAAAGAGGAGCGTTAGTACTGAGGCCAGTACACGGCGAGGCTAGAATTTGGCGGTCCTTGCCTACATAGGTATGGTGGACTGAAGCGGCAGCGCAACAGCACTAAACAACCTATAGAGACTCAGTACAACTGTCGGCTATTAGAGAGAGATAAGAAATACCTATTCGGAACCACCTGATACTAACACCAATCATACCCATCCTGGCATTTCCCCCCTCGAGACCAAACGAGGAAGTCAAACCGAGGAACTCACACAGTTGGCAGTTTTATTCATTCCATTATAGTTGAAGCTCTTACTAATCAGATATAGATAGCATGAGTCATCCTGATAGCATAAGTAGTAGGCAGTTTTAGTTAACCATTCAGTTGTAGTTGCAATACTTACTAGTTAGGTACAATTAGCATGTGACATCCCAAACCCAGCAGTTGTTGGCACATTTATTATCCATTCCATTGTAGTGAAGCTGATTACTAGTCACATATTAAGTCAAATTTATAGCACTACTTTAGTTATGCTTGTCTATGATCGAGATACTGTGCTCCAAGTCGTCCATAACCGCGGACACGGCTTTCAAAAAGATTTACCCTGCAGGGGTGCACAAATAGCAACACACACACGATCAACCTCGAAAAAACCAAATCAAAACCCCACGAGGCTTTCACGACAAAGCAATCACAAGATTCATAAATCATTTCAGGGGGCCACCCCATTAAGCTACCCGCAACGAAGTTAGCCGACTCCGAGACGGACTCAAGGTTTGTGTGGACGGCTGTAAACGACTGGGAACCCGAAAGTGTGACTGGGCTTGTCGATACAGCGAAAACGTGTCACGAGCGTAACAGTACAGATGCTCCACGCACAATCATAAATAAAGCAGTAAAGCATGGCATAAGTACAGGATAGTAATAAAGCCCCAAACTAGTTTGTGGCCCCAAGAAATAAGAAATGAATCAAGCTCTGGCTAAGGGGGATTCATAGACTCTCCCGGATGTGGATAGTGCGAATAGTCAAGGAACAAGTATCAAGTACTCGGGGCCTACGGGACACAAGTGGACATGAAAACCAAATAGCATATATTGCCCACCGGTGCCTCTTTCATTAGTTATCCCAGCAATTTAATAGTTGTATTTAAAGTCATGATCATCTCCACCATAAAGCATCTCCACCATTAAGCATGTGCCAACCTTCCAATAACGGTGGAACAACAACGACGCGAAGCAGCACATGAGTAAGCAACTATGACTCGCAAGGCCGACTATTTATCAAACAACAGGCAATAGGATGTGTCCAAGGCAATATAAAGGCTGCAGAGAATATATCTGGTACAGAACACTAAAGCATCATGACATGGATAGCAATAGATCAACATGAGGAAATAAAGACTATAAATGCAAAATAGGTAGAAAGGGGAAGAATGCTCGCCTGGGAAACACTGCCAGAGGTTCATATCTGGAGAACTTGTCGATACTCGCATCAACTCATCGGCCTAATCCGCGAAGAAGCAAACACTAGAAGAAACACCGGATGCAATATTTAATACTACGGCAGAAGATCCGACATGCTTATGATATGATGCATGGCATGGCACAGATGCGGCGCAATTAGGCAATATTAAGTGGAACCGGAGTCCCGACAAATAATTATATGGTTCAAGTTGTTTAGCTACCCCGCAATTTAAATGTTGTCTTAACATGACAAAACATAGCATCGGTTCGCGACACAAATTGAAATGGGAACAATATAAGACTAGAAAAGTCCGCATATGGTCTCCATATTTAATTTAGGTGAATTATCGAAATAGCCCCAAACACCCATATTATGCATGCAAGTATGAGCAATTTAAAATGCACAATTTTATATAACATTTTATAAAATAGGGCTCGGAAAAGGGGATCACACATTGGGGTTCGGCGATCTTGGGTTCTGAGGGTCCGACGGGGTTCGGTCTCCGGGTTGATGGGAACGGGAGGGGTTCGGTTCGACGGGATCATTTTCAGACAATGGAAGGAGAGCTTGGCGTTCCGGGAAGAAGGACTTGATTTGGCGTCGGAGGATCATCGGATTCGCCCTGGCCGGTGTTGATCTTGTCGTCATGAAGATCTTGTCGGGTCCGCGTATCGGGTCGGTCTTGGCGTTCGGGATGAAGAACTTGGCATTCCGTGTCGGCTGCCTTGGTATCCGGGGATCTCGACATATTCGGATCCGGGTCTTGGCGTCTGAGAGGAAGTACTTGGTGGTTCCGGGAAGGAGGTCTTGGCGTCCGTGACGGAGGTCTTAGGGTCCCGTGAAGGAGATCTTGGAACTGGGTTTTGCCCGTGTCGATCTTGGTATTGGACTCAGGTGTTTTTGGGAACACCGATGGTGGTCTTGGCGCAAGCACATACAGACGCATGTACACTAACGCCACCATGGTACACGACTTGTCATCTGGGTCGGCACGAATCGACGACTGGTGACCAAACGGGGTCAGCATTACCGGGCGCCTGACTTCACTCGAAGGAGCCGACGCGCGCGAGGCAACATACTTGAGATGGCTAGAGCGGGCACGATGAAGCGCGGGCTGGACGCGGCTCGAGGTGGCCAAGGGCCCCTGGTGGTGGCATGGTTCGGACGAGGATGGCTACTGCGAGCTTGTAGGGGCGATGCCCTGGCGACGGAGGAGACGGAACCGCGGCGGGCGAGCTCGGCACGGCCTGCGCTGCGAGGAACGGGGTACCGGCGAGCTCGATGCCGCGGCAAGGAGGAGCTTCAGGGAGGGCGCACGATGCTGCCGAGAAGAGGTTCCCAGGCAGAGGTGTAGAGGGAGGCCGATGACGATGCTCTGCTCGATGCAGAGAGCGAGCGGGAGACGCGGGACAGGCTCGCGGTTGGTGCTGGGGCACGCCGCAGAGGAAGGGGAGGCGGCAAGGGCAGAGGCCGGCCGAAGGAGGGCTGGCGGTGCCCGTCGCTGCAAGGGAAGGCTGGTGGGGACGCGGAGAGGAAGGCGCTGAAGAGGGACGCCGATGGTGGTCCGTGAACGTGGCAGCGAAGGACACCAAGGCGAGGAGGTACCACGGCGGCGGCAGGCGACCGCAGAGGATGGCGGCCGCTGGCGCATGAGCTTGATGGCGGCGAGGCGACGAGGTGACCTAGATAGGGCGGCGACGCGACGGGGGTAGTGCGGGGTCGTCGGAGGTGGCCTTGCGCGGGTGAGGACAAGGGACGGGGAGAGGGCGGTGGCTGGGGCGAGCTTGACGGTGAGAGGAACGAGGCGGCGAGCGGGGCCTCGCGTGAGGGTATCTGTGGGCGGAGGTGGTCGCTCGGGTTGGGGAGAGGATCCAGGCGAGGGAGCGGATCGTGGGGAGAGGGCGACGCGGTGGGGAGGGAGTTGCGTGGAAGGCCGCGGGGCTAGCGGGGGTAGGTGGTGGGGCCAGGTCGGGCGAGGGAAAGGGTCAGGGCGGGTGATCTCGACGTGGTGTATGCGGGTGGGCCGCGCGGTGTGGGGCTGGCATGCAGACGACGGCTTGCAGCGCTACTGCTGTTGTCGCTAGCGGGTGGATGCGTGTAGCTTTAGGCTGGCGGCAGCAGAGGGGCGTGGTGGGGTTGGTTGCGGCTGGGGAGGGAGTTGGGGCAGGTTGAGAGGGAGTGGGGCCAGGTGGGATGAGGTGGCGAGCAGGGATTGGCTCGGGTGAGGTGGCGATGGAGATCAGGTGGCGGCGGTTGCGTGTGTATCTGTGTGGCTGTGTGGGGGATAGGTAGGGGATTTGGGAAGGGCTAGGGGTAGGACTACTCTGGTTTTGTTTACTGGGGGTGGCCGGCGGGGTCGGTTCGGCCCGGTTCGGCTGCCCCCTAAAAATAATATAAAATATTTTGTTATTTAAAACGTTGAAAACCATTTTTAGACTAAACAAAACATTCCGGAGATCCGGGTTTTAATTTGAAATAAAGACGGGGCGTTTAGAAAATAAAACCAGGCTTTTCGGAAATAGTTTTTAAACAAACCATGCAAGATGATGACGATGCTCAAATGCAATGTGGCATGATGACATGAGCATGCGGTTATGATGATGCAATGCATAAAAACACAGCAATTTTCTAGTAGTGGTTTTATCGGGGTGCTACAACTTGTCCGCTTCTGCTGCTGAGCAGCCTAATTATCGAACCTCGTTAAGTACCATACTATATATATCCTATATTAAGTGCTTTATCTACATTTGCTCTGTTTACTGAATTTATTTATGTTGCTGGTTTGATTTGCTGCTCTATATTTGCTACCATATTAGGGAAAAACAAGGGCCAAAAGGACCAATGAATAAAGAGAGAAGCTGCTCTAGATTCGCTACATTTTTGGGAAAAAAAACATAACTATTAACAAGAGAGAGGGGAAAAGGCGCTCTTACAAGGCCAATCGTAAAAATAACAAAAAAGAAAACTTCCAATTTAGGCGATAGGACGCATGTAACCACCAAACGCGTCCCACACCACATCTCCCATAACTCGTTCCCAATAAACTGGCCCCATGCGGTCCCACATGGCATGACCCCACACGTCAGCATAACGCGTTCCTGACCAAACGACCCCACGTGGTCCTAGACTGCACGGCCCCACACGCCAGCCAACGGTTAACCTGATGGCAGCTACCATTCGAGGTCTTAGATGAGTTTCCGAGAAGAAGAGGGGCAAAAGTGAGAAAATGTTAAGCGGCTAGGGAAAACTGAGTACAACTAATGAACCAGGGGAATGGAAATAGAAATCTCTAAAATAAAATTCAAAAAACAGATCATATTTAGTAAAAGAGAAAACAGATCAAAAAAAGTAGATGCGAAAAAATCAACTTGAAAAGGACAACTCACTCTTTGTACTTTTCTGTAAAACTTTTGCTAAGCATGTAATCTCTGAGCATCCGTGCACAACGACCATGTGGGAAAACACCAGGGTTTAGAATCTCAACAGGTTCTGATAGTTTATTGGCTTTCTTTGTTTCTCTCTTGTTGGACAATTCATTTTGTGATAGAACTGCAGGATCCTTCTTCCTCTTCAAACGAGATCTTAACTTAGGATGAAGGTTAACAAAGGCATCGGTGTCTGATGAATCAGAAACAATGTTCTCCACAGGAACAAGCTTCTTCTCAATACTACTATCCCCTTTTAATAGGCTTCTTCATAGTGGAATTTCTCAATCCTAGGATTTCTTCTTGGCTACTGATATAGATAACTTCATGCCTAGGCTCAACAACTTGAGTATCAAACAGGGAATTTTTTTCTTCCTCCCTTTGCATTATATCAGCTACATAAATGATTGTTATTAAAAAAGGTGCTAAAGTGAAAATTAGAAATAAGTACACCAATTAAAAAATATTTGAAATATTTGCAGCAAATATTCAAGTACACATGTTGGATAAAAGGAAGTATACATGTTTTAGGGGAAGTATACATATTACAGTCATGCATTTTAAAAAGGAAATATATCTACGTGTTTCAGGGGAAGTATACATGTTTTAAGGGGGTATAGCTCTATAGTGGAAAAGAAGTATAGATGTTTGATAAATGAAGTATGACTATTTGTTACAACAAGTATGCATGTCTATAATACAAAGTATAACTGTGTGATAAAATGAAGTACATGTCTGTTACAAGAAGTATAGTTGTATGTTAAATGAAGTATTGGAGTCTTGTTTGAGGGAATATATCCTATTCATAAAAGGAAGTATATCTCTTTGATAAATAAAGTATAACTATTTGTTACAGGAAGTATGGATGTCTGATAAATTATAAAAAATATAGCAATTAAAAACATATGTAGAAAGTAGTAAAAACAAAACATATATATATATATGAAGTACTACCAAAAAAAGTAATCCAAGCGTAAAAATATTATGGGTGATTATATTGAATGTGAAGTATGAATCTAGCAACATATGAAGTAGAGGATAGAAAACAAGAGCTAAAGTATTGAGAAATATAACTACATCAACTAGGAAGTATAGGTTTTGCAATGCAAATAAGTACAACTATAGCTAAATAGTTAAGTACATTTTGTCTCAAGGTGAAAAATGCAGTCATGTGAACTATATAAACAAGGTACCTGGATGGAAGCCGAATAACTTCACGAAGTCAATTTTAAATTGACCAGACATAGCCCAGCTAAAAAGCATAGTCTTCTTCAGATTTGGGATATACTTCATAGAGAACTTGGTCATAAATTTTCCATCCCAAGACAACAGAGTCTACAACATGAAAAAACCACAACTCCGCCTGCACATGAAAAAAGATAAAACAATCGAAAATACAATAAAAACACTATAATCGTATAAATAACTTAACATGCAACACTATATAAAATGAGAGGCATAAAACTCACGTATCAGTTTGCTTAACGGTATCCATATAGTTTGTCTGGTAGTGATCAACGATAATAGGAGAGAGTGGTGGATCCGAATCTTCAGAAGTATAGGCCCAAATTTGCTTTATACTATCAATCATTTGTTTGAACACGATCCAACTAGTGCTAGAATCTGAACTATATAAGAAATCAATATACTGGAAGAACTGATCTTTGATGTTCAGAGCAACAACAACCCAGTGCCCAATACCATATTTAATTTAGGATTAGGGGGTCAAAAGTAGGGAACACAATCTTAAAAAACAATTAAAAGAAAAAGAATTATTAGAAGTGATAAACTATATAGAAGCCCAAAAACAATAACTAAGAAAGACAAACATGTAAAAGAAATAAACAGAAGAAGAACTAACTTACAATTTCCTTGTTGACAAGACGCCCAAAACTCTTCTGAACCATTCTCACATTTGGATATAATTTTCTAGCAAATAACTTAAACTACAAATAGACAAAATAACAAAAAACACGAGGAATGCATGACAAAATAAAATTTGAAGAGATGGCAAATAATTTGTTAAAATTAAAAAATCAGAAGCTTACACAAATCCATAAGGGAACAACAAGCTTTTCAGAACCAACATATTTATCTGCAATAACACTAAGACCAACTGTTGCAGCCTCAAAACCAAGCATACCAGTAGGTCGAAAAGCGCTTGCATTATGCTTAATTTTTGCACGACATGTGTCATATTGAAACAAGACTTCATCGTTGCACAATTAATAAGCAAAAACTATAAAGTGATCAACAACAAGGAAAAACTTAACATTAAAAAATATAAAAAGAGGAAGAAAGAAGATACAACTTACTACAAAGGATCACTTTCTTTTACCCGCGTCACAGCATCATAATTTTTTTCAACACAATGAGGAGTAATGTCTTTCAGCTTAAAGAAATCATAATTTGTGCAAAAAATTAAAACAATTAGAAAGTGAGAAAAAAGTACAAGGAAAACTAAAAAGAAGTGCATATATTATTACAGATAAATATAGAAGCATGGGCATAACAGACACAATAACAATTCCAGATGTGCACAAAAAAAGTATGAGTAAAGAGAACTAGGAAGTGCAAGGTATACAAATATGAGAAGTATAAGTGTAGGCTGTAAAAAGTATGAACAGTACAAAAACAAAAAAAATCCAGGTGTGCACAAAAAAAGAAGTATGGGTACATAGAATAAGGAAGTACAAGGTATGCAACATGAGACGTATGTGTGTAGGATGTAAGGAAGTATGAGGGAAGTGATAACAACATAACTAAGGGAAGTATATAAAATCATAGCACAACAATATAAAAAATATTATAATAATAAAAACACCTGTTAATTCTCACCAAGAAGTATGAACAGTACACACATGATACAACTATGATCCACCGTTCACAACATAAAAAGGTCATAAAAACAGGAAAGTAATGGTACACAACAAGTACAGGCGCGCATTGAAGAAGAATATAAGAAATGATGATATTGATTTAACTTACATATTTCACAGGAGGCCAAAGTAAATTCCTAGAATTTCACACTCCACTACACAAACTCGATTGCATTTTCATTTTACAAAAACATTTACATCCCATGATCACCAACAGAACACATCCCATTAATATACACGTTTTTCTTATTATACAACCACCCATCACACATAGTCTTGAAAAAGATCATAGGTCTAAAAGAGAAAGACAAACAATTTTTTTTGGATAGGGGTGGGTAGGATGGGATGTGGACTTTATGGGGTCTTGACTTCCATCGAGGAAGAGCTTGGATCCATATTGGTAACATCAATAGAAGGAGATGAATTGCTCTTTGCTGCGGCTCCAGCATCTACCTAAATCTCTTCAGCAACCTCATGAGATGAAGTGCTCTTTGATGCGACTTCAGCGTCTGTAGAAACCTCTTCAATAGTGGGAGGAGGTGAAGTGCTCTTCGCTACATCTGTACTGAAAAAATCTTTAGCATAATGATACTCGTGAAATTTCTCACCTTCACCCAAATAACTAGATGCCGTCATTTCTCTAGAAACATGTGTAGCATTGCATGCGGACCCTGGAGAAGGAATGTCAACAGAAGAATTTTCATTGTAATATGCACCAATAGATTGCTCATAATCACAAGTATCATCTTGTTGAGCAGACTGAGCATGCTCAGATTCAGAATCAATAATATCACCATCATGACACATGTCATCTGCGGATATAGTTTTTTTGCTGTCAGATTTAGTGGAATCTCCTTATGGGGGAATAACCGGGTCAGAAGCCAGAGCAAACTGCTCTTGTTGAACTACAGAGGCAACAGTTTTCCTCCTTATTCACCTACAGCCAAAAAATAAGAAGAAGTAAGGGATCACAACAATGAGAAGTATGAAAATGATGTATAGAAGGAGTATTAGATAAAACACAACTAAGAGGAATAACAAATGGGTAAAACTAAACAAATTAAACTTACATTTTCATCAGAATTTAAAACATTGAATTTATCTAGTCAATACCGTCACACACATCATCATTAGAAAGCTATTGTTGTTGAACTGGAGAGGCAACAATTCCCTCCTTATTCACCTACAACCAAACAAAATGAAGAAGTAAAGGATCACAAATGAGAAGTATGAAAATGATGTACATAAGAAGTATGAGCTAAAAGCAACTAAAGGAAACAAAAAATGGGTACAAAAATAAACAAAATAAACTTACATTTCCTTCAGAAACATGTTGCTGTTGAACTGTAGAGGCAACAGTTCCCTCATTATTCACGTGAAACAAAAAAAGTAGACAAAAAAGAAAAAGTAAGGGACCACTACAATAAGGAGTATGAAATGATGTATAGAGAAGTATGGTCTAAAAAACAACAAAGCAAGCAAAAAAATGGTAAAACTAAACAAAATAAATAACGTCTTTCAAAAACCTGTTCATCTTGAACTGCAGATGCAATAATGCCCTCATTATTCACCTAAAAAAGATAAAGTAGACAAAAAAGAAGAAGTAAGGGATCACTACAATGAGAAGTATGAAAATTATGTACATAAGAAGTATGAACCAACAAACAACTATGAATGAGTAAAAATTAAACAACAAAAGTAAACATCGTCCTTTGAAAACCTGTTCTTATTGGACTGTAGAGGCAACATTACCATCCTTATTAACCTAAAATAAAAAGTACATAAAAGAAGAAGTAAGGCACCACAACTCTAAAAAGTATGACATGAGTATCATAGAAAGTATGAGATAAAAGCAACATAGGCAGCGAAAAATACAATGAACTTACATTTTCATCTAAAATTGAAACTTAGCACGACTTCTATCAACATAGTCACATGCATCATCCTTTGACATCTGATTCATGAAAAGGCTAACGGCATCTTCATACTTTCTACAACAAGCGTCCTGCGAGATCTTGAACAACCTCAAACTATCATGAATGTGTGAAACGCTTATCTACAGGAACTCAAGGTTGGAAACCTCAGCAGTAAGTATCTCCTTCTTAGCTTCTTTGTCGAAACCTTGACCAGGTTGCAAGAAGCCGGCAATGAGGCCAAGCCTATCAGAAGTACTAGGCAGCTAGAGGGACATCGAACAAGCCGAAGAAAGGGCTTCATCTAACTGACGAGACATAGCTTCAAATATATTCTTAGTTATTCTTTCAGAGTTACCAGTAGCAGTGCTACTACTGCCTACAAATAGGCATTTTGGCGAAGAAGTATAGCCATGAGACGAGCTAATAAACCTCTTCAGGGGGACACTCATGGAATAAAATAAGTCTTTGCAATGGGCTCCTCAAAATAAATGATATCATAAGGGGACTTGCACTACAATAACAACACATAAGAATTAAACTAGATAATGAGAATATAAAAATGAAAAAAGAAATACAACGTAGAAAGTAAATTGACATTACGGGTGAAGATGGCTCACCGGTAGCTTCCCGTAGATCCAGTTTCAGGTTTATCATTTCCTTTTTTGGTCAATTCAAGGTTGATAACTTTGCTGATTACCTTCAGATCTGTGTAACACACTCGTGTAGTGCGCATATGAGAATTCATTAGAAGGCGGTGATGCATGCAATCAACATACATGAGAAGAGGAGTGATGCAGCAACCAGGTATGGCTTTCCAGTCAGCAACAACTTCTTGCCAAGCATGAACAACACTCCTCAACTCATCCCAAAGAAGCTGACAGAGATCCACATGCTTCAACTTGGATAAATCAAAATCTTCCACCCTATCCCAAAGAAGCTGACAGAAGCCCCCCTCTTGATAACTATACCATATCCTGATGGTTTTATGGTGACGAGTAAATTATAATATATAGCATGGGAGAATTATGAAAAAATACATGGTATACAAGAATAAAAAGCATGACGTTTTATGACACAGAAATATGGATGTACAAAAAACAAAGGAAGTATAGCAATGAGGAAATGAATTATGATGTTTTTAATACATAATTACGGTGTATGTAAGGAGGGAGTACAATACACTAAAGAATAAAGATGTAAAAACGGGGTAGCAGCAAAAAGGTATAATACAATAGAAATAATGGAGGACTAACTAAATGTTATAGTTAGAAAAAACATGATACGCCATAAGAGAGGTATGGATGTACACATACATGAAGTATCAGTGCCGTTACCGCAGAAGTACAGAAGTATGCAGTAAGAAAAGTTTGAGTGTAAATTAAACAAGAATAAAAAGAATGTTTGCAATAGAGAAAACTATGATGGTTTCTACGCCCAAAGTATGATACATGCAAATAGAGAGTTTAATAATAAATTAAAAGAAGGAACTAAAAAAATATAATAAGGTAGTATTTAGAGTAGATACAAAAATATAAGTATGGACGGATATGTTAAGGAAGTAAGGATTAAAAGAGTAATATGGACAAATAAATTTGTTAAACAAAATGAGACCCAAAACCTTCAGAGCCAGTGCATCCTTCGTTGTGTCACGAACAAGATTCTCGAGCATTCTGTGCAGATCATCAATTTTTATATCTTGGTTTCTTGGAATTCCTAGCTCGTCCTTCAAATTCTTCAATGCCTCAGAATAACCGTCATCTGAATGCCTAGGGGGGGCACCATACGGCATCCTATACAACTTACGTATTCTATCAAGAGTAATATTCAGCACCTTGTTACCAGCACCAAGATCAAGCGTCATCATATCAGCATCAACGCGATACATGAGAGAACAAATGAACCGCTTGTTGATATTAGATTTAATCTTGAAATCCTTTAGATGCCCAAGATCTGCCGCTATGAGCATACTAAGGTGCCGATCTTGCAGCAAAGCAATGCAGCTAGTAAGTTCCTTGAGCAAACACCTTATCGTCGTGTTGAAACGAGTTTTGATCTTAGGTCTCTTCTTGGATGGATCAAAAGTGGCATCACCTAGAGGGAATTCAACTAATATCTTCCTCTTCCCAGAAACTTTCACCAACTCATAGTTCAAAAAGAAGAAGGAAGTACATAAAAGGTAAAATTAAGAAGTATAGAGAACACTATACAAGGAAGTATAACATCAGTAAAACACAAAGTACATAGATAACAAGTAGGGATATTACACACGAAAGAAGTAGAGAAAAAATAAACAAAGGGAACTAAAGAAGAGAAATGTACTAAAGAAGTATGTAGTTTGAACAAAGTAAAAAATAATCTTGAAAGCAGATCACAACCTATTCAAAAAAGTGAAGTACACATTTTGCAAAAATAGGAGAATTACATTAAACAATATGATAGAAGTATGCATTTGAAAAAAGAAGTACATCAATGAAAAAACAAAACAAAATGAATAGTTCACATGTATTAGTATAAATTGAAAACAAAAAAGGTAAGAAGTACAAGAATTAGTTAACTAGGAAGTATAGCTTATCAATAGAGGGAAGTATATATATGCTTGAGACCATAACACAAAGTAGTACAAGAAAAAGACAGACAAAAGAATATAAACTAACCTTAGACACATCTGAATCGTTACCAGATTGACACTTGTCATCTTCAGCAGGATCATTAGAGCCATCAACACGATAATCAACATCTTTATCAAAAGGACATACTTCTTTACATGATGAGATGCAGGAGTAGTCTGTTTAATGTTAGCATCACCCTTCCCCTTAGAAGCCTGCTTTTTCTTGGTATAAGATTTCTTGATACCACCAGCAACATTATCACTGATAGCACATGACTACACAACTTTCTTCCCCTTTTCAACATGCTTCTTGACTTGCTTACTCCCTCCAGGTTTAGCAACAGAAGGACTTACACGAGAACTTTGGCGTGTTCTACCAACACCAGGAGATGAGGCAGCTGCAACCCGTAGGCTTCTACGTGGAGTGCATGTTTTTGATTGAACAATCTTCCTAACAGAAGCCCTATCCTTATTCACCTTCCCAACTAGGCTACTAGATACCGGGTCACCTAGATACCGGGTCACCGACGGGAGCACTACCCTCAGCTAACTCGTCCTGCAGTGCTTTAGCCCTACGTTTAGGTGTAGCTTTTATCTTCTCATTCTTTCTTTCTTTATCAGCACATAACTGAGCAGTAACATCTTCAATCTGAGTCACTGGCTCATCACCATCAAAAGATTGTGACTACGTCTCTGACAACTGCAAAGAACCAAGATCAACATCATCCTCGAGGGAAGTTGTACCTTCAAAATCATGATCGATAGAACTAAGAACATCATTGATGCTCTTCTAAACATCAATTTTTGTAAAAATTAAAATGAACAATAATTAGTGCAGACTCAAAAACAATACAAAAAAGATTGCTGAAAAGATATTAAAAAAAGTAAAATAAGAAAAGAAACAAACCTTGAGATTCTAGGACACCAGTGGTAACATAAGCAACATCGACATTGGATGCAATAGTTCCATTCCCACCAGATGTATCTAAATGGGGAGGCTCAGTAGGTTTTGAGTCTCCATCGCCAACAGATGTATCTATTGCTGGTTGAACATCAGAGATGGGCACTACAAGATAAAAAACAAATTATACTACATACTAAATCAATGCACAAAATGAAAAAAGAGTGTGAAGCAGTACAATTGTACAATAAGTAGAACTATACAGTACATATTGTGAATCAGTACAAAAATCACAAAAAAGGAAACCTACCAGAGAAGTACAAGAATCACACAATTGGGAACTATAAACAACAAATAAACAGAAGTATAAGTAGCACAAAAAACATAAATATCACTTATTTTCTTACATAAAACTGGTTATAAAAAAGTCACACTACCATGACCATATTCTAATTTGAAACTAAAATGCCAAAAAATGAAACCTATCAAAGAAGTACAAGAACACAAAAATGGTGAGTACTGATAATGGAAAATCTGAAGTATAACACATGAGACATATTAATAACACTTATATTATCAGATCATGAAAAGTTAGAAAGTCAACTTAGCATCACCATATATGTAATACGGAAATAAAATGCAACAAAAGGGGCAACTAGCAAGAGAAGTACAAGAAATAAACAACTAGAAGTATGGAATCAACACAATTTTCTCTAAGAATACTAAAAATATGGATTCCACAAAGTATGAACATCATGCATTAAAAGAAACAGATATACGAAAATCTATACTAGTAATTTTATACAACAGAGGACATAGCAGAAGCATGGAAAAAAATATAAATTGAAAAAAATAACAGAAAAGGGGATTACCATCCGTGCTTTTTGAATTAGACGGATTTGTCGCTGGTTTCATGAATGGCCGAACCTAAATGAAAAATTCCCTAGGGCGAAAGCAACCACCTTCAACAAGAAATAAAGCCTCACCGAGGTGGAAACCTAGATCCACCATCGTCAATCACGAGGACAGCAAACATGTAAAACAAAAACAAAAATGGAGAACAATAAAATATGATTAAAAAAACTTAGGACAAATGTATATGAAATAATGATGAAAGACAAGACGAATATATGGAATCAAAAATCTGTCATGAATAGTCACCATGAACATTGAACCAAGAGGAAGAGCATGGGAGAGAAGGAACTGGCGGAGGACAAACAGAGGAGAAAGGAACTGTCAGAGGATTCGGGGACTTAACCGACAACCGGTTAATCCTTGTGTCGGCTTCTCGTGCTAGAGTGATGGGACGACACCAACCTGACATGCGGAGAAAGGGGGAAGAACCGCTCATGGCGCGGGCGTGGAAGTGAGTAGTTCGTCGTCGGGGAGAGAGAAAGAAAACAACACATTAAGTAGGAGGAGTGGTGGGCCCAACATGCAATAACCACTAATATCTCTCACATTTAATTTTAAAAAGTCTAATGTCCTACTATCCTAGAAAACAAAGTAACTGCAAAAACAAAAAATAAATGCGTAGTTGAAAATAAGTATGGTAATAAAAAAATAAAACTTAATTTTCGGTGAGCAAAATAATATTAAAAACTTATAGATGCCAAAAAAATTATAACATACAACAAAAAAAGATGTAAAATAATTTAAGAATATATTCCGGAAGTATGGGTAAATATATTCTGTAAGTATGTATGAATATATCCATGAAGTATACTAAAGAACTCCATGAAGTATGACAGTTGGTACGGAAAAAGTATGTAAGTAGCACTCTAGGAAGTATGACCCTTGATAAGATAGAAGTATGAATAAAATTTGGAAAACTAAAAAAAAGTATGGAATGAAAAAAACCGAGAAACTTTAGACAATCCGAGAATAAAGTATGATGAACTTAAATA
Organism: Avena eriantha; assembly: GCA_910589775.1. Classification (NCBI taxonomy): domain Eukaryota; kingdom Viridiplantae; phylum Streptophyta; class Magnoliopsida; order Poales; family Poaceae; genus Avena; species Avena eriantha. Next base: position 332,042,571 of record OU342742.1, on the reverse strand, counting down.
TATATTAAGGATGTAGGTAACGACGAAGTATGATCTAAGAATATAGGAAGTTGTAAACATACTAGACCCAATTTTTTACTAATATAGAAGTATATATGATAGATTCCAAGAAGTATGGGGGACCCCCACCCTCCCTCCATTACACAACAAGTAATATGTAATTTGTGAAAAAACATAATTTGCCATGACAAAAAGTTGCCATGATATACATATAGTTGTCCCCATACAGGAAGTATGGATATTGTCACGGAAGAAGTATCATCATATGTTAAAAAAAGTATGGACGTATATAAACAGAAAGTATGAATGAACAAAAACTGAAACTTTGCGGGTTTATAGCCCAAAGTACAAAATAAATCCAAAAAATCAAATCAAGTACAAGAAAGCAGAGAAGTATGACTACTTATAGACAAGAAGTATTAAAATATGATAGCAAGAAGTATTTGCTAAAAAACAATAAGACGAAAACCAAAGATCAGAAACTACCAATGTATAGTCGATAACCACCATCTAAACACTGCGGGCAAAATTAGTACTGGAAGTACGAACGTTTAAATAATAAAAAATGAAACACGATATACAAAACTGACGAGATCTACACCCGCCAGTTAATCACGATCTTGCCTGAATCAAAATTAACAACCATCCTGATGCGAAACATCATCCCCGATGTACATACAACTGATGTGAAGTATAATGCATCTTGAATTTTACAATATACAACCAATTCAAAAAGAAATCAGCATCCGTTCATTCGGGCGGACGAGAACTGCAGCAACTACAAACCTAGAACATTCATACGAGTTTAATACCAACAGACACTACAAGAAATGTGTTGACTAGTGACCTTCTCTTAACGACCATGAGTTTTTGGTCATAAATCTATGACCAATTTAAACCGAAAGGTCATAGGACATTTAGGAGGGTCCAAACCCTGAAAAACTATGACTTTTTTTGTCAGGAAGCTCATTACTTCCTTACATCAATTGATCATAACATAGACATCACCTTAATTTGAGGCGACTATGACCAATATAAATGGTCGTTGCAATTAATTTGTAATGAATTAAAACCAACTCAGCAATTTCTGTCTACATGTCATGCTTACGTGTCTATTTCTGACTACGTGCGATGTGGTGTGTCAACTTAACTAGGAGTTGAACAACGGGCCGCACAGTAGTTCGCTTGTTAGGAAAAAATATGGCGAGGTGAAACGAAATTCGAACCCGCACCTTCTCAGTCCTTAGCCGAATCCATTCCTAACCAGCAGACCACCTGGCGATTTGTGTATAAAAGAGGATCCCGAACTCTTTTAAACAAAGAACACGGTTGTTCATTTATTCAGCTAAAAATACGGGGAGAAGGGGGACTCGAACCAGCGCCGACGACCCTCTGCGGGGACGGTCTTCCCACTAGACCGCTTAATCAGTTCTGTTTTCAATAGCAGTTTTGTTTTATTTAATGAGAACTTTTCTGCATTGGGCCTGAGCCTCATTCTGGCGAAGCTTCAGACTTTTTCCCCTTGACATTGTTTCCCACCGAGTGGGCCAACAGCCCATAGGACATTCGAAGAGGGAAATGGTGGGTGTTGAGTGCATGATTTACTTTTTTTCTCAGGAGTGCATGATTTACTTTTTATCTCGAATACGATCAAAACGACAACATTCTTTGTAGCCATTGAGTCTTTCTAAAATTTAGATACCCTAGTTGGTACATTGGCCATTTAACATGGTCTAATATTTTTGAAAAATAGGGTGGTAGTATTTTTTAAATGTCTTATGTTGTTTCAAACTATTGTCAAAACGACAGGCATGAAGGTTCTTAGCTAGGGGATGAGCCTCGGATCTCTGATAAAACAATATATTGTGAGTCTAAAAATGATTTTTCAATTAATTATGAGCATTAGATCATGTATCTGTAGTTCAAATCGGACCCACTTCTTTGCTCTTGACTTTATAAGAGTGTTAGTACCGCATCTGCTCTCGTGTGGCCAGCTCAAGTGTTGAAATCATTGTATTTTCTTGTAGCAGCATCCAACTGTGCTTATTGAGATGAAGAAAACCTTCTGCTGCCATTAGCGTTGTCCATGCCAAGTCCTCCGTGGAACCACCTTGGGCCATGGCTGGCCGCCTCAAGGAGGAGCAGGGGCTGAAGGCTGCAAAGCGGGGAGGGGGGCAGGTGGCGAACATCATCGACAACATCTACAGAGCCGCTACGGGAAGTCACTTCGCTACTCTGTGGATCGACTATGAGGTAGTCTTACTCATGTGCATTGATCGTGAAAGTTATACTGATTACTCACGTGCATTTACTAGTTTTCCAGAATTATTTCTATGGTACCAACTTCTGCCCTTTCATGTTTCTGTAGCATTATTGGACGCATCTCTAAAATTATTAAAATTAGTATATGACTGTGATTAAAATTATTAGATGCATCTCTAAAGGGTTGAGCAATGGTAATGTATCTTGTGATGCTCTGGTATTTTTACACTGATGTTAGAAGTTTGATGCACTGATTGCTTTAACTGAGTTATTGTAACAAAAATTATTGTTTGCTAGAGTAATATTATATGAAAAGTGTTTGATTGAATAAGTAATTATATTTGGACATACTGCTATTGATTTCTACAATTAGCAGTACTCAGTATATAACTGTTGTTTATTTCTTTCGATTCAGGCCGTAATGCCGAGTTTATTTGTATAGTTGGTTAGTAGTACTGTGATCATAGTGTTGCTGACGTGCTGGGCAAGCGAGAGCACGATGGCTAGTGATGCGCTGGGCCAACATGAGTACGTAGGTCGAAGACGTGATCAGCAAGGAGGATCACAGATTGATTTTCTGCTGCGGTGGGCTGAGACTACCCCGCATTATATGACTGTGACTGTTATATCTGTATTATATTGTGATTGTCGTTCTATGTATGATGTAGCAGACTGTTGTTCATATGTTCTGATTTAAATATCGGTTATTTATTTGATGATAAATCAAAATTTGAAATAATAAGTCCCTCACAATTGGGACGTGCTTTCTAGGACCTGACAACTAGGGCCCACTTTCTATAACCTAGCAATTTGGACCCATCATATTAGAAAAAAAGAAATGTTAAAAAATTGAGGCAAAAAGGCCACGGTCCAAATACAAAAAGGCTGAAATGAGCTTGGCCCAAGTAGTTGGTCAAAAATAATAAGAAACCAAATATAAATATGCTGAATTATTGGGCTTGGCCCATGTAAAACACCAAACTGGACTGAGCTGATTCTAATTTAAGACCAATTTTTTGGGTCACAGATTTGCCACGTAGGATTGACCACGTGGGATCTGACATGGACAGACTAGTTTTCTCATGACCAAATTGTTTGGTCATGGACACTATGACCATCTATTTTGGTCATAGCTGTCCATGACCAATTCAAAAAAAGGTCGTTAGCTGTCTATAACGACCCTCGTTATGTGACCTACTGTTTTTGGTCATAGAAAGATCATAGATGAATTACTATGACCTTTCTATGACCAATATTTGGGGTCACCAGTTAGCACATTCCTTGTAGTGAGACCTATTAGTAAATATGCAATTTAGGTTCATAGAGAGGCATACTGACATGGGTATACCCTACGGGTACTCATATTTAGCCTATGCGGTCTAGCCCAAGAGGATCCCACGGGATAATAGAAGCCCAGTAAGGATTCAGGTGGCCCAAGTCCGGAGGAAGGTGACTCCTTGAAGGACATGACAAGAAATATAGATTTTCAAAAAGGGTAAAACCCTAATATATAACCGACTCGGCCTGCTATACCGAGATCTAGCCTCCCTATATAAAGGCTAGGAGGAGGAAGCGAGAAGGACATCCGTAACCCTAGCATACACCTCGCTGATCTCATATGTGCACCCCTTGTAAATTTCGACTCCTCGATAATCAAAGAGCAGACAAGCAGGAGTAGGGTCCCTTCCGAGGGCCTGAACTTAGCTAAACCGTGTGTCCCTGATGTGCTTGTTTGGTAGCCAATTGATGCCTCCAGTTCTCCCCAATTCGTGTAACCCAAGTCCGTCAACGATGCACATTGATGAGTTAACCCCTTGTCAATTGGCGCCCTCTATGGGAATCGGGAGTGTTGATGTTGCGGCTTCCTCGACCCCATCAACTGTGATCTACAACTCCGTTGCAGTGGAGAATTGCCTCCTCTTCGGAACCTTTGACTTCACCATCCACTCATCGGCGACCTGCCCGGACTTCGAGTCCGTGGGCGACAGGATCAGCATGACGACCAGAAGCCTAAGCTTTTAGGTCGGTTAGATCGACACGCTCCGTTTCCCTGATCACCCGCAAGCTCCTTCGATTGCCCCCGCATCGTGGTTCCCACCACTGACTAGCAGCCTGAGCGAGCTCAACACCTTGGCACTAGCTTTTGATATGGATAGCAAGTGCGATATGACGCCAGAAGATGATGCTTACAACTCTAGATCTGAGAGCTGCGTGAGCAGTGGTTTCCCCAACCACCACATGTGCGCAGTCATCAACATTGGCGATGGAGGCACTCAAGGGGACACCGACAATTATGGTCCTACCAACAATGGGCCTACCAATTGAGTCCTGACATCTGTCCCGTTAATGGCGAACAACCACAAACGCCCAACCCGCCCATCCCGCCCAACCCCGATAATCAGGCGAACACGCCAACAATGGGTCGAGGTGACAGGAGATCCACCTCAACAACACTGAGTGAGCACGGTGTAGGGAGGCCCTACAGGGCAACCCCTGCCACCAAATGCATCATAACAAATGCTAATGGGATACCATTGGCTACTCATCCAAGAGTTCAACCGCCAGTAGGCGGTGAACACACAACTCGAGGCCTACAAGAAGGCCGCAGATGAGTCGAGTGCCCGACGGGCAGCACTCTCCTCAATCACTGGATCCTCCTCCAAAGGTAATGCCCCTCAGTCACCAAAAGGTGCTCTCAACTAGACCACCTCAACGATAAAGATCGGACGAGGAAACTAGAGCCCTCAACTTCTCGTTCATGTCGGTGGACTCGTAGGGTAATATAATCCTGGAAAAACCGCTGGCTGCGGTGATAGTAGCTACCATGTACCTGCTCACCAACTAGCCACCAACCGGAGATCCACGATCTGCCGTGCATCGGTCTTCCAACGCCGATCTTGGACCGGTAGAAGTTGTGTTGGCCAAGGAGCCAACATCAGAGACAAAGAAAAGCAAGGCACCACCTAAATACTACTCTTTATCATCTAACGAGGATGAGCACGACCTATCGCAGTGATGCTGTAGCTCACAGCGACACGATCGCGATTACGATGCGCGTGACGAGATCACTGATGATTACAAGTGCATAGATCAATTGTAGCTAGTTTCGAAGTAAAGATATTGAACCCACAAAGAGCTATTGGTAAAGGTATTTATGCCCCTCATTACTATCTACTAAAGGATACTTATAAGCTGCCTTTGATCTCAAGTAAAGGGTGTTTGAATGGTTTATGGCTATTTGCAGAAAAGTAATTAAAACAAGTAACAAGTTTGTCTGAAAGCGTGGTTGAACTCAGTAGGGCTAAAACATTCTCGGGGATGTAGGATACACCACTAGAATAGTATTATTGTTATATGTAATCAAGATAACATACTCCTTGTGCCATGATATGTGTGGAGAGAGCCCCATAATAAGATGTTCACTACAAGGCTCGTAGGAAGCCACTTTGTTGAGCCAAGAGTGAGGTCACCTCTAAATAACCACTGCAATGTCTAAGAGCAGTCACCCATACAAACCACCGCAATTAAGGGTTTCCCCGTGGATATCGTAATTAGCTTAGGGAGTCCCTCTTTAATCCTCCTTTGACCGTGTAGGTTATGAGCCGACGCCAATCTATCATGGGGCATTCCGGGTATGTTTCAAAGACACGTCCAAAGGATTTCTCCCTCCCTTTAGTCCTGAAGGCAAATGATATGTGGCCGACTACACATACCATCTAAAGAGAGAGATCAAACACAAATTATAATTATATCATAAACAAGCAAGTCATATGGACACAAGGATAGATCACCTTTATTACAAGCTCATAATGGTGCTAGGGTTTCTCCATCTCCCCAAGAACAAAGGAACTACGCACTCATGGAAGCAATCAACAACATCATCATAATCAAATGAATGGATAAAAGTACGGAGGTAGATCTAAGGCAAACTACAATTGAATCTGGAATTACAACGAGATCAAATAGACGAAAATGGGGGTAATGGTGGTAATGGAGATGCAACGATTGATGATGAATGGGATGACGCATTGTCCTCTAATGATCCGTGAATAAGCTGGGATTTTCCCCAACCAAGTTCCTCCTTTAGATCCCTCTCGGATGTGGTTTTTCATGGTTTCTGGTGGCTGTGAATGTCGGATCTCCTTATCGTCTTCACCAGGAGGAAGTATTTGACGAGGCAGTCATGATGACGCCTAGTATAGGCGGACGGTATGGGCGGGTTCCGCCCGTGCCAGTGGTCGTTATCGGTACTGATGCCTTCTCCTTGTTTGGTTTTCTTCCATGTGCGAAGGTAAATTCATAAAATGACTTTTATCACTTAGAAATATCATATAATTACACAATATGACAACTCTAATGATATGTTCATAAATGACTCCATGATTTGGGATCCTGTTGAAACAAGAACAAAATAGTGCGTGTAGACGCGGTGAAACACAAAGATTCCTACTCTATTTATGCAAAAAGGTAAATATGCTTCAGTTCTGGACTCATCAACTCCCCCAAGCTAGGCTCTTGCTCATCCCCGAGCAAGATGGTGGCTTATGGACAAAATCATCATGTTCATGAGACATGAGTCGTTACAATAAATGAGGCAGAAATTGAAACATGAATACAATATCAGATGTAGAGATACTTCAGGGGTATTACCATACCCTTACACATTACATAAGTTAGAGGCTTCCACACCTTTTATAGTATTCATGAATTCATAAGAAGCTACTAGTGATTTAACATATCATATAATCACAGAGTTTAGAGATATAGGGCACTAAGTTTAGTAATGAAGATTCATGATCATTCTCTTTTTTCTATGTTTGATTCTTTTGATAGCTGCTCTCTTTTTCTTTTGATAGCTGTATGTCTAGATTTTTACTTGCTCCCTTTTTTTTATTTCAGCACAACTATTTGATCATGCTCACTACTTCAATGGATTTCAAAAACTCTTAATTATAATATGCTACCAGAATTCTTCTTCTCATAACTTAATCAATACTTTTGTTGGTGTGGAAGTGGCGAGGACATCCCTATACTTACACCTTCCCTAATTGCTATTGAAGATGTTCCAGTTGCTGCTAAGAAGGATCAGTCCAATAAGATTAGAATTGGACCTATTACAAGAGCTCATGCTAAACTACTAGAACAATAGGTGAACTTGTTTCTTAATGAACATGATGTTTTACTTAATGAGAGCTTTATACTGCTTAATTATTTGTGTTATTGTATGATCAGGTACATGGGAAAAGAAGGCATAGCACAGAGTAAGGAGCTAAGGCATATGGAGCATGGCATGTTGATCAATGAAGAATGCGCGAGGGAGGAGAGGGAGGAAGCGCAAGGAGCTAAAATGGAGAAGATCAACACACGGTAGAGGATCTCTGCCACAGCAGAGAAACCACTCTGTTCTTTGCCACGACACTACTAGGGAAAAGCCTATAGGAGACATGCTTATAGGAGGCACATCCCTCAAATATGCGCCTCCACTAAATATACAAGGCGCATGCCTAAATGGTGCGACTCCTATATATTAATACTAGAGGTGCATTCTTGAGGAATGTGTCTCCTATATTGTATGTACAGACCAGATCTGGTTGTCGCTTACTTGAGGCGCATCTGCTCGATATGCGCCTCGAGTAATTTAATTACTTGAGGTGCATATGGGGCTGATGCGCCTCGAGTAAAGTGGGTGGGCCCAGTGGTGGTATGTGCGACAATATAGGAGGCGCACCAGCTGATATGCGCCTCTAGTATTTTACTATTCGAGGCGCATCACTGTGAGATGCACCTCGAGTAAGTGATGTGGGCCCGAGGGGTGGCAGGCGCCAAACACTCGAGGCACATCTACCAGATGCGCCTCAGGTATTCTATGTATACAAGGCGCATATTATGTGGGATGCGCCTCGAGTAATCTCGCCACCTTTTTCACTTTTTTGGCACATGAACATGCACCTACACCCCACTTACTTCTCTCTCACTTGTTTTCTCCTCCACAAAAAGAAAGATCTGGTTGCCCTCCTCCTCCCCACCTTATTTTCTCCATTGTTTCACCATAGAAGCTTGCCAAACCTCAATTGGTTGACACACATATGTAAGTGAAAGATCTTGCACTTCTAGATCTACAAGATCTCACTTTACTTCTCCTCCGGCTCTCATACTCCTAGTCATTGTTGGAGGAAGCGTGAAGACGTTGTTGCATGTATGCGTGTTGTCAGCAACACCGACTAGATTGTGTTGTGTGCTTCCTTTATTTTGTGCAGGGATTTCATTTTGGGTTGCCAATGTTTCACTAGAATGTCGATTCATTTCTGTTCCGACGAATTTCTGGCACCCGACAGATGTCCTATTTTTAGGGGAGGTCATGCCGAATTTTTCCGGCGATCTCGACATCCATGCTCTAATTATTATTTTTCTCTTTATATACCGCGCAGGCGACCATGGTCTGACCACTGAGCACACCCCTGTGGATAGGTGGATGAGATGCGCGAGGGCCAACATGGCACGAACAAACATGATGGAGATAAGATGTCCGTGTCACGACTGCAAACAGATGTATTTGATAAAGCATGATTGTGAAATGCTGGAGTCGCACCTTCTCCGACGAGGTTTCATGGATGGCTACACTCGGTGGATACGTGATGATGAAGATGATGATGGGGATGTCAATAATGGTGAAGACGAAGATTAAGATGCTGGCGGGCAGGTGATCATGAAGATTAAGGTGGCACCGGGCATGAGCATGATGAAGATCAATCTGATGTTGTTAGGCATGAACATGAAGATAATCAAGGTGGCGTCGGGCAGGAACATGAAGATCAAGGTGCGGGGCATGATTCGAGCTGGTTGCGAGACCCTCATCACCAAGAGCTGCTTCTCAGGGAGACGAGTAATGCTAGAGACATCGCTAGAGAGAAAGCTAAGCTATAGCAAATGGAGAAAGATGCGGTTACTCCATTGTTTGATGGATGCAACGATGGGGATACCCGTCTGAATGTAACGCTCAGGTCTCTAGAGATGAAGGAGAAACACAAAATGACCGACGAATGCTTCAACGACAACATGGAATTCTGACATGATCGTCTTCCCAAGGGGAACACATGTCCGACTAGTATCACTGAGGCCAAGAAAGTCGTGTGCCCTCTTGATCTATTGCACGTGAAGTACCACGTCTGCATAAATGATTGCATCATCTACCAGGGCGAGGACATGGAGAAGACCACGTGTCCGATGTGCAAGACCTCTCGATACAAGAGAGGGACCAAAAAAGCTCCTAGAAAAGTGGTGTGGTACTTTTCTCTAACTCCTCGTCTGCAGCGGTATTTCGCAGACCCTAAGGAAGCACCGCTCATGCGCTGGTACGTGGAAAGAAAGTGGCCAAAAGACGAAGATCTGGAAAAGGAGGAAATGCTAAGGCACCCTTTGGATGCTAGCCAGTGGAAGGCGTTGGACCTCGAATATTACCAACAGTTTGGGAAAGAATCAAGGAACCTTAGGCTAGAGTAGCAAACATAGCACCTGGTCCGTGTTTGTATGGATCTACAACCTCCCCCTGGCTGTGCATGAAGAAGAAGTACGTAACCATGAGTATGCTAGTTCAAGGGCCAAAACAGCCTGGTACAAACATCATTCTGTATCTCACACTATTGAAAGAGGAGTTGGCCATGCTATGGGAAGACGGAGCCCATACGTGGGACACCGCCGCACAAGAATATTTTGATATGAGAGCAGCGGTGATCACGACGGTGCAAGACTATCTTGGTTACGGATACTTCGTGGGGCAGGTGATCGAAGGATTCTTTGCGTGCATTAGGTGCAAGGATAATACAACGTATCACCAGCTACAAAAAGATATCGGGTTCAGGAAAACAGTGTACTAGGGGTCTCGAAGGTGGCTTTCGAAGAATCACGCCTGGAGAAAGTTGTCTCATATGTTTGATGGGACATTCGAGCTCCGAGGAATGCCATACCAGAGGAGTGGCACAGAAATCGATGAGCTATTAAGAAACTGGAAAGAGTGGCTTGCTCCAGGAAAGAACCAAAAGAAGCCAAAGCCGCTGTTGAAGGTTTGGAAGGCGAGGTCTGTTTTTTGGGACTTGCCATACTAGAAGCTCCTCCGCGTGCCTCATAGCCTTGATCCCATGCATATCACGAAGAACGTGGGGGAGAGTCTGCTTGCCACGATACTTAACACTGACAAGACTAAAGATGGGCCAAAGGCAAGGAAAGACTTGAAGCATATGGGCATTAGGAAGGACCTTTAACCACAACCTAGTGACGATGAAGCCGATGATCAGTCGGAGGAGGAGACGGAAACATAGAATAGTCATTGTCGCAAGGGCAAAAAGGTCAAGAAGGCCGAAGTTAAGCTCAAGGCCGTGTGCTTCACTCTAAGTAAGGCGAAGGCCACACAGTTTATGAAGTGCCTCCTCGGAGTCAAATTTCTGAACGGCTATGCGGGGAAGATAAGCAGATGGGTAGACGAGGCGAAACAACGCTTCAGTGGGATGAAGTCTCATGATGTCGCCATGCTGATGATGCAGGTACTTCTAGTTGCGATTTGAGGGATAATGGACAAGCACTTATGTGAAACACTGTTTGGCCTCTGCAACTTTTTCGACGTTATCTCTCGGAAGTCGATAGGAATAAAGCAGCTAACGAGGCTACAAGAGGAGATCATGGTGATAATATGCGAGCTCGAGATCTACTTCCCTCCCGCATTCTTCGACGTCATGCTTCATCTGCTGCTCCATGTCGTGGAGGATATCATCCAACTCGGGCCTCCGTTTCTACGAAGCATGATGCCGTTCAAAAGGATGAATGGACACATCAAGGGATACGTTCCTAACAGGTCCCGTCTAGATGGAAGCATAACAAATGGCTTCCTAGCCGAAGAGTGCATCTCTTTCTGCTCGAAATTTCTACGAACCGAGACCCCTATCGGTCTGCCATTCAACAAGCACTTTGGGAGGCTCGCTGGATGGGGTCACCATGAGGGTCAGCATGCAAAGCATGTCGACTTCGAGGAGAGAACCAAGGACTTTAAAAGAGCAAACCTGGTCACGCTACAACACCTGTAGGTGGTCGATCCATATATACATGAGCACAAAGAATTTATCAAGAAGAAGTATGCTGACCGCAGCCTGGTGAGGACGGAGGAAGATGTAATCAAAGAGCACACCTCCGGTTTCATGCAGTGGTTTAGGGAGAAGGTTTTTGATAGTCCACTGCAGGGCGAGTCTTCGGAGGACGATAAACTCATATTCTCATTGTCACAGCGCCCATGGCACAACCTAATGACCTATTAGGCATACGATATCAACGGATACACGTTCTACACCGAGAAGAAGGATAATAATTGCGATTACCAGAACTTAGGGGTAACGGGGATATTCTACACCGACGATGTCCCAAAAAGATACTACAGAAGGATCGAGGAGATATGGGAGCTCGACTATGTTATGGAGATGGTGTCGATGTTCTGTGTCAGGTGGGGCCAAGAGCATCGAAAAAGAAGACCGGTATTTCACCACCATGGTTATATCTCCAAAGTTAAAGACCACCAGCACAAACGTACCCGCGAGAAATGAGCCACGGGTTTTGGCTAGTAAAGTCGACCAATGCTTCTACATTACCGACCCGTCAAAGCCTAGCCAGGTTGTCGTCAGGAGAGGTAAAAGGAACATCATTGGAATGGATGGAGTCACCAACGATCAAGACTTTGACCAGTACGGAGACTCGAAGATGGAAGAGAGATACGGTGACCAAGCACCATACACCACAAGCCTACCTAAGAAAGGACTCCCGTTCAAAACAAAAATTGAAGACGTTCCGGACCTAACCTATTTAACCGCAACAAAGAAGAGCAAGAAGATAATTGTCAACAAGAAACACTAATAACTAGCTCTGATGAAGCACGACGTGCCACGCGCACGTGTGTGTGTGTGTGTGTGTGTGTGTGGCATTATTATATATGTATTGATACATTCTTAGTTATATCTTTTGTATGCTAATTGCTGGATGAAATATTATGTATCGACACAATTATATATAATTTATATGGTAATTTGATATTTAAAGTACTAAAATATATTTTGTAGTTTATATTAATGTTGGAAAAAGGTTTAACAATTAAAATGTCTTTTTAAAAAATACAAAAAAATTGTGGACACCACATGATTCAAACCTGGGTTGCCATAGTATGGAAGGAATTGGACTAGGTGGCTAGCCACTAGGTTAATAACTGTTTGGTGTTAGCATCCGTGCGATGCTTCTTTTGAGTAGTGGAAAACATTATAGGAGATGCATTGTTTAGAAATACGCCTTGCATAATACTATACTGGAGGCGCATGTTCCTAAAATGCGACTCGCATAAAGCTATACATAATTCAAACATTCATTTCGTCAGAAATTCAGTTTTTTAAGTTCCAAACAATAGTCAATTTTTTGGATATTTAAAATATTCACACTACTTTTAATAGTTAGTTTTAGACTATTTTTAATAGTTCATATTTATTTATTTTTTAGATCCAAAAAATGCTGGCTCCCAGGAATCAAACCTGGGATGCCAGGGAAGAATGGGTCAAGTGTGTAGCCACTGGGCTACGGAAGTGTTTTGTGAAACCGAAGGCGCTATCTTTGTTTTGAACATAATTGCACGATTATAGGAGACGCATCCTGGTAATATGCGACTCGCATAAGTTATACGAGTTGCATATTTCCAGGACGCGTCTCGCATAATCTCTGGCTAAGTGAGAGTTGTTGATCACGTTCAGTTTGTCAGACATTTAGTTCGCATCAGACATTTCGTTCTCTTCCCCCCTTCGCGTTCAGAGACATTCAGTCCCTGTTGATCCCCTCCGCCGCCGCCGTTCGTCGTTCGTCGTACACGCCGTCAAGTCCGCAGGTGAGCCGCCCCTCTCCCTCCCCTTCCCCTTTCCCCTTTCCTCTTTCCTCTTTCTCGGCCCGATCTAATTGACAATCTCGCATCCAGGAGAGCCGTCTAGGAGCTAGGAGCGCTGTCCACCGGTCTTCTTCTTGGAGCCAGGAGCGCCTCCACCATCGGTCTTCTTCTCGGAGATAGGAGCGCCACCACCACCGGTCTTCTTCTCAGAGCGAGGAGCACCGCCATCCCCCTCCCCCTCCCCTCCCCCTTTGACGGTTAGCACAATACCAACATAGCATGTTCCTCTAAATTTCATATGGTGTGATGTTGGTGCTATTTTTTAATTGGACATGTGTTTGACTGAACTTGAACAATAGCACCAATAGCATAGTACCAATTAGACAAGAATTTGACAAAAGTTTGATATATTCATTCTCTTTGCTAAGTGATGCTAAAATAATTAATCTTCTATTTCAATTTGGCATGGTTAAAATTCCAAATACTTTAGTTATTGTGAGTGTAAGAATGTTATTTCAATCTAGCATGGTTAAAATAACCAAATTTTAACTTCTTGTTTGCCTTTTATTTTATCCAAAAGATTTGTTTTAGCATTTAACTTAGTACTACTAATATCCAGTTGCCTATCCACAAGACACTACATGTTTTGTTGCATGAGACAGAACTACAGATGGTCCAATAATCCCCTTCATAGAAAGTTTCGGTGCATGATATACATCGACAACATGCTGCTAGGTAATACGGCATATTGCTTTCCTACCTTCATTGCTCTCATAGTTCTTGCAATCCATATACTTGCAGTTCTCTGCATAGAGAACATTTGATTGAAAGCACTCACTGTATTGCTTCAGGCACTCTGATCTCTTGTAGTGGCACCCCTTCATGTGCTTACCCACATTATGGCCTTGCACTGCTTTATACTGGGATGTAAAGAGAGAGTGGATTTCTAGATGATCAAAAAGGGGTTGTGTTTTCTGTCATTGCTACTGCCTAAAACTCACAAAAAATATATCATACATGTAAAAATAAAAATGTGACACTCCTAATGACATAAGAGATTGTATGTGGAGGAATACTCCCAATTTTGGGCATAAAGGCCACATGATTCCTTTCCATTATAGTATTGATAGCATCATGTCTTGCAGCCTCATGACTAATACTGTTAGAACAGTTTTGCAGTTGCAATCATTGCAGTATCTGCCTAAAGCAAAACACTCACAATACCTAGAAATGCATTCAGTCAAAACACCAAATGATCTCCTAGAAATTCTATAGTTGTAGGCAGTGGGATTTGATAGCTCGTACCGCTTGTATAAGAACAGATTTATACTAGAAATCTACAATTTGGTAGCTTGTACTGCTTGTACCACTCATGGAAATTCTATAATGAAGTGTACTAATGACATCTTGTACTGCTTGTACCAATGAACTGCAGGTAGTGGATCTTATTCTCTGTGATAAACTTTGCATAATAGTTTCTATGCAAAATGAGATAAATCTTTATTTATTATGAAGTGTACTAATTTCCTGTGTCATTATATTATTGTTTCAACACCTTCCATTTATTTTATGCATATATTATGTATGTTATCTAGCTTTTGCTGGAGTATTTAGGCCTATGTAGGACTTTTATTATGGACAAGTTGCTGGTTGTGTGTTTGTGCCTATTTAGGCCATTTTTGTGCAGGTTTTTTCTTTTTGAGATGTCAATGTTTGGCCAGAATATTGATTCATTTCTGTTCTAGCGAATTTCTGGCACTCCTAGGTTTAGAAAATTAGCAAAGGTCATGCCCAATTTTTGTGTGAATTTTGGTGTTTATTATTTCCATTTCTTTTCGTGTTTAGATATGTCGGGTGGTGGACAGCACGACGCCGAGGCGGTCACTTCTAGAAAGAAGGCCTATTGGGAGCATTTGGATGAGATGGACTTACAAGAAGACCCGAAAATTCGTGCCACGGGAGGAAGAGATGGAGGACGAGGATACATTGTCCGAAGAGGAGATGGGGATGATGCCGATGGTAAGGACGCCACTACCACTAATGGCGGTGGCGATGGTGGAGCCACAGACGGTAGCCGCCAACCGAAGAAGCCCCTGAAGGAACGGACCCTGATCATGGTCGACCTCAAAAGGTCCATCTTCACAAGCATGAGCGATAAAGGGGTGCCTTTGGAGCCGGAGGAATTTGTCGTGTCGTACTCGCTGTAGCTCTCTGCAATCCTCTGGAACACCATCACGATCAACATCGAGAACCTAAAGGGCCATGAGAAGAGTGTTACTGCCATCAGCTCTTGAGGAAGCTACATGCAAGATACACGTACCCGGGTGATGATGAGAATAAATACAACAATGACAATGTCAAAGGGAATCCGGTAAACAACTATGCCCTCAAGACAATGACCAATGCCTTGTCGAATTGTAAGGCGCGGGTGAAGAGGCTCATTTACAAGAAAAATCTAAGTTATGAGGAGCTCGTCAAGAAGGAGGCTCTGGTCAAGGAAGAAGACTTCAAGGTGTTCAAGGCCAGATGTGAATCTGCCACGGGCAAGGCCAAAAGTCCGTACTTGAAGTAGTTGTACGAGATGAACACTAGTACCCACCATCTCGGCTCTGGCGATTATAAAGCTGCGATTCCCAAATGGGAGAAGGAGGACACCATCGCTCATGAGAAGGGGGAGACACCTCCCTTTCCAATATCTCTAAACCGCAGGCAAAGTACTTTGTTAGGGCCCGGTTTTGCAAGCCGAAAGGGAGTTCTAAATATTCCCCGGAACCCTGTGACCCCTTTGCTCCGAAGGTGACGGACTTCATCAATAAATATGTAAGTAATTTGCATGCAAGTCGATTAATTGCATTCACAATTAATCAATGAACTCCAATTTCTCAAATGCTTCACGTTCCTTATGCGTAGGACAAGGAATGTAGGAGCTCCTCATCATAGGGGTCGGCGTCGGTCACCAAGTGGGACACCACTTTTAACAGGGCGCTGAACCAGGTCAAGAATACCGAGCCCTAGGTGCCACCGTTGTCGGATGGCCGTGTGCCTAGATTTGGAGGTATTACATGGTTCGAATACTATGGCACCTCCCCGCGGAAGGGCAGGAAGCAAGCCGAGAGCGCCGAGGTAAAACACCTAAGGAAACAAGTGGAGAAGTTTCCGCAGCTGCTCCAAGATATAGTGAAGGAGGCTTTGACGGCAGTCCAAACACAAGTCCAAACACAAGTGACCGAGAAGCTCAACACCATCCTTCCCGCCTACTTCGAACACCATGCCAAGTGGAAGAAGAGTGGTAAACGGGGGCCGCGCCCGGTTCCCAACATCGCCAGCACCCAATCAGACAATACGGTGCCGGAGGTGTTAGTGACTCCTCCAACAGGGCCCAAAGGTCTAGAGCTTACCTTTTTTGGTGCAGCAAAGGTGTCGGACCGCATGTTGCAAGCAAGTAGCCACTCTGCCACTTGCGCGCTTGACGTCGGTGGTGGTGCCTCAACATTGGCCGAGCTCGATGCCTTGAAGGTAACTAATTTAAGAGAGAGTTTTGGGAGGCTCAAACGATGACTTCACCTCCCTTATCTCCCTGTTTTACTAATGATTGGCCTATACATGTCTTTTGCAGGAATACACTCCTTGCACTCTAATTCACTGGGTGAACGGCGAGTTGAAGGATGTTGCCAAGGGTTCTATCGTTCAACCGGCAAACCGCATCTTCCACAACAAGCCAACGGAACCCTACATGCTTAGGGTCAAACACAATATGGTGCTTACGGGCTACGAGGGCTTGGAACCTCCCTGTCAACCTCATGGATTGGATAGTGACGAGCCGGCAGTCCTCAGTACCGGCTTCAGCTACATGTTCCTATGGCCGAAGAGCCAGATCCGTCTGGGGACAGTGGGCCAGGGCACCACCCCAGAGGAAGCACAACCAACACATCATGAAGACATCGAGATGGCACAAAATCCCACCGATGATGATGAAATTGATGAAAACTTTGGCGACCAGTTCTTGAACACAAGGTTTGGTGATGACGATGACCATGAGCAATAGGGAGGCATCATGTCATTGCAGTTGTGGATCCCCAACCAGCACTTGGAACCTTGGCGAAACCCACTTGCCAAGTGCGTCTCTTCCCATCTAGTTAGGAGACGCCGCCACCTGTTGCCTTCACCGAGCCTCAGATGCCATCTCGTCCTATGATCATCCCTAGTAGACTCTATAGGACGGTCGAGGATGTAGCGATAGCCGATGACGTCGTAAAGGGAAAGAAGGGTCGCAAAAGGAAGCCTAAGGGTGTGAGCCAGATTCCAAAGCCTGCTATCTAGGCTCAGGACAGCCCTACAGGAAATCCTAGGAAGCAGGTGCACTAGGCAGGTACACCAATGCTCAATGAATCGATGCTCGCGGTTGCAGGCTCGCATATGCGTAGTATTCATCATGGCTGTCTGTATGTTGAGGCCTGCCGCATTCGAGAGGGCGATCAGTCGTACCTAGTTTACAAGGATAAGGTGCCAAATGTGACGGGCTTCGTCACAGTAGCCCCTGGAGATATTTTCTACGTGCAGCATACCGACCTCTTCGACATGTTGCAAGGATTCCGGCTACACGATACCCTGGTCTGGCTGTTCTTGCTCAATATGTCCATGCAGATCATTAGAGACGGGACCCCAGGCATCGCGATAGTGGATCCCTACTTCATGCGTGATGCCGTCTTGAGAACACATGAGTGCGTCCTAATGGTGACCGACTACCTCTCATACTTCCTGCAAAAAAAAACCGGGCAAGGATGTGATTCTCATTCCCTACCATCCAGAGTCAGAGAGTGGTCACCAAGGCTACGTGATCATATCCTTGGATGTCCAACGCTCAAACACCTTGTATCTTGACTTGGGTAGTGCGAAGAGGAAAGACTACTCCACTATCAAGAGAGTTCTTGACGATGTTCTCAACGCCTACATCGCATCGGGAGGTGCCGTCCCTAGTAGGACAGTTAAGAGGCACGACATGCACGTGTTCGGCCACACAACAGAGTTCCCCTGTGTCAAGTAGGCGTTTGACAACGGGAAGGATGCCTTCTACGCCCTACACCACATGAAGCCATTCGTACGGGACCAACAAAACAGCGCGCTGCCATCTGACCTCCGAAGGTGGGTTGAAGATCTTGAACGTATACAGTATCGCAACCTCAAGATGGATTTCTTTGATATACAGAAGATATCTCGACAATCGTGCACCAAAAAGTCATAAAATCCTGGGGCCTCTTCTACGGTGGCACTCCACCATGCAACAAGGAGATAGGAACACTTAGCGAAGCAGGGTGATGGCAGGACGTTCATGACGTTAGCGAAAGGAGCTAAACGAGGCTTCATCAATATCCTCGAGCTGACTCATCAACCGAAGAAGTATTGATGTTTGCCTAGCTAGTTGTTAGTTCCGAACTTTGTGTTGTAAAGTTTATCCCTATGTTAACTTGCCTAGCAACCTCTAGAGTATGTTTCGTAAACCGTTGAACTTGATTGTGAGCGATGCTAGCTAGTTATTTGGGTTATGAACTATTTTAGTGCTTGGTCATATGTTTCTTCTCATTCGTTATTGCCTCCCTACTTCTTGGTTTGCTTTTTTTTGTATTTCTTTGAAATGCCGATGATTAAAACATGTTGTGGCACTATATATGTGTATGACTATACCGCTGCTGGATCTGGTGTACCAAGTAGACTTGTAATTTGAGCTTCCTCTACTTGGCGCACCAGATCCATCAGCGACATTGTTATTTCCGTGCCCAACCTAAGTATGAGGCACTAATCCAAGTCATTCTTGGTTTGCTTTTTTTGTATTTCTTCGAAATGCCGATGATTAAAACGTGGTGTGGAACTATATATGTGTGTGACTATACCGCTTGATCTGGTGTGCCAAGTAGACTTGTAATTTGTGCATCCTCTCTACTTACCACACCGGATCCATCAGCGACATTGTTATTTTCATGCCCAACCTAAATATGAGGCAAAAGTAGACTTGTAACAATGTCGCCCAAGTTAATACTATTTCATCTCGTAGCCCCAAAGTCAAAAGAGGACAAATATTTTTGAGATTCATATACATAAGGCATAATATGTTTAGTGGTAAGCCAATGAAAGGATTCTGGGTCCACAACAATGACTCCTTTCGACACACAAAACTCAAAATGAGTCGTTGCCGTGGAGACCAAATCCTTTCCTTGCTTTACCACGTGACATACCATGCCCATGCTATATGAATCGTGGAAGTATTTCTCTTCTTTTGTATTTAGAGATACGAATAGATTAGATAGCATGAATTAAATGAAATGGTGAATTATGTAGTTTCAAATATCTCATTGTAGCCCCAAAGTCGAAAGGAAAGACACTACTTCACTATTCGTATAGCATTGGCGACATTGTTATATGAATCGTGGAATGATTTATTTTCTTTCGTCTTTGGCAATATAATGAAATGGTAAACTATGTAAGCCCAAAGTCGAGAGGGGGGACAAATAAGTTCATGATTCGTATATATATAGCATGGCGACATTGTGTTAGTTAATACTATTTCATCTCGTATCCCCAAAGTCGAAAGAGGACAAATATTTTCGAGATTCATATACATAAGACATAATATGTTCAATGATAAGCCAAGGAAAGGATTCTGGGTCCACGACAGCGACTCCTTTCGACACACCAAACTCGAAATGAGTTGTTGCCGTGGAGACCGAATCCTTTCCTTGCTTTACCACTGGACATATCATGCCCATGCTATATGAATCGTGGAAGTATTTCTCTTCTTTTGTCTTTGGCGATACAAATAGATTAGATAGTATGAATTAGATGAAATGGTGAATTATGTAGTTTCATATATATCTCATTGTAGCCCCAAAGTCGAAAGGAAAGATATTACTTCACTATTCGTATAGCATTGGCGACATTGTTATATAAATCGTGGAATGATTTCTTTCCTTTCATCTTTGGTGATACAATGAAATGGTAAACTATGTAACCCCAAAGTCGAGAGTGGGGAAAAATAAGTTCGTGATTTGTATATATATAGCATCGCAACATTGTGTTAGTTAATACTATTTCATCTCGTAGCCCCAAAGTTGAAAGTGGACAAATATTTTCGAGATTCATATACATAAGACATAATATGTTTAGTGGTAAGCCAAGGAAAGGATTCTGGGTGCATGACAACGACTCCTTTCAACACACCAACCTCGAAATGAGTCATTACCGTGGAGACTGAATCCTTTCCTTGCTTTACCACTGGATATATCATGCCCATGCTATATGAATCGTGGAAGTATTTCTATTCTTTTGTCTTTGGCGATACGAATAGATTAGATAGCTTGACTTAAATGAAATGATAAACTATGTAGCCCCAAAATCAAGAGAGGACAAATAAGTCCTTGATTCATATAGCATGGCGATACTCATATAGCATGGCATCAATATATATATATATATATATATGCATGCTCTTATCTTGTGAAATGCTATTGCTTTCCACTGACATAGCTAATATCATCTATCTTGTGTATAGGAGATGGCAAAGAAGTGCTATGTTGTGTATGTCGGTAGGGTTCCAGGTGTGTACGAGGAGTGGAAAGACTATCATAAGCAAGTGAACAAATTCTCGGTCAACAACTACAAAGGCTACAAGAGTATAGAGGTGGCAGAAGAGGACTGGAGGAAGCACGGGAAGAAGAAGTGGAGGAACTTCGTCGTGATCACCACCTTGCTCTTCATGGTAGGTTGTGTGATGTACTTCACCTAGAGAGCTCCACCGTGCATGTAGTTGTAATGTGATTGTGAACTTGTACTCGATTGGTCCCCCGAGAGATTTGAACTTGGTGTTGTGTGTGATGTACTCTAGTTGGTTCATGTGTGAACTCTTGTATATGTCGCGGATTAATTCAAGTTGATGTGTGATGTACTTGTATTAGTGTTGGTTATATTATGTTTTGGCCAATTGCAACTTCTGAAAATTCTACGCTGTATATACTATATTCCGGACTGTATAATACATGTGTATTGTGTATTCTAGACTATATTGTGGTTCTGTAAAATTTAAAATATGAAATTGCTATTTGAGGCACATCTGTAAACTTATTGGAGGCACATATGCAGACATAGGAAAGGTGCATCTTGCAAAACATACTAGAGTCACATTTTGTATGCGCCTTGTATAAGCTACATATATGCGCCTCCTTTCTATTTATAGGAGGCGCATATTGATATGCGCCTCACATATGTATCTTATACAAGGCGCATATGAAATGCGAATCGGGTAAGAAATACTAGAAACACGACGCTCGAGTCGCATCACTAATGTGCCTCTAATGGATTCTAACATGCGACTCCAGTCAACTTTTCCCTAGTAGTGCGGTAGGCTACCGCGGCATAGAAAGTACCACTTATTCTGCCACGGCAGGCTACCGCAGCACAAAAGCTGCTACTTTCTCTACCATGGTAGGACAGGCCTGCGTGCCTTGGGCCGAATCCATCTTGGGTCGGTTTGTATCTAGTTGAGTCGTTTGCGTTAAGAACTCTTAGGCTGGCCGCCGCCTCTAGTCCTTAAATAGATGGGGCGCCACACCAAGTTAGGTTTAGACCATGTTAAAATATTTTGAAGTTGTTTCTTATTAGAACCTCTGGAATTACCTGTGATCGAATTACTGCTGCAATTGAGTGTGATCTGTTTTTCCATTGGGAATTAGTAGATTGCAAACTACCGTTTGTGGTCGACGGCTACGTGCGCAAGAGCGTGGTCTTGTGAATATCCTATTGGGTTCAAGAGTTGTTGCATTGGCATCAGGGTTCGAGCGGGAGAGTTCATAGCTACATAATAGTTATCTATCATCCACCATCATCATCGTCAACTGCTTGCTGAGAAGATCGGGCCACCCCATATCATCTTGGTATCAGATTTCCTCATTTACTCAGTGAGAAATCCACAATCCATCCATAGATTAGTTTACTTTTCGTCCTATACAAAAAAACCCACAAAAATATTTGGCATAGCCTAGATTGCATTGTTTTCAAGTTTTAGTTACTGATCGTCTATCTTGTAGATCCGATCTATAGTAATTCGTAGGAGTCTAGGTTTCTTTCTTGTTTCTGTTTAGAGTTTGCATTAGATCTTGTTTTATTTCCAACCGAGTCCACCACACCTTTGTTTTCTGCCGCCCCAAGTTAAGCTAAAGAAGTCCTGGTTGCATACTCTTGGCCGAGTCACAATTTTAAAAAAAGTCCGTTGCCGACTCTGCCACGGCAGGATTTTCTATCAAATCTCTGCCGCCGAGCGAGTTCTGTCGCATGCCAGGTTTCCTACCGCGGAATGTTTACAGGTACTTTTCTGCCGCGACACAAGTTTCTGCCGCAAGTGGTGCCTCTGCTGCAGGATGATTTCGACCCGTTTTTCTGCCACGGTACAAATACCAAAGTTTTGATCTTTTGTAAATTCCAAAACTTAGCTACATCCAATCTATCCAAAGGTGTCAGCAACTTGCCTTTTGATACTAGTTTTCGCTCTTACAGGCTGCTCTTAGATTTTTGGTGCCGTGCTTTATAATTTGTCCATGATCATAGTGTTATACATATTCAAAAAAAGAGGATATAGCAAAATAAAAAGAAAAAAGAGAAAGAATCAGTACAAAAGAAAATATAAATAAAAAGAAGTATTGTGCACGAGGCCTAGTGATATATTTGTGCACCAGTAGATTGAGCAATCTTGTGCCTATTTACTTTGAGATTTGCTAGTGTCTCTCCAGCGCAGCGCAACACCCTTCGTAGTTGCATTGCCACATTTATCTCAACGTGTGTGTTTCTGGGTTATCCTACGATCAACACTAGGACTTTTTTGCGGTGTAGTTAGGATACCATACCTACATCTCCATCATAAATAACCTGTGTGTCCCGTGATCATTCTCTATACCCTTGATATTCACTTCATCACATCAGTGCATAAGTAGTTGATTTTGAATTGGTTAAGCATCACTATTCACTTTGGAATGATAAGATCTGCTTTCTTGTCCATTTTGAGTGAGTTATGAGAGTTCCACTAGTCGATTTGGTTAGTGCACTAACCTACTAATCATGTCTCTTAGTGATGATGTTGTGATGCAGAAAAAGGGTGAGACTGATCCTGACAATTGGAGAGAATATGAGGCTTTATGTTCTCATTTGGCACGTGTCTTTACTAGCACCACAGATGCAATTGACAAAAATATCTAGGACATGCAAGTGGCATTGGGAGAAAATGAGGAGGCAGTCACTAACATTCAGACACAAGTGACATCTATCAACACCAATGTAGCAGCTTTACAACGTTCTATTGATGCTTTGATGCTAGCACTTGAGCAACAGCAACAACAACCACATGATGATGCCATTGAAGAAGAGGAAGGAAGTAATGCTGGTGATGTTCAACATATGAACCATGTTTGCCGAGGACATGCTCCTCCTCCTGCTCATGCACATGGCTGGGCTCCAATTGGGTGTGCTCAACGTATTCTACCCCAAATCCCTAAGGATGGTTTGGGTAAGCCAAAATTTTCAATTCCCAAGTTTAATGGTTCACTTGGTCCTGAAGATTACCTCACATGGGAGTTGAAGATTGAGACGCTATGGCGTTTGCATGAGTATATAGAAGATAAGAAAGTAAAGCTTGCAGCGTCATAATTTGGTAGATATGCATTACATTGGTGGGATGCCATTGTGCAAAATAGAAGAGACGACAATGAACTTTCTGTGCTCACATGGAGAGCGATGAAGGACATCATGAAGGATTGTTTTGTGCCCAGTAACTATTTGCGTTCAGTTTTTGACAAGTTGACACAATTAAGGCAATGAACCATGTCGCTTGATGAGCATTACATGGAGATGGAGATGCTTATGCAGCGTGCCGGAGTCCGTTAATCACTTGAGATGACTATGCAGCGATTTCTTAATAATCTGAAGCTACCCATCAAGAGCATTGTTCGTCATCACAAGTATGAGACTATGAATGAATTGTTGCATCATGCAAGGGAGGCTGAATCACAATTAGCTGAAGAGGCCAAGGCGCGTGCGAGGTACCCTTCCAACAACCGTTTCTGAGCACGGTCGGCGTTGCCCTCTACTACGCCTGCACCGGATGTTGTTGCTGTCCGCTGATACGTTGCAAATGTATCTATAATTTTTGATGTTCCATGCTTGTTTTATATCAACTTTCTTATGTTTTGTCCACACTTTGAGGTATTTTTATACACTTTCTGGAACTAACCTATTGACAAGATGCCACAGTGTCAGTTGCCTGTTTTCTGCTGTTTTTGGTTTAAGAAAAGCCAGAAAATGAATATTCTCGGCATTGGACGGGACAAAAGCCAAAGTCAATATTTCACCGAGGGGAACACGGAGCCAGAAGACAAGACGGAGAAGGGCCTCGAGGGGGCCACACCCCCTAGCCACGCGGCCTGGCCTGACCCGTGCGTGGGGGGGGGGGGGGGGGGGGTGCAGCCGCCTTGGGCACCCCCTCGGCCTCCCCTTTCACCTATAAGAAGCCTCCGATACAGAAACCCTAAATCATCTAGGAGAAAGCCATGAAAACCTCCACAGCGCCGCCGCCACCGAAGGGGAGATTCGGGGGACAGAAAGTCTCTGTTCCGGCACCCTGTCGGGACGGGTAATTGCCCCCGGAGCCATCTCCATCGATCTCCACCACCATCTCCATCACCATTGCTAATTCCCATGATGATGAGGGAGTAGTTCTTCCTCGAGGCTAAGGGCTCTACCGGTATCTATGTGTTCATCTCTCTCTATGCGTGATCTTATTGAGATCATGAGCTTTGTAATCTATAGATCTATTCTGCTACTCAAGTGCTTTAATGAATCTCTGCTTATCCCCACGTGTGTGAAGTTGACCGTGTGCGTGTGTGGCACTTTGGCTAAGGTTACATAAATACTTTTAATGAGTATAATTTGAGTTGGATGTCTCTATGAGATTGTGGTGTTTGTTGGAACCATCTAGCACTGAAGGTGATAGTGAGGGGCTATCTAGATGGGGAATGCGAACTTTGAGGTGTGCTGTTATAGCCCTACCGTGGATTAGAGTTATTCAACCAGAGAGTAGTTCAGAGTAGTATCATAAAGAGAAGATATTCATATGAGAGTGTTCACTAGTGAAAGTATTATCCCTAGGCCTTGTTTCTAAGCATTGAAACACTGTTTGCAACTAGATCTGTTACATGTTTGCTTGCTTCCATCTTTATTTCAGATTGCCTTTAGTCTCTTCCTACCCATCAAGCTCTTTTCTGGCACCGTTACCACTTATCATTATCCATACCACTTGTATTTCACTATCTCTTCGTCGAACTAGTGCACCTATACACCTGACAAGTGCATTGGGTGTGTTGGGGACATAAGAGACTTCTTGTATCTTGATTGCAGGGTTGCTTGAGAGGGATACCTTTGACCACTTCCTCCCTGGGTTCGATAAACCTTGGGTGATCCACTTAAGGTAAACTTGCTGCTATTCTACAAACCTCTTCACTTGGAGGCCCAACACTGCTACAAGAATAGAAGCGTGAGTAGACATCAAGCTATTTTCTAGCACCGTTGCCGAGGAGGTAAGGTAAAAGGTACTCACATCCTCTGGCTACTAAGCTATGTTCTAGTGTGGTTGTTGGTGTGTGAGTGCTCGAAGTTATTTCCTTTAGATTCTGCAATTATATATTTTTGTTTCTTGTTTTTATTTTCACTAGTTAGGCTTAATGGAAAACGATAACAAAATTAGAGACTTTATAGTATTTATCTTGAGTTAGGACATGAAGTGTTTGAAGAGAAAATTAAAAAACCTATGGAACTTTATTTGCATGCTAATAGCAATGGTATTAGTATGAATTCTTTGAACACCATTATTGCTAATGCTATGGAAAAGGCTAAGCTTGGGGAAGCTGGTTTTGATGAGCATGATATTTTTAGTCCCCCAAGCACGGAGGAGAAAATTTACTTTGATGATACTATGCCTCCAATATATGATGATTACAATGATGAATATGATATTTTCAGTCCACCCACTATTGAGGAGAAAATTAATTATGATTACAATATGCCTCCTATATTTGTTGATTATGGTGATGAGAATAATAATGATAGCTATTTTGTTGAATTTGCTCCCACTATAATTAATAAGAATGACTATGTTTATGTGGGGAGTATTAATTCTTTTATGCATGTGGCTCATGATAAGAATGCTTTATGTGATAGTTATATTGTTAATTTTATTCATGATGCTACTGAAAGTTATTATGAGAGAGGGAAAAATGGTTTTATGTATCTCAACAATATTAAGTTTCCCCTCTTTATGTTGAAATTTTTGAAGTTGCACTTGTTTTGCTTTCCTATGCTTGTTGCTTTGTGCTTTCATGACTTGTTTATTTACAAGATTATTTTTCATAGAAAGTGAGTTTGTTGATGCTCTCTTTTACTTCAATTCATATTTCTTATGTGAGCATCATCAAAATTATCATGCCTAGCTCAAAGGCATTAAAGAAAAGCACTTATTGGGAGATAACCCAAATTTCGTTAGGAACCTTTTTTTGAGTGTTGGAAGTTATTACCTCTGTAATAACCACTCCTTATCATTTTTGTATGGTTTTTGTGCCAAGAGTAACCTCTAATGAGAAGAGAAGTAATGCTTGGGAAAGTTGTTGTCCCGAAACAGATTTTTGTGCTTCGCTATAAAAATTCGTAAAAAATCTCTGTACGTCGGATTGAGCTGTAATTTTTTGTGCTTCTGACCCAGGTTGTTATCTAACTTCTGTTAGTTCAACACTTTCGATTTGTGCAATAGAAGGTCTTTGAAAAAATCGGTACTTACCTGCTGGTCTGTTTTGACAGATTTCTGCCATTATTTGCATTTGCCTCTTAATCTCTTTCTCTTTGAGTTCTCTTTGATTATTTGAACTTTTTAAAGGAAGTGCTACAGTATCTTGTGTTTTAATGGAAGTTTTACTTGTGTTGAAACTGAACCAAAAGACTTATTATCTTGAGTGCATTAATGTTGCTAATGAAGATTGTGTGGAGTTTTGTATGAAGGAGATTTTAAAGTGTAGGGGAGAGTAATGTGATGAGATTAAGTATGGACAAAAGCTCAAGCTTGGGGATTCCACCCGTGTCACCCCAAGAAAGATTCAATAAGTACAAGCGTCAAAGCTCGGGGATGCCCAAGGCATCCCCTTATTCATAATAAAAATCTCAGGTTTTCTTCCAAACACTTCATTTTTATTGTTTCATGCACAATTGTGTTGTTCTTGGAGCGTCTTCGTTTTTGTTTTTAGTTTTCTTTTGCTTGGTTTGCTTAAATAAGTTGGTTGGATCCCAACACAATTCTTTTGGAGAGAGACACACCCCGTTATTCATTGCCTAGAACACTCTAGTTGTCACTCTTATTGTTCTGTGAGTGTTCTCCTTTGCTAGCACTGCGTTTAGCTTTAGTTTTCGATTGGTGTTGGAAAATTGTAGGAAGTTTCATAATTATAGTGGTACAAAAAGGAGCTTGTTTTGACTGTGTCCTAGACTTTATCATGTCATGTTTGATATTGCTTCGACTTTATGCTTAGTAATTATTATTGTAGCATGACTTGTTACAAACAATTGAGATTGCTTAATGTGCCTTGAAAGAATCATGCATTGTTTTAGCATATTAAAGCTTAGTATTGTGGTATTCTCCTTTTATGATTTATTTGGGTTGACTTGGCACATGCTCACACCATGTTAAGACTATACCAAGTCACCATAGCCTCTATGATCATTTAGTTTTCGACTTGTAATATCACTTTATGCTTTAATTAATAATGTTTTGTCGCTTTGCATGATTATGGCCGTTATTTCTCTCAAGTATTTGCTATTTCCACTCATGCATACAACTCTAAATAAAACCAAGTTATTCCAAAGATTCCACCACACCTACCTATTAGCATTTGCTATTTCAAGTATATTCATGTTTTTATCTACCTTCTGAATTAAACTTGTTATGTGAAAATTAGTGATTAAAGCTCTCACGAACTTGATGGCACACTTTACGTTTCTTGCCCCTAATAAATTTGAACCATTGTGTCATCTATGTTGTATATGCTTGCACTTATACGTTGGGATTAGCAGAACCATGATGTCATGGGGAACGCTTTCAACATTGCACTTGTACATTGTACCAAGTTGATATCATGCTCTTTTGTTTATGGATGTCATCGGTGTGAAATGAAAGGGGAGCATGTAAGTCCATGGAGTTATGTATGTGTCTTAGAGAAATGCCTGGGCGGCTGATCTAATCCATGCCTAATCATGGTGGAAACCTGAAGTGTAACCATAATGAGCAATCTATGAAGCATTCTTCTTATTTAAAAAAGAGAAAGAGAATGAGAAAAAGAAAAAAAAATGAGAAAAGAGGAAAGAGAGAAAAAAACACCACTTTCCCATGGTAAATAAGAAGATTGCTTAGATGCTTATTGTCTGCTTGCCTTGTCATTTTGATATGTGGATTCTTCCGTATCATCGGGCAAGGGGTACCCTGTTGGCGGTTCTCTATGAGACACATGTACTTACTATGACAAGAACTTACTGGTAACTAAACTTGAGTAGCATGAGGAGCGGCCCTCGTATTCAAGGGACATGAGATTGCCAACTTATACTTTGTCAAACATATACTGCATAGTTTGTTCACTTTAACCTTAATCACTTCAAGATTCTTATGATAGGGGCAATGAGAGCTGAAAGCTAATAAGTACCATAATTTTTGGAAGCTCTTTATGAGACTTCAATCCCTGCTTCCTTCTATGAAGGCCTTTCTTTTACTTTTATGTTGAGTCTCCATCTTCTATCTTTATGCACCTATTAAGAGAGCATAGTGGCCATTCTTAGTTTAATGTGCATTGTCCCAAGACTTGTTGATTGATGCATAACTTTGATATTGCTTGTTCTTAAACTATTTGTATCTAGTCACCCTTATGAACTTTGAAGGTGTCCTATGCATTTATGTTTTGCTACACTATGAGGGACAAGCTGAATACCATTCTCATTATGTTTTCTATATGTGAAACAAACAAACGTCTTTCAAAGCATTGTTATTCATGATCTTTTGTTTGTACCTTTTCATGTTACAACATAGTTGCTATTGCTTATTGTTAGAACTATATCTTTCATGTCTATGTTAGAGTACTATGATCCCAGCTATCAATGTTTTAAAAATACCTTGATCAAGATTGTGATGGTGCATGTCACCTCAAAAATTATTCTTTCTTTTTATCACTTACCTACTCGAGGACGAGCATGAGTTAAGCTTGGGGATGTTGATACGTTGCAAACGTATCTATAATTTTTGATGTTCCATGCTTGTTTTATATCTACTTATTTTCTCCACACTTTGAGGTATTTTTATACACTTTCTAGAACTAACCTATTGACAAGATGCCACAGTGCCAGTTGCCTGTTTTCTGCTATTTTTGGTTTCAGAAAAGCTAGAAAATGAATATTCTCGAAATTTGACGGGACAAAAGCCAAAGTCAATATTTCACCGAGGGGAACACGAAGCAAGAAGACGAGACGGAGAAGGGCCTCGAGGGGGCCACACCCCTAGCCGCGCGGCCTGGCCTAGCCCGCGCCTGGGGGGGCGGGGGGAGGGTGCAGCTGCCTCGGGCACCCCCTCGGCCTCCCCTTTCGCCTATAAGAAGCCTCAGATACAGAAACCCTAAATCATCCAGGAGAAAGCCACGATAACCTCCACAGCGCCGCTGCCACCGAAGGCGAGATTCAGCAGACAGAAAGTCTCTGTTCCGGCACCCTGCCGGGATGGGGAATTGCCCCTGGAGCCATCTCCATCAATCTCCACCACCATCTCCATCATCGTTGCTGATTCCCATGATGATGAGGGAGTAGTTCTTCCTCGAGGCTAAGGGTTCTACCGTTATCTATGTGTTCATCTCTCTCTCTATGCGTGATCTTATTGAGATCATGAGCTTTGTAATCTATAAATCTATTCTACTACTCAAGTGCTTTAATGAATCTCTGCTTATCCCCATGTGTGTGAAGTTGACAGTGTGCACACCGTATGGCACTTTGGCTAAGGTTACATAAATACTTATCATGAGTATAATTTGAGTTGGATGTCTCTATGAGATTGTGGTGTTTGTTGGAACCATCTAGCGCTCAAGGTGATAGTGAGGGGGTTATCTAGATGGGGAATGCGAACTTTGAGGTGTGCTGTTATAGCCCTACCGTGGATTAGAGTTATCCAACTGGAGAGTAGTTTAGAGTAGTATCATAAAGAGAAGATATTTATATGAGAGTGTTCACTAGTGAAAGTATGATCCCTAGGCCTTGTTTCTAAGCATTGAAACACCATTTGCAACTAGATCTGTTACATGTTTTCTTGATTCCATCTTTATTTCAGATGCCTTTAGTCTCTTCCTACCCGTCAAGCTCTTTTCTGGCACCGTTACCACTTATAATTATCCATACCACTTGTATTTCACTATCTCTTCGCTGAACTAGTGCACCTATACACCTGACAAGTGTATTGGGTGTGTTGGGGACACAAGAGACTTCTTGTATCTTGATTGCAGGGTTGCTTGAGAGGGATACCTTTGACCACTTCCTCCCTGAGTTCGATAAACCTTGGGTGATCCAGATAAGGGAAACTTGCTGCTGTTCTACAAACATATGCACTTGGAGGCCCAACACTGTCTACAAGAATATAAGTGTGAGTAAACATCATCCGCCCCTCCACATCATCTTCAAAGCCTGCGTCTTCGACTTCCTATGGTCCTCAAGCAAAGCGACTTGTTGCCCCCGCTGCTAGCACTAGGTCCAATATGTCCACCGCATGTACAAGAGATGTGGAATGCCATACTTGCAGAGGAAGAGGTCACTTCAAGAGAGATTGTCCCAACCGCAAGGTCATGTTTGTCAATGAACATGGTGAGTATGAAAGTGGAGATGAAGTTGATCCTAATAGTGCCGATGACAATGGTTATTTCAGCGAAGAAGGCATGGATGCTTTTCCTGAGAATGCGCCAACCATCGTGGTGTCTCCACGTATACTTAATATGCATCCTACTGTTGATCTCAGTGCTACAACTTATTCCAAACAAAAGCACTAGTTGACCCAAACAAAGCTTGCAAAGTAATCATTGATGGATGTAGCTACAGAAATCTTACAAGAAGGAGTTATGTGCCAAGTTGAATCTGACTTATTTACCTCATCCCAAGCCATATTACATACAGTGGTTGAGTGACAACGGTGAGATGAAGGTAAACCATATGGTACGTGTGAATTTTGAGATAGGACCATACAAGGATTCTATTGACTTTGATGTGGTTCCTATGACTGTGTGCCATCTACTATTGTGTCGGCCTTGGCTTTTATGATCATCATGTGCAACACAATGGCCGCACCAATACATATCATTTGGACTTCCATGGCAAGAAAATTAATTTGCATCCTATGACACCACACCAGATTGTGAATGAATCTCCCCAGTAGATTAAAGTGAACTTACAAGAAGCACCTATAGCTAGGCGAGATAGTGTGGCAGATGTGAATAATGTGAATGATCCCCAAAAGAATGATATAACGAAAAGTGAGAGAGTGCCTAATCTATTAATCTTAGCCACCAAAGAAGACATGAGGATCCTACAACCATGCCTCTTGTGCTCATGTAGAAGGGTGAGGTTTTGGTTTCTAACGACATGACCCCTATTTCTCTTGGTGTATCTACTGTTTTGCAGGATTTTGGAGATGTGTTTCCAGAAGATGTGCCAGCTAGATTGCTTCCATTGCGTGGCATTGAGCATCAAATAGATTTGATCCCTGGCGCCACACTTCCAAATCAGGCACCATACAAAACCAACCCCGAAGAAACAAAGGCGATATAGAAACAAGTACAGGCGTTGCTGGACAAAGGGTACATTCGTGCTTCTCTTAGCCCTGGTGATGTTCCTATTATTTTAATGCCTAAGAAATATGGTACCTGGCGCATGTGTGTAGATTGTAGAGCTATAAATAATAGGGATTTCTATTTTCGTACCCTCGGTTTGTTAGTTGTACTAAGTTTTCCCCAGCCGCTTAGTTTTTCCTTCGTTTTGCTCATCTCCTTGTACGAAACTCTCACATGGTCTGAAACTCGCCGTTCGTCAGCCTTGCCATTACGTGCTGACAAGTGGGGTCGCGTTCAATCGGGTCCCGTAGTGGACCCTCGCTGTTACGTGCTGACGAGTAGGGCCGGGTTCTGTCGGGTCCCGTAGTATACCCTTGCCGTTATATGCTGACAAGTGGGGTCGCGTTTAGTCGGTTCCCGTAGTGGACACCTCTCTCAACTTATCCAGATCAGCATCGGACCCACAACTTATCAACGTAAGCGTCGTAACCACATCTTATCCATGTGAGCGCCAGACCCACAACTTACCCAGGTTGGCGTTGCAAGATGGGACCCCGAGCTAGCCCCGCACCCACGCCCGTGCCGTTGCCTCCCCTTTCTTCTTCTTCTTCTTCTCCGGTGACAGCATCCCTTTGTCTAGCTTCATTTTCATATAGTGAAATGTAATGCACTACGAAAATTATACACCTTTGAACTCTTTTAAATCGCACTTAGGACATGATAATGTTGTGCTAATAAAATCCTGATCATTTATCATTTCCATGGAGTGAAATATAATGCACAAACTTGCATATATTAAAATTATACACATTTGAACTCTTTTAAATCACACTTAATATGTGATAATCTCGTGCTAAGAAAATCTTGAGAGATTATCATTTTCATAGAGTGGAATGTAATGCACAAACTTGCATATGCAAAAATTATAAACCTTTGAACACTTTTAAATCACACTTAATATGTGACAATGATGTGCTAACAAAATTTTGAGAGATTATTATTTTCTCCCCCATTTTCATAGAATGGAATGTAATGCATAAACTTGCATATACGAAGTTTATGCACATTTGAACTCTTTGAAATCGCACTTAATACATGATAATGTTGTGCTAAGAAAATCTTGAGAGATTATTATTTTAATAGAGTGGAATGTAATGCATAAATTTTCATATACAAAAATTATACACCTTTGAACTCTTTGAAATCGCACTTAATACGTGATAATGTTGTGCTAAGAAAATCTTGAGAGATTATCATTTTCATATAGTGGAATGTAATGCATAAACTAGCATATACGAAAATTATACACCGTTGGACTCTTTGAAATCACACTTAGGACATGATAATGTTGTGCTAATAAAATCTTGATCATTTATAATTCCCATGGAGTGAAATATAATGCATAAAATTGTGTATACGAAAATTTTAAACCTTTGAACACTGTGAAATCACACTTAATTATAAGATAATGATGTGCTAGCAAAATTTTGAGAGATTATCATTTTCTCCACCCATTTTAATAGAGTGGAATGTAATGTATAAACTTGCATATACGAAAATTATACACATTTGAACTCTTTGAAATCGCACTTAATACGTGATACTATTGTGCTAAGAAAATCTTGAGAGATTATCATTTTCATAGAGTGGAATGTAATACACAAATTATATACCTTTGAACATGTTCCCTTAAAATTATATTCAAGTTCATTTGTTTATAGAGTTAAAGTACCAGTGGCAAACTCGTTATTTTGCATGGATAGAGAGGTGCCCCCGACAGATATAGGGGTTATCCTGTCCGCTAGATCATAGAGGATCAACGGTTGGTGGGCACGATCCGCATGACAACTATCTCAACAAGTCAGAGCGTAGCAGCGAAGATGAGCACATGTGTGAGAGATTGTGACTAAGAGAGGAGAAAACTGAGTAGAACTTAAGAACCAAGGGCAAAACTGAGTAGAACTTATAAACCAAGGGCAAGACTAACAAAGGAATTCAAATAGAAAATAGAAAAAGATTTCAAAAATGGAAAATGTGTCTTTTATACAATAAAATACATCTTGGTATACATCAAACTATTTGTAATTCAAATATACACCAGTTTGACAATTATTGCTTCATTCAGACAAACTATGTTTTGGAGAGGGATGTTTTGGGAAGAGGCTTGAGTAGAAAGCCATGAACCTTCATAGATATTAGGTGATTTGAGAAGTGGTGATTTAGGTTAAAACTTGATTTATATACATTTCTTATGGTGGCAGGTCACATAATATGACTCCCTGGGTAGATGCCACTATGTTTTATCTGTTTGAATTTGTTGTGCATAAAATGACTCAATTAGCTAGCTAAAACCCATTCATTGACTCTCTGTTGACCAGTCACTAGAGGATACAACTAAGTATATTGCACACGGTAGTGTTAGTACTTGATTGCAAAACTGAGTACAACCAAACTATAAATGTTACACTCGAGGGCAAAATTGAGCTCAACTAAGTCGCCAGGCTTAGACATGATGGAAAAAACGTGACTCACGGTACGCGTGTGCGGTGCACGGGGCGGTAGAGGACATGTGTGGTCATGCACGGTGCAGTAGCGTACGCGGTTACGCGGTGCATGGTGGTGCAACTAAATGTCACTTCCCTTCTCCTTTAATAGAGGCCTCCTCACTCTCACTCATCACTCACTCGCTCACTCAACCGTCTACACTGTCCCATCACCTTCTGCAAACCCCGAAGAAAACCCCAACCACGCCGGCGATGGAGAAGAACGACGCGGTGGCCATCAGCACCTCCAAGGCCACCGGCGAGGAGTCCCCTGTCCCTGTACAGGCCCCCGTCCAGGCATTGAAGGTAGCCGCCATCCCCGTACAGGCCTTCGTCCAGGCATCAAAGGCAGCCGCCATCCCCGTCCCCGCATCCGCCGGCGAGGAGGCCCCCGCTGGTCTCGGGCAGATCTCGCTCGGCTGGGACCCCTGCGAGGAGGTTGATTACATATGGCCGGAGAACCCCTATGACACCAACATCGCCGACCCATGGTCGGAGGTAACCAGGGTTTTCTCCCTTTCCCTTGTTCTTCCCCCGTTTCCATCGTTGGATGCTTGATTGTATGTTATTAGGGTTCGGCTGTTCATATTTTTACAGTAGCTAATCCTCTTATGTTAGATCTTGTATTTTGATGAATCCCCCTGTTCATATTTGAACCCCCTGTTCGTAGTTGGGATCAGTATTCGATTTGGTTGAGATTTGGGAAATAATCAGGGGATCTCAATCAGTTAATTTATGCAAATAATTAATCCCGATAATCAAAGTATCTCAATCATGTGCTTATTGCACTCTACCGTTTTTTCCAACAGGAGAATAGAAGCGATGTCTGCAGCGACGATGAGTCCAAGGACACCAAGACTCATCATGTGCTGAGGAGGCTGAAGTCCGACCAGTACAACAACTTCTTCACCGATGACTTCTACAGGTGTCCCTTCTGCACCACCAGGAGGCTCCGCGCCACGGACTTCAAGTCCCTTGTGAAGCATGCCGAGGACGTGAGGACCTGCAGCGAGTTCGTGAACATCCATGACTTTAGAGCCAAGCACTAGGCGCTCGACCTTCACCTCTGCAACCTCCAGAAGGTGGCTATCGAGGAGGGTCGCATGCCCCCGATCAAGCCCAAGGCGCCCAAGGTCAAGGATTGGGCAACAAGAAGTGGAGGAGGCGCCAGAGGTAGGAGGCGGAGGCCATGAGGGGCCACTGATCTTATGCCGCTACTATTGTAAAGCAGCTTCTTTTGTCTTGTCTGTGTTGAACTAGTTCGTTGCTACTGCCGAGCAGCCTAATTGTCAAACCTCGTTAAGTACCATACTATATAACCTATATTAGGTGCTTTATCTACATCTGCTCTGTTTACTGAATTTATTTATGGTGCTGGTTAGATTTGCTGCTCTAGATTTGCTACCAGATTGGGGAAAACGAGGGCCAAAAGGAACAATGAATGAAGAGAGAATATGCTCTAGATTCGCTACCTTTTTGGGAAAAAAACACAACTGTTAGCAAGAGAGAGAGGGGAAAAGGCACTCTTAAAAAGGCCAATAATAAAAATAACAAAAAATAAAACTTCCAATTTAGGTGACAGGGCACACGTAACCACCAAACGTGCCCCACATGGTCCCACACCACGTCCCCCATAATCAGCGAGAGATGGATGGCTGGTCCACTGTGTATCCTGGCCCCACCTGTCAGCATTTTACGGTCGAGGCGACGTAACGTAATGCTCAACGCATGACCGACTCCAATGCGGTCCCACCAGTCAGCATGTAACGACCAAGCCTATGACCTGACGGCATCCCCCCATCCAAGCGCCTGTGAGGGTTTTAGAATAGAGGGAGGGGAAAAGTGAGGAAAAACTAAGCGGCTAGGGAAAACTGAGTACAACTAACGAACCGAGGGCACGAAAATAGAAATCCCTAAATAATATCTCTATTCGATATCTTCATCCTATTCCACGCTTAGAGGATATGTTAGATGAATTGAGTGGTGCTGCTATTTTCTCTAAGATTGATTTGCATAGTGGATACTATCAAATTAGAATGAAAGAAGGGGATGAATGGAAAACTGCTTTCCAAACAAAAATTGGTTTGTATGAATGGTTAGTTATGCCATTTGGTCTTACTAATGCACCTAGTACATTCATGCGATTAATGAATCATGTTTTGAGAGAATTTATTGGTCGCTTTGTGGTTGTTTATTCCGATGAGTGTTGCGTGATAACAAATTGTATGCTAATCTTGAGAAGTGCACATTTGCAAAAGATAAGGTTGTATTTCTGGGATATGTTGTATCTAAGCATGGGGTAGAAGTAGATCAATCTAAAATTGAATCAATTCAGAATTGTCCTATTCCCATGAATGTGAGTCAAGTCCATAGTTTCCATGGTTTAGCTTGTTTCTATAGGCGCTTTGTGAAATATTTTAGCACTATTGCTACACCATTGGATGAATTGACTAAGAAATGTGTGCCATTTGTATGGAGTGCAGCCCAAGATATTGCATTTGATACTTTGAAACGTTTGCTTACTTCTGCACCATTACTTGCATTGCCTGATTTTTCAAAGCAATTTGAAGTTGAATGTGATGCTAGTGGTATGGTGATAGGTGGCATTTTGATGCAAGAGGGTCGTCCTATAGCATATTTTTCTGAGAAACTTGCTGGTGCTTGACTGAATTATCCAGTTTATGATAAAGAATTGTATGCACTTGTTAGAGTTCTTGAAGTTTGGCAACATTATTTGTGGCCAAAAGAATTTATCATACATTCTGATCATGAAGCATTAAAGTATTTGAAAGCTCAATCAAACTTGCATAGAAGATTAGCTAAATGGGTTGAGTTTATTGAATCATCTCCTTATATTATTAAGTATAAGAAAGGAAAAGAGAATGTGGTTGCTGATGCTTTGTCTAGGAAGAACATGTTATTGACACATCTTGATGTTAAAATTCCTGGTTTAGAAAGCATTTGTGCACTCTATGCAACTGATCATGATTTTGCTAAACCATATCATTTGTGTGCTCTCAAAAACGCATGGGATAAGTATCATATTCATGATGGCTATTTGTTTAGAGGTAACAAACTATGCATTCCAGAATCATCATTGCATTTGTTTTTAGTGCAGTAATCACATGCTGGAGGTTTGATGGGTCACTTTGGGCGTGAGAAGACATTGCTCATGCTTGCTGATCACTTTTATTGGCCCAAGATGAGGCGTGATGTCCATAGATTTGTGAGCCAATGCATTACATGAAGCAAGTCCAAATAAAAACTCAAGCCTCATGGTTTGTATACACTTCTCTCTGCACTTACTACACCTTGGGAAGACATTAGCATGGATTTTGTGCTAGGTTTACCTAAAACTCAGAGAGGTCATGATTCTATATTTGTGGTAGTGGATAGATTCTCTAATATGGCTCATTTTATTGCTTGCCACAAAAGCGACGATGCGTCACATGTTGCTAACCTATTTTTCAGGGACATCGTGAGACTACATGGAGTACCCAAGATGATTGTTTCTGACCGTGATGTGAAGTTCATGAGATACTTTTGGAAGACCTTATGGGAGAAGCTTGGAACGAAGTTGTTGTTCAGCACTACATGCCATCCCCAAACAGATGGTCAAACGGAGGTGGTGAATATAACATTGTCACAGTTGTTGAGGACTATGATCAAAAAAACTGCAGGAGTAGGAAGAGTGTTTGCCACATGTTGAGTTTGCATACAACAGGGTTGTGCATTCAACTACTCAACTTTGTCCTTTTTAGGTGGTGTATGGATTCAAGCCATTGATGCCACTTGATTTGTTGCCTCTGCCATTACATGAGAGAGTTGATATGGAGGCATAAAAACATGCTGAATATGTGAAGAAAATTCATGAGGATACTAGAGAGGCTATTGAAAAGAAAGGCAAGAACATTGCTGCAGCAAGGAATCAAGCAACAAAGGAGGTTTTGTTCAAGCCCGGAGACATGGTTTAGGTGCATCTGCAAAAGGATAGGTTTCCCATGCCGCGGCAACCTAAATTGAAGCCCCGTGGTGCTGGTCCTTACAAGGTGTTAGACAAGATTAATGATAACGCCTACTCTATTGATCTTCCTATTGCTGAGTTTGGTGGAGTTAGCAACAGCTTCAACATTGTTGATTTGCCACCATATGAAGGACAAGACCTTGGAGCGTCGAGGTTGACGCCTTTTGATGGGGGGGGGGGGATGATGAGGACATCCCTATACTTACACCTTCCCCAATTGCTATTGAAGATGTTCCAGTTGCTGCTAAGAAGGATCAGTCCAATGAGATTAGAATTGGACCTATTACAAGAGCTCGTGCTAAACTACTAGAACAACAGCTGAACTTGTTTCTTAATGCACCTGATGTTTTACTTAATGAGAACTTTATACTGCCTAAGTCTTTGTGTTATTGTATGATGCGGTACATGGGAAAAGAAGGCGTAGCATGGAGCGAGGAGCTGAGGCATATGGAGCATGGTGTGTTGATCAATGAAGAATGCGCGAGGGAGGAGAGGGAGGAAGCGCAAGGATCTGAAAGGGAGAAGATCAACAGATGGTAGAGGATCTCTGTCGCGGTAGAGAAACCACTACGTTCTCTGCCACGGCAGGCTAGCACAGCACATAAACAACCTCTTATCGTGCCACGACACAAAAGCTGCTGCTTTCTCTACCATGACATGACATGCCTGCGTGCCTTGGGCCGAACCCATCTTGGATCGGTCTGTATCTAGTTGAGTCGTTTGCGTTAAGAACTCTTAGGCTGGCCGCCGCCCCTAGTCCTTAAATAGATGGGGAGCCACACTAAGTTAGGTTTAGACCACGTTAAAATATTTTGGAGTTGTTTCTTATTAGAACCTCTGGAATTACCTGTGATCGAATTACTACTGCAATTGAGTGTGGTATATTGTTCCATTGGGAATTAGTAGATTGCAAACTACCATTCATGGTCGACGGCTACGTGCGCAAGAGAGTGGTGTTGTGAATATCCCACAGGGTTCGAGAGCTATTGCATTGGCATCAGGGTTCGAGCGAGAGAGTTCATAGCTACATGCTAGTTATCTATCATCCACCATCATCATCGTCAACTGCTTGCTGAGAAGATCGGGCCACCCCATATCAGGAAGTCCCTAAAATCATGTCAACTATACCAATATCATAACACTCAACCTAGTTCAATCATCTAATATAATAATCATGAATCAAACACAACTTCAATTTCATAAAGTCTCACAACTGAATGGATATAAATATTCTCTTGAACAAAAGGGAGCTCGAAATTGATGCAACTAATGCTAATTCGGAAATTAAAGTCTAACATGTGTGCAGAAAAGTAAACATGCTAAAACTATAAGATAAATTACAGGGTTCTCACAGATCCCCCAAGCTTGGAATCAAGCAGGATGGATCAAATAATCCCTTGCGATTACTTACTCCGTTTTTTGGAGTAAAGAAGTCATCATCTTCCTCTTCTTCATCCGTCTTGAGGCTGTAAGCTTGAGAAATACACGCAAATCGACTGGACGTCTCTATGATGCCAACATGCAATTCTTTGATTACCTTATTTAAGGTCTTCCCATCATCGACGATCTCCATAATAATCTTGCTCAGGAGTTACACTCTACCGTCGACGTCATTGACTTTCTTTTCGAGATCTTTGCCCATCATCTAGTAAGAGTCAATTCCTTCTCCAATGTTTTCAACACAAGCTTTCGAAATCTTTTCTCGAATCTCAGCTCGGTTTTCCACTTTTCTAGAAGAGGTTCCTAGAGGGGATTTAAGAGACCATTCTCGAAGGTTATACCTGTAGGGGTTGAGTGCAGATTCTCTTTTGTTCCTTCCTTGTTCCACATGTCTGAGCATCTCCAACTTTTGTGGGAATATGTCTTCCCAATTGGTGAGTGGACCCACTTGTGAGGACTCACGGTTCGAGGAAGATGAAGTATCTCCTTCAGATCCCTTCTTCTTGGTTGTTCTTTAGAGGCATGCTCCTTCTTGGTCCAGATCTGCTTAATATGAAAAGGCTGCATGGACCTTGAGTAATCAAGTAAAATCTGAGATTTCATTGTAAAGGAAAAAGAGAGCTTCAGATCAGAAGCAAGATGGAAGAGAACATGAAAGAAGAAAAGTGCAAATTAAAAGACGAAATCAATAGAGTAAAGGGGCTAAAGTCGGTTGCGAGTTGGGTACGGGCATGCTCCACCCGTACCATGCTCCCGTATGGACTTCTTACCGCCTTTCGTCTTTTTTTGGAATACAAGTCGGATAAACGTGTGGGAAAACAGAGTCGATAATGATCATCGGTACGAGCACATGTGTCCATACGGCCCGACCGTACTGTATCGATGAAAATCAGTAGTGGTATTCCGACTGTTTAACGACCATTGGTACAAGCGCATCCGCCCGTACGGTCCGCCCGTACCAGGTCGAAAAATAGCTCGGAAAAACCAGAAAAACTGGCCGAGTTCAAAGAAAAGGATAAAATCGATAAAAAGGTTTCCAAAGTAGCAGAATTAAGTAATTAAACTTTGTTACCTAACTTTTGCTTGTTGTATTCTTTGGCTGGAACTAAAGAGGTCAATTCCACAGCATTTACCTCGCCAACTCTATAATGCTTCAATCACGGCCCATTAACAATCTAGGATGAAGAAGAGGGCATAGTATTTTTTAGTCTTGCTGCTCCCGAAGGATATGCTTCTTCAACTTCATATGGTCCCTTGCCCAGGTCATTCTTCCTTGGTGCTCGAAGCGCAGTTCGGTGGATTTGAGATGAGTCGAGTCTTCATCGACGGTGCCAGTGGCATCAACCTGATGTTCGCCAGCACCCTGCGTGCCATGCAGATCCCTCTCTAGCCTAGAAGCATCCGATACAACCTTCCACTGCATTGTCCCAGGGAAAGGAGTATATCCCCTGGGAAAAATCTGGCTAGATTTTATCTTCGGCACGCCTGCAAAATTTCAGCGAGAACGCCTCAAGTTCGAGGTGGTCGACTGGCCCTCGCAGTACCACACTATTCTCAGACGTGTCGCATTTGCAAGGTTCATGCCAGTCTCGCACTACGCATACTTGCAAATGAAGATGACATGACCAAATGGCATTATCACCATCAAGAAAAGCTTCACCAGGTCTAATAGTTGGGACATGGAATTCAACATAATCTCCTAATCCTTTGGCATGCAAGAAGAACTGGCGAGGCTCAAGGAGTTAACAGACAACAGTATTCC
The DNA here is from genome assembly GCA_910589775.1 of Avena eriantha. Lineage (NCBI taxonomy): Eukaryota > Viridiplantae > Streptophyta > Magnoliopsida > Poales > Poaceae > Avena > Avena eriantha. Next base: position 332,000,729 of record OU342742.1, on the reverse strand, counting down.
TCATGTGAGTAAGCAGAACATAGCAGACTAGTCCTTTGACTCGCCGGGGAACACTAAGGCGGTCCAGGTCCACCCAATGGACGCGACAAAGATGGCCCTCAGCACTAATAACCTGAGTTCCGCATAGGAACTCGTGATCACAGAATTCCTCCATGAGCACTAGGATATATTCGCCTGGTGTCCTGCGGACATGCCATGAGTTCCCAGGGAATTCGCCGAGCATGCACTCAATGTTTTTCTAGATTGAAGACCAGTAAAACAATCAATGCGTCGACTGTCAGAACCAATAGCCAAGGCGGTTGGCATGGAAGTCAACAAACTCCTTGATGCCGATTTTATATGTGAAATCAAGGAAAGCGCCTAGGTAGCTAACCCCGTGATCATCCCAAAAAGGACACGGATATCCAGTGGATATAGGTGGACTTCACCTCCCTCAACAAGCACTGCCTGAAGGACCACTTCCCATTACTGCGGATCGAGCAAATAATCGAATCAACTGCGGGATGCGAACGCCTCTGCTTCCCAGACACCTACTTAGGCTATCATCAAATCCAAATGAAGGAAGAGGATCAGGGGAAGACGACCTTCATCGCGTCCTTTGGCGTTTACTACTACACCACCATGCCCTTCGGGCTGAAGAATGCAGGAGCCACCTACCAACGGTGTATGTAGGCCTTCCTCAAGATCCATCTCGGTCAAAAGATCCAGGTATATGTCAATGACATAGTGGTCAAGACCAGGGCGGAAGCTACACTCATCGATGATCTCTGCGAGACCTTCTACAACCTTGACCGCTACCGGATCAAGCTGATTCCAAAGAAATGCGCTTTCGGCATACCATCTAGGAAATTACTCTGGTACCTCATCTACGCTAGGGGAATAGAGGCTAACCTAAAGAAGATAAGGGCCATACTGGCCATGGAGAAGCCGAAGAGCGTCAAGGGCATCCAACAGCTGGTTGGGCGAATCACGGTGCTAAGTCGATTCATTAGTTGAATGGGTGAGAAGGCACTACCGTTCTACCAGCTCCTCTACAAGACCGAAAAAATTCAAGTGGACTGACGAGGCGCAAGATGCATTCGAAGATGTCAAGCACATGCTCTCCACCTCGCCTGTGCTGGTGACCCTCAGGGAAAAGGAGCCAATGTTGCTATACATCTCCGTCACCAACTAGGTGGTCAGTACCATGCTGGTGGTAGAACAAGTCGAAGAAAACAAGATCCATGGGGTGCAGCGTCTAGTATACTACCTCAGTGAGGTACTGACACCAAAAAAACAGTGATACCCGCATTACCAGAAGCTGGTATATGGTGTCTTCATGATAACACAACGATTGTGCCACTACTTTCAGGAGCAACCCATAGTCATGGTGAATGATGCCCCGCTGAACCACATCCTCAACAACCCCGACGCTGCAGGGTGGGTCGCCCTCTGGGGCATCGAGTTGTCCCCGCGGGACATCACATATGAGTGGCGAGTGGCGATTAAGTCACAGGTCCTACCAGACTTCCTCGTTCACTAGAAGGAGAATCAGCTCCCTAACACACCAGACATGTCCAACCTATGGATCATGAACTTCGATGGATTCAAATGCAAGGAAGGAGTTAGCGCAAGCGTCATCCTGACATCTCCTCAGGGTGACAAGATGCGATACATCTTGCAGATGAATTTCCGCACGTCCAACAATGAGGCGGTGTACGAGGCACTGATCCATGGGATGCGGATGGCCCAGGCCTGTGGTGCCACGCGACTCATCATCTATGGTGACTCCAACCTCGTAGTCCGACAAACCATGAACATGTGCAATGATTTGAGTGACAACATGGTTGCGTACCGTGACCTCTACAACGCACTCGAAGGGAACTTCAATGGCTGCAAGCTGCGACATGTAGGCCACAAAAGCAACGAGGAGGCCGACATACTCGCCAACATAGGGTCCACCTATGCCCCGGTGCTACCAGGCGTATTCCTCGAGAAAATCCACGAGCGCTCCATCAAGTAGAAGACTCCTGCAGGGCCATCTGGTGCAGTACCGCACTCGGGGGCTATGCCACCTGAAGAATCTGAAGGGTCCAATGACGCAAAACAAGGGTCTGCACCCGAAGGTCCCATGGAGGTCATGCTCATCAACTCGTCCTAGACAGAGCCGTACATCATATACCCGCTCACTAAAAGGCTACTAGATGACCCAACAGATGTGCGACACATAGCGCGACACTCCAAGGCCTTCATCATCATCATCAATGGCGAGCTGTACAAACATAGTATCATGGGTGTCCTCCAGTGATGCGTCACCAACGGCGATGGAAGGGCATCCTCCTTGAGATATAGGAGGGTACCTGCGGACATCACACTGACAGTCGCGCCCTTGTCACTAAAGCACTACGAGCTGGCTTCTACTGGCCCACCGCGATGCGCGATGCCAAGGACATCGTCAAATGGTGCAACACCTTTCAAAGATTTGTGGATAAGACGCACGCACCAGGAGCAGAACTCAGGCCAATACCCGTGGCCTGGCCCTTTGCACAATGGGGACTCGACATGGTCGGCAAGCTGCAAAAATCATCACCCGATCCTCCTCGTAGCTGTCAAAAAATTCACCAAGTGGATCGAAGCCATGTCAGTTATGAACCAAACCGGCGCCACCGCCGTCAAGTTCTTCGAGTCCATTGTTTTTAGGTTCGGGGTGACGCATAACATCATCACCAACAATGGGATGAACTTTACTTCGAATGAGTCTCATTATTTCTATGAAAACCTAGGAATCAACATCAGCTATGCCTCCGTGGCACACCCCTAGACAAATGGTCAAGTCGAAAAGGCCAACGACCTCGTCTACAACAGCATGAAGAAGAGACTTCTTTGACCTCTCGATCGAGCAGCTAGTTGCTGGGCTGAGGAGCTGTAGCATCCCAATTGTGTAACAATTGTAATGCTACTTGCCTAGTCTATATAGTGCTACTTATTACATATCAGTCTTGCATTGCATCATCATTATATCATGCTCATGTCACCATGCCACCTTGCATTTGAGCATCATATAAAACCCTTTCATGTGCTTCTTATCCCATATGCATTTATATTATATTACTTGTATTTGCCTATTGATATATTGTATTTGCTTCTTGATAAAATGCTTGATTCCCAAGTTGAGTTGTGGGCATATCTTTTACAAGTCCACTACCTTTCTTTGTCACCATTTTATAACTCCACCATCCAAACTAGATATGAGAAATTGCATTTTTTGGTTATTATGTCTAGCTCATATGTAGTAAGATGGATCCACTGCTAGTTCTACATGCCTCCATATATTTCCCTTATTATTTTCACAATAATCAATATGTGGAGCCTCATGGCCACCTTTGCATGCCATGTGGGTAGAATCCCTTCTCAAGCTTCCACATGCCATGGATTTGAATAAATGATCATGTAAGGATGTAATAGTGGTTATATGTTGCAAAGTGGATCATACACACAAGCTTTTCCATTTTGTATTCGTGCATGCTCATAATTTGGTCCATATGGAAATATATCTTCATTCCTTCTTGCTTGGCTTTTAGTTCAAATTGAATGCATGCATGGTTTAGTTGTCGACATGCAAATGTAGTTGTTTTCACAACTAAAATTGTGGCACTTGATACTTGTGCATGTGCCATGCAAGGAAAGCTCTATTTCCAATCTAAGCTTCATGTTTGAATCACTTTTGGATTTATAATGGTTTTGCGTGTATTATGGATACAATCAAGGGACCTAACAAAACTAAATAAAAGAAAAACCCCTACCAAACCTTTCTTTTTTCCTTGGTTCTTACGTTGGTTTTTTTGAGTGTTATATGCGTGGGTTTGAATTGAAATAAGAGAATACAAAACAAAACAAATAAAAAACACCTGCCTATCTTTCCCTCTAATCCTAAACCTCCCTCTCTCTAATCTAGCTAACCCCTGATCCCTTATCACCTGAAGCTGCCCTCTCTCTGGTACAACCCACACCGCAGCAGTGGTACTCCTCCCAAGTACACCCTGATGCACTACCCTACTCAACCAGGCGACCTCCTTCTTTTATTTCTTGCTGATCCTCCGTTCTTCTTCCGATCTAGCCCGACCAACACCACCCTAGGCTGTTGCACCGACCCTTCTCCCTCTCATGGTATGGCTTGACCAGCTGGTGGACACCTAGCCAGACTCCCTCCGCTGTTTGCCTCCTCACTATCCTCGACCACATGACCACCAGGCTTGCGCCTATGTCTCTTCTTCCTCCTGGTCACATGCCATCGCCAGCCGTGCGCCCATGCCGAACTCGTGCCTTCCTCCCCTCACTTTCTCTGCCAGAAAGCAGCAACAACACTAGGTGCCGCCCCATCCACCTACCCCAGATCAGCTCCATCCTTTCCTCCCTCTCTATTTCTCCTCCATGCCAAAACCCTAGCTGCCATGGCCAAAACCCCAGACGTTGCCTCGCTGGCTACCTCACCTTGCCTCGGAGCCAAGCTGCCGGAGGCCACCGCACGCCTGGAGCAGGTCCGCGCTAGCCTTCAGAAGTTGTGCAGTACCCGGAGCGCGGAGGAGGCGGCCAACGCACGCCCTTGACCATCGCTGCTCCTGGCGGCCGTCAACATGCATGCTTCCACTCGCCTCTATCACCTACAAACTCTGGCCCACACCTAGCTAGGCTAGCCACCGCCCAATGTGAGGTCCACCTTCCACTTTGTTCCCTGCCTTCTGATCTCACCGCCACCGTGCTGCACCAGCTCGTGCTCGTCCTGACGCTCGCTAGCCTCGCTCGCCGTGCCAACGGCCATCGTACGCGTGCACGCAACAACGATGTTGACCCTCTGTTCCCGGCAATGTACCGTCTCACACAATCCACCTCTGGCGCAGTCCATCACATCTCGGCAAAGAGGGTACTACCCTCTTTATAAAAGCCCAACCACACTCAATTACGACCACCATAGCCCTCGTAATCCTCTGCCGAAGATCAAGCAAACTCATGTATGTCGCAGTTAGATTCGACTTCCCCGCGTGTGTCTAAGTTTGCCCTTTGTTCCCATCAAGCTCATGTCCTCATCAGTCGACCTCCAGCGAGACTTAATGAACCAAATCGTAGCCCTACCTCCCTTCTTTCCAACGAGCCTAAGCACACCCAAAACGGTGCCCCACAGACCTGGGAATCGTCTCCAAAAAATCGAGCCAACTAGCTGTCTTCATCTTCACATTCTTCAGTTTGGTTAGAGCATCTCCCAGAAGGATTTGCAGACAACCACTGCATCTTTTTTGTCCATCAAACTCCAGTCCTTTGTCTAGCCACGTGTCGCCGCCTAGCTCGCCTACACGCGATGTGGCCCCGTCAGTGCTAGGGTCCGCTTGTCACTAACTGCGGCTAGCATCCACCCGAGTAAGAAAAGTTTCGAGCGAATTTCTAATATAAATAAAATTCTAGGAATTGACTATATCTAATTTAATTCTTATCTTTTAAATTAATTCGAATTTGGAAATACTTATTAAATGAAATATGAATGAATTTCAAATATGAATTCAAACATATTTTCAAATTTGTCCAGAGTCAATTCTAACTAGTCAAACTTTTTTACTTTTGGCCCTAATTTAATTATCTTGCATTTAAATATTGTTTTAAATTCATAAATTCAAATAATATAAATGATATATGTTTTTTAATCAGAACAATTCCAGGAATATGAATATGCTATCTAACATAAATTCTGGGCATTTAAAATTTTCGAATTATTAAATACCATTAATATGCCTTTATCTTAATAAATTCACAACTTTAATTCCCTAATTCCAAATTCGACAAATAATATGTTTAAATCGATCAGCACGACCCATTCTGATTATGCATTTCATTGATATCAATTGAAGCATGCATCATATAAATATTAAGAAAACAACAAGGATTATGGGAGTAAAACATGCCTAAATAATTAATTAAAGTGCTTTATTAATGTCCTCAAACCTCACCCAAACCATGCTATATTATACCATGCAATTGTGCATCATTCCATCATGGCAGAAATTGTTTTCTTGTTGTATATATTCATATGATTGTGCACTTTATTCATTATGGCCCTTTGTGTGTTTGGCTTTATTCTAGACAGACGCCAAGCAAGGGAACTATTAGGAAAACCAAGAGTACTACCCCGATCTTGGTTACCCTACTACTGATCTTCCAGGCAAGCATTCTCCATGCTTGCATACATATAGCATCTATGCCTCTATCTTATTATTTCATCATTGAGTCACACTTGGATTAAATTGGAACCCCAAGTATTGCATAGCCTTTACTTTTAAACCCCATCGAACTTGTACCTCAATCCTATGAGCAATTACTAGAGAAGTTGTTTTAGCCATGCGAGTCATATAATTGCATGTGTAGGTATTGTGCGAGTCTTTGGATAATGAGATACCTAAACAATTTAAACTGTGTAGTAATGGGATAACTAAAGAAAGAGGCACCTGTGGGCAATAGCTGTTATTTGGTTCTTCCACGCTCACTTGTATCCCGTAGGAGCCGAGTACTTGATTCCTGTTCCTTGACTATCGCACAAACCCTGGGTATGTAGCGGAGCCAGCCAACTTCGTTGCGGGTAGCTTAGTGGGGTGCCCCCTGAAATAATTTTTGAATCCTGTGAATGCATTGTCGTGAGGCCTCGTTGCTTTTTATTTGGTTCTTCCGAAGGTCGATCATGTGTGTGTTGCTATTTGTGCACCCCTGCAGGGTAAATCTTTGTGAAAGTTGTGTCTGCGGTTATGGACGACTTGGAGCACAACTTCTCGATTATAGATAACTATAACTAAAGTACCGTGTTTAATTTTTCTAAAGCATGACTAGTAAATAGTGCAACACTCATGGAATGGTTGATAAAAGTGCCAATGGATGGGATGTTCTTCCGCCTTCTTGTCGGTAAGCGATAGGTAGGGCGAGCGATGTTTATTTATGTTACTTACATAATTGTTGGTTCTAATTAATGAGCGTCCGTCCATCTCTGGTTGGCGGGATGTTGTAACATATCTCTATAGAACTGTTTAGATAATATCGTTCGCTACAATTGTGTCACCCCAGGTTGTTCCCTTTAGATGCATTAAGACTTACTGAGTACTCCTAAGGTCTCACACGATAAATATTTTGGTTCGGCTGGAGAAGTTACTCACATGAAGGTTACTGGGTATAGGAGACCGATGACGGTGGTAACGGTCATCAGGTGTAGAGATTCCAGGGATAGAGATCCATGAGATTTGTTGGCGGGATGTGCTTATTTTCAGGGCATGTTATGCCAATTTGCTTATTATCTATACTCGGATCTTGTTTTCCGCTTCCACTTGATACTCTAATATGTGATGTATGAGGATGTATCCTAAATTATTATATCTATCTAGGATATTTGGATCTTACCGTATGGCATTGAATATTTCTATTTCTATTGTTTTAGATGGTCTAACTCTGATGTACTGTTGATGTCACAAACATACACACTTGTGTATGTTTTATTCGCATACCTATCGACTATGCCGCTTGCACTTGATACGATGTTCTTGCAATGTGGATAGGGTGGTTGGCCGGTACCGTGCCCTGCTCCGCTTAGACGGGGCCTACACGTGGGTGGCCCTTAGGCCACCATGGTAGGACACCTTATGCACTTTGGGTTCATCCTGCCTTGTTTCTTAGAGCGTAGGGTCCGAGGTATTACAATTGGTATCAGAGCCATTCAACCCTCCAGGGTCTCAACCAAGGTGGTCGTTATTAGTCTAGAAATATTTTGGTAGCTATCTACTAGGGAAAAACTAAACGTGAGAGTAGGAATGCTTCCATTTCTCTTCTTACCCACCCACCCACCCTATTCTGGTAAGGAAGTATAATGTTTGTCAATCCTCTTCTAAAAATTCAAACTAGGATTCACGTGTTTGGGGTATCTATAGTACCATAGGACCTACTATTCCTTTGTTGATCTGTTGGATCCAACTTTTCTTTGCAATCTGCTTTTGGTTATAAACTGTTGGTACATACCATACCGACAGGCTTGTGTGTAAACCGACGTGGTCTATCTGACTCTTTGTTAACCGACGCGATCTTGTTAAGGGTGTTTCTTCTTTAGTATGCTTTCAGTGAATGTGGAGTTGCTAATCCCTATTTGGTAAGTTGTTTTTCGCGTCTAGTTGGTATTTTAATGCCAAAAAATGCAGAAAATTTTCTTTGATGCATTTATGTTTCCACACTCCTTTTGAATTGTGTGTGATACACTATATATATATTCTTTTGTTGCCATGTTCATGCTAACTCGATCTTTTGCTACCGGCGTATAATCCTGAAGTTTTTACTTCATCTTCAAATTATTTTGGGCTAAATACATAACGTGTGTCGATCTGATTCTTGTGATTGTAATTTGGTTCTTGGTAATAGCTATATGACACTTATCATGAGTGGAATATGGCCATTGCGATCAATCTAATCCTCCAAATGATGGCTGTTACCGCTTGTGATTTTGAGTTATACCGTGATCATATCTATATCATATTCAAGTATCTTTGGGAATCCAGTGGTTTCTTAAGGAATTATGATGGATCATCATCTGATTATCATGCTTCATTTGAATCCCATAACCGCAAAGGTTCTCTTTGACACAGGAGAATCTCATCCTTTCATCTCCGGTAGATTTGATTAAATGTAAGAGTTATCATTGCTTCTTTATCCAAGATCTCCTTATCTTTTCAACCGATGATCTGATCAACTATGTGAATAACTTGACATCTCTTCTATCATCCTAAGGGCCACATAACCTATTTGTCCAATAGAAGAACATCTCCTTCTTTTTCTCTCAAGCTTCATGAACATCGTCTGTGTATAAAGTTCTCAAAGTATGAATTCCGACTTTTGAAAGTCGCCTATCTCGGCCACATCCTTCTGCTAAAGACATTGCTAAAATTCTGGAATCATCAAGTCAATTGTTAATTCCATCCTCCACTTCAATCAAATCTGGAGCCTTTTCTTATTTGGCAAGTCATCATCATTGTTCCGCTGAAGTTCCTCAAGACTGCTAAATCTCTCTCGGATCTTCTTAAGAAGGACAAGAAATTATGTTGGTCTTCTACACATCAAGAAAACTTTGGAAACCCATTCGCTTTATCTTCTATACTCAATCCACCGGATGCCACAAAGACCTTCCATATCTTTCGTAATTCTTCTATTCAAAGTTTTGAGTGTTATGCTTAATCTATCTATTGAATCCTTCATCTATTTCTACGATTTTCCTTCATATCTTTCTGATGGCTTGGGACTTCTGACACGACGACAACATCATCATTTTTATCTACATTGGATCCGATGAAGTGTTGGCATCACCTCCTTGTTTTCTTACGAAGCTTCATGAATTATGCTTGTCAAGATCTTCATTCTAAATTTCTAAGAGTTGGGTTGCACGATTTGCCTATTCATGTACGGAGTAATGCTTTGGGTACGCGATGGACTGATCCCTATCTGACTACTCTTATCATTCACTGCGATTTGACTCATTCCACAGAAGTTAGAAGTGGCCTCTATCTCTTGATACTTTCACTTCCGTCCTTGTTTTTTGGAGTGTTCTCTCAAAGAATGTAATCAATAATATCTTGTTGGTGGTCTCGTATATTTCAAGAGGGAGAAAAAACTTCAATGATCTGGTGGAAAAGGATGCAAATCTTCCCCTGATACTCTTCATTCTACCGGAGCTCGATATCGTCAAATAAGATGGATGGAAGATATATCTTTCTTCTTTTTGTCAATTTCCTTTCTCTTGGTAAAGCTAATTTTGGTTTCCTCACTTGCAGCTTTTGATCTTGAATCCTAATGATGTGCCTTTTCATTCTCCTCGATACAATATCTTTCATAATTCTTTCAAGAAGTGTTTCTATTCTTTCCCATGTTTCTTGAGAGCACCGGAGCTATGTTCATCATATCTTTCTCATCTCACAAAAATTCTCCAGGTTCTTCAAGTTCTTTGTTTCTAAGAAGAAAAACGCAAGACTCTCAACAAGTCTAGCAATTTTTGTAAGGTGTAATGGTCGTGCCATTCCGTTGTTCATCAACTTGGGAACGTGAGGATCACCTTCATTCCGAGCACCCACCTCTCCTTGTGCCTTTTTCTTTTTCTAGGAATCTCAGAGCGAGATTCTTGTTTAGTGGGAGAGAGTTGTAGCATCCCAATTGTGTAACAATTGTAATGCTACTTGCCTAGTCTATAGTGCTACTTCCTACATATTAGTCTTGCATTGCATCATAATTATATCATGCTCATATCACCATGCCACCTTGCATTTGAGCATCATATAAAACCCTTTCATTTGCTTCTTATCCCATATGCATTTATATTATATTACTTGTGTTTGCCTATTGATATATGGTATTTGCTTCTTGATAAAATGCTTGATGCCCAAGTGAGTTGTGGCCATATCTTTTACAACTCCACCACATTTATTTGTCACCACCTTATAACTCCACCGTCCAAACTAGATATGAGAAACTGTATTTTTTTGGTTATTATGTCTAGCTCATATGTAGTAAGATGGATCCACTTCTAGTTCTACATACCTCCATATATGTTCCCTTATTGTTATCACAATAATCAGTATGTGGAGCCTCATGGCCACCTTTGCGTGCCATGTGGGTAGAATCCTTTCTCAAGCTTGCACATGCCTTAGATTTGAATAAATGATCATGTAAGGATCTAATAGTGGTTATATGTTGCATAGTGGATCATACACACAAGCTTCGCCATTTTGTATTCTTGCATGCCCATATATTTTGTCCATATGGAAATATAGCTTAATTCCTCCTCAGTCCACCTCTGGCGATACTTCCTGAACCAAATTGTATCCCTACCTCCCCTCTTTGCAACGAGCCCGAGCACACCCAAAATGGTGCCCCACAAACCTGGGAATCGTCTCCGAAAAATCGAGCCAGCTAGCTGTCTTCGTGTTCATGTTCTTCAGTTTCGTAAGAGCACATCCCAGAAGGTTTTGCAGACAACCCATGCATCTTTTTTTGTCCATCAAATTCTAGTCCTTGGTCTAGCCACGTGTCGCCGCCCAGCTCGCCCGCGTGCGATGTGGCCCCATAACCGCCAGGGCCCGCTTGTCACTGACTTTGGCTAGCACCCACCCGAGTAAGAAAAGTTCCCAGGGAATTTCTAATATATATAAAATTCCACAAATTGAGTATATCTAATTTAGTTCATATATTTTAAATTAATTCGAATTTGGAAATACTTATTAAATGAAATATGAATGAATTTAAAATATGAATTCAAACCTCTTTTCAAATTTGTCTAGAGTCAACTCTAACTAGTCAAACTTTTTTACTTTTGGCCCTAATTTAATTATCTTGCATTCAAATATTGTTTTATATTCGTAAATTCAAATAATATAAATTATATATGTTTTTGAATCAGAAAAATGCCAGGAATATGAATATGCTATCTAAAATAAATTCTAGGCATTTAAATTTTTCGAATGATTAAATACCATTAATATGCCTTTATCTTAATAAATTCACAACTTTAATTCCCTAATTCCAAATTCGACAAATAATGTGTCTAAATCGATCAGCGTGACCCCATTCTGATTATGCAATCCATGATATCAATTAAAGAATGCATCATATAAATATTAAGAAAACAATAAGGATTATGGGAGTAAAACATGCCTAAATAATTTATTAAAGTGCTTTATTAATGTCCTCACACCTCACCCATGCCATGCTATGTTATACCATGCAATTGTGCATCATTCCATCATGGCATACCTTATTTTCTTGTTGCATATATTTCATATGATTGCACACTTTATTCATTATGGCCCTTTGTGTGTTTGGCTTTATTCTGGACAGACGCCGAGCAAGAGAACTATTAGGAGAACCAAGAGTACTACCCAAATTCTGGTTACCATACTACTGATCTACCAGGCAAGCATTCGCCATGCTTGCATACATATAGCACATATGCCTCTATCTTATTCTTGCATAACTGAGTCATGATTGCATTAAATTGGAATCCCAAGTATTGCATAGCCTTTATTTTTAAACCACACTGAAACTTATACCTCAATTCTATGAGCCATTACTACAGGAGTTATTTGAGCCATGTGTGTCGTAGAATTGCATGTGTAGGATTTGTGCGAGTCTTTAGATAACGAGGTACCTAAACAACTTAAACTGTATAGTAATGGGATAACTAAAGAGAGAGGCACCGGTGGGCAATAACTGTTATTTGGTTCTTCCAGGATCACTTGTGTCCCGTAGGACCCGAGTACTTGATTCCTGTTCCTTGACTATTGCACTATCCACATGTGGGAGATTCTATGGACCCCCTTCATCTGAGCTTGATTCACATCTTATTTCCTGGGGCCATAAACTAGTTTGGGGATTTATTACTATCTTGTAGTTATGCCATGTTTTACTGCTTTATTTGAGCGTCTATACTATTTAGGAATGTGAAATGTTTTCGCGGTATCAACAAGCCCAGTCACACTTTCGGGTTCCTAATCGTTTACAGCCATTGGCACAAACCCTGGGTCCATCTCGGAGCCGGCCAACTTTGTTGCAGGTAGCTTAATGGGGTGGCTCCCTGAAATAATTTTTGAATCATGTGAATGCATTGGCTAGAGGCCTCATTACTTTTTATTTGGTTCTTCCCGAGGTCGATCGTGCGTGTGTTGCTATTTGTGCACCCCTGTAGGGTAAATCTTTCTAAAAGCTATGTCCGCGGTTATGGACGACTTGGAGCACAGTTTCTCGATCATAGATAACTATAACTAAAGTGTCGTGTTTAATTAGACTAAAGCATGACTAGTAAATAGTGCAACACTCATGGAATGGTTGATAAAATTGCCAACGGATAGGATGGTCTTCCTCCTTATCATCGGTAAGAGGGAAGGAGGGCGAGCGATGTTTATTTATGTTACTTACATAATTATTTCTTGTAAATAACAAGCGTCCGTCCATCTTTGGTTGGGAGGATGTTGTAGTGTGTATCTATAGAACTATTTAGATATTGTCGTTTGCTGCAATTGTGTCACCCCAGGTTGTTCTGTTTAGATGCATTAAGAATTACTCAGTACCCCTAGGGTCTCACACGATGAATATTTTGGTTCAGATGGACATGGTTACTTACAGGAAGGTTACTAGTTCAAGGAGACTGATGACGGTGGCAACGATCATCAGGTGTAGAGATTCTGGGGATGGAGATCGGTGAGATCTGTGGGCGGGATGTGCTTATTTTCAGGGCATCTTATGCCAATTTGCTTCTTATCCGTACTCAGATCTTGTTTTCCGCTTCCGCTTCATACTCTAATGTGTGATGTATAAGGATGTATCCTAACTATTATCTCTATCTAGGATATTTGGATCTTGTCGTATCGCATTGGATATTTCTATTTCTATTGTTTTAGATGGTCTGACTCTTATATGCTATTGTATGTCGCAGACATACACACTTGTGCATGTTTTGTTCACATACTTGTCAACTATGTCGCTCACACTTGATACGATGTTCTTGCAAAGTGGATAAGGTGGTTGGCCGGTACCGTGCCATGCTCCGCTTAGACAGGGCCTACCCATTGGTGGGGGTTGTTCGTCTGCGGTACCAAAGTTGGCAGGCCAGCGCATGGCGGTACCTAAGTTGCCTGAAATTACCGCGTTTCGAAAAGTTGGGCCGCCAACTACTGAGAGGGCCATTTCGAGGCAAACTCATCTCACCCCTCCCAAATACAAACATTCCATTAAACCGCCCCGTGAAGTAGACGGTCGGGACCCACATGTTGGTTATCTGTCCGTGACGCGGGCGCCAACACGGCAAACTCTTAGGCAAATCGAGCAGCTAAGTGGATTGGATGCGTTGACCAATTTCACAAATCCATTCCCAGCTTTCCCCTAGCACCGGCGGCGTCAGAATCCACCCTCCAGGCAGGACGATCCCTTCGGACATTTGACTTCCGGGGCCAAGTTGCTGCGCCCAGTCGCTGATACCGAGCTCCAATGGCGCATGCCGTAGCCGCCGTTGCGAGGCTCTAGCCCGCCTCCGCCGCCGACGAGCCGAGCTGTTCGGAGGATGGCAGATCCTACTATAAGGGAAGAAGAAGTTTTGCCTACAAGCGGGTGAGCTACCCTTCTCTTTGCTATTTGCACTAATTACAACTGCTAGCTCGCTACTGAACCTCAAATTGTTCGTTAGCCCAACGCTGACAAACATATTTTGTCCATAGTTTTCTATCAAGTGGGATCTGCGCGGACCCCTCTTACCTGGTTACGGTAGTCCTCTACAGGTACGACTCCAAGGGCAAGTGGTATGGAAGCCATTGTTTCACGATGGAAGAAGCGCCTGCGCAGATCTACACTATATCTGGTATGGTTGCTGCTCTGCGTAATCATGTTGAAGTATGGCCGAAGCAGACTACAAAGTTCAGCTTCATGGATGAACGTGGCATCATGGTTCCTATATCGCGTGATAGTCAGCTAATTGGGTTGATGAAAAGGTATGCTTCAGATTGCATGTTTGAGCTGAATTGTGATGTATTGGATGTGGAAGCTGCTGCAACTAGGAGTCGCCCTTCTATTCTTGGACAGGGTGGTTGCTCGAACGCAATTAGCTCCTGGTAAGCAAAGATCGCTTGGGGTTCGCATGTTTGTGCTGAATTGTATTTTTTGTTTTATTTACTCTATAGATATTAGGCAGTTATGCAACAGTCTTGTTTCTTTGACAAGAAGCGCCGCAAGGTTAGAAACATGACTGCCGGGTCAGTCATTTTGCTGCCCGAAGAAATTAAAAACGAGTGGAAAGATGATGCTAGACACGATTCTGGTCCCCATTGTCCTGGCGATGCAGAGTACGTGAAGCTAAGAAAATTGGCACCGAGGAAGAGGAAGAAGGCAGGAAATGAAGAAGCCATTGGACGTGAAGGCTTGGCACCCAGGCTGCGGAAGAAGGCTGCTGGCAATAAAGATGCATAGTAGTGTGTTGAACTTGAACCTATATATGTAATTATGTTAAATTCTGGAGCTCTCTGTGTGGCACGTTGCTGGGCGAAACAATCTACCCACGTTCTCTGAGTAAAATGTAGCGCGGCTTAGGGTTTGGAAACGCCCGAGTCAGTAGTTGAATCCGAAATTGTGATTATGCCATTGCTATCTGAAAACAAGGATCCACCGGTTCCAAGATTGCTGAGGGGCAGGAGGTCTCCAAATACGACGGAATGTAAGTGGCACAGAAATAAATTATTTAAGCTGCCACACTCCACGAAGCATCAACTTATTTCAGATGCTGCACAACGACGTGGCAACATAAACAGCAATGTTCTCACCGATAATGCCCAGATGAGGAGGAAATGGGTACCACTTTCTAGCCTAATCTTGAGCCCGTCTATCTCACCGCCTCTCTGCTCATGCATCCCCTACATCTGGCGAAGCTCCCAGATCTCCAGTAACCGGGTGTACGTGCTTCCACTTTATAAATTGTGGTTGTGCCATTTGCATGCGGCCAAATCCAAGTAGATTACGTTTAAACAAATCACCAATGTTAGAATACACTAGTAGAAAAGGGGTCTTTGGTCCATGGTCACGTTCCCAATCCGGGACAGAGATCTAAATCGAGGCAGAAATTGATCTAAATCACAAATTCTTCCATAAATTAATCGAGACAGGGATCTAAATCGAGGCATTTCATTAATTTAACCACAAATTCTTCTAAACAAAGGTGCGATTTCACATCCTACATTAATTCAACCACTAGTCAACAATTTCACTTTCGCTGCCACTGTCCTTCGAGCCGCCGGCTTCCTCGTCTTCGTTGGACGGAACCTCCACGATTTCCGCATTGTACACGAGACGGAGCACCTCTTCGCGGTGAGCCACGGCGATGACGGTGAACTTGGTCCTTCCAGGGACGGACTAGAACCTCTCCCGCCCTTATCGGTTGCGGAGATCCCGGTGCACCATGCGCCCGTAAACGATGCGGTTGCCAATCTTGGCCTTCCGCTCCTTCTTGAACAGCGTCGACCAGTACGGGCTGGCCGCCGCGTACCGGTGCAGCGCCCTCTTCCATGCGGGCATCTGGCGGCAGCACGCCGCGATTTTTCTCTCCATCACGGCTCCACCGGGGATGAGGAGCGGAGCCACCGGCACCCCCGCATAGCTGATGCGCCATCCGTGGGGCACCCTCGCGGCCGGCGGCGCGAGGATGTCGAAGTGCGCGAACATCACCGCCTCGTAGAAGTTCAGCGAGGGCATCTCCATGGCGGCGCGGTGGATATTGGAGAGGGAGCGAGGGGGTGGACGACGCGGTGGAGATTGGAGAGGGCGAGGGGATGGGCGATGAAGCGACGAGCTGTGGCGCCTCCTATTTGTACACGAGGACGACGAAGCGACAGGCGGAATATCCAAGGGGCATTGGTAAGACAAGGAAGTAATGCAGGGTTAAGACAGATTAACGGGCGACCAATTTTTTTACTCCCAGGACTCCGGGGCCAATAGTTCAGACCGCTAGGTCAACAAGTACAACTATTACAACTTAAAAAAGGCACGGGGCTTAAGCTAAATAGAACTAGTTAACACACATCTCCTTGATCTTCCTAATCTTAGCCCTATGCGCATCTTCCTGCGAGAGCAAGGATCGAATCGTCTGCTCCTTCCTTTTAGCATCTTCCTTGCACAACTTCAATTGTTTCTCTGCATCTTTCCTCATGCACTTGTCAATACTCGTAGTTGTGAACTGCAGGACTTTGGCATGGTGAAGATCCTTCCTTGCTTGAGTCAGTTCTTGCTCTGCTTTAGCCTTCAGGGCCAACGCCGTGTCCCTCTCCTTCTCGACATTGCTAACCTTGTCTTCCACCCCCATGAGATCTTGCTTATGCTTGGTCGTGTCAACTAGTTCCCATAGCTTCATCTCAACACTGTCAAGAAGTGAGCTGAATGTGGATTCTTTCAACTCAACAGTCATTTCCCATAGTTTGTCCAGCGTTTTCTGCATCGATTTGGGCCACTCTGGATCTACCCGTTTGACAACACCGCAACTTCCGCCTCGCATCATTGCACAATGTCCTTAACACCGTAGAAACCTCCAGCCTGTGTTTCGTCCTTCGAACGCTACAAATTTAGCGGGCACATATCCATGTTTACATAGCAGAGGACTGTCTCCATCCGCTAAACCATGATATTCGGCGTCATACATCATCTGGTCAGCCTAACACATCATACGCGCATGAGTAAACAGAGTAGATCTGGCTCAAAAAATAGATAACTGGCCATGGATGATAGATATAGAGATGAGACGACTCACATCGAAATCACCATCCCTGTCGTCACGACGCGTTTCCTCGTCGTCTCCCCTTGAACCCATGGCGAGATGGGAGGGGGTGGCTGCCGGAGAGGGGATTGGGACAGCAGCGCCATCGGCTTGCGGCTACGGTAGGATGGGAGTGAAGTGGGGAATGTGGCTTCGAGGGGAAGGAAGAGAAGTACGGGGAGGAAGAGAAGTAATAGGGACGTGACACTGGGATATGGCCCGCTCAACTCGTGAGTCGTGACACTCGCAACAGGGGAGCCTCCGGTGTTGCTAGTTTGTCTAGAGCAAGCGTGGCCAATCATGCCGCAGAATAGACTACTTGCGGATCGATCTCACGAAAACCATCCCAATCGTCCAAGCGCCCCGATCGAACGGTATGTAACAATCGACAAGCAGAACAAATGTGTTAGGGCGTGCCTTCTAGAAGACTCGGTCTAACCCTAAGGTTAGGGCTCTCCTAAGGTTAATTAGTATCCATATGCGGTTTATGAAAAGAACATGGATCCAATGACACGGGTGGATCTAGCGGTGGTTAATGAGAAGAGAAGACATGCAATGACACCAGTGATATGTGGTTTGTGGGGAGAACACACATGCAATGACTCTAGTGATATGTGGTTTGTGGGAAGAACATGCATGCAATGACTCTAACTGTGGTTAATGAGAAGAGCACACATGCAATGACACTGGTGGATCCATGTGTGGTTAACGAGAAGAACACACATGCAATGACTCTGGCTGTGGTTAATGATATAGTTTGTAATAAGAACACACATGCAATGACTCTAGCTGTGGTTCATGAAAAGAGCAGACATGCGATGACTCTAACTGTGGTTCATGAAAAGAGGAGACATGCGATGCCACCGATGGATCCATGTGTGGTCTATGAGAGGAACACACATGTAATTACACCGGTGGATCGTTACATGGTTTGTGAGAATAACACACATGCAATGACACTGGTGGATCCATGTGTGGTTCATGGGAAGAACACACATGCAATGACACTAGTGGATATGTGGTTTGTGAGAAGAACACACATGCAATGACTCTAGCCGTGGTTCATGAAAATAGAAGACATGCGATGACACTAGCTGTGGTTCATGAAAAGAGCAGACATGCGATGCCACCGGTGGATCCATGTGTGGTCTATGAGAGGAACACACATGCAATTACACCGGTGGATCCTTATGTGGTTTGTGAGAATAACACACATGCAAGGACACTGGTGGATCCATGTGTGGTTCATGGGAAGAACACACATGCAATGACACTGGTGAATATGTGATTTGCGAGAAGAGCACACATGCAATGACTCTAGCTGTGGTTCATGAAAAGAGCAGACATGCAATGACACACTACAATAGATCCTAGAATCGGTGACGAATTGCCTGGTGACAAAATTCAGAACCGTCACCGAAAGTAACCATAGGTGACGGATTAGTTTTGGGCGTCACATATGCTTGATAATGCGTGACGGTCACGTTTCGCATCACGGCAAACCGTCGCCGATTATCCGCACGACGGATTTTAGAGCACCGTAGATTAAGCCCTCACCGATTGTTTGTGGGACCAACGAGTTAGCAATTGTGTTAAAAATGATAAAAGGGCAAAGATGGGTTTCGAACCGAGGACCTAGTACAAAGTAAAACGTTTCGTTACTGCTGGGCTACCGTTCGGCTTTTGAATTGTTTGATTGGCCTACCATTTTGTAAACTCTATGTGCAGTACGTGGCATGTACAAACACAGATCGTTATAGTTAGGACTTGTGCGATCTTCCAAACAGTTTTCTTCTCTGTTCTTGCGAACGAGCGCCGTCAAGGGTATCCCTTGTCCAGGCAATCACGACATTCTCTGGCACTTCATCTACAAGTCCCGGCGACTTGCGCCTACGCGATCACGATCCCAGCTAGCGAGGCTTCACGGCAGGCCGGCGCACGGCAATAGGAAGACATGTGAGTTCCTTTGAGATCTGTTATGAAATTGATTTGGATTGGTGTTTATGTTACACATTGTGATTTATTTGGACTTTGGTAAACAATTTTCACATCGATTAGTACAAATTGAATGGCATCATGACTCGAGTGGAACACATTATATATATTTTTGTAGGCGATGGATCGACAGTGGATTACTCATGGGCGCAAGTTCACCCCTTTTTACATAAAAGGTGTCTGCGAGTTTATGGAGTTTGTGCGCGAAAACTGCAACGAAGGTGCATCAATATTGTGCCCATGCCAAAATGCCTTAATATTACGCAGCAGACTCAGGACACTATTGAGTATCACTTACACGTCAATGGTATGGCCGTTTCGTACACAAAGTGGAGTTGTCATGGAGAAGATGATGGTCCTGATGAAAACTATGATCATAGTTTGTATCAAAGCGATGACAATGATGATTATGATGATGGAAATGAGAATCATAATGATCATGTTGACAAGATGTTAGATGAGCTGCATGATTCTGGTGACAGAGGCCCAAGTGACACTAATTTCTATGCCAACCTCATCGAAGAAGCTAAGAAAGAGCTTCACGAGGGATGCACCACTGAGACGAGGTTGTCATTCATTATGAAGATGCTTTACATGAAATCATACAACCGGGTCACAAATAGAGCTTTTGATCAATTTATGGCTATCATATGTGCTAGTTTGCCAAAAGTGAATTTTCCCAAGTCCTATGCTGAAGCTAAGAGTGTTCTTTCTGAGGTTGGGCTTGGTTATGACACAATTCATGTTTGCAAGTATGACTGTGCTCTGTTTTGGGGAGACCATGCCAAAAAAACTCATTGTCCCGAGTGTGGATTTTCAAGGTGGAAAGACCCGGAAGCAAAGAGAAAGATTCCCTACAAGGTGCTTCGATACTTTCCTATAATCCTAAGGTTATAGAGATTTTTTGTTTCCAAGGAAGCGTCGATGAACACCAAGTGGCACAAGGAGAAGAGGGTTGCACAACCGGGTATTTTGAGGCACCCAGCTGATGGTGAAGCATGGAAGCACTTTGACAAGGAGTTTGGATGGTTTGCTTCAGATGCCCGTAACATAAGGCTTGGTATTGCGACAGATGGATTCAACCCATACAGAAACATGAGTAGTTCATACAGTATGTGGCCAGTTTTTTTCATTCCATACAACTTCCCACCGTGGATGTGCATGGATCAATCCAACTTCATGATGTCATTGCTAATCCCTAGAAAAAATTCACCAGGAAAGGATTTTCATGTATTTATGCAGCCATTGATAAAAGATATGATGAAGCTATGGAGTGGCGTGGGCACATATGATGCGTGCACAGGTAGAGAGTTTCCGTTGCATGCTGCGTTTCTTTGGTCGATTCATGACTATCCTGGATATGCCACGATGTCTGGCGGTAGCACAAGAGGGTTTTTCGCATGTGCGCACTGCGATAAGGATCCTTGCTACGAGTCTTTGCATAATAAAATTGGTTATATTGGTCATCGTCGATTTCTGCCTCACGATCACAAGTGGAGGAGTAGCAGAGCCTTCAGTGGAAATCCTGAACCTAAGGATGCACCAACAAGTTTCACACTTGCAGAAAGAGAGGAGAGGGTACAGAGAGTTCAGGATTACAGGCCAGGGAAAAATCCATCAACTAGGAAGAGAAAGCGTGGCATGACTGGTGAGCCAACCTGACACCTCAAGATCAGCTTATATGATCTGCCATACTGGTCAAGATTGAAGTTTGTTCACAACCTAGATGTGATGCACATTGAGAAGAATATATTGGACAATATCCTTGGTACCCTTCTTGAGCTTGATGGAAAGAACAAGGACACTGTTGGTGGTAGAATGGATTTGGAGAAATTTAATGTCAGGAAGAAGTTCTGGATGAAACCTGAGGCCAAGGGTTTTTCAAAGGAGAAAGCACCATGGACGCTTCAAAAGGAAGGCAAACAAAAATTGTGCAAGTATTTGGCCAACACTAGGTTCACAAATGGTTTTGCTGGAAACTTAGCAAGATGTGTGGACATCCCAGGGGGTAAAGTGCACGGTCTGAAGACGCATGACTGCCACATACTTATGCAGCATGTGTTGCCAGCTGGTCTGAGAGGGATTGCATCAAAGGCGATGTATGAGACCATTGCTGAACTGGGAAACTTTTTCAGGGAGTTGTGTGCCAAAACTCTAAGAGCCTCTGTGCTGCGTCGAATGAAGGTTGAAATTGTCATAATTCTTTGCAAGCTTGAGCTGCTATTTCCCCCATCATTCGTTGATGTAATGGTGCACCTGGCTATTCATCTACCTAATGAGGCACTTCAGAGGGGGCCTGTTCAATATGGTTGGATGTATCCAGTTGAAAGAAGGCTCGGGTACCTGAAATCAACTTTGCGTAGCAAATCAAGGCCTGAAGGTTCAATTGCTGAGGGATATATCGAGGATGAGTGCTTGCATCATTGCTCTAAATTTTTGGGTGATGTCATAGAAACCAGACATAACAAGCCTGAGAGGAACCAAGATAAGAAACAAAGAGTTGATCCGCTAGAGTTTGATATTTTTTCAGATGGAGCCAGAGGTTTAGGACTATCCAAGAATTTGACAGTATGGTTTGGTATGTACTTCAAAACTGTGATGAGGCACAAAATTATATTGGGTAGGTCTATTTACCTTTTTATTAATCATTCAAAATTTTCAGTAATATTTTGTGTTATAGCAGTACCATTACTAATTTGTTTTTGATTTTTAGGAATTTCCGACAACAACTACAGAATAGGGGTGTGAACAACATTGAGACGGAACTAGAGAAAGAATTCCCTGCATGGTTTAAAAAACATGTCAGTAATTTGTACAATGTTCCAGAAGATTTAAAATCACTAGCACTTGGTCCAGATGCTCGTGTAGTTGTACACCCTATGTGCAATGTAAATGGCGCTAGGTTCCGTTCCGTCGAGCGTGAGAAGAACATGAGGACTCAAAACTCAGGCATAATGACAAGGGGATCCATTTCTGACGAATAAGATCAAGAATACTATGGTGTGATGAAGGAGGTTCTTGAGTTACAGTACCCGAGAAACAAGCATGGCGACAGATCCGTGTTCTTGTTCCGCTATGATTGGTTTGACCTTGGAAGTAGAAAAACCACGGAGATGAAGGATGATGGAATCTTTAAAAGCATCAATACGTCTGTATTGTGGTACAAGAATGCCCCTTTCATATTAGCTCACCAAGCAGAAACTTGTTTTTATTTGGAAGACACAAAATTTGGTGATCTTTGGAAGGTGGTGCAAACTTTCAAGCACAGGAATGTATACGATGTTCCAGAAAAAGATGATGAAGGAAATGCAGGTGCATACCAGGAAGACCTAGGCTCGGAAGATCCCATTGTTCACCAAATTGAGGACGAGGAAGATGAATATGTTGATGATCATGAAGACGACATGGCTGAGCGCTCTGATGATGTGATATTTGTTGACTCTCAGACTGTTAGACAACTAGCAGGGAAAAATGGTGTAAACAATGATATGGACCTAAGCGACGAAGAACAAGAAGACTTGGAACCGGTTGTCGATGAATTTGGGAGGAGCATTTCAGATGTTGATAGTGATATTGACTAGTACCTTGTGAAAATGCGTTACTAAAATACTAGCACGCAGTTGTACTGTTTGATACTAGTTATGGAGACTGTTGCATTCAATTCCCAGTAACCATGTTATACACAAAATTATTAATTACAATGATATATATGGTCGTACCTAGATGTTTTTGCTTGTTTTTGTCATACTTACTTCGAGCAGCAAAATAGATTTACTGGAGATAGATACTTCTTTACGTGACACAACCTACGCGACAGACATGTCCGTCTAGTAAGTTGTGCACGCATAAAATTTGTAGCTCATAAAATATTCATAGATACCGATGAAATGAACTCAATTAACACGATTTCACTATAATTGGCAGCAACGACAGACATAATATATTTCAGCTCATAAACAATTTAATAGTACCATTACACTTAACCATGTCTTCAGACATACTAATGCCACATAATGAAAGGACCGTAAAATATTGTCTTAACATCTCATATTATTAGGTCGACAAATGACCCATGACCATCATAGTGAAAATGATCAAGGATACTAAAGTTCCACATTTGGAACATAGAAGGCAAATAGGAAAGCCCCCTTAAGTTCCACGTACAGCATGAAAAACATCTTGTCTCCAATTCACCGAAAATCCTCCTCCTGTGACATCACTTCCCTCCACCCAGCGCAGCATACTCGGCCATCCTCAGGAGAAATTGAGTACGACCCTTTGACCTTTGTGTATTTATCACACACAATTATGATATCACCATATTCAGCCATGTCTTCAGGGACAAGGCGTCGCGGGAGTTTCTATTCTTGGTCCACATGCACAATGTGAACATTTGTTAATCGGAAAATTACAGGCACAACAAAGTAGATCACTCATACTTACCAGCTCTTTCTTCACGCAATTTGTCCAGCTTAATGTGTGGATCAGAGACTCACATTTTCCAACTTGATAAGGCCCAGCTTCATGTTCATCAACCAGCGTGTCAATGATGTCAACATTGCTGACCACTGACTCCATCATTCTCCAGTTAATTATAGTTCCATCAGTGGCATGCATAGCGTCAAGTATGCCTTTCTTATCCTCCGTCAGATTGTAATATGCTGTACAAGTTCAAATACTTAATTAAATGAATATTACTGAATCAAAATTAAGATTAATGCATGGTAGGTACGTCAACATTAAGATTGTTTAGGAACAAGGAAAAAATATCGTGCTAAACACAAAGCAACTACTTCTTTTTTCATAAGGAAAAAACTAGAGACAATTCCATCGGTGACATTCTACACATTACAAAGTAGACTAGAAACCGAGCAAAATGGGTGAACCTAAATATTTTAGTGGATCTACATATATACATCCATTTTATACAAACTCGTAAACATTGTATATTTGTAAACGGAGGGAGTACTTCAAATAAGCAGTTACTTACATGGGTGGGTGATCGGTAGGTTGATCGACGTCACAGCGGTAGATGGACCTTGTGTGTCGGTAGAGAAGACAAGCTCCGTTCCAACATCCAGATTGTAGACTCTAGCAAATTCTCTCCAATATTGGCCTTCAAGATATGTTCTGCCATCCTTGTTGATACAATCAACGTTGAATTCGAACCCTTCTTCCGTAACCACCTCGACCACAAAATCATTCTCGTGGTCGACAGAGTCGATGGCAAACTTCTTAAGGAAATTCACTCTAGCATAGCAGGGTATCAACTGAAGAAAAATGGAACATGTTTACTACATGACAAACTAACAGATGCTATAATTCATGACAAAAGGGTGGAACAGGAAAGACTAATGATAATACAAAAAATAAAACCAGTACCGTCATTTCTTCAAAATTCTCTACAAGGGTGAGAACGAAAAAGGACTTGATCTTGTCGCCCAGGCCGCACAGACCCTTGGTGTCAAAACACCAAAGACACTATGAATCAAAAAAAGAAAATTTAAAGATCATTGGCCGTACATTTTTGTCCAGATAGATCCAGTACATGCAAACTAGATAGGTTAGATTTTTACCGCAACGATCTTGCCCTTCGCCATCCCTCTCTCTCGACAGATCTGCGTCCTAGGCAAAGGTTGTTTAGATGGCGGCGCTGACTCCAACTATGCCTTTAGGGTTTGTTGGAGGGAGAGCGTATATATATGGTCCGACTATGCTTGCATGCCGGGCCTGGACCCAGTTGTAAGCTTAATTTGTGGGCTCGACGTTATTAGCTTTAGCCGTTAGGCAAAACAAGGAAATATATTGATTACATTTAGTGCGCAGAGCAAGGAAATTGATTTGGTTTTTATTGCTCTGACTTAGTCGTCATAGTTAGGTCCTGTAAGATCCTCTAAAATAGAATCTTGAGACTAACAAGGAAAGAATTAGCTATATTAATTAAATCCTTTACTTAGAATATTTTGCAAATTTTATGAAAAGTATTGGAAATAAGGAGTTTTCCTTTCATGTTTGTGGTTGTTTTTACACATTCTAAAGGATCATCAGTATGTAAAGTACATAAGTTTCTGGTTTGAGATTGGTTTCAAAAACTTTTTGTAGTCCAAACTTACTTCAAACTTTCTTAGCTACAAAATAAAGCATCAAACCATCTAATTTAGTAAACAAATGCAGTGTGCATCAACATGAGAATTCAGATAACAAGTGCACGAGTAACGCAATAGCAAACTCCATACACATTAACATAGTATTAAACAACTGGGTATGATTGCCCAGCTTCCACCATACATAATAAAAACATAGTTTTCAAACAGCACACAGTTTCTCTTCATCTCCAGGGGGACAACACAAACATAAACTAAACTTGTGGAAACAGAACATGAGGGCCAACAGCAGGACCGATAACCGGGATGAGGCCACCCTTGACGTACTTGTCGAGGAATCTGCCAAAGGCAGCATGCTTCGCCATGGTGTGGCCCTTGTGCTTCTGCCTGCTGCCTACGCCAACGCCATCCACGTGCTGGATCATGCTCTCTAAGTTCTTGGTGATGACCCTGCCGCAGAATGGGCAAGATAGCTCCCCGCGGCTGCGAAAAGGTATCTGGCCACTCACCAACCGCTTAAGAACAAAGCGGCTCTTGCGGTCCCTGTCGTCCTTGTCGTGGCCCACGTCATCAGAGTCTTCCTGTGAATTTTGAAATATGTAAGAAGTGAGATAAACAGGAGCACAACAACGATCAAACGAAATAAGCTATAAAAAATTAACAATGCTGCCAAAATTATTCTAAATTGTTGCGGTGATAGTACTAACATTTGATGAATCGAGGACAGTTTTGTGTTGCGGTGATAGTACTAACATTTGATGAATCGAGGATAATATTGTGTGACCAATATTTGATGAATCGAGGACAGTTTTGTCTTATCATGTCTAGTGAGCGCTGGAACGCCTGAGCGTTCATTTCTATCTGCTTCAAAGTCCATAATGGATAATTTATTAAAGAACAATATTCTTTGGGGACAAAATTCAAGGCATGTGAACTTTAGGGGCAAATAACCAATTTTGCCTAAATAAAATTCTTGCAATCATAATCACTAGAATGAAAGAAGACTCGGATGAATTTAAGTTTCAAACGCATTGATCATTACACATTAAATTCCATTCATCAGATCAATCATTTCTTCCCAAATAAAATTCTTGTTATCATAATCTCTACAATCAAATTAGACTCAGATGAATTTAAGGCACTTAATGATGAATCATTTACAAGTTAACTACCTTAACACATTCAGAAAGTTATATGATAACTATGAACCGATAGATATCATATGAGCAATCATAATAAGTAGAATTAAAGAAGGCTTGGATGAATTTAAGTTTTAAACGCATTGATCATTACACTAAACAGGATACTGATTCAAACACACTATGGAATCATCACATTAATAAGCAGCAAATTTAGATAATGGTAATTATGAATTCCATGCATCAGATCAATCCTTTATTCCCAAACAAAATTCTTGCTATCATAATCTCTACAATCAAATTAGACTCAAATAAATTTAAGTCGCTTGTGTTGATCAATCATGTGCAAGGTAACTACCTTAACACATTTAGAATGTAATCTGATAACTATTAACTGATAGATATCATATGAGCAATCATAATCACTAGAATGAAACAAGACTCGGATGAATTTAAGTTTCAAACGCATTGATCATTACACTTAACAGGATACTAATTGATACACAGTATGGAATCAACACATTAATAAGCAGCAAATTAAGAAAATGGTAATTATAAATTCTATGCATCAGATCAATCTTTTCTTCCCAAACAAAAATCTTTGTTATCATAATCTCTACAATCAAATCAGACTCAGATGAATTTAAGGCACAACATTCAGAAATTAATCTGATAACCATGAACCCATATATATCATATGAGTAAGAATACTATATGGCAGATCAAATCAAAGTCAACTACAAAGGAACCGTACGAACCCTAGAATCAAGAATATCTAGAAGACCACCTAGACAGCACAAATCAATCTACTCTACGAACAAACCCTATGTGAACAGTAAGATGAACAGAGGAGATCGAACAGAACAGCTCAGAACCTCGGTGCCGTCGTCGGAGGCCTCCTCCTTGAACGGTACATCTTCTTTGCGGGCTTGTTCATAGAGGTACTCGATGGAGTCAGGGTCTTCGCTGTCGTAGTACTCATCGTCTGACACGATGATGACCTGGCGGCCTTCATGCGGGTTCTGTAGATCTGCCGCGGGAGCCACGACGTCCTCCTTCTTCTCATCATCGACGACGACCACGACCGGTACGGTGGAGTCCGCAACGGTCACGGCGTGCCAACGAGCGGCTGGTGCTCCCGAAGAAGACTCCTTGCTCGCCACCGCGGCGACGACCGCGGGTGCATTGTCAGAGCCGCCGACCGCCTTCGACTCCGGCTCGTCTTCGCGAGCGCGCTTCATCTTGCAGATTCACTAAGGGATGAGATTGGTGGTGCGGTGGTGGGAGAGGATTGGGGTTTTCGGCAGATTGGGGAAGAAGTGGACGATGGTGGGAGAGACGATGAGACCGATGTGTTATATAGATGCTGGCGGTTTGGTTTCCTCTGGTGCACGCTTGGGTGTGGAATCGTGTAGTCCTGCATGTAGTCCACTTTCCCATTGCTTTAACATTGGACCCACGCATGACATTTGGGAGAGTGGCGCGTTGCAGCGGAAATCTCTACAAATTCTATATTATATAAATTGTTAAAAAAAATCTATATTATATAAGTAAAAAAAGTATATTGTGTATAAAACAATAAGTTTTCTAAAAGATTTCATAGAGAAATATTGAATTTGTTCAAATTAGTTGAAATCCTAAATTAAATTAGAACCAATCTCGGTCAAACTGGAACACACAGATGCCAATGGGTCATCGGTATAACTGGACCCACATGTGTCATCAGGGTCAACTTTTGCCCAATCTCAGTCAACATAGAACCCACAGACGCCATTGGGCCCACTTGCACCAATGCTAGTGTAAGTGGACCCACGTGTGTCATCAGGTCAACTTTTGTCTAATCTCAGTCAAACTGGACCCACAGTTGCCATTGGTACCCGCATGCACCGATGCTAGTGTAACTGGACCCACATGTGTCATCAGGTCAACTTAAGCCCAATCTTAGTCAAACTGGACCCACAGATGCTATTGGGAACACTTGCACCAATGCCAGTGTTAGTGGACCCACGTGTGTCATTAGGGTCAACTTAAGCCCAATCTTAGTCAAACTGAACCCACAGATGTCATAGGGTCCCACATGCACCGCTGCTAGCTATGTGGGCCCACATGTGTCATCAGGGTCAGCTTAAGCCCAATCTTAGTCAAACTGGACCCACAGATGCCATAGGGTCCCACATGCACCAATGTTAGCTAAGTGGACCCACATGTGTCATCAGGGTCAACTTTTGCCGCGATATGAGTCAACATAGAACCCACAGATGCCATTGGGCCCACATGCACCAATGCTAGTGTATGTGGACCCACGTGTGTCATCAGAGTCAACTTAAGCCCAATCTTAGTCAAACTAGACCCACGTGTGTCATCAGGGTCAACTTAAGCCCAATCTTAGTCAAACTGGACCCATAGATGCCATAGGGTCCCACATGCACCGCTGCTAGCTATGTGGGCCCACATGTGTCATTAGGGTCAACTTAAGCCCAATCTTAGTCAAACTGGACCTATAGATGCCATAGGGTCCCACATGCACCGCTGCTAGCTATGTGGGCCCGCATGTGTCATCATGGTCAACTTAAGCCCAATCTTAGTCAAACTGGACCCACAGATGCCATAGGGTCCCACATGCACCGCTGCTATCTATATGGGCCCACATGTGTCATCAGGGTCAACTTAAGCCCAATCTTAGTCAAACTGGACCCACATATGCTATTGGGCCCACTTGCACCAATGCTTGTGTATGTGGACCCATGTGAGTCATGGTACATTCTATGTGGAAGCTCATATGCGGGATTGTTATTTTGATGAGAATGAAATGTTTCAAGTTTAAAATTTTTCGTGTCAACTAGTTCACATAAAATTTATTAGTGTGTAGGTTTTCAATTTTTATGAGATATTTTGAATTAGTTATGCACTGTACAAGCTTTGGTCAAACTTGAGTTGAAAGTTGTAGGAAAGCCGTGGGTTCAATTTTTGAAATTAAGTTGCAGCCACGACCAGAGGATTGGTGAAAGCCCCGTGCGTTCAATTGTTGAAAGTTTGCAGCCACGACCGGACCGCACCACACCTACACGCGTCGCATCGTAACAAAACTGATCCCACTGCTGCACCGCAATAACCGCATCGCATGCACCACACCTAAACACGTCGCACTGTAACAAATTAAAACTTACCCGACTGCACCGCAATAACCGCATCGCACCACTGCTAAACGCGTCGCACCGTAACAAAACTGACCGCACTGCACCGCACTAACCGCATCGCACCGTAACGGGTCGACTACATCGATGTACGGGCCTTCTGCCTCGACTCCACCGCCTCCATAACACAACAATAACCGCAACGCGTCCGCTTCTCGTATGTTCTTCTTCCTCTCGTGTCTTCCTCCTCCACACGATGGGGAACTCAGCATCCATGGATCCCGTCACCACTGCTAGCTATGTGGGCCACACCACCGCGGCGCCGACCCGTCGGTGTTGACCGCATCTCCGCAACCTTGCTCCGCACTGAAGGTGAGCCCAATCATGCTGGATTTACTTGTGCTGCCCACTAAAATCATGTCTGCATTGTTTGTCTAGTAGGGTTTTCCACGAGCTATGTGCTGAAGCTAGATTTCCCATGAAAATACACTAGTGTACCTACTGGAATAGTTCCTGCACATTACAATCCCATGAATCAAACACTACTGGAAGGAAATATTGCATAAGGTCTGAACTCTACAATGCATGTGTAGGCAAATATATTAGGGCTCGTTTGGCTCCTATGCATTCATTTCATTTGGTTGAAATGAAATGAAATCCCCATGTCACTTCATTTGGATGGAATTTAAATTCCTTAATGAATTTTTATGTTTGGCTGCCACCTGGAATTTTGAAATGAAATGATTTACAGCTTCTGTTTGGCTGCCATTTTAAGGCAATTGTGAAATCAACAACACATTTGGCTTCAAAATTCAATTACATAATGTAAATAAAATATGATATTTTCAAAACAAAAATCAACTACAACATGAATAAAGATCAATGTATCCACAAATACACTTGTCTGCTCATTATATCAACACAGCTTGATCAATGATGTTGTCATTGTTAGCGTTCTCGTCCGCCATTTCCGCACGGCTTTCAGCTGCAGTCCTAGCTCCCGCTCAGTAGCTCGATCCCTTGAGTAAAGTGTGCTAATTATATCCCAATACTTGATAACCTTGTACTTATAGGAAGTTGCATCATTGTGTGCCTGCAGATAAGAGAAACTAGAACATGTGCCACTTCTTGAAAATCTTAGCCAAGAGTGAGCAACAGATAACATTTGTGAATAAATGTTTTCCTAATAGGTAGGAATACACTATAGCTATAACTTAGCACATCAGGCAAGAAAAAGTAAATCTAATGTACAATACTGATAAGCCAGAGATTCAAAGTGAAGTTTGGTGGTGGTCCATTTCCTTGGTGCACAATAATGCATCATTCTGCCATGACCAAGATGACCAGATCACATTCATTCTCTCCATCAAACATAACAAATTTAGCTAGCGACATCTTGATATGAAAAATCGAACTTGTTTGGACACACACATATATAGATGATAAATTAGTTAGGCATGTCATGTCTTAAGAAATTGTCGATGCCGGAATTATGGATGGATGTTCATGTGTAGAAAATACCACCTGGCTATTTTCCTTGTTGCAAGGAAACAACTCGCAGTAAGCAAGGTCCAGAGCATGAATGACAATGAACCAGAAACACATGCCTAGAAAGTACAACCACATGATGCATAGAGGGACAGTTTTGGGGTCGGCTGTACCACATGCAACCACAACATCGGAAATGGAAGAACCTACACTAACTTGCCATCTCTTATGTGCTAAATCGCTGAAGTATTATATTCTGGTGACTAAAACAGAACATAATTACTAGCTATGATATGTTTCTATAAGAAATAGGCCTAAACTTCCTAGTCTCCCAAAAAAGATCGGCCATCTAGCTACTATATATGGCAAGAACTAATGTAGTACTTACGATGTTTCTAAAATCCAACACAGCAAAGGTAGTTCTTAGAGAACTTATATCTGACAGAATAGGAGTCTGGAGCTTTCCTATGCTATGACTACTGCTTGTAGCATTGAAATAACTTGCAAGTATTTGCAGAAACAATATTTGTATTGTTGTGATGAAATACGTTGTTGTGACGCTGTAATACCTATAATGTGTTTCCTACACTTTCACCATTTGTTAATGTGTGCTAAATTTGTATGCGCAGCCCATTCTTTAACATGGCAGGAGCATCTTCGTAGAAGCGTGATCTCGGACCACTCATCGCCCAAAGATGCCGGCTTACTGAGAGTGAGCAGGAGCATCTGCTGGAACTTCAATCGAACATGGGCAAAAATGTCGGGTTGCCATTCGTAACCCGCTTGACCAAAACAAATCTTAAGTTGTACCACATGGTACATTCATATAACTTTCTTTTAATTCTTTTTTGTTGCCATGCGTGTATGCAATTTGTCTATGTGGTTTATGACATCGACTTACTAACTTATATATCTTGTTTTGTATTGATCAGAAATTGCCTAAGAAGGTTGTTAATGCTCTACAAATCTGTGAGGCAGGCTCAACTGGAGTGTGTCTTCCTAAAGAGGAGATCACCCCCATCGACTTTAAGATAGAAAAGGATGATCGCCTCTTCTTCGATCCAGATGGGTGGAAGTGTTTCGTATAGAGCACAGATCTAGAAGAGGGACAAGGTGTTCTCATATACTCGAAGAAAGCGCATTCAGAAGGGTGACGTAACCGAGAGGGTTTCGTCTTCATATTTAGAAGAATAAATGATTTGTCACGGCCGGTGTCCATGCTCAGGGGTGCCAAGGCGACGACGGGCAGGGGACATGAAGGACAGACGCGTACGCCGGCAGCGCGCATTGTCAAGAAGAGGCGCCGTCGTACGGGCAGGGGCAGCGGCAAGGGCAGGGCCACTTCTCTGTCGCCATCGCCATCGCCGTCGCCGTCGCTGTCGCCATCACCGTCGCCGTCGCCGTCTCCACCACCCCATATGCCGCTGTATCCGAACCCCGACTTTATGTTCATCCGCATCCTTCACGAGGACAAGTGGGACAAGCTCTCCCTCTGCCATGCTTTGAAAGATTACATCAGCGGCGACCAGCCCAACACTGTGCGCGTCTGGGAGCGTAACAGTAGGCTGACCTTCGATGTGAAGATATATTTCGATCATCGAGATGGCCGCTTGTACCTCCGCAGGGGCTGGCCCAAGTTCGTCAAGTGCTACACTATTTCGCTAGCCAACATCCTGGCGTTCGACTACTATGCTGGCAACAGGGAGCTGGTCGTCACAATCTACGGCGGTAGGCTCTCCCGCCGGGAGTACGCCACCAGCAGCGACGATGACAACGACGATGATGGCAGTGGCGGTGACAGGGGCACGCAGACCATGCCTATCAAGGAGGAGGAGATGTCAGAGGGCTAGTACGGACGTCCAAACCGTGTCCTGACCCTATCAGATTTCCATGTCTGCCTCTTCCTAGACTAGGAAGAGGATCTAGGATTAAACTTACCCTGATGCACTCTGTTTAAGTTTTCCTGATACACTATGCTTAAGTCTAATATGTAAAACTAAAAATGCTTTTTCTATCCTATTGCATGTGCATCAGGGTGTGACCAAGCAGATCCGCCCCTGTGCCTAGTTGCAAAACTATTTGCTGAGTTTCTGGGTGTAAAGTCTAATGAGATGACCTACCTTTTGGTGGATGTTAGAAAACTTTGCTGGCTACATATCTAATATGTGAAATAATTTTTCTCTTCTGTTTGTTTTTCGAATCAATGAGGTTTACTTGTTTAAGTGATATTGTGCTTCAGCTTTCAAGTTGGAGTTGTGGAATGAAGGAAACTAATGGTATTGTTTGCTCAGTAATCCAACTGTTGTACGTGAATGAACATATTTTGTTTTCCTTTTCATATATAAACAAATGACTTATTCAAATAATTTAATATGGTTCATGGCCAAATAAATTTATAGTACAATGAATTAGAGATAATCCTGGCTTGTAAACCATATTACAAATTCCGCACGAGAGGTCTAAGTAGTGGCAAAACCTAAACCGTTGCATGTGTTAGGATTTATTTAATTACAATATATAATTAGAGATAATCCCCGCTTGTAAACCTCCCGTTCTGTTCCCTCTGTTTTTTTCAATCAAATTTACAATGAATGGTTTTCGTTCCCTCCACTTGTGTACCGAAAAATTTCGTTCCCACCTCTTTTGTTTTCCACCCGCCCGCCCATTTTGGCGCTAACAATTTGCCGCCCCCACGACACTTTAAAAACGGCGTGCCCTCACCTCCCGCATACCCATCCCCTAATTCCGTTCCTTGTTCACCGCCCACCTAGAACCCCATTGCCACTTTTCTCGACCCCAGATCTGTCAAGCAAGGCGTTGATTGCTGGCGGATTTCCCCTCTACGGCGGGCGACATGTCTGGCAGTCTTCAAAGTTGCACACCACGCCGGAATGTGCTACCACCGACACCGAAGCAAAAGCGTAAGCGCCCAGGTCATTTTTCTGCCGCCCTAGGTCTATGCCTCTTTCTAGATCAGTCAAGCATGAGTTCTAGTAGATCAACATGTGTAGATCATTGTTCAAGATGATGCAGCTTATGTGCAAGATCTAGGTTTTAGATCATAGACATGGTTCGAGATGCCTAGCACGTGTTGAACGTGACACCCTATGATCTGAAACCTTCGACAATGTGCTTGTCTTGGGTTTTAATTTCATAGATCATGGTTCCAGATGCCATGAATGTGTTGAGCATGACACCCTATGATCCGATCTTATAACTATGTGTTAGATTTAGGTTTTTGTTCCTACATAATGGTTTAGGTAATAGGGCGCAACTTGTTGGATAAACCTTGCTGCTTGGCGTCTTAACTGACGCAACTGAACAACTTGATACCTAATACACTGAACCTGACACTTAACTGAACTTGTTGATAGTAGGGTTTAGACAGTTAACTGAATGACGATACGAGATTTGGAGGCAATAGAATAATGTTTTGTGAGCATGTTAATTTTACAGTATGGATCACATAATTTTTGCTTTAATGATCTTGTCTACTCTGTTTGTACTAATGAGTATGATCATGACTTGCCTTTGCTTGATTGTTTTCAGTTACTCAAGTCAAAATAGCAGACGCATATCAAAATGTTAGGAAACAAGTGATGGAGGAGAACGTGTCACGTATGTCTGAAGCACTGAAGCAGAATGCTATTGAACATGGCAAGCCAATGGAGGATTTCATGGCGATGGCGCGTGAATTTGTGTTTGGTACTGCTAAGAAACCGGTGGCAGTGACAACACGGAAAGAGGCACAGCCGCAGGAGAAGGATATCACCGAGGACCCTAATTATGAACCTGATCCTGCCGACGAGCCCACTGATGATGATGTGTTTGTTCCGGATGAAGAGGACCATGATGTTGTTAAATCTTCCTCTAAGGTGAAGAAATGCAGCATTCTCCTGCCTTCACATGTAGGATATGTACAGATTGCTTTAATATTTATGGCTTGATCTATTAAAATGCAGGTAACAGAAGGTTCTACAAAAGAAAAGAAGCAGAAGCGCTCAAAAACCTTTGTGCCTCCAAATGTTGTAACAAGGTCAGCAGCAAATGTAGAGACTCAAGATGATGGTGAAATAGAGACCCCTACCCAGAAAGCAGGGGAAGGGGGTACTAATGGAAATGAATCCTCGCCCATGCTAATTCAAACCTCTAGAGGCAGCAAGTCACCTGAGGAGAATGTACTTGTCCGCAGCGAACGGGAAGGTATTGACAGCACGTCTTACAATTTATTCACTGGTTTAGTTGCAAAATTTTCAATTGAAGTCTTGACTCTCGTTTTGTCACTGGTTTCAGTTGCAATTGTAGACACGGGTGCTCTAAAGGAAAAGCGTAATGTACGCAAACCTACTATGGGGCATGGGGTACACGAGTGGTCTAGAAGGAATGGAGGGGCTAAGATGCAGATCAACTTCACTCCTGGCATGAGGAGACCCACTGATCCTGTGCAAGCAGCAAAACTGAGTTTAGAGTGTGGCATTCACATACGCAGCAAGATGCCAATGGCAACCCACTAGAAGCAGTATGGTGACAAGGAAGGTCGTCTGAAAGAACTATTCCAGAAACCATTAAGTCTATAACTATAAGTCCGTTAACCTCTTATTCATTTTCCATATAAAAATGTCTCATTGGTGGATGATTTTTTAACAATTCTGTCATTCGATGCTGATATGCATTTGTGTTCCATGTTATCTGCAGGGAAAATTTGCAATGGACAGCAATGGTGACCTTGGCAAAGACATTTGCACCGACATTTTATAGAAAGGTATTCGCCAACAACGTTGGAGGCTGAAAAAGGTCTATTGGAAAGATGTTAAAGATCTAACCCGCGAGCAAGTTTATTGTTGAAACCAAAAGAGGTAGACGAGGAAAGCTGGGCAGAGCTTCTTGATATATGGCATGATGAGAACTACAAGGTACACGATTCCTGTTGTTTCAGCTACATCTATCGCAGACATACTACTGTACTGTGGAATACTAAATTCATGCATCTGTACATAGGCAATCTGCGAGAGTAACAAGAAGAACATAGATGCTGTGACGAAGAAACACACCACTGGCTCAAGAAGCTTTGTTGCACATTACCATGCACTTGTGAGTATTCGAACTCTTCAGATGCAACACCTACTTCTTTTTGTGAACATGCCATACACACTTATAATTCACCATGTCATAATTCTTGTAGAAATCTTAGAAGACCGAGGACGTCGATACCTCCCCGATTGCTTTCTTTAAAGCAAGCCACAATAACAAGGATGGTATGATGTCCCAGAAATCAGCACAAGCTTATGTAAGTAAATTATTTTATGTGCTACGCATTTCTCATTAGTTTGTCTAATTATTTGATTTCTTCTAACTCTGGACTTGCTATTTTTTATCCTATTGTATACTGAGATGGTGCTTCAGAAATTGGGACCACATCTAGAAGATTGGATTCCCAAAACTGATCTGGAGATTGTTGAAGAAGTCCTGAGAGACCAGAACAATTCAAGATCAATTACTTTCCTTTCCAGCATTGGAGTTTCATCTGCTTCCAAGAGGTCTAGCATCTCAGCTGGGCGCATCCGTGATTTAGAAGAAAAGTTATCAAGTCAGGAGCAAGATTCGTTGAATGCAGCTGAAAGGGTTCAACGCGAGATGGAGGAACGGATGCAAGAGCAGGAAAGGAGATTTGAACAGATGAGAAAGAAGCAGGATGATGAACTTGAAGCAGTGAAAAAGTCTAGCGAAGCGAATCGTCTGGCATTTGAGAAGAGGCAGAAGGAAATGGATGGCATGCTTAGTTACCTGTTGAGGATGTCGCAGAACTCCCAGTCCCAGTCCCCGTGACTTGGGCCAAAAATCTCTGCGCGCTAATGGGTCGGGTGGGCCGAAACATTGTTTTTTATTCCTTTAGTCATTCGAGTTTGATACAGCAGTTTCAGTCTACCAGAATTTTAAAGTTTATGTGTGATACAATTCATATTTATAAATTTTCTGCCATTTTCAAATATTTGCTTCCATTTAATTTTGTTTCGTAATTTGCGTGGAATTTCAATTTTTAATCAAATTTGTCCGTGCAAAAAAATTGGTGACGGCGTCACATTCCTCCCGGCCCACAAGGCAGTTCCGAATGGGCCGGCCCAAAAAATGACACGTCAGACACCACGTCATCGTTGATGGCCCCAACTACATGCTGCCACGTTAGCGTCGCTGGACCCACCTGCCAGCTGACACGTCATCTCCACGGGCCCCACACCAAGGTGACACGTCATCGCATTGGCCCCACCTATCAGATGCCACGTCATCGTGGTGGGACCCACCTGCTAGCTGCCACGTCATCATCGTCGGACTCACCTGCCAGCTGCCACGTCAGCATCGTCGGACCCACCTGCCAGCTGCCACGTCATCATCGCCGGACCCACCTGCCAGCTGCCACGTCAGCATCGTCGGACCCACCTATCAGATGCCACGTCATCGTGGTGGGACCCACCTGCCAGCTGCCACGTCAGCATTGCAGGTCCCACCTGCCAGAATCCTCGTGACGCCATAAATCTTCCGTGATGGCATATTTCGTCAACAAATATGCTAAACGGTGGCAGATTTTCCTATTTTAGGTGACGTAGAAGGTCCATCACGGATAATATATCTTAGGTGATGCCATAAGGACCGTCACCGAAGATCAATCTTGCGTGACGAAAATTTGTATTCCGTCACTATAAAAGGTCTGTGACGGAGCTTCCGTGACGACCCTGGTGACGCCATGTTTTCGTCACGAGGGAGTACTTAGTGACGAAAATGGCATTTTCGGTGACGAAAGTGATTTGTCACAAAAACTGTTTTCTCTTGTAGTGACACTGGTGGATCCATGTGTGGTCTGTGGGAAGAACACACATGCAATGACTCTAGTGATATGTGGTTTGTGAAAAGAACAGACATCCAATGACTCTACATGTGGTTAATGAAAAGAGGAGACATGCAATGACACCGGTGGATCCATGTGTGGTTAATGATAAGAACACACATGCAATGAAACTGAGTGTGGTTCATGATATGGTTTGTGAGAAGAACACGCATGCAATGACTCTACCTGTGGTTCATGAGAACACACATGCAATGACACTGGGTGTGGTTCATGATATAGTTTGTGAGAATAACACACATGCAATGACACTGGTAGATCCATGTGTGGTCTGTGGGAAGAACACACATGCAATGACACTGGTGATATGTGGTTTGTGAGAAGAACACACATCCAATGACTCTAGCTGTGGTTCATGAAAAGAGCAGGCATGCAATGACACTAGTGGATCCATGTGTGGTTCATGGGAAGAACACACATGCAATGAAACTGTGTGGATCCATGTGTGGTTTGTGAGAAGAACACACATGCAATGAAACTGGTGGATCCATGTGTGGTTCATGGGAAGAACACACATGCAATGACTCTGGTGATATATAGTTTGTGAAAAGAACACACATGCAATTACTCTAGCTATGGTTAATGAGAAGAAAAGACATGCAATGACACCGGTGGATCCATGTGTGGTTAATGAGAAGAACACACATGCCATGACACTAGGTGTGGTTCATGATATGGTTTGTAAGAAGAACACACATGCAATGACTCTAGCTGTGGTTCATGAAAAACGCACGCATGCAATGACTCTAGCTGTGGTTCATGGGAAGAGCAGACATACAATGACACTGGTGGATCCATGTGTGGTTCATGGGAACAACACACATGCAATGACACTGGTGGATCCATGTGTGGTTCATGGGGAGAACACACGCACAATGACACCGGTGATATGTGGTTTGTGAGAAGAACACACATGCAATGACTCTAGCTGTGGTTCATGAAAAGAGCATACATGCAATGACACTGGTGGATCCATGTGTGGTTCATGGGAAGAACACACATGCAATGACAGTGGTGGATCCATGTGTGGTCTGTGGGAAGAACACAATACAATGACACTGGGTGGATCCATGTGTGGTCTGTGGGAAGAACACACATGCAATGGCTCTGGTGGATCGATGTGTGGTCTGTAAGAAGAACACACATGCAATGACTCAGGTGATATGCGGTCTGTGATAAGAACACACATGCAATGACTCTAGCTGTGGTTCATGAAAAGAGCAGACATGCGATGACACTGGTGGATCCATGTGTGGTTCATGGGAAGAACACACATGCAATGACACTGGTGGATCCATGTGTGGTCTGTGGGAAGAACACACATGCAATGACTCTAGTGATATGTGGTTTGTGAAAAGAAGAGACATGCAATGACTCTAGCTGTGGTTAATGAGAAGAGCAGACATGCAATGACACCGGTGGATCCATGTGGGGTTAATGAGAAGAACACACATGCAATGACACTGGGTGTGGTTCATGATATGGTTTGTGATAAGAACACACATGCAATGACACTGGTGGATCCATGTGTGGTCTGTGAGAAGAACACAGATGCAATGACATTGGGTGTGGTTCATGATATGGTTTGTGAGAAGAACACACATGCAATGACACTGGTGGATCCATGTGTGGTCTTTGGGAAGAACACACATGCAATGACATTGGTGATATGTGGTCTGTGAGAAGAACACATATCCAATGACTCTATCTGTGGTTCATGAAAAGAGCAGACATGCAATGACACCGGTGGATCCATCTATGGTTAATGAGAAGAACACACATGCAATGACACTGGGTGTGGTTCATGATATGATTTGTAAGAAGAACACACATGCAATGTCTCTAGCTGTGGTTCATGAAAAGAGCACGCATGCGATGACCGTAGCTGTGGTTCATGGGAAGAGCAGACATACAATGACAATGGTGGATCCATGTGTGGTTCATGGGAAGAACACACATGCAATGACACTGGTGGATCCATGTGTGGTCTGTGGTAAGAACACACATGCAATGACACTAGTGGATCCATGTGTGGTTCATGGGAAGAACACACATGCAATGACACCGGTGATATGTGGTTTGTGATAAGAACACACATGCAATGACTCTAGCTGTGGTTCATGAAAAGACCAGACATGCAATGACACTGGTGGATCATGTGTGGCTCATGGGAAGAACACACATGCAATGACTCTAGTGGATCCATGTGTGATCTGTGGGAAGAACACACATGCAATGGCACTGGGTGGATCCATGTGTGGTCTGAGGGAAGAACACACATGCAATGACACTAGTGGATCCATGTGTGGTCTGTGGGAAGAACACACATGCAATGACACAGGTGATATGTGGTTGGTGAGAAGAACACACATGCAATGACTCTAGCTGTGGTTCATGAAAAGAGCAGACATGCGATGGCACTGGTGGATCCATGTGTGGTTCATGGGAAGAACACACATGCAATGAGACTGGTGGATCCATGTGTGTTCTGTGGGAAGAACACACATGCAATGACTCTGATGATATCTGGTTTGTGAAAAGAACAGACATGCAATGACTCTAGCTGTGGTTAATGAGAAGAGCAGACATGCAATAATACCGGTGAATCCATGTGGGGTTAATGAGAAGAACACACATGCAATGACACTGGGTGTGGTTCATGATGTGGTTTGTGAGAAGAACACACATGCAATGAATCTAGTTGTGGTTCATGGGAAGAACACACATGCAATAACACTGGGCGGATCCATGTGTGGTCTGTGGGAAGAACACACATGCAATGGCACTAGTGGATCCATGTGTTGTTTGTGGGAAGAACACACATGCAATGACACAGGTGATATGTGGTCTATGAGAAGAACACACATGCAAGGACTCTAGCTGTGGTTCATGAAAAGAGCAGACATGCGATGACACTGGTGGATCCATGTGTGGTTCATGGGAAGAACACACATGCAATGACACTAGTGGATCCATGTGTGGTCTGTGGGAAGAACACACATGCAATGACTCTGGTGATATGTGGTGTGTGAAAAGAACAAACATGCAATGACTCTAGCTGTGGTTAATGAGAAGAGCAGACATGCAATGACATCGGCGGATCCATGTGTGGTTAGTGAGAAGAACACACATAAAATGACACTGCGTGTGGTTCATGATATGGTTTGTAAGAAGAACACACATGCAATGACTCTAGCTGTGATTCATGAAAAGAGCAGACATGCTATGACTCTAACTATGGTTCATGAAAAGAGCAGACCTGCGATGCCACCGGTGGATCCATGTGTGGTCTATGAGAGGCACACACATGCAATTAAACCGGTGGATCCTTATGTGGTTTGTGAGAATAACACACATGCAATGACACTGGTGGATCCATGTGTGGTTAATGGGAAGAACACACATGCAATGACAGTGGTAGATCCATGTGTGGTCTGTGGGAAGAACACACATGCAATGACACAGGTGATATGTGGTCTGTGAGAAGAACACACATGCAATGACTGGTGATATGCGGTTTGTGAAAAGAATAGACATGCAATGACTCTAGCTGTGGTTAATGAAAAGAGTAGAAATGCAATGACACCGGTGGATCCATGTGTGGTGAATGAGAAGAACACACATGCAATGACACTAGGTGTGGTTCATGATATGGTTTGTGAGAAGAACACACATGCAATGACACTGGTGGATCCACGTGTGGTCTCTGGGAAGAACACACATGCATTGACACTGGTGATATGTGGTTTGTGAGAAGAACACACATCCAATGACTCTAGCTGTGGTTCATGAAAAGAGCTGACATGCAATGACACTGGTGGATCCATGTGTGGTTCATGGGAAGAACACACATGCAATGACACAGGGTGGATCCATGTGTGGTTCATGGGAAGAACACACATGCAATGACTCTGGTGATATGTGGTTTGTGAAAATAAGAGACATGCAATGCCTCTAGTTGTGGTTAACCAAAAGAGCAGACATGCAATGACACCGGTCGATACATGTTGGGTTAATGAGAAGAACACACATGCAATGACACTGGGTGTGGTTCATGATATGGTTTGTGATAAGAACACACATGCAATGACACTGGTGGATCCATGTGTGGTCTGTGAGAAGAACACAGATGCAATGACATTGGGTGTGGTTCATGATATGGTTTGTGAGACGAACACACATGCAATGACACTGGTGGATCCATGTGTGGTCTTTGGGAAGAACACACATGCAATGACACTGGTGATATGTGGTCTGTGAGAAGAACACATATCCAATGACTCTAGCTGTGGTTCATGAAAAGAGCAGACATGCAATGACACCGGTGGATCCATCTGTGGTTAATGAGAAGAACACACATGCAATGACACCGGGTGTGGTTCATGATATGGTTTGTAAGAAGAACACACATGCAATGTCTCTAGCTGTGGTTCATGAAAAGAGCACGCATGCGATGACCCTAGCTGTGGTTCATGGGAAGAGCAGACATACAATGACACTGGTGGATCCATGTGTGGTTCATGGGAAGAACACACATGCAATGACACTGGTGGATCCATGTGTGCTCTGTGGTAAGAACACACATGCAATGACACTGGTGGATCCATGTGTGGTTCATGGGAAAAACACACATGCAATGACACCAGTGATATGTGGTTTGTGATAAGAACACACATGCAATGACTCTAGCTGTGGTTCATGAAAAGAGCAGACATGCAATGACACTGGTGGATCCATGTGTGGTTCATGGGAAGAACACACATGCAATGACTCTGCTGGATCCATGTGTGGTCTATGGGAAGAACACACATGCAATGGCACTGGGTGGATCGATGTGTAGTCTGAGGGAAGAACACACATGCAATGACACTAGTGGATCCATGTGTAGTCTGTGGGAAGAACACACATGCAATGACACGGGTGATATGTGGTCTGTGAGAAGAACACACATGCAATGACTCTAACTGTGGTTCATGAAAAGAGCAGACATGCGATGGCACTGGTGGATCCATGTGTGGTTCATGGGAAGAACACACATGCAATGACACTGGTGGATCCATGTGTGTTCTGTGGGAAGAACACACATGCAATGACTCTGGTGATATCTGGTTTGTGAAAAGAATAGACATGCAATGACTCTAGCTGTGGTTAATGAGAAGAGTAGACATGCAATGACACCGGTGGATCCATGTGGGGTTAATGAGAAGAACACACATGCAATGACACTGGGTGTGGTTCATGATATGGTTTGTGAGAAGAACACGCATGCACTGAATCTAGTTGTGGTTCATGGGAAGAACACACATGCAATAACACTGGGCGGATCCATGTGTGGTCT
This sequence comes from Avena eriantha, assembly GCA_910589775.1. Taxonomy (NCBI): domain Eukaryota; kingdom Viridiplantae; phylum Streptophyta; class Magnoliopsida; order Poales; family Poaceae; genus Avena; species Avena eriantha. Next base: position 331,957,316 of record OU342742.1, on the reverse strand, counting down.
GTGGGAAGAACACACATGCAATGGCACTAGTGGATCCATGTGTTGTTTGTGGGAAGAACACACATGCAATGACACAGGTGATATGTGGTCTGTGAGAATAACACACATGCAATGACTCTAGCTGTGGTTCATGAAAAGAGCAGACATGCGATGACACTGGTGGATCCATGTGTGGTTCATGGGAAGAACACACATGCAATGACACTAGTGGATCCATGTGTGGTCTGTGGGAAGAACACACATGCAATGACTCTGGTGATATGTGGTGTGTGAAAAGAACAAACATGCAATGACTCTAGCTGTGGTTATTGAGAAGAGAAGACATGCAATGACATCGGCGGATCCATGTGTGGTTAGTGAGAAGAGCACATATAAAATGACACTAGGTGTGGTTCATGATATGGTTTGTAAGAAGAACACACATGCAATGACTCTAGCTGTGATTCATGAAAAGAGCAGACATGCGATGACTCTAACTATGGTTCATGAAAAGAGCAGACATGTGATGCCACCGGTGGATCCATGTGTGGTCTATGAGAGGCACACACATGCAATTACACCGGTGGATCCTTACGTGGTTTGTGAGAATAACACACATGCAATGACACTGGTGGATCCATGTGTGGTTCATGGGAAGAATACACATGCAATGACAGTGGTGGATCCATGTGTGGTCTGTGGGAAGAACACACATGCAATGACACAGGTGATACGTGGTCTGTGAGAAGAACACCCATGCAATGACTCTGGAGATATGCGGTTTGTGAAAAGAACAGACATGCAATGACTCTAGCTGTGGTTAATGAAAAGAGCAGACATGCAATGACACCGGTGGATCCATGTGTGGTGAATTAGAAGAACACACATGCAATGACACTAGGTGTGGTTCGTGATATGTTTTGTGAGAAGAACACACATGCAATGACACTGGTGGATCCATGTGTGGTCTATGGGAAGAACACACATGCATCGACACTGGTGATATGTGGTTTGTGAGAAGAACACACATCCAATGACTCTAGCTGTGGTTCATGAAAAGAGCAGACCTGCAATGACACTGGTGGATCCATGTGTGGTTCATGGGAAGAACACACATGCAATGACACTGGGTGGATCCATGTGTGGTTCATGGGAAGAACACACATGCAGTGACACAGGTGATATGTGGTCTGTGAGAAGAACACACATGCAATGACTCTGGTGATATGTGGTTTTTGAAAAGAACAGACATGCAATGACTCTAGTTGTGGTTAACGAAAAGAGCAGACATGCAATGACACCGGTGGATACATGTGGGGTTAATGAGAAGAACACACATGCAATGACACTAGGTGTGGTTCATGATATGGTTTGTGATAAGAACACACATCAAATGACACTGGTGGATCCATGTGTGGTCTGTGAGAAGAACACAGATGCAATGACATTGGGTGTGGTTCATGATATGGTTTGTGAGACGAACACACATGCAATGACACTGGTGGATCCATGTGTGGTCTTTGGGAAGAACACACATGCAATGACACTGGTGATATGTGGTCTGTGAGAAGAACACATATCCAATGACTCTAGCTGTGGTTCATGAAAAGAGCAGACATGCAATGACACCGGTGGATCCATCTGTGGTTAATGAGAAGAACAGACATGCAATGACACTGGGTGTGGTTCATGATATGGTTTGTAAGAAGAACACACATGCAATGTCTCTAGCTGTGGTTCATGAAAAGAGCACGCATGCGATGACCCTAGCTGTGGTTCATGGGAAGAGCAGACATACAATGACACTGGTGGATCCATGTGTGGTTCATGGGAAGAACACACATGCAATGACACTGGTGGATCCATGTGTGCTCTGTGGTAAGAACACACATGCAATGACACTGGTGGATCCATGTGTGGTTCATGGGAAAAACACACATGCAATGACACCAGTGATATGTGGTTTGTGATAAGAACACACATGCAATGACTCTAGCTGTGGTTCATGAAAAGAGCAGACATGCAATGACACTGGTGGATCCATGTGTGGTTCATGGGAAGAACACACATGCAATGACTCTGCTGGATCCATGTGTGGTCTATGGGAAGAACACACATGCAATGGCACTGGGTGGATCGATGTGTAGTCTGAGGGAAGAACACACATGCAATGACACTAGTGGATCCATGTGTAGTCTGTGGGAAGAACACACATGCAATGACACGGGTGATATGTGGTCTGTGAGAAGAACACACATGCAATGACTCTAACTGTGGTTCATGAAAAGAGCAGACATGCGATGGCACTGGTGGATCCATGTGTGGTTCATGGGAAGAACACACATGCAATGACACTGGTGGATCCATGTGTGTTCTGTGGGAAGAACACACATGCAATGACTCTGGTGATATCTGGTTTGTGAAAAGAATAGACATGCAATGACTCTAGCTGTGGTTAATGAGAAGAGTAGACATGCAATGACACCGGTGGATCCATGTGGGGTTAATGAGAAGAACACACATGCAATGACACTGGGTGTGGTTCATGATATGGTTTGTGAGAAGAATACGCATGCAATGACTCTAGCTGTGGTTCATGGGAAGAACACACATGCAATAACACTGGGTGGATCCATGTGTGGTCTGTGGGAAGAACACACATGCAATGACACTAGTGGATCCATGTGTTGTTTGCGGGAAGAACACACATGCAATGACACAGGTGATATGTGGTCTGTGAGAAGAACACACATGCAATGACTCTAGCTGTTGTTCATGAAAAGAGCAGACATACGATGACACTGGTGGATCCATGTGTGGTTCATGGGAAGAACACACATGCAATGACACTAGTGGATCCATGTGTGGTCTGTGGGAAGAACACACATGCAATGACTCTGGTGATATGTGGTGTGTGAAAAGAACAAACATGCAATGACTCTAGCTGTGGTTAATGAGAAGAGCAGACATGCAATGACACCGGCGGATCCATGTGTGGTTAGTGAGAAGAACACACATAAAATGACACTGTGTGTGGTTCATGATATGTTTTGTAAGAAGAACACACATGCAATGACTCTAGATGTGATTCATGAAAAGAGCAGACATGCGATGACTCTAACTATGGTTCATGAAAAGAGCAGACCTGCGATGCCACCGGTGGATCCATGTGTGGTCTATGAGAGGCATACACATGCAATTACACCGGTGGATCCTTACGTGGTTTGTGAGAATAACACACATGCAATGACACTGGTGGATCCATGTGTGGTTCATGGGAAGAACACACATGCAATGACAATGGTGGATCCATGTGTGGTCTGTGGGAAGAACACACATGCAATGACACAGGTGATATGTGGTCTATGAGAAGAACACACATGCAATGACACTGGTGATATGCGGTTTGTGAAAAGAACAGACATGCAATGACTCTAGCTGTGGTTAATGAAAAGAGCAGACATGCAATGACACCGGTGGATGCATGTGTGGTGAATGAGAAGAACACACATGCAATGACACTAGGTGTGGTTTATGATATGGTTTGTGAGAAGAACACACATGCAATGACACTGGTGGATCCATGTGTGGTCTGTGGGAAGAACACACATGCAACGACACTGGTGATATGTGGTTTGTGAGAAGAACACACATCCAATGACTCTAGCTGTGGTTCATGAAAAGAGCAGACATGCAATGACACTGGTGGATCCATGTGTGGTTCATGGGAAGAACACACATGCAATGACACTGGGTGGATCCATGTGAGGTCTTTGGGAAGAACACACATGCAATGACACTGGTGATATGTGGTCTGTGAGAAGAACACATATCCAATAACTCTAGCTGTGGTTCATGAAAAGAGCAGACATGTAATGACACCAGTGGATCCATCTGTTGTTAATGTGAAGAACACACATGCAATGACAGTAGGTGTGGTTCATGATATGGTTTGTAAGAAGAACACACATGCAATGACTCTAGCTGTGGTTCATGAAAAGAGCACGTATGCGATGACCCTAGCTGTGGTTCATGGGAAGAGCAGACATACAATGACATTTGTGGATCCATGTTTGGTTCATGGGAAGAACACACATGCAATGACACTGGTGGATCCTTGTGTGGTCTATGGTAAGAACACACATGCAATGACACTGGTGGATCCATGTGTGGTCCATGGGAAGAACACACATGCAATGACACCGGTGATATGTGGTTTGTGATAAGAACACACATGCAATGACTCTAGCTGTGGTTCATGAAAAGAGCAGACATGCAATGACACCGATGGATCCATGTGTGGTTAATTAGAAGAACACACATGCAATGACACTGGGTGTAGTTCACGATATGGTTTGTAAGAAGAACACACATGCAATGACTCTAGCTGTTGTTCATGAAAAGAGCATGCATGCGATGACTCTAGCTGTGGTTCATGGGAAGAGTAGACATACAATGACACTGGTGGATCCATGTGTGGTTCATGGGAAGAACACACATGCAATGACACTGGTGGATCCATGTGTGGTCTGTGGGAAGAACACACATGCAATGACACTGGTGGATCCATGTGTGGTTCATGGGGAGAACACACATGCAATGACACCGGTGATATGTGGTTTATGAGAAGAACACACATGCGATGACTCTAGCTGTGGTTCATGAAAAGAGCAGACATGCAATGACACTGGTGGATCCATGTGTGGTTCATGGGAAGAACACACATGCAATGACTCTGGTGGATCCATGTGTGGTCTGTGGGAAGAACATGCAATGACACTGGGTGGATGCATGTGTGGTCTGTGGGAAGAACACACATGTAATGACTCTGGTGATATGTGGTCTGTGAGAAGAACACACATGCAATGACTCTAGCTGTGGTTCATGAATAGAGCAGACATGCGATGACACTGGTGGATCCATGTGTGGTTCATGGGAAGAACACACATGAAATGATACTGGTGGATACATGTGTGGTCTGTGGGACGAACACACATGCAATGACTCTAGCTGTGGTTCATGAAAAGAGCAGACATGCGATGACTCTAACTGTGGTTCATGGGAAGAACACACATGCGATGCCACCGGTGGATCCATGTGTGGTCTATGAGAGGAACACACATGCAATTACACCGGTGGATCCTTACGTGATTTGTGAGAATAACACACATGCAATGACACTGGTGGATCCATGTGTGGTTCATGGGAAGAACACACATGCAATGACACTGGTGGATATGTGGTTTGTGAGAAAAACACACATGCAATGACTCTAGATGTGGTTCATGAAAAGAGCAGACATGCAATGACACTGGTGGATCCATGTGTGGTCTGTGGGAAGAACACACATGCAATGACTCTGGTGATATGTGGTTTGTGAAAAGAACAGACATGCAATGACTCTAGCTGTGGTTAATGAAAAGAGCAGACATGTAATGACACCGATGGATCCATGTGTGGTTAATGAGAAGAACACACATGCAATGACACTGGGTGTGGTTCATGATATGGTTTGTGAGAAGAACACGCATGCAATGACACTGGTGGATTCATGTGTGGTCTGTGGGAAGAACAGACATGCAATGACACTGGTGATATGTTGTTTGTGAGAAGAACACACATCCAATGAACTCTAGTGGATCCTTACGTGGTTGATGAGTGGTTTATGAGAAGAACACACATCCAATGAACTCTATTGGATCTATCTTGGCATAATTTGATGTATGCCACGATGTATTTCATTGTACAAGACACTCACTTTCCATTTTTATACTACTCAATATCGCCCTTGGTTTTATATGGTACTACTCAGTTTTGCCCCCCTCTCTATGTTTCGTAGAAGCACAAATCTGTGCTCACCCTGTCTGCTACTCTCTGATTGGTTATCACTGTTGTCACGCGGATCGTGTGCACCAACTGTTGATTCTGTGTGATCCAATGATGATCGTTGCACAGGTCGTGCCCTTCACAGTACAGCGTGAGACAACACGAACGTCTCCCTCAGCGTGACTTCTACAAGAAGGAACATGATGATGTCCATGGAAAAAGTCGTCGAGCGGTCATGTCATGTTTAATCAAGTCTGAAAAGCCTACTACTGCTACTACTACGCCACAACGCATGCGTCATCGAGTGCACGATCGTCAATGGACAGCTGCAATTTATTGCCACTTGATTTTAATAAGACATATCCCATTTTTTATGCAGCGGCTCTCAATCGCCAATTTTAGGGCCATGTCAAACTTCGTACATGAAATTGTGTGTGTGCCCTTTGCATGCGGCTCAATACAGAACTGCCATGCATGGCCCGGGAAAAAACTTGACGTACCGTGCGCATGTCGCGGTGCACGATGCAGTTGACTGCACGGCGCGTTGCACGGTGGTGCAACGAAACGTGCCTTGCTTCTATCCACCTTAACTATAGAGCCCCTCTCCGCACAACCACTCCCACTCGCGCTCACTGTCCCCACGCAACCCTCTCCACTGTCCCACCAGCATCCGCAAACTCTCGAGAATACCCCGTCCGCGCCGGCGATTGCCGAGGAGGATAAGGTGGCCATCGTCGCCTCCGTGGCCACCGGCGAGGAGGCCCCCGTCTCCTCGCCAGTCCCCCTCGACGCATTGAAAGCAGCCGCTGTTCCTGTCTAGGCCCCAGTGGAGGCATCGATGGCAGCCGCCGTTCCTGTCCAGGCCCCCGTCCCAGCTACCGATGGAGCCGCCGAAGAGGAGCCCCCCGCCGCGAGGAGGCCCCCGCCGGTCACAAGTAGATCACGCACTTCTTGGGCACCTACGATCCAGATAAGTACATCGCTCTGCTGAACCCCTACGACACCGGCATCGACGACCTATTGTTGGAGGTAACTTGGGTTTGCTCCCCTCCCCTGGTTCTTCTACCGTTTGTTAGAAATAATGGGCTAATCTATTTAAAATTTAGCTGGTATTGTCATGTTTAATATTCTGGAATTAATCATGGAAATTGTGCCTAATTATCCAACACTGATCCCATCGTTGGATGCTAGATCTTGGTTTATTAGGATTCGCTTGTTCGCATTTCGATTGCTCGATCTTCTTACACCATCTACTCCCCCATTTTCCCTTTCTTCCAATAGGTTTCCAGCAGCGATGTCTGCAGCGATGACAAGTCCATTCACACCAAGGATCGTCAGGTGCTGAGGAGGCTGCGGGCCGGCAAGTACAACGGCTTCCTCAGGGGCCCCTACTACAGCTGCCCCTTCTGCATGGGGGCGTCTACTGCTTGACGAGTCGCGCGGCCGGCGGCACCGTCTTGAACACCTTACTGAAGCACGCAGAGGCCGCGGGCTCCGGCATCCACAAAAGCAGCAAGCCCGAGCCCGCGAACATCAACGCCTACATCCCTGAACACCGGGCTCTCTGCATTCACTTCCGAAACCTCCAGCGGGTGGCCATCAAAGAGGGTCGCATGCCTCCAATCAGGCCCAAGGCCCCCAAGTCCAAGAAATTGGGCAGCAAGAAGTGGCGGAAGCACCAGAGGGAGATGACGGAGGCACGGGCGCTTGTAGGATGTGCCTGCAGCTGTGGTGGCTGCCCCTACTGCTAAGCAGCTTCTTTCTAGCTATATCCTATTTCTGGATGAATGCATCGAACCTCGTTACTTTCTATCGCTATATCCTATTTAGCTGCGCACAGCTATATCTACATTTGTTTTTTTTTGAATGAATGTATTCTGCCTGGTGGGATTTGCTGCTCTAGATTTGCTACCTGATCGGAGGCAAAAAGAGGTCCAAAAGGGAACAAAATATTGAAGTGAGAATCTTCTCTAGATTTGCTACCAATTTGGGCAAAATTAAACATATCTGTTTAGTGAGAGAGGAAAAGGGCACTCTTTCAAACTGCCAGTTAAGAAGCAACCATCTTGCCAAGCTACAAGACACATACATAAACATAACACAACGAGGGTTAAATTTATTTTACTAGTATCACTTGATGCGCTAGACATCTTGGCAAGCTAACTGAATTCCACAAAACAGAAACATAACACTGACAAGTAAAATTTAATTCACTCCTCATCATACCACTTGAGGCGCTTGCCATCGTTCCTAGGCGATGAACTGCGACCATTCCAGGTACTCCACATCTGACGAACTGCTTTGTCCCAATTGGCATCTGACTTGGATTTCCTATCTTTAGCGTCCTGTGGCACAATTAGCGGTGCATCACAGGCCTGATTGTTGCCGCTAGAAGATGCTGCCTCTCTGTTTGCCGCTTCAGCTGCAGCCTCTCTGTCAGCTGCTTCAGATGCAGCCAATTTCTTTGCATATTCAACTTCAAACTCAGCTATTCCGCATTTTCTACAAAGGGCTCCCCTAAGCTCGTCTTCCCTCTTGAAAATAGGGAAAAACACGAGGTAATGTAGAAAAAATGGATCTTCTTGTACAGCTGGTAGGTCACGTAAGCATCTATGGCTGCATACTTTAGGTTTATATCAGACAACGGCAACTCATCCCAGAAATTGTGCCTATCTGTAGGGAAATCTTCCTTCATTTTGTCGTACAACTCATCGAGGATTATAGTTGCAAGTGATGCCATTCCATCCTTCTTCGAGCCCCTAGGATCTTGACAAGACGCTGAATATCGATCCAGTTGTGCGTAGGAATTATAATTTCCTCTTGATACAATTTCGAAAAATCAGTTGTTGTGTCGACAATGCAGAAAACAATTCCCTTTTTTACAAGGAACTAGCGCAGCGCCGGACATTTCATGTCAGTCCTGAAAGTATGGAGTTTGTCATCACCAAAATTTGTAACTACAAATATTTTGTCAATGCAAGATCATTATCTCAATATAATTTTGAAAAGTTTAGTAAATGCAAGATCAAGACTCTCAACATTGTATTGTCATAATTTATTTGTTTTTTCTATTTCTCAGTCGACTGAATGAGTTGCACATTTCTTTTAACTACGGTTTCACTTTTCTTAGGTGATTGACACTAAAGAAAATCTCAGTCGATTAAGACATAGGCAAACCCTAATTTATTTGGTCCTAAGTAAAATCCAGTAGTTGCAAGATGAGCAAGTGGATAAAGAAAAAGAGGAGAAAACCCTAAAAGCAGTTAGCTATAGAGAGCAGATCTACAAACCGGGAGAGGTGGTAGACGAGGACGTGTTTCCGCATGGAAAGTTGAACGACGGCGGCTTCACTCCCTTCATATGGGTGCTCCGGGGTGTACTCGAGGTCCAATCCCACAAACTTGTCCTCGTCTATCCCAAGCCAACCCTCGTACATCCTCAGGACACGCACCACTGTCTCCTCCTCGTTGGTGTAGACAACATCTATCTTCTTGTTGTCATGGGTAGTGAAGCTTGTCTCTAGAGTGCGTAGATCTTCCATGGTGGCAAGGAGAAGACGGGAAAAAGATAGTAGATGACAGGAAGAAGAAGAGTGGTTTCTGCGAGGCAGGGAACGGTGGAACCGTCAATGCGCTTTTATGGTAGGGGTTAACGATTGGGACGGAAGTCTAAGGAGAGACGCGTGGCGGTGGCCATTCCAGCTTCTAAGTAAACCAAAAATAATTATAACGCTGATACATGGGCCGTGTTTTGTCACGTCAATACACTGGGTAGGGGCTGTTGTCCTATCCACTATGCCAATGCTGCAAGCCTACGTGACAGCCACCCCGCCTAAGCGGCAGGAGCGACATAACGACGAACTGACAGGGGGGCCCAACTGGACGCTCGTTAGCCTGATTTTTTGTATTGAAACGTAAAGTTGAATTCGTGCCGAAAAAGACCCTCTGAGTATTTGGCACACCAACTATAGTCATCCCGTCTGATTTCACGGAACTTGGGTACTGCGTTGCCTGTACACCCCAACTTTCAGGCCGCAAAATGATATTCTCCCATTGGTGGCCCTTGGGCCACCGCGGTAGGACACTTTATGCACTTTGGGTTCATCCTGGCTTGTTGCTTAGAGCATTGGGTCCTAGGTATTACATGAGCTGCCATCCGTGCTATGGAGCATACGCACAACACCGAACAGCGCCACAAGATACACATGTTCTTCATGGTGCATGGTGCTGAGTCGGTACTACCCACTAAAGTGAGCTACAAAGCCCCAAGGGTTGTCGCTTACAGCGAGGCCAAATCTATAGCTGCACTCGAGGACTTCATCAACTTACTCGACAAAGCATGCGAAATCACGGTGGAGCGATCAACGATCCACCAGCAGAGCCTCCGCAACTACCATAGCCGACGGCTGCGTCCAAGGTCCTTCATCAAAGGAGACCTCGTCCTACGTTTGAAGCAGAAAGGGCACCTCAAGCTCAAATCCCCGTGGGAAGGACCCTACCTAGTCACCGAAGTAATCCTAGATGGCGCCTATCGCCTGAAAGATGTAGAGAGTAGAGTAAAATACTCCAACCCATGGAACATCGTGTAGCTGCGACGTTTCTATCCCTAGATGTTTTTACTTTACAATAAGGCTACTCAGCCAGGCTACTTAGCCAAACAATGTACCTCCTGCTATTCTCTAAATAAATAAAGCTAAGTGCCTCAACTGTGAGTCTCATTACATTTACTTCCATTATCATTTTACACTCGGGGGTTGCGCCTCCCTGATGATCTCGTTGCATGTACAACTCAACACCGCAATGACTAGAGTAGCTGACTCTACTTTCAATCAAACCCTTGATAACTCCAACCCAGTTGCAACCCAACTGAGAGGCTGGCAAGGTGCTGAAATTCAAAAAGCGTCATGCTAACAAAAAGGCACCGCATGAGAAACATACTCGAAAATACATAGGCTAACAAGCTTACATACTGCAAGGGCGACAAAATGCCTAGTCAAAAAACTATAAGAGGTTTACAACACTTATACATCATGTGTAGGCTAAAAACTACTGGCACTAAAGAAGTACATTGGTGCGTTCCTTGAACTAGTCCACAATATTCTCCGCTAGCTGGGCGACTGCTTGATAGTGTGGAACCATGTTCCACGCCATTCCCGCCAGAGGTGCTGGTGGTTCTTCTGCAATGGCATCTAAGTCCACATCCGGACGTTGCATAGCCACAAGTGCAAGTGCTTCTTTGGCACCTGCGACAAGTTGCTAGTGCACGCACTCGTGAACGACATCAGCATCGCGGAACTTCTGTAGAAGCGACAACAGAGTCATAGGGATTACGTCCAACGGATACATCACCCTGAAGATATGCCTAAAGGACAACCACGCCATCTTCAAGAAATGCAGCACCTGCGAGATGCAATCCTGCAAGGTCGCCAATACGGTGGCCCGATATCGATCGGTCCAGAAGAAACCCCCAACTTCCAGATCCGCTAGAGTAAGGCAATTCAGTCGAATGTTGATTCAGTCCCTCTCTTCTTGCAGAATAAGATTGACGACTGCACATGCAAAACAAGATACATTAGAAAAAAGCATGGCGATCATGGAACAGCGTATGACATTCGAATAATGCTCACATCACAGATGCTCATAGATCTGAACAACTTCACCAAGGAGATACGTCTCCTGCTCGACGGCTTTCTCCGCCTTCGATTTCCACACATCAGCGTGACCATGGATGATCAAAGTGTCCCACTCCAACTTCTTCACGCGGTCATGCAGGCAGGACAGAGGCAACAACTCTGCCACTCTAGATGGTGGAGAGATCGAGGGCGTGGCCACAAATGGCATATTCTCCGCGCCACTCGAAGACCCCTAACCAATAGAAATTTTTGAAGTGTAAGATCCCTTGAAAATGGAATTCGCGTCCAAAAGAAGCACACATAAGATTCATACATCGAACTTAAAACAAGTTCTGATAGAGACACCCCCACAAAAGTACTCCAGGACAACCCAATGTCCTAACAATATAGCAAACCAAAATATAGCTACGCCTATGCGTCAGCGCCAACGGGTTTCCCAGACTCCATGGCAGCCTCCAACATCGTGGCCTTTGCAGTAGAAACCCCTGATGTTGTGGCCTTCACCGCACTCAGTCGCTTTTTCTCCGTAGAGTACTTCGCGAGCATCTCTATTAGCCGGGGCCCATACTTATGATAGCGAGCAATAAAGGGAGCAAATTCTACCTCTTCACCATCCATGGTCACTGTCATCCTCTTCGTGATCTTGATCACATCGATATTAGTACCACAGACTTGCGCCATCGTCAAGCCGAAAGATGTGCCCGCTCCTTACTGCGCTTGCTTGTACTCCACCGGTGCGCCTCCGGTGAAGGAGTCTGCGAGGCCACCTAGATCTTCAATAGCCTTGGCCTTCGGCGTCATTTCCTCTCGGTGACAGTGAAACATGACCGTGGACTTTTGAAGTGTGTTGGTGGCGGAGGCATTGCGATCCTCGACTACGGCCATGGTGCCAGCCAACAGATCATTGCGGGTAAGCGCTTGATGGTCAAAGTCAAATCTAGCCGCATCTTCGAAAGCCCAATAGTCAGTAGCTAAGGAGGGAACAAAATAAAAGGCATTCATACAAGAAACTCAAATAAAGACCTACTAGAGAGAGTCTGGGTAGCCGAGAGAAGTTGTTCTGCGAACACTTTCTCCCTATCAGCTACAACAGCCATTAGATCCTCCTCGCGCTTCTTCGACTCCGTCATGAAGCGCTCGAGGGCTTCAAGTGCTTCGTCCCGCTTGGTCTCTGTTGCATTAAGCCCCCTTTCAAGGGATCTCAGCCGACGAATAAAATCATTGTTTTCCCCTGGTATATGAAGAAGGCATATTAAGCACAGCTTGAAAACCTGTTTTCGGCAAACTGCGCAAAGGACAATAACATACTCTGAAGCTGGCAATGATCAGTATCTCGTCGAACATGCTACTGGCCGAGGCGAACCATCTCCTCGCCAAGACGAATAGTCTTCTGGAGGAAAGGCTATAGAAGAAGACATGTCAAGCGAAGCATCGGACTCGGGGCCTCTTTGAGTGACTCCAAGCACACACTTACATGGTCACCCGAAGACTCTGAAGGTTCTTTTTTGATCCTCCAAGCAATGACCCTGTGTTCTCCCAAATTGGGAGAACTCGAGGAGCTTGCGTTGGAGGTGGCCACCATCTTCGGGGAGGGCGCAGATCTCTCCACACCCTTGGCTCTTGAGTCCACGACTCCTGCATCCCCCAGGTCATGGCAAGTGCCGGAGGACGATGACGGTGTAGTCATGGTTCAACGGACATAGAAGGCATTAAGCACAAGGAAATTGACGGGACATAGAGGCATTTAACACAAGGAAATTGACAAGCAACAACCACCCACCCATCAAAATTGTCAAGGTCAAAGACCTCATCCTGCTTCTTCTTCAACCTCTTCAGCGGTGGAGGAGCTACGCTGCAGACGGGCACATCCGGAATTGGCTCCGTGGTTCCCTCTTCACGAGCAGGGTTCTTTGGTGTCCTAGACGTGGAGGTATCTGAATCCTTGCTCAGCTCCCTCTTTCGCGACTGACTCGCTGGAATCGGGGCTCCCTGCGTCTCGGCAACATGCATAGTCGAATCCGACTCGACTGCCTCTGTGGCTTCAGGAGGAATGACGCCTTTCGGCTAAGGAGGCACAGAGGACGCAACCTTCCAGTCCTGCAATAGCAGGGACACGGCCATTAGTTAATCATTCGAATAAGTTTGCGAACAAAAGGAAATGTACATCAATGAAAACTACCTCCGGAGGAGCAAAAGAAAAACAAAAAGGAAGGGTGCTTGACTCTACAGGGAGAACTTACTTCATGGTGATCTTGGTCAAGGATCTGATTTTCTTATCAAGATCCGCTGAGGTCATGTCCTCCGTGTAGACACGAGTCAGGTCCATCACACTTGACCAAAGATACATCGGGTGAGCCCTGGCTTGTAGAGGCTACACTCGACGCTTCAGCCATGTCCAGATGAGGTCTATGCCTCTGACCTCCTTGCCTCGAACAAGTTGAAGGTCCAGCACCCGTTGGTACAAGACATTAGCATCCTTTGACTCGCCTGGCATAAAAATGTTCTGCGAGGACCTTCTTTTCTTTAGCTCCACATTCGGGTCAAATGGGGTGAGGCCGAATCTCTACCCCTCTGTCTTTTTGTCCCGGATGTAGAATCACTTGTCCCTCCTTCCTTGGGTGGAGTCGACCAGGCCGAGGCTAAAATACTAGACATAAGGGTCCACATATATACCGCACCCGCCAAGATTGTACACCGCCGAACCAGACCCTGACTGCCTCTTCAACTTGCACAATTTTTTAAAAAGACCAAAGTGCGGCTCGATTCCGAGCCAGCACTCGCAAAGAGTGATAAAGCACACAATGTGCAAGATGGAATTGGGAGTCAACTAATTCAGCTGAATCCCATAAAAGCAGAGTAATCCGCGAACAAAGTTGTGGAGGGGAAGCGAGAGACCCTGAAGAAGAAAAACAACGAACATTACGCGAAACCCGGCGGGGGGATTGGGGATTACCCCTGGCCTAGGAATCCGCAATCACCTTCGTCAGCCAGAATAAGACTGGCTAGGCGATGCGGATCAAGCTCATGGGGCTTCAAGGCGGAGCGCCGCCAAGACCTGTTGGTCACAAGGGTCCTGGCGCCTTTCTTCTTCGTGGTCGTGGTAGCAGTGCGGAACCCAGTGATGGCCGCAGCCTCCTTCTTCATCACGGTGGCGTTGCCGCTAGATCCTAGGGCAGCGATGCCCTTATTTTTCCCCATTCTTCTGCGGCGGAACGATCAGAGAAAATAGCTGGGAAAACCTTTAAGGAAGTCCAGCATAGTGAGGAAGTGTGGAGCAATGAAGCAGAGGAGAGCAACAATGGCAGCAGTGCAAGGAAGATGAAGATGCAAAGTGCAGAAGTTACTTCCTTAACTCGCTACTTAAGCGACAGTGAAAGCCCATCAAACAGTTAGCATTTCTCTAGTTTAACGTGTGGCGCACATTGACAAATACACGTAGCAACGCGTACACTTAACAGTCGCTGCACGATCCACATTCAGTGCGAAAATTGAGAGGGTGCAGTTAAACCCCAAAAATTACACGTGACTAGTCAAATCCTAGTCAGACACTAGGACCCACCATCGTCACATCCCATCAGCACCGCTCACGCTGGTGGATGAGGTCATCAAATCGTTAGCACTGACGTCATCCAGAGCAAGGGATGATACCAAGAAATGGCACAATTGTCCCTTTGATTCATCTAGTTTTTGCTCGATTCTACGATTCGACCAAATACTTTGGGGCTACTCCTAACAAGAGCGTTGGTCGCGCACCCAAAGAATTTCCGTGTACAATACATAACCTATTTGCACATGACAACAAGACACTCCCGCCTTACCCTCTTCTTTGAATCTACGATTCGATGATGGACTCGGGGGCTACTCCTTTAGGAAGCGCTGGAAGCTTAATCGACAAGCTAAAACTAGTGACAACACTCACAAAATTCAAAGTTCCAACTCGAGTCTATGACTCGAATAGGCACCCGGTGCTACTCCCATAGGGAGCGCTGGCTGGAACCCTATGAAAAACAAGAATTAATCATGACAAGTACGGTGACTATGTCCGCATTCGAAGCATTCAGTGACTCTGCATCATAATCAATAGAAATATCCTACAAAGAGACAACATCTCCTAGACCACCCGAATCACTCCCGCGGTGACTAAACATTCACATGCCGCATTTACAACATGAAGATAATACCTGCGAAAGGCCTGGCAACACACCTACCACGCTCTACCAGAAATAAACCGTTCCTATAGGCGCGATGAAAATGCCTTGATGGATGTGTTGAGTGTGCACATTAACACATTGGAATTCGACTCTGTAAGTCCTCCGTGGCATGAGTCGAATTATGGCAGCAATTTTACGAATTCGAGTCTAAGGACTCGAGTTTGAGTAGGTACCGTTGTTTTTCCCTAAGGCAGTTAACTGATCCTGATCCATTGGATGTATCAGGCACGCATATCGACAATCCCTATGACATAAACTGTGGCACCCGAAGGAATTTTCAGATGACCTTATATTCCATGCACTTGAATAGTCTCCAGTCGAATCTACGATTCGGCTGGATACTCGTGGGCTACTGACATGGTATACCCTACGGGTACTTGTGTTTAGCCTATGCGGTCTAGCCCAAGAGGGGCCCATGGGATAATCGAAGCTCAATAAGGATTCGGGTGGCCCAAGTCTGGAGGAAGGTGACTTCTTGAAGGACACGACAAGCAATAGATAGATTTTCAAAAAGGGTGAAACCCTAATCTGTAACCGACTCGGCCTGCTATCCCGAGACCTAGTCTCCCTATATAAAGGCAAGGAGCGGCTGCAAGAAGGACATCCGCAACCATAGCATATGCCTCGCAATATCTCATCTGTGCACCCCTTGTAACTTTCGACTCCTCGATAATCAAAGAGCAGACAAGCATGAGTAGGGTCCCTTCCGAGGGACTGAACCTGGGTAAACCGCGTGTCCCTGATGTGCTTGTTTTCTAGCCAATTGTTGCCTCTAGCGCTCCTCAATTCCTGTAACCCAAGTCCATCAATGATGGGCATTGACGAGTTAACCCCTCGTCACATACAAACTATAATCTACACATAATCTATCTCCAAACTATACATACAACTTTAATTAAATGGACGGAAGAAAGCAAAAGCCTACAAAGAACAAATTACTGTTTGCACATGAAGTTAATTTATAACAAGGGCATTTCGCGTGCGCGACAGCCGATTTAGATCACGAAATTGTAAACACGATCATCAATTGATAATGAAAACAGTCAAATAATCACAAAAGAATGTGCGCGCGTTGATAGAAGTATATGTTATGGATCATGTATAGAATATTATTCTATCATTGATGATAGAATAGGGCAGGTATATATATATTACAAAAGGAGTGGAGCACGAACTGATATTCATGCCCCTCTAATGGGAATCAGACTAGGCATTGCCTCGATACGCCTCCAGACAAGCCCTTAGCTCCTCGTTCTCTTTTCGAACACCCTCAGGTACAGTGATCCCTCAGCTCATGTGCTCCTTCATCCCTTTCACTATATCCAGGCAACGGTTCCTGCCATGGTAGGCTTGGATGACAACCTTTGTTTCGTCGATGTGTCCTCTGAGTGCCTTGGTGATTTCATCCTACAGGAGTGTGCATCTTATCCAGAGATTCTTCTTGTCCTGTATGAGCTCATTGATTATCTTGATGTCATGTTCTTGCTTGTTCAAGTTATGGTTGAGCAGCTTTTGTAGCCTCACGATGTCACGTGTAAAATCTAGCGAGATGTCCTTCTGCAGAGATAAACGCCTGCGTAGGATCTCATTAGCATGGGTGTGGGAGCATGCACGCTCCTGTTGGTTGTCAATATTGGCATGATCACGACCACCTTGTCACGGTACTCGGCATTTGCTCGCTGCATCATTCATGTTATCTGAAATAGAAATTCTATAATTATACTCTAGGTTCTAGGTGAAAACTAATACAAATCACAAAATCCCCATTGAATCTATGAACACAATATTAAAAAAAGACCAAGAGATCCAGTTATAATCATGAAAAGTAATCCAAATCACGAAATACCCATTGAATCTATGAATGACAGTATTAAAAAAAGACTAAGAGATCTAGTCATAATCATGAAAACTAATACAACTCACAAAAACCCCAATGTGAGGCGGATACGATATAAGAAATCCACATTAATACTCAAAGAAATAAAAGTGTGGAGATTTTCTACCTCGCTGAGACGTGGAACGGGGCAGAACAAGTCCTGCAACGCGTTGTCGTGGTGGATTCTGGGTCCATGGCCGAACTGTAATATGTAGAAGAGGAAGAGCAAGAAGAAGAAAAAAAAGAAGCACAATAAGATCATGATAGAGAAGAATATGGATAAGAAGTAGAACAAGAAGACCGTAGATGGAGGAGCCCTCGCCTACTGGAACATTCGGTGCCATTGTCGAGAGAGATTGGGCACCTGTGAGATGGGGAGCTTGAGGGGCTGGTAGAGCAATTTAGCATCCCAATTGTCTAACAAATGTAATGCTACTTGCCTAGTCTATGTTGCTACTTCCTACATGTCATTTATTGCACAACCATGATCGCATGCTCATGTCATCATGCCATATTGCATTTGAGCATCGTCATGTTTGCCTGCATATTGTTTGCTTAAAAGTATTTTGCGAAAATCCTATTTTATTTTCTAAGTAATCCCCTCCATTTATTTAAAATTATAAAACCCCTAGTCTCTCCGCACATTTTATTTGTCTAAAATCAATTTGCAAAATACTTTTAAAATAAAACGTTGAAATAAAATATTTTAGGGGAGGCCAGCAGGCCCAAAGCCCAACAGCCTACCACCCCAACCAAAGCAAACAATTTATTTTTCCCTAACTCGAAAGCCTGGCCTATCAAAACCCAAACCGAACCCTAGCCTACTGTTAACACCCGGATTTTTAATCCCAGATGCTTGTTATGCCATACCTCGCAATCCCAGGATTACCATTTTTGCGAGACATAACAGAATTGGTACCACAATATATCATCATTACAAACTATAATAAAGGTCTTACAAATAAAGGATCTCATGATCCAGTCTTAATACAATCAAAGAAGCGGAAAGTAAAACATAGTAGGGCCCCATCTTTAGGGTCACATGAAATGCTGACAATGGGAGATGATCCTAGTTGTCATAGACCTCCTACTTTCCATCTTCCTGGTAGTCCTCCTCATAGTCTAGCCACGGGAATAGCCAGGCACAAAGTCATGAGTACTCTTTAATTACTCGCAAACTATCACTAACAGGTAAGGTAGTTCTAGTAGGAATCTTAAGCTCTAGGTTTATTTGCAAAAGGCCAGGTTTATTTCTAACCGAGTTTAGAAGTAAATAAAACTAATTTAATGTTCTACATCACCTAAGTGCGAACCTAGTTTTCATGTCCACAACCCTGTTGTGCTCAAGTCAAAGTCATAGTTCAATTCACAAGTCATTTTGAAAACATCTCACAACGGAACAGTATAGCCACTCCAACTATCCATAACCGCGGACGCGACTATTCAAATAGTCTAACACTCTGCATAGGTGGTACACTTTCACCACAAAATTCGATACATCCGTCTAGGATAACCCTGAATCATCATACTTAGTATGCGGATAATCAATCATAACCTTTCAATTACATACCCTAGTATAGGCACCTCCCCTATGATCTTGGCCTCCCAGCCATGGCCATCTGCCATCCTGGGCATTGCATAGGTGGACATTCATCATGAGGTAGCCTCAGCTCAACCTCTTCTGCAAGGGAACCCATACTAAGGCATATAAACTTCCAGTTAAGTCCTACCCAATTCAGGTATTGTGGTTGTATAGTAAAATTAGAATGGTATCGCATCCGAACCCAACCATCAGGTGTTTATAAAGGGCCAAGGCTCATGCCTCAACATTTTCATCATCAAATCCTTTTGTGTTCATAACACATGTCAAAACATTTCAATAGAATGAAACATCATTCCAAGGTTTTCATAATCATTTTCACCAAGTATTCCCATCTAAAGTGATCAACTTTATGCTTAGCACTAGCCACTAAGGTTGAGGGTCTTCACTAATGAGGGGTGTTAATCAAGTGTAACTATCCATCTCTAGTTTTATGCCTTTTGATGACATCTAAGTATAACTACTAAGGCCTAGTTTTATACTCTTTATGGTATCTATCCTATATGTCCAATACTCACAAAACACTAACTAGAGGTAAAGAACTTTGGTAAAAGTAAAGAAAATAAAGCTTGTAAGTAAAACTTGGGATTGGTATAATCAAGGTTGCATAACCAAAGCATGCCTAATGCATCTTTCATAGGTTATGAAGTTGGCAAGTGTTAACTTGCATAATTCTAGCTTGCATAGTTATGAAACTTGCAAGTGTTAGCTTGGCTTGAGTAGTGCGTGGTTAAAGTTCTCTTCTTCTTCTTCTTCTTCGTAGTACTCCTCCTTCTCGTATCCCGGGTCGGTACTAGCGTCTATAAATGAATACGGGGTACACAATCAGCAAACAATACTTAACTATTTCTATTTAGCAAACTAAGGTTCACACTAGATGATCTAGCATCATCACATGAAATAAAGACTTGGTCTTATTTATCTTATGTTAGAAAAGTAATTTCTACTCATTGAAAAATTCTTAAGATTTAATATTCTCCAATTAAAATATGGGATCATGTTGACACATGTCATCACCACATATTCTAATACTTGGGAATATGATTTAAAGTGTTGGTCATATTTTATAAAGTTTAAAATTACTTTTTAATACAATTAAAGTGACTAGAAATGCCCATATAGCATTCTTTTAGTACTAGTCCAAGATCACTGCATGTAAACCTAAATATTTTTACATATTCAGATAAATCTTGTCAAATGTGATTTTTGAGATGTGGAATCAACTAAAAACCATTTATGGTTTATTTTTGAAAAAATTTGATGTGGCAAAAGTCTGTGCCTTGTTATTTTTGTTATAGGTAATCTATAATTTCAAATGGTTTGAATCCAGCGGGCTTGGATAGATAATTTTAATATGTTTCTAACAAAATTGGAATCATGCAATTTGGTTCAGTTAATCTCTTTGAATGGATTTCTAATCTACTAACAGAATCTGGGTTTAGCTAAAATGGAAAAGAATATTTGAATCACTCGGCTCTGCGCGGGAAAGTAAACGGGCTGGCCCAGCTGCACTGCGCTAGCGCAGAGGGCTGCTGTCAGGGGGGTCCCACTAGTCACTGGCTCATCTAATCCGAAACGGTATGTTTCAACCTGTGCCCTACGATTAGAACACGATCTAACGGCTGACATGCATCATCTATGTCGAAATGCTCCGGCGAGAAACTAAACCTAACGCGGCGGTGGGGGTCGTGTGAGCCTCACTAGGGCTCCATCTAGGGTCGGCGATGCGGGCGAATGGGGTTGTCGTCGACGGTGATTCGAGGCGCGGTCACGACAGCTCCTGGGTAGGCTCCAATGAACGGCTTCGTTCCTCCTCTGCAGCGGCAGACTCCGGCTAAATTTCGGCAGGCTGGTGCTCGCCTTGCTCCAGGGAGAGGTGTGGGAGGTTCTGTGAGGAGTGGGAAGTGAGATGGTGTGGTGAATTGAGGCTGGGGCGGCCTCTATTTATACACCGGCGAAGGGCACAATGAGGGATGGTCAGGATCCTCCGGCGACGGTGGTACAACGAGCTATTTGTGTGGCTGAGGGTAGGGTTTGACGTGGTGCTTCAGGGCGGTCGTCACATGCTTAATGGAATGGCAAGGGGCGGTCGAGAATGGTCGGGCGCGGGCGGTGTTCTGCATGGGAGCGGCGGCGTTTGAGATGGCGCATAGTGGCTACGGTCCACGCGGCAGTGAACGGGCATATCTGGGGATTAGCTAGGGTCACAGCGAGTGTGTGCACGCGCGGAGAGGGCAAGGTGCGGCGTGTGTGCGCGTGTCGGCTGCGGCGCTCTGGCGCGCTCTCGGCATGGCAACAGAGAAATGGGCACGGTGGTTTTCGGGTGGTCGACGGCTTGCCTGCGGTCGAGGGTTGGACATGGGGTGGTGGTGGACAGTGGCCTGTCTCCTGGACATCATGGACGAGGGCGGCGCTGGCTGTGGCGAGCGGTTCTTGGTCGGCCGACGCGGCAAGCTTCGGGCGGCGCTGCACTAGCGCAATGTCAAAGGGAGGGTGCATGTCTTGCGCTGCTGGGTGTTGGGGGAGAACATGGGAGTGAACAGGGGACAAATGGGTGTGTGATCACTGCTCAAAACAGTATAAGCTAGGCCAGGGTTTTCTCTGTCTGCCAGGTGGTCGACCAAATGGCCGCATGAATTCAAATTTGAAATTTTTGAATGAAATTTGGTGAGTGTTCTGAGTACTTGCTTGAGTGTCTATGGTTGCTTGGAAAAGTCAAGGTGAATTGATTTGAGTGGTTTTTGCAAAATGGTGATCTTAGTACATACACTTGATTCAATTTTGAATTGTCCTTTAAATAGATTTGAAAATAGTTTCTGTGAGTTTGTAAAATAGGCTTGGGTTCACTTTGACTTGGTCTAGCAAGGGGTGAAAAGAATTGGAGATGTTTCTATTAGAAATCTTTTACTAGGAACACTCAAATTGGTATAGTGGTTAATTTTGGTCAAAATGACCATTTGATCATATGATCCTTATTTGAATTTCCTTGATTTTGATTTTGTTTGTAATTAGCCTAGATGATGTAGTATTCATCTTTAAACCATTCCTTATCACTTGTAGCAAACAAACATGGCAATTTCACTCAATCATACACTAATGCGAATCACACATACACTCATATTCAAATTAATAATAATAGTTTTAATTAACCCTAAACTTGGGTGATTAGAACTTGATAATCTTGATTTATATTTTTGGGGTGTTACAAACCTTCCCTACTTAAACAAAATCTCGTCCCGAGATTTAAGAAAAACTAGGAACTAAAGAGATTTGGAAACTCAATCCTAATGTAATCTTCTCGCTCCCAAGTAGCTTCTTCTTCAGTATGGTTACTCCACTGGATCTTGAGAAACTTGATACTCTGGGTCCTGGTGGTTCTGAAGGCTTCTTCCAAAATACGAATGGGTACTTCATGATAAGTTAGATCCTTGTTGATATCAATGGCTCGGTGATCGATGTTCTTGAACACTTCGGTCTTCTCCGGAACTTCTAAGCATTTGCGAATTAACGAGATATGGAACACATTATGTATGGCTAACATCTCCTCTGGCAGTTCCAGTTGATATGATACTTCTCCTTGGCGATTCAAAATCTTGAAGGGTCCAATATATGTGGGGGCTAACTTTCCTTTCAGACGAAAATGTTGCATTCCTTTCAAGGGTGATACTTTGAGATATAAAAAATCTCTGATATTGAAGGTAAGGTCTCAACGTCTCTTGTCAGGATAATTCTTCTTTCTGGATTGAGCGATCTTGAGGTGCTCACGGACTTTGTGAACTTTCTCTTTGGCTTCTCGTAGGATGTCGGGTCCAAAAATCTGACTCTCTCCTACTTGCGACCAATTCAAGGGGGTACGGCACTTCCTTCCATACAGAAATTCAAAGGGGGCCATTTGCAAACTAGCTTGATAACTATTGTTGTATGAGAATTCTGTGAAAGGCAGACAATCTTCCCATTTTGAACCATACTCTAGCACACAAGCTCACAACATGTCTTCTAAGATTTGGTTGACTCTTTCAGTTTGTCCATCGGTCTTCGGGAGATAAGCTGTGCTGAAGTTTAGCTTGGTTCCTAATCCTTCTTGGACTTTCTGCCAAAATCTTGAGGTAAACTGGGTTCCTCGATCCGACATTATAGTCTTAGGGGTTCCAGGAAAACAGACGATTCCAGCAATGTACAGCTCTGCTAGCTTCAAACTCTGGTAGGTGGTCTTGACAGGTATAAAATGGGCTACCTTGGACAGTCTCTCAACTATGAACCAAATAGAGTCATTTCCCCTACTAGATGTAGGTGGAATCTGCAATGGTTGCAAAAGTCACGCGGCTCGCTGATATTCCGCTTTGACTCTCTGACAAATATCACACTTGGCGATATAGCTTCCGATTTCTCTCTTCATCTTGTGCCACCTGATGTCTACGCACTTCTATTCTTGTAGACAGTTGTTGGGCCTCCAGCAAGTTTTCCCTTAAGTGGATTACCCTAGGTTTATCGAACTCAGGTAGGAAGTGGTCAAAGGTATCCCCTCTAAGGCAACCCTACAATCAAGATACAAGAAGTCTCTTGTGTCCCCAAGACACCCAATACACTTGTCAGGTGTATAGGTGCACTAGTTCGGCGAAGAGATAGTGAAATACAAGTGGTATGGATAATTATAAGTGGTAACGGTAATAGAAAATATCTTGATGGCGTGGAAAAGACTAAAGTAAAACTGAAATAAAGATGGCAACAAGCAAACATGTAACCGATCTAATTGCAAACGGTGTATCAATGCTAAGAAACAAGGCCTAGGGATCATACTTTCACTAGTGAACACTCTCATATAAATATCGTCTCTTTATGATACTACTCTTAACTACTCTCCGGTTGGACACTCTAATCGATGGTAGGGCTCTAGCAGCACACCTCAAAGTTCATATTTCCCATCTAGAAAACCCCACACTGTCACCTTGAGTACTAGATGAGTCCAACAAACACCACAATTTCATAAAGACATCCAACTCCAAATATAACTCATAACAAGTATTTGTAATCTCTAGCCTAAGTGCCACCATGGTGAGCACACTGTCACTTTCACACACATGGGGAGAGCAGAGATCTAATAAAGCACTTGAGTAGCAAGGTAGATCTATAGATTACAAGCTCATGACCACAACAATATCATGCATAGATAGAGAGATGAACACATAGCTACCGGTAGAACCCTTAGCCTCGAGAGAGAACTACTCCCTCCTCATCATGGGAATCAGCAATGGTGATGGAGATGGTGGTAGAGATCGATGGAGATGGCTCCGGGGGCACTTCCCCGTCCCGGCAGGGTGCAGGAACAGAGACTTTCTGTCCCCCGAACTCCCCTTTGGTGGTAGCGGCACTGTGGAACTTTTCGTGGCTGGAGGCTTGATTATTTAGGGTTTTCGCACCAGGAGGAATATATAGGCGAAAGGGCAAGGTCGGTGGAGGCCGGAGGGGCCCACACCACCTGGTGGCACGACCAAGGGGGACCCGCGCCACCCTATGGTGTGGCTGGACCCTGGCCCCTCTTCGTCTCGTCTTCTGGCTCCATGAGTCTTTCGGTAAAATATCGACTTTGGCTTTTGTCCGGTCCAATTTCGAGAATACTGATTTTCTGACTTTCCTGGAACCAAAAACAGCAGAAAACATGCAACTGGCACTGTGGCATCTTGTTAATAGGTTAGGCCAGGAAAGTCTATGAAAAGTACTCCAAAGTTGGAACAAAACATAAGAAAGTAGATAAAACCAAGCATGGAACATCAAAAATTATAGATACATTTGCAATGTATCACCACCAAAATTGCTCCTTCAAATCTTGATACATCTTTGTTCCTCCGAGATGGATAGAATAAAGAGTATCATGAGCTTCATGCATTATGACTTTCTTCAGCTCAGAATCTGCTGGTACACAGATCGTCCTTTGTACCATAAAACTCCTTCTGCATCTTCGGTGAATCCGGGTACCTTCCCTCTACCGATACGACGCTTGATTCCATCGATACTTGCATTTCCTTTCTGCGCTTCCTTGATCTGACTGATCAAAGTGGATTGAAGATCAATACTGGCTAAAAATCCTTTGCTAACTAGCTCCATTCTAAACTGCTCCAACTCTTCATGCAAACTTGGCTGGGCTTCTTTAATCATGGTGTTTAATCTACACGGCAATCTTCTGAGAGCATCCGCTACCACATTGGCTTTGCCAGGGTGATAGTGAATGTCAAGGTCATAATCCTTGATTAACTCTATCCATCTCCTTTGCCTCATATTCAGCTCCTTTTGGGTGAAGATATACTTCAGACTCTTGTCATCCGAATAAATCTCACATCGGTTACCCATAAGGTAATGACACCAGGTCTTCAAGGGTAAAACTACACCTGCTAGTTCAAGGTCATGGGTGGGGTAGTTTTGCTCATGTTGCTTCAGTTGTCGGGACAAATATGCTATGACCCTACCTTCTTGCATCAACACACATCCGAGACCAATCTTGGTTGCGTCACAATACACATCAATAGGCTTCTTGATATCCGGCATAATCAAGATTGGGGCTGAAATCAATCTCTTCTTGAGCTCTTGAAAACTTGCTTCACATTTGTCCGTCCATTCAAACTTCTTATCTTTCTTCAACAACTAGGTCATTGGTCTTGCGATGCTCGAAAATCCTTCAACAAACTTGCGGTAGTATCCCGCTAATCCGAGAAATGCGTGGACTTGGGTTTGGGTGGTTGGGGCTTTCCATTCTTCAACATGTTTGATCTTGGCGGAATCGACAACGACTCCTCCCGCCGACACAATATGTCCTAGGAATCTTACTTCCTTCAACCAGAATTCACATTTGCTAAACTTGGCATATAGCTGATGCTCTCTAAGGGTTTCAAGGATGGTCCTCAGGTGTAGCTCATGGTATTCTTCTGACTTAGAATAGATCAAAATATCATCAATGAAAACAACGACAAACTTATCTAGGAAGTTCATAAAAATCTTATTCATGAGATTCATGAATTAAGTGGGGGCATTGGTTAATCCAAAAGACATGTCACTGTACTCATACAATCCAAATCTGGTGGTAAAGGCGGTCTTTGGGATATCCGTTGCATGAATCTTGAGTTGATGATAACCAGTTCTAAGATCAATCTTAGAAAACACTCTGGCACTGGTCAACTGGTCAAACAAATCTTCTATCTTCAGCAGTGGGTACTTGTTCTTGATGGTGACATCATTCAGCTTCCAGTAATCCGTGCACAAACGGTTACCTCCATCTTTCTTATCCACAAAAAAACAGGCAATCTCCATGGCGATGCGCTTGGTTGAATCAGACCTTTCTCCAGCATAGCATCAAGTTGTTTCTTCAGCTCCACTAATTCATATGGGTTCATACTATAAGGTCTCTGTGCTATGGGTCCAGTTCCAGGAATTAGTTCAATGATGAACTCGATATCCCGATGTGGGGGCATACCGGGCAATTCATCCGGGAACACGTCAGGGTATTCACAGACTACTCTGACTTGGTCTAGGGTTGGTTGGGCTAGACTCTTGTTGCATTTGGATTGACGGGGAAAATTCTCAGATACATGCTCTACTGATACTCCAGTGCTACTGGTCATGGTTATGGCTTTCTTGGCACAGCCGATTAATCCTTTTTGTTTCGACATCCAATCCATTCCTAGCACTACTTCCAAACCTTTGGTTCCAAGTACTATTAGATTAGCATAAAAATCTATTCCATGGATTCGGATGGGTACAACCTTGCAAAATTTTCTAGCTTTGGTGGTTGAACCAGGTATTTGAACTATCATAACATGCTTCAATTTTGTTGGTTGAATCATACTAGCGCATGCAAATTCTTCTGTAACAAACGAGTGTGATGCTCCAAAATCAAACAACACTCTTGCAAGTACTGAGTTAATAGAAAACATACCCAACACGACATCTGGCGCTTCCTGAGCTTCTTCCGCATTCATGTGGAACAGACGACCCTTGCGGTTGAGCGAGTTCCCTAGGGAAAATCTCCTTCTAGGCTGAACACGACGTTGCTGCTGAGCGGGTGCATTCACATTGGTGGCTGCTGCAAGCTTCTTGGGGCACTTGTTGGAGTACTGACCCTTGACTCCGCATTCAAAGAAAGTAATCAGAGACTTGTCTTTTCCTGCAATAGGAACAACATTGCTTCCAGTCATTGGGGCAGTATTGTTGTTGTTGTTGTTATTGTTGTTGGACTTGGGCGGTGCACGGTTGAAGTTATTGGAGATGCCGGGGTTATTGTTGTGGTTTTCTCCATACTTTAAGTTCCCTCCGCTACGATTGGGGTAGTTTGGACGGGACTTAGGGGGTCTGTTGTTTCTTGGGGCATATCCTGCAGACGGGTTGGGGCGATACTTCTCGGTATGGTGGGATCCAGGCTGGTGCATCATGCGACGCTTACAATTGTCATTGGCTTGGTTGATATTTCCTTCCATCTGGATAGCAGAGTCCACTAGTTCTTCTAGATATGCAAAAGGGATGTTGACTAACACAGTCTGCATCTCATCATGTAACCCATTCAGGAACCTTTCCTTCTTCTTTGCTTCGGTGCTAATCTCATCAGGGGCATAACTAGCTAAAGATAAGAACTTGTCACGGTATTCCACCACAGTCATTCTCCCTTGCTTCAATTCCTGGAACTCATCCCTCATCCTAGCTACCAAACCTTCGGGCACATGGGTGCAGATGAACTTGATCTTGAATGCTTCCCAAGTCATCATCTGACCTTCGTTCATGGTACGAGTACTATTCCACCAGGCTCTTGCATCTCCTGCCAGATAATGGGTGGCAAACAGTACTTTGTCATTGGCTTCAACTCTTGCGACCTCCAAGTTGTTCTCCATGGTTTGCAGCTAGTCATCAGCATCTAAGGGATCCTCAGACTTACTGAATATAGGTGGGTTGGTATTCTGAAAGTTCTTAATCTTGGATCCATGATGATCTTGGTTTCCATGGCCTTTGATTATTGTGGGCCATCTGAGCTATCTATTGAAGAGTGGCTAAGTTGGCTTGGCGTTTGGCTCTACTAGCTTCACGGTCAGAAACTAGCATTTGCAGAATCTGCAGCATTGGGTCCTGAGATGAACTACTCCCTCCGGGGTTTCCACGAGTCATCTGAAGATTGAGATAGATAATGAGATAAGAGGGAAATCTCTAAGGTTCATGGTTTTGTTTCAAAAGTTTTAAACTTTGAGTTTGACTCAGGTTTTGCAAACTAACAACATCCCCTCATTCATTAATTAATTCATTCATTCATTCAAGCACACAATACAAACACACACCATAACACAACTAGAAAACAGATGGTTTTAAGAACCATTGTGTGAAACTACGATATTGGGGGACCGGGTACAACTCATTCCCACGGTAGTTCTCAAGTGCATCTAATCATCATCAATGAAGGCGGAATCATCATCATCAGTGTGAAACTCCATGGCATCATCCTCCAGGTACTTGTCATCATCACTGAGGTAAGAGTAGAGATCTCCTTGGATATATTCACCTTCCTCCTCCTTTGCTTTAAGCTGGATCTCCTATTCACGGATGGTCTTCTCGAGAGTGGCCACCTTCTTGCAAAGACGATTTATGGTGCGATCCTTCTTGTCACACTGATGACGAAGTGATTGGCGCTCCTTGGCAAGGATTGCGAGGGCCTGGTCCTTCTTGACTGCAATGGCATAGTTGTGGTTGGCATAGGCACGAGCGTTGTCCAAATCCTTCTGTCTATCATACAACATGAAGTCAAGATTATCCACCTGATGCTTTAGCTCCGGGTGTCCTGGCATCTCCAATGGCATGCCCATAGAATCACGCCTTGCGTAGTGAGCAAAGCGAGTTCCATGGATTTGGTTGATGTTTTGTCCACATAGACGGGCAAGAGCTTCATGCATGGCCCTGGCTAATCCATCTAGCCAGTTGTTCTCCCTCAAGCTGAATTGGATCTTCTCTGAAGTGGGTGCTTCCATCTTGCCTCTGAGATCTGCAATTATCAGCCACTATAGTTCTTCTCCTGGCTGATCATTGAGTTGGGCCCCGAAGAACTCCGGGTGCGGGCGCTCAAGATACTCTACGAGTGCATCTAGATCCCTCTCAAAGATTAGGTGGCCTCTGTTTCCCAGCTGGTAGAACTTGCTATACTTGACCTCCATCTATAAGAATTTAGGGTGAGCAAGTTAGTGAGGTGATCAAGTGTGTCAAATTTTTATGTAGGTTTGAAAGAATATTTGAGGAACATGATTTTTTTGAAAGAATCTCAAGGATAAGAGAGGGAATAGGTTTTCATAAATACTCACTTCTTTTGTTTTGAAACTAAGTTTTTGGTTCAAGAGTCCATTCTAACCAGGGTCTCCTATGGTCAGGATGGCTCTGATACCAACTTGTCAACACCCGAATTTTTAATCCCAGATGCCTGTTATGCCATACCTTGCAATCCCAGGATTACCATTTTTGCGAGACATAATAGAATTGGTACCACAGTATATCATCCATTACAAACCATAATAAAGGTCTTACAAATAAACGATCTCATGACCCAGTTTTAATACAATCAAAGCAGCGGAAAGTAAACGTAGTAGGGCTCCATCTTCAGGGTCATAGGCAATGCTGACGATGGTAGATGATCCTAGTTGTCATAGACCTCCTGTTGTCCATCTTCCTGGTAGTCCTCCTCACAGTATGGCCACGGGAATAGCCAGGGATAAAGCCATGAGTACTCTTTAAGTACTCGCAAACTATAAAAAGTAAGGTAGTTCTAGTAGGAATCTTAAGCTCTAGGTTTATTTGCAAAAGGCCAGGTTTATTTCTAACTGAGTTTAGAAGTAAATAAAACTAATTTAATGTTCTACATCACCTAAGTGCGAACCTAGTTTTCATGTCCACAACCCTGTTGTGGTCAAGTCAAAGTCATAGTTCAATTCACAAGTCATTTTCAAAACATCTGACAACGGAACAGTATGGACACTCCAACTGTCCATAACCGCGGACGCGACTATTCAAATAGTCTAACACTCTGCATAGGTGGTACACTTTCACCACAAAATTCGATACATCCGTCAGGGATAACCCTGAATCATCATACTTAGTATGCGGATAATCAATCATAACCTTTCAATTACATACCCTAGTATAGGCACCTCCCCTATGATCTTGGCCTCCCAGCCATGGCCATCTGCCATCCTGGGCATTGCATAGGTGGACATTCATCATGAGGTAGCCTCAGCTCAACCTCTTCTGCAAGGGAACCCATACTAAGGCATATAAACTTCCAGTTAAGTCCTACCCAATTCAGGTATTGTGGTTGTATAGTAAAATTAGAATGGTATCGCATCCGAACCCAACCATCAGGTGTTTATAAAGGGCCAAGGCTCATGCCTCAACATTTTCATCCTCAAATCCTTTTGTGTTCATAACACATGTCAAAACATTTCAATAGAATGAAACATCATTCCAAGGTTTTCATAATCATTTTCACCAAGTATTCCCATCTAAAGTGATCAACTTTATGCTTAGCACTAGCCACTAAGGTTGAGGGTATTCACTAATGAGGGGTGTTAATCAAGTGTAACTATCCATCTCTAGTTTTATGCCTTTTGATGACATCTAAGCATAACTACTTAGGCCTAGTTTTATACTCTTTATGGTATCTATCCTATTTGTCCAATACTCACAAAACACTAACTAGAGGTAAAGAACTTTGGTAAAAGTAAAGAAAATAAAGCTTGTAAGTAAAACTTGGGATTGGTATAATCAAGGTTGCATAACCAAAGCAGGCCTAATGCATCTTGCATAGATTATGAAGTTGGCAAGTGTTAACTTGCATAGTTCTAGCTTGCATAGTTATGAACTTGCAAGTGTTAGCTTGCCTTGAGTAGTGCAGTGGTTGAAGTTGTCTTCTTCGTAGTAGTAGTAGTACTCCTCCTCCTCGTATCCCGGATCAGTACTAGCGTCTATAAATGAATACGGGGTACACAATCAGCAAACAATACTTAACTATTTCTATTTAGCAAACTAAGGTTCACACTAGATGATCTAGCATCATCACATGAAATAAAGACTTGGTCTTATTTATCTTATTTTAGAAAAGTAATTTCTACTCATTGAAAAATTCTTAAGATTTAATATTCTCCGATTAAAATATGGGATCATGTTGACACATGTCATCACCACATATTCTAATACTTGGGAATGTTATTTAAAGTGTTGGTCATATTTTATAAAGTTTAAAATTACTTTTTAATACAATTAAAGTGACTAGAAATGCCCATATAGCATTATTTTAGTACTAGTCCAATATCTCTGCATTTAAACCTAAATATTTTTACATATTCAGATAGATCTTGTCAAATGTGATTTTTGAGAGGTGGAATCAACTCAAAAGCATTTATGGTTAATTTTTGAAAAATGTTTGAAGTGGGAATAGTCTCTGCCTTGTTATATTTGGTATAGGTAATCTATAATTTCCAATGGTTTGAATCCAACGGGTTTGGATAGATAATTTGAATATCTTTCTAACAAAATTGGAATCATGCAATTTGGTTCAGTGAATCTCTTTGAATTGATTTTTGAATCTACTGACAAAATCTGGTTTTAGCTAAAATGGAAAAGAATTATTTGAATCGCTGGGCTATGCGCGGGAAAGTAAACGGGCCGACCCAGCTGCACTGCGCTGGCGCATCGGGCTGCTGATAGGGGGTCCCACTAGGCAGTGGCTCATCTAACCCGAAACGATATGTTTCAACCTGAGCCCTACGATTAGAACACGATCTAACGGCTCACATGCATCGTCTACATCGAACAGCTCTGGAGAGAAACTAAACCTAATGCAGAAGTGGGGGTCGTGTGAGGCTCACCAGGGCTCCAGCTAGGGTCGGCGATGGGGGCAAAATGGGGTTATTGTCGACGGCGGTTCGAGGCGCGGTCACAGCAGCTCCTGGGGTGGCTCCAATCGACGGCTTCGTTACTCCTCTACAGCAGCGGACTCCGGCTAAATTCGGGCGGGCTGGTGCTCGCCTTGCTCCGAGGAGAGGTGTGGGAGGTTATGTGAGGAGTGGGGAGTGAGATGGTGTGGTGAATGGAGGCTGGGGCGGCCTCTATTTATACACCGGCGAAGGGGACAGTGCGGGATGGTTTGGCTCCTCCGGCGAGGGCGGTACAACGAGCTATTGGCGTGGCTGAGGGTATGGTTCGACACGGTGCTTCAGGTCGGTCGTCACATGCTTAATGGCGCGGCAAGGGGAGGTCGAGAATGGTCGGGCGCAGGCGGTGTTCTACGCGGGAGCGGCAGCGTTTGAGACGGCCCACAGTGGCTACGGTCCACGTGGCGGTCAACGGGCATGTCTGGAGAGTAGCTAGGGTCATGGCGAGTGTGTGCACGTGCGGAGAGGGTGAGGCGCGGCATGTGTGCACGTGTCGGCTTCGGAGCTCTGGCGCGCTCTCGGCGTGGCAGCAGAGAAATGGGTGTGGCGGTTTTCAGGTGGTCTACAGCTTGCCTGCGGTCGAGGGTTGGACAGGGGGTGGTAATGGACGGTGGCCTGCCTCCTGGACATCATGGACGAGGGCGGCGCTGGCTATGGCGAGTGGTTCTTGGTCGGCCGGCGCGGCAAGCTTCGGGCGGCGCTGCACTGGCGCAACGGTAAAGGGGCGTGCGTGTCTTGCGCTGATGGGTGTTGGGGTAGACTAGGGGAGTGAAGAGGGGGGAAATGGGTGAGTGATCACTGCTCAAAACAGTAAAAGTATGCCAAGGTCTTCTGTGTCTGCCAGGTGCTCGACCAAATGGCCGCATGAATTCAAATTTGAAAATTTTGAATGAAATTTGGTGAGTGTTCTGAGTACTTGCTTGAGTGTCTCTGGTTGCTTGGAAAAGTCAAGGTGAATTGATTTTAGTGGTTTTTACAAAATGGTGATCTTAGCACATACACTTGATTCAATTTTGAATTGTCCTTTAAATAGATTTGAAAATAGTTTCTGTGAGTTTTTAAAATGGGCTTGGGTTCACTTTGACTTGGTCTAGCAAGGGGTGAAAAGAATTGGAAATGTTTCTATTAGAAATCTTTTACTAGGAATACTCAAAGTGGTCTAGTGGTTAATTTTGGTCAAAATGACCATTTGATCATATGATCCTTATTTGAATTTCCTTGCTTTTGATTTTGTTTTTAATTGGCTTAGATGATGTAGTATTCATCTTTAAACCATTCCTTATCACTTGTAGCAAACAAACATGGCAATTTCATTCAATCATACACTAATGCAAATCACACATACACTCATATTAAAATTAATAATAAAAGTTTTTGTTAACCCTAAACTTGGGTGATTAGAACTTGATAATCTTGATTAATATTTTTGGGGTGTTACACCTACCCCACACAACCAACAACCTCCCGCACACCAAGTCCCTACCACCGCCGTCGTCGCATACACCAAGGCCGCCATCCTTCTTAGCGTTAGACACATCTGGGATCCCACCTGCACCTCCCTGCTCGATTCACCACAATCACGAGCTTGCCTCCACCTCGGGCTTCTCTTCCCGCGGTCAAGACCATCCTCAAGTGGCATCACGTGGCCTCCTCTATTTGTTTACCCCACCCAACTCCTGTTGATACATGTTGGTTTATCACAATGCGTATGTGTGGTGTAGTGGCAATTAGAAGTTGAGATTTGGGAGATGCAGTGAAGTGTTGGCAGACTGTTGAAGATGGCGTGATGACCGGAGGCACCTAGACTTGTGGTGATGTGGTGTTGTTGGTGTGACCCGGGAAGATGACTATAGTGTACTGTGGGCTTTGGTACTAAAATATAGCCGACAATATCTCCTTCACGGATTAGTCGGAACCACGAGAACATCAGCATGGACCCGATGATTGAGAGCCCGAGGACATCTTCCTCTCGGACCTGAAGACCCCGAACTTGGAGTCCGAAGGCCGATCCCTCCGGACCACCAAGTTCTTCCCGAATTCGAAGACCAATCTCGCCAAACCCCTCCGAACCAAGACCTCCGCCCTAATGTGTGACCCATATCCGAGACCCTATTTTTATAATATGACATTACACATGTTGCATATTAAATTGTTCATGTCGCATACATATTTTGTGGTTTGGGGGCATTATGCCGATTCACCTCATAATTAAATATGGAGACTATATGCGTGCTAATCTAGTCTTCTATTGGCTCCATTTAAATTTGTGTAGCAAACATGTGCCATGTTTTGCCTTGTTAAGACAACATTTCAATTGTGGGGTATCTAAATAACATGAACCATCTATGTATTGTCAGGATCCCGGTTTCTCTTAACACTACCTAGTTGCATCGCATCTTCACCATGCCATGCATCATGTAAATATAGAGAATACACAATGTTTATGGGAGCAAAATGTGCCTAAATAATTGATAAAGTACTTTATTATTGTTCTCACGCATCACCCATTCCATGCGATGTTATAACATGCAAGTGTGCATCATTCCATCATGGCATACCTTGTTTGCTTGTTGCATATGATTTATATGATTATGTAATGTATTTATTTCGGCACTTGTGTGTTTGGTTTTTATCCGGATAGACGTTGAGCAAGGAGAATACCAGGAGCCTCAGGAGTATTACCTCAATCCATCTTATTCCGCAACTGAACTGCTAGGCAAGAAATTCCCCATGCTTTCATACATATAGTACCTATGGTTCTATCTTACTCTTGCATCATTGAGTCGCGATTGCATTAAATTGAATCCCAAGTATTGCATAGCCTTTACTTTTAAACCCCACCAAAGCTTGTACCTCAACCCCATGAGCCATTACTACGGGAGTTGTTTGAGCCATGCGAGTCGTAGAATTGCATGTGTAGGGTTTGTGCGAGTCTTTCGATAACGAGTTACCTAAACAACTTAATCTGAGTAGTAATGGGACAACTAATGAAAGAGGCACCGATGAGCATTATCTGCTATTTGGTTCTTTAAGCTCACTTGTGTTCCATAGGACCCTGAGTACTTGATTCATGTTCCTTGACTATTTGCACTATCCACATACGGGAGACTTTATGGATCCCCCTTCGCCTGATCTTGATTCACACTTTATTTCTTGGGGACACAAACTAGTTTGGGGTTTTATTACTATCATCATCACCCAATACACTTGTCAGGTGCATAGGTGCACTAGTTCAGCGAAGAGATAGTGAAATACAAGTGGTATGGATAATTATAAGTGGTAACCGTGATAGAAAATAGATTGATGGCGTGGAAGAGACTAAAGGCAAACTGAAATAAAGATGGCAACAAGCAAGCATTTAACAAATCTAATTGCAAACGGTGTATCAATGCTTAGAAACAAGGCCTAGGGATCATACTTTCACTAGTGAACACTCTCATATAAATATATTCTCTTTATGATACTACTCTTAACTACTCTCCGGTTGAACACTCTAATCGATGGTAGGGCTATAACAGCACACCTCAAAGTAAGTCTTTCCCATCTAGAAAACCCCACACTGTCACCTTGAGTACTAGATGAGTCCAACAAACACCACAATTTCATAAAGACATCCAACTCCAAATATAACTCATAACAAGTATTTGTAATCTCTAGCTTAAGTGCCACCATGGTGAGCACGCTGTCACTTTCACACACATGGGGAGAGCAGAGATTTATGAAAGCACTTGAGTAGCAAGGTAGATCTATAGATTACAAGCTCATGATCACAATATGATCATGCATAGAGAGAGAGAGAGATGAACACATAGCTACCGGTAGAACCCTTAGCCTCGAGAGAGAACTACTCCCTCCTCATCATGGGAATTAGCAATGGTGATGGAGATGGCGGTGGAGATCGATGGAGATGGATCTGGGGGCACTTCCCCATCCCGGCAGGGTGCCGGAACAAAGACTTTCTGTCCCCCGAATCTCCCCTTCAGTGGCGGCACCGCTGCGGAACTTTTCGTGGCTGGAGGCTTGATTATTTAGGGTTTTGGTATCGGGGGGCTCTTATAGGCGAAGGAGGCAAGGTCGGTGGAGTGCCAGGGGGCCCACACCACCTGGTGGCGCGGGTAGGGCTAGCCCGCGCCTGGGGGGTGTGGCTAGGCCCTGGCCCTCCTCCGTCTCGTATTCTGGCTCCGTGAGTCTTCCGGTAAAATAGGAACTTTGGCGTTTGTCCCGTCCAATTCCGAGAATATTGATTTTCTGACTTTCCTGGAACCAAAAACAGCAGAAAACAGGCAACTGGCACTGTGGCTCTTGTTAATAGGTTAGTCCAAGAAATCATATGAAAAGTACTCCAAAGTTGGAACAAAACACAAGAAAGTAGATAAAACCAAGCATGGAACATCAAAAATTATAGATACATTTGCAATGTATCAACATCCCCAAGCTTAACTCCTGCTCGTCCTCGAGTAGACAAGTGATAAAAAGAAAGAATAATTTTTGAGGTGACATGCACCATCAAAGACTTGATCAAAGTATTTGCAAAACATTCAAAGCTGGGATCATAGTACTTCAATCATAGCATGAAAGACAAAGTTCTAGCAATAAGACAAAGAAAGTATGATGCAACATGAAAAGGCACAAACAATGAATAACAATGCTTTGCAAGACGTTTGTTTGTTTCACATAAAGAAAACATGGCATACTAGTATTCAGCTTGTCCCTCAATAGAGTAGCAAATATAAATGCATAGGACACCTTCAAAGTTCATAAGAGTGACTAGATACAATAGTTTAAAACAAGCAATATCAAAGTATGCATCAATCAACTAGTCTTGGGACAATGCACATAGAACTAAGAATGGCCACTATGCTCTCAAATTAGGTGCATAAAGATAGAAGGTGGAGACTCAATATAATGGTGGAAGAAAGGCCTTTATAAAAGGAAGTAGGGATTCAAGTCTCATAAAGAGCTTCCAAAAATTATGGTACTTATAGCTTTCAGCTCTCATTGCCCCTATCATAAGCATCTTGAAGTGATTAAGGTTAAAGTGAACAAACTATGGTGTACATGCTTGACGAAGTATAAGTCAGAAATCTCATGTCCCTTGTATACGAGGGTCGCTCCTCATGCTACTCAAGTTTAATCGCCGGTAAGTTCTTGTCATCGTAAGTACATGTGTATCATAGAGAACCGCCAACGGGCTACCCCTTGCCCGATGATACAGAAGAATCCCCATATCAAAATGACAAGGCAAGCAGACAACGAGCATCTCAGCATTCTTCTTATTTACCATGGGAATATGGTGCTTTTTTCTCTCTTTCCTCTTTTCATAGTATCTCTTTTTTTCTCTTTTTCTCTTTTTTTTCTCAATATAGGACTCTTTTTTTATAAAAAGAATGCTTCATAGACAGCTCATTATGGTTACGCTGCAGGTTTCCACCATGTCAGCATGGATTAGACCAGCGGCCCAGGCGTTTCTCTAACACATATACATAACTCCATGGACTTACAAGCTCCCCTTTCATTTCACACCAACGACATCCATATACAAAAGAGCATAATATCAACTAGGTACAAGTACCAAGTGCAATGTTGAAAGCATTCCCCATGAAAGCATGGTTCTGCTAATTCCCAACAAATAAGTGCAAGCATATACAACACAGAAGACACAATGGTTCAAGTTTATTAAGGGCAAGTAAAGTAAAGTGTGCCATCAAGTTCGTGAGAGCTTTAATCACTAGTTTTCTCATAACAAGTGGAAGGTAAACAAAAGCATGAATATATTTGGAATAGCATAAGCTAGTAGGTAGGTATGGTGGACTCTTATGAATAACTTGGTTTAGGGAGTTGGATGCATGAGTTAAACTCATACTTTGTTGTGGAGGCTAGCAAAAGACTGGGAGCGACAAACTAAGAGAGCAATAATGGCCATAATCATGCAGAGCGACAAAACATCATTGATCAAAGCATAAAGTGATACTACAAGTTGAAAACTAAAGGATCAAAAAGGCTTATGGTGGCTTGGGATAGTCATAACATGGTGTGAGCATGTGCCAAGTCAACCCAAATAAAGCATCAAAGCAGAATACCACTATACTATGCTTTAATACGCTAAAACAACGCATGATTCATCCAAGGCACATTAAGCAATCTCAATTGTTTATAACAAGTCATGATACAGCAAATAATACTAAGCATAAAGCCAAAACAATATCAAGCATGGCATGACGAAGCATAGGCCACAGTCAAAAACAAGCTCTCTTTAACACTTAAGCATGAACTTTCCTACTCTTTTCCAAACCAAACCAAACTATTTGCAAACCAATGCATGAAAGAGGGGGTCCAACCAATTTATTCAGAAAACTAAGCAAAGCAAACGAAAAAAACAAAACGAAAACGAAAAAGAAGACGCTCCAAGAAAATCACAACTGTGCATGAAACAATAAAAATGAAGTGTTTGGAAGAAACCTGGGATTTTTATTGATGAAGAAGGGGATGCCTTGGGCATCCCCAAGCTTTGACGCTTTTACTTCTTGGATATTTCTTGGGGTGACACGCGTGGAATCCCCAAGCTTAGCTTTAGTCCATCCTTCAGCTCATTACTCATTCCTTCCATACACCTGAAATTTTTCCTTCATACAAAACTTCACACAATCTTTATTAGCAACATTAGTGCACTTAAGATAAATAAGTCTTAAGGTTCAGTTCTAACACCAAATAAACTTCGATTATAACACTAGCTACTGTAGCACTTCCCTCAAAAAGCTCAATTCCCAAAAAGAACTCAAAAAGGAACCAACAAGAAGCAAATGCAGAAAAATGACAGAAATCTGTCAAAACAGATCAGCAGGTCAAGACGAAATTTTTCGAAGACCTTCTGTTGCTCAAATCGAAAAGTGTTGAACTAACGAAAGTTATATAACAACCTGGGGCAGAAGCACCAAAAATTACAGCTCAATCCGACAAACAGAGCTCTCTCATGAATTTTTACGGTGACGCACAGAAATCTGTTTCGGGACAGCAACTTTCCCAATCATTACTTCTCTCTCATTAGAGGTTACTCTTGTCACAAAAAGCAAATAAAAAGGATAAGGAGAGGTTATTATAGAGGTAATAACTTTCAAGACTTAACTAAAACTTTTGGGTTATCTCCCAATAAGTACTTTTCTTTAACGCTTTTAAGTTAGGCATGATAGTTTGAGAAGATGCTCCAATAAGACATATGAATTGAAGTAAAAGTGAGCATCAAGAAGCAAATTCAAAACACATTTAAGTCTAACCCACTTCCTATGCATAGAGATCTTGTAAAGAAACAAGTCATAAAAGCACAAAGCAATAAGCATAGTAAAGCAAAACAAGTGCAACTTTAAGACTTTCAACATAAAGAGGGGAAGCTTAATATTATTGAGATACATAAAACCATGTTTCCCTCTCTCATAATAACTTTCAGTAGCATCATGAATAAAATTAATAATATAACTATCACATAAAACATTCTTATCATGATCCACATGCATATAATAATTATTACTCTCTACATAAGCATAGTCATTCTTATTAATTGTAGTAGGAGCAAATTCAACAAAATAGCTATCATTATTATTCTCATCACCATAATCATCAAATATAGGAGGCATATTGTAATCATAATTACTTTGACTCCTCGGTAGTAGGTGGACTTAAAATATCATATTCATCATTGTAGTCATCATATATTGGAGGCATAGTATCATCAAAGTAAATTTTCTCCTCCATGCTTGAGGGACTAAAAATATCATGCTCATCAAAACTAGCTTCCCCAATCTTAGACTTTTCCATAGCATTAGCAATAATGGTGTCCAAAGAATTCATACTAACAACATTGCTATTAGCATGCAAATAAAGTTCCATAGGTTTTTTAATTTTCTCTTCAAACACTTCATGTCCTAACTCAAGATAAAGACTATAAAGCTCTCTAATTTTGTTGTTGTTTTCCATTAAGCCTAACTAGTGAAAACAAGAAACAAAACGACCAAATTGCAGAATCTAAAGGAAATAACTTCGAGTACTCACACCAGAAAATAGGCGTTTGCCATGGAAGGTTCTTCTTCTTTAATCCTCCGGTGTGAATACCTTTTACCTTACCTCCCCAGCAACGGCACCAGAAAATAGCTTGATGTCTACGCACTTCTATTCTTGTAGACAGTTGTTGGGCCTCCAAGTGCAGAGGTTTGTAGAACAGCAGCAAGTTTTCCCTTAAGTGGATCACCCAAGGTTTATCGAACTCAGGGAGGAAGTGGTCAAAGGTATTCCCTCTCAAGCAACCCTGCAATCAAGATACAAGAAGTCTCCTGTGTCCCCAACACACCCAATACACTTGTCAGGTGCATAGGTGCACTAGTTCAGCGAAGAGATAGTGAAATACAAGTGGTATGGATAATTATAAGTGGTAACGGTGATAGAAAATAGATTGATGGCGTGGAAGAGACTAAAGGCAAACTGAAATAAAGATGGCAACAAGCAAGCATTTAACAAATCTAATTGCAAACGGTGTATCAATGCTTAGAAACAAGGCCTAGGGATCATACTTTCACTAGTGAACACTCTCATATAAATATCGTCTCTTTATGATACTACTCTTAACTACTCTCCGGTTGGACACTCTAATCGATGGTAGGGCTCTAACAGCACACCTCAAAGTTCATATTTCCCATCTAGAAAACCCCACACTGTCACCTTGAGTACTAGATGAGTCCAACAAACACCACAATTTCATAAAGACATCCAACTCCAAATATAACTCATAACAAGTATTTGTAATCTCTAGCCTAAGTGCCACCATGGTGAGCACGCTGTCACTTTCACACACATGGGGAGAGCAGAGATTTATTAAAGCACTTGAGTAGCAAGGTAGATCTATAGATTACAAGCTCATGATCACAATATGATCATGCATAGAGAGAGAGAGATGAATACATAGCTACCGGTAGAACCCTTAGCCTTGAGAGAGAACTACTCCCTCCTCATCATGGGAATCAGCAATGGTGATGGAGATGGCGGTGGAGATCGATGGAGATGGCTCCCGGGGCACTTCCCCGTCCCGGCAGGGTGCCAGAACAGAGACTTTCTGTCCCCCGAATCTCCCCTTCGGTGGCGGCTGCGCTGCGGAACTTTTCATGGCTGGAGGCTTGATTATTTAGGGTTTTCGTATCGAGAGGCTCTTATAGGCAAAGGAGGCAAGGTCGGTGGAGTGCCAGGGGGCCCACACCACCTGGTGGCGCGGGTAGGGCTAGCCCGCGCCTGGGGGGTGTAGCCAGGCCCTGGCCCTACTCCGTCTCGTATTTTGGCTCCATGAGTCTTCCGGTAAAATAGGAACTTTGGCTTTTGTCCCGTTCAATTCCGAGAATATTGATTTTCTGACTTTCCTGGAACCAAAAACAGCAGAAAACAGCCAACTAGCACTGTGGCTCTTGTTAATAGGTTAGTCCAAGAAATCATATGAAAAGTACTCCAAAGTTGGAACAAAACACAAGAAAGTAGATAAAACCAAGCATGGAACATCAAAAATTATAGATACATTTGCAATGTATCAAGCACTTGTACTATTTAGGAATGCGGAATGTTTACGTGGTATCAATAAGCCTAGTCACACTTTTGGGTTCCCAGTCGTTTACATCCATTGTCGCAAACCCTAGGTCCGTCTTGGAGCCGGTCAACTTCGTTGCGGGTAGCCTATTGGGGTGGCCCCTATAATAATTTATGAATCCTATGAATGCATTCTCGTGAGGCCTCGTTGCATTTTATTTGGTTCTTCCTGAGGTTGATCGTGTGTGTGTTGCTATGTGTGCACCACTTCAGGGTAAATCTTTCTGGAAGCCATGTCCACGGTTATGGACGACTTGGAACACAGTTTCTCGGTCATAGACAAGCATAACTAAAGTACCGCCTTTAATTTGACCAAAGCTTGACTACTAATTAGTGCAAAATTCATGGAATGGTTAATAAAATTGCCAACAGATGGGATGTTCTACCGCCTTCTGATTCGGTAAGCGAGAAGGAGGCCGAGCGATGTTTATTTATGTTACTCATATAACTATTGTATCTAATAAACGAGCCATGTCCATCTCTTGTTGGGCGGATGTGTAGCGTGTCTCTATAGAACTGTTAGCTATTATATTTCGCAGCAATTGCATCACCCCAGGTTGTTCCCTTTAGATGCATTAAGACTTGCTGAGTACCACTAGGGTCTCACACGATTAATATTTAGTTCAGAGGGACATGTATACTCTTGATGACCCACACGTATAGGGGGTATATCGCAGTATTTTCGATAAGTAAGAGTGTCGAACCCAACGAGGAGAAGAAGGTGCTGGCTAGTGGTATGGATCAGGAATTCTCTGCATATACTTAGCAAACGGATTTTTAGGTTTTTTTTGATATAGCAAGTAAACAAAGTACGAGTAAACAAAAGACAGTGGAAATAAATGCAGCAAGTGGCCCAATCCTTTATGCAGCAAAGGACAAGCCGGTTGTATTACTTAAGATGACCAAACGTTCTCGAGGAAACATGGAAAGACTGTCAAGTGCTTTCGCTTCATATAGTCGATTAATCTTCTTTAGCTTGCTAAGTGTTGTGTGGGTGAACCTGTGCTAATGTACCGCCCCATCCAAGACTAATACATACTTGTGATTATACCCCTTGCAAACATCTGTAAGTACAAGAAAGTAATTAAGGTAGAAACCTAACCACATCTTTAAACTCTAAGACCCTTACGTCCCTTGTGCAATGGTTTCCTAACGGGGGTTCAGGTTTCTGTCACTCCGGCAACCCCTACGATTAGTAGCCAAATACACAATGCATTCCCCTAGGCCCATATAGGTGAAGTGTCATGTAGTCGACGTTCACATGACACCACTAGAATAAGTACACCACAACTTAAATAACAATCTATTGAATCTTTCTCAACGCAACTCCACTACTAACAATAAGACTTCTCCCATGTCCTCAAGAACAAATGAACTACTCACAAGACATCATATGGATCATGATCAGAGATGGAATAATGATGTATAACAATCTGAACATAAACAATAATTCAATGGTTCACTCAATAGCATCAACTACAAAGAGTAATCAACACCGAGAAAGTTTCCCTATGAACTATGCAAGATTCAACTCAATTGTTACAGCAATATGGAGATGGTGATGAGGGTGCTGATGGTGATGATGGTGGTGATGATGATGATCCCGATGAAGTCCAGCTTGATGGTGGTGTTGATGGCGACGATCTCCCCTCTCCGGGAAAGAATTCCCCCGGCAGAAATCTGTCTGCAAGAGAGATCTTTCTCTCTCGGCGTTTTCCGCCCCGCAGAGGCGGCAGAATCTTTCTGTGGTCCCTCCCTGAGTCTTAGGGTTTCGTGGAGATGATATATGCCAGAGGGGAGAGGCTGGAGTGGGCCAGGGCGGCCACACCACCTCTAGGCACGGCCTAGGCCTGCACACACCATGGGGTGGTGTGGGCCCCCTGTGGCCCACCTCCACTCCATCTTCTGGCATCCTTAGTCTTCTTGAAAAATAGGATTTTCTGTATATTTTTCCGGATTTTCTGATCTTCGTGAATTTTGCCTCCAAACAGCACATTTTCCATCA
Source organism: Avena eriantha (assembly GCA_910589775.1). Taxonomy (NCBI): domain Eukaryota; kingdom Viridiplantae; phylum Streptophyta; class Magnoliopsida; order Poales; family Poaceae; genus Avena; species Avena eriantha. Next base: position 331,913,631 of record OU342742.1, on the reverse strand, counting down.
AAATCCTGACTACAGCGGTCCATGCTCCAAAAGTCATCAATCATGCAAAAATAGATGAAATAACATAAGTATCACCTCTCAATACGAAATATATCAATGAATAATAGTGAATTAAGACATAGAGTAGTGATGCAAAATGGACGTAGCAACTCCCCCCAAGCTTAGACTTCGCTTGTCCCCAAGCGAAACTGAGCTCAATAAACATGACCTCAGGTTTATGGAGTGAAGAGTCGATAAAAGAATACGGACAAGAAGCATCACATTCATCAAATACATAGATCATAATAGAATACAACTCACTATTATATAACTCAACTTGTAATGATTAAAGGAAACACAATAAAGATACGTAAAGTGAATCATAATTGGTAATGGCAAACTTAGCTCTTAGTCGAAGAATAGTTGATAATTTGCTGGAGTTCACAAATAGCTGTTTTTTCAATGATAGCTTTCAAAGTAGTAAACATCAAGATAAGAGCAATGTGCAAAACAAGGAACATAAGAAACATGATTGAATAAATCATCATATGAAAGAATGAAACAGATCAACTCAAAATACTTGCTGAGATAGAAGGGAGTAGGTTTACTGACTCAACTACAAAGTAAAAGGAAGGCCCTTCAAAGAGGGAAGCAGGGATTTCAAGTCTCATAAAGAGCTCCCAAAAATTATGATACTTACTAGCTTTCAGCTCTCATTGCCCCTATCATAGGCATCTTTAGGTGATTAAGGTTAAAGTGACACAACTAAGAGGATATGCTTGACAAGTTATAAGTTGAAATCTCATGCCCCTTACTTATGAGTACCGATCCTCATGCTACTCAACTTCAGTCACGAGCAAGGTGTTGTCATTGTAAATATATGCATATCATTGAGAACCGCCAACGGGGTACCCCTTGCACATGACACAGGAGCTATCCCATAATCAAAATGACAAGGCAAGCAGACAATGAGCATCTCAGCGATCTTTTTATTTGCTATTTGCATAGGTTTTTATTGAGGATGCTTCATAGAATGCTCACTATAGTTATGCTGCAAGTTTCCACCATGATTAGGCATGGCTTAGGCTAGCAGCCCAGGCATTTCTCTAACACACATATAAACTCCATGATCTTACAAGTTCCACTTTTATTTCACACCGCCGGGATCCATAAGCAAAAGAACATGATATCAACTAGGTACAAGTACCAATTGAAGTGTTGAAAGCGGTCCCCATGATACATGGTTCAGCTAACTTCAACTCATAAAGCGCAAGCATATACGCAACAAAGAAGGACCCAATGGTTCAAGTTTATTAAATGCAGGAAAGTAAAGTGTGCCATCAAGTTCGTGAGAGCTTTAATCACTAATTTTCACATAACAAGTTTAATTTGGGAGGTAGATAAAACAAGAATTTACTTGGAATAGCAATAATGCTACTAGGTAGGTATGGTGGACACAAATGGCAAAGGTTTTGGTTTAAAGGAGTGGATGCACGAGAAGAATACCCTCTCAGTACAGGTTTTTGGCTAGCAAGGCTGGGTAGCAAGTATAAGAGTTGAACGAAACAAACAAACATACAAGTGATAAAGACAAACATGCAATCTTCCTTGGAAGCACAAAAGATCTTAACTAGAGAATACTAAACTTATGAGCAAATCAAGAAAGAAAGATGATGAAATTATTTTTCTCTAGAGTACTTCTATCTTTTTCTTTTTCTTTTCAACTCTCAAAAAGGTGTTGCTACTGACCGAGCCAGGTTTGCCGAAACCAACTAAATTAACTCAATGATCCCAGAGTGCTACTAATACTAACAACAAGATCAATCATATAACCACGAATTAAAAACTAATATAAGCTATGCAAAAGAGTGAATGATAGAACTTCTCATTAATATTCCATAACGGAAACTCACACTAATGAGAGAGGGGAAACTTCCATAATGCAAACCATACTACATAATAACTCCTCTATTCATGATATGACTCTACTAATAAGGTAAAAAGATAGAAGATAGTGTTATGATACCGCGGCACTCCCCCAAGCTTGGAACAAACCAAGGGGATGCCAAACCTGATGACAAATTACTCCTTAGGTGGTGGTGGTATCCTCTTGATGAGCTCTCTGATTAGTTTCCCCAAGTCCTCAATCTCGAAAGTGAGATTACGAATCAGCTGTGAATTTTGCTCAATGCGGCTCATGATCATGTCGTGTTGAGAATTCCAGCTCTTGCTATTCTTTCCCCACTCTTCCTCTTTGAAGTCGTCTTTTCCTGCATGGCTAGAACGAGGCAAATCCCAATTGGAGGGTAATTTCCCCTTGGGTATATTCTGGTATTGATGCTCATGGATAAGGGTATGGAAAGGATTCTTGGTGCGTGGAGGAAGTGACCAGGGATCTGAACGGTGATGAGGAGGCTTCCCTCCAATGGCTGGATTTGCCACCATTCCAATGCTTGCAATGGTAGTGCCGGTGTGCGGACATTGGCCTTGCTCCTCTTCACCTTCACTCTTGATCTCCTTCTCCTTCCCGGGGTCTTGGAGGTCTTCCTCCATGGGCTCCTTCCCTTTATCCTTGGCAGACACCATTGTGCTTCTAAACTTTCAAAGAGTATGTCCTGGCAGAAACAGATGGAAACAAAAACACGACGAAAACACGATATACGGACCTCGGGGGATCGGGGGGTTATATATTACGAAGTTTCATATCAAAAGGAAGGTACTAGGTGAAAACGAGTCAGAGGCAGAGTCCTGGGTGGACTCACCACCTGGTGGCGCGGCTAGGGGTGGGCCCGCGCCACATGGTGGTGTGAGCCACCCTGGCTCCGTTTCCGTCCCTTTTTCGCTTCATAGCTTTCCTTATTAACTGAAAACTGCAAAAATATAGTTGGATTGTATTTTCGCGGAACTTTTCTTACCAGAACTGTTACCTAGTTGGAAACGGACTCTGCAGGTCTCTGAATTTGGTATCTAGTAGATCCTTCCGAAGTCATCACTTGAATAACATCAATATCTTCATCTTCATACACTTAGTACTTGAGTCATAAAACCTTTCTCTTCCTTATTCCACCATTATCTCCACTTCCTTGAAATTTCTTTCACACAAAATTTCACACAGTTCTCATTAGCAACATTAGTATAAGTGAAGTGATAAAACCTTTTGAGTCCAACTTCAACTGTAAACCATCAAAACATAAGCTACTGTAGCAACTCCTTCCGAAGACCCAAAAATAATTCAAAAAGGAAATCGAATAAAGAAGCAAATGCAAGAGTAGCAAAATCTGTCAAAACAGACTAGCAGGTAAAGATCAATTTTTTTGAAAATCTTCTGTTGCTCAAATCAAAAAGTGCAAAACTAACGAAAGTTAAATAGCAACCTGGGGCAGAAGCACAAAAAATTACATCTCAATCCGACATACAGATATCTCTCACGAAGTTTTATGGTGAAGAACAAAAATATGTTTTGGGACAGCAACTTCCCCAAATCTTACTTCTCTCTCATTAGAGGTTGATCTTGACACAAAAACCAAACAAAACGGATAAGGAGAGGTTATTAACGAAGTAATAACTTCCAAGACTCAAAGAAACAAAAACAAACTGAAAGCAAAAACAAATTGGGTTGTCTCCCATAAAGCTCTTTCTTTACAGTCATTAAGATGGGCATGATAATTTTGAAGAAGCTCTCATAGGGATATGAATTGAAGTGAAAGAGAGCATTAAGAAGCAAAAACACACACATTTAAGTCTAACCCACTTCCTATGCAAGGAGATTTTGTAAACAAACAAGTTATTGAAACCAAAGGCAACTTGTATAAGAAGGCAAAAGAAGCGCAATATAAAAACTTTCAGCATAAAACGAGGAAACTTGATATTATTGAGATACATAAGAACACTTTTCCCTCTCTCATAATAACTTTCAGTATCATGCATAAACTTAACAATATATCTATCACAAGGACCAGCATAACAATGATCACTTATTCTAACGGAAAACACAGGAATACTAACTCTCATAACACTACTATGTGAAACAATATTAGAGGTATCCTTACAAAGGATAGTGTGTCCCTCTTCCTCATACTTAGTGACAAAGTCTTTCACGTTTGCTATCATAGGTTCATCAACCATTTGTTTATCAGGTTCAACAGCTTTACTTGTACTTTCATTAACCATACTAGCTATCATAGAATGTTCCTTTACCTTAACTGGAAAAGGCATTTTCTCAATATAAGGTTTAGGTAAAACATGATTAGCAATATAAACTTCAGTATTTCTTGCAGGAACACTTTTAGCAACATCTTTATAAGTCTCATGATACTTATTCCACTTCTTTTTAGGCACTTCAATGTAAGAAGCAAAGGCCTTAAAATAAGAAGCAATAGCTTGAGAGTCTAGACCATAAGCATTTTTAATATTTTGAAAGTCATCACTTCCCATAAAAGATTCAATGCATTCATAATCATAACTTATACCTGACTTTCTACCTTTGTCATTCTCCCAAGCTTCAGCATTGTCTTGAATACGGTCCAGAAGATCCCATTTAGCTTCTTCTTCCATATGAGTGAATGATCCAGCACAAGAAGCATCCAATAAATCCTTGTCATGTAGAGGGAGCCTTGCATAAAAGTTGTTGATAATAATATTGTTGGGGAGCTCATGAATGGGACATTTGAGCATTAGTAACTTCATTCTCCCCCAAGCTTGAGCTGTACTCTCTCCATCAAGAGGCCAAAAGTTGTATATTTGATTCCGATCTTTATGAATCTCACTAAGAGGATAAAACTTTGAATAAAAGAGAGGCACTATTTCCTCCCATTCGAGAGCTTGACCATTCTTCAACAGCTTATACCATTCCTCAGCTCTTCCTTTCAGTGATAATGAGAATAACTTCTTCTTAACTTGATCTGTAGTAATACCTGCACACTTGAACAACCCGCATAATTCGTGTATGAAGAGTAAATGATCACTGGGATGGACAGTTCCATCCCCAACATAGTAGTTATCCATAACACGATCAGTAATTCTTGTAGGTATTTTGAAAACATCTTTCTCAGCAGGTGGTGGCTTATCTACTACCTTAGCAGTGGTAGTAGCATTACCAAATAAGAAACTCAGCGAATTATCTATAACGAAAATAAAGCAACTAGCAGAAGTAAACAATACTCACAGTAGAAGTTTCCTTTACCATTTCCACTCTCCAATAACGCTTCACTCCCTGGCAACGGCGCCAGAAAATAGTCTTGATGACCCACAAGTATAGGGGGTGTATCATAGTATTTTCGAGAAGTAAGAGTGTCGAACCCAACGAGGAGCAGAAGGTGCTGGCTAGTGGTATGGATCAGGAATTCTCTGCAAATACTTAGCAAACGGATTTTTAGGGTTTTTTTGATATAGCAAGTAAACAAAGTACGAGTAAACAAAAGATAGTGGAAATAAATGCAGGAAGTGGCCCAATCCTTTATGCAGCAAAGGACAAGCCGATTGTATTACTTAAGATGACCAAACGTTCTCGAGGACACATGGGAAGACTGTCAAGTGCTTTCGCTTCATATAGTCGATTAATCTTCTTTAGCTTGCTAAGTGTTGTGTGGGTGAACCTGTGCTAATGTACCGCCCCATCCAAGACTAATACATACTTGTGATTATACCCCTTGCAAACATCCGTAAGTACAAGAAAGTAATTAAGGTAGAAACCTAACCACAACTTTAAACTCTAAGACCCTTACGTCCCTTGTGCAATGGTTTCCTAACGGGGGTTCAGGTTTCTGTCACTCCGGCAACCCCTACGATTAGTAGCCAAATACACAATGCATTCCCCTAGGCCCATATAGGTGAAGTATCATGTAGTCGATGTTCACATGACACCACTAGAAGAAGTACACCACAACTTAAATAACAATCTATTGAATCTTTCTCAACGCAACTCCACTACTAACAACAAGACTTCTCCCATGTCTTCAAGAACAAAACGAACTACTCACAAGACATCATATGGATCATGATCAGAGATGGAATAATGATGTATAACAATCTGAACATAAACAATAATTCAATGGTTCACTCAATGGCATCAACTACAAAGAGTAATCAACACCGGGAAAGTTTCCCCTATGAACTATGCAAGATTCAACTCAATTGTTACAGCAATATGGAGATGGTGATGAGGGTGCTGATGGTGATGATGGTGGTGGTGATTATGATGATCCCGATGAAGTCCAGCTTGATGGTGGTGTTGATGGCGACGATCTCCCCTCTCCGGGAAGAAATTCCCCCGGCAGAAATCTGTCTGCAAGAGAGATCTTTCTCTCTCGGTGTTTTCCGCCCCGCAGAGGCGGCAGAATCTTTCTGTGGTCACTCCCTGAGTCTTAGGGTTTCGTGGAGATGATATATGCCAGAGGGGAGAGGCTGGAGTGGGCCAGGGCGGCCACACCACCTCTAGGCACGGCCTAGGCCTGCACACACCATGGGGTGGTGTGGGCCCCCTGTGGCCCACCTCCACTCCATCTTCTGGCATCCTTAGTCTTCTTGAAAAATAGGATTTTCTGTATATTTTTCCGGATTTTCTGATCTTCGTGAATTTTGCCTCCAAACAGCACATTTTCCATCAAAATCCTGACTACAGCGGTCCATGCTCCAAAAGTCATCATTCATGCAAAAATAGATGAAATAACATAAGTATCACCTCTCAATACGAAATATATCAATGAATAATAGTGAATTAAGACATAGAGTAGTGATGCAAAATGGACGTAGCAACTCCCCCCAAGCTTAGACTTCGCTTGTCCCCAAGCGAAACTGAGCTCAATAAACATGACCTCAGGTTTATGGAGTGAAGAGTCGATAAAAGAATACGGACAAGAAGCATCACATTCATCAAATACATAGATCATAATAGAAGACAACTCACTATTATATAACTCAACTTGTAATGATTAAAGGAAACACAATAAAGATACGTAAAGTGAATCATAATTGGTAATGGCAAACTTAGCTCTTAGTCGAAGAATAGTTGATAATTTGCTGGAGTTCACAAATAGCTGTTTTTTCAATGATAGCTTTCAAAGTAGTAAACATAAAGATAAGAGCAATGTGCAAAACAAGGAACATAAGAAACATGATTGAATAAATCATCATATGAAAGAATGAAACAGATCAACTCAAAATACTTGCTGAGATAGAAGGGAGTAGGTTTACTGACTCAACTACAAAGTAAAAGGAAGGCCCTTCAAAGAGGGAAGCAGGGATTTCAAGTCTCATAAAGAGCTCCCAAAAATTATGATACTTACTAGCTTTCAGCTCTCATTGCCCCTATCATAGGCATCTTTAGGTGATTAAGGTTAAAGTGACACAACTAAGAGGATATGCTTGACAAGTTATAAGTTGAAATCTCATGCCCCTTACTTATGAGTACCGATCCTCATGCTACTCAACTTCAGTCACGAGCAAGGTGTTGTCATTGTAAATATATGCATATCATTGAGAACCGCCAACGGGGTACCCCTTGCACATGACACAGGAGCTATCCCATAATCAAAATGACAAGGCAAGCAGACAATGAGCATCTCAGCGATCTTTTTATTTGCTATTTGCATAGGTTTTTATTGAGGATGCTTCATAGAATGCTCACTATAGTTATGCTGCAAGTTTCCACCATGATTAGGCATGGCTTAGGCTAGCAGCCCAGGCATTTCTCTAACACACATATAAACTCCATGATCTTACAAGTTCCACTTTTATTTCACACCGCCGGGATCCATAAGCAAAAGAACATGATATCAACTAGGTACAAGTACCAATTGAAGTGTTGAAAGCGGTCCCCATGATACATGGTTCAGCTAACTTCAACTCATAAAGCGCAAGCATATACGCAACAAAGAAGGACCCAATGGTTCAAGTTTATTAAATGCAGGAAAGTAAAGTGTGCCATCAAGTTCGTGAGAGCTTTAATCACTAATTTTCACATAACAAGTTTAATTTGGGAGGTAGATAAAACAAGAATTTACTTGGAATAGCAATAATGCTACTAGGTAGGTATGGTGGACACAAATGGCAAAGGTTTTGGTTTAAAGGAGTGGATGCACGAGAAGAATACCCTCTCAGTACAGGTTTTTGGCTAGCAAGGCTGGGTAGCAAGTATAAGAGTTGAACGAAACAAACAAACATACAAGTGATAAAGACAAACATGCAATCTTCCTTGGAAGCACAAAAGATCTTAACTAGAGAATACTAAACTTATGAGCAAATCAAGAAAGAAAGATGATGAAATTATTTTTCTCTAGAGTACTTCTATCTTTTTCTTTTTCTTTTCAACTCTCAAAAAGGTGTTGCTACTGACCGAGCCAGGTTTGCCGAAACCAACTAAATTAACTCAATGATCCCAGAGTGCTACTAATACTAACAACAAGATCAATCATATAACCACGAATTAAAAACTAATATAAGCTATGCAAAAGAGTGAATGATAGAACTTCTCATTAATATTCCATAACGGAAACTCACACTAATGAGAGAGGGGAAACTTCCATAATGCAAACCATACTACATAATAACTCCTCTATTCATGATATGACTCTACTAATAAGGTAAAAAGATAGAAGATAGTGTTATGATACCGCGGCACTCCCCCAAGCTTGGAACAAACCAAGGGGATGCCAAACCTGATGACAAATTACTCCTTAGGTGGTGGTGGTATCCTCTTGATGAGCTCTCTGATTAGTTTCCCCAAGTCCTCAATCTCGAAAGTGAGATTACGAATCAGCTGTGAATTTTGCTCAATGCGGCTCATGATCATGTCGTGTTGAGAATTCCAGCTCTTGCTATTCTTTCCCCACTCTTCCTCTTTGAAGTCGTCTTTTCCTGCATGGCTAGAACGAGGCAAATCCCAATTGGAGGGTAATTTCCCCTTGGGCATATTCTGGTATTGATGCTCATGGATAAGGGTATGGAAAGGATTCTTGGTGCGTGGAGGAAGTGACCAGGGATCTGAACGGTGATGAGGAGGCTTCCCTCCAATGGCTGGATTTGCCACCATTCCAATGCTTGCAATGGTAGTGCCGGTGTGCGGACATTGGCCTTGCTCCTCTTCACCTTCACTCTTGATCTCCTTCTCCTTCCCGGGGTCTTGGAGGTCTTCCTCCATGGGCTCCTTCCCTTTATCCTTGGCAGACACCATTGTGCTTCTAAACTTTCAAAGAGTATGTCCTGGCAGAAACAGATGGAAACAAAAACACGACGAAAACACGATATACGGACCTCGGGGGATCGGGGGGTTATATATTACGAAGTTTCATATCAAAAGGAAGGTACTAGGTGAAAACGAGTCAGAGGCAGAGTCCTGGGTGGACTCACCACCTGGTGGCGCGGCTAGGGGTGGGCCCGCGCCACATGGTGGTGTGAGCCACCCTGGCTCCGTTTCCGTCCCTTTTTCGCTTCATAGCTTTCCTTATTAACTGAAAACTGCAAAAATATAGTTGGATTGTATTTTCGCGGAACTTTTCTTACCAGAACTGTTACCTAGTTGGAAACGGACTCTGCAGGTCTCTGAATTTGGTATCTAGTAGATCCTTCCGAAGTCATCACTTGAATAACATCAATATCTTCATCTTCATACACTTAGTACTTGAGTCATAAAACCTTTCTCTTCCTTATTCCACCATTATCTCCACTTCCTTGAAATTTCTTTCACACAAAATTTCACACAGTTCTCATTAGCAACATTAGTATAAGTGAAGTGATAAAACCTTTTGAGTCCAACTTCAACTGTAAACCATCAAAACATAAGCTACTGTAGCAACTCCTTCCGAAGACCCAAAAATAATTCAAAAAGGAAATCGAATAAAGAAGCAAATGCAAGAGTAGCAAAATCTGTCAAACCAGACCAGCAGGTAAAGATCAATTTTTTCGAAAATCTTCTGTTGCTCAAATCAAAAAGTGCAAAACTAACGAAAGTTAAATAGCAACCTGGGGCAGAAGCACAAAAAATTACATCTCAATCCGACATACAGATATCTCTCACGAAGTTTTATGGTGAAGAACAAAAATATGTTTTGGGACAGCAACTTCCCCAAATCTTACTTCTCTCTCATTAGAGGTTGATCTTGACACAAAAACCAAACAAAACGGATGAGGAGAGGTTATTAACGAAGTAATAACTTCCAAGACTCAAAGAAACAAAAACAAACTGAAAGCAAAAACAAATTGGGTTGTCTCCCATAAAGCTCTTTCTTTACAGTCATTAAGATGGGCATGATAATTTTGAAGAAGCTCTCATAGGGATATGAATTGAAGTGAAAGAGAGCATTAAGAAGCAAAAACACACACATTTAAGTCTAACCCACTTCCTATGCAAGGAGATTTTGTAAACAAACAAGTTATTGAAACCAAAGGCAACTTGTATAAGAAGGCAAAAGAAGCGCAATATAAAAACTTTCAGCATAAAACGAGGAAACTTGATATTATTGAGATACATAAGAACACTTTTCCCTCTCTCATAATAACTTTCAGTATCATGCATAAACTTAACAATATAGCTATCACAAGGACCAGCATAACAATGATCACTTATTCTAACGGAAAACACAGGAATACTAACTCTCATAACACTACTATGTGAAACAATATTAGAGGTATCCTTACAAAGGATAGTGTGTCCCTCTTCCTCATACTTAGTGACAAAGTCTTTCACGTTTGCTATCATAGGTTCATCAACCATTTGTTTATCAGGTTCAACAGCTTTACTTGTACTTTCATTAACCATACTAGCTATCATAGAATGTTCCTTTACCTTAACTGGAAAAGGCATTTTCTCAATATAAGGTTTAGGTAAAACATGATTAGCAATATAAACTTCAGTATTTCTTGCAGGAACACTTTTAGCAACATCTTTATAAGTCTCATGATACTTATTCCACTTCTTTTTAGGCACTTCAATGTAAGAAGCAAAGGCCTTAAAATAAGAAGCAATAGCTTGAGAGTCTAGACCATAAGCATTTTTAATATTTTGAAAGTCATCACTTCCCATAAAAGATTCAATGCATTCATAATCATAACTTATACCTGACTTTCTACCTTTGTCATTCTCCCAAGCTTCAGCATTGTCTTGAATACGGTCCAGAAGATCCCATTTAGCTTCTTCTTCCATATGAGTGAATGATCCAGCACAAGAAGCATCCAATAAATCCTTGTCATGTAGAGGGAGCCTTGCATAAAAGTTGTTGATAATAATATTGTTGGGGAGCTCATGAATGGGACATTTGAGCATTAGTAACTTCATTCTCCCCCAAGCTTGAGCTGTACTCTCTCCATCAAGAGGCCAAAAGTTGTATATTTGATTCCGATCTTTATGAATCTCACTAAGAGGATAAAACTTTGAATAAAAGAGAGGCACTATTTCCTCCCATTCGAGAGCTTGACCATTCTTCAACAGCTTATACCATTCCTCAGCTCTTCCTTTCAGTGATAATGAGAATAACTTCTTCTTAACTTGATCTGTAGTAATACCTGCACACTTGAACAACCCGCATAATTCGTGTATGAAGAGTAAATGATCACTGGGATGGACAGTTCCATCCCCAACATAGTAGTTATCCATAACACGATCAGTAATTCTTGTAGGTATTTTGAAAACATCTTTCTCAGCAGGTGGTGGCTTATCTACTACCTTAGCAGTGGTAGTAGCATTACCAAATAAGAAACTCAGCGAATTATCTATAACGAAAATAAAGCAACTAGCAGAAGTAAACAATACTCACAGTAGAAGTTTCCTTTACCATTTCCACTCTCCAATAACGCTTCACTCCCTGGCAACGGCGCCAGAAAATAGTCTTGATGACCCACAAGTATAGGGGGTGTATCATAGTATTTTCGAGAAGTAAGAGTGTCGAACCCAACGAGGAGCAGAAGGTGCTGGCTAGTGGTATGGATCAGGAATTCTCTGCAAATACTTAGCAAACGGATTTTTAGGGTTTTTTTGATATAGCAAGTAAACAAAGTACGAGTAAACAAAAGATAGTGGAAATAAATGCAGGAAGTGGCCCAATCCTTTATGCAGCAAAGGACAAGCCGATTGTATTACTTAAGATGACCAAACGTTCTCGAGGACACATGGGAAGACTGTCAAGTGCTTTCGCTTCATATAGTCGATTAATCTTCTTTAGTTTGCTAAGTGTTGTGTGGGTGAACCTGTGCTAATGTACCGCCCCATCCAAGACTAATACATACTTGTGATTATACCCCTTGCAAACATCCGTAAGTACAAGAAAGTAATTAAGGTAGAAACCTAACCACAACTTTAAACTCTAAGACCCTTACGTCCCTTGTGCAATGGTTTCCTAACGGGGGTTCAGGTTTCTGTCACTCCGGCAACCCCTACGATTAGTAGCCAAATACACAATGCATTCCCCTAGGCCCATATAGGTGAAGTGTCATGTAGTCGATGTTCACATGACACCACTAGAAGAAGTACACCACAACTTAAATAACAATCTATTGAATCTTTCTCAACGCAACTCCACTACTAACAACAAGACTTCTCCCATGTCCTCAAGAACAAAACGAACTACTCACAAGACATCATATGGATCATGATCAGAGATGGAATAATGATGTATAACAATCTGAACATAAACAATAATTCAATGGTTCACTCAATGGCATCAACTACAAAGAGTAATCAACACCGGGAAAGTTTCCCCTATGAACTATGCAAGATTCAACTCAATTGTTACAGCAATATGGAGATGGTGATGAGGGTGCTGATGGTGATGATGGTGGTGGTGATTATGATGATCCCGATGAAGTCCAGCTTGATGGTGGTGTTGATGGCGACGATCTCCCCTCTCCGGGAAGAAATTCCCCCGGCAGAAATCTGTCTGCAAGAGAGATCTTTCTCTCTCGGCGTTTTCCGCCCCGCAGAGGCGGCAGAATCTTTCTGTGGTCACTCCCTGAGTCTTAGGGTTTCGTGGAGATGATATATGCCAGAGGGGAGAGGCTGGAGTGGGCCAGGGCGGCCACTCCACCTCTAGGCACGGCCTAGGTCTGCACACACCATGGGGTGGTGTGGGCCCCCTGTGGCCCACCTCCACTCCATCTTCTGGCATCCTTAGTCTTCTTGAAAAATAGGATTTTCTGTATATTTTTCCGGATTTTCTGATCTTCGTGAATTTTGCCTCCAAACAGCACATTTTCCATCAAAATCCTGACTACAGCGGTCCATGCTCCAAAAGTCATCAATCATGCAAAAATAGATGAAATAACATAAGTATCACCTCTCAATACGAAATATATCAATGAATAATAGTGAATTAAGACATAGAGTAGTGATGCAAAATGGACGTATCAACTCTCAGGAAGGTTACTGGGTCGAAGAGACTAATGATGGTGGCAACGACTGTCGGGTGTAGAGATTTCGGGGATGAAAATCCATGAGATCTGTGAGCGATATGTGCATATTTTCAAGGCATCTTATGCCAATTTGCTTCTTATCCGTACTCGGATCTTGATTTCCGCTTCCGCTTGATACTCTAATGTGTGATTTATGAGTATGTATCCTAAAATATTATCCTCATTTATGTATGTTTTGATCGCTTTACCTGTCGAATACACCGCTCGTCGTTGTCCCGATATTCTAATAAGTGGGTGGGATGGTTGGCCGGTACCGTGCCCTTCTCCACGAGGTGGGCCTATTGTGTGTGGCTGCGCGGCCCCACTGTAGTGTGTCCTGTCCATTTTTGGTTCATCCAGGCTTGATCTTAGAGCGTGGCGTCCGAGGTATTACAATTGGTATCAGATCCATTCCGCCCTTCAGGGTCTCAGCCAAGATGGTCGATGTCAGTCTAGAAAATATTTTGGTAGCTATGTATACTAGGGAAAACTAAACATGAGAGTAGGACTTCTTCCATTTTTATTCTTACCTACCCACCCTTTTCTAGTAAGGAAGTGGAACGTTTATCTATCCTCTACTAAAAATTCAAACTAGGATTCACCTGTTTGGGGTTTCCATAGTATCATATGATGTGTGTGTAATTCTTTGTCTATCTATTGCATCCAACCTTGTTGTCATAATCTGCTTTTGGTTATCAACCGCTGGTACATTCCATATCGATAGTCTTTTGTAAACCGACGCGATATTGTTAAGGGTGTTCTTTCATTCAGCATGTTTTCACACAATGTGGAGTGCTAATCTCTATCCGTTAAGTTATTTTTCACACTATTGGTATTTTAATGCCAAAAAATGCGGAATTTTTTTCTTTGATACATATGTGTTTCCACACTCCATTTCAGTCGTGTGCGATACACTATATATATTCTTATTCGGCATGACCATGCTATCTCGATATTTTTCTACTGACGCATAATCCTAAAGTTTTTACTTCATCTTCAAATTATTTTGGGCCAACTACATAATGTATGTCGATCCGATGCTTGTGATCATAATCTGGCTCTCGGTATAGCTATATAACGCTTATCATGAGCAAAATATGATTAATGCTATCAATTTAATCCTCCAAATGATGGTGGTTATCTCTTCTGATTTTGAGTTATATCGTGGTCATATATTTATCATATTCAAGTATCTTTGGCAATCCGGAAGTTTCTTAAGGCACCATGGTGGATTATCATCCGTTGTCGCACGTCATATCTTTTGGAACTCTATATCCACAAAGGTTCTCTTTGATACATGAGGACCTCATCCCTTCATCTCTGTTAGCTTTTCTTAAATGTATGAGTTATCATCGCTTCTTTATCCAAGATCTTTTGTCTTTTCAAAGGGTGGCCAGTTCAACTATGTGAACAAGTCGGCATCTCTTTTTCTCTTCTGAAGGGCCATATAATCTATTATTTTAATACATCTCTTCCAACACAAATCCTTGCTCTTAATGTTTACTTTCAAAGAGCATTGAGCTCAGAAAGTGTTTCGAGCAATTGTTCGTTTCTCCCGCCTCTTGAACTTAGTATTCTTGGAATGTCTCGATAACTCATGGTGGTATATCCCAACGATATATATTCTCACCTATTCAATATCAATGGAAGAACATGGAATACCATCTTCTCTTTCTCTCAAGCTTAGTGCACATCACCTTTGCGCAATAAATTCCGATTTTTTGAAGTCATCTATCTTGACCACGTCCTTCTGCTAAAGACATTGCTACAATTCCTGAATCATCAATTCAATTGCTAATTCCATCCTCCACCTTCAACCAAATCTGGAGCTTTCCCTTGTTTGGAAAGTTATCATTGTTGTTCGGCTGAAGTTGCCTCAAGACTACTAAATCTCTCTCGTATCTTTTTAAGAAGGACAAGAAATTCTTTGGTCTTTCGCTCATCAAGAAATCTTTTGAAACCTTCTCACTTTATCTTCTAGCCCCAATCCGTTGGGTGCCATGAAGCCTTTAAATCTTTTGCAGTTCTTCTATTTAGACCTCGGTGCTTTTCTTGTTCTATCTGTTGAACCTATAATCTATTTTAGTGATCTTCCTTCATATATTTTCCAATGGATTGGGACTTCCAACATGACGACAACATCATCATATTTATCTACTTTAGATCGACAAAGTGTTTGCATCACATCCTTGTTTCTTACAAAGCATCATGAATTCTTCTTGTCAAGATCTTCAGTCTAAATTTCTGAGAGTTGGGTTGCACGAGTTACCTATTCATGTACAGATTAATTCTTTGGGTGCACGATGGAATGATCCCCATCCGACTACTCTTATCATTTTCTCTTGTACATTGAATTGGTGGGTTGATGCGATTTCACTCATTCCACAGAAATTAGAAGTGGCCTCTATCTCTTGATACTTTCACTTTCGTCCTTGTTTTTCCGGAGTTTTCTCTCAAAGAATGTAATCAATAATCTCTTGTTGGTGATCGCGTCTATTTCAAGATGGAGAAAAATGTTCAACGATGTGGTGGAAACAAATGCAAAATCTTTTCTGTCCTCTTCATTCTACCGGTGCTCGGCATCCTCAAACAAGATGGATGGTAGATATATCTTACTTCAATTATCAAATCATTTTCTTTGGTAAAGCTACTTATGGTTGATGCCATCAATCACAAAATCTATCGCAATAACATGATGGTTAAGGAAAGCAATGGGTATCTCTACAACAACTCCAGATATTCAACATTCAACTTCTTCTCAGGGTTCCACCATAAACTCGTGTCACTCTTTTCTCTTGAAGATATAAATTCGCGCACCTAAATTGCGTGATCCTTTGGTTCTTACCGGTGCAAGAGGAATCTAAGCTGAGAACTCCTAACCCAAATCAATTCCTATTGATGTCAAGGAACTCTATTGTTTGAAGGCAATATTGTTCTACAAACTTCATTTCCTAAATCTATGGGAAGAAATGATGCTATTTTCATAGTGGTTGATAACTTCTCCAAAGTTGATCTTTTCTTCCGACAAACAAACAATACATATCCACATGCATCTGTTGATCTTTAATCCTAATGATGTGTCTTTCCTTCCTCTCCTTGATACATCGTTGTTTCAAATTCTCTCAACAAGTGGTTCTATTCTTTTATCGTGTTTCTCGAGGGCACCTGAGGTATGTTCATCCTATCTTTCTTGTCTCACAACAATCCTCCAGGTTCTTCAAGCCCTTTGTTTCTAAGAAGCAACATGCCAGACTCGCAACAAGTCTAGCAAGTTTTGCAAGGTGTAATCGTCGCACAATTCCGTTGTTAATCAACTTGAGAACGTGAGGATCACTTTTGTTCCAAACACCCGCCTCTCCATGTGCCTTTTCTTTTTCCTAGGAATCTCGGGGCGAGATTCTTGTTTAGTGGGAGAGAGTTGTAGCATCCCAATTGTCTAACAATTATAACACTACTTGCCTAGTCTATATTGCTACTTCCTACATGTCATTTATTACACCATCATGATCGCATTCTCATGTCATCATGCCACATTGCATTTCAGCATCGTCATGTTTGCCTGCATATTGTTTGCTTAAAATTATTTTGCGAAAAGCCTATTTTATTTTCTAAGTAACCCCCTCCTTTTATTTCAAATTATAAAACCCCTGGTCTTTCCAGACATTTTGTTTGTCTAATTTTTTTGTAAAATTATTTTAAAATAAAACTTGGAAATAAAACTATTTTAGGGGAGGCCGCCAGCCGCTGGGCCCAAAGCCTAGCAGCCAGCAGCCTACCACCCCAACCAAAACAAACCCTATTTTCCCTAACCCGATACCTCGGCCCATCAAAACTCAAACCAAACCCTAGCCTACCCCACACCACCGACAACCACCTGCACACCTAGTCCCTACCGTCGCCGCCGGCGCATATACCCACGAGATATTTCCTTATTTGGACTTGTTTGAAATTTTGCTTCCTTTCTTGGCCCTGTAAACTTTTTTATTCCCTTCTTGACACAAAACCTCCCATTGGTTCCTTATTTGGCCGTCTAGTACAATTTGAGCACTAATGGTGTTAGCTAGGTAACTAAGATGACGCTTTTGCCCCTTGTACAATATCTGACCGAAATAGTAGCAGTGTCATATTATATCTGGTCAATGTTGTTAAACTAAATTAGAGAACCAAATATTTGGTCACATAGGCTCAGATTTGAATTGAAAAACTTAGTCTCAGATTTAAATTTAAAAATCTCAAAATTTTGGTAGAGTTGTCCGTGTAACAGGAATAATCTAAAAGTGTAAACAATGCCCTCCCATGGGCTCACCAAAACGACTAGCCACTTTGAATCGTTGGATTGGTTTATCAGGGTGGATCTTAGCCGTTTGTTGTTTCTTCCGTGCTAGTCCAAGACATGCAACAACTGATTTCTGTCCGCCTAGCATTGTGTTGTTACTGCTGACTCTGGCCCGTCTAGCCAGTTGGCCCACTTTTAAGTCACCTTGCGCGGTCGTAGAGAGATGGTAGGGAGATGGAAGCGGGCTGGCCGATGCAGGATGTGAGGAGTAGAAAATTGGGGTGACTCTCCCACAATCCCTCTGTGGTCTGGCTCCTCCAATCCCCTCATGCTCCACCATGTCCTCCTTGTGCCGCCAGATGCAACCACCCCGCTGTATTCTCCACCCAGTCGGCCGCTGCCCCGCCGGCCGGCTCCTCCGCGATCGATCCCCTCACCCACGCTGCCTCGCCATCTAAATCCTCCACCACCAAGCCTCATGCTCAGTCCCTGATGCCTTAGGGTTTCAGCGGCACCACCGGATGACAACAAGGAGAAGAACACGGGTTGTCGCCTCGCCGGGCGATCAGCAGTAGCGTGCGCACCATGCGGCTGCGGCTGTTACGGGATAAAGATGACGCCACAGGAGGAGGACCAAGCGGAGGCCGAGACCTTGCCCAGCTCCAGTTCGTCGGCAGGACGACCGCCATCGCGGTGCTCTGCTCTTGGTTTGTCTAGGAGGACGACGGCCAACAACGCCATGACCAGCCAAGTGGTGCCCCATGGAGTCACCGTTCAGCCCCGTGTGTGGGAGGATGTCTTCGGCGTCGTCGCCGTCCCTCAGGTATAGCAGGCATCCGACCTTTTCTCCCCATCCTTCCTTGAAATTCTCTTCCTAATTCCACCACTAGTCTGCATCACCTTCTTTCTTCCCTTATTATGGGATTGCAGTTCTGGACGGAAGTTGTTTGTGCAAATGCCTAATGGTAAACTGCTCGATGTATGTGCATCTTCGTTTTCTGAAATGGACTAGCTTTTTTTTGGATCTATAGTACTAATTCAAGTCGCGTGTCAAATCGTTTAAGATCGTAAACATGTATCAGCACAACCTTTTTTAAGTTGTATTCTTCTAGCTTTTCTTAGAGCTTTGCTAATATGTTTTTCTTCTCAGGTTAGGCTTCCTACTGTTCGCTTAACATAACAAGGCAATATGTCCTGCAACAAGCACCGCAAGCTCTTTCATTATTTACTGATAACAAGCATTGCAAGTTCTTGTAATTATATATGGACTTTATTGGTCAAATCCACGGGTCTCCTAATTATGTATGTATCAGTCTTTAGTACAAGCACTAAGCAAATGTTTGTTCACCATTTTTATGTATTATAGGGTAGTATTACTCTATACACTAAGGTGCCGTGAAAATTCTGATACATTTTGTGAAGGTGACCTGGAGGAGGTCGCGGCCCATCCGTCGGTGGAGGGAACCTGAGGGAGCTCGTGGCCGGCGGCGGAGGGGTACGTGGAGGCGCTCTGCTCGATCGGCTGGTTAAGGTTTACCATTTACATACATGCCAGGCGAAAGTCAATCCCAACCGACACGGGCAGAAGAAGGAAGGACGACCATGGCCACGAGCTCTGAGCGTCGTCTGTTTCCTCCCTATAGGTTGAACCCCTCTTGCACAAGTTCCTCTCTATCCGATTTCTTCCTATGTAATATATTTTATATCTTGAACAATTAGGGTTGATGAGTGATTCATGTGGAAATATATTTGTGCTGGGTTGTTTGACACACGTGCATCGGATAATATATGAGGTACATAGCATTCATATATATGGTATTCTTTTTTGTCTTCTAAGTTGCGATGATACATACCGAATATGTGTGAACTGATTATCCCGAGGTTACTAATTGATGTATATGAACCGGTATACTGCATACTAATAAGAGGTCTGATGATCTATGATGATGTGTTATGGCACATACTGACAAAGAACCATTGTTTATACCCTATTTTGATGCAAAATGCTTGATTTCACCAATATAGTGCAGGAGGTGCTGATGATGAAGGCTGGCACAATTCCTTCATCCTGGACAATCTTTGTTGGATAGAGGCCGCACACGGTATACCCATCTCCTTTATAAAAAAATCATCCCTCAAGCTCGATGTTAGTACAGATGTGAAGAATCCATTTGGTTTCTATATCCATCTCATGTTATTTATTTATATTGCCTTTCAGTTTTTATGGGTCCAATGCCGATAATTTTGCTTCAAATCGCACATGTGCCAAGTTTCTCTCTCCAGCGGCTGAATGCACTTGCTAAATGCTCATAAGGGGGGCATCACTGTTTATTTTGTTGTTAGCGTTTTTAATATCATTAGAAAATTCACAATGCTAGGTTAATTAATGGATATTGCTTGGAAGAAACTTAGATGGAGCACTACAAAACAATGCTCAAAATCTGTTGCAAAAGATCTGATTGAATTTGCTCTGTTCACATCCACAGCTTCTGAATTACTTTGATGCATACATGTGTGGAACTGTGGATAGAAAACTGATCAAGAGTTGATGTCTGATTGTATGTTGACCTTACCTTTTTCTACACGCTCAACTAATAACCAATCATGATCACTTGCTAGGATCTTGATTATTTGCTAAGTGCCGGAATCTTAATAATACATAAAAAGAATTTACCTTCCGTGCATACTTTACCTCCTACATAACACTACTTTTGGTTCATGGATCTCAAGGTTTGTAAATATCAGATCTAAATTCATATGTCAGGACATGTTTATTTTTAACGTATATGTTTCTTTCACTTGTCATCTGGTGATGCTCAAACAATGGTGGCGTGCCTATTAATTCAACGCTTAATGTGACTAGACTATTAAAACGATTTATGTGGATTTCAGAAAATATCTATTTCCCAATGGAATATTCCAAGGTGAACAGATTTCCGTAGTCTGTACTGAATTCTACCTTGTGATCTTAAATTTAATCGTGACTGCGTGTCGGAATCATTTTCCTGGTAAAGATCGACTTGTATTATCTTTGAATCGTTTTGTCAGAGTCTAGCTTATTTCGATTTCATAGCTCGTATATGTGTAATTTTTTTATCAATATACAAAATACAAAACTGTATTACGTGCCACTAAAAACATGGCTAGAGGTTCCTAGCACATACGTTTTATCTTATAGATTAACCAGGCTTACTACCTGTTTTAATTTGTAACCACTGAACTGTGGCCTTATTTTATTTAGCAAGTTATACCAATTGTGAGCGCCGGTGCACACACATATATAGCAAAATGGGGAATGCTCAGTGATGTTTAAGTCAGAATTATTTTCCTTGCTATGATCTGATATGCCCTTGATGGCTTTGAACTTCAGTGTCATTTTGGTGAGATAATAATGTCAGTTGGCCTTCTATGAAGCCATTAGGATGGGTTCAGACATCAGCAAGGCAAGTGCATTGCACAGTTAGATTCTTTTCATTTGGAGTTTTGTTGGATGAAATTTCCAGGGAAGAGGCATCGGCAACTGCAAGTGTGCTTAGGACCTTCCATTTTGATTTCACGAAGGCTAAACCATATATATGTTCTCTATCAAGGTTTTGTACTGAACATGATGGAATAAGATGAGGCCTGTATTTAGTTTTCAAAGAGAAAGATCGCAAAGGTTCAGTGTATGCTCACATGAAACTTCTGTCCCCTCGTGACCTCGGCTCCACCTGACTTCGGTGCATTTTCACCTCTCCTAGGTAGCCAAACATATCTCTTTCTCTTCATTTGCATCCTCCATCCTCTGTTTTGATTTAATCCGCATAGCTTATTATTTTTTGGTGCGGATGCTTTTTAATATATGCCTATGAGGCGTTTGGTGAAACTCCAAGCAGGCTAAAGAGGAAAATTAAGCTAGAGGTAGTACATGTCATTCCTACAGGTTCCGCTACCAGGCTCGCTAGATTGGGCGTACGGCCTGGAGCGCGGTGTGCTTTTTTTCGAAATAGGGTGCATAGCCCCGGCCTCTGCATCAATTGATGCACACAGCCTAATTTATTGCATTATTCCAACCAAATATCAAGATAGTATAATCATGGATCAGATAAGGTTGACATATGTATCAACCAAACGAATAAGGAAAAGCAACATGACGTCATCTATCATGCAGTCTACTAGCATGCCGCCACCCAATAGCCTAGAAGTAGAAGTCATGTGTAACCGTTAGCAGCCGGTTGCATCCATCCTCTATATATTCCTGCTGATCCCCCGGGAGGAGTAAAGACCATTGTTGAATCCAGTACACTGCTAGCCAAATAACCTGTAAAAAATTAGTACCCATTTGTTTGTTAAAGATAACATTATTTCTTGTTGTCCAAATGGACCAACATAAAGCCGACGCTCCAATACGAATTCTAGCTTTACTTGTTTTCTCTACACCATTTAGCCAATTACCAAACATATTAGTAATATTAGAAGGTGGTTGTATATTAAAAGTAAAGTATACAAGTCTCCAAATAATACGAGCAAGTGGGCAAGACAGAAACAGATGTTCAATAGTTTCCATTGAATCACAAAAACAACATTTCTGACAGCCCATCCATTTGCGCTTAGCTAGATTATCTTTCGTCAAAAGAACTTTATGTTTAAGAAACCACATAAAGATTTTAATTTTGAGTGGAATTTTCAATTTCCATAGGTATTTTGCAAGAACCTAGTATGACCATTCATCTGATCCAAATACATAGATTTGACCGTAAACTCACCATTAATGGTTAATTTCCAAACAAATTTATCCGGACTATCATTTAGTTGTACCATCATTAGCCGCTGGCATAAATGCAACCATTGTACCCATTTATTACCAGTCAAACTCCTTCGAAAGCCAATATTAAGAGGAGTTTGAGAAAGAACCGCAGCAACCAAGACATTTTTCCTATGAACGATGTTATATAGGGATGGATACTGTAGTGCTAGTGATGTATTCCCTAACCAGACATCTTCCCAAAAGCGTACACCGTTGCCATTTCCTACTGTAAAAGAACTATGATAAAAAAACAGATCTTTTACATGCATCAAACCTTTCCAAAAAGGAGAATCTGTCGATTTTGCGTCTACTTGAGACAGTGTTTTTTCCCGAGTATATTTATTATGAAGGAGTTGTTGCCACATACCGTCCACCGTAAGAAGTTTAAATAGCCATTTGCTAAGTAAACACCTATTTTTAATCTCAAGTACTTCGATACCTAACACCCCCTGATCCTTAGGACGACATACAATACTCCATTTTGATAGCCTATACTTCTTCTTAGTATCCGTACTTTGCCAAAAAAATCTGGACCTATAGAAGTCTAGTCGTTTTTGCACTCCCCTAGAAATTTCCAAAAAAGAGAGCATAAACATAGGTAAGCTAGTTAAAATAGAGTTTATGAGGATCAAACGGTCTCCGTAGGACAACATTTTCCCTTTCCAACATCCCAGTTTGGATAAAAGACGGTTCTCTACTGAATTCTATTCTGAATTTTTTAGTTTTCTATAGTGAATTGGTATGCCAAGATACTGAAAAGGGAGAGAACCCGATTCACACCCAAGAATCTGTTTATACTCTAGTTCCATCTCTTTAGCTTTTCTAAAACAGAAAATTTCACTCTTATAAAAATTAATCTTTAATCCAGACAATTGTTCGAAAATAGATAAAATTAATTTCAGATTTGCCGTTTTTCCAAATCATACTCCATAAAAAGTATGGTGTCATCAGCATACTGTAGGATCGAGACCCCCCCATCTACCAAATGTGGAATAAGGCTTCCAACTTGTCCATTCTATTTTGCACGGGAAATGAGAACAGTGAGCATGTCAGCAATGATATTAAAAAGAATTGGGGACAAAGGATCACCTTGTCTTAACCCTTTCCTAGTCTGGAAAAAATGCCCAAGATCATCATTAACCCTAATTCCAACACTCCCCCTTGCACAAATTGTTTAATCCACTCACACCATTGTGGATCAAAACCTTTCATGCGAAGTACTTGTTGCAAGAAAGGCCATTTTATTTATCATATGCCTTCTCGAAATCAATTTTAAAAAGCACACCATCTAGTTTCTTACGATGTAGCTCATGGATGGTCTCATGCAGGATGACTACACCCTCAAGGATGTGTCGACCTGGCATAAAAGCCGTTTGTGTGGGTCTAATAACTTTACTAGCCACTTCTGTAATGTGATTAGTGGCCACTTTAGTAAAAATCTTGAAGCTCACATTAAGAAGACAAATAGGCCTAAATTGTTGAATTTGGGCTGCGTTTTCTTTTTTAGGTAGAAGAGTTATGACCCCAAAGTTCAATTTAAACAGCGGAAAATCCCCTTTCTTTAGTTGATCAAAAAGGGCCATAAGATCATTTTTTATGACATTCCAAAATGTTTGATAAAACTCCGCAGGCAACCCATCCAGACCTGGTGCTTTATTATGTTTCATCTGAGAAATAGCCTCAAGTACTTCTTTCTCAGTGAATTCAGCCGTTAGAATAACATTTTCTTCGGCTGAAATCTGTGGAATATCATCTACCCTATCTTCCATAAGAGTAACACTGCTACGATCTGGCTCACCCAATAGTTTTTTGTAATATTCAGTGATATATAATTTTAGATTGTCTTCTCCAACAATAATTCCTTCGTCCTACTCTAGTTGGAATATTTTCTTTTTCCTATGTTTTCCATTTGCAACTAGGCGAAAATATTTTGTATTGTTACCTCCCTCTTGAATGTGTTTGACCTTGGCACGTTGGGCCCATTTGGTTTCTTCATCCCGTCAAAGTTTGTTAACAGTTTCATGGGCGAGTTTAAGCTTCTCTTTTTCACCGACATTTAAAGGGGTAGTTTCAGCCTTGACATCCAAAGCATCAATAATAGATAAAAGACGCTCCTTCTCTTGTTTGTATTTGCCACTAAGGTTTTTCGCCCAACCTCTCAAAAAACGCCTTAGGTGTCTAATTTTTTTCTGCCATGTTAGAATGGGAGTCTTGCCCATAATAACAGACTCCCACTCTTTTTTTATGATTTCAAAAAAACCATCTTGTCTCAGCTATGATAGCTCAAAAGAAAAATTGGCCTTATTTCCCAGAAGCGCTTGATGACCAGAGTCGATTAGGAGAGGGGTGTGGTCGGAACCAGATCATGTCAAAGCTCGCACAGTTACTAAAGGAAACTTTTGTTCCCATTCCACACTTGCAAGCACTCGATCCAACTTTTCATAAGTTGGATTTTCCTTTCTATTCGCCCATGTGAACTGTCTACCCGAGAGAGTAATCTCCTTGAGATCAAGACTCTCAATTATCGCATTAAACATGAAAGGCCATCGTGGATTAAAATTTGCATTACTTTTGTCCTCACTTCGACGTAAGATATTGAAATCTCCACTTAGCAAAATAGGCAGAGGTTCATTTTCGCACATCCTAACCAATTCAGATAAGAAAAATAGCTTATTTGAATCCTGCGCAGCCCCATATACCGGCATAAGAATCCACTCGAAACCATCGTTCTTTGATCTCAGGTATAGCTTCACACAAAAGTCACCATTTTCAACCTTTTTAACTTGTATTGTTTGGGCATTAATACCAACCAAAATCCCTCCAGATCTCCCATGAGGTGGTAAACAAAACCATAGAAACTCTCTACCGGCAGCCAGATGATTTAAGAAATTTGTCTTAAAGTTAGATCTACCCGTCTCCAATAACGCAATAAAATCTAAATTATAATCTCTAATCGCCTCATTGACGAATAAATGTTTAGCCGGATCCTTAAAACCCTCGCTATTCCAAGTGATGCCTCGCAAACCTGCCATTAAGATCTATTAGGTTTAAATTTGACCCGGTACTTCTTCTTACATTAGTCTTATCATAAGACTTTCGTCTCCTAGTACGTACTACTTTTGAAATTGGAGCATCCAGATCCGAGAGTTGTTCACTAAGGTGTTCACTAACAGGGCTTTGGTCATCTACCAAATCCTCACATAGGTTAGATACGTATGACATTAAAGAATTATGTTCGGTTGTATAAGTGTCCCTGTCCAATACAGTTAAATTCCGTTTTATTTCAGTGTCAAGAATCAGTCTAGCTGCTTTGTTATTTTCATTCAAATTATTTCCCATCGATACCCCAAACCATTTGTTCTACGTACTACTTCATTCTTAGAAAAATCCAATACAGTAAACTTGTTTAGAAGATTCGTACCTTGGCAGGACACATTGTTTCGGTGTTGGGCTAGCAACATGGCTCTCTCCAATTGTGGTAGATCTCCATCATGTTTAGCCTGAAAGCAACCACTTGATCTCACTCCATGGGGTGGAAGCACTCCACCAAAACGAATGATTTCATCTTCAGTTGGACGCCTGTCAGTCCCCGTTTCGATCGGCTTACTACAGTGGCCCTTTCCCAGGATCTTTGCTCCTAAAGTATTTAGCGAGGTGATCATACTCCCGGCCAAAACATCGGCACGCCTAGTCCCCTGCAGTTCAGGAACAGGCACAGCAGCAGCTGCCAATCCAACGTCAAAATCACATCAGCACAAACAGCAGATGGTTTATTCAGTGAAGTCACCGACGATGGAGAAACAAAAAGCGAACCTGGAAGTTTTAATAAATTACAACCCATATCTGATTTCTTCATCAAATTCTTTGAAGCAGACATCTCTATTGTATGCGAGGGAGCATGTGATGGTCCTGAGTTATGGGATACACAATTATCTTTCATAGCAAAATTAGGCAAATCAAAATTATAAAAAGGAACATCATTATGAATATTCATACCAGACGAGAGTACAACTGGACTCTTCCGCACAGGAGAGATAAGCTGAAATGGCAAAGCGGCAGGCTGCTGGGAAAGCACCGTGGCAGGCTGCCAGGGCTGCGCGGCAGGTCGCAGAAGCCCCACGGTAGATTTTCTAGGAACTACGGTAGATTGCTAAGATATGGTCACATCAGCATCACACTATGGTATGTTCAGTAGTTTTGGAGGTGCAGACTGTGTATTGCGCTCATCTTCCTCTACCATATCAGCCCAAGAATGCCTCTTCCCGTCTCAGTCTCGGACAAGAAACTCGAGAACCCCAATTTTCAGAGAAGCAAGAGACGTGGCATTATCCTCACCTGGTGTAGGATGCACGTTTTGATCGCCACTTGCATTGTGTTGACCATTGGGATTGTTGATGCCCCCAAGCGCACCTCTATCCATAGCACCATTAACATTCCCTGTAGCCTCCCCATTGGCATGGCCATCACCACCATCATCATTGTCAGGCGCATCAACCATACGCACATCCTCAGGAATAGGTGCAAACACCCCTTCGACCTCAAATCTGAGTTTATAGAATTCCCCGCTAATTTTAACATCCAACCGTGATGCAATCAGAGTGGCATCGAGACAATCAATTCTAAGTCTTAGAACATCCGTTCTCCTAGTAAACTCCATGTCAATCTCAGTTGTCTTGCCGAAAAGATTACCAATTGCCCATAGACCCAGATAATCATCAAGAGCCTCCGAAGGTAGATCATACACCCTCACCCAAAAACTTTCAATCTTCCAAGCCGGTACAATTGGCTTCTTCCAAGCTTCAAAGGTCATAACCATGTTACTATTAGGAATATTATACCTACCGAAATATTGAGCTCTCTCACGATCAGCTTTACTAGGAAAAGTCATCCTCAAAACATTTCTCTCAACTTGTCTCACCTCCCATTGATAGTTCACGTCAGGAGAAATCCATCTAAGCTGTGATATAATCTCATCCACCGTCAAATCCCCATTGGAGATTGTAACCCTGTTGAGTCTAGTATTATCCAGTCGAGGACGGACCGAAGTAGACCTAGGGAGCTCCCAAAACATAAGTTCCTCATGAGCTGTACCATACAATGACATGGATGGTTTAGGAGCATGAATCAGGGGATAGTTTCCAGTCTCATGATCTAGACTCTGACAGCAGAGACATAACTCGGTAGTACAATCATTCAAACAGTGTCCACTCCTACCGCACCTAAAGCATTCAGCAAGCCTTTTCTTTCCTCGCGCTGCTGCTACAAACTATGGATTGACAACATGTCCAGCTTTGGCGTTTGCAACCTCATTAGCTTGTCGCTGCACCTGACTTTGCGGGCCAAAACCTGCCACTGCCATCATCGTGTCTACCGATGAGCTCTGACTGTGAGGGGGAGCAACAGCATATTGCCCCAAGGCAGCATTAGCCGGAGCAGGCTGCCTCACCTGTGCCACCCCATTCACTATCGGAGCCGACACCGCATCAGTCGTAGTCGCCACCACTTGTGGTGGAAGACCAGCTATTTGACGCGCCAAGGCGGCCGCAGTTTCCTTCATCAACTGATTCTGCACCTCAGTTAAAACTGGCCAATACCCCTATCCCTTGGTGTGTCTTGAGCATGGCGATTACCACAATAGCCACCACGGTTCCAGCCATTATACCCATAAGATCTACGGTCATTACCTCTGTTGTAACCTTGGTTGAAACCAGCTCAGCCACCATTAGAGTTACCTTGTCCAGCACGGAAAACCCCATCTCCGAACACATTTCCTTGTTGTCCACCATTATCGGTAGCGTCATCCTGCCCAGCCGTTCCACTTGAGCTTCCGTGGAAGAAATTTCCACGCCCTCCATTGCCACCGTCCCAGCGACCGTTTCC
The DNA here is from genome assembly GCA_910589775.1 of Avena eriantha. NCBI lineage: Eukaryota > Viridiplantae > Streptophyta > Magnoliopsida > Poales > Poaceae > Avena > Avena eriantha. The sequence goes on along the minus strand of OU342742.1, from coordinate 331,885,333 downwards.
TCGGCCACCACCAGCGCCTTGCCCTCTGCCACGGAAAGGAGGCTGTCCTCCGCCTCTATTCGCCATCGCTGCAGCAGCAATGCCACAGGTTCCATGTTTAGATGGAGGCAGAACAGGCGCCAGCGCAAAAGGTTTGCAAGAGGAAAACCCTAGAGGAGCACAACGCCCTCTATTAGTATATCGCGTCACAGCATGATCAAACAAACACAATCCAGGGCCCAGTCGGCCACGCAATTGGATTTTCAGATTAGCATAATGCCTTGGTGATTGGCCCATATGGCCCACCACATGTATTTTCGTAGAACTCAAAATTGAACCAGACTTCGGGTTAGGAGAATATGCCCTTGTACGTGCAGATGCCGGAGCTGGGGGAGAAGGCGTTGGCGGATCCAGAGGACGAGGTCTTCTACTCCGCCACGGAGTCATCCTCCTTGCCTTCCTCCGATTAACCTTGATCCACTCCGCAGCGTCAAAATTATCAAGCAAGAAAGTTGAAGGCGAGAGCACCGGTGTCTCCTTCAAGATCTTGATCCGTCTTGCACAACGAACAGGCACAAAATCTTCCCAAACCTGAGAGAACTCATCAGCTAGGATTCTAGCCGATTCCCGCTGCTTCATCTTCTTCTTCTCTCTTCTCTCAATCGACGCCAGGGAACACAAAGCGAGATCACAGGGCTCCGATCCCGGCGACCTACATAAGTAAGACAAAGAAACAGACATACCTGAGACATGATCGACGTCCACCGCATCCTCCGATGAAGGAGAACCATCCTCTTCGTCGGATTCCGGCGAGATCACCCAGAATCGCCCGCGAGAGCACCCCAACGGCTCTCCGGAATTCTCGCTCATCACTCCGTCACTGAAATCATCAGGCCTAGGTGTGCTGATGCTGGAGAAGGTGATGCAAGAGTATCTCTCTCACACACACACGCACTCTTTCAGTTTGCTACCAAGCGCCTTTTATTTCTATGGCTTGGTATGACAGGAGAACATAACCGTTGATGCAATAGAGGGAGGCAGATGAATTCTTCCGTGGATTGATTTGCATCATTTGTATGCTTTAATGGATGTTTGAACATAATATATTATCTCGGGTAATGCAACCACTTCATTTATTGTTTTTTGTTGAATCATGGCGATGGTTGGTTTGATATTGTTTGCTTATTCTGTTCATGTACTCTATGAAAGACTACATTAGCTTGTTCTGTTTTTTTATGATAGGAGAACATAACTGTCGATGCAGAAGAGGGCTAAGTTGTGCTATCATGTGGAGGCGGATGAATTCTTCGGTGGATCGATTTGCATCATTTGTACACTTTAATGTACAAACAACAGTGTTGTTCAGATGTAAGTTTTGATTTTATATTTGAACATATATACTGTCTCAAGTAATACAACCACTTCATTTAGTGTTTTTTTGGTTGAATTGTGGCGATGGTTGGTTTGATGTCGTTTGCTTCTTCTGTTCATGTACTTCATCAAAGACTACAGTAGCTGATAGTTTTCAAGCATCATTTTTTTGACTTGGAGCACCGAATCAACCTGCAGTTTGGCATCTCCCTTTACCTGAACCTAATTTGAAATAGTAATCTTACAAACCTAGAAAACGCATCAAAACACAAACAATCAAAACAATCAAGTCATTTATTAGCTAATCACAATGTGCATTTCTTTGTAGGTCTCAACAATTTAGTGTATCATCTACAACATGATTGACCTCCATGGCTAGGTTGGAAACAATCAACTACGCTTTTACTTAACATACTTTCACTTCCATCATTTTTTGAAAGAAAATGTAAGAGTTCTGATGGTAGCTACAATACACAAGCACTACCTTCTTGATTGTTAAGCTACCAATGTATATTGTACGACAATCTGACTGTCATGTATTTACAAGCTAACAAAGCGCCTTACAAATATTTGTTTTTGTGAATCCTCAAATGTATCCCGTGAGTTATCGTTGATAGAGAGCTATTAGGATCTTCAGAGTAATTTTATTAGTAGTCATGATAACGCGGTCTTCTATCAAATGGCATTTTTTCATGGGTTTTCCTCTAAACATTCTTTCACCCCACTATATTAATATAGCAACCACCTTATTTCCTGGGTTTTAGCACATGGTAATCTCTTATCTCTGTCTACATAACGATCACATCCATATATTGTATAAGCCTGAGACTACTCATTTTTCATTTCCCTGCATTCTCTATGTCTACTTATTTGCTGATTATTTGTACTCCCCTCTGATCCAAATTAATGGTGTTAGATTGTCTAGATTCAGATGTACGTAGTCATGTTTTAGTGCTAGATACATCCGAATCTAGGCAATCCGAGACCATTAATTTGGATCGGAGGGAGTAAGTGATTTGTGTAGAAAAATGTGTCATGACATATTATTGATGCATAACTTAGTGTTTTCCTAACCATTTGCAGTGCAAAAGGTGGGTGGTATGTGGCTGCCCTTTGGCTTTACTGATTGGTTGATTTTTGTTTTTCTTTATAGGAATGTTGAATTTGCTACAGGTTGAAAGAATTTGCTGATGCAGGTTGTAAGTACGTGTTTGTTACCTGTTGTTAACTGTTATGTGGCCTCTCAATACCGTATTCCCCCTTTTATGGTTGGCCTATAGATATGGCCTAAGTTCCCGTTGCGGCAATGCTCATATGCAACTTCTATGGATTCCTTTATACTCGCTTGATTGTATAGTCTGTTCTAGGTCACCATGCCTTACTCGTGAAACATATATTTGTAATTTTCTGGTTAACTCTCGATGGGTTTATCTATATACCATAGTCTCTGAAAAATTGAAGTGATATGTGTGTATTCTTCACTTCTTGCTTGCTTATATATCATTCTGCACTTATGATGTTCATTATGAAACTGAACTATTCTTGATATGAATATGATGTTTTTTATCACGAAATCAACGGGATCGTGCGCCAATGCGTACCCCTAAATCTAGTTACGACAATAACTAAGCGATTAAGGCCTCCTCATATTGTGCCTTTTCAGCATCTGCACCGGCACTCTCATGGCTTTGTTCAGAACTCACGTTGTTTTGATGTCCCTGCTAGTGGTCACGGTGAGCGGCCGATGCGCACTAGACGAACGGCAGGCACCACCGTCGCCCACCAGCGGAAGCTCCACAGCCGCACCTTCTCTCTCCGCCATCGTTCCCAGGTCGTCATCTGGATCCCTTGCCGTGGACAGCGAGGGAAGGAGACATCGCGGGGACGCGGTCACGTGGGCGGCCGCCAGGGGAAGAAGGTACAACGGGGATTTGGGAGTAGAGGCGGCGTCGGGATTCGGTGCCTCGTGAAGGAATTATACAGCGTAGCGATGCGGTGCTGCCAGAGGCGCAGGGATGTGGGCTCTCGCTGGCGAAGGAGGCGGTCGGGGATGGGTGCTGCAGTTGGTGCAGGAAATTTGGATCGTGGGTCAGGTCGGGACGAGTCGTTTGGGATTTTATTTTCTTTTTTCTTTCCAATCTATGTCTATCAAGTATCAAACTAAGCGAGGGATATACTAGTCCAGGAAAAATAATTTTAACAGAGGGAGCCAACGAAAATGACGACAGGGTCATATAAGGAACCAACCGAACATTTTGTGTCAAAAAAGGAAGAAAAAACTTTGCAGAACCAAAAAGGGAAAGGAAGCTAAATTTCGATTAGGATTAAATAAGGAATTATCTCTTTACCCACACCACGCATGCTCGGGTCAACACACACAGCTGCCTACCCCGACATGCATGACACCCTCGTCCCGCGGTACGCGTCCCGTTACGCTACCCCGATTCCTCTGTCGCTCTCACCGCAACCAGCGCATGGCCACCATCCCCACTCACCGTATGACCCTGACCCCACCACCCCGTATCGCTCGGCCTCACAACCCCATCCCCGCAGCACTGCAATTCCCTCCACGGGAGACGCGTAAGGCCCCGCTCCCTCCATGATCCCTCGCTCGCGTTCCCTCCCTCGCCATCTCTGCGAGCTCCGCCTTGCCCCAGCCGCCATAGAGCCCCACCCCGCTGCCCGTGCCGGATCTCGCTGTCGCGACGTCGCCCTCGACCCCACCCCGTCGAGTTCTGCCACACAGGGCCACCACGCCTCCCCTGCCTCACTCTGCCACGGCCCAAGCTCGCCGGCCTCTTCGCAGCCCCGCCTCAAGCTTTGGCACCCCCAACCCCCTCCTCGAGTTCCTATCCATGGCGACGTCGGATGCCGTCTCCCTCCCCGTCCATGACCTTCGAGTCCGGCATCAGCGCTGCCAAGGCCGCCATCCTCTCGAGCCGCGTATGCTCCGCCGTCCTCGAGCTCGGCACGAACCTCTCCTGCTCAGCACTGGACGCATCTGGGACCCCACCTGCACCTCCCTGCTCGATTCACTGCAATCACGAGCTCGCCTCCGCCTCGACCTTCTCTGCCCGCGATCAAGACCATCCTCTAGTGCCATCACGCGGCCTCCTCTGTTTGTTTACCCCACCCATATCTTGTTGATACACGTTGGTTTATCACAATGCGTATGTGTGGTGTAGTGGCGACTAGAAGTTGAGCTTTGGGAGATGCTGCAAAGTGTTGGCAGATCGTTGAAGATGGCGTGATGATCGGAGGCACCTAGACTTGTGGTGATGTGGTGTTGTTGGTGTGACCCGAGAAGATGGTTGTAGTGTACTGTGGGCTTGGGTACTTAAAGATAGCCGACAAGATCTCCTTCACGAATTAGACGGAACCACGAGAACGTCGACATGGTCCCAATGATCGAGACCCCGAGGACATCTCCCTCCAGACCGCCAAGTTCTTCCCGGATTCGAAGACCAATCTCGCAGAACCCCTCTGAACCAAGACCTTCGCCCTAATGTGTGACCCCTATCCGAGACCACTATTTTTATAATATGACATTATCACTTGTTGCATATTAAATTGTTCATCTCACATACATATTTTGTGGTTTTAGGGTATTATGCCGATTCACCTCATAATTAAATATGGAGACTATATGCGGGCTAATCTAGTCTTCTATTGGCTCCATTTAAATTTGTGTAGCAAACATGTGCCATGTTTTCCCTTGTTAAGACAACATTTCAATTGCGGGTATCTAAATAACATGAACCATCTAACTAATTGTCGGGATCCTGGTTCCGCTTAACACTACCTAGTTGCATCACATCTTCGTCATGCCATGCATCATGTGAATATAGTGAATACATCAATGTTTATGGGAGCAAAACATGCCTAAATGATTGATTAAAGTACTTTATTAGTGTTCTCACGCCTCATCCATGCCATGCGATGTTATAACATGCAAGTGTGTATCATTCCATCATGGCATACCTTGTTTGCTTGTTGCATATGATTTATATGATTGTCTAATGTATTTATTTAGCCCATGTGTGTTTGGTTTTTATCAGGATAGACGTTGAGCAAGGAGAATACCAGGAGCCTCAGGAGTATTACCTGGATCCATCTTATTCCGCAACTGAACTGTCAGGCAAGCAATTTTCCATGCTTGCATACATATAGTACCTATGCTTCTATCTTACTCTTGCATCATTGAGTCGCGATTGCATTAAATTGAATCTCAAGTATTGCATAGCCTTTACTTTTAAACCCCACCAAAGCTTATACCTCAATCCCATGAGCCATTACTGCTGGAGTTGTTTGAGCCATGCAAGTCGTAGAATTGCATGTGTAGGGTTCGTGCGAGTCTCTGGATAACGAGGTACCTAAACAATTTAATCTGAGTAGTAATGGGACAACTAATGAAAGAGGCACCGATGAGCATTATCTGCTATTTGGTTCTTTAAGCTCACTTGTGACCTGTAGGACCCCGAGTACTTGATTCCTATTCCTTGACTATTTACACTATACACATACGGGAGACTCTATGGATCCCCCTTCGTCTGATCTTGATCCGCACTTTATTTCTTGGGGCCACAAACTAGTTTGAGGCTTTATTACTGACGAGGATTAAACTTATCAATGCCCATTGTTATGGACTTGGGTTTTGGATAAGGAGGGATCAATCGGCTAGCAAACAACCACATAGGGACACAAGGTTTACCCAGGTTCAGGCCTCGTAGAGGACCCTACTCCTACTTGTCTGCTCTTGGAATTATCGAGGGAGTTGAAAGTTACAGGGGGCGCGCAGATGCAATCTGGCGAGGTTGTGAAAACTAGGGTTGTGATTTTCCTCCTCGCACCCCCCTCCTAGCCTTTATATAGATAGGCTATGTCTTGGGTAGTAAGTCGAGTCAATTACAGGTTAGGGTTTGTCCCTTTAAACTTTCTATCTTTGATCTTGCCTTGTGTCGCAAGCAGTCGAAGTCTTCGTAGGTCACCCGAATCCTGGATTGGGCCCTTGTAACACCGTGCGCTTCTGCCAGACCTGGACCACCAAGCTCGAGTATCTATAAGGTATGCCCATGTTAGTAGCACGCGAGTGTCCGGTTGAATCGTAGATTCGAGCGGAGACTTATGAAGTCTTTCGAGTGCATAGATGAGCATATTTTCGAGTGCTCTAATTTGTATCATAGGGATTGTTGATATACATGGCTGATTTATCCGATGTATCGGGATCAGTTAACTGCCTTAGGGAAAAACAACGCAATCTACTCAAACTTGAGTCCTCGGACTCGTATTCGGAAAAGTGCTGGTGTAATTCAACTCAAACCGCGGAGGTCTTATAGAGTTCGAATCCTAGTGTATAAATGTAAGAACTTGATGCGTTCGTCAAGGCATATTTCATCATACCTGTAGGCACAGATAATTTTGGTAGAGCACAGATGCGTTGCCAGGCCTTATTCAGGTCTTATCTTCACGCTGTAAGCGTGGCATCCGAATTTTTGTCATCGCGGAGATGATTCGGGTGACCTAGGACACGTAGTCTCTTTGCAGGAAAAATATGAGGCGAAGTTGCCAGAGCATTCGAGTGCGGATGTTATCAACACACAGTGTAATTTATAAGAAAAATCATAGGGTGCGCGGCCAACGCTCCCTATGGGAGTAGCCCTCGAGTGCCTATTCGAGTCGTAGACTCGAGTAGGGACTATAAGTACTTTGCGACCGCTGTCGTCTTTGCGTGTTTCAGTCGAATGCGCTTTCAGTGCTCCCTATGGGAGTAACCCCAAGTCCACAATCAAATCGTTGATTCGAGTGAAGGGTTTTTGGGAAGAAAATATTTTTGCATAATGCTTGAATGTCTTAGAAAATTTCCTCGAGCGCGCGGCCAGCGCTCCTGTTAGGAGTAGCCCCCGAGTGCTTGGTCGAGTCGAACACTCGAGTAAGGACTAGAGTAGTCAAAAGGTGCTCTTGCTGGAGTTGATGACATCAGTGCTGACGGTGAGATGACCTCAATTACCCACGTGAGCGGCTTTGACGAGACGTGACGAGTAGTGGGCCCCATATTCTGACTTGGACTTGACCAGGCGTGCATAATCTTCTGGTTTAACTGTGTCTCCTCAATTCTCGCGCATAATGGGTGGAGTGGTGCAACGATTAGTGGGTTACCCTTGCCATGCATCGATGTCGATGTGTGCCACGTGTTGAATTGGTTTTCTCCTGGCCATTGGATGGCATCTGCTGTGAGGTTAAGTAGGGGTTCACCGTGCGGTAATTTCCCCACAGCTTCTCGCTCGCGCACCTCCGCCATTGCTGCTCTTGCTATTCCATTGCTCACATCTCCTCCGTGGCACTGGACCAACTCCGTACCTTCCCCAACTACTTCCTGCGCTCACACTGCCAGCGCAAGATGGGCAGGAAGAAGGGAGGATCCGCCGTTGGATCTGCAGCTGCCGCTGTTGTTGGGGTTCCGCATATGAAAACAATAAATTTTACCCTACGCCTCTGAACCCCTGAAGCTGCCAGGACCTATCTATTAGTAATACAGTAACGGGAGGGGCTTTTCACGAACTTACCCTTGAAGACCGAAAAGCATTGTCAATGCTCAGGAGAGCGCGGTTGATGTAGACGAGCCGAAGCCGACCTCAAGGTCGTGCTGAAGTCCTTGCGCTCCTTTGGCTCCAATGACTTGAGTGCCTCAAGTGCGACACCTCGCGGGGAGTTACACACGTCCGGTGCCTGAAGATGACTCACGCTTCCACGATCCAGCAGCAGTTGCGGAAGTAGAGCTCCCGGATCCGAATCCCGCAGCGCAATGGCGCTCCACGGTGAAGATGTCTTCCGTTCACGCAGTCCAGACTTGGGACCTGATACATTGCAAATGTATCTATAATTTTTGATGTTCCATGCTTGGTTTTATCCTCTTTCTTGTGTTTGTTCCAACTTTGGAGTACTTTTCATATGAGTTCTTGGACTAACCTATTAACAAGAGCCACAGTGCCAGCTGCCTGTTTTCTGCTGTTTTTGGTTCCAGGAAAGTCAGAAAATGAATATTCTCGGAATTGGACGGGACAAAAGCCAAAGTGCCTATTTTTCCGGAAGTCATCAAGTGCCAGAATACGAGACGGAGAAGGGCCAGAGGCCGGGCACACCACCTGGCCGCGCAGGCAGGCCTGGCCCGCGCCAGGGGGTGGTGTGGCCAGCCCAGGCACCCCCTCGGTCTCCCCTTCCGCATATAAGATGCCCTCTAGACGAAAACCCTAAGGGCCCGATCAAAAATCCAAGAAAGAGTCTGTAGCCGCCGTCATCTCCATCCCTAGATTGGGAGGGATCTGAAGCTCTTCTCGGCACCCTGCCTGAGAGGGGAATTCACCCTGGAGGCCTTCTTCATCATCATGCAAGCCTCCGGTGTGATGCGTGAGTAGTTCATCCTTGGACTATGGATCCATGTAGTAGCTAGATGGCTGGTTCTCCTCCTTTGTGCTTTCATGTCTAGATCTTTTGAGCTCCGTTCATGATCAAGATCATCTATTTGTAATTTTGCATGTTGTGTTTGCGGAGATCCGATGGATATTGAGATGCCATTTCAGATTGATTATTGATTCTATCATGTCTTTGTTATTTGTGATCTTGCATGCTTTCCGTTGTTAGTAGCTATCTTGGCCAAGTATATGCTAGCAACTCCAAGAGTTAGTATTTATGCTCGATAGTGGGTTCATGCCTCTGGTAATCTGGGGAAGTGACAAAAATCTCTAAGGTACTAGATGTGCTGTTGCTACTAGGGAGAAAACAACAATCCTTTGTTCATAGAACAATCGTATTGTTTACTTTACACGCAGTCGTAAAGCAATAATCTGTTGCTTGCAACTTAATACTGGAGGGTGTTCAGATGATAACCTGAAGGTGGATTATTAGTCATAGATGCAGTTGGATGGCGGTCTATGTATAATGTTGTAATGCCCAATCAAGTATCAAAGGAGTCAAGATGATTAGTATATGCATGTATTGCTTTCTCGATGTTTGTCAATTGCCCCGCTGTAATTTGTTCACCCAGCATGTTATCTATCTAAGGAGAGCCACCTCTAGTGAACTATGGATCCCGGTCCTTGTCTTTTACATACAATCTACAATCTTTTACTGCTTTGTGTTTACTTTCTGCAAACTTTTACTTCTTTCCATTCGATACGTTTAATCCCTTGTTTTCCGCAAAACACGGTGAGATTGACAACCTCATCGCAAGTTGGGGACAAAGTTCTGTGGTTGTGTTGTGCAGGTCTCCACGTTGCTACTAGCACCGGTAGTGCGCCCTGCCAAAGCTCAGCTAGTAACACCTTTGGGGTGTTTCCTTGCTCCTACTGGTTCGATTAAACCTTGGTTTCTTAACTGAGGGAAACTTGCTGCTGTGCTCATCATACCTTCCTCTTGGGGTTCCCAACGAGCTCTACATCATCATTGCTCCAACATTTTTCTGGGCACCATACTCAGAGCCATCAAGCATTTTTCTGGCGCCGTTTATGGGGATCGAAGAAGAAGAAACTCTGAAAGGGTAATTTCCCCTATGTGTGGTTTTGCTGATTAATGACAATCCCTATGGACTAATGTTTTCATTGAGTTTTATATGAAGGAATATTCCATAGGTCATGCGTGTAGTTCATGTGTTGGATTCAAGTATGGATGCCATGAAGATAAAGATATACCTTGAGTTTTGGCATCAATATCATCAAATTGAAGAGAAGAATATGATATGTTCAAGATCTTGAGAGTGTGATCTTAATAGAAGAATTCAAGATATGGCTCTAAGCCGGTGTCATGATAGCCTCATTAGTTGAGCTATGGTTGACTAAGATTTAGAGCATGTAATCAAATGAAGAATTCCTTATGTACCCCAAGATATTGAGATGGAGCATGAGAAGACTCTTGGTTGACCAATGCAAAGAGTGAAGAGTGATTTCAAGTTGGTCAACGCATGAAGCATAAATAATGTACCACATGGATCTTGTGGTGTGGTAAGCCTTGTCATTTATGCATCATGAACTAACCCATTATATATGTTCCTTTGTGTTTTATATATGGGATAGGTATATTTCCATGGGCATGCTTCAAAAGTGAAGATCTCAATAGCCCATGAGAGGATGGCATCAAATGGTGATCGCCATCAAGGTTGAGAAGGGCAAGTTCAAGATAAGCATCTCGAGAAGATCATTTGCCTGAAGCTTGCCGTCCATATTGGTGAAAATGGACATGTGAAGATGTGTCCTAATGAAGCTATCCCATAGTGGTGTATGGGGGAGCAAATTATGAATCTTCACGAAGCAACAATGATCAAGTGATGCGATGGAGCTTGAAGCGTTGTCATCAAGATCAAGCGGGATGCGCAAGGCAAAGGTATGTCCTTGCTAGGTTTTCCTTTTACCGGTCTCAAGGTGGTTGTTGGGAGACCGGGTTATAGGATAGATAGCCGCACTATCAAGAGGGGCTTTTGGTTGGGTAACTTGATCACATCGTCATAGGGAGCTCAATCCTTTGCATACTTTGCATCTTCCTATTTTGTTGCTTCTTGGTATTTTCTCTATGTGAGGTTCTTGAGCTTGTTGCTAGCTCTTCAACAAGCCCAAGTTCATCGAAAACGGAATTCGTATGCATCTTATATGGCGTTTTCGAGTTTGAAGGTTTTACCGGTTCTTCTTATAGGGAGGCTCCATACCTTTCCTCATTTGGTTCTATCTTCCTTTGTTGGACTATGATTTTTTCATGCACCATATTGTAGAGCTTGTTTTCCTCATCAAAACAAGCCCAAGATCATCGAATCGGAGTCTGGATGCAAATGTTATTGCGTTTTTCGTGAAGTCAGTTTCATCCCGGTTGTGGATCCGGTTCAACCGAGCTCCACACCGGACGGTCCGGTTCCAGCTCCGTTAGACCGGATCTCAGACCAGGTTTTCCGGTTTTCGCGACCGAGTCTATTCCAGGTTGGCAAACAGAGGTATTTCGGTTTGTAGGTCGGTCCTCCGGCCTGGGAACCGAGTTTCCCGGTTCTAGGGCCGGTCCAACCGACTTTGGAACCGAGTTTCGCTGTTTTCTCTCCAACGGCCATATTTGCTTTTCCCTATAAAAGGGGTTCTTCCCCCAACGTTTTTGGTTGTTCTTGAGCCCGAAATTGACCTCCATTGTTGACCCTCTTGAGCTTGCTTCCTCTCCCTTCCCTCCTATGATTCTTGCATCTTTTTGAGGGCTTTGGAAGAGGAGATCTAGATCTACAATCCCCACCAATCAATTCCTCCTCTAAGTGAGGGGAACCCTTTGGATCTAGATCTTGAAGTCATTGGTTGACTTCCACCCTTGTTCTTCCTCTCTAATTCCTCCCTAGCACTTGTTGCTTTGGTGGGATTTGAGAGTGAGGGATTTGAATGCCCTTGATGTTCTTGCTTTGCATTCTTGCATAAGTGTTGAGCTCTCCACTACGATTTGTTCGAGTAAGAGACCATGAGCTTGTTGCTCTTGGAGGGTGACCTCCTAGTTGGCTTGGCGGTTGGTGCCGCGGTGTCCTCTTCGTGGAAGATTGTGAAGAGACCCGGGCTTCTCCTTCGTGGATCTTGTGAAGTGGTTGTGGAGCTTGCCATCTCCGGAGTGGAGGAAAAGCTAGCCATAAGGAAAGGGCCTATTCCTTCGTGGTATAGACTCGGAGAAGAAGGTGAGCCTTCGTGGTGTTGGGAAATCCTTCGTGGAATCCCACACCTCTCCAACGTGACGTACCTTAATTGTAAGGGAACACGGGAATACATCTTCGTCTCCGCGTGCCTCGGTTATCTCTATACCCGAGCTTACTTTCCTTGTGATAGCCATCGAGCTTGAAGTACTTATATCTTGCTTATCACTTGTGGTATATTTATCTTGTGCTATCTTGCTTAGCTTATCTTGTTGTTGGTGCACTTAGTTGAGCCTAGTGTATTTAGGTTTTGTGCTTGTAAAATAAACGTTAGTTTAATTCCACATTCTATCAAGCCAAAACCGTAATAGTTTTAAAATTGCCTATTCACCCCCCTCTAGGCGACATCTCTATCCTTTCAAACTCCCACGTCAACCACACGCCATCAAAAGACATTTTTCTGGCGCCGTTGCCGGGGAGTCAAGGACATCTTCACAAGGGGAGTCCCTCATAACCAATATCTTTACTTTGTTATTTTTGTTTTGCATAGTTTCTTTTTCCTTTGTTTGCTTGTTTTGTTATTCAAAAACCCCAAAAAATTAGTTTTCCTAGTTTTCTTTCTTATTTGAAAACCCAAAAGAAAAATGACTACTCTTGAAAACACTAAGTTGTGTGACTTCACTAGCACTGTCACATCCCAAAATTCTCCTAATTTTGGAATGTAAAGTTAATAAAATAAATTGGTTGAATTGTTTGACTTTGTTGAAATTTCTCAAAGAAAAGAAACTTTCTGTTATGATTTTCCTTCCTTGAATTCAGAAACTTGTATGAGATTGGATTAACATGACTATCCAACTTGTTTTCATTTTCTTTTCAACCATTTGATTCTTTAAATATCCAACCATGATTAGATGACTAAAGAGAGGGAATAAAATGACTTTCCCAATTATGGTGGAGTGATATTCTAATTTCCCTATTTGACCCTTAAAGTCTCTACTTCGATTTATGAAACCATTCTAGATGCTTTTCACCACTTGCCTGAAAAGAGAGAAGATAACATGACATCTACATTTTATTGGATGTTAAAAACTATGTTCCTTTATGTTATATGAATGAACTTGTTGTTTTGGGATTTGTGGCATTGTGTGTCTTGATTGAGTGACTAAAAATAAACCATAATAAACTATTTAGAAATATTGCATAGTAGCCATATAAGGCTAATTGCATAAAACCACATATCCTTTTGATAACGCCTAAGTAGCCCTATTTGGCAAAAGGGCATAAAATGATTTGTGTTTTGGTGATTGACATATGTTATGCATCTATGCATTGCATAAAGCATCATGCAAAAAATTCATCTTCAAAACCCTTTGTGTCAAAACCCTATTTCGAAATCTCTATTTTAACCTATTAAGATTTTATTTGAAAAATACATGTTTGAATTTTGAATGGACAGTATTATGTGCCCTAGTAGTCCTATAAAGATATTTTGAATTTTTGAAAATTTTACAAACTGGTTTGAACTCATTTGGAGCTATATTTCAAAATTTATTAAAGAAATAAGAAAAGGAATATATAGAAATTTGTGAAGCCACCATCTTAAAACTAGTGAAAATGTTATAAATATGATCCTATAATGATCTACTGAATTTTAGAAAAATTTAGAAACAAGAATCATGTCATTTGAAGTTCGTATGCAAAAGATATAAAGAAAATACAAAAATAGAAAAAAAAAGAAAAAAACAAATTGGGCCACCCGGCCGGCCCACTAGGCCGACGGAACCAGCCACCATGTGCACAGGAAGGGATCGATCCCACCTCCGCTTTAAAAACCGGGCGAAATCTATTTTTCTCAAACATATCTTTATTAAAACTCTTATAACTTTTTATCTATAACTACGAATTGACTTTCGTTTGTTTCTACTTGTTCTCTACTTTAAGATCTATCTTCCCACCATCCTAAAAGCCTAAATAATCCCTCGGAGCTATAGCTATAACACTTTTTCCTTCCCGAAATCCCGAATCTACACCCTACCGAATCGTATTTCGCTTCTAAACCCATCTAAACTTTGTCGGATGCCTTCGGCTTCAACACGAAAATTGTAGATCTCGTCAAAATATTTCAGTTCCGACAAACCTCACCTCTTTTCATCTACCACAGCCGGAGAATTTCGCAACGCAATATTTCAGATCTGATGGCGTAATTCCAAGATCTCCTCGCGCTCGTTTCTTGAAATCCAAATTCATTTGGTGAAAAGGTAGATCTAATCATCCTTCACAACTTTCATGTTCAAAGTTTTTCGATTTGACCTACGGATTTGTCTCTCTAACACAGATCTACTTCTAGTCGTTTGTGAGGCAAAATCGGGTCTATTTTGAGCCAACTTCTCTTCTAGCCACCGGATCTCATCCCGACGGTCGAGATTCAATCGTCCCGATCAGTTGCCTCGTCACCGTCACGTTGTCGTCAGGTCAGAGTCTAGTCCCAGTCAGCCTGCACGGTAAACCTGTCCAGTCAGCGGAATATTTCCTGGAATATTCCGTTCGAATTTAAAATTGCAGATTATAGATTTAACTTGTAAAATTCATAGAAAATTCATACTATGTCCAAACATTGCAAATAATATACCGTTGGAATCACAAAATTGTGTAGAGTATTAATACATAATTGTATCAGACATTTACTGTAAGTATTTGTCGTGATTATTTAAATGGTTTAATACACTTTTTGGAGCAATTAATTCACAGAAAATAAAATACAACTCAGAAAAATACAAATGATATACGCCTGGATTCACAAAATTGTATAGAACATGATTCTGGAATAAAATTACAAGTTTACTGTATAGATTACTGGCGAATAATTAATTAGTATTATTGGCCTTTTAAATCATTAAATTCATAGTAAATAATCTACAGATTCGAAAAATATAAGTAATATGTCCCTGAGTTCATAATCTTGCGTAGTTTTCAGATCTGTACTTAGTTTTGTTTGTTGTCAGTACGATCTGTTCAGATTTATTAAACTCCATTAAACACTAAATAAATCCTAGAAAAAGATCTATAACTCTGATTAGGGTGAATCCAATTGCAACTGGTTCGTATTAAAGCCCTCTATCCATTACAGTTCAGATATAAATTTAATTAGGCAACTAGTACAGAAGCTACAACAGTTATGTTAAAACCCCTTTGTTGGCAATTGAAATTGGATAACAAATACTATATTGCATTAAAACACTTCTACATGCATCATGTGATCTAGTATTGTTTAGATAACTAATTACAACCATTATGACATATTAAATCATCATGCATGCATTGGATCATCACTGTTTTATTGTATTGTTGTATTGTTGCATGATTGCAATGTTTGAATGATATGTTGTTGTGCTTTTGCTTTTGAACGATAGATTGCGAGGAGTGTAACTACTATGATCGCTACAGCTATGATTGCGAGCATTGTGATTGCAAGTCTTTTGAGTGCGACGAGTGCAATGATTGCAATTGTGAGGATTGTTTGAATGACTACATCAACTAAAGGCAAGTGGAGCTTCATAAATGTCCTATTTACTTTCTATATGCATTGTAGCTTGTTTTGTTTTACAAGTTCTATCTATTTCTATGCTATATCCTACTATGCCGTAGTCCATCTTGTTAGGCGAGCCGTTGTAAGTAGCTGTGCTTATGTAGACAAGGGTGGGATACACCATGGCAAAGATTGTTTTGAAAGAACGTGTTTGCAAAGTTTGAAAACAACTTAATTAATAAACTCTCTGGGTGGATTGGTAATTGCTTGGTTCGTGAATGCCAGGCCCATGTCTATGGTTTACCCGAGTAGCTCACTTGTGGATGGCCACCCAGGTTTCTGAGAAATGATTAGTGTCTTCATTTGGTAGCTTCCGTGTGCAACCATATGCTAGTGAGTTATGGGTGGCTGGATGGACTTAGTAGGTCGTGGCGACCCGAGCTCTTCATATCCAGAGATGTAGTGAATGTGATAGGTTGGTACGGTGCGTGGATGGGCTTGGGGAGCTACCTCCCGAATTGTCTCTTCTTGGGCTTCTCCCTATCATGACTCAATATGCGTGTCATGGTACGAGCGGGTTGACCAAGTCATATGGGTAAAGTGAGCAACCCCTGCAGGGTGTAAAACTAAGTTCTTAGCCGTGTCCCCGGTAATGGACGTTTGAGTTGCTGAATTGTGGGTGCTATGACATGTTCTCATTCATTCTAACTTGTAATTGCTAAAACTTGTGGTTGAAACATAATTGGGTTGTGTGAAGAAGATCAAATGTTTTACAAATGATTTACAAAAGATAGGATAAAGTATTTTGCTGCTGCAACTAAGCCTGAACCCCACAAGCCAGATATTCATATAGTTATTAGCCTTGTTGATTCTCTCATTGTTCCACTTGCCAGTGCATTCCAAGTGCTGACCCTTCGGGGCTGCTACGTTTTATGTTGCAGGTTATACCGATTATGAGTGATCGAATAGGTCGCGATACTCCACTCAACAGTTGTTCGCCTGTGGCACAATTGAAGATGGATCCTACTATATGTTTATGCTTCCGTATGCTACTTTAAAATTTGAGCTAGCCTTTGAGCTACGCATTATGTAATAATTACAGATTCTGGATCATTTGATGTAATAATGATGCACTGTTATATTCTTTGGTATTCATCTGTACTGTGTGTGCCAGTGAACCGATCCAGGGATTGACACTATACACAGGAACTCAGCCTTATCAGGCGAGGGTGTTACAAGCACCAACAACAATGATTTTATGAGCACACCTATTGCTCCACCTGTGGCTGAAAATACTTTCTTTGAGATCAAACCTGCTTTACTCAATCTTGTTATGAGAGAACAATTTTCTGGTATTGGTAATGATGATGCTGCTTCCCATCTAAATAACTTTGTTGAACTTTGTGAGATGCAAAAGCATAGGGATATAGATGGTGATATTATTAAGCTGAAATTGTTTCCTTTCTCTTTGAGAGGAAAAGCTAAAGAATGGTTGAATTCCTTAACTAGGAATAGTATTGATTCTTGGACTAAATGCAAAGATGCTTTCATTGGAAAATACTATCCTCCTGCTAAGATTATATCCATGAGAAGTGAAATAATGAAGTTTAAACAACTTGATAATGAGAATGTTACTCAAGCTTGGGAAAGAATGAAATCTTTGGTAAAGAATTGTCCCACTCATGGACTGACTGCTTGGATGATCATCCAAACTTTTTATGCAGGATTGAACTATTCTTCAAGGAACCTATTGGATTCTGCTGCTGGAGGTACCTTTATGACCATCACTTTGGGTGCTGCAACAAAACTTCTGGACAATATGATGGTTAATTATTCTGAATGGCATACTGAGAGAGCTCCACAAGGTAAGAAGGTAAATTCTGTTGAGGAAACCTCCTCCTTGAGTGATAAAATCGATATTATTATCTCTATGCTTGTAATGGGAAAGCCCAAATTGATCCAAATAATGTTCCTTTAGCTTCTTTAGTTGCTCAAGAAGAGCAAGTTGATGTGAACTTCATAAGAAATAACAATTTTGGCAACAATGATTATGGTAATAATGCTTATAGGAACAATTTTGGTAACAACAATTATAAGCCATATCCTCCCAACAATGGTAATGCTTATGGAAATTCTTACAACAATAATAAGAGTGCTCCCTCTAAACTTGAAGTTATGCTTAAAGAGTTTATTAGTAAACAAACTGCTTTCAATCAAACTATTGAGGAAAAACTCTCTAATGCTGAAAGAAATATAGCATCTTTGGCTGAAGCTCAATCTTCTTTTAATAAAATGGCTGCTAAACCTGAAACTAATGATAATCCCTTTGCAGCTACTAATGCCATACAAGTAAGAATTGATGAAAATGTTAGACTATTAGCTAAATTACATGCTAAGTGGGAAAGAGAAGATGAAATTGCTAGAAACATTAGTGTTTCTAATATCACCACCACTAGTGTTGAGGCTAGTAATAGTTCTACTACTTTAGATGATAAGTTTGATTTTGCTCTTGATGGTTGCAATATCTCTGAAGTTATTAAGTTCCTACAAAAGCTTGCTAAAAGTCCTAATGCTAGTTCTATGAACAAGGCCTTTACAAAACACATTACTGATGCTCTCATAAAGATTAAAGAAGAAAAGATGAAACATAAAGCTTCTATTCCTATTAAACAAGAAGATGGTTGGGAACCCATCATTAATATGAAAGTGAATGACTTTGATTTCAAAGCTTTATGTGATCTTAATAGTAGTGTTTCTATTATGCCTAGAAGGATTTATGATATGCTTGATTTGCCTCCACTTGAAGACGTTATTTGAATGTCCCACTTGATGATAATGCTAAAAAGAAACTCATGGGGAGTCTTAATGATGTTCTTATTATGGTTAACAATTCCTATGTTCCCATTGATTTCTATGTTTTGGATGTTGAATACAATGCTTCTAGTCCTATTACTTTGGGAAGACCTTTTCTTAGAACTGTTGGTGCCATCATTGATATGAAAGAAGACACCATTAAATATCAACTCCCACTCAAGAAAGGTATAGAACACTTCCCTAATAAGAGAGATAAGATTTCTTCTACTTCTCCTATGAAATCAAAATTTGGTCTTAATGCTTCTTCATTTGAGAACACTTGATTCTTTTTCTTGCTTCTTATGCCTAACTTAAAGGCGTTAAAGAAAAGTACTTATTAGGAGATAACCCAAAAGTTTTAGATGAGTCTTGGAAGTTATTAACTCTGTAATAACCGCTCCTTATCCTTTTTATTTGCTTTTTGTGCCAAGAGTAACCTCTAATGAGAGAGAAGTAATGATTGGGAAAGTTGTTGGCCCAAAATAGATTTCTGTGCTTCACCGTAAAAATTCGTGAGAGATCTCTGTATGTCGAATTGAGCTGTAATTTTGTGTTCTTCTGCCCCAGATAGTTATCTAACTTTCTTTAGTTCAACACTTTTTGATTTGAGCAACAGAAGGTCCTCGAAAAAATTCGTCTTTACTGACTTGTCTGTTTTGACAGATTTCTGCCATTTTCTGCATTTGCTTTTTGTTGGTTCCTTCTTGAGTTCTTTTGGGGAATTGAGCTCTTTGAGGGAAGTGCTACAGTAGCTAGTGTTCTAATGGAAGTTTATTTGGTGTTAGAACTGAACCTTAATACTTATTTATCTTGAGTGCACTAATGTTGCTAATAAAGATTGTGTGAAGTTTTGTATGAAGGAAAATTTTCAGGTGTATGGAAGGAATGAGTAATGAGATGAAGGATGGACTAAAGTTCAAGCTTGGGGATGCCACGCATGTCATCCCAAGAAACATCCAAGTACAAGCGTCAAAGCTTGGGGATGCCCTAGGCATCCCCCTTCTTCATCAATAAAAATCCCAGGTTTCTTCCAAACGATTCATTTTTATTGTTTCATGCACAGTTGTGTTTTTCTTGGAGCGTCTTCTTTTTATTTTTCGTTTTGGTTTTTAGTTTTCTTGGTTTGCTTAGTTTTCTGAATAAATTGGTTGGACCCCCTCTTTCATACATTGGTTTGCAAATAGTTTGGTTTGGATTGGAAAAGAGTAGGAAAGTTCATACTCATGTGGTAAAAAGAGCTCGTTTTTGACTGTGGCCAATGCTTTGTCATGCCATGCTTGATATTGTTTTGGATTTATGCTTAGTATTATTTGCTGTAGCATGACTTGTTATAAACAATTGAGATTGCTTAATGTGCCTTGGATGAATCATGCGTTGTTTTAGCATATTAAAGCATAGTATAGTGGTTTTCTCCCTTGATGCTTTATTTGGGTTGATTTGGCGCATGCTCACACCATGTTATGACTATCTCAAGTCACTGTAGAATTTATGATTCTTTAGTTTTCAACTTGTAGTATCACTTTATGCTTTGATCAATGATGTTTTGTCGCTCTGCATGATTATGGCCATTATTGCTCTCTTAGTTTGTCGCTCCCAGTCTTTTGCTAGCCTCCACCACCAAGTATGAGTTCCACTCATGCATCCAACTCCCTAAACCAAGTTGTTCCAAAGAGTCCACCATACCTACCTACTAGCTTATGCTATTCCAAGTATATTCATGCTTTTGTTTACCTTCCAAATTAAACTTGTTATGAGAAAACTAGTGATTAAAGATCTCACGAACTTGATGGCACACTTTACTTTACTTGACCTTAATAAACTTGAACCATTGTGTCTTCTATGTTGTATATGCTTGCACTTATTTGTTGGGAATTAGCAGAACCATGCTTTCATGGGGAACGCTTTCAACATTTCACTTGGTACTTGTACCTAGTTGATATCATGCTCTTTTGTATATGGATGTCATCGGTGTGAAATGAAAGGGGAGAGAGAGAAAAAAGCAGCATATTCCCATGGTAAATAAGAAGAATGCTGAGATGCTCGTTGTCTGCTTGCCTTGTCATTTTGATATGGGTATTCTTCCGTATCATCGGGCAAGGGGTACCCCGTTGGCGGTTCTCAATGATAGACATATACTTATGATGACAAGAACTTACCGGTGACTAAACTTGAGTAGCATGAGGAGCGGCCCTCGTATACAAGGGACATGAGATTTCTGACTTATACTTCGTCAAGCATGTACACCATAGTTTGTTCACTTTAACCTTAATCACTTCAAGATGCTTATGATAGGGGCAATGAGAGTTGAAAGCTATAAGTACCATAATGTTTGGAAGCTCTTTATGAGACTTGAATCCCTACTTCCTTTTACAAAGGCCTTTCTTCCACCATTATATTGAGTCTCCTCTTTCTATCTTTATGCACCTACTTTGAGAGCATAGTGGCCATTCTTAGTTCTCTGTGCATTGTCCCAAGACTAGTTGATTGATGCATAACTTGTTATTGCTTGTTTTAAACTATTGTATCTAGTCACTTTTATGAACTTTGAAGGTGTCCTATGCATTTATATTTGCTACTCTATTGAGGGACAAGCTGAATACTATTATGCTATGTTTTCTTTATGTGAAACAAACAAACGTCTTGCAAAGCATTGTTATTCATGAATCTTTTGTTTGTGCCTTTTCATGTTGCATCATAGTTTCTTTGCTTATTGCTAGAACTTTGTCTTTCATGTTATGATTGAAGTACTATGATCCCAGATTTGAATGTTTTACAAATACTTTGATCAAGTCTTTGATGGTGCATGTCACCTCAAAAATTATTCTTTCCTTTTATCACTTACCTACTCGAGGACGAGCAGGAGTTAAGCTTGGGGATGTTGATACATTGAAAATGTATCTATAATTTTTGATGTTCCATGCTTGGTTTTATCCACTTTCTTGTGTTTTCTTCCAACTTTGGAGTACTTTTCATATGATTTCTTGGACTAACCTATTAAAAAGAGCCACAGTGCCAGCTGCCTATTTTCTGCTATTTTTGGTTCCAGGAAAGTCAGAAAATGAATATTCTCGGAATTGGACGGGACAAAAGCCAAAGTGCCTATTTTTCCGGAAGTCATCATGTGCCAGAATACGACACGGAGAAGGGCCAGAGGCCGGCCACACCACCTGGCCGCGCGGCCAGGCCTGGCCCGTGCCAGGGGGTGGTGTGGCCAGCCCAGGCACGCCCTTGGTCTCCCCTTCCGCCTATAAGATGCCCTCGGGACGAAAACCCTAAGGGCCCGATCAAAAATCCACGAAAGAGTCTGTAGCCGCCGTCATCTCCATCCCTAGATCGGGAGGGATCTGAAGCTCTTCCCGGCACCCTGCCGGAGAGGGGAATTCACCCTGGAGGCCTTCTTCATCATCATGCAAGCCTCCGGTGTGAGGCGTGAGTAGTTCATCCTTGGACTACGGATCCATGTAGTAGCTACATGGCTGGTTCTCCTCCTTTGTGCTTTCATGTCTAGATCTTGTGAGCTCCGTTCATGATCAAGATCATCTATTTGTAATTCTGCATGTTGTGTTTGCGGGGATCCGATTGATATTGAGATGCTATTTCAGATTAATTATTGATTCTATCATGTCTTTGTTATTTGTGATCTTGCATGCTTTCCGTTGTTAGTAGCTATCTTGGCCAAGTAGATGCTAGCAACTCCAAGAGTTAGTATTTATGCTCGATAGTGGGTTCATGCCTCTGGTAATCTGGGGAAGTGACAGAAATCTCTAAGGTACTAGATGTGCTGTTGCTACTAGGGAGAAAACAACAATCCTTTGTTCATAGAACAATCGTATTGTTTACTTTACACGCAGTTCGTAAAGCAATAATATGTTGCTTGCAACTTAATACTAGAGGGGGTTTGGATGATAACCTGAAGGTGGATTATTAGTCATAGATGCAGTTGGATGGCGGTCTATGTATAATGTTGTAATGCCCAAGCAAGTCTCAAAGGAGTCAAGATGATTAGTATATGCATGTATTGCTTTCTCGATGTTTGTCAATTCCTCCACTGTAATTTGTTCACCCATGATGTTATCTATCTAAGAAGAGCCACCTCTAGTGAACTATGGATCCCGGTCCTTGTCTTTTACATACAATCTACAATCTTTTACTGCTTTGTGTTTACTTTCTGCAAACTTTTACTTCTTTCCATTCGATACGTTTAATCCTTTGTTTTCCACAAAACACGGTAAGATTGACAACCTCATCGCAAGTTGGGGAAAAAGTTCTGTGGTTGTCTTGTGCAGGTCTCCACGTTGCTACTAGCACCGGTAGTGCGCCCTGCCAAAGCTCAGCTAGTACCACCTTTGGGGTGTTTCCTTGCTCCTACTGGTTTGATTAAACCTTGGTTTCTTAACTGAGGAAAACTTGCTGCTGTGCTCATCATACCTTCCTCTTGGGGTTCCCAACAAGCTCTACATCATAATTGCTCCAGCATTTTTTTAGGCGCCATACTCAGAGCCATCAGGACCACGGTCACGTGAGAGAGAGGGGGAGAGAGAAAATATCAATTAGAGGTCCTCCCAAAAGTGAGAAGACCTTTATTGATTATTCGTGTATTTATCTGGCCAAAAACCCCACCATATATAGGGGGGGGGGGGAAGGTACTACCTCCCTCAAAGTCCCGGGGTGGGACTAAAGGAGGAGGAGGTGGGGGGAGGCGCCGCCAGCCACCCCCTCATGGGCCCCACGTGGGGGGCTAGCCCAATAGGGCCACCGGCCACCCCCTTGGCCCCTTCCTCCTCTTGCCTTTCCCTAATGGGCCCTCTCCCCTCCGGGAATTGGCCCATTAAGCCTTTCACCATTTAAATTGATTTTTCTCTTTATAAATAATTATGAATAAATGATTAAATCCATATTTAACATTCATTCTCATATTATTCAATCTCCGTGGCTATGGAACACTTCCACCTCCACTCCGGACATCCTCCAGACTTACCGAAACCCTTTCGGTTTTCTCCCTACTATTCTTCGGTGATTCTTCCGATCCTATAAACAATCTCTAAGCATCATCAAGCCCTTAAGCGTGATACCCCACGGTTCGGGAACACTCCAGACATGGTGGGGACACTGCCGCACCAATACTCGACAGAGGGACCTAGATGGCCATGTGACCCCTATGCGTTCCACGAAGATCTTTCGTCGTTTGAACTAGGACAGTCGTGTCTTATTCCCTTTGTCTCTCGATACTTGCATTGCCCAAGATCTGATCAATGACATCACCATGTCGTGTTCAATCTCGTTACTGAACAATGCTACTTGACTCGTTTCGACAAGTGATATCCCTATGATCAAATCATGCGCTGCACAACTATTGGATATAACTTCTCCAAGTGGGCCCTTGAGTATCTTACTGTCACATGGATGGACAAATCCCGCTCTTGTCATATATTGCCTCTACGGTTTCCTCCGAGTACCTGAACACACCTTTATAACCACTGTATTACCAAGTGGCGCTTGATGCTATCTAAGCACTCTCGGGAGACAGTGATTGATATAGCCTCATGGTCCAAGGAATAGTCTATGAGGATCCATTTCTAATCATCATAACTTGAACTTCGTGACATGATCGGGTCACGATGTTTAGTTTGGGTATTGGTTCATCATCTCATTCTCGGAATGAGATGACTCCATTTCCAACTGGCATAAATGCCACATGATCAGGAAACATGATCATCTGTTGACCAATGAACCAGTGACTAGAGTTTCACTGGAAACCCCTGGTTGTTTGTATATCACATGTGTATTGATGTTTCCTACTCAATATAGTTATAGCATGATATAAAACTTAATCATAAACTATATGAAATATGATAATAGTCCTTATAACTATTTGTCTCTAGGGCATATTTCCAACAGTCTCCCACTTGCACTAGAGTATAAATACACTAGCTGCATTTGTTCTCAATTATTGGCACCATATATTCGGTACCCTAAACATGCTTGTTCATGGAAGAGGTTGAGTCTTGGGTCTGTACTTTACATTCCCAAATCATTTGCAACTTACTAATATCACCTTGATTGACATTAATACTTTATCATCACATGACAACATATGTGTGTATGCATCGTCTCTATGGCAGCAGAATGAGGCCTGATTCCAGGAGCCTACAGTGACTTTAGATCAACCTCGAGGGCTTTCTCATGGGCACTGTGCCCTAGGACACATCATTCTATGTTAAAAGCGAACTAGCCTCGCCATAACATTATACAACACTTTAGATGGTACCCTTATCTATTATTATAAATGTATTCATCAAAACACTAGTGCACTTACTGCAACTTTCAATGTTTTGTTCACCTTGCTTCCTACTTGACTTTAATCGGTATTTATAGGAGTTTCCAACATATTCCCTTATAACATAACCCTTTATGTTTTAAGATACGTCATCCTTTATGGATTTGAAAACATGTCTGCAGTTCTCTATTAGACACTGCGGACAAACTTAGCTCAACATTCTGTGATTCTAACTTAATCACTTTCAAACGTTCCTTCTTGGATCATATATTATGTTAAGTTATCATCCTGGTTTTCTAAGATAGAACCCATGTCTCAACATAGTGGATGATGATCATCCTTTTCTTTCATTCAACCATTGATGTACAAACTTAATACTATTCCTAACTTGAGTTATTAAGGACCAGTTCCTTAATTAACTTCTATTCTAAAACCCTTTTCAAAATCCCTCAAGGAATACTTCATAATATCATAATATACTTATTATCAACTTCTACATCTCATAAATAATTATTTATAAATATTTGCGCTTCCATCCTTAACATACTTAAGAATTACTCCTATAAGCTCCCACACAGAAATATGTCATTCACATATTGTTTTAGGAAGACTTTCATAGCTCCCACTCAATTTTATGCAAATTGCATACCTACTCACTATTTTCTACATCTTCAAATCCTTTGATCAAATATCAAAGTGAGAGGTTTACTATGAGACACTAGTACTTTTACTAGTCTTAAATCCACTAGACATTTAGCACACTTGAATCAAATTCATTTGAATTCGTCCAATACTTGACAAATTGTGCTTTTGTCATTCACCCCCTTTTCCACTATGGCTTTGCAGTCATTTGCGAAAATTCAAGTAACCACTTTTACTTGTGAGATTCAGCAATGAATTGCTTTCTAATCTCAAAGGAATTTTGCTTTTAGGATTTCTCATAATTCTAGTTTATCATTATTTCCTTAGTAGTTCGTAGGTATGTCATATTCTAAGAATCATGACACATGATTCACAAATGTATCCATACAAGATATGGGTTACATTTTGAATCCTACTTCAAGTAGTGAAAACACTAGTGGGGAAAACACAATGATCAATATCATTGATTCTTTCCTTTGTGAAGAGAATCGTTCAGGAACTTTTTCCGTTGCGCTTCTCAACACTCTGATGCAGGGATATGAATCCTCATCGTGTTTTTCACTATCTTCCATTTGTTTCATAATCGAGAAAATATCACTTAAAGTGAGATTTCTCAAGAATGCACCAAAATCCAAGAAATACAAGTTTTGCTTCTCTTTTGGTTTCAGCTATGGAGTTCGTATTCAAAGTTTCCAATGAATACTCTACAAGGACTTATTCGCTATTGTTTTGGTTATATCGAATAACCCCAAAACATTCACTAATTCAAATGGTTCACTATATATTCTAATTGAGTGCTAACTATTTCTAACTAATGGTCTACGCTACAACGATTTATTTGGTGCCATCTATTTACCCACTTTGATATCTAATATCACATTGTGATGCTTTACATTTTGACATTTCAAAACGCTTTGCATTTCACAATTATTTTGATGCCATTCTTATAAAGTTGAATTTTATTACTATTGATCAAATCATAGTAATTAGATTCTCTTTTAACTTTAATACCCTTTGTTTGATGAAACACACTTTGATCAAATCAAACAGTTTCAAATTCATGTTTCCTTTGGTAAACTACTTTACACATTTAAACAATCATATAATGATAATTACCATTTTGTTAAAACACAATACATCGAATATGTATTTACTTTCAACAATTCATCAAAACACATTGTATTCAAGTAATACTCGGTGTTTAAGTTATTTTGCCAAACTTAGGCATGATCCATATGTGATAAGAAATCGAATGACTCTCACATATTATCAATATAACTTTTTGAATTTAAACAATGGTTTCATTCATTAATGAACATATCATTAAGTTGGGTATTTTTAAAGGCATTTCAATATTTTACAAATATTCATGTATTATCAATTAGTTTCAAAACAACTAGGACAATTTACAAGTAATTAAACAAGATATGAACACAAATAGAAATCATTCATAAAAGTGAAACAACTGTTTGTTACAAACTGATATGAATAACCGTCTCACAAAGTGTGAGACACACTAAAGAGGTTCACGATCTATTGATTACAACAATCATCCTAAAACATAAACTAAGTGATAAACGTCGAGGGATAGTGTCGTTGACCATCATCATCATG
The DNA here is from genome assembly GCA_910589775.1 of Avena eriantha. Taxonomy (NCBI): domain Eukaryota; kingdom Viridiplantae; phylum Streptophyta; class Magnoliopsida; order Poales; family Poaceae; genus Avena; species Avena eriantha. The sequence goes on along the minus strand of OU342742.1, from coordinate 331,858,438 downwards.
CTCGCCATCAACACGCAATGTCACCTCCTCTCCAACAAGCACCTCTCATGCAGAAGGACCTATTTTCAGCAAAACAGAACAAGTATCAAATATACTTAACACTGCAAATGTGTTTGCAAGATTATAACATTTATAAAATTGTATATCAAATATATACTTTTGTCATTGATGACCTTAGTGACATTTGGTTCAACCAACACATTCCTGAGATGTGTCACGAACCGGTGGAATTCCATTGATTCCACGTCGCCTCTCATAACGGAAGTCCTGACTTGTGCTTGGTAGCTTGGTGGCAGCGACCGCAGCACAACGCCATTTGCAAAAGAGCCCATCATCCAGCATTCCAGGAAGTATGCATGCCTCATGTACACATCATGCATGTGCTCCAAGTGGTCGTCAAGTGATGAGTTCTCCTCCATCTTAATGGAGAGGAAGTCTCCCATCAGCTCATGCTCCCATATGCGTGCTTGTTCCACGAAATGTGTCCTAAGTTGTAGCATTACCGTACGAGGGTGGGCATCACCCACGAATGGCCACAACTCGTCCACCATTCCGAAACGCATCGTAACTGAAATGAAGGAGGCCATCTCCCGACAGAGATAGTGGTCTTCCTATTGCTCTGGGGTCTCTAGGTCAATGGGATGATCCAAATCCATCCCATCGAGTATGTAGTCGACTACATCATTCTCACTAAGGAGAACCTGGAGACGTGTAACCCACATAGAGAAGTTTGATCCATCTAATCTGAGCTTCTCTCCTTCTAACCAATCAATCGTCAATAGGAAAGGTGGCATCCGGGAGAACTTTTCTACATTTACAATTGCAAAAGGAATTTAGACTAAGTTTATGATTAAATGAGTTAATAATAACTCCACTCAGAAACACCTATCCCCATAAGGGGTCCTAGTGATAACACGACCCCTATCAGCAACATCTCCCCCGATCTTCACGACCATCAATGTGGGTTCAAGGGTGGACGCTAAACGTCGGTCACATCATTCATGCGACTCGTGCTCGATCTTTCGACCATCCATGTTCCAAGGCCATGTCTGCACATGCTAGGCTCACCAACTAAACCTTAGTGTATTCGTTGTGCAACATGGCTTACACCCACTGTATACAAACGTAGATATGTATGACACCCATGCCTGTACCATGGATCGCCTCATACCGAAGAACTTTCTTGGTGGTGCACACTAAGGGGGAACACAATCGTTGGTAATTTTAATAGGGGTCATCTTATTAGGCTACCGTCGAGTATCTAATACTAGCACACAATAATATATACAAACAATAACATTGAATGTAAATGCGATGTGATATGGTCCTTCACGCCGTGATATCCATCCATCGTCACCGGATTCCGGCGCCAGGGTTCCGGTGCCGTAGACACCAGGGTACCGGTGTATTTCCGGCGTGGTAGTCCGTCACCTCCGTGACTATGTACTACTACGTAACATAAGGTAATCACTTTACCTTTGCCACAACCATAACACAAAGCTACGCCCTCCCTGCAAAACAAAGTTAGACGCCTCTACTTTATCTTTGCATGTTTTACGTGGCTGAATGGGCTTTCGCACAAGAACCGTTCTTACCTATGAACTTTCAGCACAATGTTGATCAAGTAGTTGTCTCTACTACACCTCTTTCGGGGCCCTCCGTTGTAAATGGCATACCAACTAATGCGAGAGAGAGAGACAGACACCCCCTAAGCCACTTTATACGGTACAAGCCGTATGTCAAGCGTGGACCAGTCTCGCAAATGAATTCGTAAAGTGGATTGGGGGGCGCTTCATCAAGCATTACTGCAGTATACACAAGTACACGTGGGAGGGTAACAACTAAAAGATCAACGCCCACACGCTACATCTCGTGTGTTCTACCTGTACTAGCATTACTACGCATAGATCTAGCTCTGATACCACAGTTGGGGTTCCGCGTATGAAAACAATAAATTTTACCCTACACCCATGAACCCCTAAAGCTGCTAGGACCTATCTATTAGTAATACAGTAACGGGAGGGGCTTTTCGCGAACTTACCCTTGAAGACCAATAAGCGTTGTCAACGCTCAGGAGAGCGTGGTTGATGTAAATGAGCCGAAGCCGACCTCAAGGTCGTGATGAAGTCCTTGCGCTCCTTTGGCTCCAACGAACTGAGTGCCTCAAGTGCGACACCTCGCGGGGAGTTACACACGTCCGGTGCCTGACAATGACTCCCGCTTCCCTGATCCAGCAGCAGTTGCGGAAGTAGAGCTCCCGGATCCAAATCCCGCAGCGCGACGGCGCTCCACGGTGAAGATGTCCCCCATTCGCGCAGTCTAGACTTGGGACCACGGTCACGTGAGAGAGAGGGGGAGAGAGAAAATATCAATTAGAGGTCCTCCAAAAAGTGAGAAGACCTTTATTGATTATTGGTGTATTTATCTAGCCAAATACCCCCACTATATATAGGGGGAAGGTACTACCTCCCTCAAAGTCCCAGGGTGGGACTAAAGGATGAGGTGGTGGGGGGAGGCGCCGCCGGCCACCCCCTCATGGGCCCCACATGGGGGGCTGGCCCAATAGGTCCACCGGCCACCCCCTTGGCCCCTTCCTCCTCTTGCCTTTCCCTAATGGGCCCTCTCCCCTCCGAGAATTTGCCCATTAAGCCTTTGACCATTTAAATTGATTTTTCTCTTTATTAAATAATTATAAATAAATGATTAAATCAATATTTAACATTCATTCTCATATTATTCAATCTCTGTGGCTATGGAACACTTCCACCTCCACTCCGGACATCCTCCGGACTTACGAAACCCTTCCGGTTTTCTCTCTACTATTCTTCGGCGATTCTTCCGATCCTATAAACACTCTCTAAGCATCATCAAGCCCTTAAGCATGATACCCCATGGTTCAGGAACACTCCAGACATGGTCGGGCACTCCCGCACCAATGATCAACCGAGGGACCTGGATGGCCATGTGACCTCTGTGCGTTCCACGAAGATCTTTCATCGTTTGAACCGGGACAGTCGCGTCTTATTCCCTTTGTCTCCCGATACTTGCATTGCCTGAGATCTGATCAGTGACATCACCATGTCGTGTTCATTCTCGTTACCGAACAATGCTACTTGACTCGTTTTGACAAGTGATATCCCTGTGATCAAATCACGCACTGCGCAACTATTGGATATAACTTCTCCGAGTGGGCCCTTGAGTATCTTCCCATCACATGGACGGACAAATCCCGCTCTTGTCATATATTGCCTCTACCGTTTCCTCCGAGTACCTGAACACACCTTTATAACCACTGTATTACCAAGTGGCGCTTGATGCTATCTAAGCACTCTCGGGAGATAGTGATTGATATAGCCTCACGGTCCAAGGAATAGGCTACGAGGATCCATTTCTAATCATCATAACTTGAACTTCGTGACATGATCGGGTCACGATGTTTAGTTTGGGTATTGGTTCATCATCTCATTCTCAGAATGATTGACTCCATTTCCAACTGGCATAAATGCCACATGATCAGGAAACATGATCATCTGTTGACCAATGAACTAGTGACTAGAGTTTCACTGGGAACCCCTGGTTGTTTGCATGTCACACGTGTATTGATGTTTCCTACTCAATACAGGTATAGCATGATATAAAACTTAATCATAAACTATATGAAATATGATAATAATCCTTATAACTATTTGTCTCTAGGGCATATTTCCAACAGCTGTATCGGCCAAGAAGAAAAGGGCCGCCACCGCAGGCACCAGTCTTGCTGGCGCAGCGGGGAAGAAGAAGGGCGTGGGGACTCGTGTCACCAATGGGTCATGGCACCCATCCACTATCAAGTCATCCGAGCTGTTCACCCAGGGCTAGGATGGTGCACTTCCTGCTGCGGAGGATGCTTCTCGTGTTCCCGGCGATGAGGTAATCCCTAGTCCTCCTGCGGGTTTACTAGTGATGTTCCTTGCGTTCATCATTCGTGGTCTTTCTATCCCCTTCATCCGTTTATTAGGGGTCTTCTTTGTTTCCACGGGCTCCATCTGCACCAGTTGTCCCCGAACTCTATCCTCCACATCGCCTGTTTCATAACTCTTTGCGAGTGTTAGCTCGGAATCAAGCCACACTTCGGCCTCTTCAAAAAACTCTTTAAGCTCAAACATTAGTCGGGGTCGGGTTCAGTAGTCTACGATGTAGGAGGCTACGGGATCCACGTCAACTCCAATGTCACTTATTTCACCATCAAGCTCATTGCATCTGTCCAAGGGTGGATGGATAAGTGGTTCTACGTCCGCAACCATAAGGGCGATGGAGAGCACTACGGACTCGCACCCTTCGATCTGGTGGAGTCCTGCAAGAGGAGGAGGTCCTAGAAGAACTTTGTGATGCTCGCCGAAGTCGAGGAAACAGAGGACCTGTATTAGTGTGTCTGCGACCTCGAACACCATGTAGGCAAAAGTAGGCGGCGCAGAGCTCATTCGCACTTGGATGTGTCACTGCGTACAACCTCTGTAGGCCAGGGTACACCCGATGTTCCGCTGGATTGGTACTGGTGATCTCACTCGCATCTCTGCAGAGGGCATTTCTTCGAGTGAAGTGGGCAGGAGGTTGCGGCTGGTGATCAAGTACACAACCAAGGAGGATCTCCCGGGTGACTCAGTCGTGCCTCCATTCTGCGCCAGCAATCCTCCACCTGAGGTGGATTTCTCTTTGAAGTTTTCTTGACTTTTCGATTGCCTGCTAGGTGCTTTATATACTGATTCTTATTTTGATTGTAGGACTGGAAGGTGGCCGCCAATTTGCCTCCTCAGCCTGAAGGAATTATCTCGCGCGAAGTAGAGGAAGAGGACGAGTCGGGCTCCACCGTCCCTATTGGGGAGGAGCAGGAAGCCCCAAGACCAGTGATCACGGGACTCGCAAACGTTCCCGTAACGAGGGTTCGGATGCTTCCTCACCGTCGATGCCAGAAGATCCTCCTACTGCCGTGGAGGATCCAACCCCGCCGTTCCTGTGCGCGCCATGGATCCTCCCTGGCAGAAGAAGCTGAGGTTGCCGAAGGAGTCGTCTGGTGATTCCTTTGGCCTCGAGAATTTTGATGGGTAAGTCTTTATTTTTGTGAGTTCGACTTGTCTTTCTCGAAGATTTTTCCCTTCTGAAGTGGTGATGGGTACTTTGTAGTCAAACGGCATCGTCATCTTCCGACGACTGCCAATTTGTCAAGGAGTCTAGAGTCGCAGACTCCAAGAATAAGGGGGGTGGCGGTGCGGTCTTCTTCTCCTCCGGTGGCGGCCCACTCCGGTGCCAATTCCTCAAGCTCCCCCATGCTGGGGAACATCATGTTGTTGCCCAGACGTCGATTATTGAATAATCTTCGGAGTCCGTGGAGGAGCACGTGAGGTTTCTTCGTGCCATTGGCACTCGAATTTTACGTTAATGCTCATACTGCTTTTCTTTTCTTGTAGCCTATCGTGAAGGATTCCACTCGCCTCGCTGAGCAGATCGTTTCCTTGGGTCGACAGCATGCCTTGCTGGATAACCACCATCGTGCCTTCGAAGGTTAGTTTGAAACTTTTCTCTCAGTTCTGTTGTGTAGATATTGGCGAGTGATCTACCATGTTTATATCCTTTGCAGGTGAGCAAAATGAGCTTCTTCATTGCGTCGCTTCCCTCGAGAAGGGATTTGACGCGACGGAGAAGAAACGCGATGAGGCAGTCGAGGCCCTTAAGGAGTCGCAGGAGCGCGAGGAAGATTTGTGTTCCTCCACTGTTGAGAGGGAAAAGTTGTTCGTAGAACAGCTCTTCTCAGTTGCAAAATCACTCTCAGGTATGATACTGTCTTGCTTGTATTTGTCATGTGCTTTGCCTTCATATTATTGTGCTCATATGTGTATTCTTGCAGATGCCACCATCGTAGGCTTTGACGCCCAAGCTTTGACTTGCGCGGATGCCTTGGCCAGCACCATGACTGCAGTCGAAGACCGCAGCGTCTCTATGTAGGATACACTAGAGAAGGCCAAGGGCGTGCTGGGTCATCTTCGTGAGGAGATGCTTCCCAAGGCCTAGGTGATCAATAATTTTGATGGCTTGGTGGAGTCCTTCGCAGAGGGCATCCCGATGGACTTCAAGAATACGCAGAGGTCAGTTGGCACAACCATGGCACTCGCAATGGCGCAAGCCCACGACGTGGAGCTGGACCCCATCGAGATCTCCTCGGTGATGCCGGTCTCTACGGGTGGCCATCAGGTAATCTTTCAGCCTTTCACCACTAGTTGCAGTAAGTATGGGCCTCGGCTCATTGATACAGTCGTCGCTTACTTGGCGGAGCTGCGGCGAGTGAAGAGTGCCAAGGCTGTGGCATCTGGGCTACAACTGGCAAGTATGTGGCATCAGAGACTGCCATAGATTTGAGGAAGCCCCTGAAGTCGAAAGCGAAAAAGTAGAGCATTCCTGAGCTACCCTCTGTAATAGCTTATCTTTCCTTTTGATGAACCTTATTTTGTGGGGGTACCCCTTTTGATACTTTGTTGAACTTGAGTGCACTCCTTGTTAATGTATGGTTGGTCTTATTCGCCTCTTGTTTGGCTGTAATAGGGTCCTTCGAGTGGTCCTCCTGATTGTCCTCCCACCAATGAAACTGTGGCGCAACCATGTTCAAAAGTGGAGGAGCTGTCGCTGCTTGCACGACTGTGCGATCGTGTGAAGCAGTTGGAGCGAGAATTGCCTGTGATCAGCGGTAATGCAGATGTATGGAAGTCGAAGGCTAAGAAGACCGGCGCACGTGAGAAGTATCTCCTAGATGAAGTTGCGCTGCTGAACGAGCAATTTAAGTGTTAGCTCTCTATCTTCTTATCATTTTCTTTGGCCATTCGTGGCGATGCTATATCTTATGCTTTGCTCTTTTTCTTGTAGTTGTTAGCGCTCGTCATCCGCAGGATGAGAGGGATCGGGTTGCCATTCGCCTGCATAATCTGACCCAGGAGCAGCTACAAGCTAGCGGTTACTTCTGGGTGGACCATGACTGCGCAGTCGCATTGGCGACGCTGCAGGTTCGTGCCTTGCGGATGCTTCAGTGTTTGAAGAAGGCGCAGTCGTGCCTTAGGCATATCTTCCAGGCAATGTTTCCCCTAGACATGGTGCCATCAAGCTTGCTAGCTTTGCTGGCGAAGTTTCAAGATATCAACACAGTCCCCGAGTGTGTGTGCCAGCAACTGGTCGTGGGTGCCAAGGCTGCATTGGCGCTTGTTTGATTGCATCGGCCAGGTGTGGATGTCGCGGATGTTGCCGCTAGACCACCACCACCGCCAGAAGGGATGACCTGGACCATGGTGCCACACTACCAGACGGTTGATCGGCCAGCTGAAGATATCGTCGATTTCTTTGAAGAGCAAACAAATGTTCTCCTTTTGCAGCAGTAGTGTAGTTTATACCTTGCACATAGATGTATAAGTTTTGTAAAATTCATACGATTGTGCTGGGTGTGTTTGATACCTGTTAATGTGTAAAGATCTTGCTAGCTTGTATATTTTTCGAGTGTATCATAATATGCAATTCATTTTCGTTAGCCTGACGTATATTCATCTCAACGCCTTGCCAACCTGTCAGGTGCATTACAGCTGGGTTCGTGTTTATCAAGGGTTCGATTGGTAGTGCGCTAGCTACTCAGGATACTGTGTTGTTCGTGGAACGAGGTGTAAAGGGTGGCACAACCCTCGAGTAAAATAATTGCAGGGAAAATAGAGACACAAAGTTTGGGGCACTTAGCTTTTTTTATTCGTAGAATATCACGAGGTACAGTGTGTGGCTAAGTAGCCTGGCTAAATAGCCTTATTTGTAAAGTAAAAACATCTAGGGGTAAAAACGACGCAGCTGGGCGATGTTCCAGGGATTGGAGTATGCGACTCCGCTCTTGAAGTCTTTAAGGCGATAGGCACCACCTAGGATTACTTCGGTAATCACATAAGGTCCTTCCCAAGGGGACTCGAACTTGAGGTTCCCTTGTTGCTTTAGTCACACGACCAAATCTCCTTCGACGAAGGATCTGGGGCGTAGCCTTCTGCTATGGTAGTTGCGGAGGTTTTGCTGGTAGATCGTGGATCTCTCCGCTGCAATCTCCGTGCCTCATCGAGGAGGTTGACAGAGTCTTCGAGCGCGAGGGTTGATTCTGCCTCGCTGTATGCTACTACCCATGGGGCCTTGTACCGCACCTCTGCGGGTAGTACCGCCTCGGCACCGTGTACATGAAGAACGGAGTGTAGCCTGTAGCGCTGTTTGGAGTTGTGTGCAAGCTCCATAGTACTGATTGCAGCTCATCTGGCGAGCATCCGACAGATTTTTCGAGTGGCTGGAGGAGCCTTTTCTTGATCCCGCCACAGACATGTCTGTTGGCCTTTTCGACTTGACTGTTGGTCTAAGGATGCACCACGGAGGCGTAGCTAATGTTGATTCCCAGGTTTTCCTAGAAATCCTGGAACTCCTTGGAGGTGAAGTTTGTCCCATTGTCCGTGATGATGCTATGTGGCACCCCAAGGCGGAAGACGATGGACTCGAAGAATTTGACGGTGCTGGCTCCCAATTGGTTTGTCACCGGCATGGCCTCAATCCACTTGGTGAATTTGTCAACCGCGACTAGGAGGTAGACGTATCCTCCTCGTGAGGATCTCAGGAGTTTGCCGACCATGTCGAGTCCCTATTGCACGAAAGGCCAAGCCACGGGTATGGGCCTGATCTCCACGCCAGGTGCATGCTGCTTGTCCGCGAATCGCTGGCAGGCGTTGCAATGCTGGACGATATCCTTGGTGTCGTGCATGGCCGTTGGCCAGTAGAATCCTGCTCACAGAGCTTTGGCAATGAGAGGGCGACTGCCGGCGTGGTGGCCGCAAGTGCCTTCATGTATGTCGAGGAGGATTGCTCTGCTGTCCCCATTGGAGACACATCACTGAAGGACTCCTATGATGCTACGCTTGTACAGTTCGCCATTGCTGAGGGCGAATGCCTTGGATCGTCACATGATATGGCGCGCATCAGTCGGGTGATCTAGCAATCTTTTGCTGAGCAAGTATGTGACATATGGTTGCGTCTAGGATGGCTCGATCATCATGACCTCCATGGGGCCTTCAAGTCCTGTGTCTGGCCCCGTGTCGTCGAGTGACGTTGCCTCGTTGGGTGGCGTTGCCCCCGAGTCCTTTGACACACTGGTTTTATGCTCTGGAGCCTTTGGTTTGATGGAGCGCTCACAGATGCGCTCGAGAAATACTCTGGGTGTCACTTGGGCACAAGTGGAGCCGATGTTAGCGAGTGTGTCTACCTCCTCATTGCTCTTGCAGCCGACGTGCCGCAGCTCATAGTCGTCGAAGTCTCCCTCAAGTGTGTCATAGAGGTCGCGGTAGGCAATCATGTTGTCTCTCAGAGCATCACACTCATTCATTGTTTGATTGACCACCAGCTTAGAGTCGTCATAGATAACGAGTCACTTGGCGCCGCGGGCTTTTGCCATTCGTATCCCGTGGAGAAGGGCTTCATATTCAGCTTCATTGTTGGAGGCGATGAACTGCATTCACTGAACATACCTCATCTTTTCACCTTGTGGCGATGTCAGGATGACGCCTGCGCCAGCTCCCTCCGACGCTTGGACCCATCGAAGTGCATTGTCCATAGATAGGACATGTCTGGCTTGTCGGGGAGCTGGTTTTTCCTCTAGTATACGAGGAAGTCTGGTAGAACTTGCGACTTGATCGCGTCTCGCTTCTCATATGTGATGTCTGATGACCCACAAGTATAGGGGGTGTATCGCAGTATTTTCGAGGGAAGTGAAACCCAATTTATTGATTCGACACAAGGGGAGCCAAAGAATATTTATAAGCCTTAACAACTGAGTTGTCAATTCAGCTGCACCTAGAAACAATCTTGCTCACAACAGTTTATCAGTACCAACAGTTTTGTAGTAGGAATAGTAAAGTAATAGCAATAGTAAAGGTAAGACAGTAGTAACAATTGCAGTAAACAGTAGGATTAGAGCGCGGTAGGCATAGGGATGGATGGACGGGCGTTGCATGGACAAGACAATTCATACGACAATCAAGACATAGGGCAATTGCAGATAAATAAGAAAAATCATCCAAGTACTAAATAATCATAGGCATGTGTTCCATATATAGTCATACATGCTCGTAGTGAGAACTTGCACAACATCTTTTGTCCTGCCAGCCCGTTTGCAGCGGGGCCTCAAGGGAACTACTGCCAATTAAGGTGCTCCTTTTAATAGAGCACCGGAGCAAAGCGTTAACACTTCGTGAACACATGTGATCCTCACATCAAAGCCATTCCCTCCGGTTATCCTGATTTCTGTCACTTCGGGGCCATTGGTTCCAGGCAATAACGTGTGTATACAACTTGCAGGTAAGACCATAAACAATACTATCATAATGAATCAATAACATGTTCAGATCTGAAATCATGGCACTCGGGCCCTAGTGACAAGCATTGAGCATAACAAGTCGCAACAAAGTCAAAAAGCACTAATAGAAGATACTAGGCACCATGCCCTAAGAATCCGATGCCATTACATGAACGATCTCATCCAATCCCTACCATCCCCATAGCCTGCAGCGGGGGATTAATCACTCATAGATGGGGGAAACATGGATGGTCGATGGAGAAGCGATGGTGATAATGATGGTGATGATCTCCTCCAATTCCCCGTCCCGGCAGGGTGCCAGAACGGAGTTTCTGGTTCCGAATCGCGGAACCTGGTGGTGGCGGCGCAACGGAACTCTTTCTAGAAAAACGTCGACCCCCCTGAGTTTTTAGGTCAGAAGGCAACTTATAGGCGAAGAGGGAGACCGGGGGGGTGTCTGGGGCGGCCAGACCACCCCCTGGCAGGGCCAGGCCTAGCCCGCGCGACCAGGTGGTGTGGCCTGGGCCCAGCCCCACTCTGTCTCGTATTCTGGCTCCGTGAGTTTTCTGGTGAAATAGGATTTTTGGCATATTTTCCCGGATTTTTCCAGATAGTTGATTTTCTGCACAAAAACTAGACACCAAGGCAATTCTGCTAAAAACAGCCTTAGTCCGTGTTAGTTGCATCCAAATCACACAAGTTTAGAGGAGAAACAATAGCAAAAGTGTTCGGGAAAGTAGATACGTTTCGGACGTATCAACTCCCGCAAGCTTAGCTTATTGCTTGTCCTCAAGCAATTCAGTTGAAAACTGAGTGCGATAGAAGAAACTTTCACGAACACGTTTGCTTCATATGATGTATATATTCTCAGCATGTGGTCAACTACTTAGATAATGCATAAAAGGAGTATGCAACTAAGTTTACTTAATAGGCATTGCAAGCTATGAAGAGATTCCAACTCAAAAATCATAAGTAGCATGAAACATAAACATAAGCAACATTACAATGCTCATAACAAGGTATGATAGAGTGGTATCTCGCTTGCCTTTGATTGTAAATGCCAAGGCACCTCTGAAGTTCAGGTGAAGACTAGAAGTAAAGATATCAAAGTTACAAGCATCAAAGTCATAACACAAATAATCAAGTTTTGAGACAAGCACATTACACTAAGAATGACAACTATGCTCTCAAGAAAGTCCTCATAGAATATGTGGAGACTCAACAAAGAAATGAAAATGGTTTTGAATAGTTTGAAAGGCTTCCAAATGCTGAAAGTATGGTACTTGTTAGCTTTGAGCTCTCATTGCCCCTATCAGAAGCATCTTTAATATGGTTAAGGTGAAAGTGAGGTCCAATCTGAGTTATATGCTTGATAGACTATAAACTGGAAATCTCATGCCCCTTGAGTACGAGGGCTGCTTCTCATGCTACTCAACTTTAGTTATTGGTAAGTTCTTGTCATCGTAAATACGTGTGTATCATAGAGAACCGCCAACGGGGTACCCCTTGCCCGATGATACGGAAGAATCCCCATATCAAAATGACAAGGCAAGCAGACAATGAGTATCTCAGTAATCTTCTTAATTACCATGGGAAAATGGTGCTTTTTTCTCTCTTTTCTCATCTCTCTTTTTTTCTTTTCTCTATAACTATCTCTCTTTTTTTATAAGAAGAGTGATTCATAGATACTCATTATGGTTACGCTGCAGGTTTCCACCATGATTAGGCATGGATTTGACCGGCGGCCCAGGTGTTTCTCTAACACACATACGTAACTCCATGGACTTACAAGCTCCCTTTTTATTTCACACCGACGACATCCGCAAACAAACGAGCATGATATCAACTAGGTATACATTTACAGGTGTTGAAAGCATTCCCCGTGACAACATGGTTCTGCTAATCCCTAGCCTATAATTTGCAAGGATATAACTTTTATGGACAGTCACAATGGTTCAGGTTTATTAAGTGCAGGAAATAAAGTGTGCCATCAAGTTTGTGAGAGCTTTACTAACTAACTTTCTCATAGCAAGCAAACATTTTATTCGGAAGAAAACAAGGCATATTGAATATGCACGGAACAACAAATGATGCTAATAGTTAGGTATGGTGGACACTTTTGGCAATATTGGTTTTAGGGAGTTGGAAACACGAGTAAAGCATACTCAGTGCGAGTGAAGGCTAGCAATAATAAGGGAGCGACAAACGAGAGAGCAGTAATTGTCATAATCATGCTTGCAACAAAACATGACTACTCATGGCATGAAAGTGATTCAAGACCCTCAAGGCAAAATAATTCATCGAGGCTCAACTGATTATTTCAGTCATATGCATGCGTGAGCATGTGCCAAGTCAATTCAAATGAAACATTTAGAGGAGGATACCACTGTGTCATACCAAGTTATGAATAGAGTAATGCAATCAAACATTCATATGACGTGCTACAAACAATTAGCAAGCTAGAACTAATCATATGAAAGCAAGAACTACTAAGCATCCATAAATAACATACACCCTACACGAACAGGCTAAGCATGCCCACAATGACGAGTATATGTACAAAAATGAAAACAAATAGAGTTTGTTACCAGCCTCTTACCACACCTCAAGTTGTCATTAATCCTCATTGTTGCCCTTCAGTGGTGTGGCTTGAATAATAATATGAAACCAATTTCCACTGAGAACTGCTGAACCCTGCAACAAACTCACAAAACCAAAGAAGAACAACAAATATTTTTGGTGTTTTCGATTTTTAAAACAAGAACCAAAAGGGAAAAACAAGCAAAGCAAAATCTTTTTGGGTTTTTCGAATAGTCAAACAATGCAAAAAGGGAAAAGCAAACCAAGGCAACAAGAAGAAGACGCAAACAAAGAGAAACAACATAAATATTTTTGGTCTTTTTGTGTTTTAAGAAGGCAAAAACAAAGAAAGAACGAAAACTAAAAAGAGAATGAAACATGAATATACAAAGTACCGATGCAAAATGATATGGAGATGAGTGTGATGTCGGTGTACCTCCCCCCAACCTTAGGCTTTTGGCCTAAGTGGGTATCAATCCCAAGCTGGCCAGGATGGAGCGCCTCCGTAGTACGGTGAGGAGGTACCTTCGTCCTAGCACGAGCTCGAGGACGCCCCACAAAAATGCACAGAGTAATCGTAGTTGGGCACATCCTCCTGGTGCTGCCTGTGGAAGCCTAGCAAGCGGAGCTGCTCGTCCACCTCCTCCTTGGAGCGTGACCACGGCCTCCTGTGAACACTGAACAAAGTAGGTTGCGGCAAAGGAATCTCCCTTTCATTCTCGTCAGTAAACAACATCCTATATACTAAACTGTCCATATCAGAATCAGTAGTGACAAAGTGATATGTTTTCATGGCAGCAAGGTCTAGCCTTTGTGGTGCCAATATAGTATCATTGGGATCCACCGAAAGCTCTAATGCATTGACCATACGTGAAGCGATGATGCCCCAATAAATAGGCCCCCTAGGAGCTAGGCGGCGAGCAATAAGAGAGCCAAGATTGTATCGAGTATCATTGTTAAGTGCAGCAGCGAGGAAGGCTAGATGATAATTGGAGATATTACTTGTATTCTCCCTACCAAGAATGCTAGTAGTAAGATAATAGGCAAAGTATCTAAGAGCAGGGAGTTGGATGTTTCTTATCTTTCCGCACTGAGCTACACGGTCGTCATCATTGGTCACACCCCGATAGAGCTCCAGCAAATCAGTGGGTCTCCCTTGAATCTTCTTCACGGTCCCTATCATGCCCACACCTATAATACTGCAAAATCTTTCCAATGGCATGGTAAAGGGCAGATTATAAATTCTGAAAGAGACAGTTGATTGATAGGGCGTGTTAGTAAAAACGAAGCTCTCAACAAAAGTTTTGGTGAGCATAGCGTATTGCTCACTCTCATCTTGCATGTATGAGGTCAAACCAACCCTCTGAATCAGTAGCAAGAAATCATCAAGAATCCCCGCAGCTTGTAAGAAAGTAAAACAAGGAAAAGTAGATGGGTGAGCATCCCCATCATCTCCTTCATTACCAATGCGAGGTGCAATGAGATCTTCGTTGTATGATGGCCTAAACTGAGAGGCTGATCTTGAGGGCCTTGACCTCCTAGGTGCATCCCTCTCAAATATCTCTCCAAAGGTATGGTTGTTCATGTTTGATATTCTGAAATTTAAACATCTATTAAACAAGTGATTGCAAAGTGAATATATAATGAAGGGCACTACTCATAGGGACTTGTAAGAGGCCTAATCATGCATCAAAACAATATCTCTAAGCATCAAACAATCCTACAAGCTCTCATAACCTATCACCTACAGCAGAAAAATACTCAAGATATAAACCACTAAACACAAATCTACTTGGACAAGCGGAGCAGTCACATTCCGGAGAACAAATGCTCCAAATTTCAGCAGCAAAGATAGGCTAAGCAAGGAGATCAAAAAATCAAGGGCAAGCACAGCAAGAACACGATTTCGAGCAATGAACTGGTGTTTACTCGAGAGAGAGAAGAAAGTGGCAAGTGAGAGAGTGAGTGGAGGGCCAGGGTGGCCCACACCATAGGCAGGCGCGCCCCTGGGCTGGCCGGGCCACCAGGTGGTGTGCCTACCTAGTGGCCCCCCTGGTACCTTCTAGGCACTCCTCTGCCCATTTTTTCACGTAAAAATTTAATATGAATTTTCTGGAATTTTTCGGGACACTTTATTTTTGAGCAATTTTCAGGTGTAGATGAATGATTTTCTGACAAAAAAGATTTTCTGGAATGATGCAAAGACAAAAACAAGGCTAGAACTTCAGAAGTTCTAAGAGACTCTAACATGCAAGCAACTAACAACAGAAAAGTAAACTAAACGAAAGAAAAAACTAAAATAGATGGAATAGAAGTAAGCAGAGATAATCATGGTGAAAACATTGTTTTGTTCAATGAAATCCTTTTGTTAACAAGGTTGATCAGTTCTTGTTACCAAAACAATTTTATATGAAACAAAACTTTGTATTCCACTAATGATTATGTTACCTCAACCTTGATAGCAATGGTCTTAATCATAATAGTTTCAAATTTTTCTTTTGGTATGGGACAATATATTTCTCCAACTTGAATGCCCTCAACATGTTCAATTGAATTCAAACCATAAGTCCTATCAATCTTCTTGGGGAAATAGACAGTATGCTCCTTGTTATTAACATTGAAAGTCAAATTTCCTTGATTACAATTAATAACAGCTCCTGCAGTATTAAGAAAAGGTCTCCCAAGAATAATTAACATATTATCATCTTCAGGCATTTCAACCACAACAAAATCAGTTAATATCAAGCAATTATGAGCCACTTGAACAGGTACATCCTCACATATACCAACATGAATAGTGGTAGATTTATCAGCCATTTGCAAAGATATATCAGTTGGTATCATTTTTTCAAGTTGAAGTCTCTTGTAGAGAGAGAAAGGCATAACACTAACTCCAGCTCCCAAATCACACAAAGCAGTTCTAACATAACTATTTTTAATAGAGCAAGGAATAGTTGGAATCCCTGGGTCTCCAAGTTTCTTTGGAACCTTACTATTAAAGGAATAATTAGCAAGCATAGTAGAGATTTCTTCATTAGGGATCTTCCTTTTATTCGAGACAATATCCTTCATATACTTTGAGTAAGGAGGCAATTTAATAGAATCAGTCAAAGGAATTTGCAAGAATAAAGGTTTCATCCACTCACAAAACTTATTATAGTGTTCATCTTCCTTTGACTTGTGTTTCTTATCAGGGAAAGGCATAGGTTTTTGGACCCAAGGCTCTCTTTCACTACCATGTTTCTTAGCAACAAAATCTTCTTTAGTGTATTTTGTATTCTTAGTGTGCTTTTTAGGTTCTTCTTCAACTTTTTCTTGATAAGGAACATCATTTTCTTCCTTACCACTTTTAGTTTCAACATTAGAGATAGATATACTATTAGGATCTTTATCAGGTTCAGAGGGTTCTACAATAGTTTTATGTTTCTTTTTCCTTTTCTTACGAGTAGTATTTGGTAACTCCAACTTCAACTTCGATTTTATTTATAACTACTTATGAGACCTTTTTTGGTACATATCCGTTATCTCAAGTTTTTGATCAAACGAATCCATTGACACAAACTGTTCATGGGCGAAAAGTGAGTTGTTTAGGTCCTGGAGGGTTGACCGGGAGAACTGCAAGTTTTCGGAGCCGAGATATTCATCTGAGTCACTATGGGCGTATTTGTCCAATTGACACGTCCGAAGGAATCAATGTTGGACTTACTGGATCCTTAGCAATTCATGCGAGAATTGATCACTTGTGGGGATCCATAGAGAGTCCGTTTTATGAAATATCTGATGAGAAAGAAAAAAAAGCTAGAGAGGTGGTTTATCTATCACCAAATAGAGATGAATATTATATGATAGCAGCAGGAAATTCTTTGTCCTTGAATCTATTTTCAGCTTGTTGAGAATCCTGCTCAATTCTTTTGGGATGCCCCTCGGGATATAGAGGATCCTAGGTAGCAGCACCACTTCTAGTTCTAATTTCATAATCATGTTTTTCTTTGGCAGCATTAGCTAGCAAGTCTTTTTGCACTTTAATAAGTTGATCTATTTGAGTTTGAACCATTTGAAAATGTTTAACAAGCATTTTAACATCATTGGAGGTTCTTTCCACAATATCCTTCAACTCAACAATGGGTCTAGAGTTTTCCATTAGATGATTTTGCACCCTTTTATTAAAATTATCTTGCTTAACAATAAAAATATCGAATTCTTCTAAGCATTGACCAGGAGGTTTAGAGTAAGGGATATCACCTTCATCAAAATGTTGGAGAGAGTGTACCTCAATAGTGGATGAGTGGGGAATTGGCTTACATAATTCTTCTATAGGAGGTAAATTCTTGACATCTGCAGCTTTAATTCCCTTCTCCTTAAGACATTTCTTAGCTTCCTTCATCACTTCATCATTCAATGCAATAACTCCCCTCTTCTTAGATGATGGTATAGGCGCCGGTATAGCTGGTTCAGGTATAATTGTTTTAGGTTTAGCTGGTTTAGGAGGAGTCCAATCTTCATAGTTCTTGCTTATTTTAGCCATTAATTCCTCAGCTTCCTTGGGAGTCCTATTCCTAAAAACACAATCAGCACAACTATCCAGGTATGTCCTAGATTCTTCACTGAGTTCATTATAAAATATATCAAGAAGCTCATTCTTAGGTAATGGACATCCAGTTTGTGCATGAATCAAAGCACAAAACCTTGCCCATGATTCAGGCAATATCTCTTTTTCTCCCTGTTTAAAGTCAAAAAGTTCCTGCAAAATAGCATGTCTAGCACTAGGAGGAAAATATTTCTGCAGGAAAGTACTAATCAAGCAATCAGGGCTATCAATAGATCCAGGAGGTATATTACTAAACCAAGTTTTAGCTTCTCCTTTAAGTGAAAAGTGGAAAATCTTAGCAACAAAGTAGGTGCTCATCTTAATATCATCAGAAAACAGGCCACTCATGGTAGAAATCTCAGTCATACGTGGTACCGCACTTTCATTCTTAATCCCACAACAAGGTTCTTTCTCAACAATAGCTATATAAGATAGATCAAGAGAGAAATCATAATCTTTATCTTTAATGTTTATGGGAGAGGCAACAAACTTAGCATTAGGAGAAAATTTGGGTCTAATAGTACGCCTCTCAAGGAGATTCTTAGCAGCACTCCTATCATGGGTGTTTTGACATTCTTTAATAAATTCATCGGTCATCTCAACATAACCGTCTTCAATATCATAGCTTTCTCTAGACTCAGGTGAACTAACAGGCGTAGTAGTGTCTTCATTAGGAGTTTCAGTATTTCCAGCTATAGTTCTAGCAATCGTAGCATCTAGGAAAGGACCTAATGAACCACTCTTATCAAGCACAGTAGAAGCAACATCATAAGTATCAGAAGTTTTAAATTCAGCAGTAGTAGCAGTGTCTGTAGCATGTGTATGTGGTGGTGTAAGGAACTTACTCATAACAGACGGTGAATCAAGAGCAACAGAGGTGTTCAAAACCGTACCTCTTCTTTTAGTGGATGGTAAAATAGGAACCTTGCCATCACGAGACTTACCCATGATGGATGGATCGCAGCGAACAATAATGATTCCAAGTGGACTTGATAAATAAAGCTATGCTCCCCAGCAACAGTGCCAGAAAATAGTCTTGATGACCCACAAGTATAGGGGGTGTATCGCAGTATTTTCGAGAGAAGTGAAACCCAATATATTGATTTGACACAAGGGGAGCCAAAGAATAATTATAAGCCTTAACAACTGAGTTGTCAATTCAGCTGCACCTGAAAATAATCTTGCTCACAACAGTTTATCAGTAGGAACAGTTTTGTAGTAGGAATAGTAAAGTAACAGCAGTAGTAAAGGTAAGACAGTAGTAACAATTGCAGTAAACAGTAGGATTAGAGCGCGGTAGGCATAGGGATGGATGGATGGGTGTTGCATGGACAAGACAACTCATATGGCAATCAAGACATAGGGAAATTGCAGATAAATAAGATAAAGCATCCAAGTACTAAATAATCATAGGCATGTGTTCTATATATAGTCATACGTGCTTGCAGTGAGAACTTGCACAACATCTTTTGTCCTGCCAGCCCGTTTGCAGCGGGGTCTCAAGGGAAGTACTAGCAATTAAGGTGCTCCTTTTAATAGAGCACCGGAGCAAAGCATTAACACTCCGTGAACACATGTGATCCTCACATCAAAGCCATTCCCTCCGGTTATCCCGATTTCTATCACTTCAGGGCCATTGGTTCCGGGCAATAATGTGTGTATACAACTTGTAGGTAAGACCATAAACAATACTATCATAATGAATCAATAACATGTTCAGATCTGAAATCATGGCACTCGGGCCCTAGTGACAAGCATTAAGCATAACAAGTCGCAACAAAGTCAAAAAGCACTAATAGAAGATACCAGGCACCATGCCCTAACAATCTGATGCCATTACATGAACGATCTCATACAATCCCTACCATCCCCATAGCCTACAGCAGGGGGTTACTCACTCATAGATGGGGGAAGCATGGATGGTCGATGGAGAAGTGATAGTTATGATGATGGCGATGATCTCCTCCAATTCCCCGTCCCGGCAGGGTGCCAGAACGGAGTTTCTGGTTCCGAATCGTGGAATCTGGTGGTGGCGGCGCAGTGGAACTCTTTCTAAAAAACGTCGAACCCCCATGAGTTTATAGGTCAGAAGGCAACTTATAGGCGAAGAGGGAGACCGAGGGGGTGTCTGGGGCAGCCAGACCACCCCCTGGTGTGGCCAGGCCTAATCCGCGTGGCCAGGTGGTGTGGCCTGGGCCCAGCCCCACTCCATCTCGTCTTCTGGCTTTGTGAGTATTCTGGTAAAATAGGATTTTTGGCATATTTTCTGGGATTTTTCCTGATAGTTGATTTTCTGCACAAAAACTAGACACCAAGGCAGTTCTGCTGAAAACAACGTTAGTCTGTGTTAGTTGCATCCAAATCACACAAGTTTAGAGGAGAAACAATAGAAAAAGTGTTCGGGAAAGTAGATACGTTTTGGACATAAAAATGTCTCGTGGAGACAGTTCGATTCTCCAGAGCGCGACTCGTCTAGTGGCATCAGGATTGTTGAGTATGTGCCCAAGCGGGGCGTCGTTCACCACCACGATTGGGTGCTCCTGGAAGTTGTGGCGCAGTCGCCTGGCTGTCATGAAGACGTCGTATGCCCTCTTCTGATAATGCGGGTACCGCTGTTTGGTTGGTGTGAGCACCTCACTGAGGTAGTAGACTAGGTGTTGTACCCCGTGGACTTTGTTTTCTTTGGCTCGTTCCACCACGAGCACAATACTTACCACCTGGTTGGTGGTGGAGATGTATAGCAGCATCGACTCTTTTTCACGGGGTGTCACTAACACCGGCGAGGTGGACAGTAGACGCTTGAGGTCTTCGAATGCTTCTTGTGCTTTGTTTGTCCACTCGAATTTATCAGCATTGTGGAGAAGTTGGTAGAAGGGCAGTGCCTTTTCGCCCATGCGACTGATGAATCGATTGAGCGCCGTGATTCGCCCAGCTAGCTGCTGAACGCCTTTTACAGCCTTTATTTTCTTCGGGTTTGCCTCGATCCCTCTCGGAGATGAGAAACCTGAGCAGCTACCCAGATGGTACGCCGAAGGTGCATTTGTCCGGATTCAGTTTGATCTAGTAGAGGTCAAGGTTATCGAAGGTCTTGCGGAGATCATCGAGTAATGAGCCGTCCTCCTTGGTTTTGACGATGATGTTGTTGATGTAGACTTGGATGTTGCGACCAAGTTGGCTCTTGAGGCAGGCCTGCAGGCACCACTGGTAGGTGGCTCCTGTGTTTTCAGCCTGAAAGGCATCCTTGTGTAGCAGAAGACACTAAAAGGCGTGTCGAACACCATTTTCTCTTGGTCCTCCTCCTTCCTTCGAATCTGATGATAGCCTAAGTAGGCGTCGAGGAAGCAGAGATGCTCGCATCCCACGGCAGAGTCGATTATTTGATCGACCCATGGCAACGGGAAGTGGTCCTTCGGGCAATGCTCGTTCAGAGAGGTGAAGTCCATGCACATCCGCAGGATATCCGTGTCTTGTTTGGGAACGAGCACGGGGTTTGCGACCTAGGTGCTTTCCTTGATCTCGCGTATGAATTTAGCATCGAGGAGTATGTTGACTTCCATACCGACCGCTTTTTTCCTTGGCTCCAATAGTCGCTGGATTATTGGCTTGACTAGCCTTGCTTCAGGATTCACGTTGAGTGCATGCTCGGCGAATTCCCTGGGGACTCCTAGCATGTCCGCTGGACACCAGGCGAAGATTTCCCAGCGCTCACGGAGGAATTCGACGAGCGCGAGTTCCTATGCGGGACTCAAGTTGTTGGTGATGAGGGCCGTCTTGGTTGGGTCCGTTGGATGTACCTGGACTTTCTTGGTGTGCACCGACGTGTCGAAAGATTGGTCGGGTGAGCTCGGCTTGCTCGTGTTATGACCTGAGATCCGGCATAGATCCTAAGTCCCTGTGATTAACATGCTAGTCCCTAGATCATTAGCTAGCACTCACAGTTGATGGAATATCATGTAAAACACAAGTCTTTATTACATGAATCGAATAATCTAGAATTTACATTATTAGAGTAGAAGCAAAATAAATACAACTTGAGTCCCATCAATGCCACAGGCAGGTTGAGTGAAGACCTGCAATCCTAGCGCACCTTTCAACGATCTCCAATTTCTGCACATGAAACATGCAGCCAAACGAGTTGGTCAATACTTTGAATGTATTGGCAAATTACACCAAGGAAAAAACAACACTAACTCTACATGCAAGGATAGAGTAGGCTTTGGGGTTCACTTGCATAAAGCCAACTTTCTCTAAGTAAGAAGAAAAGAGGAAGAGTTTGTATCCTACTTTGTAAACATTTTCTTAAGTAAAAAAATGGTCAAGTGGAACACGAGGATATTATGCACCAAGTGTCCAATCAACCTTACACTTGGATAGTACACACCAAGTCCGCAAAATCCCACCCATTGGCGATATTACGCATGCCATGGGGTTTTAGAAAACTTTAAGTTTGGAAAGAGAGAGGAAGATCCTTCAAAGGCTCCATCCTTCAGATGCTCAAAGTGTTCTTTCTCGTGAACTCGGCTGATCAATCATATTGCAATACTCTCAAGAGTTTGTGCACTTTACCCACAATCAACGATCAAATCCTTTTACAGACAAGACCATGGCAAGGCTTTTCCTTAGTAGCCCCTCTACCAGCTGGATCCAATCGTGCCAAGAACCTCCAAATGTTGGTACCTCGGTGAGGTTTACCACTAAGTACTAGGCCAAGATAGAGCCCATATGTATTGTGGTTGCATTGGAAGATTCTGAATTCTGAAACATGGCAGACTTCTTTGATTCCTGGGTGACCGTCCTCCACCAAATTCCACTCGTTGACCCGACAACCATTCCACCCAGAATAAAACTTAGTTTTATTTTGAAGGAGGTTTTGAGAGGAAAAGGTTCGCTCAAGAGAGCTTTTATACTTAGACAAATTTGAGTCTTTCGAACCCCCCAAGGTACTTTATATATATGTAGCATAGCAAGCAATACTTAGCAAAAACAGGGATAACCTATTAGGATGGGAAAATCCTAAGTATAGAGCTACTCATGGCATACTACAAAACAACACTTGCAAAATAATACTAAGAAAATCTACCAAAAAATCCTACACATGCATACTATAGAATTTGAAGATCAAAACATGCATAGTCAAAACTGGGACATAAATATGAACAAGTGGTGTAACTTGCCTTATGGTAGTATTAGGTGTGATGATTGTATTCCTTCACACAAATTGCACTCTCCGAAAAATCTAACGCGAGGACAAAGTAGTTCCAATCAAAATAATTGCAACATACAATACAACAATGATGATCACAAACATGCATGATGATTTAATATTAGTTCTTTGAATGGTATTAGATCATATGATGCATGTAGGAGATCATGTAATGCAATAGGGTATTTATTATTAAATCTTGATGACCAAATAAGAGGTTTTAGTAGTTCTGTTGCCAATTCTATCCCTCATTATCGAATTAAATTTGGTTATGGGTTTTACTGGATAGAGGACATTAATACGAACCAGTAGAAATTGGGTTCGCCTTAATCGAAGTTATAGATCTTTTTCTATGATTTATTTACTATTTAATAGAGTTTAAATCATTTAAAATATTTACACCTTCAAAAATTATATCTAAGACCAGATATGTATTCTTTGTGAAATGGTGAATCTAGGAACATATTATTTCTATTTTTCTGAACTATAAATAATTACTATGGATTTAATACTCTAAAACACCATTAATACAAATTAAATCACTTTTGTAATAATACACTATGAAAATTAGATCTAACAACATATTAATGTTCCGTATGAAATTTAGAATCCATCGACACTTTATTTGTATTTTTTGGATCTACAGATAGTTTACTATGATCTATTTAGTCTAAAAAGGCTATTAAACTAATAAATTTATTACTTGTTAATTATTCTCAAGAAGATATATCTAATTGGACATTATTAAACTATAACAAAATATCTTCAATTTGATATATTATTCATATTTTTCAGACCAACGAATAATTTACTATGAATTTAATACTCTAAAAGGTCATTAAAACTATTTAAATTACTACATTAAATACATACTGCAAAGATTAGATCTAATCTCATAATAATATTCTACACATTTTTCTGACTACAATGATATATGAGTTGCTATTTTTTTGGATATACGAATCTTTTTATTTGATTTTTGCAAGTTTATATAATTTTCTTTAATTTTAATATTAGATCTATTATTTTTATTGCATCAGCATTGACTAGGCGCGGTGACTGACCTGGCCGACGACGTGGCGCTGGTGGGGCACGCTGACAACGATGACACGTGGCGCGATCTTGTTGGTCGGTACCCCTTCGTCGGGACGATCTAATCTTGGCCGTCCAGATGAGATCCGATGGGTAGGGACGAAAGCTTCCAGGAGAGGGGGTCCACGGTGGTCGACAGCGGCGGTGGCGCTTCGGCGACAACGGCGGCGGTGCTTCAGCTGGTTCCCGCGATGTCGGAGTAGCGGACGGTGATCAGAACCTTCCCTCAGTCATGCACGTTTGATTGCCAAAACCCTTCTCCTCCTCGTGCAGGTGTTGTGAAGTGTTGGTCGCTCTCCCCTCCGGCGGTGCTCCGGCGGCCTCGTGCGGGTGCTCTGTAGCATTTCAGAGAGGGAAAAATAGGTAAGGTAAAGCGGTGGTTCAAGGGGAATGGTATGGAGGGGAAAAGTGTCAAGGGGGCGACAGATGAGAGCTTCACCTCGTGTTCATGTTTCGGCAACGATGAGCTCTGACGGCGAGATCGGATCCGGTCAATCTAGGGCTAGGGTTTTGAAAAAACTCTAAAACGGTAGAGGGGCGAAGCGGCAGTATAAGAGGGGAAGATTGCGTGTGGCAGGGGCATGGATTTGAATGGAATCATTCAAATTTGTTTGGGATACGACGCTGCATCTCGTTTCATCCAAGACTCGACGAAGGGGACGACCAGGTGGGCCCTAGGCATCAGCGACGTCGAGGGAGATGGAAAAAACAATGAGGGAGAGAGAGGGTGCTTTGTCTCCAGTTGGCCTTCTACTAGGCCATGCTGCCGCTGTGGCTCACTCACGCTACGCGCGAGTGTAGTTTAGGTCTGGGCCGCTGGGCCTTCTCGGTCCAGTTGGTCGTTAGGTTAGACTTTTATTATTTGTTTTTCTTTTTCTTTTCCTGTTTTCTATTTCTTTCATATCTTTTATTTTAGAACTCCGAATGGAGTGAAAGTTGTTTCTAAAAGTTTCTAAAATCAAGTAGATCTTTTTTAGGCAACTTTTTAGCAAAGTTTGCTATCTTAGCAATAATGTTTTTTGATAAAGCCTATTTAATTCCCTTTAGAATAAAGTGGCACATAGAATTTAGGGTTCTTAGTTCATTATTCCATTTTGCAAATTATGCATGATGCCATGATACAAGTCAAACACAAATTCTTTGGATTTGTTCAAAACTTCCCAACCAATGTGATAGCCATATTAACCCACTCTTTTAATGTGGTTTGGTAAAATTTCAAACAAACAACAAAAGTTTCTTTTCTTTCAAAATTTCAACAAGATCAAACAATTAAATCAACTTATTAATTTAACATTCCAAAATAGGAAAATTTTGGGATATTACAGCTCGGGGGAGGCAGACTGTTGTCTGTCGACTCCTTCAACCTCGCCAATTCCTCCTGCATGCCGAAAGACTGGGAGATTCTATTGAACTCCCTATCGCAGCTCTCAGATCTCTCAAAGCTTCCGTTGACTGTGATGATGTCGTTTGGGCCCGACATTTTCATCTGCAGGTAGGCGTAGTGTGGCACTGCCATGAACCTCGTGAGCGTGACACGTCCGAGGATGCAATTTTATTGTGAGGGCCAGTCGACGACTTCAAATTCAATGCGCTCTCGCCGAAAGTTTTGCGGTGTGCCAAAGATGACATCTAGGAGGATCTTGCCCAAGTAGTACACGCTCTTCCCTAGGATGATTCCATGGAACATTGTGTCTGAAACTTCCAGACATGTCAGAGGGATCCTCATTGTGCGCAAGGTACTTGTGAACATGAGGTTAATGCCGCTTCCACCGTCCATGAAGACGCGACTCATCTCGAAGCCTCCAATCTGCGCCTCGAGCACCAAGGGACACTGGCCTGGGCGAGGTACTTGGCGCAGGTGGTCGCGCTTGTTGAAGGTGGTGCATGACTTGCTTCCACTGAGGTACTCAGTGGTGGAGGGAGGAGAGTTTATCGCCATGTTGACTTGGCGAGTGATTGCCTTCTGTACTCGATTTGAGGGGCGTCCCTTTTGGATCATCCCCATATTCCCAAGCGCTCATGGGTATGGCTTGCCTCCGTGGTTCTAGACTGGTGCAACCGCAGGCGGTGGTGGCCCGGGTGGTGGTGGAGGTGCTCCATGATCCACAGCGCTCGGTGCAGCTCCGTAGCCCTGGTTTATCACGTCGCGATTCATCCGGGCCAGGCCTTCATGGAGCTTGAGAAACTTGCGGCGTCCTTGAGAAGGTGGCTGGTCTTTTTCTTGCCATCGTGCTTGTCGATGTAGAAGTGTACGTTGCACGGTCTGGACAGTTTGTCCTAGATGGATGTTCCAGGTGTCTCATCGCGAGTGCGGCGCTACCACACTTGCGTGGTTTTTCCACTGTCGTGGTATCCATGGCTGTGGTATCCGCTGTTGCGGTTGTCGCCGCCTTTGTCGGCGTAGCTAGCCGCAACTATGTCGACCTCTTCGCGGTCCTCATAGATGTGCATTCGACATTTTCCTCGGTGGTCGCGCCTATGGCCGAGGTCGTCATCATCATCAGAATGGACACGTTTTTTTGCTGAGTCCTCTTCATCGGCCCACAGATTCGTGATCTCCATCAGGTGGTCGATTGTCTTGGGCTTCGAGCGGCCTAGCTCCTCTCTAAACTCTCTGCGGCACACCCCACCGTTGAACGCGTCGCTTGCACGATCTTTAGAGATGTCTTCTACGAAATTATTGATGATGGACCATCTCTGGATGTACAAGCGCAGCGACTCACCCGTCTTCTGGTAGTAGCCTCGCAGTTCTCCGATTGATGCGGGCCTTTTGTAAGTGCCTTTGAAGTTTCACACGAAGCTGTAGACCAGCTCTTTCCAGTTGTGAATGGATCCACACGGGAGGTTGTTAAGCCATGCACGAGCGGTGCCTTGCAGCTATAGCTGTAGGCATTGCATCGCCATACTCGTGGTTCCACGGTGGAGCCTGACAGAAGAGATGTGATCCTCCAGCCAGATCTTCGGGTCCTGCAGGTCATCGAATTTCGGGTTCTCTGATGGGAGTTTAAACCCCTTAGACATTCGCTTCTGCCTGATGGCTCTGCTGAAGCAATTGGCGCCATAGAGCTCGATCCCATCTTCCTTCGAGTCAGTCGAATGGGCACGCCTCGCGCGCATATTGTCGACCTTGCGCTGCGTGATTTCATCACGCGCGTCGTAGTCGCGGTCGTGCCGCCATGAGCAGCGCCACCGAGATAATTCGTGGCTATCATCGCTAGAGGAGGGCGATGAATAGCGCCTGGCCGGAGCTTTGTTTTTCTTCGGCTCTGGTGTTGGGTCCTTGGTGAGGACATCTTCGACTAGCCCCAAGCCTCCGATTGTAGAATGGTGCATGGCAGCTCGTGGATCCCCAACCGGTGGCTGGTTATTGAGGAGGTACATGGTGGCCGTTGTCACTGTTGCTTGCGGTGTCTTTGGGAGCACGTTGCCCCGTGTATCCACCGTCATGGAGCCGAAGTCAAGGACATCGTGGCTTCTCGCTCCTTGTCGGTGAGGTGGGCTAGTCGAGAGCACCTCTTGGCGGCCACATAGTCGTTGCCCTTGGAGGAGGATCCTCCCATGGAACAGAGTTGAGCCTGCCGAAGGCTCGACTCGTCCACTGCCTTTCTACGCGCATCGAGCTGCACGATTACTTGTTGTTGGGGCTTGTACTCCTCCTTGAGCAGCCAAGGGTAACCCATCAACATGTCTTGTGATGAGTTTGGGAGCAGGGGATTGCCCCGCAGAGCTTCTCGACAACGGGCCCACTCGTTGTTGTTGAGCTTGATCAGCACACGCTCTTTAGTGCGCTCATTCTCCATGAGATGCGTGTCTCCTCCCGTGCCATTGCTGGTGGGTGTGATGTTGGCGGGACCACCGTTTTCGACCGGGATGCCGCCGTTGGATGTAGCAGTACCGGTGTTGTCGCGATTGACACCGGTGTCGCCTACGTTGATGACGGTGCACATGTAGAGATTGGGGAAGTTGTTGCTCCCACAACTTTCAGATCCAGAGCCATAGGCTCCATCTTTTGTGGCCAGATGACCCAGATCGGATTCGCGACTGCTGTCGCTGTCCTTGCCCCCGACTGTTGTCAGGGCGTTGAGTTCGCTCAGGGTGCCGATCGGTGGTGGAAACCACGATGCTGGAGAAATCGCGGGGACCATCAGCTAATCAGGGAGGCAAAGTGCGCCTAGCTGACCAACTTGGAAGCGTAAGCTCTCGATCGCCAGGCCGATCCCATCACCCACAGACTCGAAAGCCGGGAGAGTGGCTGGCGTGTGGATGGTGAAATCGAAAGCGCCAAAGAGGAGGCGGATCTCTATTGTTGCAGAGATGTAGATTGTGGTTGATGGGGCCAAAGAAGCTGTGACATCAGCACTCCCAGTTCCCACAGACAGCGCCAATTGACGAGGGTTAAACTCATCAATGCCCGTTATTATGGACTTGGGTTTTGGAGAAGGTGGGAGCGCTAGAGGCATCAATCGGCTTGCAAACAAGCACACAGGGATGCAAGGTTTACCCAGGTTCAGGCCTCGTAGAGGACCCTACTCCTGATTGTCTGCTCTTGTAATTATCGAGGGAGTCGAAAGTTACAGGGGGCGTGCAGATGCAATCTGGCGAGGTTGTGAAAACTAGGGTTGTGATTGTCCTCCTCGCCGCCCCTCCTAACCTTTATATAGATAGTCTAGGTCTCGGGTAGCAGGTTGAGTAGGTTACAAGTTAGGGTTTGTCCCCTTAAACTTTCTATCTTTGATCTTTCCTTGTCCCGCAAGCATACGGAGTGTCTGTGGGTCACCTGAATCCTGGATTGGGCCCTGGTAACACCGTGGGCTTCTGCCAGACCTAGACCATATATGCCAAGCTCGAGTATCTATAAGGTATGCCCACGTCAATTACGATCATGTATTTATGCCAAGTTTTACTGCTTTATTTATGATTGTGTGTGGAGCGCATGTACTGTTTAGGAATGCGGAACGTTTACGCAGTATCGACAAGCCTAGTCACACTTTTGGGTTCCTAGTCGTTTACAACCATTGTCGCAAACCCTAGGTCTGTCTCAGAGCCGCCAACTTTATTGCGGGTAGCTTATTAGGGTGGCCCCCTGAAATAATTTATGAATCTTGTGAATCCATTGTCATGAGGCCTCGCTGAGTTTTATTTGGTTCTTCCTGAGGTTGATCGTGTGTGTGTTTCTATTTGTGCACCCCTACATGGTAAATCTTTCTAAAAGCAGTGTCAACGGTTATGGATGACTTGGAGCATAGTTTCTCGATCATAGACAAGCATAACTAAAGTACCACCTTTAATTTAATGAAAGCTTGACTAGTAATTAGTGGAACATTCATGGAATGGTTAATACAATTGCCAATAGATGGGATGTTCTTAAGCCTTCTCATTCGGTAAGAGAGAAGGAGGGCAGGCGATGTTTATTTATGTTACTCATATAACTATTGTATCTAATTAACGAGCGCCCGTCCATCTCTGGTTGGGCAGATGTGTAGCGTGTCTCTATAGAACTGTTTAGCTATTATGTTTCGCTGCAATTGCGTCACCTCCAGGTTGTTCCTTTTAGATGGATTAAGACATGTTGAGTACCACTAGGGTCTCACATGATAAATATTTGGTTCAGATTGGCAGGTATACTCTCAGAAAGGTTACTAGGTCGAAGAGACTGATGATAGTAGCAACGACTGTCAGGTGTAGAGATTCCAGGGATAGAGATGCATGAGATCTATGTGCAGGATGTGCTTATTTTCAGGGCATCTTATGCCATTTTTCTACTTATCTGTACTCGAATCTTGATTTCCGCTTCCGCTTGATAATCATATGTGTGATGTATGAGGATGTATCCTAAAATATTATCTCTATCTAGGATATTTGGATTTTGCCGTATGGCATTGAATACTTCTGTTTGTATTGTTTTTAGATGGTGTGGCTAGGGTTCTATTGTATGTCACTGACATACATACTCATTTGCATAAGTTTTGATTTCTTTACCTATCGATTACGCCGTTGGCTCTTGTCCCGATGTTCTAAAAAGTGGGTGGAATGGTTGGCCAGTACCGTGCCCTTCTCCACGAGATGGGCCTACTATGTGTGGCTGCACAACCCCACAGTAGTACGTCATGTCCACTTTTTGTTTATCCAGGCTTGAGCTTAGAGTGTAGGGTCCGAGGTATTACAAGAAAGAACTGCCAGGCAATAAGATCTCTCAGTTTTATCCACGAGGATGGTTGATCGACCTCTCCTTAGGGGAGCCATGGCTTGCAGGGGAGGGAGGTGGTAGCAGGAGGAAGAAGAAAGTGATTAGTGTGGGAGAAGAGTCAAAGAGTACATGTTGTGGTCCAGTGTAACATCCTAGTATTAGAGCTTAGAAATAAGCTGAGATGAGGTGTGCGCTTTGCATTCATGCATAGAAAATCCGGGAAATTTTCGCACAAAACTAAAAGAACCATAGAGGGATTGCGGTCTCTCTTGTACTAGTGGGAACATCAGTACTGGTGCGACAGATTTCGACATGACCTCTACTGTAATTTTGTGTTTGGGAGACAATTAAATTCATATTTGAAATTGAGATTTGAATTTCAAATTTGAATAACTTGGAATTTAGAATACTCCAATGATAAGTAAAGAATACTTAAAGAATAAAGTAATAGCAAGAAATGGAATAGGAAATTGCAATTACATAAATACAAGGAAAGGAGAATACAAAGAAAATAATATTTATTAAATCATACCATATTACTGTAATATCCCAAA
This sequence comes from Avena eriantha, assembly GCA_910589775.1. Taxonomy (NCBI): domain Eukaryota; kingdom Viridiplantae; phylum Streptophyta; class Magnoliopsida; order Poales; family Poaceae; genus Avena; species Avena eriantha. Next base: position 331,827,856 of record OU342742.1, on the reverse strand, counting down.
ACTTTAAATCAAGGTTATCGAGTGCCTAATCACCCAATTTAGGGTTAACAAAAAAATTATTATTAAAATGATTATGAATGCATGTGTATGTTGCATTAGTGTAGAATTGTTTGAAAATGCCATGCTTGATTGTTCTAAATGTTGTGAAATGGGTTAAAGGTGAATGCCACATCATCTAGACCATTTACAAACAAAATCCAAAGAAAAAGAAACAAAATAAGAATAAATAAGGCAAATGGTCATTTTGACCATTTTAAACCACTAGGTCAGTTTAGGTGTTCCTAGAAGACAATTTCTAACAGAAGCTATTCTAGAAGACAATTTCTAACAGACCAAGTAAAGATGTACCAAGGCCCACTTTACAGACTTACAAAAACATTTAGCCACTCCATTTAAAGAACATTTGAAAATTAAATCAAGTGTATGTGTTAAGATCACATTTTTTTTAAACACATCAAATGAATTCACCTTGGCAATCCCAAGCAAACATAGTCTCTCAAGTTAATACAAGATCACTCAAAAAAATCGAGACAAAAATTCAAATGTAAATTTCTTTCGGCCATTTTAACAAACACATTAGCTACGCAAATTAACCACCTGCCAAACTCCACTCTTTTGCACAGCAATCCTCCACCCCTATGTCCCGTCTTCACTCCTCTATTCCCTCTAAGTCTAACCGAGCCACAAACAGCCACCCCCTTCGCCGCTGCACCAATGGAGCACCGCCCAAAATTGGTCACCACCGGTCGACCATGTCCAAGCCGCAACAGACCAGCCCGCGCCTATCCAGGATGCCTAGGAGGATCGCCGCAGTCTACCGCCTCTCCCTATCCCTTCACCGAGCGAAGCCAAGACCTGGACCACCCCAGTGACGTCGCGCCCAGAGCGTCTTCGCCATGCCGAGGTACGCGCTAGAGTGCCGCGCCCGACCAGCGCGCACACTCCGCGCCTCAACCTCACCCTGCGCGCACTGCTCCGCCATGACCCCAGCAGCCGCCCAAACATCCCCATGCGCCGCGTCGAACACCGCTTCTGCCGCGCAGAGCACCGCTCTCTCCTGGGGAATGTTCATTTGCGGTACCAAACTTGGTGGGTGAGCGCACCGCGGTACCCGAGTTGCTATCAATCGCGCGGAGGGGCCATAGTAGATTCGCCAGTTGTCCAGGAGGGCCAAATGGGGGTGAATACAAATCTAACGGCCAAACGGTTGTTTGAACCAGACGAAAAAACGGTTGAACTCAAATACCACCGTTAGGTCAACTCTTCTTGGCCCGCCATGTCAGTATTCCCCATTATCTTTTGCGGTCGTGGACTAGCTTACCCCTGCGTGGACTAGATCCCTGAGTGGACGAGATCTATTTCTTTGCTCTGCTCTGGTCTTCTCCCCTACTCCCCTCACCATAACATTTGCTCAGCTCCGGCTGCTCGTCTCAGATCGGAGCTCGCACTTTCTCTAATTTGCGTCTCCGCCATGTCCGGTCAACCTCCCGCGCCTCTAATCGAAGCTCGCAGCCGTCGTCATTGCATCGTCCGCCGTATCGGAGCTTCGCGTCCCCGGACTAATATCTCGCCTCTGGCTAGTCCTTCTCACACGGCGGAGCGCGTCCCGTCGGGCGATCCAGGCCGGCGACCGGCCTCGGGAAGTTGCGTGCTGCCGCGCACCCCAGGCATGGTAGCCCTGGAACATCAGTTCGACGACCACGCTCTCATGGCCACCGTGCTAGGCGTCCGTCCCACCATGTCGCCGACAGAGTTGCTGTCGGCTTTCAGGTCTCGTTTTGGGATCAGACGAAATGAGGTCAACATTGAGGTATGCGCGTTGTCATTCGATTTTTTCGTTCTCTTCGAGCACAGCTTAGACACCGAGCGCGTTCTGCATTCTTCCCGTTCTTTCGAGTGCTGCGGGAAGAAAATGAGCTTCATGCGTTGGCATCGCACCTGTGGGTGGGACGATCGCTTGGGGCAGCTTCGTTTCTTCTCCAAACTCGGCTTTGACGGCCTCCCATTGGATGCTTGGGAGCCGGAAGTCCTCAAGAAGGCCGTCAGTAGCCTTGGCGGCGAGCTGGTGCAAATCGTGCCACCGAGCGAAATATGGGTCATCGAGGTAAAGGCGTGGCTGAAAGATCCTGACGCCGTTCCTAAGATGTACGAGGTGCAGATTCCAAGCAGGGCGGGGCGACAGCTTTGCTGGAAGCACCCGGTCATCATCCACCTGGAGGAGGTTCTGGACTCGGTTCATGGCAATCAGGGCCCCGAAGAGGCTGCCAGAAAGCACCCTCGTCGCCTGCAGTGTTGGCCTGGAAGGATCGACGGCACAGGACCGCCACCGTTTCACGACAGGGCACACAGTTTCGATGGGGGGACCAGGCTTGGACGAGCTGGTGGTTCTGATTTCCCTCGAGTGAAGACAGAGCTCTAGTGAATTGCCGTGGTATGTGTGGCTAATGAATTTGTAGTATGGAGAGCATAGCAGGAAGTTAGCATCGACTAAAAATGTGTAATAGTTTGAATCGATGTAGTACGTGTGTGTAATAGTTTGAAGTAGTATGTGTAATAGTTTGAATCGATGTAGTATGTGTGGGTAATGAATTTGATGTAGCTTGTGTGCGTGTAATAGTTTGAATCGATGTAGTTGAACACCGTGCTTTATAATTTCTGTGAATAACCAAGGACAACCTCATGAAAAGAGGGTGGTCTAGCAATGAGCAATGTCAATTCTGTGGATGCCAGGAAAATGTAGTCCATCTCCTCTTCAAGTACTCCCTCCATTTCAAAATATAAGATGTTTTAGCTTTGTGAATGGAGCGTATCTAGACATCTTTTAGTGATGGTGCTTTCTAAACCTAGATGAACCTACATACTAAAAGGGGACTAGATACACTTCATTCACAAAGCTAAAACATCTTATATTTTGAAATGGAGGGAGTACAAGGTAGCTACATTTGTAACTCGTTGAACTGCAGGACCATTTTGTAGGCAACACAAGACAAAGGAAAAAATGGTTTACAACACAGACAACAGACGCAAAATTGTAGTCTGGGATAAAAAGATGCCAGTTAACTGGATTGAACCACGACTAGTAATTGAAGGAAATAGGTACTTGATAGTATTTGCTTACAACAGTAGTACTTCCATACAAAAGGGTCTTATACCTGCACAAAAGTGGGCTAAACTTCCTACTAGTTTATAGAACAATTCGTCAACATTTCATCTACAAAAGCTATTCTCCAGTCTGAACTTAACTATTCTACACTGAAGAAACTACAGATCTCCACCAAAAAAGTTGGCTGGTCAATTGCCTTGAGAGGACATAAGTTCTTTGATCATTTAACCCATACTGATCTATTGCCTTCCCGCCAAACTACAAGAAATCTGCATCATTCATGCACGAGCGATTTGCATGCGCCAGTCCCGGTTCAGTTGGACCATCCGTGCCGCCGCAACGATTTCTTTGAGACTGAAATTCGACATCTCCTTCTTGGGATCGTAGGTCCGTGTGAACTCGGACCTGAATTCCGGGGCTGAGCTGATGCCCGCCGCTGGCTCCTGCTGTCGAACAATCCAGCATGCTGAGTGTAGACACTTGGTCGCCGCCACGGTACGGCCTTCGACGGTGCGTAGGATGGAGCGTCTTTGCCGCAGACGGCGTGCTCCCAGCCTACACCACTAAGGTAAGGTAGTCCACGCCGAAGCGTGGACGTGAGAGTTCCTAGACCTTGGAGCTGCCCTGTTCGAGGGTGTGTACCCTCGGCGGCGGCATGCTCTCATGAATGATTTGATATGTACCTTGTTCCCATTGCCTAGAGCATGCCGTAATGCCACCGTGCAATTTCTCCACATCGCTCTCTTGGCCCTGCTTGCCGCATCTGGTGGCGACGACAGCGCAATCGCCGCCGCGGTCGATTCGGCACATTCGGGGAAATCATCCGCCTGGCAGCGCAATGGCAGACCGGCCTTGAAGTAGAGCTTCATGGCCTTCCTTAGAGGGGCTAAATACCCCAGTTTCGGTGGCTATCGCGGCGGTGGCAACGGCTTAGGCAGGGCCATGTTACCCTAGTTGGTGCGGCGCGGAGGAGCTGCGCAAGGTGAACTGTGGTTAGTCGGAGAAGGGGAGTGAAAGACTGACAGTAGGTTTGGACTACGGGCACGCGTGAAAATAACCATTTCCCATTTCCTTAGAGGGTAATAATTCGACACTCGTTGCATTAACAGCTCAATCTTTATTTCCCTTCTCAGCATAAGAGTGTGAACGTATTAAAAAGATCGGTCGTGGCTATCCACCTCATCGGGCAATGTACCAGGACAGGTAGGAGACATGACCGGGTTTCATTTTAGAAATGTTGACGACTGTGCCCTTATGTTTATACGATATTATTTATATGCCACCATGTACCGTCGAGTGTAGCAACACCATCAGAAATAGGGGATAACGACGTGGCATGTTTTATTTTTTTAAAGGGCATCAGAAACAGGGATGCCGACGTGGCATGTTTTCTGACTGGCGGGCCCGCCCCTCCACCTTCGACGGCGCGCATCCCAGGTTCGAGGGGTGGTGCCGCCCACCAACACATTATTGTGCAATTTTCCATGTGGGACCTGAATTCCGGCGGTGAGCTGATGCCCGTGTCGAAAACAGAGAATTCTGAAAGAAGATACTAAAAATAAATACTTTGAATTCTAGAAGTACTAAATTTAAATACATTACAATTTTTTCTGAAAGGTAATACGTATTCTGATCATCGAAATAATATAAATACAGTACAAATTTCTACTTCGAAAAATAGACCTGAAAATGCTAGCAAATAACCTAGGATGAATATATGATTCATTCTCCCCTATATATTTCGTCGTCGGCGGCTCCCGCGTGCTGCAACACATGTTCAGAGAACTCTCTCCGTCTGCAGTGTGCTGCCATTATCTCGTACAGAGGGTAAGGCCTCAGTGTATGTTCCAGACTTAAGCCATACATTACCATTGTTGGTTCCTCTTACCAGGCTTGAACCTCATGATCGTACAGTCCGATAAAATTCCTGTAGTATATGCAACCGGGTTTGACTGTGGGGTGTAACCTGGTGTCAATAGAGATAGACCGATTGTGACCAACGAAGAGGGCACAACTTCCAATGTCACCGATGGCCTCGAGAGAGCGGTTCTCCGTGTCCACCCGGTACAACACCGGTTGCCCTTTGGCGAAATCCCCGTTCAACACAAGAAGCAGATCACCATCTGACTCCATAAGGTAAAATTTGTAGGTTCCGCGTACCTGTTCAAAGACTGGGGCCGAAATTATTTTGGCCATCGTGACAGTGCTCGCGCGCTGCTCTAACTAGATGTTGGCCGACAAGATGTCTCCATTCTCAAGTAATGCATATACTTCCCCTCGGAATGCTGTCATGCAGACCAGAAGCGTATTAGGAGGTGGCGAATACAATCCTTCTCCAAATGATCCATTGATTTGCCCCGTTGGGGTGCTCTCATCGGCCCATGCAATATGATATGGATAATCAGTCCAAACGAACACCATCGTCGGGGACTTCGTCATGACGAGAGATTGCAGAAGATCAGATGGTATGTGTGCTTGAAACTCAGTGTTAGACTTGTGAGTGATTGGGTTCAGAAGCCGAATCTGGTACGGCTCCACCCTCTGAGCAAGCACGATGACGCCACGAGAAACACCGACGAAGTAGAATCTTTTGGAAGAAGAGGGCATCAGTTAGCACTAAGATGTGAATTTGAATGTGAACCTGCGATGGAAAATACCAATAAATATCGGATGTGAATGTGAACCTGCGATGGACGTCCATTAGATTTGTCCTGAAGTGTAACTACCTCGGTGAATTACGCTCTTAGTTACATGCCTGGATGAGCGAAAGTGGTTAAAATAGTACGGTGGGGCCCGGGGCCACTCACGGTAGACCTTTCAGCCATCCTAACCATTTTCAGAACATCGGGACAAGAACGAGCGGCGTAATCGGCAGGCGAAGGGATCAACTACATACACAAGTGAGTATGTATGCAAGTCACATACAACAGTCCTCAGAGCCATTCCATCTAAAAGAAATAGAAATATTGCAACGCCATACGGCAAGATTCGAATATCCTAGATAGAGATAATATTTTAGGATAGCTCCTCATACATCACACATCAGAGTACCAGGCGGAAGCGGAAAACAAGGTCCAAGTACGGATAAGAAGCAAATCGGCATAAGATGCCACATAAATAAACACATCCCGCCCATAGATCTCACGAACCCCCGTTCCCGGAATCTCTACACCGCGTGATCGTTGCCAACATCATCCGTCTCCTCCACCCAGTATCCTTCTTGCGAATACACCTATTCATCTGAATCAAACAATTTATCATGTGAGACCCTAGGGGTACTCAGCAAGTCTTTATGCCGCTAAAGGGGACACAACCTGTGGTGACGCAATTGCAGCAAAAGATAATAACTAACAATCCTAAAGATACTCGCTAACCATCCGCCTAACCAATGATAGACGGATGTCCATTAACTAAGAACAACAGTTATAACAGTATAATTAACAGATCCATCCTCCTCCTCGCTTACCAACGAGGAAGCAGACGAACAACCCCCATCCGTTGGCAGTTTTATTAACCATTCCATGAGTATTGCACTATTTACTAGTCAAGTACTTAGTCAAATTTAAAGCGGTACTTTAGTTATGCTTGTCTATGATCGAGAAACTGTGCTCCAAGTCGTCCATAACCGCGGACACGGCTTTCGGAAAGATTTACCCTGCAGGGGTGCACGAATAGCAACACACACTCGATCAACCTCGGAAAAACCAACTCAAAACCCAATGAGGCATTCACGACAAAGCAATCACAGGATTCAGAAATATTTCAGGGGGGCACCCCAATAAGCTACCTGCAACGAAGTTGGCCAGCTCCGAGACGGACCCAGGGTTTGCGACGACGGCTGTAAACGACTGAGAACCCGAAAATGTGACTGGGCTTGTTGATACCGCGAAAACGTGGCGCGATCCAAAACAGTACAGGTGCTCCTCGCACAATCTTAATAAAGCAGTAACATGGCATAAGTACAGGATAGTAATAAAGCCCCAAACTAATTGTGGCCCCAAGAAATAAGAATGAATCAAGCTCTGGCTCAGGGGGGTCCATGAGGCCTCCCGGATGTGGATAGTGCGAATAGTTAAGGAACAGGAATCAAGTACTCGGGGTCCTATGGGACACAAGTGAGCATGAAAAACCAAGTAGCAGATATTGCTCACCGGTGCCTCTTTCATTAGTTATCCCATTACTACTCAGGTTATGTTGTTTAGGTACCTCATGATTCATCAGACACTCACATACCCTACACATGCTTTTCTACGACTCGCATGGCTCAAACAACTCCTGTATTAATGGCTCATGGGATGGAGGAACGAGCTTCGGTGGGGTTTAAAAGTAAAGGCTATGCAGTACTTGGGATTCAATTTAATGCAATTGCGACTCAATGATGCAAGAAAAGATAGAGGCAATAGGTACTATATGTATGCAAGCATGTGGTAGTGCTTGCCTGGCAGCTCAGTTGAAGCGAGAGATGGATCTAGGTAGTACTCCCATGATTCCTGGTAATTCTCCTGCTGGGCGTCTATTCGAAGAAGAACCAAACAAACAAGGGCCAACATAAATAAAGTGCACAAACATAGGAATTAAAATGCGACAAGCAAACAAGCATGCCATGATGAATGATGCACAATTTACATGGCATTAAAGTAGCATGGCAAGGGTGAGGTGTGGGGTACAAGAATAAAGCATTTTATTAATTACTTAGCCAAGTTTTATTCTCATAAACAGTTCTGATTTGTAATTATGACATGATGCATGCTTCAATTCAGAACAAGGAATGCACAGATAGAACGGGCTCGTCGCGCTGATCGATTTAGACATATTATTTGTCAAATTTGGAGTTATAGATTTAAAGTTATTAATTTAATAAGAAAAAGGCCGTTTTATTGTAATTTTAATCATCTCGAAAATTTAAAGTGTTCAAACAATATTTTGAATGGCATATTTGAATTCCTCACATTTTTCTGATTCAAAAACATATATCATTTGTATTATTTGGATTTGTATTTTAAAAGTTATTTAAAATCTGATTTGAATTTGAATTTAAACATTTACAGAAATCATTTTTATTTAAACAGAAATTTGCTAGGACTTTTTGCACCCAATCGAACCCAACCCCAGTCACAGACGGATGGGGCCGGCGCAAACTGGGCCCAGTGGATAAGGTTGCATAGCGGTGGCTTTTCTCACTCTGGGACTACCCAGCCACTGTGTGTGACAGGTGGGCCAGCGGGCTAGGGCCCTTGCGCTAGTGGGTGAACCCGCAGAGGCTGACAGGTGGGGAGCATGCTGGAGCGCGGGTTGAGCCGGCAAAAACGCAGGTGCCTTTTTGTAAAAAGCGCAGGGAGGCTGACCGGTGGGGCTCGGTTGGACCGCGGGTTTAGGAAACAAAAAGGCTGGGGGGAAAATTGCAAAACGCGTGCGGCTACTGTTCTTCTTCTCCTCGATCTGATGACTGACGGCAAAAAACACCGCGTGGTGGGGCTCGAACCTGTGACCTGGGCTCGCGCTCGGGGGCGGTGGCCACTGCGGCAAGCGGGGGATGCTGTTAGGAGGGGGAAAGGCGGCTAGATAGGTCGCGGTACGTCGCGCCGACGTGCAGACGCTAATGGCCACAGCGCACCGAGAGTGCTCGGCGGAACGCCCGGTGAGGCAGAGGGTCTACGACGAGGCGGAGGATGTCTAGGCGGGAGAGGGACTCACCGCGGCGTGGTTGGCAGCGGCGGATCGGCTTGGGGCGCAGCAGGGCGACGACGAGGCTGGCGCCCAGCGACCTAGGGTTTCATCGGGGCATCGTGGTACTGTGGCGGAAGTGGGGCTCCTCCTCCTCACTGGCGTGTACGGGGCGAAGCATAGGATCCCTCTCGGCCTCCTCGACCACCTCCACGTCAACCACGCCCGCTGGAACGAGGGAGCGGCGGCGGTGCTGACGGTGACCGGCGAGAGAGGGGTTGGTGTCGGTGGAGAAGAAGAGGGGAGAGGGCAGGGCCCTGGGGGATCTGGGAGAGGCAGAGGAGACGTGGGGGAAGAGGAAAATAGAAGGGGAAGGTGCCATGGGGAATCAGTAGAGAGGAGAAGAAAAAGGTGGCTCGGGTGCCACCTTTCCTCCTTGTCCTCTCGAGCAGGGGCTCGGCGTGGGAGGCCAGGGCAGGGTAGGTGGAGGCTGCCAGGTAGGCCAGGGAGTGAGGGGAGCTCGGGGTGGGTCTATCTCGGCAGGAAGAGAGAAAGAGAGAGGAGGCTCGGGCTAGCTAGGGTTAGCTAGAGGGGAGGCTCGGGTTAGGGCTGGTTAGATGGGGTAGGAGGGTAGCTGGGGTGGGGCCAGCATGGTAGAGAGAAGGAGAAAGAGAGAGAGGAGAGTGTTAGGGTAAAGTAGATTTTAGACTAGAGCTAGGTTTAGAGAGAGAGAGGTTAGAAAAAGGGGTTAGGGTTTAGTTTAATATTAGGGTTTTGGAAGAGGGGTGGAAGAAGAGGTGACATGGAGATTGAGAAGAGAGGAGAGGTGGTGTAGGGTTTTTCATGATTAAAATCAAGCCTCACCAATTGTGTTTATGACAAGAAGGTAGGGATGGGAGAAAAAGGTGGTGAGGAAAGGTCCCACATGTCCATACATGGGTGCATGCACTTGTGAGAGAAAAAGAGGAAGAAGGATTGATGCACATGGCAAAGATACAAGATCAAGGTGGAAAATGATTTAGAGAAAGGGGAAGCTCAAGAAGATGATCCACTCATAAATCAAATAAAATCCAAAGGAGAACACATGATGGTGATGGTTGCATGGCTCATGCAAATTATTAAATGCTATGATTTAATCTTGTAAAAACAAAGTTACTAGTCATGGCATTTATACATATACATTCCAAGATATGGAAATAAAGCCATGCTAAAGGAAATAGGATTGGATCCACCCTAACCCACATGAGCTAGATTAAATGCCAAAAGAAAATAAAAGCCCATGGGTAATTAGGATGGTGGAATAATAAGGTGGTGACAAAGAGAGGTGGTGGAGTTGAAATAAAAGATATGCCCCCAACTCAACTTGGGCATCAAGCATTTATCAAGATTCAAATACAATATCAAGAGCCAAATACAATTAATAATGCATATGAGAGAAGAACCAACTCAAAAGGGTTTTAATATGATGCTCAAATACAAGGTGGCATGATGACATGAACATGATATAATTATGATGCAACAAATATATGTAGGAAGTAGCCATTATATTACTAGACCAAGTAGCATTACCATTGTTAGACAATTGGGATGCTACATGAAGCAACGACCAGTGGCGAGGTTGAGGAAGGTGAAGTCGCCAACATCTGGAAGTGTGTTATCTATCATGATCCAGTTGTTGAGATGGAATTAAGACACCCTTAAAGTGCGGCGCCAATCGGTGTAGACTTCCCGACAAGCAACATAGGTGTCGACATACTCCTCTTTCTCCAGCAAATAGTTGGGGATCTTGCGAAGTGGGTCGGCCGGGAGATCGGCCCAGTTCCTCTTCATCCGGCTACTGGCCATGGCTTACGTGCGGGAATGTTTTGATCGAGGAAGAAAGAAGAACTACCACCGGGAGGAGAAGAAGAAGAGGATAACAGACGAGGGACACGAAGCGGAACTGCCACTGCGAGGAGACGATGAGACGGGGGAGAAGAAGCGGAACTGCCAATTCAAGTTTGGATCAACGGGCTTTTTCCGGAACTAGCGCGTGGACCAGCAATGCACTACATGCAAGTCTTGATCAAACAGACTGACATGTGGGACCTGCTAAAAATTCCGTGAAGTGCTCCCCGTGTATAGTGCGCTGACAGGTGGCATGTTTTCTGACAAGCGGTCCCGCCTCCTCCACCTACGACGGCGCACGTCCCAGGTTCGAGGGCTGGTGCCGCCCACCAACACATTATGGTGCAATTTTCCATGCTTTGTCGCATCTAGCTCCGCTCCGCTCCTCTCCTCTGCTCCTGCTGCTACCACTCCGCTCAGTCATGCACCGCTCTCATTGTCCCCTTGGGCCGTCGTCCTCCCGCCCTCCTCTCCCTGCCATCCCCTCACGTCCCCTCCCCTCCCTGCCCTGTCTCCTTGCCGCCGCCCACCGCCTAGGCGCGTCTGGAAACGAAAACCGAGAGTTGGCCGTTAGGTTAGGGGCCCAACGATGCTGGTGATCCGGATCCCGCTCGGAGATGGATCCTGCGAGGCTTGAGAGCACGGATATGGGTCCTGCGCGGCTGGAGAGCACGGAATCTCCTTCAAGTCTGGAGAGAACAGAGGACAACGAAACGGGAGGAGAGGTAGCGGGGTGCAGAGCTTTGGAGGTATGGAGCCCGGAGAAGGTGCCGTGCGTCCACATTGAAAGGTAAGAACTATGATTCCTTATCTGCATACCCCAATTAGCGTTTATAGTCCAGTGGTGATGCCAAGGATATGGGTTGGTAACCGCAGGACGTCTGTACAACTTTTCCTTGAGCATGATGCTTTGTCAAGCGAGCATGAAGGCACTGAAACGTGTGGCGGTGCGGATGATGATGAGAAAGCATATCCAGACGTGGCTGCTGACCCTAATAGGATGGAGAGTAGGGAATATTTGGTTGATTCGAACTTTGAGCCTGACTATGGGACTGATGAGGAAGAGGAATGTGAATATGTGGAAAGGGGATGTAGATACGATGAAGAAGACGTGGACATGCCAGTGATACACTTTGACAGGGAGAATCCTACAATTGATGAGGGGACAGTCTTTGATAATGTGGAGAACTGCAGACATGCAGTTGCAACCTATGCAATCAGATTTGGGTTCGAATTTATCATTGAAAAGAGCGACCAAAAGAGATTTAGGGTGCACTGTAGGGAAAGTAATGTGTGTAAATGGAGATTGCATGCATCTCTAATGCAGGGTGGACACCCATTTCAGGTTGCAATATCTACATTTAGTTTCTGTCTTTCTCATATTTATTCTGCTGATAACTAGCTCTGAATTATTTGCATTCTTATCGAATGCAGATTAAAGTAAACACTAAGGAACACAACTGCCCTAATACTTCTTTAAGTGGTAAAATTAGACCGGCGACTACCAAGTGGGTTGCTGCTACTATACTTGAGTGGGTGAGGCAGGATCATAACATTGGACCAGCTGAACTCAGAGCAAAGATTTGCAAAAAGTTTAACGTCCTGATTCCTTATCAAAGAGTCTTTGATGGGAATGAGATGGCTCTAGACTTCATTCATGGCAAGTGGAATGACAGTTTTCATATGTTGTATAGTTTCAAAGCTCAGGTAGAGAAAACATCACCTGGTAGTGTTGTTGACATCGATTACGAGGTTGTGAAAGGGAGAGAAAAGGTCTCGAGGGGGGTCCGGTATAAGCAGGCAGATAAGATATGCTTCAGGAGATGTTTTGTCTGCCTGAAGGCATGCTGGAAGGGGTTCCTAGACGGCTGTAGGCCATACTTGACAATAAGCGCAACTTCTTTAACAGGGAAGTTCAGGGGACATGTTGCTTCTGCTTGTGCTTTGGACGCGCATAATTGGCTTCTACCCGTAGCTTATGCTGTTCTTGAGGGTGAATCAAATGCAAGCTGGACATGGTTCATGTAGAGACTACGGGAAGTAATTGGTCACCCTGAAGGGTTGGTGATACACACCGGTGCATCCGAGGGTCTTGAGAATGTTGTTGATGCTGTGTTTCCTGGGGTTGAGCACAGGGAATGCATGCGGCACCTCGCTACTAACTTCACGAAGAAATTCGAAGGAAAGATCTTTGAAGAGGACTTGTGGCGATCAGCATACACATACATCCCAAGCACGCATGCTACTTACTTGCATAACATGTATGTAGTTCCAAAGGTGAAAAAATACCTTGAGGAACATCACACCAAGCTATGGGACAGAAGCAAGTTTGGTGAGTTAAGCAAGGTGGATTTTGTATGCAATAATTTGGCAGAGAGTTTCAATGATAAGATTTCAGGCATGAAGACACTTGGAATTGTTATTTTGTTGGATGCAATAAGATAGTGCATAATGGTGAAGATAGATTTAAGGCAAAGAATTTGTGTAAGAAATTTTTTAGGCCATAATATAGTTCCAAAGGTGGTTATGTTACTGAATGCAAGAACCAGGGCAATGAGAACGATAAAGATGAGGGTGGTCAGAAGTTCCAGAACATTGGCTGAGGATTATGCAGAATACAAGCATGGAAGTGAACGGAGGTACACTGTAGACATTGGAAACAAGACTTGTTCATGCAGGCAGTGGCAGATTACTGGTCTGCCATGTCACCATGCAATTTACTTCATCTTAAAGCTTAGAGGTAAATGGAGCTGAAATAGAGAACTATGTCGACAACTATTTCTCCGTGGACAAGTTTGCTGCAACTTATGCAGAAAACGTACCACCTATGGCCGATGAAAATGATTGGGAGATTGTCGATCCAGGGTTCAAACTTCAACCACCAGTTCTTAGGAGGCCACCTGGGAGGCCTAGAAAGCTAAGGATCGTAGCCTCCACCGATAAAGGTCCAAGGCTTGGTGCTAGGAAAAGGAAATGCGAATGTTGTGGTGGATTCGGCCATATCAAGAGGTTGTGCAAAAACCCAGTTACACATGATATTGTCCCTGTTCACACCCCGGTGGTAGAAAATGAGGCTTCTCAGCCAGAACTGGCGGAAGAGCAGCGCGAAGACGGTGATGAGCACTCGGAGGAAAATGTACGTAAGCAGCCAATTTATGAAGATGTGGAGGTGCCGGCGAGAAAAGGGTGTGAAAAGAAACAAAAGGGTAAGCAGAACAGGGAGGAAAGGGCAAATAATGGAGGTGTATTAGAATATGAAGAAGTTGCAGGGGTGATTGAGGATGTTCTTGAGGATCTTTCAGCTAACTGCAGGAGAAATAATAAATCCATGCCAATTTCACCTTTGTACGATTCTCCGGATGAAAGGTAAGCTTAAAAATTGTTTTATTTGCCATTTTATCATTTTTTTATCCTCATCAAGTGATGCATAATGCATCGTGGGCTAGCAGACTAATACGAGGAGCAGAAAGATGCGGGCACAGTAACGTCCTATGTTGAATTGTATCATTGAAACTAAACTAGCCATGTCGTCTTTATTTATATCTGGCGCGTGCAACGTGTCTGTGATGGGGTCATGTGGACCAGATTACATTTTTTTTAAATATTATTACATTAATTTTTTACCTGCGTTTGGACGCGGCTACTAGTTCCCATCTCCCTTGCATTCCCATCTCCTCTGGCGCACTCCAGAATTATGGCTGTGTCATCAAGTAGCAGAGTCAGCGTATTGTCCCATCAAGTGTGAACGCAATGACTTTGTTTGTTCAGAATTTGACGACTTTGATTAGTTTGAAAGACAGAGAAACCTAAAACATGTATCTAGACATGTTTTGGATATAGACACATTTATTAAATATCTAAAAAAACTAAGTCAGTTATATCTGGACAGGAGTAGTACACTATTACAACACGCTCGATCCCTTCTCCTCAGATGCACTCCAAATTACGGCTGTGCCATCAAGTGCTGGGAGCAGAGTCAGCGTATTGTCCCATCAGATATGCCAGGGAACGCACGAACTTTATTTTCAGGATCGGACGAGTTTTGATCGACTAGTTTCAAAGAAAAAGATAACTAAAACATGGCCAACATATAAAGATTATGACGATAATCGACCATGACTCAGGTGACCCAGATCCAAAGAGCGCATTAAGATACCGTACATAGATTTAATTTGGGAAAATTTGCTACAAGACACCATTATTTTCTGGCGTTTGCTAAAACATGCAATCACACTGGTGGATCCATATGTGGTATGTGAAAAGAACACACATGCAAAATGACTCTAGTTGTTGTTAGTGAAAAGAACACACATGCAATGACACTGGTTGATCCATAGGTGGTATGTGAAAAGAACACAAATACAAAATGACTCTGGTTGTTGTTACTAAAAAGAACACACATGCAATGACACTGGTGGATGATACATCGCAAATGTATCTATAATTTTTGATGTTCCATGCTTGGTTTTATCTACTTTCTTATGTTTTGTTCTAACTTTGGAGTACTTTTCATAGACTTTCTTGGAATAACCTATTAACAAGATGCCACAGTGCCAGTTGCCTGTTTTCTGCTGTTTTTGGTTCCAGAAAGTCAAAAAATCAATATTCTTGGAATTGGACCGGACAAAAGCCAAAGTTGATATTTTCCTGGAAGACTCACGGAGCCAGAAGGAGAGTCCGAGAGGGGCCACAGGGTGGCCACACCTCCCCATGGCGCGGGTCCCCCCAGGCCGCGCCAGGGCATGGTGTGGGGCCCCTGGCCACCCACCCACCTTGCCCGCTGGCCTATAAGAAGCCTCCCGATGCGTAAACCCTAAAAAATCAAGCCTCCAGCCACGAAAAGTTCCGCAGCGCCGCCGCCACCGAAAAGGATATTCGGGGGACAGAAAGTCTCTGTTCCGGCACCCTACCGGGACGGGGAAGTGCCCCCGGAGCCATCTCCATCGATCTCCACCGCCATCTCCATCGCCATTGTTGATTCCCATGATGAGGAGGAATAGTTCTTCCTCGAGGCTAAGGGTGAAGGAAATATGCCCTGAGAGGCAATAATAAAGTTGTTATTATGTATTCCTTATATATGATAGATGTTTATTTTGCATGCTAGAATTGTATTGATCAGAAACATCAATACATGTGTCAATAAACAAAAAGGGTTCCTAGTTATGCCTCTCTTATAGACTAGCTTGTTGATTAACAAGATGATCAAGGTTTCCTGATCATGGACATTGGATGTTGTTAATAACAAGGTCACAACATTTGTGAAATGATGTGATGAACATTCATCTGAAGTATAGCATTACGATCAAGTCATTATGTTTATATTGCTATAACATCATACGAAGTAATCTTTATCCTTAGACCATGAGATCATGTTAATTGCTAACACCTGAAGAGTATCTTGATAACATCAAACGTCACACCATAACAGGGTGACGATAAATATGGGTTCAGTGCTACAAAGGTGTTATGTTGAGGCTCATGGATCAAGAGTGGAATTTGTCAATCCCGATGACGGATAGATATACTCTGGGCCCTCTCGGTGATATCGCATTGAGATAGCTTGCAAGCAAGTGATGTGATCACTAGAATGTTATATCACGGGAATGAGAAAAGAGTGCATGTTGGTAACGAGATCAAACTAGGTATTTGGATACCGATGATCGAATCTTGGACATGTATTATATCATGAGACAAAGGGATTAAATTACAAGCGTTAAAGGTTATCACGATAACAGAAGTCATCGTTGAATATGTGGGAGTCAGTACGGATCTCCAGGTCCCGCTTCTGATTATTGATCTGAGAGGAGTCTCAAGCATGTCTGCATTATTCGCGAACCATAGGGTGACACACTTAAGAGTTACCGGACACCATTTTGGAGCACATATGTTTCAGACGAAAGAATTGCAAAGCACAGGAATTGTTTCGATAGAAACCGGAAATTGTTTCGGGTGAAATTGTAGAAAGTGGTTCTGCATGTGATATTGAAATATTGCAAGGGGTTATATGTGAATGTTTGTTAATTAAAGTAATTATCAAAATTCTGAATAAATTTAATAAAAGAGTTTTATTAAATGAGAGAGCATTAAACTTAGAGAATTTTAATGCATTTAAAAGTGGGGACTTTAAAAGGGAATGTGAAGAGGCATTTTAATGTGGAGGGGTTACCACCACATGAATGGAGGAGGTGAAGGGGCACCCCTTGAGGCGCCAGTCATGGGGAGGGGCACGCCCCCTCCTCCTATAAAAGGCCACCCCCTCCCTCCTTCTTCCACACACCTCCTTCTGAAGGATCTCTCTCCCCTTCTAGAATTATTCCCCCATGGTCTCGGATTAGCGAGATACATGATCCTGGTGGCATTTCGTCTAGAAGGAGTTGCTTCTTCCGCTGGATCGCTGGAGCGAGGAGGTGGAGGTTGTCCGGTGGCTTGAACATATGTGCGAATACGGATGCGCTGCTGAGTTGCGGCGCTCGAACTTCCTCACGATCTTGAGATCGGCAAGTGTACGACTACATCAACCACGAGTTCCTACTCGTTAACAAAACTCATTGTCTTTGAGGGTAAGTTCTCGTTGGATGTATGTCCACCCGTTGCTTTGTACCTAGTAGATAGATCTTGGCATGTAGTTCTCATCGTAGGAATTTTTTTGTTTTCTATGCTGCGGACCCAACAGTGGTATCAGAGCCTGATCTATGCGTATGTGCTTTGCACAGGTAGTACACATATGTTTATATGTGGGCGATGATGATCATGTTATTGCATCTTCTATGTATTTTGGATATTGGTGGCATAGTGGGATGAAGCGGCCCGGACCAACCTTGCATGTCATCGTACATGAGACCGGTTCCACGACTGACATGCAACTAGTTTTGCATAAGTGGCTGGCGGGTGTCTGTCTCTCCTACTATAGTCAATATCTGATTTACAACGAGTTGCTAACAACTTGGTTATCCTCGTTGTGGTTCATGTTCATAGGTAAGAACGGTTCTATCTCCGAAAGCCCTAAGCCACATAAAACTTGTAGTTGATGAATTAGAGGCATCTAGTTTAGATCGTTGTTGGGCTAGTGTATTGATATGGTATTGTTGTAAGTAGATGTATGATAGATCCTCTTACAACACACTCAACGTGTAAGTTCCATAGACCTTGGCCTTACACACAAAGGAATGATAGAGATCATACCATGATGCAAATGATAGAGATCAAATGCATGGACCATATCATCTCACTTTACACATTAGATGTTAGCATCTTATACTGCTAGTTTGGCGCTTTTGGTAGCATTGTAAGATGATCCCTCATTTAGATATCAAGATGAAAATGTGTTCTTCCTTGAGTATGCACCGTTCTATGGATCGTGTTTCGAGACATCACGTGATGATCGGGTGTACTCGAATCTACGCTTTCATATGAACGAGTGTAAGACTGTTTTACATGCACAAATACTAAGGTTCTTACTTGGCGAGCCTTGCATGTACAGACATGGCCTCGGAATACGGACCGAAAGGTTAAGCATGAGTCATATGGTTGATATGATGCCCATATAGATGCTCGCCTTTGAAGCTACATCAACTCACGTGATGATCGGACTTGGTGTAGTGGATTTGGTTCATGTAATCACCAAATTGGCACTGCCGTCTAGGTCATATTGGCGTTAAACGCATGAAGAAACTCCATTCTGATGGACTTTTGGAATCACTTGATTTTGAATCATTTGATACATGTGAGCCATGCCTTATGGGCAAGATGACTAGAACGCCGTTTTCCGGTTCAATGGAACGGGCGACAGATTTATTGGAAATCATACATACTGATGTGTGTGGACCAATGAGTGTGTCGGCGCGAAGTGGATATCTTTATTTTGTTACTTTCACGGATGATTTGAGTAGATACGGGTATATCTATTTGATGAAACACAAGTCTGAAACATTTGAAAAGTTCAAGGAATTTCAGAATGAAGTGGAAAATCATCGTAATAGAAAGATAAAATTTCTTCGGTCTGACCGCGGAGGTGAGTATCTAAGTTACGAGTTTAGCACACACATGAAAGAGTTTGGAAGGGTTTCACAACTCACGCCTTCCGGAACACCACAACATAATGGTGTGTCGGAACGTCGTAATCGTACATTATTGGATATGGTTCGATCTATGATGTCTCTGACTGACTTGCCACTGTCCTTTAGGGGTTATGCACTAGAAACAACTGCATTCACTTTAAATCAGGCACCATCTAAATCCGTTGAAACGACACCGTATGAATTATGGTTTGGAAACAAACCTAAGCTGTCATTTTTTAAAGTTTGGGGATGCGATGTTTATGTGAAGAAACTTCAGCCGGATAAACTCCAACCCAAAGCGGAAAAATGCGTCTTCATAGGATACCCTAAGGAAACGATTGGGTATACCTTCTATCACAGATCCGAGGGCAAGGTTTTTGTTGCCAAGAATGGATCCTTTCTTGAGAAGAAGTTTCTCGCGAAAGGTGTGAGTAGTCGAAAGGTAGAACTCGAAGAGGTTATTGAACCTTCTCTTCATGAAATGGCGAGTAGTGCAGCACCGGAAGTTGTTTCGGAGTTGACTTCACCTAATGAAGAGAGAGCTAATGATATTGATCGTGAAACTCCGAAAGAGGACATTACCGAACCTCGCAGGTCAAGTAGGACACGTGCAGCTCCTGAACTGTACGACAATCCTATTGTGAATTTCATGGTTGATGAAATAGATGACCCTGCGACGTATGAAGAAGCGATGGTGAGTCCGGATTCCAACAAATGGCTAGAAGCCATGAAATCCGAGATGGAATCCATGTACGAGAACCAAGTTTGGACCTTGGTGGACTTACCTCACGATCGAAAGGCCGTTGAGAATAAATGGATTTTCAAAAGAAAAACGGATGCTGATGGTAATGTGACCATCTATAAGGCTCGACTTGTCGCAAAGGGGTTTCGACAAATTCAAGGAGTTGACTACGATGAGACATTCTCTCCCATAGCGATGCTTAAGTCGGTTAGGATTATGTTAGAAATTGCTGCATATTTCGATTATGAAATATGGCAGATGGATGTCAAAACTGCGTTCCTCAATGGTAATATTGAAGAATAGTTGTATATGATACAACCTAAGTGTTTTGTCAATGCTAATAAGGTATGAAAACTTCAGCGATCCATCTATGGACTGAAGCAAGCATCCCGGAGTTGGAATCTCCGCTTTGATGAGGTGATCAAAGAGTTTGGATTTGTCCAAACTTATGGAGAGGCTTGTATTTACAAGAAAGTGAGTGGGAGCAATGTGGCATTTCTGATATTATATGTGGATGACATATTATTGATTGGAAATGATATGGATCTTTTAAACAGTGTTAAAAGTTATCTAAACAACAAATTTTCGATGAAAGACCTTGGTGAAGCGTCATATATATTAGGCATTAAAATCTACAGAGATAGATCAAGGCGCCTAATTGGGCTATCGCAGAGTACATACCTTGATAAGATATTAAAGAAGTTTAATATGGACGGAAGTAAGAAGGGGTTCTTACCTATGTTTTAAGGCAAGACATTGAGTAAGACTCAAAGTCCGGCTACGGCGGAAGAAAGAGAGATAATGGATAAGATCCCCTATGCCTCGGCCATAGGCTCTATTATGTATGCCATGCTATGTACAAGACCGGATGTGGCACATGTTATTAGTTTGACTAGTAGGTACCAATCTGATCCAGGTTCGGAACACTGGATAGCGGTCAAGAACATCCTGAAGTACTTGAGAAGAACTAGGGATATGTTTCTTATATACGGAGGTGAAGACGAGCTAGTCGCTAAGTGTTATGTTGATGCTAGCTTTGACACCGATCCAGATGACTCTAAGTCTCAATCCGGATACGTATTTCTCTTGAATGGAGCAACAGTTAGTTGGAGGAGTTCCAAACAACCTGTGGTGGCTGGATCAACGTCGGAGGCGGAATATGTTGCTGCTTCAGAAGCGGCGCAGGAAGCGGTTTGGATGAAAGAGTTCATTACGGAACTAGGTGTGGTTCCTAGTGCATTGGACCCGATGGTGATCTATTGTGACAACAATGAAGCCATAGCCAACACAAAGGAACCGAGGTATCACAAGAATTCCAAGCATATTAAGCGCCAGTTTCACTCCATCCGCGAGCATGTCAAGGATGGAGATATAAAGATTTGTAAAGTACACACGGACCTAAATGTAGCAGATCCGTTGACTAAAGCTCTCCCTAGGGCAAAACATGATCAACACCAGAACTCCATGGGTGTTAGATTTATCACTATGTGAACTAGATTATTGTCTCTAGTGCAAGTGGGAGACTGAAGGAAATATGCCTTGAGAGGCAATAATAAAGTTGTTATTATGTATTCCTTATATATGATAGATGTTTATTTTGCATGCTAGAATTGTATTGATCAGAAACATCAATACATGTGTGTTTAATAAACAAAAAGGGTTCCTAGTTATGCCTCTCTTATAGACTAGCTTGTTGATTAACAAGATGATCAAGGTTTCCTGATCATGGACATTGGATGTTGTTAATAACAAGGTCATAGCATTTGTGAAATGATGTGATGAACATTCATCCGAAGTATAGCATCATGATCAAGTCATTATGTTTATATTGCTATAACATCATACGAAGTAATCTTTATCCTTAGACCATGAGATCATGTTAATTGCTAACACCTGAAGAGTATCTTGATAACATCAAACGTCACACCGTAACAGGGTGACTATAAAGATGGGTTCAGTGCTACAAAGGTGTTATGTTGAGGCTCATGGATCAAGAGTGGAATTTGTCAATCCCGATGACGGATAGATATACTCTGGGCCCTCTCGGTGATATCGCATTGAGATAGCTTGCAAGCAAGTGATGTGATCACTAGAATGTTATATCACGGGAACGAGAAAAGAGTGAATGTCGGTAACGAGATCAAACTAGGTATTTGGATACCGATGATAGAATCTTGGACATGTATTATATCATGAGACAAAGGGATTAAATTACAAGCGTTAAAGGTTCTCACGATCACAGAAGTCATCGTTGAATATGTGGGAGTCAGTACGGATCTCCAGGTCCCGCTTCTGATTATTGATCTGAGAGGAGTCTCAAGCATGTCTGCATTATTCACGAACCATAGGGTGACACACTTAAGAGTTATCGGACACCATTTTGGAGCACATATGTTTCAGACGAAAGAATTGCAAAGCGCAAGAATTGTTTCGATAGAAACCAGAAATTGTTTCGGGTGAAATTGCAGAAAGTGGTTCTGCATGTGATATTGAAATATTGCAAGGGGTTATATGTGAATGTTTGTTAATTAAAGTAATTAACAAAATTCTGAATAAATTTAATAAAAGAGTTTTATTAAATGAGAGAGCATTGAACTTAGAGAATTTTAATGCATTGAAAGTGGGGACTTTAAAAGGGAATGTGAAGAGGCATTTTAATGTGGAGGGGTTACCACCACATGAATGGAGGAGGTGAAGGGGCACCCCTTGAGGCGCTGGCCATGGGGAGGGGTACCCCCCTCCTCCTATAAAAGGCCACCCATCCCTCCTTCTTCCACACACCTCCTTGTGAAGGATCTCTCTCCCTCTCTAGAATTATTCCCCCATGGTCTCGGATTAGCGAGATACATGTTCCCGGTGGCATTTCGTCTAGAAGGAGTTGCTGCTTCCGCTGGATCGCTGGAGCGAGGAGGTGGAGGTTGTCCGGTGGCTTGAACGTATGTGCGAGTACGCATGCGCTGCTGAGTTGCGGCGCTCGGACTTCCTCACGATCTTGAGATCGGCAAGTGTACGACTACATCAACCACGAGTTCCTACTCGCTAACAAAACTCGTTGTCTTTGAGGGTAAGTTCTCGTTGGATGTATGTCCACCCGTTGCTTTGTACCTAGTAGATAGATCTTGGCGTGTAGTTCTCATCGTAGGCAAATTTTTGTTTTCTATGCTGCGGACCCAACAAAGGGTTCTACCGGTAGCTATGTGTTCATCTCTCTCTCTATGCATGATCATATTGTGATGATGAGCTTTGTAATCAAGTAGATCTACCTTGCTACTCAAGTGCTTTATTAGATCTCTGCTCTCCCCATGTGTGTGAAAGTGACAGCGTGCTCACCATGGTGGCACTTAGGCTAGATATTAAAAATACTTGTTATGAGTTATATTTGGAGTTGGATGTCTTTATGAAATTGTGGTGTTTGTTGGACTCATCTAGTACTCAAGGTGACAGTGTGGGGTTATCTAGATGGGAAAGGCTTACTTTGAGGTGTGCTGTTATAGCCCTACCATCGATTAGAGTGTCCAACCGGAGAGTAGTTCAGCGTATTATCATGACGAAGAATATATTTATATGAGAGTGTTCACTAGTGAAAGTATGATCCCTAGGCCTTTTTTCTAAGCATTGAAACACCGTTTGCTACTAGATTTGTTACATGTTTGCTTGCTTCCATCTTTATTTCAGTTTTACTTTAGTCTTTTCCACGCCATCAAGCTATCTTCTATTACCGTTACCACTTATAATTATCTATACCACTTGTATTTCACTATCTCTTCGCCAAACTAGTGCATATATACACCTGACAAGTGTATTGGGTGTGTTGGTGAAACAAGAGACTTCTTGTATCTTGATTGTAGGGTTGCTTGAGAGGGGATACCTTTGACCACTTCCTCCCTGAGTTCGATAAACCTTGGGTGATCCACTTAAGGGAAAACTTGCTGCTGTTCTACAAACCTCTGCACTTGGAGGCCCAACAACTGTCTACAAGAATAGAAGTGCGTAGACATCAAGCTATTTTCTAGCGCCGTTGCTGACGAGGTAAGGTAAAAGGTATTCACACCGGAGGATTAAAGAAGAAGAACCTCCCACGGCAAACGCCTATTTTCTGGCACCGTTGCTAGGGAGGTAAGGTAAAAGGTACTCACATCCTCCGGTGTGAGTGCTCGAAGTTATTTCCTTTAGATTCTGCAATTTTGTCTTTTTGTTTGTTGTTTTCACTAGTTAGGCTTAATGTAAAACAATAACAAAATTAGAGAGCTTTATAGTATTTATCTTGAGTTAGGACATGAAGTGTTTGAAGAGAAAATTAAAAAACCTATGGAGCTTTATTTGCATGCTAATAACAATGTTATTAGTATGAATTCTTTGAACACCATTATTGCTAATGCTATGGAAAAGTCTAAGCTTGGGGAAGCTAGTTTTTATGAAAATGATCTTTTTAGTCCCCCAGCTTTGGAAGATAGCTATTCTATTGCTTATGATGATATAAAACCTCCAATATATGATGTTCACAATGATGAGTATGATATTTTCAGTCCACCTACTATTGAGGAGAAAATTAATTTTGATTACAATATGCCTCCTATATTTGATGATTATGGTGATGAGAATAATAATGATAGCTATTTTGCTGAGTTTGCTCCCACTATGATTAATAAGAATGACTATTTTTATAGGGAGAGTAATAATTGTTTTATGCATGTGGCTCATGATAAGAATGTTTTATGTGATAGTTATATTGTTAATTTTATTCATGATGCTACTTAAAATTATTATGAGAGAGGGAAGCATGGTCTTATATATATCAAAATTATTAAGTTTCCCCTCTTCATGTTGAAAGTCTTGAAGTTGCACTTGTTTTGCTTTACTATGCTTTTTGCCTTGTGCTTTCATGACTTGTTTCTTTACAAGATTCCTATGCATAGAAAGTGGGTTAGACTTAAATGTGTTTTGAATTTACTTCTTGATGCTCTCTTTTACTGTCAATTCATATTTCTTATGTGAGCATCTTCTCAAACTATCATGCCTAACTTAAAGGCGTTAAAGAAAGTACTTATTGGGAGATAACCCAAAAGTGTTAGATGAGTCTTGGAAGTTATTACTTCTGTAATAACTACTCTTTATCCTTTTTATTTGCTTTTTGTGCCAAGAGTAACCTCTAATGAGAGAGAAGTAATGATTGGAAAAGTTGCTGTCCCGAAACAGATTTCTGTGCTTCACTGTAAAAATTCGTGTAAAATCTCTGTACGTCCTTTTGAGGCGTGAATTTTTGTGCTTCTGACCCAGGTTGTTATATAACTTTCGTTAGTTCAACACGTTTTGATTTGAGCAACAGAAGGTCTTAGAAAAATTTCGTCTTTACCTGCTGGTCTGTTTTGACAGATTTCTGCCATTTTTTACATTTGCTTCTTGTTGGTTCCTTCTTGAGTTCTTTTGAGGAATTGAGATTTTTGAGGGAAGTGCTACAGTAACTAGTGTTCTAATGGAAGTTTATTTGATGTTAGAACTGAACCTTAAGACTTATTTATCTTGAGTGCACTAATGTTGCTAATAAAGATTGTGTGAAGATTTGTATGAAGGAAAAATTTCAGGTGTATGGAAGGAATGAGTATTGAGATGAAGGATGGACTAAAGCTCAAGCTTGGGGATGCCACGCGTGTCACCCCAAGAAATATCCAAGAAGTACAAGAGTCAAAGCTTGGGGATGCCCAAGGCATCCCCTTCTTCATCAATAAAAATCTCAGGTTTCTTCCAAACGCTTCATTTTTATTGTTTCATACACAGTTGTGTTGTTCTTGGTGCGTCTTCTTTTTCGTTTTTGTTTTGGTTTTTAGTTTTCTTAGTTTTCTGAATAAATTGGTTGGACCCCCTCTTTCATGCATTGGTTTTCAAATAGTTTGGTTTGGATTGGAAAAGAGTAGGAAAGTTCATGCTTAAGTGGTAAAGAGAGCTTGTTTTTGACTGTAGCCTATGCTTTGTCATGCCATGCTTGATATTGTTTTGGCTTTATGCTTAGTATTCTTTGCTGTAGCATGACTTGTTATAAACAATTGAGATTGCTTAATGTGCCTTGGATGAATCATGCGTTGTTTTAGCATATTAAATCATAGTATTGTGGTATTCTCCTTTGATGCTTTATTTGGGTTGGCTTGGCGCATGCTCACACCATGTTATGACTATCCAAAGTCAGCATAGCCTTTATGATCCTTTAGTTTTCAACTTGTAGTATCACTTTATGTTTTGACCAATGATGTTTTGTCGCTCTGCATGATTATGGCCATTATTGCTCTCTTAGTTTGTCGCTCCCAGTCTTTTGCTAGCCTCCACAACCAAGTATGAGTTCAACTCATGCATCCAACTCCCTAAACCAAGTTATTCCAAAGAGTCCACCATACCTACCTACTAGCTTATGCTATTCCAAGTATATTCATGCTTTTGTTTATCTTCCAAATTAAACTTGTTATGAGAAAACTAGTGATTAAAGCTCTCACGAACTTGATGGCACACTTTACTTTTTGCATCTAATAAACTTGAACCATTGGGTCCTTCTTTGTTGCGTATATGCTTGCGCTTTATAAGTTGAAATTATCAGAACCATGTTTTATGGGGAACGCTTTCAACATTGCACTTGTACTTTGTACCCCGTTGATATCATGTTCTTTTGCATATGGATCCCGGCGGTGTGAAATAAAAGTGGAACTTGTAAGATCATGGAGTTTGTATGTGTTTTAGAGAAACGCCTGGGCCGCTAGCCTAAGTCATGCTTAATCATGGTGGAAACTTGCAGCATCACCATAATGAGCACTCTATGAAGCATCCTCAATAAAAACCTATGCAAATAGCAAATGAAAAGATCACTGAGATGCTCATTGTCTGCTTGCCTTGTCATTTTGATTATGGGAATGCTCCCGTATCATGTGCAAGGGGTACCCCGTTGGCGGTTCTTAATGATACACATGTACTTACAATGACAAGAGCTTACTCGTGACTGAAGTTGAGTAGCATGAGGTTCGGTCTTCGTAAGTAAGGGGCATGAGATTTCGGTTTATAACTTGTCAAGCATATCCTCTTAGTTGTGTCACTTTAACCTTAATCACTTCACGATGCTTATGATAGGGGCAATGAGAGCCGAAAGCTATAAGTACCATAATTTTGAAATCTCTTTATGAGACTTGAATCCCTACTTCCTTTTATGAAGGCCTTTCTTCCACCATTATATTGAGTCTCCACCTTCTACCTTTATGCACCTACTTTGAGAGCATAGTGGCCATTCTTAGTTCTATGTGCATTGTCCCAAGACTAGTTGATTGATGCATACTTTGATATTGCTTGTTTTAAACTATTTGTATCTAGTCACTCTTATAAACTTTGAAGGTGTCCTATGCATTTATATTTGTTACTCTATGAGGGATAAGCTGAATGCTATTATGCTATGTTTTCTTTATGTGAAACAAACAAACGTCTTGCAAAGCATTGTTATTCATGAATCTTTTGTTTGTGCCTTTTCATGTTGCATCATAGTTTCTTTGTCTTATTGCTAGAACTTTGGCTTTCATGTTATGATTGAAGTACTATGATCCCAGCTATCCATGTTTTATAAATACTTTGATCCAGTTTATGATGGTGCATGTCACCTCAAAAATTATTCTTTCTTTTTATCACTTACCTACTCGAGGATGAGCAGGATTTAAGCTTGGGGATGTTGATACATTGCAAATGTATCTATAATTTTTGATGTTCCATGCTTGGTTTTATCTACTTTCTTATGTTTTGTTCCAACTTTGGAGGAATTTTCATAGACTTTCTTGGACTAACCTATTAACAAGATGCCATAGTGACAATTGCCTGTTTTCTGCTGTTTTTGGTTCTAGAAAGTCAAAAAATCAATATTCTCGGAATTGGACGGGACAAAAGCCAAAGTTGATATTTTCTCGGAAGACTCACGGAGCCAGAATGAGAGTCGGAGAGGGGCCACAGGGTGGCCACACCACCCCATGGCGCGGGTCCCCCCAGGCCGCGCCAGGGCATGGTGTGGGGCCCCTGGCCGCCCACCCACCTTGCCCTCTGGCCTATAAGAAGCCTCCCGATGCGTAAACCCTAAAAAATCGAGCCTCCAGCCACGAAAAGTTCTGCAGCGCCGCCACCACCAAAAAGGAGATTCGGGGGACAGAAAGTCTTTGTTCCCGCACCCTGCCGGTACAGGGAAGTTCCCCTGGAGCCATCTCCATTGATCTCCACCGCCATCTCCATCGCCATTGCTGATTCCCATGATGAGGAGGGAGTAGTTCTTCCTCGAGGCTAAGGGTTCTACTGGTAGCTATGTGTTCATCTCTCTCTCTCTATGCATGATCATATTGTGATCATGAGCTTTGTAATCAAGTAGATATACCTTGCTACTCAAGTTCTTTATTAGATCTCTGCTCTCCCCATGTGTGTGAAAGTGACAGCGTGCTCACCTTGGTGGCACTTAGGCTAGAGATTACAAGTACTTGTTATGAGTTATATTTGGAGTTAGATGTCTTTATGAAATTGTGGTGTTTGTTGGACTCATCTAGTACTCAAGGTGACAGTGTGGGGTTATCTAGATGGGAAAGGCTTACTTTGAGGTGTGCTGTTATAGCCCTCCCATCGATTAGAGTGTCCAACCGGAGAGTAGTTCAGCGTAGTATCATGAAGAAGAATATATTTATATGAGAGTGTTCACTAGTGAAAGTATGATCCCTAGGCCTTGTTTCTAAGCATTGAAACACCGTTTGCTACTAGATTTGTTACATGTTTGCGTGCTTCCATCTTTATTTCAGTTTTACTTTAGTCTTTTCCACGCCATCAAGCTATCTTCTATCACCGTTACCACTTATAATTATCTATAGCACTTGTATTTCACTATCTCTTCGCCGAACTAGTGCACCTATACACCTGACAAGTGTATTGGGTGTGTTGGGGACACAAGAGACTTCTTGTATCTTGATTGCAGGGTTGCTTGAGAGGGGATACCTTTGACCACTTCCTTTCTGAGTTCGATAAACCTAGGGTGATCCACTTAAGGGAAAACTTGCTGCTGTTCTACAAACCTCTACACTTGGAGGCCCAACAACTGTCTACAATAATAGAAGTGCGTAGACATTAGTGGATCCATGGGTGGATTGTGAAAAGAGCACACATGCAATGACACTGGTGGATCCATATGTGGTATGTGAAAAGAACACACATGCAATGACTCTAGTTGTTTTAGTGAAAAGAACACACATGCAATGACACTGGTGGATCCATGTGTGGTCTCTGAAGAGAGCACACATTTCAATGACTCTTGTTGTTGTTAGTAAAAAGAACACACATGCAATGACATTGGTGGATCCATGCGTGGTCTCTGAAGAGAACACACATGCAATGACACTGGTTGTTGTTACTAAAAAGAACACACATGCAATGACACTGGTGGATCCATATGTGGATTGTGAAGAGAACACACATGCAATGACTCTAGTTGTTGTTAGTGAAAAGAACATACATGCAATGACACCGGTGGATCCATAGGTGGTCTCTGTAGAGAACACCCATTTCAATGACACTGGTGGATCCATAGGTGGTATGTGAAAAGAACACACATGCAAAATGACTGGTTGTTGTTAGTGAAAAGAACACACATGCAATGACACTGGTGGATCCATAGGTGGTATGTGAAAAGAACACACATGCAAAATGACTATGGTTGTTGTTACTAAAAAGAACACACATGCAATGACTCTAGTGGATCCATGGGTGGATTGGGAAAAGAAAACACATGCAATGACACTGGTGGATCCATAGGTGGTATGTGAAAAGAACACACATGCAAAATGACTTTGGTTGTTGTTACTAAAAAGAACACACATGCAATGACACTGGTGGATCCATCTGTGGTCTCTGTAGAGAACACACATTTCAATGACATTGGTGGATCCATATGTGCTATGTGAAAAGCCGTGTCCGCGGTTATGGACGACTTGGAGCACAGTATCTCGATCATAGACAAGCATAACTAAATTAGTGATATAAATTTGACTTAATATGTGACTAGTAATCAGCTTCACTACAATGGAATGGATAATAAAAGTGCCAACAACTGGTGGAACTGGGGTGTATCGTGTCATGTTATACCTGCCTAGTAAGTATCACAACTCCAATGGAATGAAATAAAAGTACCAACAAATGCTGGGTTTGGGATGTCACATGCTAATTGTATCTGACTAGTAAGTACTGCAACTACAACTGAATGGTTAACTAAAACAGCCCACTACTTATGCTATCAGGATGACTCATTCTATCTACATCTGACTACTAAGTGCTGCAACTATAATGGAATGAATAAAACTGCCAACTGTGTGAGTTCCTTGGTTTGACTTCCTTGTTTAGTCTCGAGGGGGAATACCAGGATGGGTATGATTGGTGCTAGTATAAGTTTGGTTCCGAATAGGTCTTTCTTATCTCTCTCTAATAGCCGACAGTTTATCAAGTCTCTATGGGTTGTTTATTGCATGCTTCGTTGCCGTTTCAGCCCACCATACCTATGTAGGCGAGAGCCGCCGAATTCTAGCCTCGCCGTGTACTAGCCTCAGTACTGACCCTCCTCTTTTTTCTTTGCCCTTTGTCGGCACCCCTTTTGTTTTAGCAGGTTTGAGATCGACGTCGTTAGCAGGGTTACCCCTCCGGCTTGGCCTGGGCAGGGTTATGGACGCCATTGGTTCTTCTTCAGGGCTCTTAGCCCCATTTGCATCTTGTCTGTACTCGGACATTGTATCGTTTTCAAGGAGATTTGGATCTTTGTATTGTATATCTGTATTCTTGAATCTTGGAGTCATGTTGTATATATCTATTATGTGGGTTCCATCGTGGACTATTGTGTAATGGTATTACTTCGTTTTCCACCCGCACGAAAGTGCCTGGTGGGCGTCCTTGAATCGTTTCTATGCGGGTTTGGCGGAAAGCGCTGAAACTTGCATAGGGACGATTCGAGGGTGTTACAACATGCAATGACTCTGGTTGTTGTTAGTGAAAAGAATACACATGCAATGACACTGGTGGATCCATTGGTGGTATGTGAAAAGAACACACATGCAAAATGACTCTGGTTGTTGTTACTAAAAAGAACACACATGCAATGACACTGGTGGATCCATGGGTGGATTGTGAATAGAACACACATGCAATGACACTGGTGGATCCATAGGTGGTATGTGAAGAGAACACACATCCAAAATGACTCTGGTTGTTGTAACTAAAAAGAACACACATGCAATGACACTGGTGATGGGTGGATTGTGAAAAGAACACACATGCAACGAGACTGCTAGATCCATAGGTGGTATGTGAAAAGAACATACATGCAAAATGACTCTGGTTGTTGTTACTAAAAAGAACACACATGAAATGACACTGGTGGATCCATGTGTGGTCTCTGTAGAGAACACACATTTCAATGACACTGGTGGATCCATAGGTGGTATTTGAAAAGAACACACATGCAAAATGACTCTGGTTGTTGTTACTAAAAAGAACACATATGCAATGACACTGGTGGATCCATGGGTGGATTGTGAAAAGAACACACATGCAAAATGACTCTGGTTGTTGTTACTAAAAAGAACACACATGCAATGACACTTGTGGATCCATGGGTGGATTGTGAAAAGAACACACATGCAATCACACTGGTGGATCCATAGGTGGTATGTGAAAAGAACACACATGCAAAATGACTCTGGTTGTTGTTACCAAAAAGAACACACATGCAATGACACTTGTGGATCCATGTGTGGTCTCTATAGAGAACACACATTTCAATCACACTGGTGGATCCATATGTGGTATGTGAAAAGAACACACATGCAACCACTCTCGTTGTTGTTAGTGAAAAGAACACACATGCAATGACACTGGTGGATCCATGTGTGGTCTCTGAAGAGAGCACACATTTCAATAACTCGTGTTGTTGTTAGTAAAAAGAACACACATGCAATGACACTGGTGGATCCATGTGTGGTCTCTGAAGAGAACACACATGCAATGACACTGGTTGTTGTTACTAAAAAGAACACACATCCAATGACACTGGTGGATCCATATGTGGTATGTGAAAATACCACACATGCAAAATGACTTTGGTTGTTGTTAGTGAAAAGAACACACATGCAATGACACTGGTGGATCCATAGGTGGTATGTGAAAAGAACACACATGCAAAATGACTCTGGTTGTTGTTACTAAAAAGAACACACATGCAATGACACTGGTGGATCCATGGGTGGATTGTGAAAAGAGCACACATGCAATGACACTTCTGGATCCATATGTGGTATGTGAAAAGAACACACATGCAATGACTCTTGCTGTTTTAGTGAAAAGTACACACATGCAATGACAATGGTGGATCCATGTATGGTCTCTGAAGAGAGCACACATTTCAATGACTCTTGTTGTTGTTAGTAAAAAGAACATACATGCAATGACACTGGTGGATCCACGTGTGGTCTCTGAAGAGAACACACATGCAATGACACTGGTTGTTGTTACTAAAAAGAACACACATGCAATGACACTGGTTGATCCATGTGTGGATTGTGAAGAGAACACACATGCAATGACTCTAGTTGTTGTTAGTGAAAAGAACATACATGCAATTACACCGGTGGATCCATAGGTGGTCTCTGTAGAGAACACACATTTCAATGACACTGGTGGATCCATAGGTGGTATGTGAAAAGAACACACGTGCAAAATGACTCTGGTTGTTGTTAGTGAAAAGAACACACATGCAATGACACATGTGGATCCATAGGTGGTATGTGAAAAGAACACACATGCAAAATGACTATGGTTGTTGTTACTAAAAAGAACACACATGCAATGACTCTTGTGGATCCATGGGAGGATTGGTAAAGAACACACATGCAATTACACTGGTGGATCCATAGGTGGTATGTGAAAAGAACACACATGCAAAATGACTCTGGTTGTTGTTACTAAAAAGAACACACATGCAATGACATAGGTGGATCCCTGTGTGGTCTCTGTAGAGAACACACATTTCAATGACACGGGTGGATCCATGTGTGCTATGTGAAAAGAACACACATGCAATGACTCTGGTTGTTGTTAGTGAAAAGCACACCCATGCAATGACACTGGTGGATCCATAGGTGGTATGCGAAAAGAACACACATGCAAAATGACTGGTTGTTGTTACTAAAAAGAACACACATGCAATGACACTGGTGGATCCATGTGTGGTCTATTTAGAGAGCACACATTTCAATGACACTGGTGGATCCATATGTGGTATGTGAAATGAACACACATGCAATGACTCTGGTTGTTGTTAGTGAAAATAACACACATGCAATGACACTGGTGGATCCATAGGTGGTATGTGAGAAGAACACACATGCAAAATAACTCTGGTTGTTGGTACTAAAAAGAACACACATGAAATGACACTGGTGGATCCATAGGTAGTATGTGAAGAGAACGCACATGCAAAATGACTCTGGTTGTTGTTACTAAAAAGAACACACATGAAATGAAACTTGTGGATCCATGGGTGGATTGTGAAAAGAACACCCATGCAATGACACTGGTGGATCCATAGGTGGTATGTGAAAAGAACACACATGCAAAATGACTCTGGTTGTTGTTACTAAAAAGATCACCCATGCAATGACACTGGTGGATCCATGTGTGGTCTCTGAAGAGAACACACATTTCAATGACACTGGTGGATCCATAGGTGGTATGTGAAAAGAAGACACATGCAATGACTCTGGTTGTTGTTAGTGAAAAGAACACACATGCAATGACACTGGTGGATCCATTGGTGGTATGTGAAAAGAACACACATGCAAAATGACTCTGGTTGTTGTTACTTACAAGAACACACATGCAATGATACTGGTGGATCCATAGGTGGTATGTGAAGAGAACACACATGCAAAATGACTCTGGTTGTTGTTACTAAAAAGAACACACATGAAATAACACGGGTGGATCCATAGGTGGTATGTGAAAAGAACACACATGCAAAATCACTCTGATTGTTGTTACTATAAAGAACACACATGCAATGACACTGGTGGATCCATAGGTTGTATGTGAAGAGAACACACATGCAAAATGATTCTGGTTGTTGTTACTAAAAAGAACACACATGCAATGACACTGGTGGATCCATAGGTGCTATGTGAAGAGAACACACATGCAAAATGACTCTGGTTGTTGTTACTAAAAAGAACACACATGCAATGACACTGGTGGATCCATGCGTGGATTGTGAAAAGAACACACATGCAATGACACTGGTGGATCCATAGGTGGTATGTGAAAAGAACACACATGCAAAATGACTCTGGTTGTTGTTACTAAAAAGAACACACATACAATGACACTGGTGGATCCATAGGTGGTACGTGAAGAGAACACACATGCAAAATGACTCTGCTTGTTGTTACTAAAAAGAACACACATGCAATGACACTGGTGGATCCATGGGTAGATTGTGGAAAGAACACAAATGCCATGACACTGGTGGATCCATAGGTGGTATGTGAAAAGAACACACATGCAAAATGACTCTGGTTGTTGTTACTAAAAAGAACACACATGCAATGACATTGGTGGATCCATGTGTGGTCTCTGTAGAGAACACACATTTCAATGACACTGGTGGATCCATAGGTGGTATGTGAAAAGAACACTTATGCAAAATGACTTTGGTTGTTGTTACTAAAAAGAACACATATGCAATGACACTGGTGGATCCATAGGTAGTATGTGAAGAGAACGCACATGCAAAATGACTCTGGTTGTTGTTACTAAAAAGTACACACATGCAATGACACTGGTGGATCCATAGGTGGTATGTGAAAAGAACACACATGCAAAATGACTCTGGTTGTTGTTACTAAAAAGAACACACATGCAATGACACTGGTGGATCCATGTGTGGTCTCTGTAGAGAACACACATTTCAATGACACTGGTGGATCCATAGGTGGTTTGTGAAAATAACACACATGCCATGACTCTGGTTGTTGTTAGTGAAAAGAACACACATGCAATGACACTGGTGGATCCATTGTGGTATGTGAAAAGAACACACATGCAAAATGACTCTGGTTGTTGTTACTAAAAAGAACACACATGGAATGACACTGGTGGATCCGTAGGTGGATTATGAAATGAACACGATGCAATGACACTAGTGGATCCATAGGTGGATTATGAAATGAACACACATGCAATGACACTGGTGGATCCATAGGTGGTATGTGAGAAGAACACACATGCAAAATGACTCTGGTTGTTGTTACTAAAAAGAACACACATGCAATGACACTAGTGGATCCGTGTGTGGATT
The DNA here is from genome assembly GCA_910589775.1 of Avena eriantha. Classification (NCBI taxonomy): domain Eukaryota; kingdom Viridiplantae; phylum Streptophyta; class Magnoliopsida; order Poales; family Poaceae; genus Avena; species Avena eriantha. Next base: position 331,793,024 of record OU342742.1, on the reverse strand, counting down.
GTGAAAAGAACACACATGCAATGACACTGGTGGATCCATATGTGGTATGTGAAAAGAACACACATGCGAAATGACTCTGGTTGTTGTTAGTGAAAAGAACACACATGCAATGACACTGGTGGATCCATAGGTGGTATGTGAAAAGAACACACATGCAAAATGACTCTGGTTGTTGTTACTAAAAAGAACACACATGCAATGACACTGCTGGATACATGTGTGGTCTTTCACGAGAGCACACATTTCAATGACTCTGGTTGTTGTTAGTAAAAAGAACACACATTGAATGACTCCAGTTGTTGTTTGTGAAAAGAACACACATGCAATGACACCGGTCGATCCATGGGTGGATTGTGAAAAGAACACACATGCAATGACACTGGTGGATCCATAGGTGGTATGTGAGGAGAACACACATGCAAAATGACTCTGTTTGTTATTACTAAAAAGAACACACATGCAATGACACTGGTGGATCCATAGGTGGATTATGAAATGAACACACATGCAATGACACTGGTGGATCCATATGTGGTATGTGAGAAGAACACACATTTTAATGACTTTGGTTGTTGTTACTAAAAAGAACACACATGTAATGACACTGGTGGATCCATAGGTGGTATGTGAAGAGAACACACATGCAAAATGACTCTGGTTGTTGTTACTAAAAAGAACACACATGCAATGACACTGGTGGATCCATGTGTGGTCTCTTTAGAGAACACATGCAATGACTCTGGTAGTTGTTAGTGAAAAGAACACACATGCAATGACATTGGTGGATCCATGTGTGGCCTCTGAAGAGAGCACACATTTCAATGACTCTTGTCGTTGTTAGTAAAAAGAACACACATGCAATAACACTGGTGGATCCATGTGTGGTCTCTGAAGAGAACACACATGCAATGACACTGGTTGTTGTCACTAAAAAGAACACACATCCAATGACACTGGTGGATCCATGTGTGGATTGTGAAAAGAGCACACATGCAATGACACATGTGGATCCATATGTGGTATGTGAAAAGAACACACATGCAAAATGACTCTGGTTGTTGTTAGTGAAAAGAACACACATGCAATGACACTGGTGGATCCCTTGGTGGTATGTGAAAAGAACATACATGCAAAATGACTCTGGTTGTTGTTACTAAAAAGAACACACATGCAATGACACTGGTGGATCCATAGGTGGTATGTGAGAAGAACACAGATGCAAAATGACTCTGGTTGTTGTTACTAAAAAGAACACACATTCAATGACACTGGTGGATCCATGGGTGGATTGTGAAAGGAACACACATGCAATGACACTGGTGGATCCATAGGTGGTATGTGAGAAGAACACACATTTCAATGATTCTGGTTGTTGTTACTAAAAAGAACACACATGCAATGACACTGGTGGATGCATAGGTGTTATGTGAAGAGAACACACATGCAAAATGACTCTTGTTGTTGTTACTAAAAAGAACACACATGCAATGACACTGGTGTATCCATGTGTGGTCTTTGTAGAGAACACATACAATGACTCTGGTTGTTGTTAGTGAAAAGAACACACATGCAATGACAATAGTGGATCCATGTGTGGTCTCTGAAGAGAGCACACATTTCAATGACTCTTGTTGTTCTTAGTAAAAAGAAGACACATGCAATGACACTGGTGGATCCATGTGTGGTCTCTAAAGAAAACACACATGCAATGACACTAGTTGTTGTTACTAAAAAGAACACACATCCAATGACACTGGTGGATCCATGTGTGGATTGTGAAAAGAGCACACATGCAATGACACTGGTAGATCCATATGTGGTATGTGAAAAGAACACACATGCAAAATGACTCTGGTTGTTGTTAGTTAAAAGAACACACATACAATGACACTAGTGGATCCATAGGTGTTATGTGAAAACAACACACATGCAAAATGACTCTTCTTGTTGTTACTAAAAAGATCACACATGCAATGACACTGGTGGATCCATGGGTGGTCTCTGAAGAGAGCACACATTTCAATAACTCTTGTTGTTAGTAAAAAGAACACACATGCAATGACACTGGTGGATCCATAGGTGGTATCTGAAGAGAACACACATGCAATGACACGGGTTGTTGTTACTAAAAAGAACACACATGCAATGACACTGGTGTATCCATGTGTGGATTTGAAGAGAACACACATGCAATGACATTGGTGGATCCATAGGTGGTATGTGAAAAGAACACACATGCAAAATGACTGGTTGTTGTTACTAAAAAGAACACACATGCAATGACACTGGTGGATCCATGTGTGGTCTCTGTAGAGAGCACACATTTCAATGACACTGGTGGATCCATATGTGGTATGTGAAAAGAACACACATGCAATGACTCTGGTTGTTGTTAGTGAAAAGAACACACATGCAATGACACTGGTGGATCCATAGGTGGTATGTGAAAACAACACACATGCAAAATGACTCTTCTTGTTGTTACTAAAAAGATCACACATGCAATGACACTGGTGGATCCATGGGTGGTCTCTGAAGAGAGCACACATTTCAATAACTCTTGTTGTTAGTAAAAAGAACACACATGCAATGACACTGGTGGATCCATAGGTGGTATCTGAAGAGAACACACATGCAATGACACGGGTTGTTGTTACTAAAAAGAACACACATGCAATGACACTGGTGTATCCATGTGTGGATTTGAAGAGAACACACATGCAATGACATTGGTGGATCCATAGGTGGTATGTGAAAAGAACACACATGCAAAATGACTGGTTGTTGTTACTAAAAAGAACACACATGCAATGACACTGGTGGATCCATGTGTGGTCTCTGTAGAGAGCACACATTTCAATGACACTGGTGGATCCATATGTGGTATGTGAAAAGAACACACATGCAATGACTCTGGTTGTTGTTAGTGAAAAGAACACACATGCAATGACACTGGTGGATCCATAGGTGGTATGTGAGAAGAACACACATGCAAAATGACTCTGGTTGTTGTTACTAAAAAGAACACACATGCAATGACACTGGTGGATCCAAAGGTGGATTATGAAATGAACACACATGCAATGACACTGTGGATCCAGAGGTGCTATGTGAGAAGAACACACATTTCAATGACTCTGGTTGTTGTTACTAAAAAGAACACACATGCAATGACACTGGTGGATCCATAGGTGGTATGTGAAGAGAACACACATGCAAAATGACTCTGGTTGTTGTTACTAAAAAGAACACACATGCAATGACACTGGTGGATCCATGGGTGGATTGTGAAAACAACACACATGCAATGACACTGGTGGATCCATAGGTGGTATGTGAAAAGAAGACACATGCAAAATGACTCTGGTTGTTGTTACTAAAAAGAACACACATTCAATGACACTGGTGGATCCATAGGTGGTATGTGAAGAGAACACACATGCAAAATGACTCTGGTTATTGTTACTAAAAAGAACACACATGCAATGGCACTGGTGGATCCATGGGTGGATTGTGAAAAGAACACACATGCAATGACACTGGTGGATCCATAGGTGGTATGTGAAAAGAACACACATGCAAAATGACTCTGGTTGTTGTTACTAAAAAGAACACACATGCAATGACACTGGTGGATCCATGGGTGGATTGTGAATAGAACACACATGCAATGACACTGGTGGATCCATAGGTGGTATGTGAGAAGAACACACATGCAAAATGACTCTGGTTGTTGTTACTAAAAAGAACACACATGCAATGACACTGGTGGATCCATAGGTGGAGCACAGAAATTAACACACATGGAATGACACTGGTGGATCCATAGGTGGTATGTGAGAAGAACACACATTTCAATGACTCTGGTTGTTGTTACTAAAAAGAACACACATGCAATGACACTGGTGGATCCATGGGTGGATTGTGAAAAGAGCACACATGCAATTACACTGGTGGATCCATATGTGGTATGTGGATAGAACACACATGCAATGACTATGGTTGTTTTATTGAAAAGAACACACATGCAATGACACTGGTGGATCCATATGTGGTATGTGAAAAGAACACACATGGAATGACTGTGGTTGTTGTTAGTAAAAAGAACACACATGCAATGGCACTGGTGGATCCATAGGTGGATTGTGAAAAGAGCACAAATGCAATGACATTTGAATGGTACGGGTGGATCCATAGGCGGATTGTGAAAAGAGATTTTTCCTCTCTCTCTATGTCACAAATCTCACAAAAGCCCAAACGTGTGGAGATCCCAAACATGTGCTCACTCTGGGTGCTATGCCCTGATTGGCTTTCACAGATGTCACGCGGATCGTCTCCACCAACCGTTGATCCCATGTGATCCAACGGGCAGGATAACCCCTCCCTTCTCCACTTTTTTTATGCATGGTCAATACGTGCCACCTCTCTATCCGTGCCATCGATACTAAACCCCATAAACAAGTGAAAATCCATCTATCTAACTAAAATAAATAAAATAAATGATCATATTTCGAAGAAGCCATCGTCTTCGTCTTCCGGTTCGTCCTCGTCTTCGTCAACGCCATGGTCCCCACCATCACTAGCGTCGGTGCCCTCCTCCGATGACTCGACACCGCCCTCTTCCTAGAATAAGCGTGCTATTTCCTCGTCGGAGTCCTCCTCCTCCTCCTCTTCGTAGTCCCACCGGTCCACGTCACTCTCCTCCGCTTCTGCCTCCAACTGATCGATGAACGCCTCCTCGTTGGCCGAGTCGGACTCGTCCAAATAGCTATCTCCTCTCTTCTTCCTGGTCTTCTTCTTGTTCCTCTTCTTGTCTGTACTCGCCGGTGCAACGCGCCCCCCGTCCTGGCTGCTACTTTGTGCTTCTCCGACGCTGCAGGTACCCCACGCTCCTCCTGCGTGGCCGGTACGAGCTTCGATGTCGCGGTGTCCTCGAGTGCCGATGTCGATGGATCCTGGCACGGTCGGACACGATGTGCTGCCTCAGCAGGCGACTCGCGAGCGCGAACGATGCAACAAAGAGCCGGGGATGTAGGACGGTCAGTGGACGGCTTGGACCTGCCATTGCCACGGCGAGGGGGCATCGTGCTCGAGGTAGTTGCTCCGAATGGTCGATGGCGGGTACACAGAGTGGGGTGCCGATCAGATCAAGGACGAGCAGCGGTTCCATGCGTCGTGTCCACGCGTGCATTTGTCGATTATCAAAAAAAAAGAAAGAAGTAATATCTCACGTACTGAACATAATTTGATCACAACTAAAGTGGCACATCGTATTCTAGACTCGTAAATATCCCGTGCGTGCCTGTCACATGGAGTTTGATGGAGTTGGACGTGCCAACGTGATTGTGCAGCAGTTGCGGGCGTCATTGCCCCATCAACACGTGACACACGCACGCGGGATGTGCGCGCCGATTCCCGTGACGACCACCCGGCTCAAACTCCCCTTATTATATACTGGATTTTGGGCGGCGACGAAGACCATTGAAGTGTCCATCGCAATAAAGACAAGTCCCATCGATTCCCTACCCCTGCCTCCCTGGCTTCTTTGAGAAGGTAGACCATACACGGTGGTCTTGTATATTAGTACTAGTACTACTGGACCACAGCATGTACTCTTTACTCTTCTCCCACACTAATAATCACTATCTCCTTCCTCCTACCTCCGCCACACTCACCCTCCAAGCCATGGCTCCACTGAGGAGGGGGAGAGGCTGGCCGACGATCCTCGCGGAGAAAAGGGAGAGAAATCGCCACGAGGCACTTCTTGCTCTACTAGCCGCTCAAGCCCACCCTCTCATTGAGGCCCAATCTCCCCCGACAATGGCGCCGAATGTTCTAGCAGGCGAGGGCTCCTCCCGGTACGATCTCCTTATTCTACTTCTTCTCCATCTCCCTCTCCATCATGATCTTAATCAGCTTCTTCTTGTTTTTCTTCTTCTTCTGGCTCTTCGTCTTCTACGTATTACAGGTCGGCTGTCGAGCCCGAATCCACCGCGACGGAGGCGTTGCAGGACCCGTTCAGCCCCGTTCCATGTCTCAGCGAGGTAGCAAATCTCCTCGTTGTTATTTCTCCGAGTTATGATGTGGATTTCTTAGATGTTGTCTGCCCCGCATTGGTTTTTCTTCTTCTTTTGCGAGTTGTATTTGTTTTCATGAATATGACTGGATCTCTTGGTATTTCCTTAATACCGTTGTTCATAGATTCACTATGGATTTTTTGTGATTAGGATTAGTTTATCATGGTCATGAATAGATCTCCAGGTCCATTTTTTAACACTGCGGCCAATAGATTCAACGGGGATATTTTTAATATGTATTAGTATTCACCTAGGACCTAGAGTATAATTGTAGAATTCCTATGTCAATTAACACGAACGATGCAGCGATCGAAGGCCGAGTACCGTGAAAAGGTGGCCGCGATCAGTTCCAAAATTGCCAACCAACAGGAGCTTGCACGCTCCCTCACCCAAGCTAATGAGAGCCTATGCAAGCAATTATCTGTGCAGAAGGAGATCTCGCTAGATTTTGCACGTGACGTTGTTAGGCTGCAGAAAGTGCTCGAGAGTAACTTGATCAGGCAAGAACATGCCATCAAGATCATCAACGAGCTCACGGAGGAGAAGAAGAATCTTGTGGAAAGGTGCATTCTCCTGCAGGACGAAGTCAGCGAGGCACTCAGAGGACGCGTCGAGGAAACCAAGGCTACCATCCGAGCCTGCCATGACAGGAACCGTTGCCTGGATGCAGTCAAGGAGATGAAGGCAGACATGAGCAGAGGGATCACCGTACTAGAGGGTGTTCGGAAAGAGAACGAGGAGCTAATGGCATGTCTGGAGGTGTACCGGAGCAATGCCCAAGCCTGATTCCCGTTAGCGGGGACACGAATACCAGTTCGTCCTCCTCTCCTTTTGTAATGTTGAGGGTTCAGGGAGCAATGCCCGTGTCTGCTTCCCATTATAGGGTGCAATAAGAATCCTAGGGCAACTCCTTATCTATTTGGACATGTGTTGGTGTTCATGTTCATGAATGGACACCATGTTCTCTTTCCATATGTATCTGGACATGGGTTTCTAAATTATGAGTTTGCCACTCTCCCACTACTATTTGGTGATATTGGGAAAAACCCACAGCACCCTAAACTGCTGATAAATCTTATTTGTCTTCGAAATTGAAATTATGACAGTGCCACTAGTCGATTCATAAAATGTTGATTAGTCCTAGATTGGTTCTTCCTTGAAATTATGACAGTGCCACTAGTCGATTTAGTTAATTATGGAAAGTAACCAGCTTGTCCTGGTGAACTAAACAAAACATACTATGTATTTTTGTTGCAGGAAAAGAGGCGAAAGATCGACCAGGACCTGGCGACCTGGCTAAATGACAAGATAGCAATCCAAAGGGAGAAGCGGAATTCCCAGAAACTGGCCTTTGACCAACTGCGTGCTGAATTCGCGATCCTTTCTGACAAGTGCCAGAAACTGAAGGAGTTAAACACCGACTGGGTGAAGCTACACAGTGAAGGTGCACCTCGGCTAGGAAGCAGACGGCGATCATGAAAGGGAACTTGAAGGAAAATCGTATGGCTACGGACAAAATTCTCCAATCCGTGACGGAGCGCTGGAACCTACAACTGAAGCACGACATAGTACTGAAGGAGTTGGCCAATCTTAGGGAGGAAAACAGGCAGCTCCGGGCCAGGCTCGCTTGAACACAACATATGTCTATTTAGTACTAAAATGCCTGGTTTATCCTCTTAACTGGTGAATTTGTAAGCGTGAACTTAACTCTATGCACGATATGTGTGTTCGTCTGAAATTAGTTTGCTCGAGGATTGAGTTTGGCTTAGTTTGGAAAGCGCAACTGCAAGTCTTACAGTTAACTAGTTTCAGGCATTGGTACAACATAAATTATTCATCTCGAATTTCCTTTATCCTCTATAGTCTGTCCTTGTTCACCCTCGTGCGCCTTCTTCAGTTCCTTCGACAGATCCGCAATGTAGCACTCTAGCTTCTTCTTGTCTTCCCTGAGCTGATCCCTCTCCTTTTCTGCATTATGAATCAGCAACCTGTGACTATCCTGAAGCTTCTTTGCAGTTCCAATAACCAAGCTCCCATCGATTCCGTCAGTTAGCTTTGACTGCAAATTCTTGATTTCTTGTTCCAGCTCCTTATTTCGTATCGACAGCTTATAATTTTTTTCAGCTGCATCACTTACATCAGTAAATCTCCCCGACCTTTCCAACTCATACATCTCCCATAATTGTGCCAAACATTTCTTAAATGCATCTGGCCACTCAAGATCCACCCACTCTACTGCTTTACACACCGGGCCAACCTAAAAATACACACACTATAGTGTTATGAACATGCACGATACATTTTACCTCATGTCACAGTTGCACATAATGTAAACAAACCTGATTTGTACATCCCAAAAAGCTTCTCCCAGTGTTACTGCCTTCGAATGCAACATATCTCCTTAGTTTTAGCCCATGGTCACATGGCACTTCTCCATCGAGATCTAGGCCCTCCCATTCAGAGTCGTAGATCGTCCTTGGTACCTATAGGTAAACGCAAAGCTGAAATTGAACACGATTGCATGCACATATGGAGCTCAGATCGAGAGATTTACCATTGCCTAACCCTAGCCCGAGAAAACAGAGGAACTCACATCATGGAAGGAATACTCGATGTTGGAGAGAAGGCTGTCGCTGCTCGACTGGTTGTCCTCGCCGTTCAAGGACAGCATGGCGAATGCGACGGCGACGGCGTTGGCGAGAGAGAGAGAGAGAGAGAGAGAGAGAGAGCAGCCCCTCTACCGCTGCAATGATGACTAAATTGGCATGTTACAATAGTTTAATGGATACCATGCCCTTTCCCTAGATTACTGTCTCTTGCCTGATATGGATTCTCTTCACACATTATCATTTCAAATATTAAACCTGCACTCCCTCCATCCCAATTTCATTGCCTAACGAAAACATACCAGTATATTACATCATCCAAAGAAACAAAATCATGTCAACTACAAGGTACTTATGCATCACTTCTTCAGTCATGGTTTCACAAAACATTACATTATACTCTCCCAACAAACATAACCACAACATGGTTTCACAAAACATCACATTACAATCTCTCAACAAACGTAATCACAGAAACAAGTATATTACATCAACTCAAGAAACAAAATCATGTCGAGTACAAGGTACTTACACATCACTTGTCCTATCATGGTTTCGCAAAACATTACATTACAGTCTCTCAACAAACAAAATAACAGAAACAAGTACAATACATCATCTCAAGAAACATAATCATGTCAACTATAATGTATTTACACATCACTAGTCCAGTCATGGTTTCACAAAACATTACATTACAATGTCCCAACAAACATAATAACAGAAACAAGTACGGTACGTCATCTTAAGAAACATAATCATGTCAACTACAATGTAGTTATGTCTTATTACAACAACAATGGTTTCAGTGAGTGACATGTCCGAAAATCTCAACATCTCGCACAACATTATATTGCAATCTCTCAACAAACATAATCACAGAAGCACGCTCTAAATGCAACATCAGTCAATATTACAAATATAGGCAGGGGAACCCCGCGGTCCATATGACAAGCCCAGGGTAGCAGCTCTCGTCAGATCTCATCAACGTCGACTACCTCATTCTGTTCAGCCACTACAGGGGCATCTACGTCCACTATAACATGTTCAACAACATCAGAAATGGTACCAAGGAAGAACACCTTCCTGGTTCGCTTCTTTCGCCGCATAATCTGCATAAGATCTTCAGGATTTTTGCCATCTGCTTAGGGCCAATACTGATTTCCTTACCGATCATCTCTCTCATTTCATCAAGAGTTATGTTTTTGGAATCGGCAGTGATCTCCACAGTACATGACAAAATTGGCGATTAACTCCCTCATCAAGTTTTGCCATGTATGAATCCACCTCTATGTGTATACTGAACTTATCTAGATCAGCATCTATTGGTCTGTATTCTCTAGGAGCAGAAGCTCTGGCAGCAAGATCTCCACCATCTGCATACATATCATCAATCATCGCTTCAACTTTCACCTTAATATCAGCTGGACAACACTTCCAAACCATCTGAAGCTCATGGGAGTGCTCAGTTTGCTGATAGGTATCATTCATGTTGTGCCACACCAATTTTGTCCTCTGTCTAGAACCCAGGGAATTCTAGCGGCAAGCATATCTACCAGCTGCGAAACAGACACAACCTCTTTGCAATTCACAAGCAGATGCACATCTTGCCCGAACACAACCCTCTCGCAACCAAAATCAAGCTTTGCAGTGTACTGCCGAACATGAACTGTGAACTCATATAGGTCCCTTGTATCAAAGTTGTGCCTAATTTGATTAAAAAGGGGAACATTTCAGTTCATTCGATTCTATTATGCCGTAACTAATCTACTTGCAACGTAAGGCATAGATAAGAAAAATTCACCTCTCGCTCGTCTCCCGGGTTTTTTTCTTCGAGATCTGAGTGCTGCATCCGCCCACCAGAGCCGAACAATCCGCCGCCGGCCTTGCTTTTCTCTTCAACCCGCTGCTCGTAGGTACCTTGGGAGCAGAATCCTTGCTGGCCTCCTTGCTAACCGGGGCTGAAGACCTTGCCATAGCTACGCGTTGAGCCCCAGACTTGGGCCCCGACGGACCCTTTTCAGTCGGCGACGTAGCTACAACCTTCGCCTTGCAAGACATGCTGGGCCGCCGTCGCCGGATTCAGTGTCGGAGGAGGGAGAAAAAAGGACCTCCGCTGCCGGCAGATTTAGGGTCGGGGAAGGGAAGAAAAGGGACCGCCGCCACAACAAGATTCAGTGTCGAGAGTTAGAGAAGTACAGTAATGGATTTGCCCCTACGACACGTGTAGGGTGGCTAAGAAGAGTGACCGGCGAAGGCGGGGCACAACAGGAACTAGTGTAACAGAATATCCTGACTTAACGGACACGATTTGAAAATATTGGGTTTGGCCATCATTCACTCGAAAGACCCCTCTCAGCAATTGGCGCCCCAACTTATCGAATCGCGGTGATAAAAATCAACTTGGGTACCGCATTGCCTGGCTACCCCAACTTTCGGGCCGCAAAATGATATTCTCCCTCTCCTGACCCAATGTGACCGCCCCATGCCCCGCCTTTAAGCCAGAGAGGACCGCCAGGAGACCACGCACCGTCCCCTACCCCCAGCCGCACCGCTAGCTTCCTGTACCATCGCCACCGACGAGCCGCGCCCATGCTGCTCGGTCCCTTCGTCGAGCTATAAAAGGAGGCTCTCTCCACCCCATTTTTGCACACCATCTCACTCCCCTCTCACCACTAATCCTCCCACACTATCCCCGGAGCAAGGTGAGCCTCCGTCCGCCGGAATTTCGCCGGAGTTAGCCGCTGTAGAGGAGAAGACGCGTCGTCGATTGGAGCTGCCCCAGGAGCTGCCGCGACCACGCCTTGAACCGTCGTCGTCTCCCAGCTCGATCGCCCCCATCGCCACGTCTAGCTGGAGCCCTGGTGAGCCCCCACGTACCCCCACCGTGTCGCGTAAGGGTTATGTCTCGCCAGAGCTGTTCACCGGAGACGATGAACCAGGGTTGTAGATCTCGTTCTAATCGTAAGGCTAGGATTGAAACATAGCGGTTCACTTAGATAGAGCCGCTGATGCATGGGACCCCCCTGTCAGTAGCCCGCTGCGCCTGCGCAGTGCAGCTGGGCCGGCCCATTTCCTTTCCCGCGCTAGCCCACCAATTCAAATTAGTATTTTCCTTTTTAAATTTAAATCCTAGTCTGTCCACTTATTCAAAAATTAATTCAGAGAGATTCACTGAACCAAATGCCATTATTCAAATTTTGTTGGAAAGGTAATCAAAATATCTATCCGAGCCCATTGGATTTAAATCAATTGGAGTTAAAGATCACATGTAGCAAAATTAACAAGACAGAGACTTTTCTGCATTCAAACATTTTTCAAAAATCAACCATAATAGCTTTTGAGTAGGTTCAAACTCTCAAAAATCACATTTGATGATATCTATTTGAATATATAAAAATATTTAGGTTTACATGCTGTAAAATTGGACTAGTACCAAAAGAATGCTATTAGGGCATTTCTAGCCACTTTAAATCTATTAAATAATAAACTTAAACTTTATAAAATGTGACCAACACTTTAAATCACATTCCCATGTATTAGAATATGTGGTGATGACATGTGTCCACATGATCCCATATTTTATTTGGAGGATATTAAATCTTAATTAAATTCAGTGAGTAGAAATTACTTTTCTCAAATAAAATAATGAAACTAGTTCTTTAAATCATGTGATGAGTGTGATGATACTAGATCATCAAGTGTGAGCCTTAGTGTGCTATTTAGCAATAGATAAGTATTGTTTGGTGATTGTGTACCCTGTATTCTTTTATAGACGATAGTACCGACCAAGTCTATGAGGAGGAGGAGTTCTACCCCGAAGAAGATGAGGAGAATTTCAATCACTGCACCAACCAAGGCAAGCCATCATTAACAATGCAAGCTAACACTTACAAGCTTGAGAACCTAAGCAAAATGCATTATTCATGCTTTGGTTATACCATTTTGATTATACCAATCCCAAGTTTTACTTGCAAGCTTTACTTTCTTTCTTTACCAAAGTTCTTTACTTTTAGTATAGATAGCATAAAGAGTATAAAACTTGGCCTATCTAGTTACCCTTAGATGTCATTCTATAGCATGAGATTGAAGATTAGTACCCCTCATTAGTGAACACACTTAACCTTAGTGGCTAGTGCTAAGCATAAAACTTGATCACTTTAGATGGGAACACTTGGTGAAAATGATTATGAAAACCTTGGAATGATGAGTCATTCTATTGAGATGTTTTGACTTGTGTTGAGAAACACAAATGGTTTATGATGATGAAAATGTTGAGGCATGAGCCTTAGCCCTTTTACAAAAACTGATGGTTGGGTTCTAATGCGATACCATTCCAATTTTACCGAACAACCACAATACCTGAATTGGGTAAGGCTTAGCCGGAAGTTTATATGCATTAGTATCTTCCCTCACAGAAGAGGTTTGAGCTAAGGATACCTCTTGATGATGTCCACCTATGCAGTGCCCAGGATGGCAGATGGCATGGCTAGGAGGCCAAGCTCATAGGGGAGGTGCTTATACTAGAGTGTGTAAAGGAAAGGTTATGATTGATTATCCACATACTAAGTATGATTGATTCAGGGTTATCCCTAATGGATGTATCGAATTTTGTGGTGAAAATGTACTACCTCCGCAGAGTGTCAAACTATTCGAATAGCCACGTCCGCGGTCATGGACAGTTGGAGTGGCCATACTATTCCATCGTCAGATGTTTTCAAAATGACTTGTGAAATGAATTGTGACTTTAACTTGACCACAACAGGGTTGTGACTATGAAAACTAAGTTCCCACTTAAGTGAGTTAGAACTTTAAATTAGCTTTCTTTACTTCTGAACTTAGCTTAAGATAAAACTAGCTTTTGCTAAATCAACTTAGAGCTTAGCTTTCCTACTAGAACTACCTTACTTACTAGTGATAGTTTGCGAGTACTTAAAGAGTACTCATGGCTTTGTCGGCTATTCTCGTGCCTAGACTATGAGGAGGACTATCAGGAAGAAGGACAGCAGGATGGCTACGACAACTAGAATCATCTCCCATCATCAGCATTGCCTATGACACTGAAGATGGAGCCCACCGCTACGCATATTATTCCGCTGCTTGTTTGTATTAAGACTGGATCATGAGATCCTTTATTTGTGTAAGACCTTATTATGGTTTGTAATGGATGAGGTACTGTGATATCCAATCTGTTATGTCTCACAAAAATGGTAATCCTGGGATTGTGATGTATGGCATAACAGGCATCTGGGATTAAAAATCCGGGTGTTGAAAAGTTGGTATCAGAGCCATCCTGACCATAGGAGACCCTAGTTAGAATGGACGTCTAAAAAACTTAGTTTCAAAAACAAATAAAGTGAGTATTTATGAAAACATATTCCCACTCTTATCCTTGATTCTTTAAAAAAATCATGTTCCTCAAAAATTCTTACATTACTACATAAAATTTGACACACTTGATCACCTCACTAACTTACTCATCCTAATCCTTGTAGATGGAAGTTCAGTACTACAAGTTCTACCAGTTGGGCAATGGAGGCCAACTGATCTTTGAGAGGGATCTTGATGCACTGTCTGAGTATCTTGAGCGTCCGCAATCAGAATTCTTCGGAGCTCAACTCAAGGATTTCCTAGGAGGAGATCTACAATGGCTGATAGTTGCAGATCTTTGAGACAAGATGGAAGCTCCCCTTTTGGAGAAGATTCAATTCACCGTGAGAGAGAACAACTGGCTAGATGGATTAGCCAGGGCCATGCATGAAGCTCTCGCCTGTCTGTGTGGACAGAACATCAACTTGATCCAGGGGACTCGCTTTGCTCACTACACAAGGCGTGATTCTATGGGAATGCCATTGGAGATGCCAAGTTACCCAGAGATGAAGCGCCAAGTGGAGAACCTTGACTTCCTAATATATGATAGACAAAAGGAATTGGACAATGCTCAAGCCTATGCCAACCACAACCTTGCCATTGCCGCCAAGAAGGACCAGACTCTCACCATGCTTGTCAAGGATCATGAATCACTTCGTCGGCAACGCGAGAAGAAGGATTGCACCATCGCTCGTATTCGCAAGAAGGTGGCCAACCTCGAGAAGACCATCCAAGAACAAGAAGCTCAGCTTGTAGCAAAAGAAGAAGAGGAAGAAGGTGAAGACATCCAGGGAGATATTCACTCATACCTCAGCGATGACAATGACTACCTGGAGGATGATGCCATGGACTTCTACACCGATGATGATGACTCCAACTTCATTGATGATGAGTAGATTCACTTGATCTCTACCGTAGGATAAATTGTATCGGTCCCACTGTATCTTAGCTCACAGAATGGTTCTTAAAACCATCTGTTTTCCTTTCATGTTGTGTTGTGTGTGTTTGTATTGGGTGCTTGAATGAATGAATGAATGAATGAGAAGTTGTTAGTTTGCCAAACCTGAGTCAAACTCAAAGTCTAAAAGCTTTTGAAAACAAAACAATGAACCTTAGAACTTTCCCTATTACCCCTTTATCTATCTCAATCTTCAGATGACTCGTGGAAACCACGGAGGAAGCAGCTCATCGCAGGACCCGATGCTGCAGATTCTGCATATGCTAGTTTCCGACCGTGAAGCTAGTAGAGCAGAGTGTCAAGCCAATCTAGCCACCCTGCAACAGATAGCTCAGATGGCCCACAATAATCAAGGCCATGGAAATCAGGATCATCATGGATCCAAGCTTAAGAATTTTCAGAATACCAATCCCTCTATCTTTAGCAAGTCTGAAGACCTGTTGGATGCGGATGATTGGTTGCAAACCATGGAGAACAACTTAGAAGTCGCAGGAGTTGATGACAACGAGAAAGTTCTGTTTGCCACCCATTATCTGGGAGGAGATGCAAGAGCTTGGTGGAATAGCACCCGTATGATGAACCACGGTCAAGTTATGACTTGGAAAGCTTTCAAGATCAAGTTCAGCCGCAACCTTGTGCCGCAAAGTTTAGTCACCAGGATGAGAGATGAGTTCAGGGAACTAAAGCAAGGCAGGATGACGGTAGTGGAGTACCGTGACAAATTTATGTCCCTCGCTAGGTATGCACCCGATGAGATAAACACTGAAGCCAAGAAGAAGGAAAGATTCCTGAATGGATTGCATGATGAGATGCAAACGGTGTTAGTCAACATCCGTTTTGAAGATCTCGAAGAGCTCGTCAACTCTGCCATTCAGATGGAAGGGAAAATCAGCAAAGCCAATGACAACTGCAAGCGCAGAATGATGCACCAGAGTGGATCCAACAATCACCAGAAGTATCACCCCAGCCCGTCTGTAGGCTATGCCTCGAGAAACAATAGACCCCCAATGTCTCGTCCAAGCTACCCCAACCGTAGCAGAGGAAACGTGAAGTCCGGAGGAAATCACAATAACCCCGGCAACTCCAACAACTTCAACCGTGCACCGCCCAAGTCCAACAACAACAACAACAATACTACCCCAAGGACTGGAAGCAATGATGTGCCTGTTGCAGCCAAAGACAAGTCTCAGATTACTTGCTTTGAATGTGGAGTCAATGGTCACTACTCCAACGAGTGTCCCAAGAAGCTTGTAGCCACCACCAATGTGAATGCACCTGCTCAGCAGCAACGCCGTGTTCAACCCGGAAGAAGGTTTGCCCCAGGGAATTCGGTCAACTGCAATAGTCGTTTGTTCCACATGAATGCTGAAGAAGCCCAGGAAGCGCCAGATGTCGTGCTAGGTAATATTTCTGTTAACTCAGTATTAGCAAGAGTGTTGTTTGATTCTAGAACATCGCACTCGTTTGTTACAGAAGAATTTTCATGCACTAGTAATATTCAACCGACAAAATTGAAGCATGTCATGATAGTTCAAATACCTGGTTCAACTACCAAAGCTAGAAAAATTTGCAAGGTTGTACCTATCAGAATCCATGGGATAGATTTTTATGCCAATCTAATAGTACTTGGAACCAAAGGGTTGGAAGTAGTACTAGAAATGGATTGGATGTCGAAACATAAAGGATAGATTAACTATGCCAAGAAAGCCATAACCATGACCAGTAGCTCTAGAGTATCAGTAGAGCATGTATCTGAAACCTTGCCCCGTCAATTCAAGTGCAACAAGAGTCTAGCCCAACCAACCATAGACCAAGTCAGAGTAGTCTGTGAATACCCCGACGCACCTAGATGAATTTCCTTGTATGCCCCTAGATCGGGATATCGAGTTCATTATTCAAATAATTCCTAGAACTGGACCCATAGGTCAGAGACCCTATAGCATGAACCCCTCTAAACTAGTGGAGCTGAAGAAACAACTAGATACTATGCTGGCAAAATGTTTGATTCAACCAAGCGCATCGCCATGGAGATCGTCCGTTCTGTTTGTGGACAAGAAGGATGGAGGTAACCATTTGTGCACAGATTACTGGAAGCTGAATGATGTCACCATCAAGAACAAGTACCCACTACCCAAGATCGAGGATCTATTTGATCAGTTGACTGGTGCCAGAGTATTCTCTAAGATTGATCTTAGGACTTAAAGAGTACTCATGGCTTTGTCCCTGGCTATTCCCATGGCCAGACTATGAGGAGGACTATCCGGAAGAAGGACAGCAGGACGGCTACGACAACTAGGATCATCTCCCATCGTCTGCATTGCCTGTGACACTGAAGATGGATCCCACCGCTACGCTTATTTTTCCGCTGCTTGTTTGTATTAAGACTGGATCATGAGACCCTTTATTTCTGCAAGAACTTATTATGGTTTGTAATGGATGAGGTCTGTGATATCCAATCTGTTATGTCTCGCAAAAATGGTAATCCTGGGATTGCGATGTATGGCATAACATGCATCTGGGATTAAAAATTCGGGTGTTGACAATTACAATGTCTTCACACTTTTGAATAAAAAGGAAATTACAAATAAATAATGGTATTCCTCATACTACAGGAGTACAAATAAGTAATAAGTCTTATAAAATAAAAATTGAAATTATTACAACATATCAGGAATAATAGAATGGAATAGAAAAGAATAACTTTATACAAATATTACAATTGTCCCAAATAGAAAAGAAACAATACAATAGTATAAAGGAAAAGTCTAGACTAAATTTCCTATCAACATCTTTTATCTTCCTGATCTTTTCGTCTTCACTTTAATCCCTGTGATATGCCAAACAAATGATAAAATAAAAGGGTTAGTTTTGGAGTTAGATTACTCTCAGATTGATCATACAAGTGATATGCCAAACTCATCATTGAGTTTATGAATAAAGGGCCAAATTAGTACTTGTTCTTATCAGTAAAGAATTGCCTCAGTACAACCTCATTGGCCTAAGAAAGGGGCAAATTTCACCAACACAGTAACTAGTAAAAGGGTAACATGTAAAGATACTTTCACTTGAACTAATCCACACGACCATGCCACACAGACATACATCTCAGTCACCAAAATGCATGGGGTGTGCTGTCAAGACAGCAGTAGCAGGCAAGCACTCAAACAGAGCACTCGGACGAAGCATAGACATAGGCAAACTATTTCTCCTTCTCAAGCACACACTCAGAACTCATTGAGCTTGCCAAAACCTTAACAAAACCACTAGCCAGTGTAACAAATCAACCACCAGTTCACCACAAGATGGTAACATAAGGAGAAGGTGGAGCAGGTGGATAGCAAGGCCAGGTACAAAATCACAGGAGTAGCACCAGGAGGTGCAGAGTCAGATCAAGCTAGCAAGCACAAGTTCATAAGATCAAGCCAGCAAGCAACACCACAACCTCACCAGCCATCAAATTGTGTGGTGAGTACATATAAAACCATCACATGATCAAATCATCCTAGATTAAATAGAGCATGTGTTGTTTTATATGATCTTCTCAGAAAACACCCAAGTGAGGTGTATATCCATCCTAGAAGAAAGACAAAAAGCCAATGATAAATCTTTACAAGTCACTACCAAGATCTCAGCCTTTGCATCACTGATCTTGGAGAGAAATATCAAGTTTCTTAACTAGATATCTAGATACACAAGCATCTTGAATAAACATTTCTGGGCACATCCTATGGATGGTAGCACCTCAGAGATGACACAATTTAAAACTTTATCTTAAACAGTAAGGATCTACCTTATTATTCTTACAACAGCCTACCAAAGTAAATTCCACAAACACTGTAGGACTGATACCTAGAGGTATCCATCACAGATCATCAAAGGAGTAAAGGAGCAGGTGAAAACAGCCACTTCTGTGTATGTCATGGAAATGGCCACAGCATTCGCTGCTACTGGCAGCGATTGATTGAATTGGGGGCGAGAGCTGGTGACCATCAACGGTGCGAGATGGGGGCGGATGCACATGGTTTACCCAGGTTTGGCCCCCGGAGGGTAAAGACATACTCCTGCTAGATTAGATTGATGGAGAGCGAGTTACAGGGGCGGCAAGCTCGGCGTCTAAGCAGCGAGTCACTTGAAGGGGTGTATGATGGAACGTAAGTCCTTAGGATACCCTAGGGAGGTTTATATATGAGGCACATCGCTAGGGTTTACAGTTTACAACCGAACAAGATATGGATTCGGAGGCTTTGACCTAATTCGACTGGGCTTTGAGTATGCTTCTGGGCCTCCAGTCTCCAGTTGCCAGGCCTTCTCCATAGTCGCATTCAAGTCGCCGTCCTGCATGCCCACTTGTGAGACCTTTGGCCGAATCGGAACGTCCTGTCGGGCATACCCCATTCGACATATCCCCATCAGTAGTCCTCGAGGCCATTGTTGATTCAGATGCAGGTGTCTCTTTGGCAGTCAGAGTAGGCGAGTCCAATTTGGATGCCCAGTCGAATCGGCGGTGGACTCCACCGAAACCAAAGAAATTTTCCCCAGGTCCCTAGTCGCTGCTTCGACAAATGCTACCGCTATCAAGTCGCTGCTTCGACGAGTGGATATGGGTCAGTTGCAAGCGAGTCGAATGGAGGAGTTGGACCATCAATTTGGTCAAACTATATGTTGGATATTCCAACGGTAAGTTTGGCGTAATTGCCGCGGGTAACGGCTACCCCGAGTTTGGCGGGTAGCACCTCCTTATAAGGGGAGTAACAAATCAGTTTTGCAGATCCTTTCCCGCATTCTTCATTCTCGCGCACCCATTTCTTCTGTCTTCCTCGATTCACACATTTCCAGACCAAGCGACTCTGCTTCCCTTCTCGATGGCACCTCCGAAGGGTTCGTGGGGGAAGTCAAAGTGCACCGCGATGCAACTCAGGTCTTTCGAGGACGCCGGGGTCCTCCGCAAGAGGAATTGGAGGATCCCCGCGTCTTCCGAGATCAAGTCGAAGCCACCCGCCGGCGAATTCATCTGCTTCCCAAGCCATCTAGAGAGGGGCTTGGGATTTCCCACCTCGCTGTTCTTCCGATGATTCTACGCATACTACGCGATTAAGCTGTCAGATCTCGGCCCACATAACATCAAGTAGCTGGCAATCTTCATCGCCTTCTGCGAGTGCTATCTTGGTTGCAGGCCATACTTCCCATTGTGGCTAGAGCTTTTCCACGACCCCATCGGACGGGAAGGGTCCGGCGGCCCGATCCTAGCGGGCAGAGGTGTCACCTTCCAGCTAAAGCGGAAGGCCAACTTCGTTAAGCTCATGCTACCAAAGAAGGCCGCGAGCGAGTGGAAGAGGAGATGGTTCTATGTGAAGGAATCCACTCCCCCCAGCGAGGTAGCACTGCCGGAATTCGTCGCAGAGCAAAGCGAACCCCGTCGGCTGGCAATGGACAGACTCCCCGATGACTAGAGGATGGCTGTCGCGGAGACGATGGACCAGATCTAGAAGCTGAAGGACCTGGGTTTGTCCTCGATCAACTTGTACAATTGCTGGCTCAGGCGCCGGTTGGTCCCATTGGCGGCTTGAGCGCACTAGATGTATGTGTACAACAGGAAGAACGATCCTTCCCGGACCAGCAAGGAATCATGGGACGCTGAAGATTACAAGGCCGCCCTAAAGAAGATCACCGATGCGGAATTCACAACCACGTCAGTCGGGCTCACTCCATACGTGCCTGTGAAGAATGAAGCCCCCACAGTAAGTTCTTCTCTTTGAATCTTATCTTCAGTCGTAGTTCTCGTGGTGCAATTTGCAACCGTATCGTCTGAAATTTGTTTGTGCCCACTCTCAGTTGTTTCAGGTTTTGGAGGGCTGGCTCCCCCAACTCGACTAAGTGGTTCCCCACGAGTTCGAGGAGGGGGCCTCTAGAGAATCTTCTGAGGAGATGGAGGATCATCTCCCAGCGCCTGTGGCTCACAAGACTCGCATGCAGAAGCAACGCGAGCTAGAGGCGAGTCGTAGTCTCGAGGAACGCGAAGAAGGAGACAAAGTTTTGCAAGAGCATACTTCTCGGCGAACAGCCACGCCGGTAAAACCCTCGCGCAAGCCAAAGTCGCCAACAAAGAAAACGACGTCACCATCCAGGTCGACGGTGGTGTTCGAGTCAGATGACAAATCTGATGATGACGCCCCCGAAATTTCACACAAGATCCCGGAGGGCACGATTCCGATGATGGGGTTGGAGGCTGAGGACACTGAAGTGGCGGTAGAAGTTCCTCTGGTGGTGATTGCGCCAACAGCTTCGATGGTGCCAGAATAGGAGGCGGCCGAGGCCGCGGCTTCAAAGTCGCCGTAACCTTCAGGAGTGGCCGCGTCTTCGGAGCCGGAGATTCTAGCGACCACGGCTTCGTCATCAAGGAAGCCCGCAGTGTCATGGGCTTCAGATGTCCTCGAGAGAGGTCTCACGCGCAAGCTGGGGCCGAAATTAGACAAGCCCGCCCACATTAGCACTGGGTTGCGCGTTCTCCCGGTCGCCAAGTAAGCTTCGATTTTTTTCCTTCCAAATCGTGTTCCTTTTTTGTGTTATATCTATGCTGACTTTGGAGGTTTGGCAGGTCTGGCGTCAAGAAGATTTCTCGCCTTTTGGTGGAAAAGATTCTGCCAGTCGCCACCACAGGAGAAGGCTGTCTCCCCAAGAAGAGGAAGCCTGCTGAAGACATCGTGCCTACGGAGGGCGCGAAGAAGCGTAGGGGCGGTGCCGACGATGCTGTGGCGAAGGATAGCGCCAAGGAGAGTGATCTTGCTGCGGGAATAGAAGAGGTGGTGGTTACCCGATCGGAGCCAGCCACGGGCGCTCTGATGATGGAACCGTCGGCTCTGACGACCAGTGCGCCGGCTAGAGCATCAGGAACGTTTCCGCGCTTCATGGAGAAGGGGTTTCCAGGCATGGCGGACAACAAATCTCCACAGAGCCCAGAGATCGTTGACAAAGATGGTGGGTCTCGTCGCGGGTGTACCTCCTTCATGGTCCCTTCAACAGATGTCGGAGAACTTCACAAGATGCTTGACGCCGCCATTCAGGCACGTCCAGTCCCCGAGTGTCTAGTCGCTGAATTTCAGCGGCTAGGCACTGAGTTTCTTCTGGTCTCTAGTCCCCGAGTTTCTGGTCACTGAATTTCGGCGGCTAGGAGCTGAATTTCTCCTAGTCACCAGTCCCCGAGTTCCTGGTCACTGAATTTCAGCGGCTAGGAACTGAATTTCTGTTTTTTGTAAGTGCTAACTCTTTGTTCTTCTTGCAGGGCTTGGAAAGGGAGTCGACAGATCGACATGACGCAAAGGAGCGTCTGGAGCGGGATCTGCGCGTGGCGCAGGAGGCAAACCTGCGAATCCAGGAGACTATTGGTGAGTACCTGATACATTTTTCGGCTGCGAGCTGTTGTTGTTCCGTAGTGTTGATAGTCACTTCTTTCCTGTTCAGATGGTCTTCCGGCTGCAATTGCCAAGGCCCGAGAAGGATGTCCCAATTGCTGAGCTGGACGTGGCAAATGGGCGTATCGACTCGCTGGTCAAGGAATTGGAGGAGGCAAAGGCGTCCTCGATTTCTTCTGAGGATAGGGCAAAGGCTGCGGTCGCTGCGGCCGGCTGAAGAGGAGCGGAAGGCCGCGGACTCGGTCATCCTGGGGCTGCAGAGCAATCACGCCGCCCTAGAGAAGCACGTCACCGAGAACTGCCGGAAGCTCCTTGGTGAGTCGCTGTTTCCTCTTTGCTTAATGTGTATGGTGAGTCCCCGAGTGGGGGAATACGTAGTGTCACTGATGTCTGAAGTTGTAGCGGTGATAGGGCAAAGCGACCCGGTGGTGCAGACCTTCAACACATCGCAGTGCGTGACTGCTGTGGTGAACGTGGCCACTGCCTCGGCGTTGTGCGTCCAGGCAGTTCTTCAAGGAGTGTCCCCCACCAAGATTATTCCTAGAGGACTGACTGAAGTGTGGCGTTATATGGAGGAGGTACCCAATGTCGTGGAGTGGATGACGCGCTCAGCTTTCAGGCGCGGGGCCACCACGGCATTGAGCCTAGGGCTTTCTCACTTCCCCGACGACTTCGACCTCGACGACGTCACTAGCGGCTATCCTTCGGCGACTGGTACGGTGGAGATGTCGGAGGTACTGAAGCTGACCGCCAAGGCCACCCCTTCGCTGATCGGGTGTTGGCAATGGGGGACCTTCTTCCGTACCAAGGGACGATGTTGGCGCCAGGTGACCCCTAGCCGGAGCATCATGATCTGAAGTTGGAGCAGACCTTTCGGTCAGCGTTGTCGAAGTTGCTGTCGACCTACCCGATGAACCCATGGAAGCCATTCGTTCATGTCAAGGGTGGTATGGACGCTTCATCATCAGGGCCTGCAAAATAGACAGCTTTTCTAGGCGATTTGTAAGATATGCCAAGTGACAACTGCTTGTAAAATGAAAAATATTTTGTATGAGAGTAAGGGGAGTCAATCGACTCGCAATACAAGCTTGATTTTGTGGTGTGTTTAATTTTTGTGTGAGCGAGTCCCCGAGAACGTCCGCCCTTTAATGGGGTATAACTCGTTTGTAACGTATGCTTTTGCTTTGGTTTTTGTTCTTTGTCCCTTGTGTTTTCTAAAGGGGGGAGTCCCCGAGCGCTAGTAGGATTGTTGGTAGGCGAGTCCCCGAGCGCAGTACTTAGCCGTTTTGGGCGCGTGCCTCTTGCGAGTTGCTGATGCGTTGTTTGTAACATGTCTCCTCCCCTGGTTCGGAGAACCAGTTGCTGGGCTAGTCCAAGGCAGCCCTCTTACTTGGTGTATTCCCGAGTCGCGTGAGGGTTTCCACTTTGCGGAGTCCCCGTGCGTGGTACTTAACCATTCGAGTCGCTTTGCGCGAGGATGGGAAGGACATGTCGCTGTGAGAAGCGCATACCGGTCATATTGGCCCGGTAGGCCAGTGGAGCTAGGCGACTCCGATGGTGGCTCCGGGTTGGCGTGTTTGTGGACGACACAAGGCCCAAATATTTTCGGTGCCCTTGGGCCGCACTACTTAGCCGTGCCGGACCAAGGGTTGACTTCTGTAGGTAGCATATTGCTAATTGTACGAGTGCGAGTGGCACAAGGATATGGCGAGTAGACACAATTGTGTGATCCGAATGAATTTCATTATATATCATCTGGGTACAAGTTTGAGTTCTATGTGTAGAAATTTCTGAGGAGGTTTACATTCCACGGTCTCCCAACCTCGAGCTGGCCATCGCCTCGTATGTCGATGAGGTAGTAGGCATCGTTGCTAAGGACTCTCCCTATGGAGAATCTCCCCTCCCATGGGGGAGAGTTTGTGCATGCCCTTCTTGTCCTGGGCCAGTCGTAGGACCAAATCGCCCTCCTGGAAGGTACGGGTCCGGACTCGGCAGCTGTGGTAGCGGCGGAGCCCCTGTTGGTAGATGGTGGTGCGGGAGTGGGCCAGGTCACGTGCCTCGTCGACCTGGTCGTGCTGTCTTGGCGGGCGATCTCGTTTGTCGCCTCGACGTAGTTGGCGACTCGAGGTGAATCGTGCTCCAGGTCGGTTGGCATTATGGCTTCAGCGTCGTACACCATGAAGAACGGTGTGAACCCCGTGGAGCGGTTGACGGAGGTGTGGATCCCCCATATTACATAAGGGAGCTCTTCGACCCAGCATCCTGGAGTGCGCTCGAGGGGCACTTGGAGTCGCGGCTTGAGCCCGTGGAGGACGCTCTGATTGGCGCGTTCTGCTTGGTTGTTTGACTCCGGGTAGGCGACTGAGGCGAGGTCGAGTTGTATGCCGTGCTCTTCGCAGAATTCTGCCATGCCGCCCTTGGCGAAGTTGGTACTGTTGTCTGTTATGATGCTATGCAGGTAGCCATACCGGTAGATGAGCTCGCATAAGAACTTGGTGGCCGTCTTGCCTTGGCACTTTTTGATCAGCTTGGCCTCAACCCATTTGGTGAACTTGTCGAGTGCGACCAGGAGGTGGGTGAAGACGGATGGAGCCTTCTTGAACGGGCCGACCATGTCCATGCCCCATACAACAAATGACCATGTGATGGGGATGGTCTTGAGTGCTGAACCAGGGAGGTGCGTCTGGTTGGCGTACTTCTAGCACCCATGGCATCATTGGACGATGTCGGTGGCGTCGGCATGTGCTATGAGCCAGTAGAAACCATGCCACATGGCCTTGGCGACCAGCGACTTGGCGCCGGCGTGATGGCCACAGTCGCCGGCGTGAATGTCCTGGAAGATCTTGTGGCCTTCTTCTGGCTGTACGTAGTGCTGGAACACGCTAGTCACGCTGCGTTTGTGGAGCTCTCCATTAATGATGACGAAGGATTTGCAGCGGCGCACAATCATTCGCGCTTTCGTCTCGTTGCTCGGGAGGATCTTGTTCTCGAGGAAGGCGACATACAGTGTCGTCCAGTCCCTAGGCTCCATGATCATGGCGACTAGGGCTGGCTCGGGTTGTAGTGGTATCCCGATGTCGATCTCCTTTGGTGGGCAAACCGAAGGTTTGTGGATGATGTTGAGGAAGACGCCTGCGGGTGGTGTTTGCTGAGCCGACCCGATGCGGGAAAGGGCATCTGCCTCCTTGTTCTTTCGCTTGTCGATCCACTCGACGGAGTAGCCGTCGAAGTGTCCTCCCAGCTGGTCTACCGCTTGGTTGTACATGATTATTGTTGGAGAGACGGCGTCGCAAGTTCTAGTGACCTGGCCGACGACTAGATCGGAGTCGCCATAGCACCGTAGGCGGTTTATGTTCATCTCCTCAGCGGGCCGCATGCCATGGAGGAGGGCCTCGTATTCTGCCATGTTGTTGGTGCAGGGCTTGAAGTTGAGGTGGAGCACGTAGCGGAGCTTATCTCCTTTGGGGGAGGTCAATATGACCCCTGCCCCTACACCATCGGCGTTCTTGGAGCCGTCGAAATGGAGCAACCAGTAGTGGAGGTATGGTATCTTTTTTGGCTGCTGTGCTTCTTCCCAATCTGCGAGAAAATCAGCCAGGGCTTGTGACTTGATCGCTTTGCGGGGCTCGTATTTGATGTTGTGGACGCCGATTTCGACAACCCACTTGGCGACTTGCCCAGTTGCCTCACGATTGTGTATTATATCCTGCAGTGGTGCAGAGGAGACCACCGTGATTGGGTGCTCCTGGAAGTAATGGGGGAGTCGCCGTTGAGCTCGAAATACCGCGTATACCAGCTTCTGGTACTGCGGGTAGCACTGACATGAGTCCGTCAAGACTTCGCTGATGTACTAGATGGGGCGCTGTATGGGGCGCTCCTTGCGCTCCTGTAGCTTTTCCTCAGACCAACATCACAGGCTAGTTTACCCAATAAAATGTTCTGCAACTCTCAGGTACAATAAAACCCAAATAGAAAACAGTGTAGTATCTTGATGAACCTGTGTACCACTCAAATGAGGGTGTCACAAGGGCCTATCCTAACCAAGTAGTTTCTACCAGGTATTCCGTAATACAATGCTTGCAACAGAACACCAAATCATTTTCCTAAAATAGAAAGTAGGAATCATATTCTGACACCTCTGTATTCTATCGTCTACAAGTGTTAGAAAGTAATTGGATTAAATATATAACTCCACTTCTTCCATCCCAAAGCATCAATAATAACCAGAGAATTAATCTCAAGCTAGATCATAGCCATAATACATGTTAGTAAGTAAACATTTAGTTATCAGCTTACTGACAGAATTAGCTGTCAACACCAAGAACCACAGTATAGCAGTGAATCATACACAGCTAGATTCAGTAGGAAACCACCTTAGATAAACATGGCATAAAGGGATGAACCCTAGCACAGAGAGATAAGCCCTAGTGCCATGGACAGATCTTATTAGGATTCATACATGGTCAGCACTCAGAGAGAAGCAAGGTAAGCCAAAGAATCAGAGAGGGAGAGAAGAGGAACATACCTATGGTCCTCGCTGTAGATAGAAGAGGAAGCAGAGTCACAAGCGAGCGCACACGGTGGCACAGGGAGCACTTGAGGGCTCTACAACCCGCACCAAGCCATGGCATGGCGGTCACAGCCACACAGGCAGCAGCGGAGGCACTACAGGACCCCCGGAAGCACATCACGGCACCACAGGGGCAGCGAAACTCCACAGCGCCGACAACCACAAACCCTAGGGTTCGGGGTGGAGTCATCCTGGACACGAGTGAGTTTTGTAGACAAATCCAACAGGGCCAGATGACGGAGCGGCGCCGGCTACCTTGCCATGCACCATGGCGATGACCAGGGAGGCCTAGGGCGGTGGTAATCATGTGGTAGCGGCGTCGGCGACACCACGCCGCAGTAGGTTGAGGAAGAACACGAGAGGGCGAGTGGATTGAGGGGTGCGTGCTGGGCCGGTGTGGTCTAGTACCGCTCACTGGAGAGGGTTTGACCTGCCGGGTTGGGCCGGGTCAGGGCTGGGCCAGCCCAATGGGCTAGGTCCAGTTTTAAAAGGAAATATTCTAATTAAATTGTCAAATGACTAAAATACCCCTAGGACTTAAATGTCTTTAAAAAATACTAAAAATATAAATAAAATATCAATGGACTCATATATATGTCCTTTATTTAAGAAAAATAGCAAATGGAATTTTAGGTAATTAAATTTAAAATTATTATTATTTCAGGTATATATTCCTTTGGAATTTTATAAAATATATCAAACACATAAAATTGAATAAAATTCATTTCTACAATTCTAAAAGGGAGTGCTATTATAGAAAAATGCTAGTTTGTATTTCTTTGAAAGTTAAATTTAATTTGATAAAAATAAAGTCTTATTTCCTTAAAGGATTTTTAGTTATAGATTTAAAAAAGTTAAAAACTAAATAAATTCAATTTTAAACTCTTAAAATAATACTAGTCATTATAAAAATACTAAATGTAATTTTTATGAAAAATCCAAAGACTTTAAGTAATACTTTTCTTTTTCATTAAAGAAAATAGCAAACTTTTATTAAGAGGGTAGACCAACCAAATAAGCAAATAATAAACCTTACTTGTTCAAGTTAGATAAAAGACAAATAAATATTAAGTACATTAAAACTCTAATTAAAAGTTTATAAAATAAGGAAAAATTCCTAAAAAAACAAAAGGTCATTTTTGCATAAGAAAATAAATCTACTATTTTACAAAAATACTAACTTAAATTCTTTTACAAATAAAACTTGGAACAAGTAGTCAAGGACATTTAATCCTTTATAAAGAATTTTGTAAAAAAAATAATACTTAAAAAAAATAAAAATCATTTTTAAGATCTTAAATAAATATATTTATCAGAAAAATACTCCATATATTATTCCAATGGGTTCCAAGATTTTAAAGTAATAATCCCTATCTATTTTAAAAAATACCTATTTTGTAAATTCTATAAAAACATCTCTTAAATAATAATAATCGAAATTCTATATATAACACCTTAAATCCCTAATAATTAAATACTAAGTCCAAAACTATAACTTGGATCTATAATAAAACTTAAGTGTAACTTATTAACCTTATAAAACTCCTTTAAAATCATAAGTCCAATCTAAACCAACAATTTTAAGTAAAATTTTGAACATCATAAAAGTGAATGATATTTATCTCTTAACTATTCTTAAACATGATTCTAGCTCTAATAAATTATTCAAATCATCTAAATTAATTTCCTTAATAAGACAAACTATATTCATAATAACAAATCACATTTAAACTCATCGTTCACTTAAGCTGGAAGTGAATGATCATGTACTTACAAACATGATTATTGGAAAGCTTAAAGCTTATTAATACTTTTACACACATCACACCCTAGATCTAATTATGTTTTTATAGTTAACTTTTGTTTAATCCAGATTAAATCATAAGGCATCACAAATCCAAACTTATCGAACAAACGCAAATGACATCGATCACATTCTTATAACCATAAAGATTGGTTAACCCATATCAAAGAAACCTTTTCTTCAAAAGTTATTCGTTTTGCCACTTCAAACAATAATCTCGTAATAAGTTCTTCATCTCTTATCAATCTAAAACATAAATTTCCATAATAGTTGCATGGTATCAAATAACTCTAATCATGTGTTGTTATACTTACTTTGAATCATACATGTTAGCATGAAACTCCTTATATTTATATATTTGTTTAAGTAAACTTACGGACAAACTAAATCTTTAAAAAATCACCCAAAATTAACCTATACACCCTATTGAAAATTACTTCTGGGTTTTTCCAAACTGCATTACATTACTTATCCATCATAGCATATTGCTTCTTTAAACATTAGTCCTTACCGGACCAATGATGCTGTTTACAGAATTTGGATCTTCTATTATCTTGAAGACCGTGAGTGCATAAACTTGCAATCACAAAAGGCAAGTTCACAACTTGCTCATGTCCTTTGATTATTTTCTATCAAACGCTTGTAACTCAAATGTTGTCATCACCTGCTTTTCAAAAAGGACATAAAATACTATTTTCATAATAATATGATTATAGATTACTTAGCAAATTGTAATAATCTATTGATATAGTTCCAGTGGTAAAGGAACATAAGATCTAGGACTTAACAACCAATGTCGCTAGTAATTCTAGCGCTGTATAATACGCGTTAACCATGAGATTTGGAACGGGACGGAGAAGTCAATTGTATCTTCTTCCTCTCGCATGCCTCCGGATGGCCAAGTTGTGGCTGTTATCCTCGTAGCGTGCATTTATTGGTAATTCGTAGAGGATATGCAGCATATGGGTGGGAGCCCTCAACGTCCCACGATAGTTCTGGCATCTGACGGTCTGTACTAACCATTGTCGTAATTCAATATGTGGGCATGGTGTACACCAAGGGGACATGCAGGGTCACGAAGGGGGCAGTGATTGGCTTGGATCATCTACTAGGCCCCACACCATAGGAAGTGTGGACGGGAAATATCACTCGGTTGTGCAACAAGGATTTGGTCTCTCATGGGTAAAGCAACGCACCTCTGCAGAGTGTAAGAACTGTAACTTGTTACTCCCTATTCCGGGAAGGAGCTACGAAGGCGGCAGGAAAGGAACCCCATGAAGGTTCTGGTCAACCTGTGAAGGTTGTCGGACATAGTTTTCAGAATAAAAGCAATCTTTGAAGAAATGTTTACAAAAACCTGCATTGCCTATGATCTATGGTCTGTGGCTGTAGAGATAGTGCATCATACACTCCTTTTTAGTGAACTTGCTGAGTACGCTCGTACTCAACCGTACCTTCTTAACCCTTGCTAGATTTTAAGCCGTTGAAGATGACGTCAACATCAATTTCTGCTCAAGAAACCATCATCGACAGCTCAAGTTCTTCAACAGAGTTAATGAAGTTAACATATATATCAACCGAAGTGAAGATAAAGTTCTTAAGTAGATAGGAGTAGATTCTCTAGCCCTGAAACCAACTTCTATAGAGCATTACATTAGTAGAAATTGCAAGCCAAATAGTTTAGATACTAGTCTTAGTTACTAAATAGTTCTGAGTTATTATTATTGGTTCTTCTTTGTAAGAAGTTTCTTTCTCTCTCTTCAACCTAGAGTGTTCTCTAGATCTTTTATAAAGAGTCGAGTTGTAATCTATTGTCATGTCTTGGACCTGCTTTGTTTCTGTTGTACCACTCTGAGGGATGTAATACTAGTGAACGGTGTTTCATTGGTGTTATGTCAACGACTATAGTGTACTACATCATGCAGTGGTATGCTTGTTCACCGCAGCTGGTATTAGAGAATATGCTTTGACCTTAGGTTGGTAAACCTAGTAAATGGGTAGAACCTGTAGGAAGGATGCTAACAACCATAAAGAGTTCCCTAGAAATGTGATGGATATTTAATTGGGAATAATCTCGTCATGTTGCTAGTGCGATGATTCTTTATTATGAAATTTTAAATGAGTACCATGAGTTTTAACTCAAGATGACTGATGATAATTTCTTATCTACAGTACAAGAATGGCACCTAGGTATCCACCTCGGAATGTTCAAGTAGTGAACAAGACCTTAGATGATTATGAAGATGGCTGGATAATGACTCTAAGACAACTTCTATGGAGCCTGGATTGTAAGTCTCAACTTCTGGTCAAGGTTTACAGTTTCTATGAAGGACGGATATTGGCCAAGTACCGTATCCTAATCATGTTACCCAAGAAGTTGGGAGTGCATGCAGAAATGCCATCGGGAGAAGCAAGATGCATGGCAACATCCTATCAGATTGCAGTAGTAGCAGCCATAACCAAGATAAGGGAACATAACTCCAAGGCACTGGTAGGTACTACCTATACTGCTATACCTCACGAAACCCTTAGTTCTGATCCAGAGTTAGATCATTCTGCTCTGGTAAGGACTAAACCTACTCTGGCAATAGAGTATATGGATCGTTATAAGTCTTTACTGAACACGTTTCATAACAATCATCAAGTGCTAGTTCAAGAGTTGGACACGGTCATAGAGAATTTCACTGATCCTGCAAAGGCGGTGGCATGTAAAAAGAAGTTAGTTAGAGAAGCAAAGCACCCAAAGCCAGTCTTTTCAGTGGAGGTGTTTGAAGAAACAAATTTTAATGACCCACACTCTGAAGTCTATGCCTATTATCTAGTTGAACCTCAGCAACCAGTAGACCCATGGACCAAATATGAGGAGGAACAGAAAATATGGAATGCAATGCTGTTAGAGGTAATATCGTATGGGAAGGCCAGTCTTATGATGAAGTCATGGGAAAAGCTATACCCTGTGAATTGGGTAAGGGAGTAGAAACCAATTATAATCCTATAGAATCATATGGACCATATGGGGTTAATAATACTCCCATTGAGTTGGAAGAGTGTCCTGGTAGTTACTACACCAGTATGTACGACTAGATTGGGGAGAAAGCAAAGAATACCTCTTACTTTGAAGATGTGCCCGGAGGAGGAAAGAAGAATATAGACGAATATAATGAGTAAGATAGTCATTTCTCGATGGCTAATCTCAATCTTGGTGCTTCTACTCAAGGTTACGCACCTACTGGATGTTCTGATGCACGAAAAGGCAGTCGTCGTACTTCACGCCATCGTGGATGAAAATTCTCGAAGCACGGAAGTGAGTAAAGAAAGTAAGATTGGAAGTACTCCATAGAGTAGCTGTCAACACCCGGATTTTTAATCCCACATGCCTGTTATGCCATACATCGCAATCCCAGGATTACCATTTTTGCGAGACATAACAGATTGGATATCATAGTACATCATCCATTACAAACCATAATAAGGTCTTACACAAATAAAGGATCTCATGATCTAGTCTTAATACAAACAAACAGCGGAATAAATAGCGTAGCGGTGGGCTCCATCTTCTGTGTCACAGGCACTGCTGACGATGGGAGATGATCCTAGTTGTCGTAGCCCTCCTGCTATCCATCTTCAGGGTAGTCCTCCTCATAGTCTAGCCACGGGAATAGCCAGTGACAAAGATATGAGTACTCTTTAAGTACTCGCAAACTATCACTAAAAAGTAAGGTAGTTCTAGTAGGAGTGCTAAACTCTAAGTTTATTTCCAAAAGCTAATTTGAAACCTAAGCTGAGTTCAGAAGTAAAGAAATCTAATTTAATGTTCTAAATCACTTAAGTGGGAAACTAGTTTTCATAGTCACAACCCTGTTGTGGTCAAGTCAAAGTCACCATTCATTTCACAAGTCATTTTGAAAACATTTGACGACGGAACCGTATGGCCACTCCAACTGTCCATGACCACGGATGCAACTATTCGAATAGTTTGACACTCTGTAGAGGTGGTACACTTTCACCACAAAATTCGATACATCCGTCAGGGATAACCCTAAATCATCATACTTAGTATGCGGATAATCAATCATAACCTTTCAAGTACACACCCTAGTATAGGCACCTCTCCTATGAGCTTGGCCTCCCATCCATGGCCATCTGCCATCCTGGGCACTGCATAGGTGGAAAGCATCAAGAGGTAGCCTCAACTCAAACCTCTTCCGTGAGGGAACCCACACTAATGCATATAAACTTCTGGCTAAGCCTTACCAAATTCAGGTATTTGTGGTTGTACGGTAAAATTGGAATGGTATCGCATCCGAACCCAACCATCAGTCTTTATAAAGGGCTAAGGCTCATGCCTCAACATTTTCATCATCATAAGCCAATTGTGTTTCTCAACACATGTCAAATCATATCAATAGAATGAATCATCATTCCAAGGTTTTCATAATCATTTTCACCAAGTATTCCCATCTAAAGTGATCAAGTTTTATGCTTAGCACTAGCCACTAAGGTTAAGAGTGTTCATGTAACACCCCGTCCACTCCTGGGCCTGGGGGTGTCACTCCTGGTAGCTTAATAGGATATCTAGACTAGCCCCACATACCAACACTAGTCTTTTCTATGCACTTTGTCCTCACTCGGGCGCACCCGGTTACCCACTTTCCGGTCGGTCACCCATCCTAGAATTTCTGTGGGCCAAGCACGCTTAACCTTAGAGTTCTTTTCGAATGAGCTTCCAGAAAAGAAGTTGCAACTTGTTGATATGGGTATCCTATCAATTCTATTAAGCCATGTGCCTGGATCTCACATACACCCACCCTTTAGAAGATCGATGCCCTCATCGATCAAGCACACCCCAGGAACATTCACTCTTGGCACGCGTCTGTGCGTCCAGTGTCGGCACATGTGCCATATCGTGTCCACTATGGGCCACACGCGCCATGCTCCACATGTCCTGCCACTGACCAGACTGACCCGCACACACCCGTGTAATCGCAAGGGTCGGCTCTGATACCACTTGTAACACCCCGTCCACTCCTGGGCCTGGGGGGTGTCACTCCTGGTAGCTTAATAGGATATCTAGACTGGCCCCACAGACCAACACTAGTCTTTTCTACGCACTTTGTCCTCACTCGTGCGCACCCGGTTACCCACTTCCCGGTCGGTCACCCATCCTAGAATTGCTCTAGGCCAAGCACGCTTAACCTTAGAGTTCTTTTCGAATGAGCTTCTGGAAAGAAGTTGCAACTTGTTGATATGGGTATCCTATCAATCCTATTAAGCCATGTGCCTGGATCTCACAGTTCACTAAAGAGAGGTGCTAATCTTCAATCGCATGCCATAGAATGACATCTAAGTATAACTAGATAGGCAAATTTTATACTCTTTATGCTATCTATACTAAAAGTAAAGCACTTTAGTAAAGTAAAAGAAAGTAAAGCTTGCAAGTAAAACTTGGGATTGGTATAATTCAAAAGTATAACCAAGCATGCCTAATGCATCTTTCTTAGGTCATCTTGCATCTAGTGATGGCTTGCAAGTATTAGCTTTCCCATAATAGCTTGCCTTGGTAGGTGCAGTGGTTGAAATTCTCCTCGTCTTCTTCGGGGTAGAACTCCTCCTCGTAGACTTGGTTGGTACTATCGTCTATAAATAAATACGGGATACACAATCACCAAACAATACTTAACTAGTCTATTTAGCACACTAAGGCACATACTTGATGATCTAGCATCATCACAATCATCACAAGATTTAAAGATCTAGTTTCATTATTTTATTTGAGAAAAGTAATTTCTACTCATTGAAAATTATTAAGATTTAATATTCTCAAAATAGAATATGGGATCATGTGGACACATGTCATCACCACATATTCTAATACATGGGAATGTGATTTAAAGGGTTGGTCACATTCTATAAAGTTTAAGATTATTATTTAAATGATTTAAAGTGACTAGAAATGCCCTAATAGCATTCCTTTGGTACTAGTCCAAAGTCACTACATGCAATCCTATATGTTTTTACATATTCAGAAAGGTATGGTCAAATGTAATTTTTGAGAGTTGGAATCAACTCAAAATCTATTATGATTTTTCAAAAATGTTTGAATGCAGAAAAGTCTTTGTCTTGTGATTTTTGCTATATGTGATCTCCAACTCCAATTGATTTAAATCCAACTGGCTTGGATAGATATTTTAATTATCTTTCTAACAAAATTTGAATCATGCATTTTGGTTAAGAGAAACTCTCTAAATTGAATACTGAATAAGTGGACCGAATCTAGTTTAAACCTAAATGGAAAAAAATGAATCTGTAGGCTAGCGCGGGAAAACTAACGGGCCGGCCCAGTGGCGCTCTGCGGCACAGTGGGCTACTGACAGGCTGGTCCCGCATGTCAGCGGCACATATAGCGCGAAGTGGTACGGGGCAATCTCAGCGCTATGATTATACGACGATCTAATGGCTGTGGTTCGTCATCTCTGGCGAATAGTTCTCTGGTGAAAACAAACCCTAGTGTCGTCGGATTGATGACAAGTACGCCATGGCGGGGTCCTCGAGGCGTGCGGAAGAGAGGGGTGTGAGACGTGCGGTGTTCCAGGACGGTGAGCACACAAGTTTACCCAGGTTCGAATCCGTCGTCTTTGGACGGATCCTACTCCTGCTAGCAATCCAGTAATACGGTAGAGCCAGAATATGGGTTACAAGGGTTCGCCTGTGCGAGTTGACATTGTAGACTATTGGGTACCCTAAAGGCTCTCCCTAGGACGGTTTATATAGATATCCGGCCTATAGTTTACAGGAGAGATCTATCCGGCTACGACTAAGAGTCGGTTACAGAGTACATCTTGAACTACAAGTAACACTATGGGCCTATGTCGGTAAGTCTTCTGGGCCTTCCCGTAGCCGGATTGGACTCCGTCTCTTCTCCCTGACTGGGCCGCCCGTGAAGCAAAGGTCTAACCCAAAGTGGCCACCCTGGTCAGCGAGGAACTGTGAGGATACCCGGAAAGTATATCCCCAATAGCAGCCCAGGAAGTCTCCAAGATCCAAAGTCGGATTCATCATCGTCTAGCTTGATCTTCGGCTTGTAGAATCTTGAAGGGTTCCTGAAACTTCAAAACAAAAGATATGATCCGGGTCTCAAAATAAGTTGGACCTATCAGTACATTAGCTGTGCTTCCAGCTCGTAATTCAAACTAAGCCGGAACTTGGTCTCTGACGTCATCTGACACCAGTCATGGTCAAGTCACGTCACTGGCAGACATTTCCTATCAGCACGACCGTTGGTGGGTCCGTCTTTTCGTGCGTGGAGATCGAGGCGGCGTAATCATCGCATGGGGGCTTCCCAGTTCTTTCCACGACGCGTGGCGTTTACATTGTGCCATTTGCACGAATCTTGGCGCGGTTCGGTGGTTATAAGGGGTGAGGATTGTCTTTTCCTCATCTTCTTCATCTGTTCCGTGTCGTTTCCTTCTCCTCCACTTCTCCCTCGCACGTAGAGCTACTTTGCCTCCAGATTCCCAGCGCCGCCCATCTAAGGTCATCGGCACACTGGAAGAATGGCTTCTTCTTCGTCATCCGTCTTGGCTGGGGTCGCAGCGACAGCGGCGGCGGCAGATATAGAAAGCAATCGCAGGGTCTGGATCCCGTGTGTCCTTGACGACACCAAGCTCAGCTGCGTGGAGAGCAAAGGACTCCTCTGCGCCGGCGACTGGCGGAGTGGTTTCAGCGAAACCATCCCCAACCCACACTCCGACGAGCGGGTACACTTCAGCACCCACCTCGATAGAGGTTTGTCTTTCCCTCCGTCGGAATTCTTTTCCGAGGTGATAGATCATTATGGCGTTCAGCTTCACCATCGCCCCCAAACTCTCCTTTAGAGATGAGCGCCTATGCGGCTTTGTGTGAGGGGTATCTCGGCATTAGGCCGAGTCTCACTCTCTTCCGATTTTACTTCCATGTCCGGAGAAACTCTACCACTACCGGTAATCCTTACATTACTGGCACAATTAGTCTTTCGGTTAGACGTGAGCGTGTCTATCCTAGGATTTTAGCTAGTGAGTCGGTCAAACAGTGGCCAGCTACCTTCTTTTATCATCAGGATATTCCTGCTCCCGGCAAAGCTACTGCTTTGATGGCTTTCATCGATAGAGCCGTCATGCCCCAAGCATCCTGGGACGAGGCTCCTCCGCCTCTCAGCGATGATCTGCTCCTCGCCAAGAGGCGGATCAAGTATCTGATGAAGCACAAGGGCCTGAGAGGGTCCGACCTAGTCCAGTGCTGGGTGGCACGCCGGATCCAGCCTCTCTAGCACCACGGCGACCGACTGATGCATTCCATCACGGCGTCAAAACAATACTACCTCCGCATCAGCCCCAAGGCCCTAAAGCTATATGACTACATAAGCTAGATGAAATGGCTGATAAAGGAGTGGATCGAGAGAAAGATTCCGGATTTACCTCTGGACATGCACACAGCGGAAGACCCTGTAGTGCCGGTAAGCTTTGAGCAGTAAATCCTTTTTATGTGTTTCACCTTTAAGTTATTTCACAACACTGATATATTGTCTTCTTTTTAGCTTGCCGACCTCCCCGAGTGGGAACTGTCTCCTATCGAGGGATATCCTCTGGAGTTTTCTCAGGAGGAGGAACTGGTCCCACTACCGGACATTGTGCCCAGGAAGCGTGAAGCTCCGACAGTGGCCGTCGGCACAAAGGAAGTGCCAGTTGTGAAGAGGTAACTTTTCACACAACTTCCACCTTTGTACTTTACCGGTAACTTCTTCGGAGATATAATGTTATTTATTCTATTACTTTCTCAGAGCTAAGCAGCTCATCAAGGGCAAGGGGAAGGGGAACATCTCGAAGCCCCTGCGTCAGACGAAGCTAACCATGGCTTCGCCTGCCACAGCTCCTCCAACTCCTGCCCCTCAATCTTCTGCAACACCGGTGATTACTCCATCCCCGGTTGTCGCAGAAGATCCGGCTCCCTCAACAGGGCCAGTGACCCTTGAGTCGCAGACTAACGCCACCATGGGTGGCTCAGGTTTTGATAAGGGTGAACCATCTTCGGGTAATGATCCCTCGGCAGAGACCTTTGCCGAAAATCTCATGAACAATACGGGATTTGCCAAATTTGGCTTGTCTCGGAAATCTATGGAGGAAATCCAGCGGCTGGCCCAGTAATGCCTGGAAAGCCATAATCTCTCTGCCGAAGAAGAAGCACAAGAAGCGGAGGATGTCAAGTACTCCAAACTTCTTGAACAAGTCCGCCTTCACGACGAGGGACTAAGAGCTGGTGTGCTTCCACCACCTCCGATTATTCCACTCACCCTTGCCGAGAAGGTTACTACTGAGGTGAACATGTGCCTGAGCAAGCTCACACATGAACATCATGTAAGTCAGAATTCCAACTCACGCTTTTCCTTTACTATATTTTATGTCATATCCTCTAGACCCCAAGCATGAAGTTGGATAGTAGATCCGGGTTTATGCTTCACTAGGATGCCAAAGAACAAACTAGTATAGCCCCCAAGGCTCGTGCTGATATTAGCTACAATATTTGCCCGAGTCTTTAGTAGACTTCTGACTCTGGGTATTTTGACTTACAGAAGGTTAATTCATATAAACAGGAATTGTTGAAGAATATATGCAATAAGCGGAGAGAGATCAAAGCTCTCAGACTTAAAAATGTTGAGCTTAAAGTTTCCAAGGATGAGGCCGAAGGTGAATTTTCCGAGACTCAAACTTTGTCTTGATTTTTCATAGTCGAATAATTTTTGCTGAACTATTGTTCTTTTTGACTTACAGCACTGATAAAGCAGTCCTATGCTATGATCGAGGAGGCCGAGAATCTGAAGACCCTGGTGGTGGAAAACAAGGATCTCCGCCAAGAGCTAGACCAGCTTAAGGCGGATCATGAGAAGAGAATTGCTCAAGTTCTCGAATCCTCCTCCATGGCCACCATGGAGCGTGATCACAAGATTGCACTCCACAAGAAGACAATCTCGAATCTCAACGATGAGCTATTCAGAGAGAAGGATATTTCCGAGGCGCTCCGGGCTGAACTCCGGAGACTTCGTGAAGAGAAGACCAAAGTTGATGACGTCATCTTTGGTATGTTTCCGTCTTTCTAACTTGTCTACATTCTTCGACTCCTTCGATGTCGGATTTATTTATCTGTTTTGCGTTATACGCATAGGTCCTTTGAACTTGACGGACTCCACCTCTACCGAGCCCCACACCCATCGGCTTACACAAGTCGGTGATTTGCTTCATGACTTGTGCCAATCCATTGAGGATATTAGCGAAGCTCTCAAGGTTCCGGACATGCATAGCATGTCCGACTTTTAGGTGCGGAATAGGGCAAAGGAGATGTCGTAGCTCGTGTGGGATTGGAACATGTCCTACGCGCGATCAGTGGCGCAGAATGCCCTCACAATAGTTATGAGCCACCATGGAAGCATGGAAATCTGGCAAGTAACCAGAGGGTACTATAAGGTGGATGAAGACGAACAGAAGCAAGACATCAAGGCCATCATGGACTCCTGCGCTGGATATGGGTGTCATGTAGCGGACTTAACCAGCAACGATACTCCCTTCTTCAAATGCGTGGACACGCCACCTCCTCCTCCCGAAGAAGCAGCTAAAGCTTCCGATGATGAACAAACCACATCGGATTTGGACATCTCGGATCGTTATCAGAGTGTGGCTAATGTGTCTAGCGAGCCGACAACTCCTACCTCTTCTCTTGCATCATAGATTATTAGAAACAAATGTGTTATTCTGAAAACATTATGGGTCTATAAATATGCAGTATGATACTTTTGCTAGTGCGGATATTTAATCTATTCAGCACTTTTGGTTTAAATTTTTGTGTGCCTGAAATGTTTACATAAGCACTTGTACTTTTTTGTCTGTACTTATCATTTATCAGGCTTTCCGCCTCGTTCCTTTCGTGATCTGGCTAAACTTTCAACACAGAAACTTTGCCGAGCAACGGAGCTCAATTGCTAAACCGGTTTAAACTCGGAAACAAAGCCGGCTTCCAGTAACAAGAATTCACTTACTCAGAAAATACCCGCATCCGGCAATCAAACAAATAACCAAAGTAAAGACTAGAAACTTTAGAGTTATACCCGAGGGTAGCAATTTTAGAATCGGAAATCTAAACCAAAACGAACATGAGCATAAAGTACTTTCAAGCATTCTGGGATTTTCGACTATGACATGATCATTCCGAAATAAGATGGTAAAAACTTCTTAGAAAAAACTTGAGGTAACCAAGACTTTTATTTCTCACAAAACATATACATATATATGATTACAAACAAGAATAAACTAAGAATAAAAGGGATGTAGCTGAGAAATATTCCACGGTCTGTCTAACTCATCCGGATTTGTACTGCCTCCAGCTCTCTTTCTCTTCTTAGTAGAAGGTCTTTCTTTGACTGGCCTCATATCAGTTAGGTAGTATGAACCATTGTGTAATACTCGACTAACCATGAAGGGCCCTTCCCATACTAGGGAAAGTTTGTGCTTTCTTTGTTGCACAAGCTAGAGAACCAAATCGCCCTTATTAAAAGATCTGTTTCTGACTCTCTGGCTATGATACTTGCGTAACTTCTACTGATAGGCTATTGATCTCATTTCAGCAACAGCGTGAACTTCTTCGACTAAGTCGAGATCATTTTGTCGAGAAATCTCGGCATCCTCTTCGCTATACGCGGCCACTCTAGGAGAAGTGTGAATCAAATCACTAGGAAGAACTGCTTCTGCGCCATAGAACAAGAAGAGAGGTGTGTACCTCATTGACTTGTTCCAAGTTGTTCGTAAGCCCCCAGACCGCGAAAGGCCATGTTATAGGTATTGTTCGCAGCTGATCAGCCG
Source organism: Avena eriantha (assembly GCA_910589775.1). NCBI lineage: Eukaryota > Viridiplantae > Streptophyta > Magnoliopsida > Poales > Poaceae > Avena > Avena eriantha. Next base: position 331,752,348 of record OU342742.1, on the reverse strand, counting down.
GAACGTGAGCTTGTTTGGCGTACTTTTGGCACCTTTGCACGTCTTGACCAGCCGTTCGGCATCTGCCTTGGCTGTAAGCCAGAAAAAACCATGTCTGAAAGCTTTTGCCATTAAAGATTTGGCTACAGCATGGTGACCACACTCACCTTTGTTGATTTCTCTTAAGATTTCCACTCCTTCTTCCGAAGATACGCAGCGCTGAAAGGCCCTAGATACACTCCGCTTATAGAGCTTACCACTAACCATAGTATAGGCTTTTGCTCGTCGGATTATCTGCCTGCTCAGAACTTCGTCTTTGGGTAATTTGCCATCTACCAAATAATCGATGTAGGGTTGAGTCCAGCTGGGAATTACAACCATAACTGCTATTAGAGGTGAATCGGATTTGGTCAGATATTCCTCGTCCACTCCCTTTATTGAGGGAACTTTGAGGTGCTCTAAAAAGGCGCCATCCGGGACCTCTTTCCGTGAAGAGCCTATTCAAGATAGTGCATCTGCTTCCTCGTTTTCTGCTCGAGGGATGTGTTGAACCTCAAACCCTTCAAACAATTTAGATAAATCATCCATAATATCTTTATATGCTGCCATGTGTTTATTTGCATTAAAAATATTCGACACTTGCTAAGCAACAAGATCCGAATCTCCGTAACACATGAAACGTCAGATGCCAATATCTTTAGCAATCCGGATTCCATGCAGCAGTGCTTCATACTCGGCAATATTATTTGTCCATGTGAAGTGGATCTGCAACACGTATAAAAGTTTATCTCCTTGGGGGGATTTGAGCACCACGCCAGCTCCCGAGCCCCCGCGAGCCTTAGACCCATCAAAATATAGAGTCCAATATTCTGCCTCAGGGAGGGTCATATTCTCCTTCGTCTCTGTCCAATCAGCAACAAGGTCGGCAAGGATTTGGGATTTGATTGTTGTCCGAAGTTTGTACTCAATATCAAAAGCTGAGAGCTCTATGCCCCATTTGGCGACGCGTCATGTGGCATCACTGTTGTTGATTATATCTCTCATGGGAGTTGTGCTCACCACGGTAATCGGATGCTCCTGAAAATAGTGTCGTAACTTACGAGATACCAAGAACACACCATAAGCTAGCTTTTGATAGTGCGGATACCGCTGTTTCGATTCTGTCAAGACCTTGCTGACAAAGTAACTCGGACGCTACACCAAGTGTTTCGGATTTTCCTCTGGTCTCTCCACTACCATGACAATACTGACGACTTTGTTTGTCGCAGCGAGATAGAGCAACATCGGTTCCTGTGGTTCCGGCGCAGCAAGGATAGGAGCAGATGAGGGTACTTTCTTCAGGTCTTGTAGTGCAGCTTCTGCTTCGTCGGTCCACGCAAAATCCTTGGTCTTTTTCAGGAGTTTGTATAATGGTGCGACTCTTTTACCGAGCCAGCTTGCAAACCGACTGACTGCGGCAATGCAGCCAATTAGTCTTTGTACGTCTTTTAGGCGGGTTGGCCTGGAAATATTGAGTATAGCCTTGATTTTGTCTCGGTTCACCTCTATGCCTCTTTGAGACACGATGAAACCTACCAATTTTCCGCTGGGATTCCAAAGAAGCATTTCTTCGGATTAAGAATTATGTTGTATTTTTGTAGATTGGCGAACGTTTCCTCCAAGTCGGAAATTAATGTTTTCTTCGTTTTGGACATCACAGCAATATCATCCACATATGCATGTACATTGCGTCCGATTTGATCATGGAGGCAACGCTGCATTGTGCGCTGGTACGTAGCTCCTGCGTTCTTCAGCCCAAAGGGCATCGTAACAAAACAGAGGGTTCCAAAGGGGGTTATGAATGAAGTTTTGACTTTGTCAGATTCCTTCATCTGGATTTGGTGATAACCGGAATATGCGTCGAGGAAACAGAGGAGTTCTGAGCCTGCTGTAGAATCGATAACTTGATCAATCCTAGGCAGAGCAAACGGATGTTTGGGGCAAGCCTTGTTCAAGGCAGTATAATCAACACACATCCTTAAATCAGTGTTGTCCTTTTTAGGGATAATTACAGGATTGGCCGACTACTCAGTGTGGATGACCTCTTCTATAAATCCGGCTAACTCGAGCTGTGCTAGTTCCTTAGCTATTGCCTTACGCTTTTCATCGCTGAACCTTCGCAAGGACTGTTTGACGGATTTAGCGTTCGGGTTTACATTTAAAGAGTGCTCGGCAAGTTCCCTAGGTACTCCGGTCATGTCAGATGGCTGCCATGCCAAGATATCTTGATTTGCTTTGAGGAACTTGACGAGCGCGCTTTCCTATGCGCTATCTAGGCCTACACCTATTTGGGTCACCTTGGAGGGGTCATCGTCCTTCAATGGCGTATTCTTCGTCTCTTCTGATGCCTTGAATTCCGGATTCGGCTTTGTCACCTCCTTCTTCATTGCGGGCATCTCGAACGGATCTATGCTCTTCTTGATCTCCTGGTACTCCTAGGCGTGCAGCACGGCTTCAACAAAGGCGGCATTTCCATCCTCGCACTCTCGTGCTTTCTTCAGGCCTCCCCTAATGGTGATCACGCCGTTGGGACCTGGAATTTTCATCATATTGTAAATGTAACACGGACGAGCCATAAAAGCCCAGTAAGTTGGATGTCCGAATTAGCATGGTACTCGCTCTTGAACGGGACCACTTCGAAGGAAAGTGCCTCTGTCCGATAGTTCTTTGGAGTTCCAAAGGTAACATCAAAAGTGATTTCTCCCAGGGAATTTTCTTGTCTTCCTGGGACAACCCCGTGAAAGATCACAGAGCTGTGGTTCAGCTAGGTCTTTGAGATCTTCATCCGATGTAGTGTTTCGACATACAAAATATTAATATTGCTGCCACCGTCCATGAGAGTCTTGGAGAAACCATAACCGTCAATAAGTGGATTGCCGATTAAGGCGTATTTTCCTCGCCTATGCAACTTAGGCGGATGATCAGCACGGTCAAACATGATTCCCACTTCCGACCAGTCCAAGAATTGAGGGACAGCCATAACTGTTGCATTGAGCTCATGTAGAACTGCTTTCTTGACCTTTTCTGGTTGAGATCCGAGGAAGGTGACGTAACTGTCTTTCTTGGTCGAAATTTTTTTCTTCCCTTTGGCTTGGGATTTGAAGCATCAGCTTCCTCCATGTCGAATTCTTCCTTGGTCTCTTTATCCTTTTCGGGATTCTTCTTTCCCTTCTTCTGCTTAGCTTTGTAGCCAGCGGTATCATCTCTTAATGTCGTCATTAGAACGACACTCGGCGTTTGTGTGGAACGAGCCCCCATTGGCGTCTAGGTGATGCACACATTGGTTATTGGGCAATGTCGGCCCAAGAGTAGGTTTTGCCAGGATGCTGGTCTCCTCTACCTTGAACTCTTGCCGTCCCATGACCGCGTCCACGGCCACTGCCACGTCCTCCGCGTCCTCCAGACCCGAAAGTACCAGTGACCACTGCCGTTTCCGCGTTGGGTTTTTCTTCCGAGGTATTCTTGTGCTTTCGAGCTTGTTGCTTTGGTTGTTTTGCCGAGTGTGGCACAGCCAGGGCGTTGAGTGATCCCTCTGAGTCATCATCAGCATCTGCATACTTGCTCGCTGTTTCTATCATCTCTCCCAAATCAGTGACTTTGTCACACTTCAAGCGATGACGTAGTAAACCAATTGGGAGACCTGCAATGAAAGCTTCAATCGCAGTTTGGTCATTTACTCCCTCACAGGAGTTCTTGGTGTCGATCCATCGTCTGAGATACTCTTGACAAGTTTCTCCGGCTTTCTGGGTGAAACGTTGTAGGTCTCCGACCGTACAGGGCCTCCGGTATGTGCCTTCGAAATTTCGAAAGAACGCACTTTGCATGTCATACTAGTTGTGGATGGTGTTCTCCGGAAGTTCATTGAGCCATGATCATGCCATCTTACACAACATAAGTGGGAGATATCGGGTTGAGACCAGGCTGTTTTCGCCTTTGGCGATGCAGCAAGCTTGGAAGAAATCCTGTAGCCAAGTATCTGGCCGAGCTATGCCGTCATAGGCCTGAATATGTCTTGAGATAGCAAATCCTTCCGGGAATCTTGTAGCTCTTATGCGTGGTCCGAAGCATTTTGGGCCCATGTATATGTCATCGTTTTCATAGTGTCGCACCTCTATATTGGAGTTTATCTTGTGCCTTGCTTCATTTGGGGATAAAGATCGTCCTGAATGATGGCTATGGCTGCGGTGCCTTGGAGCCGGACTTCGGCTTCTGCCACCACCTCCTCCACCACGACGCCCTCCTTGAGAGCCGTTGTGATGGCTACTTGGTGGAGAGGGTGGTGCAGCTGGGTTATTTCCGGCCGATCGCTGGCCTCCATCCGGAGCGTCATTATTCCGGTTCCGGGGAGGGTCTTCATTGTGACGAGCCCCCTACCGGCTTGACTCGGCGTAGTTTCTGTTGTTCCTTCGTCCGTTACTCCCACCATCGTGGGGCTCAGCCGGACGGTTTGTAGGTCTAGGAGGTGGCATCCTTTGACGGTCCTCCTGTTGACATTTCTCTTTGTCTTCTCCCCTACGATCGTTCGACACTCGTCAGGTAGGGTTCCTCGGATACAACACATCAATTGCTTCTTGCTCGGCAGATGGAGTGACATTGCGCCAGTCACGTGCAGCTTTGTGATCATGTCCTGATGATCTAGTTCTGGAGTAGTTTTCTTCCCGTATGTCGGAATGGTGATGCTGTTCCAGAACATGCTGGGGCCTTATATCATTCCAGGCTGAGTCTGTGTGGCATTGGTCAGATTTGGAGACCACTTTTCCGCTTCCGGATTTCATAGCCCTTTGCTGTTCCAGACCCTTGGTGAGTATCTTAATTCCCAATCGAACCTGCACTGGGTCTGGATTATTTGACAGGATATCTCGTGCTGCAATAGTGTTCTGTACCGGTGTTGGATACACCAGATCTCCGTTGCTCTCGAGACGAGGCATCCCTGGGTCTCCTTCAAAGAGAACCTTGTGTACTTCCGGGAATTGATCGTCACGTGTGTGACATTTCCAGGTCTTCTGATGCTGTCGAGAGATGTACTTCTCCGCAGTTTCCATGTGTTTCTTCTCCTCCTCGATGTTTTTGGCTTCATCCAGGAGTTGTTGAAGACATGCTTCTAGGGCCTGGGCCCTTTCGTCCAGTTCTTCGGCAGTAAGTTCTGCAGCTGTAGGGATAGGTGTGGTTAATGCAGCATCGATGAGTTTACGTGCACCTTCAGTGATCACGTGTCCATCCACCGACTCTTCTTTGGGCTTGTCTGGGATAAGTGCTCCATCCGAGTCTTCCTCGTATTCCTCGGCAATCACTTCCTCTAGCAGAAGATCTTTTGTCGGGGTCTTGTTCTTCTTCTTTGCCTTCTTGGAAGCGCCGGTAGCAAAGACGGCTTTGGGTCCGTTTCCTGGAGTCAAGCTCTGATCGGTACTTTTGGACATCTGGACCTCGGGATTATCTCCAATTTCCATGTCATCTTGCGCTTTGGGAGAGTTTTCCCTGGATCCTTCATCCATGGCTTCTTCTTCCTCTACGGCTTTGGAGTTACACTCCTCTTCATACTTTGCGGAGAACTTTCGGAAACCTGCTGACGTCATTGATTCATCCGAGGATGTGAGTATGTTCGCGTTTGTTCCGATCGCCTCCAGAACTGAGTCGATGTTTTCTCCAGCATCGGCAGAGCCAGATCCGGATCCAACATACCCGACGAAGTGTGACGTGTGGGTCCTGAGGTAGTTGCGGCTTTCTTTGTGGGCTTCCTCGAAGATCCTGACGGTTTCGAGAACCTCCTCCATGCTTGCGTCTTCTAGTATCATGCGCCTCAACATATGCCTTAGGAACGGTCGATCTGTTCCGGCATTGGCAGAGCCGGAACCATGGTTGTTACTGTGCTCCACCTGGATCTCGACCTCAGTAGTCAGATCAATCTGGGATTTGACCTCACCCAGGAGATCCACTCCAGATTCGACTTGAACCGCAAGATCTGCTTCAGGTTCAGCTTTCTCCACTATCTCCGTGATTGGTGCGGGCTAGGTGGGATTAGGGTTCTGAGAACCGGAACTCTGCCGCCTCCGTGGACAAAGGGGAACCAGAAATTGCTTCTGCCTCTATCATCACCGTTGGGGTGGGTGGGGCAGGTTCAGCAAAGCCGATGTAAACATCGATCTCGCCAAAAGACATGATGGTGTAGGTGGTCACGACTTCCCTAGCTGGAATCCAAGTATCGTCGAGAATGATGAGAGGGACATCACTGGCGTAGAGGATGCGACCGATGACAATGATCTCGCCGATTCCGATTCTTGCAGATTTCGCTCGGAACACAGATCCGAAGCTCACTTGCCCCACGGTGGGTGCCAACTGTCATCGGATTGATGACAAGTACGCCATGAGGGGGTCCTCGAGGCATGCAGAAGAGAGGGGTGTGAGACGTACGGTGTTCCGGGACGGTGAGCACACAAGTTTACCCAGGTTCGAATCCTCCAGCTTTGGATGGATCCTACTCCTGCTAGCAATCCAGTAATACGGCAGAGCCAGAATATGGGTTACAAGGGTTCGCCCGTGCGAGTTGATATTGTAGACTATTGGGTGCCCTAAAGTCTCTCCTAGGACGGCTTATATAGATATCCGGCCTAGGGTTTATAGGAGAGATCTATCCGGCTACGACTAAGAGTCGGTTACAGAGTACATCTTGAACTACAAGTAACACTATGGGCCTATGTCGGTATGTCTTCTGGGCCTTCCCGTAGCCGGATTGGACTCCGTCTCTTCTCATTGACTGGGCCGCCCGTGAAGCAAAGCTCTAACCCGAAGTGGGCCACCCTGGTCAGCGAGAAACTACGAGGATACCCAGAAAGTATATCCCCAACACCTAGCGACACGGTGGGGGTCTACGGGGGCTTACTAGGGCTCCAGCTATACATGGCGATGGGGGCGATCGAACTGGTAGACGCTAGTGGTTCTAGGCATTGTCACGGTGGCTCCTAGGGTAGCTCCAATCGACGGCGCCTCTTCTCCTCTACATCGGCAAGATCTGGCAAAATTCCAGCGAACTACGGCTCGCCTTGCTCCGGGGATGGGGTGGAAGGATCAGTGGTGAGAGGGGAGTGAGATGATGTGAGGAATGAGGCTAGGGGTGGCCTCTATTTATAGTTTGATGAAGCGACCGAGCGGCATGGGCGCGGCTCATCCGTGACAACGGTACAGGCAACTAGCCGCGTGGCTGGAGGTTGGGACGGTGCATAGTCTGCTGGCGGTTATCTACAGCGTAAAGGCGCGGCTAGGAGCGGTGGCATTTGCTCGGGAGCGGGCGATGCTCTTCGCGTCAGAAGAGGCGTTTGACGCGGCGCATGGTGGCTGCGGGTCAAGCGGTGGAAAACGGGCATGTCTGGGAAGTTCCTGAGGTCGTGGCGAAGCAGTGCGCGCGAGCTGCGGTCGAGGCGCGGTGTGTGTACGCTTGTCGGGCGCGGTGCTCTGGCGCGTGCTTGGCATGGCGTAGACACTCGGGGCGTGGTGGTTCTGCGGTGGTCCAGGGCTTGCTAGCGCTTGGGGAAGGGACAGAGAGGGGTGCTAGGGTGCGGTGATCCTTCTAGGCATGGCGGGAGAGAGCGGGGCGGTCTGCTGGGAGCGGCCATGCTCGACCGATGGGCATGGCGCTCGGGGTGGCTCGGCACTGGTGCAAACAGCAATGGGGTGAGGTGCTGGGTTGCTAGTTGGGACTAGAGGGGACAAGGGGAGTGTAGTGGGGCAAAATGGTGGACAAATCTTTGATCAAGAACAGTGATTGTTAGGCAGCTAATTCTGTGATCACCAGGTGTTTGATGAAATGGCCGAACGAAATTTATATTTGAATTTTTGGCTCAAATTTGGTGGGTGATCCACACTTATGCTTGGTGATCTATGCTTGCTTGGGATTGTCAAGGTGAACTCATTTGATGTGTTTTTGAAAAAGTGGGATCTTCACATATGCATTGGATTCAATTTTCAAATGTCATTTAAATTGCTTTTCTAAAGGTTTTTGTAAGTTTGTAAAGTGGGACTTGGTACATCTTTACTTGTTCTAGCAAAGGGTAAAAATAGTTGAAAAAGTTTCTGTTAGAAATTGACTTCTAGGAACACCTAAAGTGGCCTAGTGGATTAAAATGGTCAAAATGACCATTTGGTCTTTTTATTCTTATTTGATTTCTTTTTATTTGGATTTTGTTTGTAAATGGTCTAGATGATGTGGCATTCACCTTTGAACGATTTCACAACATTTAGAACAATCAAGCATGGCATTTTCAAACAATTCTACACTATTGCAAACACACATGCATTCATTTATCATTTTAATAATAAAAAGTTCTTGTTAACCCTAAATTGGGTGATTAGGGTTTAATAACCTTGATTAAAGTTTTGGGATGTTACAAACCTTCCCCCCTTAAACAAAATCTCGTCCCGAGATTTAAAAAAACTAGGAACTAAAGAGATCGGGAAACTCAGTCCTAATGTAATCTTCTCGCTCCTAGGTGGCTTCTTCTTCGGTATGGTTGCTCCATTGGATCCTGAGAAACTTGATACTCCAGGTCCTGGTGGTTCTGAAAGCTTCTTCCAAGATAAGAATGGGCACTTCATGATACGTCAGATCCTTGTTGATATCAATGGCTCGGTTATCGATGTTCTTAGAAACTTCGGTCTTCTTTGGCACTTATAGGCATTTGCGAAGTAACGAGATGTGGAACACATTATGGATGGCTGACATATCCTCTGGAAGTTCTAGTTGATACGATACCTCTCCTCAGCGATTCAAAATCTTGAAGGGTCCAATATATCTAGGGGCTAACTTTCCTTTCAGACTGAAACATTGTGTTCCCTTCAATGGTGACACTTTGAGATATACAAAATCTCTGACATTGAAGGTCAGGTCTCTACGTCTCTTGTCAGCATAACTCTTCTGTCTGGATTGAGCGGTCTTGAGGTGCTCACAAACTTTGTGAACCTTCTCTTCGGCTTCTCGTAGGATGTTGGGTCAAAAATCTGACTCTCTCCTACTTGCGACCAATTCAAAGGGGTATGACACTTTCTTCCATACTGAGACTCAAATGGGGCCATTTGCAAACTGGCTTGATAACTGTTGTTGTATGAGAATTCTGCAAAATGCAGACAATCTTCCCACTTTGATCCATACTCTAACACACAATCTCTCAACATATCTTCTAAGATTTGGTTGACTCTTTTAGTTTGTCCATCGGTCTGCGGGTGATAAGCTGTGCTGAAATTCAACTTGGTTCCCAATCCTTCTTGGACTTTCTGCCAAAATCTCGAGATGAATTGGGTTCCTCGATCCGATACTATGGTCTTGGGGGTTCCATGCAAACTGATAATTCTAGCAATGTACAATTCTGCTAGCTTCAAACTCTAGTAGGTTGTCTTGATGGGTATAAAATGGGCTAACTTGGATAGTCTATCTACTATGGCCCAAATTGAGTCATTTCCCCTACTAAAAGTAGGCAAATCAGTGATAAAGTCTATTCTGACAGAATCCCATTTCCATTCTGGAATCTACAATGGTTGCAACAGTCCTACGGGTATTTGATGTTCTGCCTGGACTCTCTGACAGATATCACACTTGGCTATGTAGCTTCCGATTTCTCTCTTCATCTTGTGCCACCAAAATTGCTCCTTCAAATCCTGATACATCTTCGTTCCTCTAGGGTGGATAGAATAAAGAGTATCATGAGCTTCTTGCATGATAACTTGTTTCAACTCAGAATCCGCTGGTACACAGATACGTCCTTTGTACCACAAAACTCCTTCTTCTTCTTCGGTAAATCTAGGTACCTTTCATGTACCAATATGATGCTTGATTCCATCGATACTTGCATTTCCCTTCTGGGCTTCCTTGATCTGGCTAATCAAAGTGGGTTGAAGTTCAATGCTAGCTAAGAATCCGTTGCTAACTAGCTCTGTTCTAAACTGCTCCAACTCTTCATGCAAACTGGGATGGGCTTCTTTGATCATGGTGTTTAATCTACACGGCAATCTACTAAGAGCATCTGCTACCACATTGTCTTTGCCAGGGTGATAGTGAATGTCAAGGTCATAATCCTTGATTAGCTCTATCCATCTCCTTTGCCTCATATTCAGCTCCTTGTGAGTGAAAATATACTTCAAGCTCTTATGATCCGAGTAAATCTCACAGTGGTTACCCATAAGGTAATGACTCCATGTCTTCAATGCTAAAACTACAGCTGCTAGTTCAAGATCATGGGTGGGGTAGTTTTGCTCATGCTGCTTCCGTTGCCTCGACAAATATGCTATGACTTTGCCTTCTTGCATCAACACACATCCGAGACCAATCTTGCATGCATCACAATACACATCAAACGGCTTCTTGATATCTGGCATGATCAATATTGGGGCTGAAATCAATCTCTTCTTGAGTTCTTGAAAACTCGCTTCACATTTGTCCATCCATTCAAACTTCTTATCTTTCTTCAATAGTTGGGTCATTGGTCTTGCAATGCTCGAAAATCCTTCAATGAACTTGCGTTAATATCTTGCTAATTCGAGAAATGCACGGACTTGGGTTTGAGTGGTTGGGGCTTCCCATTCTTCAACATCTCTGATCTTGGCGAGATCAACAGCGACTCCTCCTGCCGACACAATATGTCCTAGGAATCCTACTTCCTTCAACCAAAACTCACATTTGATGAACTTGGCATACAATTGATTTGCTCTAAGGGTTTCAAGGACAGTTCTTAGGTGTTGCTCATGATCTTCTTCTAACTTGGAATAGATCAGAATATCGTCGATAAAAACAACGACAAACTTATCTAGAAAGTTCATAAAAATCTTATTCATGAGATTCATGAAATAAGCAGGGGCATTGGTTAATCCAAAAGACATGACCGTATACTCATACAATCCATATCTGGTAGTAAAGGCGGTCTTTGGAATATCTGTTGCACGAATCTTGAGTTGATAATAACCAGTTCTAAGATCAATCTTATAGAACACTCTGGCACCAGTCAACTGATCAAACAGAGCCTCGATCTTGGGCAGTGGGTACTTGTTCTTGATGGTGACATCATTGGCACAAATGGTTACCTCCATCTTTCTTGTCAACAAACAAAACATGTGATCTCCATGGCGATGCGCTTGGTTGAATCAAACCTTTCGCCAGCATAGCATCCAGTTGCTTCTTCAGCTCCACGAGTTCAGATGGGTTCATGCTATAAGGTCTCTGAGCTATGGGTCTAGTTCTAGGAATTAGTTCAATAATGAACTCGATATCCCGATCTGGGGGCATACCGGGTAATTCATCTAGGAATACGTCGGGGTATTCAGAGACTACTCTGACTTGGTCTATGGTGGGTAGGGCTAGACTCTTGTTGCATTTGAATTGACGGGGCGAGGTTTCAGATATATGCTCTACTGATACTCCAGAGCTACTGGTCATGGTTATGGCTTTCTTGGCACAGTCGATCAATCCTTTATGTTTCGACATCCAATCCATTCCTAGTACTACTTCCAAACTTTTGGTTCCAAGTACTATTAGATTGGCATAAAAATATATCCCATGTATTCTGATAGGTACAACCTTGCAAAATTTTCTAGCTTTGGTGGTTGAACCAGGTATTTGAACTATCATAACATGCTTCAAATTGGTTGGGTGAATCTTACTAGTGCATGCAAGGTCTTCGGTAACAAACGAGTGCGATGCTCCAGAATCAAACAACACTCTTGCTAATACTGAGTTAACAGAAAACATACCCAGCACAACATCTGGCGCTTCCTGGGATTTTTCTGCATTCATGTGGAACAGACGGCCGTTGCGGTTGAGTGAATTCCCTTGGGCAAACCTTCTTCTAGGCCGAACATGGCGTTGCTGCTGAGCTGGGGCATTCACATTGGTGGTGGCTGCAAGCTTCTTGGGAAACTCGTTGGAGTAGTGACCCTTCACTCCACATTCAAAGCAAGTAACCTGGGACTTGTCTTTGGCTGAAACAGGCACGACATTGCTTCCAGTCCTTGGGGCAGTGTTGTTTTTGTTGTTGTTGGACTTGGGCGGTGCATGATTGAAGTTGTTGGAGTTGTCGGGTTTGTTGTTGTGGTTTCCTCCAGACTTCACATTTCCTCTGCTACGGTTGGGGTAGCTTGGACGAGACATTGGGGGTCTATTGTTCTTTGGGGCATATCCTGCAGACGGGTTGGGCGATACTTCTGGGTGTTGTGGGACCCAATCCGATGCATCATCCCGTGCTTGCGGTTGTCATTGGCTTGGTTTATCTTTCCTTCCATCTGGATGGCAGAGTTGAGTAGCTCTTTGAGATCTTCAAAACGGATGTTGATTAACACTGTTTGCATCTCATCATGCAGTCCGTTCAGGAATCTCTCCTTCTTCTTGGCTTCAGTGTTGATCTCATCAGGTGCATACCTAGCGAGGTACAGAAATTTGTCACGGTATTCAACTACCGTCATCCTGCCTTGCTTCAACTCTCTTAATTCATCCCTCATTCTAGTGACTAAACCTTGCGGCACATGGGTGCGGCTAAACTTGGTCTTGAAGGCTTCCCACGTCATCACTTGACCGTGGTTCATGGTACGGGTGCTATTCCACCATGCCCTTGCATCTCCTGCCAGATATTGGGTGGCAAACAGTACTTGCTCGTTTGCATCAACTCCTACGACTTCTAGGTTGTTCTCCATGGTTTGTAACCAATCATCTACATCTAATGGGTCTTCAGACTTGCTAAAGATAGGGGGATTGGTATTCTGAAAGTTCTTGAGCTTGGATCCATGATGATCCTGATTTCCATAGCCTTGATTATTGTGGGCCATCTGAGCTATCTGTTGCAGGGTTGCTAGGTTGGCTTGGCACTCTGCTCTACTAGCTTCATGGTCAGAAACTAGCATCTGTAGAATCTGCAACATCGGGTCCTGCGATGAGCTGCTTCCTCCAGGGTTTCCAGAGTCATCTGAAGATTGAGATAGATAAAGGGGTAAGAGAGAAAGTTCTAAGGTTCATGGTTTTGTTTTCAAAAGCTTTTAGACTTTGAGTTTGACTCAGGTTTGGCAAACTAACAACTTCTCATTCATTCATTCATTCAAGCACCCAATACAAACACACACATCACAACATAAAAGGAAAACAGGTGGTTTTAAGAACCATTCTATGAGCTAAGATACAATAGGACCGATACAACTCATTCCTAAGGTAGTGATCAAGTGAATCTACTCATCATCGATCAAGTCAGAGTCATCATCATCGGTGTAGAAGTCCATGGCATCATCCTCCAGGTAGTCATCGTCATCACTGAGGTACGAGTGAAGATCTCCCTAGATGTCTTCACCTTCTTCCTCTTCTTATTTTGCTGCAAGCTGAGCTTCTTGCTCCTAGATGGTCTCCTCGAGGCTGGCCACCTTCTTGCGAAGACGAGCGATGGTGCGATCCTTCTTCTCGCGTTGCTGGCAAAGTGATTGACGATCCTTGACGAGCAGGGCGAAGGTCTGGGCCTTCTGGGCAGCAATGGCAAGGTTGTGGTTGGCGTAGGCTCGAGCATTGTCCAATTCCTTCTGCCTATCATACAGTAGGAAGTCAAGGTTCTCCACTTGGCGCTTCATCTCCGGGTGACTTGGCATCTCCAATGGCATTCCCATAGAATCACGCCTTGCATAGTGAGCAAAGTGAGTTCCCTGGATTAAGTTGATGTTTTGTGCGCAAAGACGGGTGAGAGCTTCACGCATGGCCCTAGCTAATCCATCTAGCCACTTGTTCTCTCTCAGGGTGAATTGAATCTTCTCCGAAAGGGGTGCTTCCATCTTGCCTCGAAGATCAACAACTATCAGCCATTGTAGATCTCCTCCTGGGTGATCATTGAGTTTAGCCCCAAAGAATTCCCGATGCGGGCGCTCCAAATACTCCGATAGTGCATCGAGGTCCCTCTCAAAGATCAGTTGGCCTCCATTGCCCAACTGGTAGAACTTGCAATACTAAACTTCCATCTACAAGGATTTATGATGAGTACGTTAGTGAGGTGATCAAGTGTGTCAAATTTTATGTAGTAATGTAAGAATTTTTGAGGAACATGAATTTTGAAAGAATCAAGGATAAGAGTGGGAATATGTTTTCATAAATACTCACTTCATTTGTTTTTGAATCTAAGTTTTTGTTTGGACATCCATTCTAACTAGGGTCTCCTATGGTCAGGATGGCTCTGATACCAACTTGTCAACACCTGGATTTTTAATCCTAGATGCTTGTTATGCCATACATCGCAATCCCAGGATTACAATTTTTGCGAGACATAACATGTAACAACCTCGGACCCTACTCTCTAAGTTCAATCCTGGATGAAGCGGAAGTGGTTAAAATAGTACAGTGGGGGCCCAGAGGACCGCCCACATGTAGACCCGTCGACCGTCCTAACCACTTCCAAGACATCGGGACAAGAGCGAGCGGCGTAGGCAACAGGAGAAGAGATCAAATACATACACAAGTGAGTATGTATGCAAGCTACCATACAACAGTTTTCAGAGCCATTCCATCTAAAAAAATAGAAATAATGCAACGCCATACGACAAGATCCAAATATCCTAGATAGAGATAATAGTTTAGGATAGCTCCTCATACATCAAATATCAGAGTATCAGGCGAAAGCAGAAAACAAGATCCGAGTACGGATAAGAAGCAAATCGGCATAAGATGCCACATAAATAAACACATCCCGCCCACAGATCTCATGGATCCCCATCCCCGGAATCTCTACACCGAGTGATCGTTGCCAACATCATCTGTCTCCTCCACCCAGTATCCATCTTGCAAATACACTTGTTCATCTGAATCAAACAATTTATCGTGTGAGACCCTAGGGGTACTCAGCAAGTCTTTATGCCTCTAAAGGGGACATATACCTGGGGTGACGCAATTGCAGCAAAAGATAATAACTAACAAGTCTATAGATACTCGCTAACCATCCGCCTAACCAGTGATAGACGGATGTCCATTAATTAGTAACAACAGTTATAACAGTAAAAAGTAACAGATCCATCCTCCTTCTCGCTTACCAACGAGAAGGCGGACGAACAACCCATCCATTGGCGGTTTTATTAACCATTCCATGGGTATTGCACTATTTACTAGTCAGGTATTTAGTCAGATTAAAAGCGGTACTTTAGTTATACTTGTCTATGATCGAGAAACTGTGCTCCAAGTCGTCCATAACCGCGGACACGGCTTTCAGAAAGATTTACCCTGCAGGGGTGCACAAATAGCAACACACACTCGATCAACCTCGAAAAAACCAAATCAAAACCCAACGAGGCATTCACGACAAAGCCATCGCATGATTCATAAAATATTTCAGGGGGCCACCCCATTAAGCTACCCGCAACGAAGTTGGCCGGCTCCGAGACGGACCCAAGGTTTGCGTCAATGGCTGTAAACGACTGGGAATCCGAAAATGTGACTGGGCTTGTCGATACCGCAAAAACATTCCGCATCCAAAACAGTACAGGTGCTCCACGCACAGTCTTAAATAAAATAGTAAAGCATGGCATAAGTACAGGATAGTAACAAAGCCCCAAACTACTTTGTGGTCCCAAGAAATAGAAATGAATCGAGCTCTGGCACCAGGGGGATCCATAAGGCCTCCCGGATGTGGATAGTGCAAATAAACAAGGAACAGGAATCAAGTACTCGGGGTCCTACGGGACACAAGTGAGCATCAAAAACCAAATAGCAGCTATTGCTCACCGGTGCCTCTTTCATTAGTTAGCCCATTACTACTCAGGTTAAGTTGTTTAGGTACCTCGTTATCCGTCAGACACTCACATACCCTACACATGCTGTTCTACGACTCGCATGGCTCAAACAACTCCTGTAGTAATGGCTCATGGGATGGAGGAACAAGCTTCGGTGGGGTTTAAAAGTAAAGGCTATGCAGTACTTGGGATTCAATTTAATGCAATCACGACTCAATGATGCAAGAATAAGATAGATGCAATAGGTACTATATGTATGCAAGCATGTGGTAGTGCTTGCCTGGCAGCTCAGTTGAAGCGAGAGACAGATCTGGGTAGTACTCCTGGGATTCCTGATATTTCCCCTGTTCGGTGTCTATTCGAAGAAGAATCAAACAAACAAGGGCTAACATAAATAAAGTGCACAAGCATATGAATAAAATGCGACAAGCAAACAAGCATGCCATGATGAATGATGCACAATTTACATGGCAGTAATGTAGCATGGCATGGGTGAGGTGTGGGGTACAAGAATAAACATTTTATCAAGTTTAGTCCTATTTTCCTCCCAAACTCTTGCTGTCCATTTAATATTTATATGATGCATGCTGCAATTCAGAACATGGAATGCATAGTTATAACGGGCTCGTCGCGCTGATCAATTTAGACATATTATTTGTCGAATTTGGAGTTATAGAATTGAAGTTATTAATTAATTAAGAAAAGGGCATTTTATTGTAATTTTACTTATCTCGAAAATTTAAAGTGCTCAAATAATATTTTGAATAGAATATTTGAATTCCTCATATTTTTCTGATTCAGAAACATATATTATTTGTATTATTTGGAATTAGCAATTAAAAGTTATTAAAAACAAAATTTAAATCATGTTTAAACATTTCTGAAATTGTTTTTATTTAAACAGATAAACCAGAGACTTTTTATACTCAGAGGGTAGCTAGCCACAGTCACTGACAAGCGGGCCCAAGCTGATCTGGCGCAACTGCGCGCGCCGGGGCTTTTCTCACCGCGGGGGAAGTGAGCCAGGGTGACTGATGGGTGGACCCGACGCTCGGACGGGCCCACGTGCCAGCGAGGGAGTGGGGGTTGGCCACGCGGCGAAGCTAGGGACTGCGGGTTGAGAACCGCAAAGTAGCGATGCCTTTTGTAAAGTTGACACTAAGGCTGACAGGTGGGGTCTGAGGGAGCGCGGGTTGAGGATTACAAAAACCGGGGTACCTTTTTGTAAAACGGACACAACCGCCGACAGGTGGGCCTGGGCTGGATCACGGGTTGAGCAGCAAAAAGGTTTGGGGGTTATTTGCATTGCCAACGCCCACTGTTTCTCTTCCTGACGAAACTAACGACTGGACGGTGCTCGACAGGGAACGCGCGTGGCGCGGGGGATCGAACCCGCGACCTACGGCGCGCGTGCAGCGGGGTGGAACCATTGCAGTGGGGTAGGGATGCTGGTAGGGAGCGGCTAGGCGGCAAGTTAGGCTGCTGCGAGGCATGGCGACGAGCAGATGCACCCGCTCGGCAAAAAGGCCGGCGAGACCAGGAAGAACATGCGAGAGAGGGGGTGTCTAGGAGGCACAGGGGCTCACCACGAGGTCGTGGGAGGGCTGGGATCGGGCCAGGGAGCGGCGGATCAGCGACGACGCAGACGCACCCGCCAGAGCTAGGGTTTCGATGCCGTCGGCGTGCAGCGGGTTGCAGGGGCTCCCTCCTCCTCGACGCGTGCGCAAGGGTGGTCCAGGGTTCCTCCGTGGCCTTCCTCGACACCAACTCGCCACGCCCGCCGTCGTGTATCGTCGAGAGGAGGTGGATGCCGACGGTGGCCGCCGGGGTGGATGTGGGTAGAAGGGGAGAGAGAGGATCGGCGCAGTGGTCAGGGGGAAGGTGAGGCTCGGCAGAGGAGACGTGGGGGAGTAGATAAGAAGAGGGGAGGAGAGGGAGGTGCCGTGGGGTTTGGAAGAAAAAGGTGGCCTCGGCCACCTTTTCTCCTCTCCTCCCTCGTGTGCTCGACGTGGGAAGGGCCAGGGCAGGTGGCTGCGGCTGGAGGTGGGGCCAGGGCGAGGAGAGAGGTAAGCTCAGGGGTGGGGCCGGCCTGGCAAGGAGAGAGTGAGAGAGAGAGAGGTTTGGGTAGAGCTAGGGTTGAAGGGGTGGTTAGATAGGGTTGGTGTTAGGTTAGGGGTAGCTTGGCCGGTTTTGGTTAGAGAGGGGGTAGAGGAAGAGGGTGGTGTCTCGGCATGGTGAGAGCAAGGTGGTGTGGTGAGGGTGGAGTTAGGGTTTTGGAGAGAGAGGTTAGGGTAGTGTCTTAGGGTTTAAACATGGCCAAAACAAGTCCAAGCAAGGGGGTGGAGGTGAGGAGGAGGGGTGTTTAGGGTTTTGGGCAAGGTCACACATGAGCATGCATGGATGGGGGTTGGGTAAGGATATGGTGAGAGGGAAGGTGGTGAGATTAGGGTTTTATGTGTGGCATGATCAAGTATAAGGGGAAAAGATGGATATGGGGATGATCTCACATGGTCATGCATGGAGGAGATGAGAGGTATGGAGGGCTTGATGCACATGGCAAGGAACAAGACCAAGGTGAGAAGGTCGAGAGAAAAGAGAGCTCAAAAGAGGGGATCCACTCAAAAATCCAAGAAAACCAAAGAAGGATAAGATGGTGATGCTTGTTGCATGGCCCATGCATGAGCATTAAATGCCATGTCTAATCCTGTGAAAACAAAATAAATAATCATGGCATTTATACACATGCATTCCAAAATATGAAATAAGGCCAAGCTAAAAGAATTAAAAGGATGTTCCATGTGGAGTAGATGGAGATGCTCAAATTTGAATATAATTTGGACTTGCTAGTGTGTATGTCCCACTAGGTGCTTAATAGCCTCAAAAAAAATCCATTATGAGAAAATATTCCAAAACAATCCATATGGAAGCTAGAAAAGGGGTTCCACTCACAAAGCATGCAAAGGTGGCTCCACATATCCATGATGTGAAAACAACATCATGCTTGCATGGGAGCATGTGGATCTAGAAGTGGATACATCCCAACCCACATGAGCTAGAGGTAAAACCAAAAGAAATGCAAAGCTCACATATAGTTGGATGGTGGGATTATAGGGTGGTGACAAGAAAGGTGGTGGAGTTAATAAAAGATATGCCCCCAACTCAATTTGGGCATCAAGCATTTATAAAGAACCAAATACAATGTATCAAGAGGCAAATACAATTAATAGTGCATATGAGATAAGAACCAAATGAAAAAGGGTTTTATATGATGCTCAAATGCAATGTGGCATGATGACATGAGCATGATATAATTATGATGCAACAGTTATATGTAGTAAGATAGCATATATAGAGACTAGACTAGTAGCATTGCAATTGTTAGACAATTGGGATGCTACATAACAGATTGGATATCACAGTACATCATCCATTACAAACCATAATAAGGTCTTACACAAATAAAGGATCTCATGATCCAGTCTTAATACAAACAAGCAACGGAATAAATAGCGTAGCGGTGGACTCCATCTTCAGTGTCATAGGTAATGCTGACGATGGGAGATGATCCTAGTTGTCATAGCCGTCCTGCTGTCCATCTTTAGGGTAGTCCTCCTCATAGTCTAGCCATGGGAATAGCCAGGGATGAAGCCATGAGTACTCTTTAAGTGCTCGCAAACTATCACTAACAAGTAAGGTAGTTCTAGTAGGAATGCTAAATTCTAAGTTTATTTGCAAAAGCTAATTTGAAACCTAAGCTGAGTTCAGAAGTAAAGAAAGCTAATTTAATGTTCTAGATCACTTAAGTGGGAAAATAGTTTTCATATTCACAACCCTGTTGTGGTCAAGCCAAAGTCACCATTCATTTCACAAGTCATTTTGAAAACATTTGACGACGGAACAGTATGGCCACTCCAACTGTCCATGACCGCAGACGCGGCTATTCGAATAGTTTGACACTCTACAAAGGTGGTACACTTTCACCACAAAATTCGATACATCCATTAGGGATAACCCTGAATCATCATACTTAGTATGCGGATAATCAATCATAACCTTTCAATTACACACCCTAGTATAGGCACCTCTCCTATGAGCTTGGCCTCCCAGCCATGGCCATCTGCCATCCTGGGCACTGCATAGGTGGACAACATCAAGAGGTAGCCTCAACTCAAACCTCTTCCTCGAGGGAACCCATACTAATGCATATAAACTTCCGGCTAAGCCTTACCCAATTCAGGTATTTGTGGTTGTATGATAAAATTGGAATGGTATCGCATCCGAACCCAACCATCAGTTTTTATAAAGGGCTAAGGCTCATGCTTCAACATTTTCATCATCATAAACCATTTGTGTTTCTCAACACATGTCAAATCATCTCAATAGAATGAAGCATCATTCCTAGGTTTTCATAATCAATTTCACCAAGTATTCCCATCTAAAGTGATCAAGTTTTATGCTTAGCACTAGCCACTAAGGTTAAGAGTGTTCACTAAAGAGGGGTGCTAATCTTCAATCTCATGCCATAGAATGACATCTAAGTATAACTAGATAGGCCAAGTTTTATACTCTTTATGCTATCTATACTAAAAGTAAAGCACTTTCGTAAAGTAAACGAAAGTAAAGATTGCAAGTAAAACTTGGGATTGGTATAATTCAAAAGTATAACCAAGCATGCCTAATGCATATTTCTTAGGTCATCTTGCATCTAGTGATGGCTTGCAAGTATTAGCTTGCCAATAATAGCTTCCCTTGGTAGGTGTAGTGGTTGAAATTCTCCTCGTCTTCTTTGGGGTAGAACTCCTCCTCCTCGTAGACTTGGTCGGTACTATCGTCTATAAATAAATACGGGATACACAATCACCAAACAATACTTAACTAGTATATTTAGCACACTAAGGCACATACTTGATGATCTAGCATCATCATAATCATCACAAGATTTAAAGAACTAATTTCATTATTTTATTTGAGAAAAGTAATTTCTACTCAATGATAATTATTAAGATTTAATATTCTCAAAATAGAATATGGGATCATGTGGACACATGTCATCACCACACTTTCTAATACATGGGAATGTGATTTAAAGGGTTGGTCACATTTTATAAAGTTTAAGATTATTATTTAAATGATTTAAAGTGACTAAAAATGCCCTAATAGCATTACTTTGGTACTAGTCCAAAGTCACTGCAGGCAATCCTATATATTTTTACATATTCAGAAAGGTATGGTCAAATTTGATTTTTGAGAGTTGGACTCAACTCAAAAGCTATTATGGTTGATTTTTAAAAAATGTTTGAATGCAGAAAAGTCTATGTCTTGTTATTTTTTCTATATGTGGTCTCTAACTCCAATTGATTTAAATCCAACGGTCTTGGCTAGATATTTTAATTATCTTTCTAAAAAAATTGAATCATGCATTTTGGTTAAGTGAAACTCTCTAAATTGAATTTTGAATAAGTGGACAGAATCTAGTTTAAACCTAAATGGAAAAACATTTATTTGAATCGGTGGGATAGCGCGGGAAAACTAACGGGCCGGCCTTGTGGCGCTCCTCGTTGCAGAGGGCTACTGACAGGCTGGTTCGGCATGTCAGCGGCACATCTAACGCGAAGCGGTATAGGGAAATCTCAGTGCTATGATTAGACGACGATCTAACAATTGTGGTTCGTCATCTTCGGTGAACAGTTCTCTAGCGAGGATAAACCCTAGCGGCACAGTGGGGGTCTACGGGGGCTTACCAGGGCTCCAGCTAGACAGGACGATGGGGGCAATTGAACTGGTAGACGCCGGTGGTTCTAGGTGTGGTCGTGGTGGCTCCTGGGGCAGCTCCAATCGACGGTGCCTCTTCACCTCTGCAGCCGCAAGCTCCAACAAAATCCCGGCGAACTACGGCTCGCCTTGCTCCGGGGATGGGGTGGAAGGATCAGTGGTGAGAGGGGAGTGAGATGATGTGAGGAATGAGGCTGGAGGTGGCCTCTATTTATAGTTTGACGAAGCGACCGAGCGACGTGGGCGCAGCTCATCGGTGGCGACGGTACAGGCAGCTAGCGGCGTGGCTGGAGGTTGGGAACGGTGCGCGGTCTGCTGGCGGTTATCTACAGCGTAATGGCGCAGCTAGGGGCGGTGGCATTTGGTCGGGAGCGGGCGATGCTCTGCGTGGCAGAAGCGGCATTCAACGCGGCGCACGGTGGCTGTGGGTCAAGCGGCGACGAACGGGCATGTCTGGGCGGTTCCTGAGGTCATGGCGAAGCAGCGAACGCGAGCTGCGGTCGAGGCGCGGCATGTGCACGCTTGTGTTTCTGCGGTGGTCTAGGGCTTGGCAGCGCTTGGGGAAGGGACATAGAGAGGCAGTAGGGTGCGGCGATCCTAATAGGCATGGCGGGAGAGAGCATGGCGGTCTGCTGGGAGCGGTCCATGCTCGACCGGCGGGCATGGCGCTCGGGGTGGCTCGGCACTGGTGCAAACAGCAATGGGGTGAGGTGCTGGGGTGCTGGTTGGGACTAGAGGGGACAAGGGGAGTGTAGTGGGGCAAAATGGTGGACAAAGCATTGATCAAGAACAGTGATTATTAGGGAGCTAATTATGTGATCACCAAGTTTTGATGAAATGGCCGAAAGAAATTTATATTTGAATTTTTGGCTCAAATTTGGTGGGTGATCTGATGCTCGCTTGGGATTGTCAAGGTGAACTCATTTGATGTGTTTTTGAAAAAGTGGGATCTTCACATATGCATTGGATTCAATTTTCAACTATCATTTAAATTGCTTTTCTAAAGGTTTTTGTAAGTTTGTAAAGTGGGCCTTGGTACATCTTTACTTGGTCTAGCAAGGGGTAAAAAGAGTTGAAAAAGTTCCTGTTAGAAATTGACTTCTAGGAACACCTAAAGTGGCCTAGTGGATTAAAATGGTCAAAATGACCATTTGGTCTTTTTATTCTTATTTGATTTCTTTTTCTTTGGATTTTGTTTGTAAATGGTCTAGATGATGTGGCATTCACCTTTGAACCGTTTCACAACATTTAGAACAATCAAGCATGGCATTTTCAAACAATTCTACACTAATGCAAACACACATGCATTCATTTATCATTTTAATAATAAAAAGTTTTTGTTAACCCTAAATTAGGTGATTAGGATTTAATGACCTTGATTAAAGTTTTGGGATGTTACAGTAGCGTGCTTGAATAATGTTCATATTGGGTAATTCGTATTGTAGTGCTTGAGAGGCTTGCTAAGATAAGTGAGAATATGCTCACATGAGCAAGAAATCTCTGTTAATATAATGAGGTAGTGTACAGAGGGAGTGACTTGTTGTGGTTGGCAGTTGTAAGATTTCAAAGACATATGTTTAATACATGGTATATGTTTGAGTAATTCTTGGTTTTTCTTGGATCTTCTTGATTGATTAAATATGTATATGAAACTTGACTTGGTGTGCCAATGCATGTGCATCATCAAGTTATTACTTGATGTTATAGACCTAGATACAAAAGGGAATTCGTGTAAGGGAATGATGAGTTTCGAAGATCAAGATGAAGACTACAAGAAGAAGGAAGCCAAATATAAGGAGTATCAACACTATTTTGAAGGAGGGATTAATCACAACTCATTATGAGCTGGCAATAAGAAGGATAATTAGTACCAAAAAAGAGTGTGGAACAACTTAAGGAATAAATTTAAGTCACTTAAAATGGGTGATGTTGCTTAAAAGCTACTGAAGTAGTTGTACTAAAATCATGAAAGTATCATGGATTAGTGCAAAGAAGAAGTTATGGAACAAATGTGATATTCAAGCTCTAACAACTCAGAGAGAATACTAACAAGAAGTATAAAGTTCATAGGGTAATCCATACATCTAGAAGGATCTGCAGCTGGTATCCGTAGCTAGTATCCTAGCGGTTTAGCTAGACCAGCCATCTTGTAAGGTTTAAAGAGCATAAAACTTGGCCTAAGTTAAAGAGAACATAAATAAGTATTAAATTAAAGGTCGTCTTTCAAGACATTTTCACAACATCGGATTTGTCGGTGAAAAATACTGTCCAGAAGGTTAAGATTAAGACCAATAATATTGGAAGATTCATTTCGGAGATCCACAATTATGGGGATATACCGCGGATTTCGTGAGACCTTCCAGAGGTAAAGTATAAGCTAGACAGAGACTGATACCCTAACTATTGAATTAATGGGTATTATAGATGAAGATTAAAGACCATTAGAAAACCCCAAGGGGGAGAGTAAACAATAAACACTGGAGTGTTGTTGTCTAACTTTTGGACTAAAGGTTGTAGAAGAAGTACAAAGCTATGATGAGGTTAAGCCTTATTCTCATAAGGCTATAAGAAGCCATCATTATAAAGTATTTCCGAGAGTATGTTCGGGTGAAAGATCGAAGGAGATATAATAGATTAAACCTAGTGGACCAGTTCTAAAAGAAACAACTCATAGGTTGTTCTTAAGAAGGAGTAGAGCCTACTAAAATAGTTTAGTGTATAGTAATAGGAAAGCCTGATTGGAATGGACTAAGTGTGTCCCAAACCAATCCTAAATAAAACTTTAAATACATAACCCATGGGATTGAAGTAGAAGCAGTTATGTTACATATTGGAAGCGACAATTGGAAATTGCCAAGTATGAAGGGAAATGATCTGGATACGGGATACCAAAATTATCCCCAATTGTGATCACAATGGATTTTGAGAAATGTCATGATCAATACAAGTCAATACCTCATTCCAAAACGAGAGAGAGTACGAACTTTGGGGATGAAGTTTATTTTAAGGGGGAGAGTCTATAATATCCCAACATTAGAGCTTAGAAATAAGCTGAGATGAGGTGTGTGCTTGCACTCATACATAGAAAATATGGGAAATTTTCGCGCAGAACTAAAAGAACCGTCGAGGGATTAAGGTATCTCTCATACTAGTGGGAACATCAGTACAGGTGCGACAGATTTCGACATGACCTCTACTGTAATTTTGTGTTTGGGAGACAATTCAATTCATATTTGAAATTGAGATTTGAATTTCAAATTTGAATAACTTGGAATTTAGAATACTCCAATGATAAGTAAAGAATAATTAAAGAATAAAGTAATAACAAGAAATGGAATAGGAAATTGCAATTACATAAATACAAGGAAAGGAGAATACAAAGAAAATAATCTTTCTTAAATCATACCATATTACAATATCTTCACACTTTTGAATAAAAAGGAAATTACAAATAAATAATGGTATTCCTCATACTATAGGAGTACAAATAAGTAATAAGTCTTGTAAAATAAAAATTGAAATTATTACAACATATCGGGAATAATAGAATGGAATAGAAAAGAATAACTTTATACAAATATTATAATTGACCCAAATAGAAAAGAAAGAATACAATAGTATAAAGGAAAAGTCTAGACTAAATTTCCTATCAACGTCTTTTATCTTCCTGATCTTTTCTTCTTCACTTTAATCCCTGTAACACAGAATAAAAAAATAGACAAACAGATGATAAAATAAAAGGGTTAGTTTTGGAGTTAGATTACTCTCAGATTGAGCATACAAGTGATATGCCAAACTCATCATTGAGTATATGAATAAAGGGCCAAATTAGTACTTGTTCTTATCAGTAAAGAATTGCCTCAGTACAACCTCATTGGCCTAAGAAAGGGGCAAATTTCACCAACACAGTAACTAGTAAAAGGGTAACAGGTGAAGATACTTTCACTTGAACTGATCCACACGACCAGACCACATAGACATACATCTCAGTCACCAAAATGCATGGGGTGTGCTGTCAAGACAGCAGTAGCAGTGCAAGCACTCTAATAGAGCACTCAGTCGAAGCATAGCCATAGGCAAACCATTTCTCTTTCTCAAGCACACACTCAGAACACATTGAGCTTGCCAAAACCTTAACAAAACCACTAGCCAGTTTACCAAATCAACCACCAGTTCACCACAAGATGGTAACATAAGGAGGAGGTGGAGCAGGTGGATAGCAAGGCCAGGTACAAGATCACAGGAGCAGCACGAGGAGGTGCAGAGTCAGATCAAGCTAGCAAGCACAAGTTCATAAGATCAAGCCAGCAAGCAACACCACAACCTCACCAGCCATCAAGTTGTGTGATGAGTACACATAAAACCATCACATGATCAAATCATCCTAGATTAAATAGAGCATGTGTTGTTTTATATGATCTTCTCAAAAAAACACCCAAGTGATGTGTATATCCATCCTAGAAGAAAGACAAAAAGCCAATGAGAAATCTTTACAAGTCACTACCAAGATCTCAGCCTTTGCATCACTAATCTGGGAGAGAAATCCCTAGTTCCTTAACTAGATATCTGGATACACAAGCATCTTGAATAAACATTTCTGGGCACATCCTATGGATGGTAGCACCTCAAAGATGACATAGTTTAAAACTTTATCTTAAACAGTAAGGATCTACCTTATTATTCTTACAACGGTCTACCAAAGTGAATTCCACAAACACTGTAGGACTGGTACCTAGAGGTATCCATCACAAATCATCAAAGGAGTAAAGCAGCAGGTGAAAACAGCTACTTCTCTGTAGATTTGCCTTAGACCAACATCACAGGCTAGTTTGCCCAATAAAATGTTCTACAACTCTTAGGTACAATAAAACCCAAATAGAAAATAGTGTAGTATCTGGATGAACCAGTGTACCACTCAAATGAGGGTGTCACAAGGGCCTATCCTAACCAAGTAGTTTCTACCAGGGATTCCATAATACAGTGCTTGCAATAGAACACCGAATCATTTTCCTAAAATAGCAAGTAGGAATTATATTTTGACACCTTTGTATTCTATCGTCTGCAAGTGTCAGAAAGTAATTGGATTAAATATCTAACTCCACTTCTTCCATCCCAAAGCATATCAATAATAACCAGAGAATTAATCTCAAGCTAGATCATAGACATAATATAAGTCAGTAAGTAAAAGTTTAGTTAACAGCTTACTGACATAATTAGCTATCAACCCCAAGAACCACAGTATATCAGTGAATCATACACAGCCAGATTCAGTAGGAAACCACCTTATATAAGCATGGCATAAAGGGATGAACCCGAGCACAGAGAGATAAGCCCTAGTGCCATGGACATATGTTATTAGGATTCATACATGGTTAGCACTCAGAGAGAAGCAAGGTAAGCCAGGGAATCAGAGAGGGAGAGAAGAGGAACTCACCTGTGGTCCTCGCTATAGATAGAAGAGGAAGCAGAGTCACCGGCGAGCGCACACGGTGGCACGGGGAGCACTACAACCCGCGCCAAGCCATGGCACGGCGGTCACAGCCAGACGGGCAGCGGCGGAGGCACCATAGGACCGCCAGAAGCACATCACAACACCACAGGGGCGGTGAAACTCCACAGCACTGACAACCCCAAACCCTAGGGTTCAGGATGGAGTCAGCCTAGACACGAGAGAGGTTTGCAGACAAATCCAATAGGGCCAGACGGCGGAGCGGTGCAGGCTACCTCGCCATGCACCACGGCGACGGCCGGGGAGGCCCAGGGCGGTGGTAATCAAGCGGTAGCGGCGTCGGCAACACCACGCCGCGACAGGTTGAGGAAGAACACGAGAGGGCGAGAGGAGTGAGGGGTGCGTGCTGGGCCGGTCTGGTCTAGTACCCCTCACTAGAGAGGGTTTGACCTGCCGGGTTGGGCCGGGTCAGGGCTGGGCCAGCCCAATGGGCTAGGTCTAGTTTTAAAAGGAAAAATCTAATTAAATTGTCCAATGACTAAAATACCCCTAGGACTTAAATGGCTTTAAAAAAATACTAAAAATATACATAAAATATCAATGGACTCATAGATATGTCCTTTATTTAAGAAAAATAGCAAATGGAATTTTAGGTAATTAAATTTAAAATTATTATTATTTCAGGTATATATTCCTTTGGATTTTTATAAAAATATATCAAACACATAAAATTGAATAAAATTCATTTCTACAATTTTAAAAGGGAGTGCTATTATAGAAAAATGCTAGTTTATATTTCTTTGAAAGGTAAATTTAATTTGATAAAAATAAAGTCTTATTTCCTTAAAGGATTTTTAGTTGAATATTAAAAAGAGTTAAAAACTAAATATTCAATTTTAAAATCTTAAAATAATACTAGTCATTATAAAAAATATTAAATGTAATATTTATGAAAAATCCAAAGACTTTAGGTAATACTTTTCTTTTTAATTAAAGAAAATAGCAAACTTTTACTAAGAGGGTATACCAACCAAATAACCAAATAATAAACCTTACTTGTTCAAGTTAGATAAAAGACAAATAAATGTTAAGGACACTAAAACTCTAATTAAAAGTTAAAAATAAGGAAAAGGTCCTAAAAAATAAAAGATCATTTTTGCATAAGAAAATAAATCTACTATTTTACAAAAATACTAACTTAAATTCTTTTACAAATAAAACTTGGAACAAGTAGTCAAGGACATTTAATCATTTATAATGAATTTTGTAAACAAAATAATACTTAAAAATAAATAAAAATCATTTTTAAGATAATAAATAAATATACTTTATTAGAAAAATACGCCATCTATTATTCCAATGGGTTCCAAGATTTTAAAGTAATAATCCCTATCTATTTCATAAAATACCTATTTTGTAAATTCTATAAAAACATCTCTTAAATAATAATAATCACAACTCTATATATAACACCTTAAATCCCTAATAATTAAATACTAAGTCCAAAACTATAACCTGGATCTATAATAAAACTTAAGTGTAACTTATTAACCTTACAAAACTCTTTTAAAATCATAAGTCCAATCTAAACCAACAATTTTAAGTAAAATTTTGAACATCATAAAAGTGAATGCTATTTATCTCTTAATTATTCTTAAACATGATTCTAGCTCTAATAAATTATTCAAATCATCTAAATTACTTTCTTTAATAAGACAAACTATATTCATAAAAACAAATCACATTTAAACTCATCGTTCACTTAAGCTGGAAGTGAATGATCCTATACTTACAAACATGATTATTGGAAAGCTTAAAGCTTATTAATACTTTTACACACATCACACCCTAGATTTAATTATGTTTTTATAGTTACCTTTTGTCTAATCCAGATTAAATCATAAGGCATCTCAAATCCAAACTTATCGAACAAATGCAAATGACATCGATCACATTCTAATAACCATAAAGATTGGTTAATCCTTATCAAAGAAACCTTTTCTTCAAAAGTTATTCGTTTTTCCACTTCAAACAACAATCTCGTAATAAGTTCTTCAGCTCTTATCAATCTAAAACATAAACTTCCATAATAGTTGCATGATATCAAATAACTCTAATCATGTGTTGTTATACTTACTTTGAATCATACATGTTAGCATGAAGTTCCTTATATTTATATATTTATTTAAGTAAACTTACAGACAAACTAAATCTTTAAGAAATCACTCAAACTTTACCTATTCACCATATTGAATATTACTTCAGGGTTTTCCAAACTGCATTACATTACTTATGCATCACAACATATTACTTCTTTAAACATTGGTCCTTACCGGACCAATGATGTTGTTTACAGAATTTGGATATTCTATTATCTTGAAGACCGTGAGTGCATAATCTTGCAATCACAAAAGGCAAGTTCACAACTTGCTCATGTCCTTTGATTAATTTTCTATCAAACGCTTGTAACTCAAATGTTGTCATCACCTACTTTTCAAAAAGGACAGAAAATACTATTTTCATAATAATATGATTATAGATTACTTAGCAAATTGTAATAATCTATTGATATAGTTCCAGTGGTAAAGAAACATAAGATCTAGGACTTAACAACCAATGTCGCTAGTGATTCTAGCGTCGTATAATACGCGTTAGCCATGAGATTTGGAATGGGAAGGTGAAGTCAGTTGTATCTTCTTCCTCTCGCATGCATCCGGATGGCCAGGTCGTGGCTGTAATCCTCATAGCGTGCATTTATTGGTAATTCGTAGAGGATATGCAGCATATGGGTGGGAGCCCTCAACGTCCCCCGATAGTTCTGGCATCTGACGGTCTGTACTAACCATTGTCGTAATTCAATATGTGGGCATGGTGTACACCAAGGGGACATGCGGGGTCGCGAAGGGGGCAGTGATTAGCTTGGATCATCTACTGGGCCCCTGATACGTCCAAAACGTATCTACTTTCCCGAACACTTTTGCTATTGTTTTTCCTCTAAACTTGTTTGATTTGGATACAACTAACACGGATTGACACTATTTTCAACAGAATTACCTTGGTGTCTAGTTTTTGTGCAGAAAATCAACTATCAGGAAAAATCTCGAAAAATATGCCAAAATTCCTATTTCACCAGAAGACTCACGGAGCTAGAAGACGAGACGGAGTAGGGCCACGAGGGGCCCACACCACCTGGCCGCGTGGGCTAGGCCAGGCCGCGCCTGGGGGTGGTGTGGCCACCTTGGCCTCCCTCTTTGCCTATAAGTTGCCTCTTGACCTAAAAACCAAGGGGGTTTCACGTTTATCCAGAAAGAGTTCCGATGCGCCGCCACCACTAGATTCCGCGATTCGGAACCAGAAACTATGTTCTGGCACCCTGCCGGGACGGGGAATTGGAGGAGATCATCGCAATCGTCATCACCATCGCTTCTCCATCGACCATCCATGTTTCCCCCATCTATGAGTGAATAATCCCCCGCTGTAGGCTATGGGGATGGTAGGGATTGGATGAGATCGTTCATGTAATGGCATCAGATTGTTAGGGCATGGTGCCTAGTATCTATTATTAGTGCTTTTTGACTTTGTTGCAACTTGTCATGCTTAATGCTTGTCACTAGGGCCCGAGTGCCATGATTTCAGATCTGAACATGTTATTGATTCATTATGATAGTATTGTTTATGGTCTTACCTGCAAGTTGTGTACACACGTTGTTGCCTAGAACCAAAGGCCCCAAAGTGACAGAAATCGGGATAACCGGAGGGAATGGCTTTGATGTGAGGATCACAAGTATTCACGGAGTGTTAATGATTTGCTCCGGTGCTCTATTAAAAGGAGCACCTTAATTGCCAGTAGTTCCCTTGAGGCCCCGCTGTAAATGGGCTGGCAGGATAAAAGATGTTGTGCAAGTTCTCATTGCGAGCACGTATGACGATATATGGAACACATGCCTATGATTATCTAGTACTTGGATGCTTTATCTTATTTATCTGCAAATGCCCTATGTCTTGATTGCCATATGAATTGTCTTGTCAATGCAACGCCCGTCCATCCATCCCTATGCCTACCGCCCTTTAATCCTACTATTTGCTCCAATTGCTACTATCGTCTTTACTTTTAATACTGATATTACTTTACTATTGCTACTACCAAACTGTTGCTACTGATAAACTGCTGTGAGCAAGATTGTTTCTAGGTGCAGCTGAATTGACAACTCAGTTGTTAAGGATTATATATATTCTTTGGCTCCCCTTGTGTCGAATCAATAAATTGGTTATCACTTCCCTCGAAAATACTGCGATACACCCCCTATACTTGTGGGTCATCAAGACTATTTTCTGGCGCCGTTGCTGGGGAGCATAGCTTTATTTCTCAAGTTCACTTGGAATCACTATTGTTCACTGCCATCCATCCATCATGGGTAAGTCTCGTGATGGCAAGGTTCCTATTTTACCATCCACTACATGAAGAGGTACGGTTCTAAACACCTCTGTTGCTCTTGATTCACCATCTGTTATGAGTAAGCTCCTTACACCACCTCATACACATGCTACACACACTGCTACTACTGCTGAATCTGAAAAGTCTGATACTTATGATGTTTCTTCTACTGTGATTGATAAGAGTGGTTCATTAGGTGCTTTCCTAGATGCTACGATTGCTAGAACTATAGCTGGAAATACTGAAACTCCTAATGAGGACACTACTACACATGTTAGTTCACCTGAGTCTAGAGAGAGCTATGATATTGAAGACGGTTATATTGAGATGACCGATGAATTTACTAAAGAATGTCAAAACACCCATGATAGGAGTACTATTAAGAGTCTCCTGAGAGGCATACTATAAAACCCAAATTGTCCCCTAATGCTAAGTTTGTTGCATCTCCCATAAACATTAAAGATAAGCATTATAATTTCTCTCTTGATCTATCTTACATGGCTATTGTTGAGAAAGAACCTTTTTGTGGGAGTAAGAATGAAAGTGCGGTAGCACACATGACTAAACTTTCTACCATCAGTGGCTTGTTTTCTGATGATATTAAGATGCACACCTACTTTGTTGCTAAAATTTTCCCTTTTTCACTGAAAGGAGAAGCAAAAACTTGGTTTAATAATTTACCTCCTGGATCTATTGATAGCCCTGATTGCTTGATTAGTACTTTCCTGCAAAAATATTTTCCTCCTAGTGCTAGACATGTTATTTTGTAGGAACTTTTTGATTTTAAACAGGCAGAAAAAGAGATATTGCCTGAATCATGGGAAAGCTTTTGTGCTTTGATTCATGCACAGGCTGGATGTCCATTACCTAAGAATGAGCTTCTTGATATATTTTACTGGACTAACTGAAGAATCTAGGACATACCTGGATAGTTCTGCTGATTGCGTTTTCAGGAATAGGACTCCCAAGGCAGCTGAGGAATTAATGGCAAAAATAAGCAAGAATTATGAAGACTGGACTCCTCCTGAACCAACTATCCCTACGCCTACACCAACATCAAAGAAGAGGGGAGTTATTGAACTAAATGATGAAGTGATGAAGGAAGCTAAGAAATGTCTTAAGGAGAAGGGAATTAAAGCTGCAGATGTCAAGAATTTACCTCCTATAGAAGAATTATGTAAGCCAATTCCCCACTCATCCACTATTTAGGTACACTCTCTCCAACGTTTTTATGAAGGTGATATCCCTTACTCTAAACCTCCTGATCAATGCTTAGAACAATTCGATATTTTTATTGTTAAGCAAGATAATTTTAATAAAAGGGTGCAAAATCATTTAATGGAAAACTCTAGAGCTATTGTTTAGTTAAAAGATATTGTGGAAAGAACCTCTAATGATGTTAAAATGCTTGTTAAACGTTTTCAAATGGTTCAAACTCAAATTGATCAGCTTATTAAAGTACAAAAAGACTTGCTAGTTAATACTGCTAAAGAAAAACATGCTTATGAAATTAGAACTAGAAGTGGTGCTGCTACCCAGGATCCTCTATATCCTGAGGGGCATCCTAAAAGAATTGAGCAGGATTCTCAACAAGCTGAAAATAGTGGTACTACTCGTAAGAAAAGAAAAAAGAAACATAAAACCATTGTAGAACCTTCTGAGCCTGCTATAGATCCCAATAGTATATTTTTCTCTGATGCTGAAACTGAAAGTGGTAATGAAGAAAATGATGCTCCTGATAAAGAAAAAATTGAAGGAGAACCTGTAAAGCACACTAAGAATACTAAATACACTAAGGAAGATTTTGTTGCTAAGAAACATGGTAGTGAAAGAGAGCCTTGGGTCCAAAAACCTATGCGTTTCCCTAATAAGAATTACATGTCAAAGGAAGATGAACACTATAATAAGTTTTGTGAGTGGATGAAACCTTTATTCTTGCAAATTCCTTTGACTGATGCTATTAAATTGCCTCCTTATTCAAAGTATATGAAGGATATTGTCTCGAATAAAAGGAAGATCCCTAATGAAGAAATTTCTACTTTGCTTGCAAATTATTCCTTTAATGGTAAGGTTCCAAAGAAACTTGGAGACCCAAGGATTCCACTATTCCTTTCTCTATTAAAAATAGGTATGTTAGAAATGCTTTGTGTGATTTGGGAGCAGGAGTTAGTGTTATGCCTTTCTCTCTCTATAAGAGAATTCAACTTGAAAAATTAATACCAACGGATATATCTTTGTAAATGGCTGATAAATCTACTACTATTCATGTTGGTATATGTGAGGATGTACCTGTTCAAGTGGCTCATACTTGCTTGATATTAACTGATTTTGTTGTGCTTGAAATGCCTAAAGATGATAATATGTCTATTATTCTTGGGATACCCTTTCTTAATACTGTAGGAGCTGTTATTAATTGTAATTAAGGAAAGGTGACTTTTAATGTTAATGACAAGGAGCATACTCTCTATGTCCCCAAGAAGATTCATAGGACTTATGATTTGAATTCAATTGAACATGTTGAGGGCATTCAAGTTGGAGAAATATATTGTCCCATACCAAGAGAAAAATACGAAACTATTATGATTGGGACCATTGCTATCAAGGTTGAGGTAACATAATCATAAGTAGAATACAAAGTTTTGTTTCATATGAATTGTTTTGGTAACAAGAACTGATCAACCTTGTTAACAAAGGGATTTTAATGAACGAAATAATGTTTTCACCATGATTATCTCCGCTTACATCTAGTTTATCTATTTTAGCTTTTTCTTTCGTTTAGTTTACTTTTTTGTTGTTAGTTGCTTTCATATTAGATGTCTTAGAAGTTCTGAAGTTTTAGCTTTGTTTAGCTGTTGCATCATTCTAGAAACCTTTTTCGTCAGAAAATCATTCATCTATACCTGAAAATTGTTCAAAAATAAAGTGTCTCAAAAAATTCTACAAAATTCATATTAAATTTTTACGTGAAAAAAGGGGCAGAGAAGTGCCTGGAGAGTACCAGGGGGCCCACCAGGCAGGCACACCACCTGGTGGCGCGGCCAGCCCAGGGGCGCGCCTGGCCATGGTGTGGGCCACCCCTGGCCCTCCACTCACTCTCTCACTTGCCACTGCTTCCTCTCTCCTGAGAAAACACCAGCTCTTTGCTCGAAATCGCATTCTTGTTGTTCTTTCCCATGGTTTTTCAATCTCCTTGCTCATCCCATCTTTGCTGCTGAAATTTGGAACATTTGTGCTCTAGTATGTGACTCCTCCGCTTGTCCAAGTAGATTTGTGTTTAGTGGATTATATCTTGAGTATTTTGCTGCTATAGGTGACATGTTATGAGATCTTGTAAGCTTGTTCAATGCTTAGAGATATTGTTTTGATGCATGTTTAGGCCTCTTACAAGTACCCATGAGTAGTGCCTTTCATTATATATTCACTTTGCAATCACTTGTGTAATGGATGTTTAAATTTTAGAATATCAAAGATGAACATCCACACCTTTGGAGAAATATTTGAGAGGGACACACCTAGGAGGTCAAGGACCTCAAGATCAGCCTCTCAGTTTAGGCCTTCATACAATGAAGATCGCATTGCACCATGCTTTGGCAATGAAGGAGATGAGAGGGATGCTCACCCATCTACTTTTCCTTGTTATACCTTCTTGCAAGCTGCAGGGATCCTCGATGATTTCTTACTATTGGTTCAGAGGGTCGGTTTGACCTCATACATGGAAGATGAGAGTGAGCAATATGCCGTGCTCACCAAAACTTTTGTTGAGAGTTTCGTTTCCACTAACACCCCCTATCAGTCAACTGTTTCTTTCAGAATTTATAATTTTCCGTTTACCGTGCCATTGGAAAGATTTTGCAGCATTATAGGTATAGGCATGACGGGGACCGTGAAGAAGATCCAAGGGCGACCCGCTGATTTGCTGGAACTCTACCGAAGCGTGACAAATGGCGATGACCGTGTAGCTTAGCGCGGGAAGATAAGAAACATCCAACTCCCAACTCTTAGATACTTTGCTTATTATCTTTCTACTAGCATTCTTGGTAGGGAGAATACAAGTACTATCTCCAATTATCATTTAGCCTTCCTCACTGCTACACTTAATAATGATACTCAGTACAATCTCGGCTCTCTCATTGCTCACCGCCTAGCTGCTAGGGGACCTATTTATGGGGGCATTACTGCTTCATGTATGGTCACTGCATTAGAGATTTCTGTGGATCCTAATGATACTATATCGGCACCACAAAGGCTTGATCTTGCTGCCATGAAAACACATCGCTTCGTCACTCCTGACTCTGATATGGACAGTTTACTATATAGGATGTTGTTTACTGACGGGGATGAAAGGGAGATTCCTTTGCCGCAATCTACTTTGTTCAGTGTTCATAGGAGGTTGTGGTCATGCTCCAAGGAGGAGGTGGACGAGCAGCTCCGCTTGCTTGGCTTCCACAGATACCACCAGGAGGATGTGCCTTCTTACGACTACTCTGTGCACTATGGTGGGCGTCCTCGAGCTCGCACTAGGACGAGGGTACCTCCCCACCATACTACGGAGGCGCTCCATCTTGGCCAGCTTGGGATTGATACCCACTTAGGCCAAAAGCCTAAGCTTGGGGGGAGGTACACCGACATCACACTCATCTCTGTATCATGTTTCATCGGTACTTTGTATATCCATGCTTCGTTCTCTTTTTAGTTTTTGTTCTTTCTTTACTTTTGCTTTCTAAAAACAGAAAAGACCAAAAATATTTCTATTGTTTCTCTTTGTTTGCTTCTTCTTCTTTTTGCCGTGGTTTGCTTTTTCCTTTTGGCTTTGTCTTAATTATTCGAAAAACCCCAAAAAGATTTTGCTTTGCTTGTTTTTCCTTTTTGTTCTTGTCTCTGAAAATTAAAAACACCAAAAATATTTGTTGTTCTTATTTGGTTTTGTGAAGTTTGTTGGAGGGTTCAGCAGTCCTCAGTGGAATTTGGTTTCATGTTATTATTCAAGCCACACAAGTGAAGGGCAATAATGAGGATTAATGACAACTTGAGGTTTGGTAAGAGGCTGGTAACAAACTCTATTTGTTTTCATTTTTGTACATATACTCATCATTGTGGGCATGCTTAGTCTGTTCATGTAGGGTGTATGTTATTTATGGATGCTTAGTAGTTCTTGCTTTCTTATGATTTGCTCCAGCTCGCTAATAGTTTGTAGTTTGTCATATGAATGTTTGCTTGCATTGCTCTATTCATAACTTGGAATGACACTGTGGTATCTCCTCTGAATGTTTCACTTGAATTGACTTGGCACGTGCTCAAGCATGCATATGACTGAAACAATAGCCAATTAAGCCTCGATGAATTATTTTTCCTCAGGGGTCTTGAATCACTTTCATGCCATGATTAGTCCTATTCTATTGCAAGCATGATTATGACAGTTATTGCTCTCTTGTTTGTCGCTCCCTTACTATTGCTAGCCTTCACTTGCACTGAGTATAAGCTTTACTCGTGTTTCTAACTACCTAAAACCAATATTGCCAAAAGTGTCCACCATACCTACCTATTAGCATCATTTGTTATTCTGTGCATGCTTAGTATGCCTTGTTTTCTTCCGACTAAAATGTTTTCTTATTATGAGAATGTTAGTTAGTAAAGCTCTCACGAACTTGATGGCACACTTTACTTTCTTGCACTTAATAATCTTGAACCATTGCGTCCATCTTTGTTGCATATATGCTTGCGCTTTATAAGTTGAAGTTAGCAGAACCATGTATCATGGGGAACGCTTTCAACATTGCACGGGTACTTTGTACCTCGTTGATATCATGATTCTTTTGCTTATGGATCCCGGCAGTGTGAAATAAAAGGGGAACTTGTAAGATCATGGAGTTTGTATATGTGTTAGAGAAACGCCTGGGCCGCTAGCCTAAGCCATGCCTAATCATGGTGGAAACTTGCAGCATAACCATAATGAGCATTCTATGAAGCATCCTCAATAAAAACCTATGCAAATAGCAAATAAAAAGATCGTTGAGATGCTCATTGTCTGCTTGCCTTGTCATTTTGATTATGGGATAGCTCCTGTATCATGTGCAAGGGGTACCCTATTGGCGGTTCTCTATGATACATATGTACTTACAATGACAAGAGCTTACGTGTGACTGAAGTTGAGTAGCATGAGGTTTGGTACTCGTAAGTAAGGGCATGAGATTTTAACTTATAACTTGTCAAGCATATCCTCTTAGTTGTGTCACTTTAACCTTAACCATTTAAAGATGCTTATGATAGGGGCAATGCGAGCTCAAAGCTAATGAGTACCATACTTTCAGCATTTGGAAGCCTTCCAAACTTTTCAAAACCCTTTTTCATTTCCTTGTTGAGTCACCACACATTCTATGAACACTTTCTTCAGAGCATAGTTTTCATTCTTAGTATAATGTGCTTGTCTCAAAACTGGATTAATTGTGTTATGACTTTGATGCTTGTATCTTTGATATCTTTACTTCTAGTCTTTACTTGCACTTCAGAGGTGCCTTGGCATTTATGTTTTCTCTACAATCAAAGGCAAGCGAGATACCACTCTATCATACCTTGTTATGAGCATTGCAATGTTGTTTATGTTTATGTTTCATGCTACTTATTATTTTTGAGTTGGAATCTCTTCATAGCTTACAATGACTATTAAGTAAACTTAGTTGCATACTCTTTATTATGAATTGCCTGAGTAGTTGATCGTGTGCTGAGAATATATACATCTTATGAAGCAAATGTGTTTGTGAAAGTTTCTTTTATCGCACTCAGTTTTCAACTGAAATGCTTGAGGACAAGCAATAAGCTCAGATTGGGGGGAGTTGATACGTCCAAAACGTATCTACTTTCCCGAACACTTTTGCTATTGTTTTTCCTCTAAACTTGTGTGATTTGGATACAACTAACATGGACTGACGATGTTTTCAGCAGAATTACCTTGGTGTCTAGTTTTTGTGCAGAATATCAACTACCAGGAAAAATCCCGGAAAAATATGCCAAAAATTCTATTTCACCAGAAGACTCACGGAGCCAGAAGACGAGACGGAGTAGGACCACGAGGGGCCCACACCACCTGGCCGCGCGGGCTAGGCCAGGCCGCGCCTGGGGGTGGTGTAGCCACCTCGGCAGCCCCCTCGGCCTCCCTCTTCGCCTATAAGTTGCCTCATGACCTAAAAACCAAGGGGGGTTCGACATTTTTCCAGAAAGAGTTCCGGTGCGCCGCCACCACCCGATTCCACGATTCGGAACCAGAAACTTTGTTCTGGCACCCTGCCGGGACGGGGAATTGGAGGAGATCATCGCCATCATCATCACCATTGCTTCTCCGTCGACCATCCATGTTTCCCCCATCTATGAGTGAGTAATCCCCCGATGTAGGCTATGGGGATGGTAGGGATTGGATGAGATCGTTCATGTAATGGCATCCGATTGTTAGGGCATGGTGCCTGGTATCTTCTATTTGTGCTTTTTGACTTTGTTGCAACTTGTCATGCTTAATGCTTGTCACTAGGGCCTGAGTGCCATGATTTCAGATCTGAACATGTTATTGATTCATTATGATAGTATTGTTTATGGTCTTACCTGCAAGTTGTGTACACATGTTGTTGTCCGGAACCAAAGGCCCCGAAGTGACAGAAATCGGGATAACCGGAGGGAATGGCTTTGATGTGAGGATCACAAGTATTCACGGAGTGTTAATGATTTGCTCCGGTGCTCTATTAAAAGGAGCACCTTAATTGCCAGTAGTTCCCTTGAGGCCCCGCTGCAAACGGGCTGCAGGACAAAAGATGTTGTGCAAGTTCTCATTACGAGCACGTATGACGATATATGGAACACATGCCTATGATTATCTAGTACTTGGATGCTTTATCTTATTTATCTGCAAATGCCCTATGTCTTGATTGCCATATGAATTGTCTTGTCCATGCAACGGCCGTCCATCCATCCCTATGCCTACCGCCCTTTAATCCTACTATTTGCTGCAATTGCTACTACTGCCTTTACTTTTACTACTGCTATTACTTTACTAATGCTACTGATAAACTGCTATGAGCAAGATTGTTTCCAGGTGGAGCTGAATTGACAACTCCGTTGTTAAGGCTTATAAATATTCTTTGGATCCCCTTGTGTCGAATCAATAAATTGGTTATCACTTCCCTCGAAAATACTGCGATACACCCCCTATACTTGTGGGTCATCAGCCCCACACCATAGGAAGTGTGGACGGGAAAGATCAGTCGATTGTGCAACAAGGATTTGGTCCCTCATGGGTAAAGCAACGCACCTCTGTAGAGTGTAAGAACTGTAACTTGTTACTCCCTGTTCTAGGAAGGAGCAATGAATGCGGCAGGAAAGGAACCCCATGAAGGTTCTGGTCAACCTGTGAAGGCTGTCGGACATAGCTTTCAGAATAAAAGCAATCTTTTAAGAAATGTTTACGAAACCTGCATTGCCTATGACCTATGGTCTATGGATGTAGAGATAGTGCATCATACACTCCTTTTTAGTGAACTTCCTGAGTACGCTCGTACTCAACCGTACCTTCTTAACCCTTGCAAGATTTTAAGCCGTTGAAGACGACGTCAACATAAATTTTTGCTCAAGAAACCATCATCGACAACTCAAGTTCTTCAAAAGAGTCAATGAAGTCAACATATATATCAACCGAAGTGAAGATAAAGTTCTTAAGTAGATAGGAGTACATTCTCTAGCCCTAAAACCTACTGCTATAAAGCATTACATCAGTAGCAATTGCAAGCCAAATAGTTTAGATACTAGTCTTAGTTACTAAATAGTTCTGAGTTATTATTTCTGGTTCTTCTTTGTAAGAAGTTTCTTTCTCTCTCTTCAACCTAGTGTGTTCTCTGGATCTTTAATAAAGAGTCGAGTTGTAATCTATTGTCATGTCTTGGACCTGCTGTGTTTCTGGTGTACCACTCTGAGGGATGTAATACTAGTAAACGGTGTTTCATTAGTGTTATGTCAACGACTATAGTGTACTACATCATGAAGTGGTATGCTGGGTCACCGCATCTAGTATTATACAAGATCACCATCTACCTTCTCAAAGAAGCCAGGGAATTGATGGAACTCGATTGGACTTGTCTTTATTGCGATGGACAGTTCAATGGTCTTTGACGCTGCCTAAAATCTAGTAGATAATAAAAGGAGTGGGACCTTTCCCTTAAAAAAGGAGTGGGGTCGGGTGGTAATCACGGGCAATGCCGTGCACGTACTGTGTGTGTGCGTCACGTATTGATGGGGCAATGACGCACGCAAATGATGCACGATCACGTCGAACTCCACATCAATAGGCACACACGTTGAACTCCATGTCGTCGGGCACACACGGGATATTTACGAGTATAGAATACACTGCGACACTTTGGTTGTAATCAAATTATGTTCAATATGCGACATAATACATTTTTTATAATCGAAAAATTCATGCACATACACAACACATGACCTGCCGCGTAAAACTGCTGCTCGCCCCTTGATCTTATCGACACCAACTCTATGTACCTGTCATTGTTCATTCCGAACAACTTCCTCGAGCACGATGGCCCCTAGCCATGGCAATGGCAGGCCCAAACCAGCCACTGACCGTCCTGCAGTGTGATGCAACTTCTGCCACACTGGTACAACATGCAATGTGGAAGCTTCTTTTCTAAGTGTTTTTGGTCTCTCAGACGATGGTTTGACACATGGAGTCCCTAGAGTCATTGCATGCGTTCTTTTCCTAAACCACATTGATCCACTAGAGTCATTGATCCACATGACCACATTGCATGTGTTATTTTCCTAAACCATATTGATCCACATGACCACACACACTCCAGTGGATTCTACGATGCAACTTCTGCCATACTGGTGCAACATGCAATGTGGAAGCTGCTTTTATATGTGTGTTTGGTCTCTGTGACCATGGTTTGACACATGGAGTTCCTAGAGTCATTGCATGTGTTCTTTTCCTAAACTACATTGATCCCCTAGAGTCATTACATGTGTTATTTTACTAAACCACATTGATCCACATGACCACACACAGTATAGTGTATTCTGTGATGCAACTTCTGTCACACTAGTGCAATTTGGAAACTGCTTTCCTAAGTGTTTTTTGTCTCTATAACCATGGTTTGACACATGGAGTCCCTAGAGTCATTGAAGGTGTTTTTCTTAAACCACATTGATCCGCTAGAGTCATTGCATGTGTTCTTTTCCTAAACCACATTGATCCACATGACCACACACACTCCAGTGGATTTTGTGATGCAAATTCTGACATACCGGTGAAACATGCAATGTGGAAGCTGCCTTCCTATGTGTTTATGGTCTCTGTGACCATGGTTTGACACATGGAGTCCCTAGAGTCAGTGCATGTGTTCTTTTTCTAAACCACATTGATCCACTAGAGTCATTGCATGTGTTCTTTTCATAAACCACATTGATCCCCTAGAGTCATTTCATGTGTTGTTTTCCTAAACCACATTGATCCACATGACCACACACACTCTAGTGGAGTCTGTGATGCAACTTCTCCCACACTGGGGCAACATGTAATGTGGAAGCTCCTTTCCTAAGTATTTTTGGTCTCTATGACCATGGTTTGACACATGGAGTCCGTAGAGTCATTGCATGTGTTCTTTTCCTAAATCACATTGATCCCGAAGAGTCATTGCATGTGTTATTTTCCTAAACCACATTTATCCACATGACCAAACACACTCTAGTGGATTTTGTGATGCAACTTCTGCCACACTAGGGCAACAAGCAATGTGGAAGCTGATTTCCTAAGTGTTTTTGGTCTCTGTGACTAATGTCTACGCACTTCTATTCTTGTAGACAGTTGTTGGGCCTCCAAGTGCAGAGGTTTGTAGAACAGCAGCAAGTTTTCCCTTAAGTGGATCACCCAAGGTTTATCGAACTAAGGGAGGAAGTGGTCAAAGGTATCCCCTCCCAAGCAACCCTGCAATCAAGATACAAGAAGTCTCTTGTGTCCCCAACACACCCAATACACTTGTCAGGTGTATAGGTCCACTAGTTCGGCGAAGAGATAGTGAAATACAAGTGGTAATGGTGATAGAAGATAACTTGATTACGTGGAAAAGACTAAAGACAAACTGAAATAAAGAAGGAAGCAAGCAAACATGTAACAGATCTAGTAGCAAACGATGTATCAATGCTTAGAAACAAGGCCTAGGGATCATACTTTCACTAGTGAACACTCTCATATAAATCTATCATCTTCATGATACTACTCTTAACTACTCTCCGGTTGAACACTCTAATCGATGGTAGGGCTATAATAGCACACCTCAAAGTAAGCCTTTCCCATCTAGAAAACCCCACACTTTCACCTTGAGCACTAGATGGTTCCAACAAACACCATAATTTCATAGAGAAA
The DNA here is from genome assembly GCA_910589775.1 of Avena eriantha. Taxonomy (NCBI): domain Eukaryota; kingdom Viridiplantae; phylum Streptophyta; class Magnoliopsida; order Poales; family Poaceae; genus Avena; species Avena eriantha. The sequence continues at coordinate 331,709,541 of OU342742.1, read as the reverse complement.
TCCAACTCCAAATATAACTCATAACAAGTATTTGTAATCTCTAGCCTAAGTGCCACCATGGTGAGCACGCTGTCACTTTCACACACATGGGGAGAGTAGAGATCTATTAAAGCACTTGAGTAGCAAGGTAGATCTATAGATTACAAGCTCATGATCACAATATGATCATGCATAGAGAGAGAGATGAACACATAGCTACCGGTAGAACCCTTAGCCTCGAGAGAGAACTACTCCCTCCTCATCATGGGAATCAGCAATGGTGATGGAGATGGTGGTGGAGATCGATGGAGATGGCTCCGGGGGCACTTCCCCGTCCCGGCAGGGTGCCGGAACAGGGACTTTCTGTCCCCCGAATCTCCCCTTCAGTGGCGGCGGTGCTGCGGAACTTTTCGTGGTTGGAGACTTGATGATTTAGGGTTTTGGTATCGGGAGGCTCTTATAGGCGAAGGAGGCAAGGTCGGTGGAGTGCCAGGGGGCCCACACCACCTGGTGGTGCGGGTAGGGCTAGCCCGCGCCTGGGGGGTGTGGCCAGGCCCTGGCCCTCCTCCGTCTCGTATTCTGGCTCCGTGAGTCTTCTGGTAAAATAGGAACTTTGGCTTTTGTCCTGTCCAATTCCGAGAATATTGATTTTCTGCCTTTCCTGGAACCAAAAACAGAACAAAACATGCAACTGGCACTATGGCATCTTGTTAATAGGTTAGTCCAAGAAATCATATGAAAAGTACTCCAAAGTGTGGGCAAAACATAAGAAAGTAGATAAAACCAAGAATGGAACATCAAAAATTATAGATACATTTGCAATGTATCAACATCCCCAAGCTTAACTCCTGCTCGTCCTCGAGTAGGTAAGTGATAAAAAGAAAGAATAATTTTTGAGGTGACATGCACCATCAAATACTTGATCAAAGTATTTGCAAAAAACACAAAGCTAGGATCATAGTACTTCAATCATAACATGAAAGACAAAGTTCTAGCAATAAGACAAAGAAACTATGATGCAACATGAAAAGGCACAAACAAAAGATTCGTGAATAACAATGCTTTGCAAGACGTTTGTTTGTTTCACATAAAGAAAACATAGCATAATAGTATTCAGCTTGTCCCTCATAGAGTAGCAAATATAAATTGCATAGGACACATTCAAAGTTCATAAGAGTGACTAGATACAAATAGTTTAAAACAAGCAATATCAAAGTATGCATCAATCAACTAGTCTTCGGACAATGCACATAGAACTAAGAATGGCCACTATGCTCTCAAAGTAGGTGCATAAAGGTAGAAGGTGGAGACTCAATATAATGGTGGAAGAAAGGCCTTTGTAAAAGGAAGTAGGGATTCAAGTCTCATAAAGAGCTTCCAAAAATTATGGTACTTATAGCTTTCAGCTCTCATTGCCCCTATCATAAGCATCTTGAAGTGATTAAGGTTAAAGTGAACAAACTATGGTGTACATGCTTGACGAAGTATAAGTCAGAAATCTCATGTCCCTTGTATACGAGGGCCGCTCCTCATGCTACTCAAGTTTAGTCACCGGTAAGTTCTTGTCATCGTAAGTACATGTGTATCATAGAGAACCGCCAATGGGGTACCCCTTGCCCGATGATACGTAAGAATACCCATATCAAAATGACAAGGCAAGGAGACAACGAGCATCTCAGCATTCTTCTTATTTACCATAGGAATATGGTGCTTTTTTCTCTCTTTCCTCTTTTCATAGTATCTCTTTTTTTCTTTTTCTTTTCTATTTTTTTCCCAATAGGACTCTTTTTTTATAAGAAGAATGCTTCATAGACAGATCATTATGGTTACCCTGCAGGTTTCCACCATGTCAGCATGGATTAGACCAGCGGCTCAGGCGTTTCTCTAACACATATACATAACTCCATGGACTTACAAGCTCCCCTTTCATTTCACACCGACGACATCCATATACAAAAGAACATGATATCAACTAGGTACAAGTACCAAGTGCAATGTTGAAAGCGTTCCCCATGAAAGCATGGTTCTTCTAATTCCCAACAAATAAGTGCAAGTATATACAACATAGAAGACACAATGGTTCAAGTTTATTAAGGGCAAGTAAAGTAAAGTGTGCCATCAAGTTCGTGAGAGCTTTAGTCACTAGTTTTCTCATAAAAAGTGGAAGGTAAACAAAAGCATAAATGTACTTGGAATAGCATAAGCTAGTAGGTAGGTATGGTGGACTCTTTGGAATAACTTGGTTTAGGGAGTTGGATGCATGAGTGGAACTCATACTTGTTGTGGAGGCTAGCAAAAGACTGGGATCGACAAACTAAGAGAGCAATAATGGCCATAATCATGCAGAGCGACAAAACATCATTGATCAAAGCATAAAGTGATACTACAAGTTGAAAACTAAAGGATCATAAAGGCTATGGTGACTTGATATAGTCATAACATGGTGTGAGCATGTGCCAAGTCAACCCAAATAAAGCATCAAAGGAGAATACCATAATACTATGCTTTAATATGCTAAAACAACGCGTGATTCATCCAAGGCACATTAAGCAATCTCAATTGTTTATAACAAGTCATGATACAACAAAGAATACTAAGCATAAAGTCAAAACAATATCAAGCATGGCATGACAAAGCATAGGCCATAATCAAAAACAAGCTCTTTTTACCACTTAAGCATGAGCTTTCCTACTCTTTTCCAAACCAAACCAAACTATTTGCAAACCAATGTATGAAAGAGGGGGTCCAACCAATTTATTCAGAAAACTAAGAAAACCAAGCAAACTAAAAACCAAGACGAAAACAAAAAAGAAGACGCTCCAAAAAAAAACAACTGTGCATGAAACAATAAAAATGAAGCGTTTGGAAGAAACCTGGGATTTTTATTGATGAAGAAGGGGATGCCTTGGGCATCCCCAAGCTTTGAAGCTTGTACTTCTTGGATATTTCTTGGGGTGACACGCGTGGCATCCCCAAGCTTGAGCTTTAGTCCATCCTTCATCTCATTACTCATTCCTTCCATACACCTGAAATTTTTCCTTCATACAAAACTTCACACAATCTCATTAGCAACATTAGTGCACTTAAGATAAATAAGTCTCAAGGTTCAGTTCTAACACCAAATAAACTTCCATTATAGCACTAGCTAATGTAGCACTTCCCTCAAAAAGCTCAATTCCCAAAAAAGAACTCAAGAAGGAACCAACAAGAAGCAAATGCAGAAAATGACAGAAATCTGTCAAAACAGACCAGCAGGTAAAGACAAATTTTTTCGAAGACCTTCTGTTGCTCAAATCAAAAGGTGTTGAACTAACGAAAGTTATATAACAACCTGGGGAAGAAGAACAAAACATTACATCTCAATCCGATATACAGAGCTCTCTCACGAATTTTTACGGTGAAGCACAAAAATCTGTTTCGGGACAGCAACTTTCCCAATCATTACTTCACTCTCATTAGAGGTTACTCTTGGCACAAAAAGCAAATAAAAAGGATAAGGAGCGGTTATTACTGAAGTAATAACTTCTAAGACTCATCTAAAACTTTTGGGTTATCTCCCAATAAGTACTTTTCTTTAAAGCCTTTAAGTTAGGCATGATAATTTGAGAAGATGCTCACATAAGAAATATGAATTTAAGTAAAAGAGAGCATCAAGAAGCAAATCCAAAACACATTTAATTCTAACCCACTTCCTACGCATAGGAATCTTGTAAAGAAACAAGTCATGAAAGCACAAAGTAACAAGCATAGGAAAACAAAACAAGTGCAACTTCAAAAAATTTAATATAAAGAGGGGAAACTTAATATTATTGAGATGCATAAAACCATGTTTCCCTCTCTCATAATAACTTTCAGTAGCATCATGAATGAAATTAACAATATAACTATCACATGAAACATTCTTATCATGAGCCACATGCATAAAAGAATTAATACTCCCCACATAAACACAGTCATTCTTATTAATTGTAGTGGGAGCAAATTCAACAAAATAGCTATCATTATTATTTTCATCACCATAATCATCAAATATAGGAGGCATATTGTAATCATAACTAATTTCCTCCTCAATAGTAGGTGGACTGAAAATATCATACTCATCATTGTAATCATCATATATTGGAGGCATAGTGTCATCAAAGTAAATTTTCTCCTCCATGCTTGGGGGACTAAAAAGATCATTTTCATAAAAACTAGTTTCCCCAAGCTTAGACTTTTCCATAGCATTAGCAATAATGGTGTCCATAGAATTCATACTAACAACATTGCTATTAGCATGCAAATAAAGTTCCATAGGTTTTTTAATTTTGTTTTCAAACACTTCATGTCCTAACTCAAGATAAATACTATAAAGCTCTCTAATTTTGTTGTTGTTTTCCATTAAGCCTAACTAGTGAAAACAAGAAACACAAAGACAAAATTTCAGAATCTAAAGGAAATAACTTCGAGTACTCACACCAGAAAATAGGCGTTTGCCGTGGAAGGTTCTTCTTCTTTAATCCTCCGGTGTGAATACCTTTTACCTTACCTCCCTGGCAACAGCGCCAAAAAATAACTTGATGTCTACGCACTTCTATTCTTGTAGATAGTTGTTGGGCCTCTAAGTGCAGAGGTTTGTAGAAGAGCAGCAAGTTTTCCCTTAAGTGGATCACCCAAGGTTTATCGAACTCAGGGATGAAGTGGTCAAAGGTATCCCCTCTCAAGCAACCCTGCAATCAAGATACAAGAAGTCTCTTGTGTCCCCAACACACGCAATACACTTGTCAGGTGTATAGGTGCACTGGTTCGGCAAAGAGATAGTGAAATACAAGTGGTAATGGTGATAGAAGATAACTTGATGGCGTGGAAAAGACTAAAGACAAACTGACATAAAGAAGGAAGCAAGCAAACATGTAACAGATCTAGTAGCAAACGGTGTATCAATGCTTAGAAACAAGGACTATGGATCATACTTTCACTAGTGAACACTCTCATATAAATATATCATCTTCATGATACTACTCTTAACTACTCTCCGGTTGAACACTCTAATCGATGGTAGGGCTATAACAACACACCTCAAAGTAAGCCTTTCCCATCTAGAAAACCCCACACTATCACCTTGAGCACTAGATGGTTCCAACAAACACCACAATTTCATAGAGAAATCCAACTCCAAATATAACTCATAACAAGTATTTGTAATCTCTAGCCTAATTGCCATGATGGTGAGAACGCTGTCACTTTCACACACATGGGGAGAGCATAGATCTATTAAAGCACTTGAGTAGCAAGGTAGATCTATAGATTACAAGCTCATGATCACAATATGATCATGCATAGAGAGAGAGATGAACACATAGCTACCGGTAGAACCCTTAGCCTCAAGAGAGAACTACTCCCTCCTCATCATGGGAATCAGCAATGGTGATGGAGATGGTGGTGGAGATCGATGGAGATGGCTCCGGGGGCACTTCCTCATCCCGGCAGGGTGCTGGAACAGAGACTTTCTGTCCCCCGAATCTCCCCTTCGGTGGCGGCGGCGCTGCGGAACTTTTCGTGGCTGGAGACTTGATGATTTAGGGTTTTGGTATCGGGGGGCTCTTATATGCGAAGGAGGCAAGGTCGGTGGAGTGCCAGGGGGCCCACACCACCTAGTGGTGCGGGTAGGGCTAGCCCGCGCCTGGGGGGTGTGGCCAGGCCTTGGCCCTCCTTCGTCTCATATTCTGGCTCCGTGAGTCTTCCGGTAAAATAGGAACTTTGGCTTTTGTCCCGTCCAATTCCGAGAATATTGATTTTCTGACTTTCCTAGAACCAAAAACAGTAGAAAACAGGCAACTCGCACTGTGGCATATTGTTAATAGGTTAGTCCAAGAAATCATATGAAAAGTACTCCAAAGTGTGGGCAAAACATAAGAAAGTAGATAAAACCAAGCAAGGAACATCAAAAATTATAGATACATTTGCAATGTATCAGTGACCATGGATTGACACATGGAGTTCCTAGAGTCATTGCATGTGTTCTTTTTCTAAACCACACTGATCCACTAGAGTCATTGATCCACATGACCACATTCCACATGTTATTTTTCCTAAACCACATTGATCCACATGACCACACTCACTGCAGTGGATACTATGATGCAACTTCTACCATACTGGTGTAACATGCAATGTGGAAGGTGCTTTCCTATGTGTTTTTGGTCTCAGTGACCATGGTTTGACACATGGAGTCCCTAGAGTCATGGCATGTGTTATTTTCCTAAACCACATTGATCCCCTCGAGTCATTACGAGTGTTCTTTTCCTAAACCACATTGATCCACATGACCACACACTCTAGTGGATTATGTGATGCAACTTTTGCCACACTCGTGCAACATACAATGTGGAAGCTGCTTTCCTAAGTGTTTTTGGTCTTTGTGACCATGGTTTGACACATGGAGTCCCTAGAGTCATTGCATGTATTCTTTTCCTAAACCACATTGATCCCCTAGAGTCATTGCATGTGTTCTTTTATTCAACCACATTGATCCCTTAGAGTCATTGCATGTGTTATTTTCTTATACCACATTGATCCACATGATCACACACACTCAAGTGGATTCTATGATGCAAGTTCTGCCACAGTGGTGCAACATGCAATGTGGAAGTTGCTTCCTTAAGTGTTTTGTCTCTGTGACCATGGTTTGACACATGGAATCCCTAGAGCCATTGCATGTGTTCTTTTCCTATACCATATTGATCCACTAGAGTCATTAGTCCACATGACCACATTGCATGTGCTCTTTTTCCTAAACCACATTGATCCACATGACCACACTCACTCTAGTGGATTCTATGATGCAACTTCTTCCCTACTGGTGCAACATGCAATGTGGAAGGTGCTTTCCTATGTGTTTTTTGTGTCTCCGTGACCATGATTTGACACATGGTGTCCCTAGAGTCATTGCATGTGTTCTTTTCCTAAACCACATTGATCCCCTAGAGTCATTGCATGTGTTCTTTTCCTAAACCACATTGAACCACATTGCCACACACTCTAGTGCATTCTGTGATGCAACTTCTGCTACACTTGTGCAACATGCAGTGTGGTAGCTAGTTTCCGAAGTGTTTTTGTGTCTATGACCATGGTTTGACACATTGAGTCCCTCGAATCATTGCATGCATTCTTTTCCTAAACCAGATTGATATACTAGAGTCATTGCATGTGTTCTTTTCCTAAACAACATTGATCCCCTAGACTCATTGCATGTGTTCTTTTCCTAAACCACATTAATCCACTAGATTCATTAGTCCACCTGACCACATTGCATGTGTTCTTTTTCCTAAACCACATCGATCCACATGACCACACTCACTCTACTGGATTCTATAATGCAACTTCTTCCATACTGGTGCAACATGCAATGTGGAAGGTGCTTTCCTATGTGTTTTTTGTGTCTCCGTGACCATGATTTGACACATGGTGTCCCTAGAGTCATTGCATGTGTTCTTTTCCTAAACCACATTGATCCCCTAGAGTCATTGCATGTGTTCTTTTCCTAAACCACATTGAACCACATTGCCACACACTCTAGTGCATTCTGTGATGCAACTTATGTACACTTGTGCAACATGCAGTGTGGTAGCTAGTTTCCGAAGTGTTTTTGTGTCTATGACCATGGTTTGACACATTGAGTCCCTCGAATCATTGCATGCGTTCTTTTCCTAAACCAGATTGATATACTAGAGTCATTGCATGTGTTCTTTTCCTAAACAACATTGATCCCCTAGACTCATTGCATGTGTTCTTTTCCTAAACCACATTAATCCACATGACCATACAAAGTCCAGAAGATTCTATGATGCAACTTCTAGCACATTGGTGCAACATGCAATGTGGAAGCTGCTTTCCTATGTGTTTTTGGTCTCTGTGACCATGGTTTGACAGATGAGTCCCTAGAGTCATTGCATGTGTTCTTTTCCTAAAGCACATTGATCCCCTAGAGTCATTGCATGTGTTATTTTCCTAAACCACATTGATCCACATGACCACACACACTCCAGTGGATTCTGTGATGCAACTTCTACCACACTGGTGCAATGTGGAAGCTACTTTCCTAAGTGTTTTTGGTCTCTATGACCATGGTTTGACACATGGAGTCCCTAGAGTCATTGCATGTGTTCTTTTTCTAAACCACATTGATCCACTAGAGTCATTGCATGTGTTCTTTTTCTAAACCACATTGATCCACTAGAGTCATTGCATGTGTTCTTTTCATAAACCACAGTGATACACATGACCACACACACACTCCAGTGGATTCTGTGATGCAACTTCTGCCATACTGGTGTAACATGCAATGTGGAAGTTGCTTCCCTATGTGGTTTTTGTCTGTCTGACCATGGTTTGACACATGGAGTCCCTAGAGTCAATGACAGCCATTTGGTCTTAACCCTAGCATCCAATGGTAGCCATCGGATCGGGTCTTTTAGAAGCCCCGAGCGGTTGCAGGTTAGTTTTGCATCCTGATTGTTAGGCGTCGTTGGATATGGGAGCATGGACGATAAGGATGTCCTTCGTTAGGGCAATCCACGAGTAGTCGGTTATGCGACCTGATTGGCAGTGGCAACTACTAGTGGACCTATCTCCTTGCTCTTATCCCCATACGGCCATAATCATGGGGCCAAAGCTCAGATCATGTTCCTTCCTCGCCATGGAGAGGCCCAAACTCATCTTGTACGAGGCTCAGATGTTCGCCCACTACAACATACTCGCGCCCCCGCTCGCGAGGCTTCCGGCCGTCTTTGAGCTCAGCTATGTTGGGGTACCTGTCAAACCGCTCTTGCGTGACAACGCATTGGCGAGGCAGATCGAGGAGCACTGCTGCCAGCTTCCGGAGCGGAAGAGGGCAATGGACCGGTACTCGCACACGAGCGCGTACTTGCCAAAGAGGTTCAAGAAGGAGCGGATGGCATTGATTTTGCGGTATGGAGCCCACCGGCTGGAGATCCACCCTATAACATCCCAACATTAGATCTTAGAAATAAGCTGAGATCAGGTGTGTGCATTGAATTCATGCATAGAAAATCTTGATAATTTTTGTGCTTTTAAATAAAACTTGTCAAAGTGAGTGAAGCTTCTCTTAACTTGTTGGAACTAAAGTAGATCATCAAGTTTGATTGTGATAAGTTTCAATATGACATTTGGTAAAACACTATTTTTGGGTAGCATAATTTGATCTATGGGTAGATCAAATGTTATATAGCTAAACCCATAACACATTACTTAATGAAAACTATTGATCCTATAGAGATCATAACATGGTATTCCATACAACAACTCCAGGATGAATACATGATCTTATAAAGGCCAGATCAAGGTATCCTTTACAACCACCTTGAATACCCAATCAAGTATATAACTCCAAGTAAAGAAACCCCATAACTAAATCTTGATACACTTGCTTGCCATAGTTATGCCTACCAGAAGCATCATAGTAGTCCTTAAACATTAGCTCTTATCATAGATAGAGTAGAAAAGGAAGTCAAGCCAATACCATTCATCACATATCTTTGTTGACATGTTAATAGATGACAATCATATTTAACCAAGTGCTAGTGTCAATTGATCAACAATGTTGAGTGATCAATCCTTGACCTAACACTTATGAACCTTTAGCTTGGAGTTGTTATATTGACCTCCCGCATACCTCAAGTGACTTAATCAGAAGGGAGACTAGTTATGGTAGAGTGTGCCATCATCAATGGAATGATATCCTTAGTGGTGATAAAACCATTGGATGTTGGAGGAGTTAACTCACTCATGAGTTAACTAGAATAAGCATTTAAACCTAAAAGTTAAGCTAGTAATTATAAAGCTATGAGAAGGCTAGTAGTACTAGAGTACCAAATGATTATCTTGTTAAGCCAATTAGGTATAAACTTAAAGTAAGCTTCCTTAACAAGATAAGCCCTATAAAGAGACTAGTTTAGTATGATCGAAGGGTGGTGGTCATTATTCTCAAGTCACTTGAGAATAGATGACTAGATGATGAAGAAGTGTTGTGAGAATACCAAATTAGGAAAAACCCTAGTAAGCTGGCTAGTCTAGCTTGAGCAAGAGTAGTCAAGCTAGTGTAGGATGAATTGGAATATGAGTTGTATGGAGTAGTTGAAGGCATAGTACTTCAGCTAAGCTAATAAAAGAACAAACTTGTATTATGGGAGTAGCACCATATCTCTTCTAGAGGATTAATATCACATTTGATATAGAGGAGATTGTAATCTTGCAAGCCTTGAAAGTAAATGCAAAGTAAATATAAAGGATTTTATGGATGGAGTTAGGGAGCTACATTGATAGATTCCGTAGAGATAGCTAAGAAATAGAAGTTATATATTAGAGGAAGAATAGAGAATGAGTATTGTTGAAGTGGCATGACCATGTCATCATTTGATGATGGATATGGTGAAGCCAGATGACTAGTTCATTTTGGCGAACAAAGAATAGTAGCTCCCAATCAAATTAAGTTTCTAAGGGACAATTAGAATATCAAATTAAGTTTCTAAGGGACAATTAGAATATCAGATGAGTGTGTTGATGAAAGCCTTACCTACCTTATTATCTTCAACCCAACCCAAATTTAGAAGAATAGGGCCATCTAGATCACATTACAAGGCAATATCAATCTCTCACTATAAGTTGAGACATCAACTATAATTGCTAAGGTAGAAATAAGCCCTTAACTTTTGATACTTAGGAATTATAATATTTTTGGGTGAATAATTTGAATTCATACTTAAAATTTAAATCATTTGAAAAAAGATTTGAAAATTAAAAGTAATTAGTGTTATATTGTTTTCCAAAAAGAATTTAGTTATTATTGTTTGGATATTATAAAACAAAAATAAAGCTGCAACTCATATTCCAATTTTTCTAAACAAAAAACACATATTACACATTAATCTTTCACCTGAACTTGTACCTGCAAATAAGACAAAAATAGAATAAAACAAAGGGAGGGGTTAGTGTTAAATTGCTCTCAGTTATTAACAATGAAGTGCACTGTTTTCTAAACATCATTGAGCCAAATCTGTTTAGAAGAAGGGACAAAACCAGCAAGTGTAGCATGTGTTCATTTCACAGTTTGAGCCTCAGTACAACCTCATAGGCAGAAAAAGGGGCAAGTTTCACTAAGAATGGAAATAGTAAAAGGTGGGGGAGTTTAAAACAAGATCACTCAATCTCATCCACAGTCAGAGAAACAGTGAAGCTATTCACACACCTAAATGCATTTATTGAGGTGTCAACAGCAGAGAAGAAGCCAACAGTTTAAATCACAGCAGCCGAGTGCAAAGCAAAGCTTTGCTACTCACTTCACAAGGCTCAAACACAGCTTAACACCAACATCTCCAAGGACATCACAGGTTCTTGCAAACCAAACCACCCAAATCAGCCACTTTCCACCATAGAGAACCCAGGAAAAACACTTGCAAGGATGGCGACCTGAGGAGGGGGAGGATTTTGGTGGACATCAAGGTCACAAAGGAACATAAACACAAGGAGGAGCAAGCCAAGGCCAAAGGTGTAGGCAGAAGCAACCAGCACAAGGATACCAAGGTAAATCCCAACACTCTTTAATCAAATACTTGATCAAGAGCATATTCATATATGCAATCATATAGATCTAATCTGGCAAGTACATTATAAGCACATAAGCAATGAGTCATCAAGTAAAAAACAAGTGGTTTCTACTTGAGAATGGTCTCAGACTAGCATCATAGACTAGGAGATCTAGTTTTAACTAGATCATTACCCATCACCACTATTGGTACAGGGCACATCCCCAAACTAGGTAGCACATCTGTACCAACATATCTACCATTTCTTGAGAATAAGCCTAAGCATCATCTATTAAAGACATTTAATCATTTTCCTAAATGATTTAGGAATCATCTATAGCAGTATTGAAACACCTATCATAAGGCAGAGCCTTTGATCATAAAAATGTTTCACAAGAAGCATCAAACTAAGAAATATCATCCAGTAGTAAGGCACCATCACTCAGAAGGAGTAGGCTCCGAATCACAGCCACACAGATAGCCACATCAACTTAAACTTGCTCAACACATGTTCTATGACAAGAGAACTAAGTGTTTGTAATTAAACAACAAGTGTTAACTGAAAGAGTAACCATGCATCCTGAACAAAGAGCATCCCAACTCTAGCATAAAAGTGAATCACAACCCAATAAAATGGATTCACAACAGCTGCAATATGAGCATCCACATAAAAATTAAGTATGTTTTCACAATAGGTTCTCTAAGAGAGAACAGGGTAACACCAACAAGATCAGTAGAGCATAACTGACAGAGAACGGGAAATCACCAACAAGTTCAGCAAAGTGATCACTGACAGATTAATCAAATCATACTCAACAGTGAGTATGACACGCACCAATAACAGGCCATTATCCAGGAGAGTAACACAATCATCTCAACCCTAGAAACTTAACTGAACATCACTCCAAGGGGTACTGAATCCTAGGTTTAGAGATGAACCCTAATAGGGGGTAGTCACAGTAGTCAAGCATGGTAGGGCATACTAGAGCACATAGAGGAGCACAGAACACTTACTAACGGTCCTTGCAATAAGATTGAAGTGGAAGCAGAGAGGTGGCCAGCAGTAGAGACGAAGCGGCGACACGGGGAGCACCTTGAAGGGGCGCTGCAATCCGCGCCTGCAGCGCGTCGGAGGCGGCCGGAGATGAAGGGAACACACCACAAGTAGTCCAGAGCATCGTCGAAGAAGCACCCGAGCGGCCAAACCCTAACCCTAGCCACGGGCAGGGGTCAACCCGGCCAACAGAGGGCGCCAGCATCGAATCGGCATGAATAGCGGTGTGTAGCAACATCGACCGCGTCGTCCTCCACATCAGCAGCAGACACGGCAACCAGAATCACGCGCATCAGCGGTAGCGAGATCGAGCGGGCCAGAGAAGAGTCGTGAGAGAGAGAGATAAGGGAGAGAGCGTGTGGGGGTACTGGGCCAGTGGGCGGCCCAGTACGACCCGGGGGCTTTTGGACCAACCCAAGTGGCCCCGGTCGGACTGAGCCAGCCTAGTGGGCCAGACCCGTGTTTAAAAAGGGCTTGTTTAATACATAATTTCAAATATACCCCTACAACTAAATGAGCTCTAGAAAAATAAATAAAAATCCAAAAAGTGCAAATAATATGTTTATGAAATGACAAAAATATCCTCTACCCAATAAAATATTAGATAGTAATTTTAAGTAATTAAATTTAGATCTATTATTAAAATTGTATATATTCCTTTTGGAATTTTATAAAAATAAATAAAATACTTAAAATTGAATAAAATTCACTTTTAAGATCCTAAATGGATATACTAAGATATGAAATGACTAACTTGTGGTTTAGTTAAGTAAAGTAAGTTTGCATACAATAAAATCTTATTTCTTTCATAGAGTTTTAAGAAAATATTAACAAGTGTTAAAAATAAAAAATAATAATTTTTGAACTCTTAGAATATTATCTGTGATCACAAAAATATTAAATATAATAATTGTATGATTTTAAGAGGGCTTTAGATACCATTCCACACTTGAGTGCTTCAGTATTGTACGCTACTTATTATATTTATATATTGTTTCACACACTCTCACAAGCCTTAATAAGAAGCACCAGTGTGAAACTTATATAAAAGTGCAACACATTTCAAAGAAATCATCCCAATCTTCAAACCCTAGATCATAGATTCTTATTCTGGGGATTCACGTTTATCAAATTGTATTACATTACTTATGCATTATTGCATCTTGTTCTTTAAACATTCGTCCCAGACCAATGATGTTGTATACAGAATTTGGATGTTTTATTGTCTTGAAGACCGTGAGTGCATAATCTTGCAAACGCAAAAGGCAAGTTCACACTTGCTCACGTCCTTTGATTATTTTCTATCACATCCTTGTAACTCAAATGTTGTGATCACCTGCATTTCAAAAAAGGTCCGAAAACACTATTTTCATAATAATATGATTATGGATTATTTACCGAATGGTAATAATCTACTGATACAGTTCCAGTGGTAAAGGAACATAATATCTAGGACTTAATCAACCAATGTCGCTAGTGATTCCATTGCAATATAATACGCGTTAACCATGAGATTTGGAATGGGACGGAGAAGTCACCTGGATCTTCTTCCTTTCGCATGGACAGATGACCTAATCATGAGGCCGTGGATTCTCACAGAGAACCAAGCACATGGGTGGGACCCCTTAGCTCCCCATGATACTGGTGTCTAGACTATTTGTCAGTGGCTACCATAGGTATTGTCGGACCTTTAGGGAGCTTGCCAAGGGAATAACCAGCTCATAGAGTCTTTAGGTGCTTACCAGAGTTGTAGTTGGTCCAATTAGGGGCTTAACAGAGGTGGGCATGTCCTGGAGGGCCGTGTCTTCATGCGGCGTCACGGAGAAGGGCAGTGATTGGCTTGGATCATCTACTGGGCGCCACACCAAGGAATTATGGACGGGAAAAGTTGCTCGGTTGTGGAACAATGATTTGGTCTCTCATGGGTAAAGCAATGCACCTCTGCAGAGTGTAAGAACTGTGACATGTTACTCCCTATTCCCGGAAGGAGCTATAAACGTGGCAGGAAAGGAACTCCACAAAAGTTCTGGTCAACCTGTGAAGGCTACCGGACATAGTTTTCAGAATAAAAGCAACCTTTGAAGAAATGCTTATGAAAACATGCATTGCCTATGACCTTTGGTCTGTGGCTGTAGAGATAGTACATCATACACTCCTTTTTAGTGAACTTGCTGAGTATGCTCGTACTCAACCATATCCTATTAACCCTTGCTAGGATCTAAGCCATTGAAGACGACTTCAACATCAATTTCTGCTCAAGAAACCCTCTAAAGCTCAAGCTCTTCAAGAAAGTCAACGGAGTCAACATATGCGTCCACTGAAGTGAAGAAGAAGTTCCTGATTATATAGGAGTATATTCTCTAGCCATAAAACCTTCTTCTATAGAGCATTGCAATAGCAGCAATGGCAAGCCAATTAGTTAAATACTAGTCTTAGTCACAAGTTAGTTCTGAGTTATTATTTTTGGTTCTTCTTTGTAAGAAGATGTTTTCTTCCACTTTAACCTAATTTGTTCTCTAGATCTTTTGTAAAGAGTCGAGTTGTAACCTTTAGTCCTATCTTCGACCTGTTGTGTTTCTGTTGTACTACTCTAAGAGATTTAATACTAGTGAACGGTGTTTCATTGGTGTTATGTCAATGACTATAGTATACTACAACATGCAGTGGTATGCTGGGTCACCGCACAGCCAGACCTGCGCAACCCCGAAAGGAGGCATCGCATATGGGTAGTGCCTGGGTGTACAACCTCCAACATTATCAAGGCGGCACACCGTGAAGAATTCATGAGGAGGAGGAACGCGGCGGGGAACATCGGCATTGATTCCGACGCGGAGGAGGCAGATGGCGACGCGGACGACATCGTTGATGATGAAGACAGTGGGAGCGTCATAGTCGATTAGGGTCACCTGAGCCTCAATTTAATCTATGTATGTTAGTTTAATGGCCTCTTTGGATTGAAAATATTTCAAAGGAACTTTGTGAGGAATTCAATCCATGGAATATTGCAGGGCATATATTGGCCATGTTTTAGGTGTCTTTGTCTTTGAAACTAATCGAAAGTTGTCTAATTCTAAAAAATAAAGTTCTCGTGTTCCTGGCACATCTGATGGGACAATACGCTGACTCTGCTCCCAACACTTGATGGCATAACCATAATTTTGGAGTGCGCCAGAGGAGAAGGGGACGAGCGTGTTGTTCCAGATGTGAATCCAAGGGAGATGGGAACTAGTGGCTGCGTCCATGTACAGGTAAAAAATTAATGTAATAATATTTAAATAGTTGTAATCTGATCCACATGACCTCATCACAGACACGTTGCATGCACGAGATATAAATAAAGATTCCATGACTAGTTTAGTTGCAATTATAATTCAAGAAATGATGTTACTGTGTCTGCTTCTTTCTGCTCCTCTCATTAGTCCACGAGCACGCCCTGCATTAAACAACAATTGATGAGGATGGAAACAAAAATAATAAAAATGGCAAATTAAACAATTTTTAATCTTACATTTCATCTAGAGAATCGTAAATAGATGAAATTGGTAGGGATTTATTATTTCTCTTGTAGTTAGCCAAAAGATCCTCAAAAACATCCTCCATCACCCCTGCAACTTCTTCATATTCTAATACACCCCCGTTATGTTCCTTTTCCTTCCCGTTCCGCTTAACCTTTTCTTTATTTTCACCCCCGATCCTTGCTGGCACCTCCACTTCTTCATAAATTTGCTGCTTACCAATGTTTTCCTACAAATGCTCATCACCGTTTCCTCCACCTGCTGCACTTCCTCAAGTTCTTCATCTTCTCGCTGCTCTTCCACTAGTTTTGGCTGAGAAGCCTCATTTTCTGGCTGCTGCTCTTCCTCTAGTTCTGCCTGAGAAGGCTCATTTTTTTGCCTCCGGGGTGAGATCATGTGGAACTAGGTTTTTGCACAACCTCTTGATATGGCCGAATCCTCCACACCGTTTGCATTTCCTTTTCCTTGCTCCTAGCATTGAACCTTTATCACTGGGGGCTTCGATCCTTAGCTTTCTAGGGCACATTTGAACTAGTGGTTGATGTTTGAACCCTTAATCGACAATCTCCCAATCATCGGTGGCCTCCTAAGAACCAGTGGTTGAAGTTTGAACCCTTAATCGACAATCTCTCAATCATTTTGATCAGCCATAGGTGGCACGTTTTCTGCATAAGTTGCAACAAACTTGTCCAAGGAGAAATAGTTATGAACATAGTTCTCTATTTCAGCTCCCCTACCTCTTAGCTTTAAGTTGAAGTACAGTACATGGTGACATGGCAAACTACTAATCTACCACTTCCTGTATGAACAAGTCCTCTTTCCAATCTCTACAATATACCTCCATTCAGTTCCATGCTTATATTCTACATAAACCTCAGCCAATGTACTAGAACTTCTGACCATCCTCACCTTTATCATTCTCATTGCCCTGGTTCTTGCATTCAGTAACATAACCACCTTTGGAACTATTTTATGGCTTAAAAAATTTCTTGCACAAATTATTTGCCTTAAATCTATATTCTCCATTATGCACTATCTTATTGCATCCAACAAAATAACAATTGCAAGTGTCTTCATGATCAAAATCTTAGCATTGGAACTCTCTGCCAAATTATTGCAAACATAATCCACCTTGATTAACTCACCAAACTTGCTTCTGACCCATAGCTTGGTATGATGTTCTTCAAGGTATTTTTCTACCTTTGGCACTATATACTTGTTCTACATGTAAGTAGGACACACACTTGGGGTGTATGTGTATGCTGATCACCATAAGTTCTCTTCAAAGATCTTTCATTTGAACTTCTTTGTGAAGTTAGTAGAGAGGTGCTGCATGCATTCCCAATGCTCAACCCTAGGAAACACAACATCAACAACATTCTCAAGCCCCTTGCATGCACTAGCGTGTATCACCAAGCCTTCAGGGTGACCACTACATGTAGTCTCTACATGAAGCATGTCTAGTTTCATCTGATTCACCCTCAAGAACAACATAAGATACAAGAAGAAGACAATTATGGGCGTCCACAACACAAGGAAAAGGAACATGTCCCCTAAACTTCTATGTTAAAGAAGTTGTGTCTATTGCCAAGTATGGCCTACGGCCGTCTAGAAACCCCTACCAGCATGCCTTCATGTAGACAAAACATCTCCTGGAGCTATTCTTATCTGCCTGCTTATACCTGACCCTCCTTGTAACACCCTCGAAACGGCTCTATGCAAGTTTTAGCGATTCCCACCAAACCCGCATAGGAACGATTAAAAAATGCCCATCCAACACTTGTGTGTGGGTGGGAAACGAAGTAATATCATTACACAATAGTTCTCGATGGAACCCATAGAACATATATATACAACAATGACTTAAAAAGAGTTCAGAATACAGATATACAGTACAAAGATCCAAATCACACTAAAAACGATACAACATCCGAGCACAGATAAGAAGCAAATTGGGCTAAGAGCCCTGAAAATAACCAATGTTGTCCATAACCCTGCCCAGGCCAACCGGAAGGGTACCCCTGCTAACAACGTCGAACTTATACCTATTAAACAAAAGAGGTGCCAACAAAGGGAAAAGTAAAAAGAGAGCGGTCAGTACTGAGGCCAGTACACGGCAAGTCTAGAATTCGACGGCTCTCGCCTACATAGGTATGGTGGACTGAAGTGGAAGCGAATAATGCACTACACAACCTATAGAGACTCGATACAATTATCGGCTATCAGAGAGAGATAAGAAATACCTATGAGGAAACAACCTGATACTAACACCAAACATACCGATCTTGGTATTTCCCCCTTGAGACCAAACGAGGAAGTCCTTCCGAGGAAACTCACATGGTTGGCCGCTTTATTCATTCTTTCCATGGTGGTTATCCAACTTACTAGTCATATTAGATACAAGTCAAATTATAACAGTAAACTTTAGTTGTAGTTGTCTATGATCGAGAAACTGTGCTCCAAGTCGTCCATAATCGTGGACACGGCTTTTCGAAAATATTTATCCCTGCAAGGATGCACCAAAGTTTCCACACGCACTTCCACCCTTTTTGCTAGATCAGTTAACATACTTTCAACAGTATGTCGGCGGGGCTTCGGACACGACGCTTTCCTAGACCCAAAGCAAGTACATGGGGGCCACCCAAAAGAGCTACATGTACGAGGTAGCTAATCCTCCTCGTATGGACCCTGAGGTTGCATGCACTTGTCACACGAGTAGAGGCCATAGACAATATATTATCATGACAGAGTGCCGCACCTACACAACAGTAATAAACGCTCATCGAGCAACTTGTGATAAACATGGCATACATGGCAAAAGTATAGTAGGTAACGTATAAATCTCGAATACATGTGGTTAGCGCACTCGGTCTCGGAATAGGTGTCAAGAACTCGGGTCCTAGGTGGACACAAGTGAGCAGGTAAAAACCAAATAACATCTATTACCCACCTATGTCTCTGCATTATATATCTACTTCCAACATTTAATTAACAACTGTAATTAAAGTAATGATCATCTCCACCATTAAGCATGTGCCTACCCCCAACATGAGTAGAACATCGACGACGCAAAACAACACCTGAGCAAGAAACTACGACTCGCAAGGCCGACTGTTTACCAAACAACAGGTAATAGGAGGTGTCCAAGGCAATATAGGCTACAAGGGATATTAGTGGTATGGAAACTAAAGCATCACAACATAGATAGCAATACATCAATAGGTGGAAGTAAAGACTATAAATGCAAAATAGGTAGAAAGGGGGAGAATGCTCGCCTGAGAAACACTACTGAAGATACATTATCCGAAGATCTTTTCGACACTCGCATCAACCCAATGGTAATCCGTAAAAAAGCAAAGCACTAAAAGAAACACCGGATGCATTGTTTAATACTATGACAGAAGATCGGGCATGATGCATGTATGATGTATGACATGTCAAAGATGCGATGCAACTAGGCAATATTAAGCGGAATTGATGTTCCGACAATTAATTATATGATTCAAGTTGTTTAGTTACCCTGCCATTTAAATATTGAAATAACAAGGCAAAACATGGCATCGGTTCTCTACACAAATTTAAATGAAGCCGATATAAGAGTAGAATAGCCCGCATATAGTCTCCGTATTTAATTTAGGTGAATCGTCGAAATTCCCCCAAACAAGCTCAATATGTATGCGAGTATGAATTATTTATATGCAACAAGTAGATATATCATTTATAAAAAAATAGAGGCTAGGAAAGGTTCACACATTTGGGGTTTTCAGCAAACTTGGTTCCGAGGATTCGGTTCAGGCTTCAGGATCAGGGCTTTGGGGTAGACGGTCTTTGGATTCCGTGAAGGAGGTCGTGTCGCATCCATGACAACGAGGTCAATGTTCCGTGGTGCAGATCATCGAGTTCACCGGATCCGTGTAGGGGTACTTGAGGGTCCGAGTGGCGGCCTTGTCGGCGTTCTTCAGGTAGTCACAAGTAACTACACATTACCCTCAGCCACACCTTACTGGCATAACACAAAGTCCCAATAGCTAGCAACATCTTGGTAAGTAGACCATGATCATCATTCTCTCGAGCCTCTGAAGGAAAAGGGCAGGCGCAAAAGTGTACATGTTGAAACACTGCAGGCAAACAACAAAGATGCAGGGGCTACACCGGGAGACGAGGATGTCAGCCTGGGAGACACGTAGCACGGGGAGCCCGCGGTCGAGGACGAGCGAGCAACAGGGGCGAGCTCGGAATAACACATGGGCAAGGTCGACATGCTATTAGAAGGAAGAAGGCAAGGACGCGCATGAGCTCGCAGCAGCATCCAACGGCAGGGAAGGAGGCTCCAGGCGAGGTCGGAGACACGCTGGTTCCTGGCGGTGGTCGGTGAGGCCTCACGGGCATGGCGAAGGAGCACTACCAGTGGCGAGCGATGGGCAGTGCCATGGTGGTGGTGAGGCCCTGCAGGCGTGTGCGGCCAGAGGGAGGCGCTTCGGAGGTAGAGACGGTGACGTCGACGGCGGCCGTGTGGAGTCCGTAGGACGGAGCATATGAGGCTGGGCTTCATGACGACGGGGCGAGCGAGGGCGGCCGGAGAGGTGCCGGTTGACGAGGACGACGAGGGGTGCATGGCTTTGACGGCTAGTTGAGGAGAGAGGCGGCAGCGGCTACACGATGGGGAGGTTACGTGCAGGGGGAGAGAGGCGAGGCGCGAGGATGGGGATCGCGTCGAGGGGACGCGGTCACGATGCAGCGTGCGAGAGCATTGCGACGCGGGTGGGGTCGGGGTTAGGTGGAGCCGCGGTGGGGTCACGATGGGGAGATACAAGATGGGGTAGGGTGGGTGGGGATCGAGAGGCAGGGGCGGTTTCATTCAGGGAGGGGCATCGTGCAACAGAGGAGTGGGGTTGGGGTGGTTGTGATGTGGGGTAGGTGGGGCCACGTGAGGGAGAGGCGCCGGGGATGCCTTGCGTTGCGTCAACGCGTCCGTGGTGTGGGTCGCATGTATCGTGCGTGACGGGACCGCGTGTGTGCATGTCAACGCGCTGCGTCGTGTTGTGTCGGGCTGGCTAGGTAACGGTAGGTGTGGGGTGCTGGTTAAGGTAGGTCGGTCTAGGTTTAGGGTTTGATCGAGTTGGGGTACTAGGTAGCTGCTGGCTAGGCCTTTGGGTCTAGACGGTGGCTGCCTCCCCGATTTTTATAAAATTATGTTTTAAATTATTTTAAAACAAAACATTTTAGTAAATAGGTGTTAGAGAATAAAAGATCCAAGAGGACCGAGGTTTTATAATTTGAAATAAAGAGGAGGATAATTAAAAAAAGATAGGCTTTTAGAAAGTAGTTTTAGGCAAAACATGCATGATGACATGCCGATGCTCAAATGCAATGTGGCATGATGACATGAGCATGCGACCATGATTATGTATAAAATAAAAACAACACGCAATTTTGTAATAGTGGTTTTACCCGGGGTGCTACAATTCGACACCACTAACAATGGATCTCGCCCTCGAGATCCGCCTCATGGTATGGGGAAGAAGACCGACAGTCTAAATCTTTTCGCTTCATGTAGATCCTCGCGACACCACTAATAAAGTTTCTTTCTCCATCTTGAAATCGTCGAGACCACCAACAAGGGTCGTTGATCACGCTCGTTCAGAGAATACTCCGGAGAAACAAAGGACGGAGGTAAAGGTCTCAAAAGATAAGGCCACCTCTACTTTCGTGAGAGGAGAGAAAAAGTGCAATCTAATCCACTTCAATGTACAAGAGCGAATAGAATGAGTAGTCGGAATGGGGCCAATCCATCACGCACCCAAACTATTACTCCGCACATGCAGTAGAAAAATCGTGCTACCCATTCTCAGAATTAGACTGAAGATCTTCACAAGCAATTTTCAGAAACACAGGAGTGATGCAGGCTCTTCATCGGATCTAATGTAGATGATTTCATCGTGTTGAAAACCACCAAGGACACAAAGAAAAAATTTAGTGAATTTTTGGTCCATTGAAAGGTACCACAGAGAAAGATTTCCTCAGATAGCACGAAAACCGGAAGCAGAACACCGTTGCAAAAGGAGGGAATCGAAATCCTGAAGGTACAACGGAAAACCCAACCACGAGAATTTCTGGACTTGAAAAAAAGGTATGAGAGCAGATTCAAAACATGACGAGGTAAGAGGATAATAGCACAAAGGTAAGAAGTAAAAGCAGGCCTAATCAGAAATATCCAACCGATTTTAAAAAATAGTTTTGACACTCTATAACGTCTGTTAGGTAGGTTATCCTACAGGCTAGACCAGTGGGGTATCGTAACTACTGAGCTATGATACCACTTTGTAACACCCTCGAATCGGCCCTATGCAACTTTTAGCGATTCCCTCCAAACCAGCATAGGAACGATTCATAAATGCCCACCTGGCACTTGCGTGCGGGTGGAAAACGAAGTAATATCATTACACAATAGTTCTCAATGGAACCCACAGAACATATATATATACTCAACGAGTCAAGAATACAGATATACAGTACAAAGATCCAAATCACCCTAAAAACGATACAACATCCGAGTACGAATAAGAAGCAAACTAGGCAAGAGACCTGAAAAATAACCAACGGCGTCCATTAACCCTGCCTAGGCCAAGCCGGAAGGGTAACCCTGCTAACGATATCAAACTTATACCTGTTAAACAAAAGAGGTGCCGACAAAGGGAAAAGGAAATGAGAGCAGTTAGTACTAAGCCAGTACACAGCGAGTCTAGAATTCGGCGGCTCTCTCCTACATAGGTATGGTGGACTGAAGCGGTAGCGAAGCATGCACTACACAACCTATAAAGACTCGATACAATTGTAGGCTATCTGAGAGAGATAAGAATGACCTATGCGGAAACAACCTGATACTAACACCAAACACACCCATCCTGATATTTCCCTCTCGAGACCAAACAAGGAAGTCCTGCCGAGGAAACTCACACGGTTGGCAGTTTTATTCATTCTTTCCATGGTGGCTATCCAACTTACTAGTCATATCAGATACAAGTCAACTTATAACAGTAAACTTTAGTTGTAGTTGTCTATGATTGAGAAATTGTGCTCCAAGTCTTCCATAACCATGGACACAACTTTTTGAAAAGATTTAACCCTGCAGGGGTGCACCAAAGTTTTCACACGCACTTCCACCCTTTTTGCCAGATCAGTTAACATACTTCCAGTGGTATGTCGGCGGGGCTTCGGACACGACGCTTTCCTAGACTCAAAGCAAGTACATGGGGCCACCCGAAATAGCTACCCATACGAGGTATAGCTAATCCTCCTCGTACGGACCTTGAGGTTGCGTGCACTTGTCACGCGAGCCGAGGCCATAGACAATATATTCCTATGACAGAGTGCCGCACCTACGCAACATTAATAAACACTCATCGAGCAATAGGTAATAAACATGGCATACATGGCATAAGTACAGTAGGTAACGTATAAATCCTGAACTAGTTTGTGATCTCTAGAATAGTACTTTGAAATCAGGTAATAAGCCGATAGGGGTGCCTAGACACCCCACATGTGGTTAGCGCGCTCGGTCTTGAAATATGTGTCAAGAACTCGGGTCCTCGGTCGACACAAGGGGGCGGGTAAAAACCAAATAACATCTATTACCCACCTGTGCCTCTGCATTATTTATCTACTTCCAACATTTAATTAACAACTATAACTAAAGTAATGATCATATCCACCCTGAAGAATGTGCCAACCCCCAACGTCAGTAGAACATCGACGACGCGAAATAACACTTGAGCAAGCAACTACGACTCGCAAGGCCGACTACCTGTCAAACAACAGATAATAGAAGGTGTCCAAGGCAATATAGGCTGTAGGGGATATCAGTGGTATGGAAACTAAAGCATCGCAACACAGATAGCAATAGATCAATATGAGAAAGTAAAGACTATAAAAGCAAAATAGGTAGAAAGGGGGAGAATGCTCGCTGAGAAACACTGCTAAAGATACATTATCTGAAGAGCTTATCGACACTCACATCAACTCAACAACCTAATCCGTGAAGGAGCAAAGCACTAAAAGAAACACAAGATGCACAATTTATACTACGACGGAAGATCTGACATGATGCATATATGATGTATGACATGGCAAAGATGCGATGCAACTAGGCAATATTAAGCGGAATCGGGGTTCCGACAATTAATTATATGGTTCAAGTTGTTTAGTTACACCACAATTTAAATGTTGAAATAAAAAGGCAAAACATGGCATCGGTTCACTACACAAATTTAAATGAAGCCGATATAAGACTAGAATAGCCCGCATATAGTCTACATATTTAATTTAGCTGAATCATCAAAAATAGAGGCTTGCGAAAGTTCACACATTTGAGGTTTTCGGCAAATTTGGTTCCGAGGATTCGGTTCGGGCTTCAAGATCGGGGCTTCGGGGTAGACGGTCTTCGGATTTCGTGAAGGAGGTCTTGTTGCATCCATGAAGGCGACGTCGGTGTGCAGATCATCGAGTTCACCAGATCCGGGTAGGGGTACTTGAGGGTCCGAGTGGCGGCCTTGTTGGCGCGCTTCAGGTAGTCCCGAGTAACACCACATTACCCTCGGCCACACCTTACTAGCATAACACAAAGTCCGAACAGCTAGCAACATCTTGGTAAGTAGACCATGATCAACATTCTCTCGAGCCTCTGAAGGAAAAGGGCAGGCGCATAAGTGTACATGTTGCAACACTGCAGGCAAACAACATAGACGCAGGGGTTTCACCGGGACACGAGGACGTCGGCCTGGGAGACACACAGCATGGGGCGCCTGCGGTCGAGGACGAGCGAGCAACATGGGCGAGCTCAGCGCAGCACATGGGCAAGGTCGACGTGCTATGAGGAGGAAGAAGGCCAGGGGCGCGCCTGAGCTCGCGGCAGCGTCCAGCGGCAGGGAAGGAGGCTCCAGGCGAGGTCGGAGATGCAGTGGTTCCTAGCAGTGGTCGGTGAGGCCTCACGGGCGTAGAGAAGGAGCACTGACAACGGTGAGGGATGGGCAGTGCCATGGTGGCGGTGAGGCCCTGCAGGCACGTGCGGCCAGAGGGAGGCGCTGCCGAGGCAGAGACGACGACATCGATGGAGGCCGTGCGGATCTCATAGGACGGAGCAGAGGAGGCCGGGATTCACGGCGGCGGAGCGAGCGAGGGCGTCCGGAGAGGCACCTTTTGATGAGGGCGACAAGGGGGGGCGGCCGTGGTGGCAACGGCCAGGAGAGGAGAGAGGCGGCGGTGCCTGCATGATGGGGAGGTTGCCTGCGGGGAGAGAGGCGAGGCGCGAGGATAGGGATCGCGTGGAGGGGACGCGGTCGCGATGCAGCGTGCGGGAGCATTGTGACGCGGGTGGGGTCGGGGTTAGGTGGAGCCGGGGCAGGGTCACAATGGGGAGAGTTGAGGTGGGGTGGGGATCGGGAGGCAGGGCGGTTTCGATCGGGGAGGGGCAGCGTGCGACGGAGGAGCGGGGTTGGGGCGGTTGCGATGTAGGGTAGGTGGGGCCACGTGAGGTAAAGACACCGGGATGCCTTGCGTTGCGTCAACGCAACCATGGTGTGGGTCGCGTGTACCACGCATTGCAGGAGCACGTGTGTGCGTGTCGACGCGCTGCGTCGTGTTGTGTCGGGCTGGGTAGGTAACGGTAGGTGTGGGGTGCTGGTTAAGGTAGGTTGGTCTAGGTTTAGGGTTTGATCGAGTTGGGGTAGTAGGTAGCTGCTGGCAGGGTTTTTGGCCTGGCCGGTGGCCACCTCCCTTGTTTTTATAAAATTATGTTTTTATTTATATTTAAAACAAAATATTTTAGCAAATAGGTTTTACACAAATAAAAGATTCAAGAGGGCCGAGGTTTTATAATTTAAAATAAGAAGGAGATAATTAGCAAACAAACATAGGCTTTAGAAAGTAGTTTAAGGCAAAATATGCACGATGACATGACGATGAACAAATGCAATGTGGCATGATGGCATGAGCATGCGATCATGATGATGCATAAAATAAAAACAACACGCGATTTTGTAGTATTGGTTTTACCCGGGGTGCTACACCCCTTGAGACCTTTTCTCTTCCTTTCACAACCTCGTAATCAATGTTAACAACACTACCACGTGATGTTTTCTCTACCTCAGCTTTGAAACTATACAACATGTGAAAACTGTCATTTCACTTGCCTTGAATAAAGTCTAGAGGCATCTCCTTCCTATCAAAGACTCCGTGGTAAGGAATTAGAATGTTAAACTTTTTGCTAATCTTTGTTCTGAGTTCAGTAGGTCCAATATTATGATCCCACCTCACCCAGTCGAGTACAGTAGCAGCAATCCACTTAGTTGTTGACGGTCTAATTTTATCACTTAAAAAAGTATTAGGGCAGTTGTTTTTCTCGTGTTTACCTTGATCTGCATTCGATAAGGATCCAAATAAATCAGAGGACATGTCAATAAAATAAATATGAGAAAGACTGAAACTAAATGTAGCTATTGCAACCTGAAATGGGTGTCCACGTCGCATTGGAGATGCATGCAATCTCCATTTACACACATTATTTTCCCTACACACCCTAAATATCTTTTTGTTGCTCTTCTCAATGATATTCGAACCCAACTCTTATTTCATAGGTAGAAACTACATATCTGCAGTCCTCAACATTCTCAAAGACAGTCCCCTCATCAATTGTAGGATTGTGTTGGAGATTTGTCCCGTGAAGAAACTAGGGTCCAACGATCCCTTGGTTCGAGAGGGGGCTGAACATGTGACTCCAAGGAAACCCAGCGACTGCAACAACAGTAGAGAAATCACACGACAGAGAGGTGACATTCTTTACCTAGGTTCAAGACCCTCGTGAGGAGGAAAAGGCCCTACTCCTGCTTGGTTCTATTGCTCTCGTGCTTCACGAGGATATAATGGAGGATGAAAGTCTAGGGTTTTAGATCTCCCAGATTGATCCCTTCCAAGGTAGGAGAAGGGCTCCTTATATAGGGCAGCGTCAGGCCTCTTCTCCCGGTCTATGGACGGGAAGGGTCACCATAGTGTCGTTCCCCGAGGTCCTCGTCTATAGGGCTGCTTTTCGGTGGACCGAGTCTTGGACGCCGAGCGCTTCTCCATCCGCTGGTAAAGTGGCCTTACTTTTAGTCATTCGTCCTTGTCCAGCGCTGCCCGCTATCTCACTTGTACCAAACCAACAAGGTGGTGCGCCTGCCATGCTGATGCCGTTTGTCCTTCTGCTACAGAAAAAAGGAGGGTGGATCGGACTAGGCCCCTTATCGGGACTTGCCCGGCCTACTGGGCACCTAGTGAAGTTACTGGTAAGCCCTGGAATGTACTTTAGGGAACCCACAATTGGGTTCTCTAGGGGCGCCTCTGGGGGAGAGCCCCCCCCCCCCCCCCCCCCGAGAGAGTGTTCCCTCGTGAAGTGGACCCTCGCGAGGGTTCACCCGGAGGTGCTTATCCTTTAAGGTATTGTAGCTTCTCGAAGGCACATCACTTTAAGGCGCTGGGGACTGATAACCGTCGGGACATGGTACCTCGGTTGGCAGGGCCCCGACAGTAGCCCCCGGGCATTTGGCCCGCCCGCATCCCTCGATGGGCTCGAAGGGGCAAGCGGCCTAGGATGGTTAGTGGCCCCAATGCCTACTCGGTTAACATGGGCCTGCCACACCCCATCCCGATCGTAGATTTGAAGTGTCCATGAGTTCTTAACCACGAATCTTGGGTTTGCTGCCTCCGCCCCAGGAGTTGTTCCCACGATGTCACGGTGCGTGGGGCCTTGCAGTTATATCGTGTGCCTAGGGCAGTGATACTTCCTTTCAACTGGCTCCGTTTATACCGGGGTGTGAGCGCCCAAACTCCTTACTCGTCGCCTCTGTTCCCCTGCATGTTTGTGCGAACACCCCGTCCTCCTTGATGGCGTCCCCTCTCTCCCCATTGTCGTGACGGACGAGGACGCCATGGTCGAGGGCGAGGGTTCCATTGTCTTTATTTCACCGGAGGCAGAGGTGGCTCCCTCCACGAAGCGCGGCCTTGTACGCCCATGTGGGAGCGGCAGAGGTAAGCGTGGGGGTCATGGTGCCGGTCCCATCGTCATCCCACCCTCAGCTACGGAGGCGCTGGCCGGCGAGGCTCCGATGAGACATGGACATAGGAAACCTCGCGGAAGCGGTGGTGGCTACCGCGGGGGGCTCGGGGGAAGGTCCTGCGCGGAGCCAGAGCCTCTAGTGCTAGTCACCGTGCTACCCCTCCGGTGGTGATCAAGATATAAGACGACCCCGAACCTACCCGGGTGATCGACTTCGTCATCATCCTTGGGAGGTCCGACTAGTTCGTCAAGGTGAGGCTCCCTTCGCGTTTCACCCTCGGGGTCATGGCAGATCTTCCAGATGAGGTGGAGCTGCGGCACTCCAGCGGGCACGAGAGGTGGCGGGTGAGCATCGAGACCATTCCTCCTGATGAGATGTACCTCTACGATGGCTAGAACCAATTCCTCGTTGTTCACAGCATCCATCTTGGTTCCATGCTGCGGTTCCGCTATGCTAGTGGGAGGGACTTCTCCGTCTCGGTGTTTGACACCCTGATGTGTTGGATTTCCTACCTAGCATACCTCTCTTGAGGAGACGAGGCCAGGTCCGCACCGTGTCCACCGCCTCGCCCCAAGGCCGCGGGTCTTTTGCTAGCATAGGTGTAGAATCTTTTAATATCATGTTTCCCCACCGGGTGTAAGGAAGACTTTCCATGGAAGTATGTAAGTGGATCTTCACACTTGTTATTTCTCCCTTTGCATGTTTTTGTTGTGATGCTTGGAGTTTCGATGTTCATGGCGCACAGCCGGTTCGGCGAAGGCCGAGAGCCTTGCACGCCTTCCTGTGGACCTGCCCCTGGTTTGGCGTCAGGAGGCGAGGCCTCGCGAGAAGGGATCTTGTAGTGGTCACAACCAGTCAGGTGACCTCCGGAAGTGGCATCAGAAGGAAGTACCCTCGCCGGGTTTTGGGGGGATCACCCTGGGGAGGGTCGAGCTGGAGCATAAAGACAATGTCTGCCGAGGTATAACGAGGTCAAAGCAAGTCCTGACCGAGGTACCTGAAGGCCAACCGAGTTACGTTCGACTAACCATGGTTGTGTTCGCCCGATGTTACCCAAGCCGACATATAGCATGTGTCGGCACCACCATGTTGTGTGATTGCAGGTACCACCAAGGCCAAGTTAGCCAGGAAGGAGCAGGGTTATTACTTGGGTTACAAAGGAAGGAAGGGATTTCCCCTTGGTCAGCTCTTTTCTCTCTCTACTGGAGCCACTGTGGGAAGCGAAGAAGACAGATAGGCAAGGGCCAGAGGTCCTGGCTGACAAAGGTGATGTTGCCTGACCGTTAGCGCGGTCGGTTCACATGGCGCCATAGCGGGTTACGACACGGCCGTAGAGAGTCTTACGCCATTGTCTCACAGAGGCTCACGCAGGGAAAAAGGAGCGCACCACTTTTCTATTTTGGGAGGAGCATATTCGTGGAATATGCCCTCCACGTATACCCTAAGTGTAACATGGCCACCCCTTTATAAGGTGGCCACCCCTTTATAAGGTGAGCCAGGATCTCCAAGGAGGGGGATCGATCATTTTACTAAGGCAAGCTCCAGGAGCATCTATAAACCATGATTGATCTTGAGAATACAAACCATCGTGTGTGGAATCACCACACTATCCATCCCTGGATACCACTAGCACACATTGGCCCCACCTTTAGCCTATCCATGGCGTCTGTCGTGACACCACCACGACAGTTGGCACCCACTATGGGGCCAGCAGCGGTGCTAGATGGAGTGAAGATCCGGACGTGAAACTTCATCGTCACCGGGGAGCGCATCGTCTCCGAGCTCGTTCAACACTTTGGTGCGCTGGACTATGTCAGCGACAACCGCGCAACTTCGACAACCGCCCTCCTCCACGCAACGGGCTCTTCATCAGCTTCGGTGCCCACAAGGTCTACGTCGGCGTCGACAAGTCATGCGTGCATCCACGGCATGTCGTCGATGGAGGAGAGCCTCCTCCCAGCGTGGCTCGTGGTCCGTGTATCACACGCCCTGCCAGCGATGCTGAGGTGATGATGACTGCGCCTGACACGGGAGCTAGCAAAGATCCGACAGAAGACCCGGAGGCAACACCAAAGGTACCTAGGACTAGGGGTCCTCCACTAGAGAGGCCACAGAATGTGTTGCAGCAGGCAATAGAGAGCCTAGCCACTCCTATAGCTCAAATAAGATCTGGCTCAGTCACAGGCCGAGCTAGAGGAGACCTGGCTGAAAATGTTAGCAGGGGCAAAGAGAGTAGCAGCGCTGTAGTAGTCATTGAACATCACACTACGTGAATATGCAAAGGCAAATGAGTTAGCCCCGTACGCTCCACAATACGATAGAAGGGATGCAATCAAGTCTCAGGCTGTGGCCGACTTTTTCGTGGATTGGGCGGAAATACAATATGGACCACCTTTACCCGACTCAAACTACTAGAGGATGCACTTTGATGGATCAAAGTTGAAGGACAGATTAGGGGCCGGAGTAGTCCTTACCTCGCCCAAGAAAGATCAGTTGTGATATGTGCTTCAGATCTATTTTCGAGCATCAAACAATGTGGCCGAGTTTGAGGCGCTCGTGCACGGCCTAAAAGTGGCAAAAGAGATTGGGGTACGTCAGATAAAATGCTTTCATGATTCGGATCTAGTGGTGCAGCAAGTGTCTTTTCATTGGGATGCCTTAGACGAAAACATGGCTCTTTATATATTTCACGTTCAGAAAATATGTGGATACTTTGAGGGATGTGAGTTCCATCATGTACCACGAGCTGAAACTGATGCAACCGACGTGTTATCTAAGCTAGGCTCCTCTCGGCAAGCTATCCCACCAGGAGTTGCTTTGGAGCATCTAAGAAAACCATCTATTACCCCTTCACCAGAATCCGAATCAATTTATATCCCGACAAACCCCGGATCAGGAGCTGTCCCAATGGACATTGACTTGGGGA
Organism: Avena eriantha; assembly: GCA_910589775.1. NCBI lineage: Eukaryota > Viridiplantae > Streptophyta > Magnoliopsida > Poales > Poaceae > Avena > Avena eriantha. The sequence continues at coordinate 331,678,396 of OU342742.1, read as the reverse complement.
ACACCTTGGCAAACCCGGGACTACCTCGACACACCTAGGGACTGCCTTGGCAAACGCAGGGACTGTTAAGCTTGATCCGATAGAGGTTATGTCAGTTGATCCAATGGAAAATGACGAAGTAATTTCCTATCTCTTACTGTACCAACATGGGTGCAACCAATATTTGAGTTCTTGAAAGATGGAACTTTGCCAAATGATGAGGTACTGTCTAGTCAAGTACAAAGAAGAGCAAAGACATATACCATAATCAATGGTGAGCTATATAAGATAAGTGTCACAAGTGTCCCGCAATGCTGTGTTGATCCGGCAGAAGGGCTAGACATCCTCCGAGATATTCATCAGGGGGAATGTGAGCATCATGCCTCGTGTAGGGCCCTAGTGGCAAAAGATTTTCGGCATGTGTTTTACTGGCCAAGTGCCTTGCAGCAAGCCGATGAACTTGTGAAGAAATGCAATGGGTGTCAGAGGTACGCTAGAAAGACACATCCGCTGATGTCTGAACTCAAAACTATACCTATCACTTGGCCTTTTGTTGTGTGGTTCTTGGATATGGTTGCACCGTTCAAGCCGGCCAAGGGAAACATTACCCACATCTTAGTCATGATGGACAAGTAAAGCCAATAAGAAAGTGTGATGGAGCTACTGCCATGCCATTTCTCAAGGACATTATCCTGAGATACGGGTATCCATACATTATCATAACAGATAATGGCACAAATTTCACTAAAGGAGTGTTTGCCTGTTTTTGCCAAGACAAAATAATTCGGCTAGATGTCGCATCAGTGGCCCACCCCGCACCGAACGGGCAAGTGGAAAGATCCAACAGACTAGTGCTGTCTGGGATAAAACCTCGGCTCATTGAGCCGCTGCAAAGATCAACGGGGTGCTAGATTGACGAACTCCCAGCAGTACTATGGAGCTTAAGTACAACTCCAAATCGATCAACAGGCTATACGCCATTTTTTCTAGTATATGGGGCCGAAGCTGTACTACCAGTCGACATAGAGCATGACTCGCCTAGGGTCACCCAATGCATAGAAGCCGAAGTGCAAGAAGCCTGGCAAAACGATGTTGATCTGCTGAAAGAAGCGAGAGAATTGTCACTGTCCAGATCTGCCATATATCAGCAAAATCTTCGACGCTATCATAGCCGGAAAGTGAACCCCCGAGTCTTCCGGGAAGGAGATCTAGTACTTTGGCTGGTGCAGTGATACATTGCAAATGTATCTATAATTTTTGATGTTCCATGCTTGGTTTTATCTACTTTCTTGTGTTTTGTTCCAACTTTGGAGTACTTTTCATATGATTTCTTGGACTAACCTATTAACAAGTGCCACAATGCCAGTTGCCTGTTTTCTGCTGTTTTTGGTTCTAGGAAAGTCAGAAAATCAATATTCTCGGAATTGGACCGGACAAAAGCGAAAGTTGATATTTTCCCGGAAGACTCACGGAGCCAGAAGGAGAGTCGGAGAGGGGCCACATGGTGGCCACACCACCCCAAGGCGCGGGTCCCCCCAGGCCGCGCCAGGGCATGGTGTGGCCCCCCTGGCCGCCCACCGACCTTGCCCTCTGGCCTGTAAGAAGCCTCCCGAGGCATAAACCCTAGGAGTCAACCAGAAATCCACGAAAAGTTCTGCTACGCCGCCGCCACCGAAGGGGAGATTCGGGGGACAGAAAGTCTCTGTTCTGGCACCCTGCCGGGACGGGGAAGTGCCCCGGGAGCCATCTCCATTGATCTCCACCACCATCTCCATCACCATCGTTGATTCCCATGATAAGGAGGGAGTAGTTCTCTCTCGAGGCTATGGGTTCTACCGGTAGCTATGTGTTCATCTCTCTATCTATGCATGATCTTATTGAGATCATGAGCTTGTAATCTATAGATCTACCTTGCTACTCAAGTGCTTTATTAGATCTCTGCTCTCCCCATGTGTGTGAAAGTGATAGCGTGCTCACCATGGTGGCACTTAGGCTAGAGATTACAAATACTTGTTATAAGTTATATTTGGAGTTGGATGTCTTTATGAAATTGTGGTATTTGTTGGAACCATCTAGTGCTCAAGGTGACAGTGTGGGGTTTTCTAGATGGGGAAGGCTTACTTTGAGGTGTGCTGTTATAGCCCTACCATCGATTAGAGTGTCCAACCGGAGAGTAGTTCAGCGTAGTATCATAAAGAGCAATATATTTATATGAGAGTGTTCACTAGTGAAAGTATGATCCCTAGGCCTTGTTTCTAAGCATTGATACACCGTTTGCAACTAGATCTGTTACATTATTGTTTGCTTCCATCTTTATTTCAGTTTGCTTTTAGTCTCTTCCACGCCATCAAGTTACTTTCTATCACCGTTACCACTTATAATTATCCATACCACTTGTATTTCACTATCTCTTCGCCGAACTAGTGCACCTATACACCTGACAAGTGTATTGGGTGTGTTGGGGACACAAGAGACTTCTTGTATCTTGATTGCAGGGTTGCTTGAGAGGGGATACCATTGACCACTTCCTCCCTGAGTTCGATAAACCTTGGGTGATCCACTTAAGAGAAAACTTGTTGTTGTTCTACAAAGCTCTGCACTTGGAGGCCCAACAACTGTCTACAAGAATATAAGTACGTAGACATCATGCAGCGCACTACCGGCATGCATAAGTTGTCCCTCCCATGGGAATGACCATTCATTGTAAGCAAAGCACTGCACAATGATGCCTATTACCTCATTGATGCACAACCATAGGAGAAGAACAGGGCGAACAGGAAGGAGAAGAATCAAAAAGACCATGGAACATAGCACTACTTCGTCCATTTTACACTTAGCTAAAAGTGTATGTATCTCGAACTCTCATATGTCGACCTGTATGTCGGCAATGAACTTATCAATGAAATTGCGGCACCCCGAGTAGAAAATCAGGGACTGCCTTAGTGGTTATTGTCATTTTCTGTATTTCTCTTTTATATGTCTATTGGCTTAAATTACTTACACCTTAGCCGAGTTAATAATGTGTCAGCAGCAAAAGCTAACTCTTCGACTTGCTATTGTCAAACAAGAATTGGCTTCATGCACTAAAAGAAAAGTTGGCTTTTAGAATGGATGATTTTCATGGTTGAAGGCCCGTTTTTCGTGGTTAAAGCCTTCTACCATGGATTTTTTGGATCGTGGCGGCTCGCACCCTTCAGCCGCGGAAACTTGTTCCATCGTAGATCTGTTCGCCAGCTGTGTTGACTGCTAACGTCATGCAAGACGCCACATGGCAACCACCGTTAACTGCCGATTACTTCTGACATCATAGAAACCGTGGCAGAAGCCAGGCCCAACCAAGGCCTACTAAATATTAAGTGGGCCAGCCCATGAAGTGAGCCCAATAAGAAGATGGCCCATTACTATTTTGTCCGGCACTGTTTGAAACGGGCCCAAAAGATCCAGCCAGCAGCGGCCCGCGAATGTCAGGCCCGTTATTGTTTCGGCCTACAGAAGCCCACATTGTTCGAATACTGTGTGGCCTGTTAACAGCCTGCGTCAGGTCGACCCGATATTGTTCGGGCCTTTTACTGTACCGCCCATCAACGTTTTGAGCCCACCGGTGGCCTGCGACTATTCTGATGTGGTACTGTTCTAGCCTAGAAATATGTTCTAACTATTATTGTTCTTGTCTGGTAAAATTTTCGGCCTGCTACTGTTCTAACTCATTACTGTTTTGCCCATCTACTGTTTAGGTCCGTTACTATTGTGGTCCTTTACTGTTCTGGCCTACCACTTTTCTGGTCTGTTAATGTTCTGGCCCGCTACTGCTTTGGACCGTTACTATGCTGGGTTGCCGCTGTTCTAGCCTGCTGGAGTTCTAGCCTATTATTGTTTTGGCCTATTATAGTTTTGGCATATTACTGCTCTAGCATGTTACTGTTACTAGTTGCCACCTAAGGGTAGGCTCATTATATTCACGAACACCTACAGTTTCGGCATTTATGAAGCCCATTCAAATATCATTAAAGGAGTATAATTATTGAGCATCTTTTACTATTCATGGTAGGCCCAATATAAGAAGGGCAAATAACAAAACCCTATACTGTTACCTGATCGACCTAGCTAGCACAGTTATGGTACCGCCATGCATGGACGGCGACAACTAAATGCCTACATGGCCTATGCGAGCTATCTAGATATTACACCAGCTGCAAACTTTTTAAAAATATTTCATAATATCAACAAAAGGGAAAGAAAATTCAGCATGTCAGTTCCCAATCAAGTTGATAGTAGAGTCCTCAATTTACTTTCTGAATCCATCAACTGCATCTCCCTTTGAGTGTGACAGCTACATTGGAAAACCACCTTGAGACATGATCTTACAATCCCCTCTTTGGTGGCGATAGCAATAATTGCATTCTGAAACTAAGTAATAACAAGTTAATACAACAAACAAGACAAACCACTCATAGCTAAGAATGAACCAGGTAGGAATTATAACTACATAATACGAACTTGTAGAGCAGGAATGCAAATCATGAATGAACTATATAGTAGAGGATAGTTATGTCGTTGGCTAGGACGAACCAGAACCAGATACGAGATATAATGGTGTGGCTTGTAAACTTGTAGAACAAGACAAACAAGCATTAGACAAGTATGCCAACAATGAAATAAAAAAGCAAACACAGTGTTTCTTAGAATTTCAGCAATTTTAAACTAGCCAGGTCATTTCAACAAATATAGATGGAAGAAGTGGTATTCTCTTGGAATGCAAGAGACGCTGGGTGACTCGGAATTTGCGCTAAGCTACACAATAGCATGCAGTTACTGTCGTAGCTAAGAATGAACCACATAGAAATTATAACCGCATCATTCCAGAACTTGTCGAGTAGGAATGGAAAACAGGAATGAACTATACAGTAAAGAATAAGTATGCCGTCGATTAGGATGAACTAGCACTAGATACATAAAATATATAATGGCATTGCTGGTGGACCTGTAGGCTGTGCAAACCAACATGTTCAGTGTTCCCTTTTTGACCTCTATGCAAAGAAAAAGAAAATAGTCAATGTTGCAGCTTTTGAAGAACCATATGGCAACAACAAAATTATAATCGAACTAGTACGAAGAGTTTAAACGGGTAATATAGGATAGCAGAACAATGCCAGGGAGGAAATAATAGCAGGAACTTAGCTCAGGAATAACTAGATAGAGTCAGTAACTATGGAGCAGGGAATCCACACTAATATTTTCCATTGAGATTACATTTTGCAAGAACTACACAATAGCAGACAATTACTGGTGTATGAAGCAGCTAAGATAAGAACATGTGCATGACAAAATAACAGACATAAGCATGACTTGAAATTTGTAGAGCAACGAATACAATCCAACATGTCTAATGACCTGGTATGTACTATCACGAAGACCAGGCGTGCCCAGTGACTTGTATGTACTAGCACGATTACAAAAATGCAGTTCACTGTGACATACTTGAACCTGCTATACCAATGACAAAACAAAAACGGGTTGGAGAATTGGTTACCTTGGTCGGAGAGGCATCTAAGCATCATCGGTACCGTGTGAGTGACGTCCAGGTCACCGAGGGTGTTGCGGTTGCGGTAGCTATTGGCATCGGCGAATCACATCTTAGGCCCTCAATGTTGGTTCAATCAACGGCGACGCTCGTGCAGCTGGTCTGGAGCGGTGGACATGGAACTTGTTGAACTATATCCCTTCTAGTGGACAACAGTGAAGCTGCTCCAGTACAGTTGGGTAGCTTTTGGTGGCGGGGAAGTAGAGCGTGGGTGGTCGACGACGCCATAGGCATGGTCAGTGAGACCACAACTCTGGTGGAGTGGCAGAGAGACCCGGTGAAGTAGATCCGATGGGGTGGGCGTCGATTAAGCGGCTATGACCATGGTGGAATTGTTGTTGGGCGGTGCACGCGGTGGTCGTGGAGATGAGGGCGTGGGAGATAACTGCGGGGAGTTTTCAATTCACTAGTCGAACAAAGATCCTTCAATGCAAAGTAACAAAGGGGTATGGGACTTCTCTATCTGATTCAATAAGGGGGAATTAGCCTCCTTCTCCATCCAATGGATATCCTTGACAAAGGGTACTATTTATAAACAAAGACTTTTTTCTGTAAATACTGCGTATTTGATTCCATCCATAAATCGACTTTCCCTCCTATACAAGATTGAATACTAAAATGGCAAAGAAAATAAGGTTGCAGATGCTTTGAGCAGAAGAGACAGGAAAAATACTCTAATGCAAATTGAAAAAATAAAGAAGAATTCCGTCAGGCGTCGTATTAGCTTTGTCTGTTCAGAGCTATGTACCATGATCTTCCTTGGATTTCGTATCTGTTGAACAGGAAGAGAGGTGCCACTACCAAAGACAACAATACCGACATTCTCATTCTCAAGATTCAAGGCTATTCCTTTCACACCGTTGGTCCCACGTACAGTTTGTTTTGGGGGGGAAGGAGCCCGACAGGGTCCCCCCACTGACTTGGCCTAGGCCTAAGTGAAAGTGAAGTGGTGGGCCTACCCATCCCAACCTGGGGTATGATGGGATTCGCGAAGAATCGAGGACTCTTAGGGAAAGAAAAGAACTTTTCTCTCTCAGCAGTTAGACCGGCTAAGGGTTGGTTGGTTATATACTTCACCTTCCTTCTTTGAACCTTGTATGAGCGGTAACATCCACGTATGGCTCTGTGAGAAGGTGGACAGAAATGGCCTTGTTGTACCTCACTCCCGTCTTCAATGGGGAATGTGTTCTCTAGTTTTGAATCAGTTAGGCGAGATCAAAGTTTTTAGTTTCGGGAGGAGTAAAGGAGATTGACTCTTCTCTGTCATTAGCCTTTTTATTTACACTAGCTCTTTATATAGTCAATTTATTTTAGGAGTATCGTATCGGTAGGCACAGATCATTGGTATTGGATGTATCGAGTTGATTCAGCAAGTTCCCCGCGCTACCCCACGGGAAGTCTAATCGGATCAATCGATGGTTCCGTAACGATTCAAACTCTCTCTTTAGTGGACACACATGACATGATAAATGTGATGAAGGCTGGATACATCGCTCCATCGGGCATTAGACAGAAGCCAGTGGTATCCAGGGTGTGCTACCCCGGAAATAGAAGGGTTGTTTTTTAACTAGAATGGTATGGTTATGCTTGAGCACGCCAAGGTGGTATCAAGATTACAATGGATCTAAGAAAAGATCGTGTATTTTCTGTCGTCTTGTTCTTGATAGGAACTTGCTGCCGTCTTGGTTGGTTTGAGAGCAGGGATCAAACGAAATTCGCCTTTCTTCGCCTAAAAGGAATCGCTTTATTTACGCAGTTCAGTAGCATCATACTGGGGAATAAATTTTCCCTAGCCCGAGCCGCTTCCCCTGTAGTTGTCAGCTCGTTCTTGACACATCAGAACCCTTTCCTGCTTCCCCTTTTTACCCATCAGACTTTGGGATTTTGGGAGGGCAATCATGAAAAACTACACGAATCGGGACTATGGAGGTGAATAGAAAAATAATTACAATCGTACCCCCAAGCTACCGACTTTTGCATGCCCATAGGGCATCTGAACAATGTGTAGAATGGGAATTTTAAATTCAAAAGTTTTTGAAATGGAGGGGCGCGAAATTCTTCAAAGTTGTGTGTGATTTTTGCGCTCGACAGAGATTTCGAATTTGGCAACCGACAAATAATAATAATAGAAAAGTGGTACTGTCCGGTGGGATATTTGGCCTCAAAGTTTTTGAAACGGTGGGGCGGGAAATGCTTCAGAGTCGGTGTTTGATTTTTCCAATCGACAGAGATTTTGAATTTGGCTACCGGCCAAATAATAATTAATAGAAAAGTGGTACTCCCCGGTGGGAGATTTGGCCTCAAAGATTTTGAAACGGTGAGGCAGGAAATGCTTCAAGGTCAGTGTGTGATTTTGCCACTCGACAGAGATTTTGAATTTGTCTACCGGCCAAATAGTAATTAATAGAAAAGTGGTACTCCCCGGTGAGAGATTTGGCCTCAAAGTTTTTGAAATAGCGGGATGGGAAATGCTTCAAAGCCGGTGTTATATTTTGCCGCTCGACAGAGATTTTGAATTTGGATACCGGCCAAATAATAATAATAGAAAAATGGTACTCCCCGGTGGGAGATTTGGCCTCAAAGTTTTTGAAACGGTGGGGCGGGAAATTCTTCAAAGTTGGTGTTGGATTTTGCTGCTCGACATAGATTTTTAATTTGGCTACCAGCCAAATAATAATAACAGAAAAATGGTACTCCCCGGTGGGAGATTTGGCCTCAAAGTTTTTGAAACGGTGGGGGCAGAAATGCTTCAAAGTTGGTGTTTGATTTTGCCAGTCGACAGAGATTTTGAATTTGGCTATCGGCCAAATAATAATAATAATAGAAAAATGGTACTTCCCGGTGGGAGATTTGGCCTCAAAGATTTTGAAACGGTGAGGCAGGAAATGCTTCAAGGTCAGTGTGTGATTTTGCCACTCGACAGAGATTTTGAATTTGGCTATCGGCTAAATAATAATTAATAGAAAAGTGGTACTCCCCGGTGGGAGATTTGGCCTGAAAGTTTTTGAAACGGTGGGGAGGGAAATGCTTCAAAGTCGGTGTTTGATTTTGCCGCTTGATAGAGATTTTGATTATTTCTATTGGCTATATAATAATTAATATTAAAGTAGTATTCCGAGGTGGGAGATTTGGCCTCAAAGTTTTTTGAAATGATGGGGCGGGAAATGCTTCAAAGTCGGTGTTTGATTTTGCTGCTCGACAGAGATTTAGAATTTGGTTACTGGCCAAATAATAATAATAGAAAAATGGTTCTCCCCGGTGGGAGATTTGGCCTCAAAGTTTTTGAAACAGTGGGGCAGGAAATGCTTCGAAGTCGGTGTTTGATTTTGCTACTCGACAGAGATTTTGAATTTGGCTATCGGCCAAATGATAATAACAGAAAAATAGTACTCCCCGGCGGGAGATTTGGCCTCACAGTTTTTGAAACGGTGGGGTGGGAAATGCTTCAAAGTTGGTGTTTGATTTTGCCGCTCGACGGAGATTTTTAATTTGGCTACCGGCCAAATAATAATAATAGAAAAATGGTATTCCCCGGTGGGAGATTTTGCCACAAATTTTTTGAAATGGTGGGGTGGGAAATGCTTCAAGGCTGGTGTGTGATTTTGTCGCTCGATTGAGATTTTGAATTTGGATACCGGCCAAATAATAATAGAAAAAAGCTAGTAGGCCATACGCTATCTGTCCAGGAATTCAAGTCTTGGAGTCACATCAACTAATCATCCATGACCATAATAATTGTGCGGACTGATATTTTGAATTTGGCTAGCGTCCAAGCAATATTTGTATAAAAGGTGTATTCCCTATTCAGGAATTGAAGGTCGAGAGTGACATTAACTTTTCATCCATAATGAAAATTGGATAACTCCGATTCAAACAGGGTTGACTACATGTTTTTTTCTCTCGACTTAGATTTTTTAATTTCGCTAATGTTACTCCTTTGGTACGAATTTAAGGCTGAGAGTCACATCAACTGATTATCAAAATATTGACCATAGTGGCAAAGAAATTGGATACATAATTTCCGAGTCAAATGGGGTAGGCAGTAGGATTTGTCAATGGACTGAGATTTTTAATTTGGCGGTTGTCCAAAGAAGAAAAAACCTTTGTGAGGTTCATGAATCCAAGGCTGAGAGAGTGAGGTTCGGGCACAGGATTTTTGTGCATCGAGCATACGGTAAACAGATAAAAGCATGATGCAAAACAAATACTCCCTCCATTTTTTACATGGCCACAAACACAACGCAGGCTCTATAGGAGGAACCATTTCACATCACCATTGTACTCACCTGTCATTGTCAGGGTTCATCTTCAATTTAGAAGAGTCTATTCATCTATGGGCTCTTGAGAATTTTGTTGATCTCATAACATCTTCAACTCCACATCACTTGCTAATGCTTTATGTCTCATATCATTGATTGCTCGTCTATGCACTTCCTGTTTAGCCCGTAGTGCTACAATTTCTTCCTAACTAGACAAATACGCTGACTTGGACTTGGACTTGCACTGCGACTACCCAGCATTACGCAGGAATGTGCTTTTATGATAACCTTCACCTTTTTTAGTACCATTTTAAATGTTTCCAGACATTCTTCTTGGATTTGTTCCAGACCATCTTTCCTAGGTTTTGCCATCTTCTCATTCAATTTAATATGTAAGGTTATCAGTTGGTAGACATGGGTGACAGAAGAAAAGCTAATACAAAGAAACATGTAGACAACACATTTAACTTGTCTTTGAACAAATCTTACAAGTTGGCATGGCTTATTACGCATCATATATATTGTAGTAAAAGCATAGCTATCTAATCATACTGATAAGAATTTTATCACTGGCACGCAGGACTATGCCAACATAGCATCTGTTTGTTTCTTCATCACCGGGTGCATGATATACACAAAACAACTCTTTGTACAGCTGAAAACTGAAACTCACACTAGTTGGAAATTATCTACTTAAATTAAAAAGAAAACTGGGCAGTTCAGGAAGTGTTACACATCTAACTATACATATAAATCACTGAGGGTGTGTCATCACAAAATATCAATCGAACATAAGACTTACAATAACACTCTCAGCGGAGGGATTGAGCCCTTTTTTTGCTCGTCTAGCATGCCCGTAATTTTTGCTGCAGACTTACCGCACATTTCTGCAACGTGGGCGGAACACATGATCAAAATATAAGAATCACAAAGTCTATACAAGATTAAAAACTAATTATTCTTACTATTGCGCTCAGGTGCCGAACCAATGCACGGGATCTAGTTTGTTTTGTTAAGCGCTGTGCGACACGGTTTCCCTTGTTTTTTCAGGTGCCCAATCAATTTAACCTATCTCTTGTTTTTCTACAAAAGGAGACTAGTGATACAGATGTGCAAATAGGAATTTTGAATGTGATATGGTATCAGTCTTCACAGACCATACCGTAATCTTTGGACCAAACCAGTGGTCAAGACGATCTATCCAGTGTTGGTCAGTCATAGTGTGTTACATAGGAGTCATTCTCTAAATATCCTTGCTTGCCTTACCATCAAAGTATTTACTATTTAGCCTATGGCACTGTTGGCGCAAAGAATAGGAGAACATGTCCATGAGAACATACTCTATATCCTCATTATCCTGATCGAAGTTGAATTTTGTCCGTCGGAGAGAATGGAACATTTGATGTGTTATGTGACTTAGAATATAACCAAGAGCAAGTTTCAATGCATGGGACAGAGCACCATGACTTTCATGTAACTTCTGTAGTAATGAATTGTAATGGTTAGGGGTCTGTTGGTGGATCTTGAACATGCGAAGATGGGAATATCATTCCTGGCAAAAACGCCTATTTCGGATGCTAGAAAAGCAGATCTTCTGGATCGTCTGGACTTTGTTTGCCAGGCACAATAGAATTGATGCAATATCTTGATTGCGTTCCAGAAATTTTAGCTTCAAGCATTTTTCCTACCGTTGCCCCCCTTTTCTTAAATCTTCGTGTAGATGCTAATTGAACCATTACATCAAGCTTGCATGGTATATATAAGGAAGCATGCATCAATAATCCTTCGAACACATACCTTGTTCGACGCCGGGCTGATCAACATGTTGGTGATCATCGCTAGCTTATTAGTGTTGTGCCAGCAATGTTAGGCAAGTAGAGGTCAAAACTGGTTCGGCTGTCAATTGTTATTGGGTATCTGGATTGGTAGTTGGTGATTGTTGCATCTACTTCTATTGGAACCTGTGGTGTAACGCCAAGGTGACACTTTTTAGCCGTATGTGAGTTTCCTGATTTTAGTTTATTGTATTTCCCGGCGTGTGTTTGTGTTCGACAGGTAGCATTAGCATGACGGCTTGTCAACGCTTCGCGTTTGGTACCTGAATGTGGCTTACATGAACAAGCTGATTCCTGACACACATAAACAATACTTCAATCAGTTATAGTTTTATATGTAATGAGACGTAGATGGAACAAAAGAATAGTAAGGCAAAATGTGTTGTATATATGATGCATGAACTAGGCAGAGGGCATTGCAAAATATTTGGTGGGATTGAGATACAAAACATGGAATATGCAACAGATATCACAATTAAAAAATAGAGCAAGCACCTTGGGGGTGGACAAGCGGACGGACTAGCAGGGAGGTCCTCAACGGGTCCAACTTCCTAAGTTAGGTCTCCCTCGAAGTATTGTTCATCAACAGAAACCAATGCTGAATCAGACACTTGTCGACAATAGTTTTTCTCCCTGCTGGTATCTTGAAGGGTCTTAGGTGAACCAGCTGATTCCTGACACACATAAGCAATACATTAATCTATCAAAGTCCTATGTAAAATGAGACACATATAGAACATAACAACAGTAAGGCAAAATATGCTGAACATATATGATGCATGAACTAAGAAGATGGCATTGCACAACATTTGGTGGGAATTAAGGTACAAAACATGGAAGATGAAACAAATATCACAATGACAAGACAGAGCAAGCACTTTGGCAGTGGACAAGCATGCCGATTAGGAAGGGTGTTCTCGACCGCTCCATCTTCCTGAGTCAGGTCTCCCTCTGGGTTTTGTTGATCTTGAGGATCAAATTCTACATTAGAATCCTGGACTTCATGATTGGTGGTGGTACCTACGAATGATCTAACTCCCTGCAGGCCGAGCGACCTTGCATATTTGGAATTCTTTAATAATCTATCTTCCCTAATATTCCGTTCTCCCTCATCAGTCGGCCGCAAATTAGCTTACATGCATCAGCAAAATATATATCTTATGAGATTTAAGAGCGAGGTGTGTGTAGAAGAGCAAGTTAGTACAATGCTAGCAAGCAGTTCAAAGCTCTGAAGGAACAATGACAGACATATGCATATACGATGGCTCGAGAAGAAATGTTGGAGTACAAGATAAAAAACTTAGTGCGGGAATGCACTGAAACAAGCGATGAACTACTTTCTGACATCAAATGCATAAAGAGCATATGAAGTGTATAGTAGCAACCTTTGTGACCACGATTACGCGATTTCCTTCTCGTGCCTTTGCCAGACTTATGGTGAGCTATGACCTCGTCATTCGCCCTTGAGTGGATTTGCCTCCCCATCTCTCTAGCGCCATGGACAAGGTCGAGGAAGCAGATCCGGTGCCATGGAGTCGGGGAAGTGGATCCAACAAAGCTGCGACAGTGTACAAAGGAGTTGATCTGGTGCGGGCCAGCGTTGGGAGCTGGTAAAACGTCTTCAGTCGCTATGGTGGCATGCTAGTGGAGAGGCTGTGAAGGAGAGATGGTACGGAAGGAGCACATCCGCGGTCATTGATACCTTCAATCCGGATTACAGATGTAGTATACCTTCTTTTTCCCTGGTAGACCTAGGTTTATCGAATCCTCGGGAAGCAAAGCATAGTGAAGTTACTTTAATGGACCTTCGGGAGTTTTAGAATTCCTTTTGTGTTTTTACTGGACCAAGAGTTTGCATCTTTTTGTTGTTGTCGATGATGGAGAGAGAGGGCCTAGGGCGTTCAGTTTCACCTGTAGCTGTGGAAAACATCTAATGGGAATAAAAGATAGAAATAAAGTATGCATATAATTAGAGCAAGATAAATTATATGTGGGTAGTGCATCCATAGTTGCTATTGCCTCCGCAACCACTTATAGAAAGAACCTACTAGTCTCATCCATAGAAGAAAGAGAACTAATGATATGCATAGTGATGTCATTGTTAATCTCAAGTAAATCCCTCACATACTGCCGTACTACCCCTTCTGTCACTAGGGTTCCCAACCTGTAGATTAGTCATTACTCATACTCCCTATACCTGGCTCAATCCTCGGGGTCTTGGGTACCTGACAACTCCTTAGATTGAGGAAAGAGAGGATACAATAATCATCATGTCATACAAACTAATACATGATCCCATCTATGATAAATAACATGCACAAAAATCTACATGGCTAGGCCGAAGCCCTTAGCCCAAGGAGAATTACCCACACATAGAGATGAGATCAAAGATCATAAACATTGTAGTAGAAATCAATAGATTGATAAGAAATAGTCTTACAATGTCACCAGTCAAAGAAGAGATCTACTATTACAAGTGGTGGAATATGGCTATGGTGGTGGAGAGATTAGATCTCAGTCTATTCCTCTGGCGGCTCATCGGTGTTGTGGATGGAGATTTGGGGGGTGGCTGATGGTTTCAGCGAGCGCCTGTTTCTCATCACTTGAGGCATCTTTATATAGGGGTCCCTTCACGAAAGTTGTTCTGTTTGACCTAGCGGCGTAGATGGCAACTATACGGCCAGAACTATATGACCGAAATTTTATTCCGGTTGTATACTTGGTTATTAAAGCGTCTTCCTTCGACCCAGAACTCCAGGTTTCTTCTAGTTGTTGGAAATCTCGTATCTTAGACTTTAATGTAGTGATTCCCATCATCAAACGTCATTATCTGCATAGCAAAAATAGAAATAAAGGATTGCATACCCCTTTGAATATTAAGCATTAGTGGCAGGGTTTAGAGAGATATTTCATCAAAATTGTGAATAATATCCATTTTAAATGTGGACGCAGATGGCTATATTTCAGAGCCATCAACCTCCCCTAGCTTAAACTTGATCGTCCCCGAGCAAGAAAACCAAAATAAAAAAGGACTCAGCATTTAAACTGAAATAACAAGATGATGATCTTACTCATGATTGATAGTCTCATGTTTCATCCACTTCATAAATCTGAAAAACTTTAGCATATATAGAGTAATGACAAGCATATCATATGGGTTTTATGCATCCTTATAGCGGAGCAAAATTATTGTTAACATGGATGATTCAAATGAGTAAACTTTATTCCATGTCATGTAATCAACACATAGGCTTGCCTTTGAATAATAAAGTATAATCATGTAAATTGAGAGTGTGAGATTTGTCATGAAAAGCATATACACTAGAGTATCTCAATTCTCCCACATCAATAAATCAAGACTTTTTTGAAGCACTACTTTTCTATTCATTGTTTTTCAAGAATTTAAGTTTTTGAGTAATTGAGAGCATGCCAAAAAAATTGTTTTAGTTTATCGGGCTGTGATGGACACTCGTAGCATCACTAAGGTTTTTGTTCCTTTTGCATAATGATTACTCATATTAGCCAGAGGAGTGATTCCATCATGAACACAGCTACCCAGGAGTGCCAAGAATCTTACCCACTATAGCATTGCTGCTACATGTATTTAATCAACTCATAGCCAAAATTTAGGAGTTTCCTCCATGAAGATCGTTCGTAGGCCAGCGAAGTTGTTGGCATCCCATGAAGTTTGACACGCGTAAAGCAATATCGTTCTTATGATTAACAAGTCAAACTTTGGCATGCTCACAAAATCCACTAAACATTAATTCAATCGAACAAATTCTTTTAAAGAGAGATATCAAGTCAATCAACATTTTTCAGTGGTGTTGAGTGTCTCTAGAAATAAGACTTCAAGACTAAACACTACAACACCCAAGCCTTCAATTGTGAGACTTTTTCTTATTACAACTATTTAGCAATTTTTAGGCAAGACCTGGTTAATTACGAGAGCTGGAACAAAACGTACCCAACTAAATACTCATGCAAACGAAAATCTTACTACAATACAAAGAATCACTCCACCAATATAATATCTCAACATTTACTACTAACTAGCATGGGTTTCTCAAACTTCAAAAGTGGGGAGTCATAAGACATACCTCTCATATTTGGTTCCACTTCTCTCTTCCTTTTTTGAAAATCAAAGTCGATCACTCTCCTGCGAATTCATGAGAACCTCAAGGCGGAAAGAAAAATAAAGAGGGAAAATAAAAATGGAGAAATATTTTTGTTATTTTTAAGAGAGGGAATTTAAAAAATACAAAATTTGTGGCAAAGCTCAGCTAGAAAATCTTGAAAGAAAATAGAAATAACTAAAGATAAAGTGTTGGAGAAACCAACACGAGTGCTTATAAACTCAAATAAAAAAACACAACCTCGAAATAAATAAAAGCAAATGAACGCCAAATAAAGATACGTGAGGAAACTTCCCCAAGCTTAGGCTTTTGCAAGCCCTTCAAATCATTGTGGTGGCTGGAAAAAGTCGGAACTCCAGTTCGCAAATTGAGTTGAGAGGTTACTAGTTGATTCTCGGAGGTTCGGAGAGAGGCTATGCATCCTCTCAACAGTCCCTCCAAGTTCTTGGAAGTCTTGGTATGTAGCAAACCGGGTTGATGGCTGCTCCTCTTGATGAGGAAATTCTTGCTCCTCTTCTTGGTCCTCATCCTAATCCAGAATTTCCTCCTCCGGTTTGTGTTGCTCAACCTGCAAGTCATATAGCAAACATCCTTCTTCGATAGAGAAAAGACCCTTAGGCATTGGAGCGGGGTAGATATGCCCAGCTCCAGCAATATGCAGGTAATAAACACCATCTCTCCTAGTGAGCATTCCACAAGCTTTCAAACTAGAGAAACCAACACGTCACTCACCTAGCACAGGTTGCAACTCACCTAGGTTGATGCCCTGGGCAGTGGCAAGCACGGTGATGACGCCGTCACCTGTGATTGGTCCTTGGCTTTGGGAGGATTGGTGCTCCAAGTAGCACGCAAGGATTGCACCCAAGTTGAGCGACAAGTTGCAGTTGATGTAAGAAGCCTTTGCAAGGACTAAGATGTCCTCCTCGTTGAGTCTTGTGAACTCATTACGTGCCTGCAAGGTGTTATCAATAACATAGAACAAATAGCGAATTGCAGGATGTTGATTATTCTTCCCCTTGCTCACTCTTGTAGTGAAACTCATTCCATTATAATATTATTCAAGGGAAGGGTCTGAGCCAGTAAAGGATGCACATAAGGCATTGCCATCATTATTTGGGAAATTAAAACATGTGCACCATTCATCTAGTGTTAAAGTGTAGTTTTTGTTCATAAGTTAGAAATAAATCATGTCCTCTCCTTGCCATAGTTTAATAGTACTTTGCCACGAACTTAGGAATTCAATGGTTAACTGGCGATAAGTAGGCACATCATTATACACAAAGTTTTATAGGCCAGCTCTATTGCAAAGTAAATTGAAGTCATCAGAAATACCGAGTTGGTTCAATATAATGGGGCAAGCCCACTTGATGCCTTCACTTCGTGGTTCTTGATCCTGTCGAAGCGATCACGTTGGAGCTCGTTCCTGAACTGTATCCCCATGCATTCCTGAGCAACAGCCCGAGAAGCGCTAGCGGCAACATGAGCATGAGTTCGGATCCTTGTGTTCATCATCTAAAACAATAAAGGAAGACAAAATAAAACCTTTTGATCCAACAATAATAAGTATACCATATTCCTCATCATAACACACTAAAGAATCCTCTCAAAATAATAATCTAGGCAAAAGAATCATGGAAATTAGTTCATAGTAGGTCTCACCCTAGATTGATGATGACAATAGATCGAAAATGAATTTGCAAAAAGTAATTGGAGGATCGGAGGAGAAACATACCGTAGATCACTTGTGTGCAAGGAAATCGAACGAAATTGAGTAGAGGTGAAGATCTCTTGAGGTTTTGAGAGAGTTTGGAGGTAGAAGAGAGAAAAATGATTAAAGTTTTGGAGTTGGAGGTACCTTCCCGTACGATTTTGTGGTCGGACGCAACTATACGGGCGCAACTATATGGCCGGAACAATGCGTTCCTACCGTAAAGTTGGCCTTCTGTCAATTTTTTAGGGTTTCCTCCTAGCGGCGCAGCTATACGGCCAGAACTATACGGCCGGAACAATATGTTCCCGCTGTATAGTTGGTCGTCAAACCGTCTATACATGGGAAAGAATTTTTACAAAGGCATCGATATCTATATGACCGGAGCTATATGGCCGGAATTTTTATTCCCGTCGTATACTTGGTCGTTAAACCGTCAGTACGTGGAAAAAGTATTCATACGAAAGCACCGATATCTATACGACTGGAGCTATACGGTCAGAATTTGTATTCCCGCCATATAGTTGGTCATTAGACAGTCAGTACATATGAAAGAAAAATTGTCGATGGCTCAAATATCTATACGATCGGAGCTGTACGACCGGAATTTGTATTCCTGCCGTATAGTTGGTCGTTGAACTCTCAGTGTCCATCAAAAAATTTCCGTTTCTTCGTGAATTACTTCTTATACTGAAACTTAGCGAAATACCTTATTTTTGACAAAAAGTTGACAGTTAAAATTATCGACCAAAAACAACATGTGTATAGCAGAATCTTAAGTAGTACCGAACTTCTTCTCCTCAAATGGAGTTTTCTAGCACTATTTATTAAACATAAACTTAATCTAAGACTTAAAACTTAACTCAAACATTTATTTCACATGGGTTACCTCCCATGGAGCGCTCTTTTATGGTCAATAGCTTGACTTTGACATTACTCACTTGGGCCAGATTAGTGGAACACCCACTCCAAAGTAGTTGGCCTTCAAAGTCATGGCCTCATTCTCGTCATGTTTGGCTTTATTTTTCCTAGGGAAATGGATAACAAAAGGATCCTGTGAAGGCAATTGCAGCTTCATGTTCTCTTCATGGAGGTTAATTAAAGCCTTTATTGTTCTTAAGAAAGGGCGGCCTAGTATGATAGGAGCAATAGTATCTTTAGGCATGTCAACAATAACGAAGTCAATTAGAGCAGGACAACCTTTAATGTAAACTAAAGTGTTCTTCTTAATTCCTACAGCTTGTTTATAAGTAGAATCTGCAAGATGTAGTTTTAGTTCAGTGATTTCAAAAGAGCCAAGGTTTAGCTTGTTAAAAAGGCTCTTTGGGATTGTTGAGACGCTTGCACCTAGATCACAAAGTGCAGCTATCTCATTGGTCCCAATCTTAATTTTAATTGTGGGCTCAAATATATCATCTAGTTTAACAGGTAATTTTTTAGCGATTTTCTTGTATTCCTCTTCAAGCTCGCGTACCTTAATCGTTACTTGATCAACAAAGTGTTGATACATGGCTTCATCGTTACCTTCACTCACCGGAATTTTGACGTTGATCCTCTTTACGAGGTCTTAGATGGTGTAGCTTGGTGAAGGGACGTTACTATAATCAAGCTCTTCAGGCTCCTCCCTTTGGATCCTCATCATTTTGAGTTCTTCAACAGGGTTGGGCTCAGCTTTACCTGCAAATTTATCTAGAATTAGAGTTTGACTCTCGGTTATCTTACCTAGCTATGCCTCAACAATCTTCGTCCTTTCTTAGAGGGCCTGCAAATCATTCCTCAAACTTACAGCTTGGTTAGATAATTTACCAAGCATATTATCATGGTTCTCCGTTATTTTAACAGGAATATTGTTTTGTTCATTTTGTGAGTCTATAAAAGACTTAAGTGTTTCTTGGAGACTACCATTACTAGTTCCATTATTATTATTAGAGTTACCTGCAGTATTGGAATAATGTTTCTGAAAATTAGGATTGTAATTTTTCTTCAAAGCAGGGTTATAATCATTACGAGCTATGAAGTCTATTTATTCAATATTAGTTTCGGGAATAGCTCTTACCTGGGTTTCCTTACCTTTCATGGCTAATATGATCTCATCCAACTTAGCATTGAGTTTTTCATTTTCTTGTGGTGAGACGGAGTTCACCTTCTTCGTGTTTGATCTTTCCACATGCCATTGGGCATGGTTTTCTTGCATACTGTCTAGCAGCTGCTTTGCTTCAGTAATATGTTTACCCATAAATGTTCCTCCAGCTGCAGTATCAAGCATAGACCTAGACACAGGATTAAGAGCATTATAAAATAAATGGAGGCTTAACCAATCTTCCATCCCATGGTCGAGACAGTTTCTTAAGCATTCTTTCATCCTCTCCCATGCAAGCGCTAGTGGCTCACGCTCTTCCTGTCTAAAACCAGTAATAATAGATCTTAGTTGCATAGTCTTTGCAGGTGGGAAAAATTTAGTCATAACTAAAGAAGTACATCCTACCCATGTTGTAATAGTATTTTTAGGCAAAGCTAGCAACCATTCTTTTGCTCTTACTCTAAGATAGAAAGGAAATAAACACAATTTGACCGCATCAGGGTCAACATCTTTTATGCGCATCATGTCACATATTTCAGTGAAAGTATTCAAGTGCATACCTGCGTCCTCAACATCAGAGCCTCCAAATTGATTATGTTGAACCAAACTTAAGTAATGGGGCTTTATTTCATAGTCATCAGCAGCAATTGCTAGCTGAGTAATAGGGGTATACAAATAATCATTATTGAGAGTGGCAAATTCCCCAAGCTTCTTTTCAGCCATATTTCCTATGTTTTGGGGTTTTATTAAACAAAAACTTACGATAATAATAAAAACAAGAATTTAAAGAATAACTATTTTTTTGGTTTTTCAAATAAAGACTAAAAGCAAATTAACAAAATTAAAAACAAGAATTAAAACTAGCAAGGTTCGTACTACCTCACCAGGTTAGCTATTGCTTCCCCAGCAACGACGCTAGAAAAAGGGTTGATACCTTCAATCAGCATTACAGATGTAGTATAGCTTCTTTTTCCCTAGTAGACCTAGGTTTATTGAATTCTCGGGAAGCAAAGCATAGTGAAGTTACTTTAACGGACCTTCAGGAGTTTTAGAATTCCTTTTGTGTTTTTACCGGACCAAGAGTTTGCATATTTTTGTTGTTGTCGATGATGGAGAGAGAGGGCCTACGGCGTTCGATTTCACCTGTAGCTGTGCAAAACATCTGATGGGAATAAAAGATAGAAATAAAGTATGCATGTAATTGTTAGAGCAAGATAAATTATATGTGGACAGAGCATCCATAATTTCTATTGCCTCCACAACTGCTTATAGCAATAACCTACTAGTCTCATCCATAGAATAAAGAGATATGCATAGTGATGTCACCGTTGATCCCAAGTAAATTCCTCACACACAACCGTACTACCCTTTCTGCTACTAAGGTTCCCAACCTGCAGATTAGTCATTACACATACTCCCTATACCTGGCTCAATCCTTGGGGCCTTGGATACCTGACAAGTCCTTAGATTGAGGCAAGAGAGGATACAATAATCATCATGTAATACAAACTAATACATGATCCCATCTATGATAAATAAGATGAACAAAAATCTACATGGCTAGGCCAAAGCCCTTAGTCCAAGGAGAATTACTCACACATATAGATGAGATCAAAGATCATAAACATTGTAGTAGAAATCATGAGATTGATAGCAAATAGTCTTACAATGTCGCTAATCAAAGAAGAGATCTACTATTACAAGTGGTGGAATATGGCTATGGTGGTGGAGAGATTAGATCAAAGTCTATTCCTCTAGCGGCTTGTCGGTGTTCTGGATGGAGATCTGGGGGTGGCTGATGGTTTCTGCGAGCGCCTGTTTCTCGTCGCCCGAGGCCTCTTTATATAGGGGTCCGTTCACGAAAGTTGTTCTGTTTAACCTAGCAGTGTCGATGGCAACTATACGGCCGAAATTTTATTCCGGTCGCATAGTTGGTCGTTAAAGCGTCTACCTTCGACCCACGGCTCCAGGTTTCTTCTGGTTGTTGGAAATCTCGTATCTTAGACTTTAATGTAGTGATTCGTATCATCAAACGTCATTATCTATGTAGGAAAAAATAGAAAGAAAGGATTGCATACCCCTTCGAATATTAAGCATTAGTGTTGGGCTTTAGAGAGATATTTCATCAAAATTCTGAATAATATCAAGTTTAAATGTGGACGTAGATGGCTATATTTCAGAGCCATAAGTCGTGCAAGGTGATCTCGAGGGATTTGGCTCGAAGGGCGGTGGTACTAGTATGTTTGAAACTTTGAATTGTGTGGCGTGTGGGAATTTACAAGAGAAACCATTTTGAGGAATGGCCTTTGGCGCGTTGTTTCTAGACTGAAGGGCAAGTTGAAAATTTCGTACCGCTTGAATTTTGGACGCAAGAGCCATTGCAGCTGGTGTTTCTGGTGCACTACTTGCTGAAAGAGGTGATTTCAGCTTGTGGTTTGTTGCTCAGCTGATTTTTTTACTCGATCTACTACTGAAGTCTAAAAGTTTGACTTTAGGGCCACAAAAGTATATAGTTGCACGAATTTATTCACGATAATGGGCACATGGACATGGTCATTCTTTAACTATCTTTCATGATAATGTGTTAATTTTTGGCAAAACATGGGTCTACAGATCTAAACGAAAGTGCAAAAATATGATTTCAAGTTTATCACGGGAAAATGTTGTTTTTCCATTTTCCGAATGGCTAGAACGAGATCGGGATACATTGTCCGGATGCAGCAAGTAGGTACAGGATAGTTTCATACATCATGCCAAATAGGTAGTTACAGTAAAGTAATGCCAACACATAAGAAAAGAAAATATCAGGCTGACAACACAAGGAAAGTCACCCTCATTATTTGAAATAACAATCTATTCGCATGGCGGATCTTGCATCACCCTTCGAAAATCATCTGCCTGCAAAGATGCGCGAAGAATATCTGCTCGTGATTTCACTTGTTCCAAAACCGTCACGTTAATCTCATTGACATCTGCTTTAGCCGAATTGTGAACATGATTTTCGGCGACTAATTTCTGAAGATCAGCGGCAGCATCAAGGCCATATTCAATAGTAGAATCCCATATTCGGTTCAATTCTCTGATCCGCCGAGTGGCTGTGTCCAAATCCTTTTGGAGAAGCCTAATCTAAGCTTCGGCCATGCACCATACTTCGGTTTGATTCCTAGAAATGGCTGTATCACTAGCACGCTGAATATCTGTGCTGCGAACCTCTTTGGCAGGGACATGATCATGCACTTGCTTCTATAAATTGCAATGCAGCAAATCAATCAGTAAATAGCACAAGCAAGATACAAAAAATAGCCATGTTTAGGTTACTCGACCAGGCCATGTTTCTGTACCAGTTGTGATGTGTTGAGCGGGGCTAGATATGCAAGTCCAAAACTCTTCAGGATGCATTGGCATCGATTCTCTGCGTACTCATTCGGTAGTATATCATCTTCCATGCCTTACAAAAAATATATACTAGTATGACAAGATAGGGCAATCAAAGGATGAACTACTCTTGGAAAAAAAATGCATAATGACAATGTGCATATATGCAAAATGGAGGCAAAACATTGTTTGGGGAGGATTGTTGGGGGTTACCATTGGGCTGGCGAGGCTTCGTACTAGTGCGAGATAACCAATTTGGCTTGATGACTAGCAGTTGACTTCTTTTCTCTTTGAACCGATCCCATAGTACTTCAACTAGCATGCATTAGAAATAATTGGTAACGATAAGGCACAACAAAGAAGCAATGAACTACATTTGGAAGTAGTAGTAAAGTGCAAGGAAAGCGGGCATAGGAAGTGTGCATCAACCTTCGTCTTGGTTGTACGGAATTTTAACCATCGCCCTGGTGAAGGGTCCGCGTGGCGTACGCATCTCTCGGTTAGGGTAGTGGGGAAGCTGACACTCTGAGTGGGGGAACCAGATGCGATGAAGCAACGACAGTAGCATGGATGACGGCTTCGTTGAGCAGGCTCTGACGACCTGGAAGTCGGCTAAGGAGGGATGGGATAGAGAATGATGCGAGATGGATTGTGGAGTCGACGGGCGAGCAAGCAAGAGGCCCCATCGGTATGGAGGTAGCTAGCGTTTTCCGAGAAGTGAAGGAAGGGTTAAATTTTGGGAAAGGTAGAAGGGAGGGTCCCACCAATAATCCTCTAAAATTTTGAAGTAGAAGATCCCGCCAATATCACACAAAAATTTAGTGCTGAATCATGCTTGGCTCACCTCCCGAGTAGTATTAAAAGGAAGGCTCGAAAAGCAGCAGGCATCAAATGCGATGGGACAGTGGCGTGTGCAGCTTGTGAAGAAAGGTGGGAGTCTAGTTTGGTGGCAGATAGATGAAAAAAATTGGGGTGGTGCTGGCTGCCAGCCATGGCTCTCATTTTTTTTCAAATTCGTGTAAGTACATCAAATAATTAAACTAACTACAACCTACATCGGTGGGAGGCGATGACCTTTCCTGGACGGCGCGACGTCCTGTGCTGGCAGGAGGTGCTGCACTTGCTAGGAGGGTGCGGGTGTGGTGTCCCACAGTGTCGGGAGGTGCTTCTCTTGCCAGGGGGTGTGGCGGCAGCGGCGGTCCTCTGGCGACATCCCAGAACTCGAACAGAGAGTTGTAGATTGCTAGCTGCGTGTCGAGCTCCTGCTTATCTCGGGCACGTCTACCGTGCACGGAGGCATCACCGCGGTATCTGTGCGCCGCAAGGACACGACGTGCGTAGAGGTCACAGAATTCTTGTAGCTGGACGTACTTTGGCTAGAAAACATGGGCAAATACATCCCACCTGTAAGGCTTGCCGTTGGATCGGTATGCTGGCCCTCGTGGCATTGGTAGCCATGGCTCCTCAGAGCCGTCAGAGGCGATCACGGCTAACTCCTCGCTATCGGTGTTGTCGGGATCCTGAGAGGTGACCCATTCCTCATCTTCAGAGTCCGTGTGGTATGGGCCATTTGGGTTGGGTGGTGGTGGAAGACGGCACCCAGGCATGGCGACGCTCCTCCTTGCAAAAACAACACTTCCGGCTACCTTGGATATAGCTAGGAAGGGCCTAGAAGTGAGCTATGGTGGGGGCAGTGTGGATATGTTGATGCCAATGGCGACCGCCCTAGATATCCCTTTAGGGGGGCTGCCCCCCCCCCCCCCCCCCCCCGAGTGGAGGTGTACGCATGTCTTGTGCTAGTGCTAGATGAGGAAGTATGAATGGGACCCATATACTGTAGTGAGCTAAATGGTTGAGTGAACTTGGGTTTCTTAGCTAAACGGTGTGCATGATATATGCATATGCCAACTCATTTGACCTAATTTAGGCAGACAACACTATAATTTAAGTGATTTAGTTTAGCTACGAACCTTAAAAACTCATAGAACCTAGGAATCACAAGGAAAACAAGCATGCTCCGCAATGTCCGGAAACATGACGCGCTTGTCGCATTCCAAGCCAAATTCTTCTGATTTTGTTTACTAGTACAAAACATCCCCGAAATCACCTGGAAAAGTGAAAAGTGTTCTTTAATAATTGTTCGAAACTCCCACGGTCAATATTGTTTACTACGCCAAGACACACCCATCTACCCGCTGCGAGAACCATATCATAAAGTGTAGTTAGGGTACCGATATATATGGCCATGACCATATTGGTCCCTCAGAATGAAACCCAAGAATGTTCATACATTGTAGGCTACTAGTAAATTGCATGTGCCATGCACGTGAGACTCAGATAATAGACGTATGACATATCATCATTATATAAAATTATAATAGGTAAGCACAAAAAATTATAAATTTCATCAACATATATAAAGTATGGGTGTATATTTGGTTCTTGTAATTTTCCTAAAGTTGACAAAACTCATGTTTATCATATTTTGTGACGATTAATAATACTAGCAAAGTACCCCAATCGTAATGAAATCTCATCTTTTTGTTTTACGCTTTATTTTGTTTGAATGTTTTCCATACATGGTCCAATTTATCGGTATGCAAATACTAATCAGTAATGGCATTTTTCAAAACATTTATCGGCCCATGATATATTGGCTGCCTGGGTACCTTCAAAAGAATTTTGGAAATATTAAGGAGTAATACTATATCGGGCTCACATGTATTCAAGTTTGACCTAATTTCATTTTTCTGACATAGAGTCATGCATTTAAGTGCACGGAGCTTTAGCTTCGAAGTTTGAAAAATACTTAAACTTGGGAACTGTAAGAAACAATTGTCCACTTTGTATCAAAATTTGGTGGGGGCATTCTTTCTTCTTTTTTCTACCAGTAAAAATACTTTAAAAACTCACTTCACGCTATGGCCTACTATATCATGTACTCCTATGGATGAAATTTATTGGGTTTCAAGCCAAATGACCAAGTTCATGGACATACTCTGTGACGTGGGCATACCTTACATGTACTCTAGCTTGACATATACAGTCCAGGTCTGGTAGAAGCCCACGGAATTACTAGGGCCCAATCCAGGATTTGGGTGACCCACGGAGACTCTGACTGCTTGCGGCACAAGGCGAGCTCAAAGATAGAAAGTTTAAAGGGACAAACCCTAACCTATAACCGACTCGACCTACTACCCGAGACCTAGCCTATCTATATAAAAGGCTAGGAGGGGCGGCGAGGAGGACAATCACAACCCTAGTTTTCACAACCTCGCCAGATTGCATCTGCGCGCCCCCTATAACTTTTGACTCCCTCGATAATTCCAAGAGCAGACAAGCAGGAGTAGGGTCCTCTACGAGGCCTGAACCTGGGTAAACCTTGCGTCCCTGTGTGCTTGTTTGCTAGCCGATTGATGCCTCCAGCACTCCCTCCTTCTCCAAAACCCAAGTCCATAACAATGGGCATTGATGAGTTTAACCCTCGTCAATTGGCGCCGTCTATGGGAACTGGGAGTGCTGATGTCGCCACTTCTTCGGCCCCATCAAACGCTATCTATAACTCCGCAACAACAGAGATTCACCTCCTCTTCCGCACTTTCGACTTCACCGTCCACACGCCAGCCACTCGCCCGGCTTTCGAGTCCGTGGGCGATGGGATTGGCCTGGCGATCGAGAGCTTACGCTTCTAAGTTGGTCAGCTGGGCACACTTCGCCTTCCCGATCAGCCAACGGTCCCCGCGATTGCTCTAACATCATGGTTTCCACCACCGATCGGCACCCTGAGCAAACTCAATGCCTTGACAATAGTCGGGGGCAAGGACAGCGACAGCAGTCGCGAATCCGGTCTGGGTGATCTGGCCACAGAAGATGGAGCCTACGGCTCCGGATCTGAAAGTTGTGGGAGCAACAGATTCCCCAAAAACTACATGTGCGCCATCATCAACACAGGTGACACCAGTGTCAATCGCGACAACACCGGTACTAGTCCATCCAACAGCAGCATCCCAGTCTAAAACAGTGGTCCCACCAACGGTGCACCCACTAACAATGGGACGGGAGGAGACCCGCATCTCATGGTGAATGAGCACACTGAAGAGCGGGGTAATCCCCTGCTCAAGCTCAACGACAACGAGTGGGCCCGCTGTCGAGAAGCTCTGCGGGGCAATCCCCTGCCCTTAAACTCATCACAAGACATGATGATGGGTTACCATTGGCTACTCAAGGAGGAGTACAAGCACAAACAACAAGTAATCACATAGCTCGACGCGCGCAGAAAGGCGGCGGATGAGTCGAGCCTTTGGCGGGCTCAACTCTCTTCCATGGGAGGATCCTCCTCCAAGGGCAATGACTATGTGGCCGCCAAGAGGCGCTCTCGACTGGCCCACCTCACCAACAAGGAGAGATAAGAAGCCGCGCGAGTCCTCGACTTCAGCTCCATGATGGTGGATACACGGGGCAATGTGCTCCCAAAGACACCGCAAGCAGCGGTGACAGCAGCCACCATGTACCTCCTCAACAACCAGCCACCAGCTAGGGATCCGCGAGCTGCCATGCACCGATCTACGATCACGGGCTTGGGGCTAGTCGAAGCTGCACTCACCAAGGACCCAACACCGGAGCTGAAGAAAAACAAAGCTCCGGCCAGGCGCTATTCATCGCCCTCCTTCAGCGATAATAGCCATGACTTGTCTCGGTGGCGCCGCTCACAGCGGCATGACCGCGACTATGACGTGCATGATGACATCACACAGCACAAGGTCGACAAGATGCACGCGAGGCACGCCCATTCGACTGACTTAGAGGATTACGTGATCGAGCTCTGTGGCGCCACCTGCTTCAGCAGAGC
The DNA here is from genome assembly GCA_910589775.1 of Avena eriantha. NCBI lineage: Eukaryota > Viridiplantae > Streptophyta > Magnoliopsida > Poales > Poaceae > Avena > Avena eriantha. The sequence goes on along the minus strand of OU342742.1, from coordinate 331,650,594 downwards.
CATCAGGCAGAAGCGAATGCCTAAGGGGTTTAAACTCCCATCGGAGAACCCAAAATTCGACGTCCTGTAGGACCCGAAGATCTAGCTGGAGGATTACATCTCCTCCGTCAAGTTCCACGGCGGAACCAAGAGTACGGCGATGCAATGCCTACAAATACAGCTGCAAGGCGCCACTCGTGCGTGGTTTAACAACCTCCCGCACGGATCCATTTGCAGCTGGGAAGAGCTAGTCTACAGCTTCATGCGAAACTTCAAGGGCACTTACAAAAGGCTCGCATCAATCGAAGAACTGCGAGGCTGCTACCAGAAGACGGGCGATTCGCTGTGCTCGTACATCCAGAGATGGTCCATCATCAAAAATTCTGCAGAAGACATCCTCTGGAGATCGCGCAATCGACGCGTTCAACGGTGGCGTACACCGCAGAGAGCTTAGAGAGGAGCTAGGCCGCTCAAAGCCCAAGACAATCGACCACCTGATGGAGATCGCGAATGGGAGGGCCGATGGAGAGGACTCGGTATAAAACCGTTTCCATTCTGATGATGATGACGACCTCAGCCGCAGGAGCGACTGCCGAGGAAAACGTCGAATGCGCATCTACAAGGACCGTGAACAAGTCAACATGGTCGCGGCTAGCTACACCAACAAACATGATGACAACCGCAACAGCAGATACGGCGACAGCGGAAAAAACATGCAAGTGTGGAAGCACCGCACTCGCGATGAGACACCTCGAACATCCATCCAGGACAAACTGTTCGGACCATGCAACGTACACTTCTACATCGACAAGCACGGCGGCAAGAAAAAGTCTAGCCACCTTCTCAAGGATTGCCGCGAGTTCCTCAAGCTCCATGAAGGCCTGGCCTAGATGAATCGCGATGTGATAAACCAGGGCTACGAAGCTGCACCAGGCACTGTGGCTCATGGAGCACCTCCACCACCACCCGGGCCACCACCACTTGCGGTTGCGCCAGTCTAGAACCACAGATGTGAGCCATACCCACGAGCTCTAGGGAATATGTGGATGATCCAAAAGGGACGCCCCTCAAATCGAGTACAGAAGGCAATCACTCGCCAAGTTAACCTGGCGATAAACTCTCCTCCCTCCACCACTGAGTACCTCAGTCGAAGCGAGTCATGCATCACCTTCGACATGCGCGACCACCCGCACCAAGTACCTCGCCAAGCCCACTGTCCCTTGGTGCTCGAGGCACCGATCGGAGGCTTCGAGATGAGTCGCGTCTTCATGGACGACGGAAGCGGCATTAACCTCATGTTCGCAAGTACCTTGCACGCAATGAGGATCCCTCTGACATGTCTGGAAGTTTCAGACACAACGTCCCAGGGAAGGGCGTGTACCCCTTGGGCAAGATCAGCCTCGATGTCATCTTTGGAACGCCGCAAAACTTTCGGCGAGAGCGCATTGAATTTGAAGTCGTCGACTGGCCTTCACAATACCACTGCATCCTCGGACATGTCGTGTTCGCGAGGTTCATGGTAGTGCCACACTACGCCTACCTATAGATGAAAATGTCGGGCCCAAACAACATCATCATAGTCAACGGAAGCTTTGAGAGATCCTATAGCTGCAATAGGGAGTTCAACAGAATCTCCCAGTCTTTCGACATGCAGGAGGAATTGGCGAGGTTGAAGGAGTCGACAGACAACAGTCTGCCTCCCCCGAGCAAGCCGAGCTCACCCAGCCAATCTTTCGACACGTCGGTGCACACCAAGAAAGTCCAGGTACATCCAACAGACCCGACCAAGATGGCCCTCATCGCCAACCACTTGAGTCCCGCATAGGAACTCGTGCTCGTCGAATTCCTCTGTGAGTGCTGGGAAATCTCCGCCTGGTGTCTAGCGGACATGCCAGGAGTCCCTAGGGAATTCGCCCAACATGCACTCAACGTGAATCCTGAAGCAAGGCCAGTCAAGCAAACAATCCGACAACTGTCAGAGCCAAGGGCAAAAGCGGTCGGTATGGAAGTCAACAGACTCCTCGATGCTAAATTCATACGCGAGATTAGGGAAAGCACCTGGGTCGCAAACCCCGTGCTCGTTCCCAAAAAATACACGGATATCCTATGGATGTGCGTGGACTTCACCTCTCTGAACAAGCATTGCCCGAAGGACCACTTCTCGTTGCCACAGATCGATCAAATAATCAACTCCACCACGGGATGCGAGCATCTCTGCTTCCTCGACGCCTACTCAGGCTATCACCAGATTTGAATGAAGGAAGAGGACCAAGAGAAAACGGTGTTCGTAACGCCTTTCAGTGTCTTCTGCTACACAACGATGCCTTTCGGGTTGGAAAAACGCAGGAGCTACCTACTAGAGGTGCTTGTAGGCCTGCCTCAAGAGCCAACTTGGTAGCAACATCCAAGTCTACGTCGACGACATCATCGTGAAAACCAAGGAGGAAGCCTCGTTACTCGACGATCTCCATGAGATCTTCGATAACCTTGACCGCTACCGCATCAAACTGAATCCGGACAAATGTGCCTTCAACGTATGATCTGGGCAGCTGCTCAGGTATCTCATCTCCGCGAGAGGGATCGAGGCAAACCCGAAGAAAATAAAGGCCATACTGGCCATGGAGAATCCAAAGAACGTAAAAGGCATTCAGCAGCTAGCTGGGCGAATCATGGCGCTCAGTCGATTCATCAGTCGCATGGGCGAAAAGGCACTGCCCTTCTACCAACTTCTCCGCAAGGCTGATAAATTCAAGTGGACAAACGAAGCACAAGAAGCATTCAAAGACCTCGAGCGTCTACTGTCCAGCTCGCCAGTGTTAGTGACACCCCGCGAAAAAGAGTCACTACTGCTATACATCTCCGCCACCAACCAGGTGGTAAGCACTGTGCTCGTGGTGGAACGAGCCGAAGAAAACAAAGTCCACGGGGTACAACACCTAGTCTACTACCTCAGCGAGGTGTTCACACCAACAAAACAGCGGTACCCGCATTATCAGAAGCTGGCATACGACGTCTTCATGGCAGCCAGGAGACTACACCACTATTTCCAGGAGCACCCAATCGTGGTGCTGAACGACGCCCCGCTTGGGCACATACTCAACAATCCCGATGCCACTAGACGAGTTGCGCTCTGGGGAATCGAACTGTCTCCATGAGACATCACATATGATAAGTGAGACGCGATCAAGTTGCAAGTTCTGCTGGACTTCCTCGTACACTGGATGGAAAACCAGCTCCCCGACAAGCCAGACATGTCCTATCTATGGACAACGCACTTCGATGGGTACAAGCGCAAGGAGGGAGCTGGCGTGGGCGTCATCCTGACATCGCCACAGGGTGACAAGAAGAGGTATGTTCTGCGAATGTAGTTCACCGCCTCCAACGATGAAGCCGAATATGAAGCCCTGCTCCACGGGATGCGAATGGCAAAAGCCTGCGGCACCAAGCGACTCGTTATCTACAGCGAATCCAAGCTGGTGATCAATCAAACAATGAATGAGTGCGATGCTCTGGGTGACAACATGATCGCCTACCGCGACCTCTATGACACACTCGAGGGAGACTTTGATGGCTGCAAGCTGTGGCATGTCGGCCACGAGAGCAACGAGGAGGCAGACACACTCGCCAACATTGGCTCCACTTGTGCCCAAGAGCCACCCGGAGTATTTCTCGAGCGCATCTGCGAGCGCTCCATCAAACCAAAGGCTCCAGAGAATAAAACCAGCGCGTCAAAGGACTCGGGGGCTACGCCACCCAACGAGCCAATGGCACTCGACAACAAGGGGCCAGACACAGGACTCGAAGGACCCATGGAGGTCAGGATGATCGAGCCATCCTGGATGCAACCATATGTCACATACTTGCTCAGCAAAGGATTGCTAGATGACCCGACTGATGCGCGTCATATCGTGCGAGGATCCAAGGAATTCGCCCTCAGCAATGGCAAACTATAAAAGTGCAGCATCACATGAGTCCTTCATATATGAGTCTCCAATGGGAACGACAGAGCAATCCTCCTCGACATACATGAAGGCACTTGCAGCCACCACACCGGCAGTCGTGCTCTCGTCGCCAAAGCTCTACGAGTAGGATTCTACTGGCCAACGACCATGCATGACGCCAAGGATATCGTCCAGCGTTGCAATGCCTGCAAGCGATTCGCGGACAAGCCGCATGCACTTGGCGCGGAGCTCAGGCCCATACCCATGGCTTGGCCTTTCGCGCAATGGGGACTCAACATGGTCGGCAAGCTCCAGAGATCCTCATGAGGAGGATATGTCTACCTCCTAGTCGCGGTCGACAAATTCACCAAGTGGATTGAGGCCATGCCGGTGACAAACCAATCAGGAGCCAGCGCCGTCCAATTTTTGAGTCCATCGTCTTCCGCTTCGGGGTGCCACATAGCATCATCACGGACAATGGGACGAACTTCACCTCCAAGGAGTTTGAGGATTTCTGCGAAAACCTGGGAATCAACATTATCTATGCCTCTGTGGCGCATACTCAGACCAACGGTCAAGTCGAAAAGGCCAATGGCCTTGTCTGCGGCGGGATCAAGAAAAGGCTCCTCCAGCCACTCAAAAAAGCTCCCGGATGCTGGCCAGATGAGATGCAATCGGTACTATGGAGCCTGCGCACAACTCCAAATAGTGCTACAGGCTACACTCTGTTCTTCATGGTACATGACGCCGAGGCGGTACTACCCGCAGAGGTGCGCTACAAGGCCCCATGGGTAGTAGCATACATCGAGGCATAATCAACCCTCGCACTTGAAGACTTCGTCGACCTCCTCGATGAGGCACGCGAGATTGCAGCGGAAAGGTCCACGATCTACTAGCAGAACCTCCGCAACTACCACAGCAGAAGGCTACACGCCAAATACTTCGTCGAAAAAGATCTGGTCCTGGCACTGAAGCAACAAGGGCACCTCAAGTTTGAGTCCCCTTGGGCAGGACCTTATGTGATAACCGAAGTAATCCCAGGTGGCGCCTATCGCCTTAAAGACTTCAAGAGCGGAGTCGCATGCTCCAATCCCTAGAACATCGCGCAGCTGTGTCGTTTCTACCCCTAGATGTTTTTACTTTATAAATAAGGCTATTCAGCTAGGCTACTTAGCCACACATCGTACCTCGTGATATTCTCCAAATAAAAAAAGCTAAGTGCCCCAAACTTTGTGTCTCTATTTTCCTTGCAATTATTTTACTCGGGGGCTGTGCCACCCTTTACACCTTGTTCCACGAACAACACAGTATCCTGAGTAGCTGGCGCACTACCAATCGAACCCTTGATAAACACCAACCCAGTTGTAACGCACCTGATAGGTTGGCAAGGCGTTAAGATGAATATACGTCAGGCTAACGAAAAGGAACTGCATATTATGATACACTCGAAAAATATACAAGCTAGCAAGCTCTTTACATATTAACGTGTATCAAACACACCCGGCACAATCGTATGAATTTTACAAAACTTATACATCTATCTGCAGGGTATAAACTACAGTACTGCTACAAAAGAGAACAATTGTTTGCTCTTCAAAGAAATCGACGATATCTTCAGCTGGCCGATCAACTGGCTGGTAGTGTGGCACCATGTTCCAAGTTATCCGTTTTGTCGGCAGCGACGATCCAGTGGCAACAACCACGACATCCACATCTGGCCGATGCAATCAAATAGGCACCAACGCAACCTTGGCACCCGCGACCAGTTGCTGGCACACACACTCGCGGACTGCGCTGATATCTTGAAACTTCGCCATCAAAGCTAGCAAGCTCAATGACACCACGTCCAGGGGAAACATTGCCTGGAAGATATGCCTAAGGCATGACTTCGCCTTCTTCAAACACTGAAGCACCCGCGAGGCACGATCCTGCAGCGTCGCCAATGCGACTGCGCGTCATGGTCCACCCAGAAGTAACCGCTAGCTTGCAGCTGCTCCTGGGTCAGATTATGTAGGCGAATGGCAACCTGGTCCCTCTCATTCTACGGATGACGAGCGCTAACAACTACAAGAAACGGAGAAAAGCATAAGATAGAGCATCGCTACGAATGGCCAAAGAAAAGGATAATAAGATGTAGAGATAACACTTAAATTGCTCGTTCATCTACGGAACTTCGTCCAAGAGATACTTCTCGCGCGCGTCAGCCTTCTCAGCCTTCAACTTACATACATCCACATTACCGCGGATCATAGGCAATTCTCGCTCCAACTTCTTCATGCAATCGCGCAGTCGTGCAAGCAGCGACAGCTCCTCCACTTTTGAACGTGGTTGTGCCACAGTTTCATTGGTGGGAGGAGAGTCAGGAGGACCACTCAAAGGACCTATTACAGCCAAACAAGAGGCGAATAAGACCAACCATACATTAACAAGGAGTGCACTCAAGTTCAACAAAGTATCAAAAGGGGTACCCCCACAAAATAAGGTTCATCAAAAGGAAAGCTAAGCTATTACAGAAGGCAGCTAAGGAATGCTCTGCTTTTTCACTTTCGACTTCGGGGGCTTCCTCGAATCCATGGCAGTATCCGACGCCACAGACTTCCCAGATGTAGCCCTAGATGCCAAAGCCTTCGCACTCTTCACTCGCCGCAGCTCCGCCGAGTAAGCATCGACTGTATCAATGAGCCGAGGCCCATACTTACTACAACTAGTGGTGAAAGGCTGAAAGACTACCTTCTAGACATCCATAGAGACCGGCATCGCTGAGGAGATCTCGATGGGGTCCATCTCCATGTCATGGGCTTGCACCATTGCGAGTGCCATGGTTGCGCCAACTGACCTCTACGCATTCTTGAAGTCCATCGAGATGCCCTCTGCGAAGGACTCCACCAAGCTATCAAAATTCTCCATCATCTGGGCCTTGGGAAGCATCTCCTTGCGAAGACGACCCAGCACGCCCTTGGCCTTCTCTAGTGTATCCTTCACAAAGATGTTGCAGTCTTCAACTGTAGTCATGGTGCCGGCCAATGCATCCACGCGAGTCAAAGCTTGGGCATCAAAGCCTATGCCGGTGGCATCTGTAAGAATACACACATGAGCACAATAATATGAATTCAAAGCACATGAAAAATACAAGCAGGAAAGTATCATACCTGAGAGCGCTTTCGCGACTGAGAAGAGTTGTTCTACGAACAACTTTTACCTCTCAATAGTGGAGGAACGCAAATCTTCCTCCTGCTTCTGTGACTCCTTAAGGGCCTCGATTGCCTCGTCGCGTTTCTTCTCCGTCGCGGCAAGTCCCTTCACGAGGGAAGTGACGCGACAAAGAAGCTCATTATTCTCACCTGCAAAGGATATAAACATTGCAGATCACTCGCCAATATCTATACAACAGAATAGAGAGAAAAGTTTGAAATTAACCTTCGAAGGCACGATGGCGGTTATCCAGCAAGGCATGCTGTCGACCCAAGGAAAGGATCTGCTCAGCGAGGCGAGTGGAATCCTTCATGATAGGCTACAAGAAAAGAAAAGCATTATGAGCATTAACGTAAAATTCGAGTGCAAACAACACGAAGAAAACTCACGTGCTCCTCCAGGGACTCCAAAGATTGTTCCAGAATCGATGTTCGGGCAACAACTTGATGCTCCCCAACATGGGGGAAGCTCGAGGAATTGGTATCAAAGTGGGCCTCCACTGGAGGAGAAGAAGACTGCACTGCCACCTCCATGTTCTTGGAGTCCGTGACTCCTGACTCCTTGAAAAATTAGCAGTCGTCGGAGGACGACGACACCGTTTGACTACAAAGTACCCATCACCACTTCAGAAGGGAAAAACCTTCGAGAAAGACAAGACGAACACACAAAAATAAATACTTACCCGTCAAAATTCTCGAGGTCAAAGGAATCACCAGACGACTCCTTCGGCAACCGCAGCTTCTTCAGCGAGGGAGGAGCCATGGAGCACATAGGAATGGCGGGGATTGGCTCCTCCACAGTAGTAGGAGGATCTTCTGGCGTCGATGGTGAGGAAGCATCCGAACCCTCGCTACGGGAACGTTTGCGAGTCCCATGATCACTAGACTCAAGGGTTTCCTGCTCCTCCCCGATAGGGACGGTGGAGCCCGACTCGTCCTCTTCCTCCACTTTGCGCGGGATAATTCCTTCAGGCCGAGGAGGCAAATTGGCGGCCACCTTCCAGTCCTAAGATCAAAAGAAGCATCAGTATATAAAGAACCTAGTAGGCAATCGAAAAGTCAAGAAAACTTCAAAGAGAAATACACCTCATGTGGAGGATTGCTGGTGCAGAATGGAGGAACGACTGAGTCACCCGGGAGATCCTCCTTGGTGGTGTACTTGATCAGCAGCCGCAACCTCCTGTCCACTTCACCCCAAGAAATGCCCTCCACAGATATGCGAGTGACATCACCAGTACCAATCCAGCGGAACATCAGGTGTACCCTGGCCTGCAGAGCCTATACGCAGTGACACATCCAAGTGCGAATGAGCTCTGTGCCGCCTACTTCTTTGCCTACGCGGTGTTCGAGGTCGGAGATGTGCTGATATAGGGCCTCTGTTTCCTCGACTTCGGCGGGCATCACAACGTTCTTCTAGGACCTCCTCCTCTTGCAGGCCGCCACCAGATTTAAGGGTGCGAGTCCGTAGTGCTCTCCATCGGCCTTCTGGTCGCGGACGTAGAACCACTTATCCCTCCACCCTTAGACATATGCAGTGAGCTTGATGGCGAAATAAGTGACATTGGAGTCAACGTGGATCTCGCAACCTCCTACATCGTAGACTACTAAACCTGACCTCGACTGACGATTGAGCTTAAAGAGTTTTTTGAAGAGGCTGAAGTGTGGCTCGATTCTGAGCCAGCACTCGCAAAGAGTTATGAAACAGGCGATGTGGAGGATAGAGTTCGGGGATAGCTGGTACAGCTGGAGCCCGTGGAAACAAAGAAGACGCCTAACAAACGAATGATGGGGAGAGAAAGACCGCGAATGATGAACGCAAGGAACATCACTCGAAAAACCGAAGGAGGACTAGGGATTACCTCATCGCCGGGAACGTGAGAGTCATCCTCCGCAGCAGGAAGTGCGCCATCCTGGCGCTGGGTGAACAACTTGGGTTGCTTGATAGTGGATGAGCGCCATGACCCATTAGTGAGGCAAGTCCCCGTGCCCTTCTTCTTCCTCGCTGCGCGGTAGCACTGGTGCCCGCGGTGGCGGTGCTTTTCTTCTTGGCCGGTACAGCGGCAACCGCAGATCCAGCGGCAGAGCCTCCCTTCTTCTTGCCCATCTTGCACTAGCGGTGTGAGAGCAAGAAGTAGCTGGGGAAGGTACGGAGTTGGTCCAGTGCCACGGAGGAGATGTGAGCAATGGAACAGTAAGATCAGCAATGGTGGAGGTGCGTGAGCGAGAAGAAGATGTGTGGAAATTACCGCATGGTGAACCCCTACTTAACCTCACAGCAGATGCCATCCAACGGCCAGGAGAAAACCAATTTGAAGCATGGCACACATCGACGTCGACGCGTGGCAAGGGTAACCCACGAACCATCGCACCGCTCAGCCCATTACGCGCGAGAATCGAGGAGACACAGTTAAACTAGAAGATTACGCACGCCTAGTCAAATCCAAGTCAGAAAATGGGCCCCACTACTTGTCACGTCCCATCAAAGCCGCTCACGCGGGTGATGACCCACAAGTATAGGAGGTGTATCGCAGTATTTTTGATAAGTAAGAGTGTCGAACCCAACGAGGAGCAGAAGGTGCTGGCTAGTGGTATGGATCAGGAATTCTCTGCAAATACTTAGCAAACGGATTTTTAGGGGTTTTCGATAAAGCAAGTAAACAAAGTACGAGTAAACAAAAGATAGTGGAAATAAATGCAGCAAGTGGCCCAATCCTTTATGCAGCAAAGGACAAGCCGGTTGTATTACTTAAGATGACCAAACGTTCTCGAGGACACATGGGAAGACTGTCAAGTGCTTTCGCTTCATATAGTCGATTAATATTCTTTATCTTGCTAAGTGTTGTGTGGGTGAACCTGTGTTAATGTACCGCCCCATCCAAGACTAATACATACTTGTGGTTATACCCCTTGCAAACATCCGTAAGTACAAGAAAGTAATTAAGGTAGAAACCTAACCACAGCTTTAAACTCTAAGACCCTTACGTTTCTTGTGTAATGGTTTCCTAACGGGGGTTCAGGTTTCTGTCACTCTGGCAACCCCTACGATTAGTAGCCAAATACACAATGCATTCCCCTAGGCCCATATAGGTGCAGTGTCATGTAGTCGACGTTCACATGGCACCACTAGAAGAAGTACACCACAACTTAAATAACAATCTATTGAATCTTTCTCAACGCAACTCCACTACTAACAACAAGACTTCTACCATGTCCTCAAGAACAAAACGAACTACTCACAAGACATCATTTGGATCCTGATCAGAGATGGAATAATGATGTATAACAATCTGAACATAAACAATAATTCTATGGTTCACTCAATAGCATCAACTACAAAAAGTAATCAACACCGGGAAAGTTTCCCCTATGAACTATGCAAGATTCAACTCAATTGTTACAGCAATATGGAGATGGTGATGAGGGTGCTGATGGTGATGATGGTGGTGATGATGATGATGATGATCCCGATGAAGTCCAGCTTGATGGTGGTGTTGATGGCGACAATCTCCCCTCTCCGGGCAGGAATTCCCTCGGCAGAAATATGTCTGCAAGAGAGATCTTTCTCTCTCGGTGTTTTCCACCCCGCAGAGGCAGCGAAATCTTTCTGTGGTCGCTCCCCGAGTCTTAGGGTTTCGTGGGGATGATATACGCCAGAGGGGAGAGGCTGGAGTGGGCCAGGGCGGCCACACCACCTCTAGGCGCGGCCTAGGCCTGCCCACGCCATGGGGTGGTGTGGGCCCCCTGTGGCCCACCTCCACTCCATCTTCTGGCATCCTTAGTCTTCTGGAAAAATAGGATTTTCTGTATATATTTTCCCGCATTTTCTGATCTTCGCGAATTTTTCCTCCAAACAGCACCTTTTCCATCAGAATCCTGACTGCAGTGGTCCATGCTCCAAAAGTCATCAACCATGCAAAAACATATGAAATAACATAAGTATGACCTCTCAATACGAAATATATCAATGAATAATAGTGAATTAAGACATAGAATAGTGATGCAAAATGGACGTATCAACTCCCCCCAAGCTTAGACTTCGCTTGTCCCTAAGCGAAACTGAGCTCAATAAACATGACCTTAGGTTTATGGAGTGAAGAGTCGATAAAAGAATACAGACAAGAAGCATCACATTCATCAAATACATAGATCATAATAGAAGACAACTCACTATTATATAACTCAACTTGCAATGAGTAAAGGAAACACAATAAAGATACATAGAGTAAATCATAATTGGTAATGGCAAACTTAGCTCTCGGTCGAAGAATAGTTGATAATTTGCTGGAGTTCACAAATAGCTGGTTTTCAATGAAAGCTTTCAAAGTAGTAAACATCAAGATAAGAGCAATGTGCAAAACAAGGAACATAAGAAACATGATTGAATAAATCATCATATGAATGAATGAAACACATCAACTCAAAATACTTGCTGAGATAGAAGGGAATAGGTTTACTGACTCAACTACAGAGTAAAAGAAAGGCCCTTCAAAGAGGGAAGCAGGGATTGCAAGTCTCATAAAGAGCTCCCAAAAATTATGGTACTTACTAGTTTTTAGGTCTCATTGCCCCTATCATAGGCATCTTTTGGTGATTAAGGTTAAAGTGACACAACTAAGAGGATATGCTTGACAAGTTATAAATTGGAGTCCCATGCCCCTTACTTATGAGTATCGATCCTCATCCTACTCAACTTCAGTCACGAGCAAGCTCTTGTCATTGTAAATACATGCGTAACATTGAGAACCGCCAATGGGGTACCCCTTGCACATGACACATGAGCTATCCCATAATCAAAATGACAAGGCAAGCAGACAGTGAGCATCTCAGCGATCTTTTTATTTGCTATTTGCATAGGTTTTTATTGAGGATGCTTCATAAAATTCTCACTATAGTTATGCTGCAAGTTTCCACCATGATTAGGCATGGCTTAGCCTAGCGGCCCAGGCGTTTCTCTAACACACATATAAACTCCATGATCTTACAAGTTCCACTTTTATTTCACACCGCCGGGATCCATAAGCAAAAGAACATGATATCAACTAGGTACAAAGTACCAAATGAAGTGTTGAAAGCGGTCCCCATGATACATGGTTCGGCTAACTTCAACTCATAAAGCGCAAGCATATACGCAACAAAGAAGGACCCAATGGTTCAAGTTTATTAAATGCAAGAAAGTAAAGTGTGCCATCAAGTTCGTGAGAGCTTTAATCACTAATTTTCATATAACAAGTTTAATTTGGGAGGTAGATAAAACAAGAATTTACTTGGAATAGCAATAATGCTACTAGGTAGGTATGGTGGACACAAATGGCAAAGGTTTTGGTTTAAAGGAGTGGATGCACGAGAAGAATACCCTCTCAGTACAGGTTTTTGGCTAGCAAGGCTGGGTAGCAAGTATAAGAGTTGAACGAAACAAACAAACATACAAGTGATAAAGACAAACATGCAATCTTCCTTGGAAGCACAAAAGATCTTAACTAGAGAATACTAAACTTATGGGCAAATCAAGAAAGAAAGATGATGAAATTATTTTCTCTAGAGTACTTCTATCTTTTTCTTTTCAACTCTCAAAAATAGTGTGCTACTGACCAAGCCAGGTTTGCCAAAACCAACTAAATTAACTCAATGATCCCAAAGTGATACCAATACTAACAACAAGATAAATCATATAACCATAAATTGGAAAGTAATATAAGCTATGCAAAAGAGTGAATGATAGAACTTCTCATTAATATTCCATAACGGAAACTCACACCAAGGGATACATATCTAACGAGAGAGGGGACACTTCCATAATGCAAACCATCCTACATAATAACTCCTCTATTCATGATATGACTCTACTAATAAGGTAAAAAGATAGAAGATAGTGATATGATACCGCGACACTCCCCCAAGCTTGGAACAAACCAAGGGGATGCCAAACCTGATGACGAATTACTCCTTCGGTGGTGGTGGTATCCTCTCATCTTCGTCCGTCTTCGAGGGTAAAGGCTTCCCATCAACAAAGGACATCGTGGTTTCCAACATCCTGAAACTTGCACGCACTTATGTGTTTAAATCTAGCCTCATACTTACAGTTTTGATTTTGAACGTCATAGAACTGTGCTTGCAGTTCGTTGGTTGTTTGGCGGAGTGAGAAGACTTCGTATTTGAGTTCAGCAGTCTCCTTTTGGTGCTCGGTGATGAGTTCGGAACAAATCATATGGATTATATCCACTTCGCGCTCCACCATATTGCTGTACCTAAAGACATCTTGCTCCACCTCTTTAATCCGGACCTCCCCACCTTCGAGCAACAACTCCTTGGGATGAATCTTCAATTTTCTCATGTATGGGTTGATGATATCTTCTAAGGAATCTCCTTTGGATGATCCATAGGAAGACATTGTGGCTCCAAATCTGGGATTCTACCTGGCAAAAACAGATTGGAACAAAAACACGATGAAAACACGATATACGAACCTCGGGGGATCCGGGGGGTTATATATTACAAAGTTTCATATCAAAAGGAACGTACTGGGAGAAAACGGGTCGGAGGCGGAGTCCTGGGTGGCCTCACCACCTGGTGGCGCGGCCAGGGGAGGGCCCGCGCCATGGGGTGGTGTGGGCCACCCCGGCTCCGATTCCGTCCCTTTTTCGCTTCGAAACTTTCCTTATCGACTGAAAACTACAAAAATATAGTTGGATTGTATTTTGACGGAACTTTTCTTACCAGAACTGTTACCTACATGAAAACAGACTCTGCAGGTCTCTGAATTTGGTCCTCAATGAATTTCTCTGGAGTTATAACTTGAAAGGCATCAACATTTTCATTGTAAGAATCTCCAGCAATATAGTGTTTGAGTCGCTGTCCATTCACTACTTGTGTAGTATTATCTTTTAGAGAAGAAATTTGTATTGCTCCTGAACAGTATACTTCTTCAATGATGAAAGGTCTATCCCATTTTGATAGTAGCTTACCTGCAAAAAATCTGAGACGAGACCTATACAATAGAACTTTCTCACCAACATGAAATTCTCTCTTAAGTATTCGCTTGTCATGCCGTATTTTAACTTTTTCCTTAAAGAGCCTAGCATTCTCATAGGCTTCACTCCTCCATTCATCTAAAGAACTTAAGTCAAATAATCTTTTCTCACCAGCGAGCTTACAATCTCTATTTAGTTCTTTCACTGCCCAGTAAGCTTTGTGTTCTAATTCTAAGGGTAGGTGGCAAGCTTTCCCATAAACCATTTTATAAGGAGACATTCCCATAGGATTTTTGTAAGCAGTTCTATAAGCCCATAAAGCATCATTCAACTTCTTAGCCCAGTTTTTTCTAGACCTATTAACAGTCTTTTGCAAGATAGATTTAATTTCTCTATTTAATAACTCTACTTGCCCGCTAGTTTGGGGGTGATAAGCTGAAGCAATTCTATGATTAACATCATATTTAGCAAGGGTCTTCCTAAAACCGCCATGAATGAAATGAGAACCCCCATCAGTCATGAGATACCAAGGCACTCCAAACCTAGGAAAGATAACGTCCTTAAGAATTTTTAGAGAGGTTTCCCCGTCAGCACTTTTCGTAGGAATGGCTTCTACCCACTTAGTAACATAATCAACGGCAACAAGAATATGAGTGTAACCCTTCGAAGGAGGGAAAGGACCCATAAAGTCGAATCCCCAACAATCAAAAGGTTCAATAACTAGAGAGTATTTCATAGACATTTCATTGCGTCTAGAAATATTACCAACATGCTGACATTCATCTCAAGATAAAACAAATTTTCTTGCATCTTTAAAAAGGGTAGGCCAGTAGAAATTTGATTGTAGTACCTTTTGTGCAGTTCTATCTCCTACATGATGTCCTCCATAGGCGCTACCATGACATTTACGTAATATCTCTTTTTGTTCATATTCTGGAACACATCTTTGCATAATACCATCAACTCCTTCTTTGTATAAGTGTGGGTCATCCCAAAAATAATGCCTCAAATCATAAAAGAACTTTCATCTTTGCTGAGCTATAAAATATGGAGGCAAATACTTGGAGACAATAAAGTTAGCATAATCAGCATACCAAGGGCTTCCTCGCGAGCTCACCCCTACTGCGGCTAACTATTCATTTGGGAAACTATCATTAACAGGCATAGGATCAAAAGAGATGTTTTCCAAACGAGATAAATTATCAGCTACAGGGTTCAGCACCCTTCCAATCTACTATGTGTAGATCAAACTCTTGTAAAAGCAGTACCCATCTAATAAGCCTAGGCTTAGCGTCCTTCTTCGTCATAAGATATTTAATAGCAGCATGATCAATATGAATGGTTACTTTTGAGTCCACAATATAGGGCCTAAACTTATCACAGGCAAAAACAACAGCTAGAAATTCCTTTTCAGTAGTCGCGTAATTCCTTTGAGCAGAGTCTAGAGTCTTACTAGCATAATGGATAATCTTTAACTTTTTATCAATACGTTGCCCAAGGACAGCCCCTACAACAAAAGCACTAGCATCACACAATATTTCAAAGGGTAAACTCCAATCAGGTGGTTGAACAATAGGGGCTGTAGTTAAAGCCTTCTTAAGAGTTTCAAAAGATTCCCTACAATCATCATCAAAAACAAAAGGTACATCTTTTTGAAGAATATTAGTGAGACGTTTTGATATCCTAGAGAAGTCTTTAATAAACCTCCTATAGAAACCAGCATGACCAAGGATACTATGAATACCTTTGATGTCTCTTGGACATGGCATCTTCTCAATTGCATCAACCTTAGCTCTATCAACTTCTATGCCTCTTTCAGAAACTTTATGCCCAAGAACAATCCCTTCATTAACCATGAAGTGGCATTTCTCCCAATTAAGAACAAGATGAGTTTCTTCACATCTCTGCAAACCTTTATCAAGGTTGTGCAGACAATTATCAAAAGAAGTTCCATAGACAAAAAAGTCATCCATGAACACTTCTAAAATTTCCTCACAAAAACCATGAAAGATAGCAGACATGCACCTTTGGAAAGTAGCAGGAGCATTACATAAACCAAAAGGCATACGTCTATAAGCATAAGTTCCATAAGGGCAAGTAAAAGTAGTTTTTTCTTGATCTTGTTGTTTAACAGCAATTTGAGAGAAACCAGAATAACCATCAAGAAAACAAAAATGGGTCTTTTTAGACAACCTTTCCAACATTTGATCAATAAAAGGAAGTGGGTAGTGATCTTTCTTAGTAACTTTATTGACTTTCCTAAAATCGATGCACATCATATAGCCTACCACTATTCTTTGAGGAATAAGCTCATCATTATCACTAGGGACAACGGTAATACCTCCCTTTTTAGGAACACAATGAACAGGACTAACCCATTCACTATCAGCAATAGGGTAAATAATACCAGCATCAAGGAGTTTCAATACCTCATTCCTTACCACTTCCTTCATCCTAGGATTTAAACGTCGTTGGTGCTCCACTACCGGCTTCACATCTGGTTCTATGTTGATAGAGTGCTGACATATAGTAGGTGAAATCCCTTTTAAATCATCCAGAGTATAGCCCATAGCTCCTCGATGTTTCCTCAAAACTTCCAATAACCGTTCTTCTTCCTTCCCTGAAAGTTTAGTGCTAACAATAACAGGATATATCTTTTTATCATCAATATAAGCATATTTACGATCATCAGGGAGAGGTTTTAGATCGAAAACAGGATCCTTTTTAGGTGGCATCGTGGTACCCAAGTCTTCTACAGGCAAGTCGTGCTTAAGCATCATAGGTTGATCAGGGAGAATCCTGTCAATCTCATTCCTTTCTTCCATGAAGATTTCACTTTCATGATCTTCCATAAATTGCTGCAAAGCATTGTTAGGAGCAAGAGAAATAGAAGCAAGTTGTTCAACCCTAAAATCCTCATTATGGGTTTCCTCTTCGCAAGGTTCTTTAGCAAATTTCGAAAAATTAAACTCATAAGATTCCCCATCAAACTTAGTCAAGATTTTCTCCCTCTTGCAATCAATAATAGCTCCACAAGTACTCAAGAAAGGTCTACCAAAAATGATAGGGTAGGTTTTACTAGCAGCTGAACCAAGTACTAGAAAATCAGCAGGGTACTTAATCTTACCACAAAGAACTTCCACGTCTTGTACAATACCAATTGGAGAGATGGTCTCTCTATTAGCAAGGTGAATAACCACATCAATCTCTTCCAAATTGCAAGGACTGATTTCATGCATAATTTATCTGTAAAGCTCATAAGGAATAGCACTAGAACTTGCACCAATATCACATAAACCATAATAGCAATGATCACCAATTCTAACAGAAAGCACATGAACACTAGCCTTTTTAGTTCTATTGGGATGTGAAACAATATTAGAAGCATCCTCACAAAAGACTATGTGCCCATCTTCTACGCTTTTAGTGACAAGGTCTTTCACAATTGCTACCACAGGTTCAATATTTATTTGTTCATCAGGTTTTACAGTTATTTTTTTCACTTTTGGTGATTACATTAGTTATCATAGGATGGTCCTTTACCTTTTCGGGGAAGGGAATCTTCTCGATATAAGGTTCGGGTAAGATGGGATCAATAATACAATACTCAGCACTTCCAATAGGAGCATAGTCAACAATATCTTTGTAAGGTGCATGGTATTTGTTCCATCCCCTTTTTGGAATTTCCATATAGGAAGCAAAAGCTCTAAAGCAATTTGTAATAACTTGCAATCAAGACCATAAATATTACTAATATTTTCAAAGTCATCAGTTCCCATAAAAGATTCAATGCATTCATAGTCATAATTTATACCTGACTTTCTACCTTTGTCATTCTCCCAAGCATCAGCATTGTCTTGAATACGATCTAGAAGGTCCCATTTAGCTTCTTCTTCCATACGAGTGAATGATCCAGCACAAGAAGCATCCAATAAATCTTTATCATGTAGAGGGAGCCTTGCATAAAAGTTTTTGATAATAATATTGTTGGGGAGCTCATGAATGGGACATTTGAGCATTAGTAACTTCAATCTCCCCCAAGCTTGAGCTGTACTCTCTCCATCAAGAGGCCAAAAGTTGTATATTTGATTCCGATCTTTATGAATCTCACTAGGAGGATAAAACTTTGAATAAAAGAGAGGCACTATTTCCTCCCATTCCAGAGCTTGACCATTCTTCAGCAGCTTATACCATTCCTCAGCTCTTCCTTTCAGTGATAATGATGGGGATATGCCAAAGCGGGTATGCCCAGCAGAACGTTCCGAGTGGGCCGAAAGGCCTGCGAGTGCATCTGGAGGACAGCGACTGGACCATGAAGGAAGGGAAGGCCCATCGACTGGCGAGTGGAAGCCTAGAAGCATAGCAGAAGCACAGTCGGATTAGGTCAAAAGTCCCCGGATCCTTATCCTATTCGGGGACAGCTTGTAAACCCTAGCGAGGTGCTTCCTATATAAACCTCCCTAGGGTATCCTGGGACCTCACATTCCATCATACACCCCCTCAAGTGACTCGCAGCCTAGCCGCCGAGCTCGCCACCCCTGTAACTCGCTCTCTCATAATCTAATCTAGCAAGAGTAGGTCTTTACCCTCCGGGGGGGTGAACCTGGGTAAACCCATGTGCATCCGCCCCCATCTCGCGCCGCAGATGGCCGCCAACTCTTCCTCATGAAACACTCAATCGCTACCTATGGCAGCGACTGCCGTGGACATTTCCACGACAGTGGCGCCCACCGTGGGGCATAGCGGGACTGGCCTGAGTTCTGCGGCGAGACCCTACTCGCCAATCGATCGGCCGATCGCCACCGGTCGCATGATTGCCATCTGCGTGATCTTACAGATCCTGCCGAGCAGTTATATCCCGGCATCACGCCCGGTCACCCACGCCGCGGTGATGCCGGTCGGCTCCATCAACCTCTTCGTCGGCTTCACCAGCGCGATCGACCCAGCCGCGACGGTGATCGTTGGCGGATCGCCACCACACCGCGACCTGCTTTCGGAGGAGCAGGTCCGTTCCATCAGGAGCCTCGTCACCAAGTACGACTCGGCCGCCAGCGACGTGGTCGAGACTAATGTCGCCACCAACGACGACGCCCTGAACGACGACGCCGATTCCGCGACCCCTGCATCGGTCGGCGGATCTATCACTGCCGTGTCACGGGAGGACTCCATCACGCGAGTCCCCAACCCCGAGGATTTCAAGGACCCCTCCATCCTGGGGATCTTCGACTCCGACTCTGGCTTGGAATCCCCCGAGGATTTTCGTGCCAGATCCAATCGCTTTAACGCGATCTACATGGCGGGAAGCACGGCCGCCCCGCCGGATCCGTTCTCCACGCTGATCTCGCTGACCGCGATGGCCACGGAGGTGGAGTAAGCCCGCCTGCGGCTCGTGGAGGCTCAACGCAACGAACTCGCCGAGCGCGAGAAATACCGTCTCGAGCGTGAAATGGCGCGGGAGCTATCACTCTACCACCAGCGTCGCATCAGGACCCGCCTGAACCCCGACGTTCAGGGCCGCGTACTGAACTTCAACGATGAGGGCAACCCCACGCGCACCGCCGAGCGCGAATACTGCGAGAACGCGCCGCCAGGCGGGAGCAACCCCGCAAGACCAACACCGAGAGCGCCGGCGACTGGGGCTCCTCCACCACCCATGGGCCGCGCGCCCCCACCAGACCAACCACGGATCATCATCTCGCCTCAAGCCCGTGACGACAACGGGCTACCACTGTACTCCACCCCGATGGACAATGTTGTCGCGGCTGATGCCGCGATCGCCAACCTCGATGTCCAAGGCGACGGCGCGCTACAGATCCAGTACGCCAAGGCCCTACTCATTAGGGTCGTCGAGCAACAAGCCGCGGGAGTCGACCCGCGGGGGCGAATGTACTCCAGCTCTTCGGCAAGCAGGGCGTCATCAAGCGGCCACCCCACCGTGGCCAACACATTAGTCTGCCCACCACCCCAGCCCCTGGCAAATCAACCACGGGCCGCCAATCCTATGATTTCAACCAACGAGCCGTGACCGGCAAACAACACGGTCGCCGCCAATGGGCAACCCATCGACGCCCTAACGAACATCATCAACAACCAGACGTGGCGGCCGCGCCAGCCCTACGACCTGCGGCACACCCTCACCAACCGCGGCGAACCGGAGCCAAGAGGCTCGCTCAGCCGAATCGGGTCGCAATGCTTTGGACCAATGATTCGCGGGGAAAAATACCCCGCCACCTTCAAGGCCCCGAAGGAGATCGAGAAGTACGACCCAACGTACGACCCCGCCGTCTGGTTGGATACATACCTCATGGCAATGGGGATCGCAGGCCACAACGACCTGCTTGCCGCTCGCTACCTCCCCCTGATGATGGAGGGGGCGACCCGGCAGTGGATCAACACCCTCCCTCCCGACAGCATTGATTCCTGGGAAGAAATGCGGGACGCCTTCGTCAGGCACTTCGAGGGCTCCTACAACCGCGCCACCACCATAGAAGACCTGGAGCGATGCATCCAGGGGCCACGCGAGTCGACCTGCCGGTGGATCGAAAGGTGGCAAGAACTATGGATAAATGCCTCCGGCATCCACCTAGACACGGCGATACACTGCTTCAAAAACGCGTGCCGGTACGAACCCCTGGTAGCCTAGATCAAGAGGGTCTACCGGAGGCTCGATAACATCCCCGACCTCCTCGAGATCGCCAAGCGCTACGCGGAGGAGGACCCCAACCAAGAATCCGACGACGAGACGGGAGGGAGACGTCGCCCCAGCATCCACGATAGCGGGCGCCTACGCGACATGCGCTATAGCAACACCCGCATTACTGGCAAACGCCGGACGGACAGGCGAGTTGACTTCGTCGCCAACACGGTCTACGGCCAGCGCGACTCCAAGAACTATCGCCGCGACAGCGGGAACTACCGCGCCAACAACACGACGAGGCCGAAATTCGACCCTGCCGCCCTGCTTAATTAGCCCTGCATCTACCATAGCAGGGAGGGAAAACCCGCCACCCACACCACCGCCGACTGTCACTCACTCAAAGAGATTGAGAAGGCAAGCCGTGCAAGGGAGGACCCCAACAACAACCAACCTCGGGACAACGGGAACGGCGGCGGCTTCGGAACTGCCGTCAGGTCGCTACATACCTTCACCGGGCTCGGCACCAAGCGTGAGAAGAAGGTGCTCGCCCATGCGGTCGCCGTCAATGCGGTGACGCAAGTCGACATCCCCCGCTTCCTAAACTGGTCTGAGCAGAGCATCACTTGGAGTCGCCAGGACCACGCACCAAGAATCGAGTACCCAGGGCGAGTCGCCCTGGTAGTCAGGCCAAAGGTGGCCGACTACTGGCTGCCCAAGACACAGATGGACGGTGGGAGCTCCATCAACATCGTGTACCTCGACACCTTCAAAAGGCTCCAGCTCCCAAAAACAGCCATCGAGCCAACACTGATGACCTTCCACGGCATCGTCCCCGGTCGGAAGGCGTACCCGATCGGGAAAGTGACGCTGCCAGTCACCTTCGGCACTCCGGCAAGCTACCGCACGGAGAGGATCGTCTTCGAGCTGGTGAACTTCCGCAGCCCCTACCACTACGTCCTAGGCCGCCAGGCATTCGCAAAGTTCATGGCGACCCTACACTATGCTTACAACACGATGAAGCTTCCCGGGCCAAGCGGCATCATCACCGTCCACGGCGACCCCGACATGGCCGTGGAGTGCAAGGAAAAAGGCGCCGAGCTCGCCGACGTCGTCATCGCCACGGAGACCGACCATGCGGAGGAGCTCACAAAATGCGCGGGCAACATCAACAAGGACGATCCCACCATCCTGAAGAAACCGATCACCGCGAACTCCACGTTCGAGGCGACCACGCACACCCGCACCGTCGAGCTCGTCCCAGGCGACTCCAGCCAAACGGTCACCATCGGGTCGCACATGAGCCCCGCATAGGAAGGCGCGCTCATCGAGTTCATCCGTGAGGACCGCGGCATCTTCGCATGGAAGCCTTCTGACATGCCAGGTGTCCCGAGGGAATTCGCTGAGCACAAACTTAACACCGACCCCAAAGTGCGACCAGTAAAGCAGTCGCTACGGCCTTTCAATGAAGAGCGCCGCCGAGCAATCACCGAGGAAGTCCAGCGCCTGTTAGCCGGAGGCTTCATCCGGCCAATCAAATACTCCAAGTGGCTGGCGAACCTAGTCTTGGTTCTCCAAAAGAACAACACCTGGAGAATGTGTATCGACTACACCAACCTCAACAGCGCCTGCCCGAAGGAGGAGTTTGTCCTACCACGCATCGATCAGACCATCGACTTGACCGCGGGATCGGAGTCGCTGTGTTTTCTCGACGCGTACTAGTTATAACTAGATCAAGATGGAGGTCGAAGACGAGGAGAATACGGCGTTCATCACGCCATTCGGCGCATTCTACTACACGGCCAAGATGTTTGGCCTCAAGAACGCAAGCGCCACATACCAGAGGTGCATGCAGGAGTGTCTAGCGAGCCAAATTGGCCGCAACAATCACGTCTACATCGACGACGTGGTGGTAAAATCCACCCGCCAAGACGATCTACTCGCCGATCTAGCTGAAACCTTCGCAAACTTGTGGAGGTACAACATCAAGCTGAACCCTGGAAAATGCACCTTCGGCATACCCACCGGACAGCTTCTGGGATACGTAGTCTCCAAGCGAGGCATTGAAGCCAACCCTACCAAGATCGACACCATCGTGCGACTCGGGGAACCCGAGTGCCTGCCCGACGTCCAAAAGTTGGCAGGGCGAGTCGTGGCTCTCAGTCGCTTCATCCCCCGACTAGGCGAGAAGGCAATGCCCCTCTACCACCTGATGCACAAGAACCCAACGTTCCAATGGGACGCGGAGGCCGACGACACACTCAAAGCACTCAAAGAAGTGCTACTCGCAGCACCACTACTCGCCGCGCCACTCGACAAAGAGCCAATGCTCGTTTACGTCGCGGCCTCCAACCGAGTCGTCAGCTCCGTGATGGTCATCGAATGACCGGAAGAGGGCAAGGAGCGCCCCATACAGCGTCCTGTATACTACATCAGCGAAGTCCTAACGGACTCACGACAGCGCTACCCGTAATACCAAAAACTGGTGTACACGGTATTCCGAGCACAGCGGCGGCTCCTACACTACTTCCAGGAGCACCCAATCACGGTGGTCCCCTCCACGCCCCTGCAGGACATCATACGCAATCGCGAGGCAACCGGGCGAGTCGCCAAGTGGGCCGTCGAGATCGGCGTCCACAACATAAAGTACGAGCCTCGAAAAGCGATCAAGTCACAAGCCTTGGCTGATTTCCTCGCAGATTGGGAAGAAGCACAGCAGCCAGAGAAGCTCCCATACCTACACTATTGGTCGCTCCACTTCGACGGCTCCAAGAACGCCGACGGCGCGGGGGCTAGGGTCATACTGACCTCCCCCAAAGGAGACAAGCTCCGCTACATGCTCCACCTCAACTTCAAGCCCTGCACCAACAACATGGCAGAATACGAGGCCCTCCTCCACGGCATGCGAGCTGCCAAGGAGATGAACATCAACCGCCTACGGTGTTACGGCGACTTCGACCTAGTCGCCGGCCAAGTAGCCGGGACGTGCGACGCTGTCTCCCCAACAATGATCGCGTACCGCCAAGTCATCGACCAGTTGGGAGGACACTTTGACGGCTATTCCGCTGAGTGGATCGACAGGCGCAAAAACGAGGAGACAGACGCCCTTTCCCGCATCGGATCGACCCGACAGGCGCCACTAGTAGGCGTCTTCCTCGACATCATCCACAAACCATCAGTCAACCCACCGAAGGAGATCAACGTCGGGATCCCACTGCAACCAGAACCGGCCTTAGTCGCCATGGTTGTGGAACCTAGCGACTGGACAGCGCCATATGTCGCCTTCCTGGAACACAAACTCCTACCAAGCAATGAGACAGAGGCGCGAATGATCGCGCGCCGCTGCAAATCCTTCATCATCATCAACGGCGAGCTCCACAAGCGCAGCGTGACCAGCGTGTTCTAGCACTGTGTACAACCAGAAGAAGGCCGCAAGATCCTTCAGGACATTCACGCTGGTGACTGCGGCCATCACGTCGACGCCAAGTCCCTAGTCGCCAAGGCCATGCGGCACGGTTTCTACTGGCTCACCGCACAGGCCGACGCCACCAACATCGTCTAACGATGCGTCGGGTGCCAGAAGTACGCCAACCAGACGCACCTTCCTGGCTCGGCACTCAAGACAATCCCCATCACATGGCCATTCGCCGTATGGGGCATGGACATGGTAGGCCCATTCAAGAAGTCCCCGTCTGGGTTCACTCACCTCCTGGTCGTAGTCGACAAGTTCACCAAATGGGTCGAGGCCAAGCCGATCAAAAAGTGCGACGGCAAGACGGCCACCAAGTTCCTCCGCGAACTCATCTACCGGTATGGCTACCCGCATAGCATCATAACAGACAACGGCACCAACTTCGCCAAGGGGGCCATGGCGGAATTCTGCGAGGAGCATGGTATACGACTCGACCTCGCATCAGTCGCCCACCCAAAGTCAAATGGCCAAGCAGAGCGCGCCAACCAGAGCGTCCTCCACGGGCTCAAGCCGCGACTATAGGTGCCCCTTGAATGCACCCCAGGATGCTGGGTCGACGAGCTCCCCTCTGTGATATGGGGGATCCGCACCTCCGTCAACCGATCAACCGGATTCACGCCTTTCTTCATGGTGTATGGCGCCGAGACCGTAATGCCAACAGACCTGGAGCAAGACTCCCCTCGAGTCGCCAACTACGTCGAGGCGGCCAACGAGATCGCCCGCCGAGATAGCATCGACCAACTCGACGAGGCACACGACCTGGCTCGCTCCCGCACCACCATATACCAGCAAGGACTTCGCCGCTATCACAGCCGCCGAGTGCGAACTCGCACCTTCCTGGAAGGCGACCTGGTCCTACGACTAGCCCAAGACAAGAAGGGCATGCACAAGCTTCCCCCCCATGGGAGGGGCCATTCGCCATAGGCCGAGTCCTTGGCAACGACGCCTACTACCTCATCGACATACGGGGTGATGGCCAATTGGAGGTCGGGAGGCCATGGAATGTAAACCTCCTCAGAAAGTTCTATACTTAGAACCCCACACTGTACTCCATCGGAATATATAATGAAATTCATTCAGATCGCACAAATTGTGTCCACTCGCCATATTCTTGTGCCACTCGCACTCGTACATACCAGCAATACGCTACTTACGGAAGTCAACCTCTGGTCGAGCGACCGGCACGGCCAAGTAGTGTGGCACAAGGGCATCGGAAATATTCGGGCCTTGAGTCGTCCACGAAAAACGCCAACCCGGAGCCGCCATTGGAGTCGCCTAGCTCGACTGGTCCGCCGGGCCAAGACATCCGATACACGCTTCTCACGGCAATTTGTCTCTCCCACCCTCGCACAAAGCGACTCGAATGGTAAAGTACCACGCACGGGGACTCCGCAAAACGGAAACCCCCACATGGCTAGGGAACACACCAAGTAAGAGACCTGCCTAGGGCTCGCCAAGCGACTGGCTCTCCGGGCCAGGGGAGGAGACGCGTTACAAACAACGCACTCACAACCTGCAAAGGGATCATGACCAGTACGGTCGGGCACCACGCTCGGGGACTCGCTCATAAGTCAGTCCTACTCGTGCTCGGGGACTCGCCACTCAGAAGACGTGAGGGATAAAAACAACACGTAAACACAACAAATACACAAAATTATACAATCGAGTTATACCCCATTAAAAGGAGGACGCGCCCGGGGACTCGCTCAATCGAAACAATACATAGGCAAAAACACAACATACATTACTCATCAAAACACGAGGAGATCGACCCCCCGTGGCTCATATTGCAGAAGTATCTTACAGCTTTCGCCACTCGGCATTTATAACAACTTGCAAATTACATTGTCTACTCTACAGGACCTGATGACGAGGCACCACCACCACCCTTGACACGCACAAAAGGCTGCCACGGGTTCGTCGGATACGTTGTGAGCGACTTCGACACCGACAACCGGAAGGGCTGCTCCGACTTCATGTCGTGGTACTCCGGCTTGGGGTCGCCAGGTGCCAACACCGTCTCCTGATATGGCACCAGATCTCCCATCGCCAAAACACGATCGGCGTAAGGAGTGGCCTTCGCGGTCAGCCTCAGCACCTCCGACATCTCCACCGTGCCGGTCGCCGACGGATAGCCACTCGTCACATCATCAAGATCGAAGTCATCGGGGAAATGGGCGAGACCCAAGCTCAACACAGTGGCAGCCCCGCGTCTGAACGCCGAGCGCGTCATCCACTCCACAACGGCGGGTACCTCCTGTAGATAGCGCCATACCTCCGTCAAACCCCAGGGATAACCTCGGTAGGAGACATGCCCTGGAGAGCTGCTTGGACGCACAACGCCGAGGCCATGGCTGCATTCACCATGGCAGTCACGCACAGCGAGGCGTTGTACGTCTGCACAACCGGGTCGCTTTGGCCTACCACAACTGCAAGAGTCAGGCATCAGTGAAACTACGAAATCCCCACAGCAGGGACCAGACGAAAGGGTCAAGCAAAGACAAAAGACTCACCAAGGAGCTTGCGATAGTTCTCCTTGACGTGATTCTCCAAGGCTGTCTGCTCGTTATGCAGCCCCACGATGATGGAGTCGGCGGCCTTGCGTTCTTCTTCAGCCGCGGCGACGGCAGCCTTCGCCCGTTCCTCCGAAGAACTTGAGGCCGCCTTGGCCTACTCCAAGTCCTTAACCAGGGAGGCTACTCGCCCATTTGCCGCGTCCAGTTTGGCGAGTGGGACATACCCCTCACGGGCCTTGGAGATCTCAGCCGGGAAACCATCTGCAAGAGAAGATATCAGAGTATTGCACACAAACCAGTTCACACCAGGAAAGGAAGAATAAAGCAAAACAGTCACTCACCAATTGTCTCCTGAAGCCGTCGGTTCACCTCCTGCGCTTCGCGCAAGTCATGCTCCAAGCGCTCTCGTGCAGCCTGCCGATCAGTCGACTCCCGTTGTAACCCCTGTAAACAAACAACCCAACTAAGCATTGGAAGAAAAACAAAAACCCAGTTCCCAGCCACGAAATTCAGCGACTAGGAACTCGGGGACTAGAGAAGGAAGAAAAACAAAACCCAGGTGCTAGCCGCTGAAATTCAGCGACTAGGAACTCGGGGACTGGAGAAGGAAGAAAAACAAAACCCAGGTCCTAGCCACCAAAATTCAGCGACTAGGAACTCGGGGACTGGAGAAGGAAGAAAAACAAAACCCAGTTCCCAGTCGCTGAATTCAGCGACTAGGAACCCGGGGACTGGAGAAGGTAGAAAACAAAAAACAATCCCTAGCCACTGAATTTCAACGACTAGGAATTCGAGGACTGGACATACCTGAATAGCAGCGCCGAGCATCTTGTGAAGTTCAGCGGCGTCAGTCGACGGGACCGTGAAGGAGGTGCGTCCGTGGCGGGACCCAATATCCGCATCCACGATTTCGGGACTTTGCGGAGATTGCGTGTCCGCAACACCTGGAAACCCCTTCGCCATGAAACGAGGGAACGTCGCCGACGTCCTGGTAGGGGCGCTGGTCGCCGAGACCGGCGCCTCTAGCCCGGACGCAGCCAGCACTGGCTCCGATTGTGTCGTCGCCACCTCTTTGGCGACTGGCGCAGCAGCTGGCTCCGCGGCGCTCCCCCTGGTCGCAGCATCGTTAGCGCCCCCTTCTGCCTCTTCGCAGCTTCAGCGGCTGCAACATCGTCGGAGGCTTTCCTCTTCTTGGGCAGATCGCCCTCACCCACGCCAGTGGCGGATGGAATCTTAGCGACCGAGGAGCGACCAATCTTCTTGGCCCCCCGACCTGCACGAACCCCTCCAATCAGCACGACAACAACATGAAAGAAACGAGGCAAAATGGGACGAGGAAGCGCAACTTACTTGGCGACTAGAAGGACACGAAGCCCGGTACTGATGTGGGCGGGCTTGTCCAATTCGGGACCCAGCTTGCGGCTGAGCCCCCTCTCGAAGACGTTCGAAGCCCATGAAACCGAGGGCTTCCTTGACGATGAAGCTGCAGTCGTCGGGATCTCCGGCTCCGACGCAGCCGCCTTCGACGGCTGCGGCGACTTGGACGCCATCCCCTCAGCCGCCTCTTGGCTTGGGACCCCCGAGGCCGTCGGCGCGATCATCGCCAGGGGAATCTCTACTACCACCTCTATGTCCTCGCCCTCCAACCCCTTCGTCGGGGCTGTGTCCCTGGGGGCCTTGTGCGAGACTTCGGGAGATCCTTCGTCTTCGGAGTCGTCATCCACTGACGACCTGGCCGGTGATGCAGGCCTTTTTGCCGGCGACTTGGGCCGGCGTGGGGGCTTCGACGGCGTAGCGGTGCGTCGGGACGTTTGCTCCTGGGCGACCTCGTCGCCTTCTTCGAACTCGTCTAGGCTGTGGCTCGCCTCGACCTCCCACTGTTTCTGCATCCGGGTCTTGCGAGCCACAGGCGCTGGGGGAGGGACCTCTTCTTCTTCCCCGTCGCTGTCGGAAGGATCCCCCTCGGAATCCTCCTCCAGTTCCTGGGGAACCTCTTCGTCAAGCGGAGGGACCCAACCCTCCAATACCTAAAAAAGCTGAGAACCACCACAAGTCAGAACACACCAAGCGAGAAGACTGAAATTGAGGTATGGGTGCAGCGATCGGAAAGAAAACTTACTGTTGGAGCTTCATTCTTCACAGGAGTATACGGGGCGACCCCGACCGTCGCGCCAGTGAACTCCACGTTGGTAATCTTCTTCAGGGCGACCTTGTAGTCCTCGGCCTCCCACGACTCCTTACTGGTTCGTGATGGATCATGCTTCCCGCTGTATTCGTACATCTAGTGCGGTCGAGCCCCTAGCGGGACCAGGCGCCGCCCGAGCCAGCAATTGTAGAGGTTGATCGGGACCAACCCCTGATCCTTCAGCTTCTGGATCTCATTCATCATTTCTGCGAAGGCCATCCGCTGATCCTCAGGAAGCTTCTTCGGCACCAACCGACAGGGCTCGCTCCTCTCGGCGACAAACTCAGGAAGAGATACCTCGCCAGAGGGAGTGGCTTCCTTGACATAGAACCAGCTCTTCTTCCACTCGCTGGCGGCCTTCTTCGGTAGGAGGAGCTTGACGAAGTTGGCCTTCGGCTTCAACTGGAAGGTGACCCCGCCTGCGGCCAGCATCAAGCCGCTAGACGCCTCGTGCCCGATGCGGCCGTGGAAGAGCTCCAGCCACAGCGGGAAATATGGCCTACAGCCAAGGTAGCATTCGTAGAAGGCGACAAAGATCGCCAGCTGCTCGATGCTGTGAGGACCAAGATCGGAGGGCTTGATCGCGCAGTATGCGCAGAAGTGGCGGAAGAAGAGCGAGGTAGGGAATCCTAAGCCCCTCTCAAGATGACTGGTGAAGCAGATGAACTCGCCGGGTCGCACTTTCGGTTCGGTCTCGGAGGAGGGGGGAACCCGCCAATTCCCCTTGCGGAGCACCCCAGCGTCCTCGAAGGATCTAAGTTGGGCCGTGGTGCACTTGGATTTCCCCCATGAGCCCCTGGGAGGCGCCATCGAGTGAGAAGTGGAATCACGCGACGCGTGGAGAGTAAGTCGGGAGGAAGCAGAAAGGAAGAGCGAATGAGGAAGGATGAAGAATGCGAAAGAGGATTGCGAAGCTGATGCATCACTCCCCTTATATGGGAGACGTCACCCGCCAAAATCGGGATAGCCATTACTCACGGTAATTGCGCCATAGTTACCGTTGGAAATTCCAACGGATAGTTTGGCCAGATTTGACGGTCCAGCTCCTTCGGTCTACTCGCCACCAGCCAGTCTTTCCTCTCGTCAAAACGGCGATTGGGCGGCAGTGGTGTTCGTTGAAGTGACGAATGGAGCTATGGAGAAATTCTCCTCGGTTCTAATAAAGTCCATCGCCGACTCGACTGGACGCCCAAATTGGGCTCGCCTACTTCGAACGCCAAAGGGACGCCCGCGCCTGCATCAACGATGGCCTCGGGGACTACTGATGGGGATATGCCAAAGGGGGTATGCCCAGCAGAACGTTCCGAGTGGGCCGAAAGGCCTGCGAGTGCATATGGAGGACAGCGACTGTACCATGAAGGAAGGGAAGGCCCATCGACTGGCGAGTGGAAGCCTAGAAGCGTAGCAGAAGCGCAGTCGGATTAGGTCCAAAGTCCCCGGATCCTTATCCTGTTCAGGGACAGCTTGTAAACCCTAGCGAGGTGCTTCATATATAAACCTCCCTAGGGTATCCTGGGACCTCACGTTCCATCATACACCCCCTCAAGCGACTCGCAGCCTAGCCACCGAGCTTGCCACCCCTGTAACTCGCTCTCTCATAATCTAATCTAGCAGGAGTAGGTCTTTACCCTCCGGGGGGGCGAACCTGGGTAAACCCATGTGCATCCGCCCCCATCTCGCACCGCAGATGGCCGCCAACTCTTCCTCACGAAACACTCAATCACTGCCTATGGCAGTGACTGCCGTGGCCATTTCCACGACAGATAATGAGAATAACTTCTTCTTAACTTGATCTGTAGTAATACCTGCACACTTGAACAACCCGCATAATTCGTGTATAAAGAGTAAATGATCACCGGGATGGACAGTTCCATCCCCAACATAGTAGTTATCCATAACACGATCAATAATTCTTGTAGGTATTTTGAAAACATCATTCTCAGCAGGTGGTGGCTTATCTCCTACCTTAGCAGTGGAAGTAGCATTACCAAATAAGAAACTCAGCGAATTATCCATTACGAAAATAAAGCAACTAGCAGAAGTAAACAATACTCACAGTAGAAGTTTCATTTACCAGTTCCACTCTCCAATAGCGCTTTACTCCCCGGCAACGGCGCCAGAAAATAGTCTAGATGACCCACAAGTATAGGGGGTGTATCGCAGTATTTTCGATAAGTAAGAGTGCCGAACCCAACGAGGAGCAGAAGGTGCTGGCTAGTGGTATGGATCAGGAATTCTCTGCAAATACTTAGCAAACAGATTTTTAGGGGGTTTTGATAAAGCAAGTAAACAAAGTACGAATAAATAGACAGTAGGAATAAATGCAACAAGTGGGCCAATCCTTTATGCAACACAGGACAAGCCGGTTGTATTTCTTAAGATGACCAAACGTTCTCGAGGACACATGGGAAGACTGTCAAGTGCTTTCGCTTCATATAGTCGATTAATCTTCTTTAGCTTGCTAAGTGTTGTGTGGGTGAACCTGTGCTAATGTACTGCCCCATCCAAGACTAATACATACTTGTGATTATACCCCTTGCAAACATCCGTAAGCACAAGAAAGTAATTAAGGTAGAAACCTAACCACAGCTTTAAACTCTACGACCCTTACGTCCCTTGTGCAATGGTTTCCTAACGGGGGTTCAGGTGTTTGTCACTCCGGCAACCCCTACGATTAGTAGCCAAATACACAATGCATTCCCCTAGGCCCATATAGGTGAAGTGTCATGTAGTCGATGTTCACATGACACCACTAGCAGAAGTACACCACAACTTAAATAACAATCTATTGAATCTTTCTCAACGCAACTCCACTACTAACAACAAGACTTCTACCATGTCCTCAAGAACAAAACGAACTACTCACAAGACATCATATGGATCATGATCAGAGATGGAATAATGATGTATAACAATCTGAACATAAACAATAATTCAATGGTTCACTCAATAGCATCAACTACAAAGAGTAATCAACACCGGGAAAGTTTCCCCTATGAACTATGCAAGATTCAACTCAATTGTTACAGCAATATGGAGATGGTGATGAGGGTGTTGATGGTGATGGTGATGATGGTGGTGATGATGATGATGATGATCCCGATGAAGTCCAGCTTGATGGTGGTGTTGATGGCGACGATCTCCCCTCTCCGGGAAGGAATTCCCCGGCAGAAATCTGTCTGCCGGAGAGATCTTTCTCTCTTGGTGTTTTCCGCCCCGCAGAGGCGGCGGAATCTTTCTGTGGTCGCTCCCCGAGTCTTAGGGTTTCGTGGGGATGATATACGCCAGAGGGGAGAGGCTGGAGTGGGCCAGGGCGGCAACACCACCTCTAGGCACGGCCTAGGCCTGCCCGCACCATGGGTGGTGTGGGCCCCCTATGGCCCACCTCCACTCCATCTTCTGGCATGCTTAGTCTTCTAGAAAAATAGGATTTTCCGTATAATTTCCCGGATTTTCTAATCTTCGCGAATTTTGCCTCCAAAGAGCACCTTTTCCATCAGAATCCTGGCTACAGCGGTCCATGCTCCAAAAGTCATCAACCATGCAAAAACAGAGGAAATAACATAAGTATCACCTCTCAATACGAAATATATCAATGAATAATAGTGAATTAAGACATAGAATAGTGATGCAAAATGGACGTATCAGTGGGCAACTGAGGTTATCTCACCGTAAGCACTAGCATCATCAACTCCAGCAGGAGCACCTTTTGACTACTCTAGGTCTTACTCGAGTCTTCGACTCGACCAAGAACTCGAGGGCTAACCCTAATAGGAGCGCTAGCCTTGCACTCGAGGAAATTTTCTAAGACATTCAAGCATTATGAAAAAATATTTTCTTCTAAAAAACCTTTCACTTGAATCAACGATTCGATTGTGGACTTTGGGTTACTCCCATAGGGAGCACTGAAAGCACATTCGACTGAAACAAGCAAAGACGAGAACGGTCGCAAAGTACTTATAATCCCCACTCGAGTCTATGACTCGAATAGGCACTCGGGGGCTACTCCCATAGGGAGCGCTGGCCGTGCACCCTATGAATTTTCTTATACATTACAATGTGTGTTGATAACATCCACACTCGAATGCTCTAGCGACTTCACCTCATATTTTCCCTACAAAGATAATATGTCTCCTGGGTCACCCGAATCATCTCCGCGATGACAAAAAAATTCAGATGTCGCGCTTATAGCGTGAAGATAAGACCTGAATAAGGCCTAACAACGCATCTGCTGCGCTCTACCAGAAATTATCTGTGCCTATAGGTACGATGAAATATGCCTTGACGGATGCATTGAGTGCTTACATTTATACACTGGGATTTGAACTCTATAAGACCTCTGCGGCCTGAGTTGAATTACACTAGCACTTTTCCAAATTCAAGTCCGGGGACTCGAGTTTGAGTAGATTACATTGTTTTGACCTAAGGCAGTTAACTGATCCAGATACATCAGATAAATCAGGCACATATATCAACAATCCCTATGATACGAATTAGAGCACTCGAAAATATGCTTAGATATGCACTCGAAAGACTTCATAAGTCTCCACTCGAATCTGTGATTCAACGGACACTCGGGAGATACTGGTGTGGGCATATCTTACAGGTACTCGAGCTTGGAATATACGGTCCATGTCTAGCAGAAGCCCACGGAGTTAGCAGGGCCCAATCCAGGATTCGGGTGACCCACGGAGACTCTAACTGCTTGCGGCACAAGGCAAGATCAAAGATAGAAAGTTTGACAAACCCTAACATGTAACCGACTCGACTTTCTACCCGAGACCTAGCCTATCTATATAAAGCCTAGGAGGGGGGTGACGAGGAGGATAATCACAACCCTAGTTTTCACAACCTCGCGAGATTGAATCTGCGTGCCCCCTTTAACTTTCGACTCCCTCGATAATTCCAAGATCAGACAAGCAGAAGTAGGGTCCTCTACGGGGCCTGAACCTGGGTAAACCTTGCATCCCTGTGTGCTTGTTTGCTAGCCGATTGATGCCTCCACCACTCCCTCCTTCTCCAAAACCCAAGTCCATAACAATCGGCGTTGATGAGTTTAACGCTCGTCACACTGTCTTCATCAAGATAATGACGGTGTGCCCATATTCTAGTATGGGTCAGTGCATATGTTAGTATGGTAAAGAAGTAAAAGTATTTTTGGAAGGAAGTACGATTAATGTGGATTAGAGTTCATAGCATGTTCCATTTATTTACTATAGTACATAAAGGGATTGAATAAATTACATGTTATATTTTTCAAGGTTTATTTTTTAGCTAATTTTACCCACTCGGACGACTTTCCGTCGATTTGTTGAGTTAGGTATAAATTAATATTCTACAAGTGCGTGTGAGGAAGTTCAATAGTATAACCGAGTCTTACGTATAACAAGTGACATGCCATCTATTGCCAGCCTTATACTAGCATGTACAATACCTAGCAATTGAATTATACAATAGATAGCATTACGATGCATCAACCTCATCAAAAAGCAAGAAGATTAAACATGAATAAAATGAAAAACATACATACGCCCGCTTGAAAAATCCTAAAACTTGGGAATTGTAAGAAATCATGGTACACTTTGTCAAAATTGGGGTTGTGGCATTGTTTATTTATTTTTTGGAACCACGGTACCATAGGTCCTAAAGGAGCGAGACACTCCAATTATCCCCCTAAGGTTTGTAGTCGTCGCAAGATGGTCTGAGGACCTTTTTGTAATTATTATTATTACTTGTGAGCCTTTTTGTACTGGTGTTGATGATTATTAATCTAGTACTATATCACTTGAATTTCAGTGGAAAAAAGGTTGCTGGAAGTAGATCGGTGTGGCGTACCAAGGCACACGTGCACAGGACCACGCTGTGGACGAGGAAAAGACAAGCCGGACTGTGCGCCCACAGCTACAGAGAAGGAGAGATCGATGGAAGATGGCTAGTGGAGTGTACCCTGTACCTCGTGTCAGCAGCCCATCATAGCTTTGCTCTGACATCACATCGCCTTCTACTTCTCTTCTTCGCTCCTCTCGCCCTGCCTTCCTTTTGGAGTAGTAGTACGGAATAAAAATCTATGCTCATTGTGAGCACTATTCTTCCTACGAATTAGTGGAGTACTTGCTTTATAGGAAAACATTTCCATCTCTTAGAAAATTATAGTTGTTTCTTTTCCTAGTATTTGGAAACTCTCATTGGCAACACTGTTTACCAATGCCAAGATGTGCACATATAATTTCTTGTAGTACTACCAAATATGAAAAATTTACCATAAACTATGTTGTGGATATGTCCATGACCTTGCTTGGTTGCTTCGCCTGAAACTTGTTCATACTTACACGGTAGGATAATTTTTTGGATAATTTTTTGAAGCGGGTTTTTTATAAGTTATGAAAACTCATGTTTATCATTTTTCATGGCAGGTAATACACGCAAAACGATGCCATGGATGGGTTTTTTTTGCCTATTTCTTTTTTCTTCAAAGCAATGTCAACTTTAATTAGTCGGCATGCAAATTCTAGCAAAAGTTGAATCTTTTAAAACTCTCGGCCGTGTTCTCGATATATTGGTTGTCTGGTGGTCGACTTCAAAATACTTTTGTAAAATTTAAAGAGGAATTGGTAGCTCACATGTGGTTTGAATTAATTTGACGTAATTTCGACAGACTCCCTCCGATCCATATTAATGTTCATAGATTTGTCTAGATTCAAATGTATCTAGTCATGTTTCTGTGCTAGATACATATATCCAAATCTAGACAAATCAGAAAAACATTAATTTGAATTAGAGACAGTAGTGTAATTTAATTGGGTTAATTTATCAACGAACCTTGAAAACTCAAAGAACCTAGGAATCTCAAGTAAAACATGCATTGTCCGTTATTTCTGGAAACATCACGCGCTTCTCGGATTCTGAGCCACATTCTTCTGATTTCCTTTACTGATAGTACAAAACATCCCTGTAATCACTTGGAAAACTGGATTTTTTTCCTAATTGTTCGAAACTCCCACGGGCAATATTGTTTACTAGGCCAAGGCACATCCATCTACCTGATGTCAGAACCCTATGTAAAAGTGTATCTAGGGTATACATCAATATAGAAGGCCATGACCTTATTGGTCGTTCGTGCTAAAAACCAAGAATAATGTTACATCATGGTGGGATATAATGTGAATCCATTTTTCCTAAAGTTGTCGAATCTCGTGTTTATCATTTTTCTTGGCAATTAATAATACTAGCAAAAGTACCCAATCATAATAAAGTCTCATATTTTTATTTTACGCTTTATTTTGTTTGAATGTTTTCCATACGCGGTCAATTTTTTCGGTATGCAAATAATAATCAGTAATTACATTTATCAAAACTATTGTTGGCCCATGATATATTGGCTGCATCGGTACCTTCAGAAGAATTTTGGATATTTTCAAGAGTAATAGTCTATCATGCTCACATGTATTCAAGTTTGACCTAATTTCGTTTAATCAACATAGAGTCATGAATTAAAGTGTGTGGAGCTTTAGCTTGCAAGTTTGAAAAATACTTAAACTTGGGAGCTTTAAGAAAGAATTGTCCACTTTGTACAAAAAATTGGTGGGGGCATTCTTTCTTCTTTTTCTACCAGTAAAAGTACTTGAAAAACACACACTTCTGGTATGGCCTACTATATCATGTACTATGTATGGAATTTCTTGGGTTTCAAGCCAAATGACCAAGGTCATGGACATACTTTGTCTTTATCAAGATAATAAAGGTGTGACAATATTTTGGTATAGGTCGGTGCAGGTTACCATGGTAAAGAAGTAAAAGTATTTTTTGAAAGGAAGTGCGATTAATATGGCTTAGAGTTCATATCACGTGCCATTTATTTACTATAGTACATAAAGTGGTTGTATAAATTACATGTTATACTTTTCAAGCTTAATTTTCTAGCTAATTTCACCCACTCAGACAACTTTTCATCGATTTGTCGAATTAGGTCTAAATTAATATTCTACAAGTGTGTGAGAGCTATTTCAATAGTATAACCGAGTGTTAGGTATAACAAAATGACACGTGATCTATTGCCAGCTTTATACCAGCATGTACAATACCTAACCTTTGAACTATACAACAACAAGCATTACATGCAGCAACCTCATCAAAAAGCAAGAAGATTAAACATGAACAAAATGAAAAACATTTCTATGCCCGCTTGAAAATTCCTAAAACTCAGGATTTGTAAGAAAGCATGGTACACTTTGTCTGAAAATTGGAGCGGTGGCATTATTTATTTATTTTTTGGAACCGAGGTACCGTAGGTCCTGAAGGAGCAAAACATTTTAATTAGCGCACTAGGATTTGTAGTCAACGCAAGGTGGTTTGAGGACCTTTTTATAATTATTATTACTACTTTTGAGACTTTTTATATCGGTGTAGATGATTATTAATCTAGTAGATTGGTTGAATTTCTAGGAAAAACGGTTGCTGGAAGTAGATCGGTGTGCCATACCAAGGCACACGTGCACAGCGCCACGCTGTGGACTGGGAAGAGACAAGCCGGACTGTGCACCCGCGACTACAGAGAAGAGATCAATGGATGATGGATGGAGAGAGGTAGCGAAGGAGAGAGAAAACACAACTTGTTTTGTGTGCATATTACTAGTAGTAGGTCCATATATTTACTACTAGTAGACTGTACCTTGTACCTCGTGTTAGCAGCCCATCATAGTTTTGCTCTGACATCACACCGTCTTCGACTCCTCCTCTTCTTGCTCTTGCGCTGCCTCCTTTTTATGGAAGGAGCCGCATCCCTTTTCGAGTAGCAGTACGGATGTGGAGTACTTTGCTTTATAGAAAAAATATTTCCATCGCTTAGAAAATTGGAGGTGTTACTTTTCCTAGTATTTGGAAACTCCCATTGGCAAAGTTGTTTACCAACGCCAAGATGCGCACATCTACTTTCTTGTAGTACTACAACAAAATTCTCATAAACTATGATGTGGATATGTCCATGACCTTGCTTGGTCACTCGGTTTCAAACCAGTTCATACTTATACATGGTAGGCTATTTTTGTGAAGCGGGTTTGTTCAAAAGTTGTGAAAACTCATGTTTATTATTCTTCATGGCAGGTAATACAAGCAAAAGGATGCCATTCATGAGTCCCCTATTTTTTTCCTATTTCTCTCTCTTTTTTAAAAATAGGGTCAACTTTGTCGGCATGCAAATTTCAGAAATAAGTTGAATCTTTCAAATCTCTCGGTCATGTTCTCGATATATTGGTTGTCTGGTGGGAAACTTCAAAAGATTTTTGTAAAATTTTAAGAGCAATCGGCAGCTCACATGTGGTTCAAATTAATTTGACCTAATTTCGACAGACTGCCTCCGATCCATATTAATGTTCATAGATTCGTCTAGATGCAAATGTACCTAGTCATGTTTCTGTGCTAGATACATATACCTGAATCTAGACAAATTTGATAACATTAATTTGAATCGGAGATAGTAGTGTAATTTAAGTGGGTTAATTTATCTATGAGCATTGAAAATTCAATGAACCTAGGAATCACAAGTAAAACATGCATGGTCCGCTATGTCCGGAAACATGGCGCGCTTGTCGTATTCCGAGCCACATTCTTCTGATTTTCTTTACTGCTAGTACAAAACATCCCCGTAATCACTTGGAAAAGTGAAAAATGTTTTTTCCTAATTGTACGAAACTCCCACGGGCAACATTGTTTACCAGGCCAAGACGCATCCATATCTACCTGATGTGAGAACCGTATCTAAAAGTGTAACTAGGGTATATCTTATCTTACCACTATATACTAGTAAGTTGCACGTGTCCTGCAGATGAGGCTCAGATAATAATCATCTGATATATCATCACTATATAAAATTATAATACATAAAGAAGAAAAATATAAATTGGATCAACATATATAAAGTATGGGTGTATATTTGGTTCTTTTACTTTGTATCATCATGTGTAGAAGTCAAAGATTATTAGCTACCTAATACTTGAAATTTTTGGTAATGTCTAGAGAAACTAGTGAGAAGATTCTAGTATAATGGAGAAGTGCGTTTTGAGGTTTGTCCATAGTATTAATTATGTTGAAGACTATCAGTAGACTCTTCTAGATGCTAGAGTGGAAAAGAAGATTCAACGGCTGGAAATGTTTGGATTCGCGAGTGTTGATCCAACGGTCAATATTTAAAGCGATTCGTACATATATAGTGGTAAGATTGTACGAATAACTTTGAATGCCGACCATTGGATCAAGACTCGTGAATCCCAATATTTCCAACCGTTGGATCTTCTTTTCCATTCTAGCATCTAGAAGATTCTATAGATAGTCTTCATCATAATGAATGCTATGCACAAACCTCAAAACACACTTCTCCATCATACTAGAATCTTCTCCCTCGTTTCTCTTGACCATATTACCAAAATTTCAAGTGTTTTAGGTACCTAATAATCTTTGGCTTCTACATGATGATACAAAGTACAAGAACCAAATATATACCCATACTTTATGTATGTTGATCAAATTTATAATTTTTCGTGATTTACCTATTATAATTTTACATAATGATGATATATCATACGTCTATTATCCAAGTCTCACGTGCGGGGCACGTGCTACTCCTCTCGCTGCTCTCGTGCTACCTACCTTTTGGAGTAGTAGTATGGAAGTGGAGTACTTTTCCTTATCGAAAAAATATTTCCATCGCTTAGAAAATTGGTGTTGTTACTTTTCCTAATAATTGGAAACTCCTATTGGCAAAG
Source organism: Avena eriantha (assembly GCA_910589775.1). Classification (NCBI taxonomy): domain Eukaryota; kingdom Viridiplantae; phylum Streptophyta; class Magnoliopsida; order Poales; family Poaceae; genus Avena; species Avena eriantha. The sequence continues at coordinate 331,610,951 of OU342742.1, read as the reverse complement.
CTATTTACCAATGCCAAGATACGCACATCTACTTTCTTGTAGTACTACCAAATTACCATAAACTATGATGTGGATATGTCCATGACCTTGCTTGGTCGCTTGTCCTGAAAAATGTTCATACATATACATGGTAGAACATTTTTGTGAAGCGGGTTTCTTCAAAACTTGTGAAAACTCATGTTTATTATTTTCCATGGCAGGTAATACAAGCAAAAGGACGTCATGCATGAGTCCCTCTGTTTTTTTGCCTATTTCTCTATCTTTTGTCAAAGCAGGGTCAACTTTGTCGGCATTTAAAGTCTAGAAAGAAGTTGAATCTTTGAAAACTCTCGGTCATGTTCTTGATATATTGGCTGTTTTGTGGGAAACTTCAAAAGATTTTTCTAACATTTAAAGATCAATTGGTAGCTCACATGTGGTTCCAATTAATTTGACCTAATTTCGATAGACTCCCTCCAATATATATTAATGTTCATAGATTCGTCTAGATTCAAATGTATCTAGTCATGTTTCTGTGCTAGATACATATACCTGAATCTAGACAAATCTGAGAACATTAATTTGAATCGGAGACAGTAGTGTACTTTAAGTGGGTTAATTTATCTACGAACCTTCAAAACTCAAAGAACCTAGGAATTGCAAGTAAAACATGCATGGTCCGCTATGTCTAGAAACATAGCGCGCTTGTTAGCATGGTAGAGAAGTAAAATTATTTTTAGAAGGAAGAACGATTAATATGGCTTAGAGTTCATAGCATGTGCCATTTATTTTATCTTACCTCTTACCATTATTTAGTATACGAATAACTTTGAATATTGACCGTTGGATCATGACTCGTGAATCCCAATATTTCTAGTTGTTGGGTCTTCTTTTCCATTCTAGCAACTAGAAGATTGTATTGATAGTCTTTATCACAATGAATGCCATGCACATAAATCAAAACACTTCTCCATCATTCTAGAATCTTCTCCCTCATTTCCCCAGACCATATTACCAAAAATTTCAAGTTTTAGATAGCTAATAATCATTCACTCTACATGATATACAAAATACAAGAACCAAATATATACCCATACTTTATAGATGTTGATCAAATTTATATTTTTTTCTTCTTTATCTATTGTAATTTTATATAGTGATCATACGTTAGACGTCTATTATCTAAGTCTCACGTGGAGTGCACGTGCAACTTACTAGTTTACTATAGTACTATATAAAGAGGTTGGATAAATCACATGTTATATTTTTTAATCTTAATTTTATAGCTAATTTTACCTTAAAGTGCATCATGCTTCAATCAACATGGTCGGTGGAATTAAATGTTACATCAAGGATATCAAAAAATACAAAATTACATCCAAGTTCATACAATTGGCACAAAGGCCCCTAAAATTTAGCTTGGAAAGGCAGTCGGGTCTGGCTCAATTTCAACCCAGCAGCTGAGTCATACTCTTCTTACTACTGTTTGCTTCACACACGAAACATAGCGCGCTCCTGCGTGTTGATCATGGTCAAAGGGACGAGATTTCTCGAAACGAGTAGAGGAGCACACCCAAGAATCTGTTAAAACCAATTCGAGGACTGAAGTCACTGTTGTACGCGGTTAACGTCAGGCGAAGGTCCAAAGAGGTCGACATGCCCCCTACCGAGTCGATTCCCCCAGCCGCACCTTCCCCGGCCGTAGGTTCCTTGTGCTCGAGCTAGAACTCGAGCATGTCCTGATGGTAAGCAAGCGCCAGCATAAGACCGATATGCTCGAGGGGACCCATGATGGTGTCGTCTGCTATGGCTACAGCGACCTGGCGCCCACCCGAGTTGTCTGCCCCGGTCGCATGCTCGCTAGCCGCAGGTTCCTCGCATGTGAGCTCGAACTCGAGCATGTCCTGATCGTAAGCAAGGGCCAGCATAGGCTCGAGGGGACCCATGACGGAGTTGGGCATGGCCACGGTGACCTAGTGCCCACCCGAGTTGTCTGCCCCGGTTGCATGCTCGCTGGCCGCAGGTTCCTGATAGAAGGATTGGCCACTGTCTCGCACGGGCTTAACTTGGCCACGGTTGATGTCCAGCCAGAGCGCCCTCCCAAACACAGCTCCGTCACAGTTGAAAGGGAGGCACACCGGGACTAGCGTTTTGTTGTAGAGGTCCACTTTTGTTCGCCTGATGTGTTGACGCCTCCGTGACGCGGCCAACACAGGATTGGTAGCCTCGAGGTGGCCCAAAATCGCGTCGTCGGTCGGTAGGGCCAACGCACATTTACCGCGGGCGACTAGGCACTCTATAGAGGTGACTCCAACGACGGAATGTTCCCACCAGATGAACTATTCTCGGGCCTGGCCTCGAGCCGAAGGAGCCCTCCGAGGACGACGCAGCCAATCCACCAGGATTCCTTCAAGTATTTGTGAGGGTACATGCCTTTCGTGGAAGAAAGAAATTTCACTGGAGAGCGGAAGGAAGGATAAGTTGAACTTCTTTTGCGAAGGAATAGCTTACTAGTACTACTACTAGCGGTGTTACTCAGTTTTACTCCCACCGCTACAATGAATAAATAATAAGAGGACCTCGTTTTCGGTGTTTTTTTGACCAACCATTTCTCCAAGGAGTACTTTTTTGTACTTAGTACAAGGGCAACATGCAAAGCGACCGCTTAGCGGTGCGTGAGTTTTTTCGTAGTCGGTGGTGGTCCGGGGAATTAACACTCATAAGAGAAATATCATATCCATACTTGTAGTGGTCGTACTTTCAGATGGCCATAGTCTATCGTATAGTAGGAGTACTATACACTCTTGAAACAGAGGCGGCAAGCAGCTGGTAGCTCGCGCAACAATTCTAGTAAATTCTTGGAGTATGTACTCTAGTATTTAGTACTAGTATACTTACTAGTAATAAGTTGCACATGCCTTAGTGCTCCGGCACGTGAGACTCAGATAATAGAACAATAGAAGTATGTCATATTATCACTATATAGAAGTACTCTTGAACATGAGACTCGATCATATTCATATTTTCTTGAGCTTTACCTATTATTAAATCTTACCACACAATATTGTGTATGCAGTACTTTAAACTTTGAAAACTCGATCAAAACTGGCAAATCCCAACATTGCAAACCACTGGATCTTCTATCCATTCTAGCATATAGAATATTCCATTAATAATCTTTAGCACGGTGAACGCTATGCACAAACCTTAAAATGCACTTCTCAATAATTCTATAATCTTCTTCGTCATTTCTCTCGAGAATATCGAGTAATAGGTAGCTAATAGTAGTAGGTTAATTTCTACATGACACAAGGTACAAGAACAAATTATACACCAGATACTTTATAGACGTGGCTCGAATTTATAATTATTTTTCAGCGTCACCTATTATAGTTTTATATAAATAAAAGAAGATATGCCATACGGTATTCCTATTACTATCTAATTCTCATGTGCAAGGCATGTGCAACTTACTATAGTCCTAGGACTCCGTGCAAGGTACGCACTACTCCATCCTGGAGTATTCGTCCCTATATTTTTGACTATAAGGCCAGAGACCTTTTTAAAATTGCTTGAGATTATAAGCCATATATCATTAGCTATTCTCTCTTCACCAATAATGCATTTCTTTTTTCTCTCTCTCTTCTATTATGCAAGTGAAAATATTTGTGCACGAGGCAATACTGAGGTAGAGTAATTAACTTTCTTGGTTTTATTAACTTGGCTCTATGGCCTATAATGGCATGCACTATGTTGTCCATAAGGCTATCCACAAGACAAAAAGTAGTCCATAAGGCTATCCATATACATAGTGGAGGTTCACTTTAGGGGAATTTCCTTAAGGGTGACCTACAAGCTTGTGGGTTGTCCATAAGCAATAAACAATTATTTTACTCTCTCCTCTCTATTGCTTGTGTGTACTTTTAAAAGTTAAGTGGGTTCCAACTTATGGTGAACTTGACCTCATACATTGTAGCTATTTCCATAAGTTGTATGGCTCCCATCTTATGGCAAAAGTTCACCTTATACATAGGTGATGCCCTAAGGCTAGTCACAGGCGGGAGTAAATTAGAGTAGTACCATATTACTACTATTCTAAGTTACTACCCTCGTAATAGTGGGTAGTGTGATAAGTGTAGTAACATAAGTAGTAAACCTTATTTATTATTTCGTAGACACATTTTGCATTGGAAAGTGTGATGTGATGGTAACATATTACGTATGTTACTCTATTTGCTTCTCTCTTCATTACTTGCTTACCACATCATCTTTTTTGCATAGGTGGCATCTATGTTATCACTAATATTACTCCCACTATGACTAGCCTTAGACTAGTCACAATGGAGAGGAGTATGATACAGTAGTATCATGTACTACTCCCTCCGTCCAGAAATAACTCTATTACATTTGCCAAGATTCAAATGTATCTAGACATGTTGTAGTGTGTAGATACATTCAAATCTATACAAATCCAAGTCAGTTATTTCTAGATGGAGGGAGTATATTATAATACTAGTATGTGGTACCATCTCCACAATGTATAGTATTACTATCATGTACTGTACAGTACTTATTACTAGTAGTATCATAGTCTTAGTGTATTTATTGTTTTATAATCTCAAGGTAAAATTATGTACAAGATTTATTCGAGTTTATTTTTTCTATAATACTCTACCTGTGATACCAACACAATCTCTTTCATCATTAATTGCTGTGACACATAAGCCTTTTCCATGCATGTAATAATGCATGATACGTACCATCTGATACCCCCATTGGGGCTAGTCTCATACCAAACAGAGGTAGAGTAGTACTAGTACATCCATCCCGGAGTAGTACTGGATTATATTATTTAGTCTTCCATGTAGCCCTAGGTCGTCAAAGCGATGTGTACACCGGGTCCGAGGGAGATAATTACTTAGGGAACACAGTGCTTCCCTAGTTTTCTCTATGCCAGTCTCTTGCCAAAGCTATAAGGTATTGGCTCATGGCCGTTGAATTTGGATGGACGGACGATATTGCCTAGAGTTAGATGAGGAGTCTACTACTCCTAGTATTTAACTATAGTACCAGTCTCTCTCTCTCATCAACCCTCTCAGATCTATGCTCCTCCCTCTGCTCTCTCACTCGGTCTCAAAATCCCTCTCAGATCTGCCGTAGTGGAAGAAGGCGGCTCTATGGCGGACGAGTGGTTTGAAGCTACGATTGACATGAGTGCAATGAGGCAGGTCTCCAGTTGTAGGCTGTGTCCTCAAATTGTTCATCATCCCACGTACATGGTTATTACTTCTTTCTTCAGGATGTTTTCCACACTGGTTTGATACAACTCTTATTTTTGTGCTAAATCTCTTTTCCTTGCACGAGCAGTGCATTGGCAAGGCTGTGGCGCACATTGCATGCGCACAATGTGTTGGGAAAATTGTCCGATGGCTAGTGCCCAGGATGTGAATACGGAGACATCTTCGAACCAACCACTACTTTGGATCAGATGTCCTCGGGAATGAGGCTCAAGTGCACCAACAAAGGTTGTGACATGGCTGGTATCTTCCTTGAGTTCATCGAACACCAGACAGTGTGCCCGCACGGGCTGAGTGTGACATAGGTTCTTGACAAAAAAGAAATGTATGATATTCAGGTGTCTATGTGTGTGTTGGTTCCGTCTAGAGTATGGTTTAGTTTCTGTCGTGGTTGTGTTGTACCTATACTAGTTATGTTAATATAAATAAATTGAATCATCATCGCATCTGCATAGTTTCTCTCTTTTACCGATATCAAGGGGAAGTACCACCAGCCTTTGCATCTACATAGTTGCTCTCTTTTAGCTAAAAAAGCTTGAAAATCCGTAGAACTTGGGTGGCCCTCCACAGAGTATGCAAATATCGGTGCCCAAACCACTTCACATCCATCCGGCACCGGTGCCTACGCTGCATAGCCGATGCCACAAAAACAATTCAAGGAACCGGAGAAGCTACTTGCTCTGATGCCCAAACTCAACATATGTTAAAATATTGGTCTTCCCTGTCTAGCTCAACAACCTTTCCTCTATTTAGCGGAGAGACAACATCCATCCCTCTGGTCAGGTTAAGCTAAATCATTTTTATCAATGTGGGGTTGATTTACGTTCTACAAAGTGGTGCCCTCCATTGTGGAGACGGTGCCAGGGAAACATTATTTGGCATCAAATCAAAATAGACCAGGATTGATAAGTTTGGAGAGCCAATTTCAAGGATTTGGTGTTGGAGTTTGATTTACCTTTTCCCTACAAATTCAAGGTTTATTTTAGACTTCCCCTAAGGTAGTCATAATGGGAGTAACTTATTAGCTAGTAACTTGCATGTACATGCAATGCCAACTAAGCAAATTGGATGACATGGCATGATAATTAATGATGAAAGAGAGGGAGTTACTAACTTAGCTAGTTACCATAATATCACACATACCAATACTATATGAGTCTAGAACCTAATTAATTAGGTCTTGCATGACACCACACACATTTTATCACCCACTATGAAGGTTGTAACATCTGCAAGTTACTAGTCTAAGAAATTTAGCACTATGACCAGCCTAAATAAAATCATGAACAGAGGATGAGCCAGGTCTGATGTTGGGGAGTGACAAGGTAGCGTGGCCCCGCCTTCGAGCAGTCCACTCTCACCCATTTCCCCTAGCCTCTTCCCACTCATCTAGTCCAGCACCATCGACTAGACCCCGCCCCCACCCCACTCCCCTCCCTTCCCCCACCCCCAAAATAAATCCCCAAATGGCGGCGCCACTTGAACTAGAGCGCTCCTCACAGGAGCTGATGAGTCCAAAATTGAAGCATTTTTACCTCTTGTTTTTGCATAAATAGATTAGGGATTCTTGTATTTCACTACGCCTACGAGCGCTATTTCGTTCTTGTTTCAATAGGATCCCAAATCATGGAGTCATAGATGAACTTATCAATTAGAGCTGTCATATTGTGTAATTATATGATATTTCTAAGTGATAAATGCCATTTTATGAATTGACCTTCGCACCTGGAGGAATAACAAATAAAGAGGAGGCATCAGAACTGATAATGACCACTGGTACGGGTGGAGCCCACCCATACCGTCTACCTGTACTAGGCGCCATCGGGACCGCCTCGTCAAATAGTTTCTCCTAGCGAAGATGAGAGGGAGATCCGACATTCACAGCCACCAGAAACCACGAAACACCACATCCGAGAGGGATCTCAAGGGGAACTTGGCCGGGGCAAAATCCCAGCTGCTTCGTGGATCATTGGAGGACAACACATCATTCCCTTCACAATCAACCGCTGCATCTTCATCACCACCATTACACCATCCTTCATCTATTAGATCTCTTTGTAATTCTAGATCCAATTGTGGTTTGCATTAGATCTACACCCGTACTTTCATCCAACCATTTGATTATGATGATGTTGTTGATTGCTTCCATGAGTGAGTAGTTCCTTTGTTCTTGGGGAGATGGAGAAACCCTAGCACCACTATGAAGTTGTAATGAAGATGATCTATTCTTGTATCCATATGACTTGCTTGTCTATGATATAATTATGACTTGTGTTTGATTTCACTCTTTAGATGAAGTGAAGTCGACCATGTATCATTTATCTTCAGGACTAAAGGGAGGATGAAACCCTTTGGACGTGTTGTGGAAGCATACCCGGAGTGCCCCATGACAGATTGGCGTCGGCTCGTAACCCTCATGGTGAAAGGGGGATTAAGAGGGACTCCCTAAGCTAATTACGATATCCATGGGGAAACCCTTAATTGTGGTGGCCTGTATGGGTGATTGCTCTCAGGAATTGTAGTGGTTATTTAGAGGTGACCTCACACTTGGCTCAACAAAGTGGCTTCCTACGAGCTTTGCCGTGAACATCTTATTATGGGGCTCTCTCCACACATGTCATGACATAAGAAGTATGTTATTTTGATTACATATAATAATAGTACTATGCTAGTGGTGTATCCTACATCCCCGAGAATGTTTTAACCCTATTGAGTTCAACCATGCTTTCATAGAATCTTGTTACTTGTTTTCTTTTACTTGTTTTAATAACTTTTTTGCAAACAACTATAAACCATTCAAACACCCTTTACTTGAGATCAAAGAAAACTTACAAGTATTATTTGGTAGATACTAACGAGGGGCATAAAGACCTTAACCAATAGCTCTTTGTGGGTTTGATATCTTTACTTCGAAACTAGCTACAATTGGTATGTGCACTTGCAGTCATCAGGAGCGCATCATCGAGTCAGTACCCCATGTCTTTCATGCCTGCCGTGTCTCTGCAGCCACAATCGACTTCTCCGTCGACGGGTCGTAGTTAGTTGACGAGGCGATGTCGTACACAATGACACTGAAGATCTTCTTCTCGAGGACGTACGAGCTCAGGAGGATGCCTGGATCCATCACAACCCCTCTAGAGGAGGACGATGTCATGACCACACCCTGCGAAGAGGAGGTGTTGATTCTCAGCCTGCCTACCAGCAATCTGCGAAGAGCGAGCAAGGTCGTGGGAACTATGCGTAAGGTTCTTGGTCATGTATGGATGCTGAAGAACTTGTAACTCATGGCAGAGGAGTGGGACATCATCATGTCGTACGACATTCTGCACCAGCTCTGGCATGAGGAGTGTATGTGGATCAACGGGTTCCACTTTGACCTAACCCTCAGCGTGGATCGCTGGCTCATCGTCAACCTGCCGGCGCTTCAAGACAGTTGGTACCTGGTTGAGCAGGAGGATGACCACTGCAGCATATGCATGCTGGCGTTGTTGAAGTGCACAACGGTGCATCTCCGGAGATGCAACCATCCGTACCACCGCAAGTGCATCATCACTTGGTTTGATACCAACACCAGCTGCCCTATCTGCCGAGATCATGTGCTCACCCATCTCTACTAACATGAGGTGCATATGCCCTCTTCTGTATGAAACCTCTTCCTTTGGTTGATAATTCATTAATGTACTAAACTAATGTATTTGTTGCACGCCAAGTGAACATGTTCTACATATGTTTGCACATGTCAAAGTAAGCTTAATCCAATTTAGACAGTGAAAACAATTAGTCTAGGATTACAATCCAACAGGAAATTGTCATCATGTCTCATACATTTTACAAAGAGAAAACCAATACGAATCACTATTCATCATATCACTGCATAATATGAAACCATAGTATAATCATCATCGCCATCATCGCTTTTAGCACAGCTGCATTCTAGATCCACATATTCTGACTGGGTTGGATCTTCTTCCCCTTGCCATTCATCATACATGTCCTGATATTCATCAGGTAGAACCAAGTTTATTCCTATCTTTATCGACTACACTAACCTCGATAGTGAAATCTACTTGTCCATCATGCGTAGAGCCGCCTCTGGCAATCAGATTTTCATCGATGTTAGCCAGTTCAGTTACCATACAACCACTAGGATCATCTTGGTGGGTAACATTTGTGGTGATTGGCTCAGCATACTCATTCACATCATAGGTGCTCCTTGCCTCAAACTTTTGCACATATTGCAAGTCGTTATTACCTCTATCATCCAAGAATATTACCTTGGAAGCTTGAGTTACCAAAATATAAGGTTCCTCCTTGTACCACTCAGTAGTAGTATTGACCGATATGAAATTCCCATCATTTTTGGGGCCTCTTTTCTTGTTTGGATATTGATCATACCAAGACCACTTGAATAGAACCACAGATCGACCACCTATCTTGTTGTTATAATTACACTCAATAACCTCTTTTATGCGACCATAATTATCATAGTCATCTGACTTCTTCATTTTGGATTTCAAGTGCTCTCCACCGGTCATGATGCCACTGTTTTGTGTCTTCAGATGTTTCTCACGCTCATAAGTGTTATAGTGGATACCATCATCATTGCAAGCTGAAGCTGCCTGCACCCTCTTTGACAAACCACATGATAGGGCATAGAGACCATCACTAACATCGCCGAGATTCTCTTCACGCAGCTTCGTGATCTACGGTTATACAAAATAATCAAGAGTGGTTGCTTTAAATAACCTACAAAAACGATACTCAAGTAAGACATTTGAACATATCTTGCTACAAGTTTCATTTCATATATGTGAGGATATGTATGAATAGTACTCACGCAACAAAGTTTTCAGCCTCATCAGCGTTATACAACACATACCAAGTAAGTTGTTCATATTCGTGCTGCATTAATGTTCTATGTTCCTTCTTTCCTACTAGGCGAACACCATGGTTAAAAATAGATTTTTCAACTTCTTCAATTCTGCCACCTAGATTGGATCTCGTTTTACAATCAAGAATGTATCTTGAGAAAAATGCAAATGCTTCAGCAGGAATGTATGCCTCTGCAATGCAAGCCTCTACTCTAGCCTTGTTCCTAACAGTACCCTTGAAAGTGCAAAGTCGACGTTCTATAGGGTACATCCATCCATACTATACGGGACCTCTATAAAGTGCATCTTCACACAGATGAATAGCCAAATGCACCATCACATCAAAGAAGGCTGGTGGATATATCAGCTCAAGCTTGCACAAGATTTCTCTATGTCCGTCTGAAGACGTGCTACAACTCTTCTGTCTAGAGTTTTGCTATAGATTTTCCTAAAGAACTTTCCCAACTCTGCAAGCATGTTGTACAAATCCTTGTTCACTAAACCTCTAACGCCAAGAGCTAAAAGCCTTTGTAGTAGGATGTGGCAATCATGAGTTTTCAACCCTTGGAGCTTGTTCCCCTCTGAATTTGTACAATTTGCAATGTTGGAAGCAAATCCAGATGGGAACTTCACACCTAGGAGGAAGTCACAAAATAGTACCCTTTTATTCATCGACATGGTAAATTCCGCACCTCGAAATTTGTAATGTCTTTCACCTCCCTTATCAACCGTATCTTCAGGATGCAGCTTCAAGTTGTTGTTAACGTTGAGTTTTTCGCAGTCAAGCCTAGCATTATAGCTATCTTTTGCCTTGGATGGAACGTTGAGTAATGTGCCTATAATGCTGTCACATGTAATTTTCTCCATGTGCATGACATCAATATTATGTCGAAGCATCTTACCATCCCAGTACGGCAAGTCCCATAGAGTGGATCTACGCTTATAAACTATTCTCGGTTCCGTTTCCTTCTCTTGGGCATATGTTGCTACTTGTTCCGCTCTCTTCCTTTTGGATGCTGCTCCTACTGTCGGTGCATCTTCTGTATTCTTTCTTTTACCTCGTTTGGTAGCTAGTTGTTTTCCTGGTTTGACATTTTTGACCTTTTGTAAATACGCCTGCAACTCAGCTGCAGTTAACTTTTGTGGTGTAGTGCCATATTCAGTCCTCTTTCCATAGAACTACAATTTTTTTAAGTTTTTTGGAATTGGTGGCCTTGAGGAAGACAAACCCGGTGGCCAAGGAAACCAGTCTTATTTTGTAGCTTCACTGTGACCTGTTTTGTCTCACAACGAAGACATGTGTTATAACCTGCTATCACTCTGCCTGACATAGTGCCAAGAGATGGAAAATCATGGGTGCAGAATAGCACATCAGCACGCATAGGGAACTTGGCATCTTCAGGTTTGCTGGCAAGGATATCAGTAGTCATGACACCCTTCCATAGTTCCTGCAAGTCTCGTATAAGAGGCTGCATGAATAGATCAAAATCCTTCCCAGGTGATTTGGGACCTAGGATGAGTAAACCCAGCTAGCAGTTTGACTGATCAATGCATGCCCAGGGAGGCAGGTTGTAAATTGTAACAAGCACTAGCCACATGTTGTACGAGTTACTCATGTTGCCAAATGGGTTAAATCCATCTGTAGCTAGGCCAACTCTCAGGTTCCTTGGATCTGCTGCAAATCCTGGATGAGCCTTGTCAAAGTTCTTCCATTCATCGCCATCAGCTGGATGTCTCAGTAAGTACTCGTATGGTTTGAGAATCTCTTTGTGCCATCGTGTTTCCTTAGATGTTTGTTCTAACTGAAACAACCTCTTCAATCTATCTATAATTAAAAAATATCTCAAAACCTTACAAGGATCTTTCTTATTTTTATCACCATTTTTCCATCTTGATATGTTACATACTGGGCAATCATCGAGGTTTTCATAATCCTCCTAGAACAGTAGACAATTATTTGGAGAAAAGTGGATCTTCTCATATGATAGTCCAAGTACCTTGATGTACTGTTTCATCTCATAAAAGGATTTTGGCAGTCCTTCCTTAGGGATTGACTCGCTATACACCTTAATCACTGAATCGAAAGGTTTGTTTGTAATCTTGTTGAACGACTTCTCCTTTAGTAATTTCATAACCACTTCGAATCTTGAGATACCACAATCAGGGTCCACTAAACACTTGGTATCTTCTATCAGGTCAGAGAAACGTGATCTTTTAAGAGAAGGAGCGCCTTTTTGCTTGCAGTGGGATATAGGTCCCTTAACAAACCAGAAAGGTCCTCATCCTTGATCTGATGAGCTTCAGGTGGATCAGGATCAGCTAGAGGATCAAGAACAGGCTGATAATATGGTTCACCATGTTTAGTCCACCTAATATATGTGCATTGCATCCCATTAACAAATGTATGGTCTGCGACTGTGCTCTGACTCAGCTTTTTATAATTAAGGCATTGTTGGCATGGGAAAACACATCTGAGTTGATGTTATGCTGTCTAACAAACTTCATGAAGTCATTAACACCTTCCCAATATGAAGGTGTTGTTTTTTCCATTCAGTACCCAATATATGTCCATCGGTTGAGGATAGAGATGGTCAGAAGCTTTTAAGATATTTCACTGAACAGGTTGATTACAGATCTAATTAAGCCAGGATATCTGAGTAACCTGATTGAATATAGAACTATAAATGTCACGTAATTTTAGCTTATTTCAGAAATTGAGTGCAGAACTATGTTACATATTTCAGAGAACAGATCGACCGAGTGCAAAATGCCAACCAATTTGAACAAACATATCAAGAGCAGAACAATGTCAAACAAACAGATCGAGTACGAAACGACTTCTAGGGAATGATTCAAGCGAACTAAGGATATTATAAGCATATCGTGGGGATCGACAAGCTGACCGCCGACCTATGTGCATCTCAAAAAGAACGGCGCTGCCAGGAATAGTGTCAGGCCGCCCCTACTGATAGACAGAATGTGAATGTTTTGGTGCGGGGCTTGTGGTTTTGACCGCCTGCGCATCTCTAGAAGAATGGCGCAAAGAGACAGTAGCTGGCTGCTAGAGTGAAAGCGTGAGTGGGAAAGTTTTGGCATGCGCGGGGTATGTGTCCTGGTTGTCAATAATTTTCATGCGAAAAATCAGCCAAAATTTTCTCCCTCATTTTTTCTTCCTTGTTAAGGTCTAGAATTTTTATTACTGAGCCCATGAAATTAGTATCAGGCCCAAGCATAGCCCAAAACCTTTAAATTCGGCCTTTTCATTGTCTTGCATCCGCCCACCATAGCGGATTTAGTTTCGAAGTGAGCCCATGAAAAATAGTGCATCAGCCCTAGTTAGCCTAGAATCTTTTTAATTTGGCCTTTATGGTCATCCCCTTCCCCAGCCCCCAAAAAAGCTCCGCCTACCTATGTTTTTTTAGAAACTACTGCAATACTAGTAAGTTCCATGTACCACATGAGACCTAGATAATAGACATATGAAATATCATCACAATATAAAATTATAATAGATAATGCTCAAAAAATTATAATTTGATCGACATCTATATAGTATGGGTGCATATTTGGTCCTTTACTTTGTACCATGTATATTTGGACCTAGCAATAGACCAATGTCAAAATAGCGGACGAGGCTGAAAAAGTCCATCATGCACATGTTTCATTTACAGATAGGCTGACACATGAGACCCAGCAGCACGACGTTATAGAGATGATGTATCGAGCAACACTGCCAAGTTCGAAATAGGGAGGCGCTAGCGAGAAAAAAGTCCAGCATGGTGAGAGGCTAACATTGAGGACCCAACAACATCATCAAGTTCAACCCAAAAAACAATCCAACATACACACGCCTTTTCTAGGTCAGGGAACTACTTTTTTTTAGCGCAGGGTCAGGGAACTAGTGAGCACAAGCCAATGAAATTTGAGAAAGGATCCCATGGACCATAGGCAAGAACATTTTAATTCGGCCTTGTCAGGGTCAAGGGACTGCTTAGCATAGCCTAGTGAAATTTAAGAAAGGAGCCCATGGAGCATAGGCAAAAACATTTTAATTCGGCCTTGTTAGGGTCAAGGGACTGCTTAGCACAGCCTAGTGAAATTTAAGAAAGGAGCCCATGGAGTATAGAGCATGTAGATGGACCATGTAGAATAGCCCAAAATATTTATAATTCAGCCTTTTGAGCATTGCCCCACACCTCTTAAAAAAACTCTACCTCCATTTCTTAAAAAAAACTCCGCTTACCCATATTTTTAAGAAACTAGTCCATTATATATGTGGCATTTTATAAATTAAAATGCCAGGAGGCTAATGACCCACAAGTATAGGGGGTGTATCGCAGTATTTTCGATAACTAAGAGTGTCGAACCCAACGAGGAGCAGAAGGTGCTGGCTAGTAGTATGGATCAGGAATTCTCTGCAAATACTTAGCAAACGGATTTTTAGGGGTTTTCGATAAAGCAAGTAAACAAAGTACGAGTAAACAAAAGACAGTAGGAATAAATGCAGCAAGTGGCCCAATCCTTTATGCAGCAAAGGACAAGCCGGTTGTATTTCTTAAGATGACCAAACGTTCCCGAGGACACATGGGAAGACTGTCAAGTGCTTTCGCTTCATATAGTCGATTAATCTTCTTTAGCCTGCTAAGTGTTGTGTGGGTGAACCTGTGTTAATGTACCGCCCCATCCAAGACTAATACATACTTGTGATTATACCCCTTGCAAACATCCATAAGTACAATAAAGTAATTAAGGTAGAAACCTAACCACAACTTTAAACTCTAAGACCCTTACGTCCCTTGTGTAATGGTTTCCTAACGGGGGTTCAGGTTTCTGTCACTCCGGCAACCCCTACGATTAGTAGCCAAATACACAATGCATTCCCCTAGGCCCATATAGGTGAAGTGTCATGTAGTCGACGTTCACATGACACCACTAGAAGAAGTACACCACAACTTAAATAACAATTTATTGAATCTTTCTCAACGCAACTCCACTACTAACAACAAGACTTCTCCCATGTCCTCAAGAACAAAACGAACTACTCACAAGACATCATTTGGATCATGATCAGAGATGGAATAATGATGTATAACAATATGAACATAAACAATAATTCAATGGTTCACTCAATAGCATCAACTACAAAGAGTAATCAACACCGGGAAAGTTTCCCCTATTTTCCCCTATGAACTATGCAAGATTCAACTCAATTGTTACAGCAATATGGAGATGGTGGTGAGGGTGCTGATGGTGATGATGGTGGTGATGATGATGATGATCCCGATGAAGTCCAGCTTGATGGTGGTGTTGATGGTGACGATCTCCCCTCTCCGGGAAGGAATTCCCCCGGCAGAAATCTGTCTGCCGGAGAGATCTTTCTCTCTCGGTGTTTTTCGCCCCGCAGAGGCGGCACAATC
The DNA here is from genome assembly GCA_910589775.1 of Avena eriantha. Classification (NCBI taxonomy): domain Eukaryota; kingdom Viridiplantae; phylum Streptophyta; class Magnoliopsida; order Poales; family Poaceae; genus Avena; species Avena eriantha. The sequence goes on along the minus strand of OU342742.1, from coordinate 331,595,387 downwards.
TTTCTGTGGTCGCTCCCCGAGTCTTAGGGTTTCGTGGGGATGATATACGCCAGAGGAGAGAGGCTGGAGTGGGCCAGGGCGGCCACACCACCGCCAGGCGCGGCCTGGGCCTGTCTGCGCCATGGGGTGGTGTGGGCCCCCTGTGGCCCACCTCCACTCCATCTTTTGGCATCCTGAGTCTTCTGGAAAAATAAGATTTTCCGTATATTTTCCCAGATTTTCTGATCTTCGCGAATTTTGCCTCCAAACAGCACCTTTTCCATTAGAATCCTGACTGCAGCGGTCCATGCTCCAAAAGTAATCAACCATGCAAAAATAGATGAAATAACATAAGTATCACCTCTCAATACGAAATATATCAATGAATAATAGTGAATTAGGACATAGAATAGTGATGCAAAATGGACGTATCAACTCCCCCAAGCTTAGACTTCGCTTGTCCCCAAGCGAAACTGAGCTCAATAAACATGGCATCAGGTTTATGGAGTGAAGAGTCGATAAAAGAATACGGACAAGAAGCATCACATTCATCAAATACAAAGATCATAATAGAAGACAACTCACTATTATATAACTCAACTTGTAATGAGTATAGGAAACACAATAAAGATACATAAAGTGAATCAGAATTGGTAATGGCAAACTTAGCTCTCGGTCGAAGAATAGTTGATAATTTGCTGGAGTTCACAAATAGCTGGTTTTCAATGAAAGCTTTCAAAGTAGTAAACATCAAGATAAGAGCAATGTGCAAAACAAGGAACATAAGAAACATGATTGAATAAATCATCATATGAATGAATGAAACACATCAACTCAAAATACTTGCTGAGATAGAAGGGAATAGGTTTACTGACTCAACTAAAAAGTAAAAGAAAGGGCCCTTCGCAGAGGGAAGCAGGGATTGCAAGTCTCATAAAGAGCTCCCAAAAATTATGATACTTACTAGCTTTAAGCTCTCGTTGCCCCTATCATAGGCATCTTTAGGTGATTAAGGTGAAAATTAGGTCCAATCTGAGTTATATGCTTGACAGACTATAAACTGAAGATCCCAAGTCCCTTGAGTACGACGGTCGCTCCTCATGCTACTCAACTTTAGTTACCGGTAAGTTCTTGTCATCGTAAGTATGTGCCTATCATTGAGAACCGCCAACGGGGTACCCCTTGCCCGATGATACAGAAGAATCCCCATATCAAAATGACAAGGCAAGCAGACAATGAGTATCTCAGCAATCTTCTTATTTACCATGGGAAAATGGTGCTTTTTCTCTCTTTCCTCTTTTCATAGTATCTCTTTTTTTTCTTTTCTTTTTCTCAATAGCTATCTCTCTCTTTTTTTATAAGAAGAATGCTTCATAGATATCATTATGGTTATGCTACAGGTTTCCACCATGTCAGCATGGATTAGAGCAGCGGCCCAGGCGTTTCTCTAACACACATACATAACTCCATGGACTTACAAGCTCCCCTTTTATTTCACACCGACGACATCCGCAAACAAAAGAGCAAGGTATCAACTGGGTATATATTTACAAGTGTTGAAAGCGTTCCCCGTGACAGCACGGTTCTGCTAATCCCCGGCCTATAATTTTCAAGCATATAACTTTCATGGAGAGTTCACAATGGTTCAAGTTTATTAAATGCAAGAAAGTAAAGTGTGCCATCAAGTTCGTGAGAGCTTTAATCACTAATTTTCGCATAACAAGTTTAATTTGGGAGGTAGACAAAACAAAAATTTACTTGGAATAGCAATAATGCTACTAGGTAGGTATGGTGGACACAAATGGCATGGATTTTGGTTTCAAGGAGTTGGAAGCACGAGAAGAATACCCTCTCAGTACAGGTTTTTGGCTAGCAAGGCTGGGTAGCAAGTACAAGAGTTGAAGGAAACAACCAAACATACAAGTGATAAAGACAAACATGCAATCTTCCTTGGAAGCAGAAAAGATCTTAACTAGAGAACACTAGACTTATGAGCAAATCAAGAAAGAAAGATGATGAAATTATTTTTCTTTAGAGTACTTCTATCTTTTTCTTTCAACTCTCAAAAAGGTGTTGCTACTGACCGAGCCAGGTTTGCCAAAACTAACTAAATTAACTCAATGATCCCAAAGTGCTACCAATACTAACAACAAGATCAATCATATAACCACGAATTGAAAACTAATATAAGCTATGCAAAAGAGTAAATGATAGAACTTCTCATTAATATTCCATAACGGAAACTCACACCAAGGGATACATATCTAACGAGAGAGGGGACACTTCCATAATGCAAACCATACTACATAATAACTCCTCTATTCATGATATGACTCTACTAATAAGGTAAAAAGATAGAAGATAGTGATATGATACCGCGGCACTCCCCCAATCTTGGAACAAACCAAGGGGATGCCAAACCTGATGACGAATTACTCCTTAGGTGGTGGTGGTGGTATCCTCTTGATGAGCTCTTTGATCAATTTCCCAAAGTCATAAATCTCGAAGGTGAGAGTACGAATCAACTCCGAGTTGTGCTCAATACGGCCCATAATCATTTCAGTTTGTGGATCCCAGCTCTTGTGATTCTTTTTCCATTCTTCCCACTTGGAGTCTTCTTTTCCTGCATGGTTATGGATAAAGGTATGGAAGGGATTCTTGGTGTGTGGAGGAGGTGTCCGTGGTGCCAAGCAGTGACGCGGAGGCTTCCCTCCAGTTGACATCCGTGCAGTCCTTCTGATCTTGGCAGGGTTCGCCACAACTCCAATGCTTGCAACGGTAGTGCCGGTGTGCTTTCCCTCCTCTTCACCTTCACTCTTGATCTCCTTCTCCTTCCTGGGGTCTTGGAGGTCTTCCTCCATAGGTTCCTTCCCTTTATCCTTGGCGGACACCATTGTGCTTCTAAACCTTCAAAGAGTATCTCCTGGCAGAAACAGATTGAAACAAAAACACGACGAAAACACAATATATGAACCTCGGGGGATCGGGGGGTTATATATTACGAAGTTTCATATCAAAAGGAAGGTACTGGGAGAGAACGAGTCGGAGGCGGAGTCCTGGGTGGCCTCACCACCTGGTGGCGTGGCCAGGGGTGGGCCCATGCCATGGGGTGGTGTGGGCCACCCTTGCTCCATTTCCGTCCCTTTTTTGCTTCGTAGCTTACCTTATTGACTGAAAACTGCAAAAATATAGTTGGATTGTATTTTCGCGGAACTTTTCTTACCAGAACTGTTACCTAGTTGGAAACGGACTCTGCGGGTCTCTGGATTTGGTCCTCAATGAATTTCTCTGGAGTTATCTCTTGAATATCATTGATATCTTCATCTTCATATACTTATTACTTGAGTCATAAAACCCTTCTCTTCCTTATTACACCATTGTCTCCACTTCCTGGAAATTTCTTTCACACAAAACTTCACACATTTCTTATTAGCAACATTAGTATAAGTGAAGTGATAAAACCTTTTGAGCCCAATCTCAACTAAAAACCATCACAACAAAAGCTACTATAGCAACTTCTTCCGAAAACCTAAAAAGAATTCAAAAAGAAAATCGAATAAAGAAGCAAATGCAAGAGTGGTTAAATCTGTCAAAACAGACCAGCGGGTAAGGATCATTTTTTTCGAAAATCTTCTGTTGCTCAAATCAAAAAGTGCAAACCTATAGAAACTTGAATAACAACCTGGGGCAAAAGCACAAAAAATTACAGCTCAATCCGACATATAGAGATCTCTCACGAATTGTTATGGTGAAGCACAAAAATCTGTTTCGGGACAGCAACTTCCCCAAATCTTACTTCTCTCTCATTAGAGGTTGATCTTGACACAAAAACCAAACAAAACGGATACGGAGTGGTTATTACCGAAGTAATAACTTCCAAGACTCAAGGAAACAAAAACAAACTGAAAGCAAAAACAAATTGGGTTGTCTCCCATAAAGCTCTTTCTTTATAGCCATTAAGATGGGCATGATAATTTTGAAGAAGCTCTCATAGGGATATGAATTGAAATGAAAGAGAGCATTAAGAAGCAAAAACACACACACATTTAAGTCTAACCCACTTCCTATGCAAGGGGATTTTGTAAACAAACAAGTTGTTGAAACCAGAGGCAACTTGCATAAGAAGGAAAAATAAGTGCAACATAAAACTTTCAGCATAAAACGAGGAATCTTGATATTATTGAGATACATAAGAACACTTTTCCCTCTCTCATAGTAGCTTTCAGTATCATGCATAAACTTAACAATATAGCTATCGCAAGGACTATCATAGCAATGATCACTTATTCTAACAGAAAACACAGGAATACTAGCTCTCATAACAGTACTATGTGAAACAATATTAGAGGTATCCTTACAAAGGATAGTGTGTCCCTCTTTAACATATTTAGCAACAAAGTCTTTCACATTTGCTACAATAGGTTCATCAACCATTTGTTTATCAGGTTCAACAGCTTCATTCGTACTTTCATTAACCATACTAGCTATCATAGAATGTTCCTTTACCTTAACTGGAAAAGGCATTTTCTCAATATAAGGTTTAGGTAAAACATGATTAGCAGTATAAACTTCAGTATATCTTGTAGGAACACTCTTAGCAACATCTTTATAAGGTTCATGATACTTATTCCACTTCTTTTTAGGCACTTCAATGTAGGAAGCAAAAGCCTTAAAATAAGAAGCAATAGCTTGAGAATCTAGACCATATGCTTTTTTAATATTTTGAAATTTGTCAGTTCCTATAAAAGATTCAATGCATTCATAATCATAATATATACCTGACTTTCTACCTTTGTCATTCTCCCAAGCTTCAGCATTGTCTTGAATACGATCTAGAAGGTCCCATTTAGCTTCTTCTTCCATACGAGTGAATGATCCAGCACAAGAGGCATCCGATAAATCTTTGTTATGTAGAGGGAGCCTTGCATAAAAGTTGTTGATAATAATATTGTTGGGGAGCTCATGAATGGGACATTTGAGCATTAGTAACTTCAATCTCCCCCAAGCTTGAGTTCTACTCTCTCCATCAAGAGGCCAAAAATTGTATATTTGATTCCGATCTTTATGAATCTCACTAGGAGGATAAAACTTTGAATAAAAGAGAGCCACTATTTCCTCCCATTCCAGAGCTTCACCATTCTTCAGTAGCTTATACCAGTCCTCAGCTCTTCCTTTCAGCGACAATGAGAATAACTTCTTCTTAACTTGATATGTAGTAATACCTGCACACTTGAACAACCCGCATAATTTGTGTATAAAGAGTAAATGATCACCAGGATGGATAGTTCCATCCCCAACATAGTAGTTATCCATAACACGGTCAATAATTCTTGTAGGTATTTTGAAAACATCTTCCTCAGCAGGTGGTGGCTTATCTACTACCTTAGCAGTGGTAGTAGCATTCCATAACGAAAATAAAGCAACTAGCAGGAGTAAACAATACTCACAGTAGAAGTTTCCTTTACTAGTTCCACTCTCCAATAGCGCTTCACTCCCCGGCAACGGCGCCAGAAAATAGTCTTGATGACCCACAAGTATAGGGGGTGTATCACAGTATTTTCGATAAGTAAGATTGTCGAACCGAACGAGGAGCAGAAGGTGCTGGCTAGTGGTATGGATCAGGAATTCTCTGCAAATACTTAGCAAACGGATTTTTAGTGGTTTTCGATAAAGCAAGTAAACAAAGTACGAGTAAACAAAAGACAGTGGAAATAAATGCAGCAAGTGGCCCAATCCTTTATGCTGCAAAGGACAAGCCAATTGTATTACTTAAGATGACCAAACGTTCTCGAGGACACATGGGAAGACTGTCAAGTGCTTTCGCTTCATATAGTCGATTAATCTTCTTTAGCTTGCTAAGTGTTGTGTGGGTGAACCTGTGCTAATGTACCGCCCCATCCAAGACTAATACATACTTGTGATTATACCCCTTGCAAACATCCGTAAGTACAAGAAAGTAATTAAGGTAGAAACCTAACCACAGCTTTAAACTCTAAGACCCTTACGTCCATTGTGTAATGGTTTCCTAACGGGGGTTCAGGTTTCTGTCACTCCGGCAACCCCTACGATTAGTAGCCAAATACACAATGCATTCCCCTAGGCCCATATAGGTGAAGTGTCATGTAGTCGACGTTCACATGACACCACTAGAATAAGTACACCACAACTTAAATAACAATCTATTGAATCTTTCTCAACGCAACTCCACTACTAACAACAAGACTTCTCCCATGTCCTCAAGAACAAAACGAAATACTCACAAGACATCATATGGATCATGATCAGAGATGGAATAATGATGTATAACAATATGAACATAAACAATAATTCAATGGTTCACTCAATAGCATCAACTACAAAGAGTAATCAACACCGGGAAAGTTTCCCCTATGAACTATGCAAGATTCAACTCAATTGTTACAGCAATATGGAGATGGTGGTGAGGGTGCTGATGGTGATGATGGTGGTGATGATGATGATGATCCTGATGAAGTCCAGCTTGATGGTGGTGTTGATGGCGACGATCTCCCCTCTCCGGGAAGGAATTCCCCCGGCAGAAATCTGTCTGCCAGAGAGATCTTTCTCTCTCGGTGTTTTCCGCCCCGCAGAGGCGGCGGAATCTTTCTGTGGTCACTCCCCGAGTCTTAGGGTTTCGTGGGGATGATATACGCCAGAGGAGAGAGGCTGGAGTGGGCCAGGGCGGCCACACCACCTCCAGGCGCGGCCTGGGCCTGTCCGCGCCATGGGGTGGTGTGGGCCCCCTGTGGCCCACCTCCACTCCATCTTCTGGCATCCTGAGTTTTCTGGAAAAATAAGATTTTCCGTATATTTTCCCGGATTTTCTGATCTTCATGAATTCTGCCTCCAAACAGCACCTTTTCCATCAGAATCCTGACTGCAGCGGTCCATGCTCCAAAAGTCATCAACCATGCAAAAATAGTTGAAATAACATAAGTATCACCTCTCAATACGAAATATATCAATGAATAATAGTGAATTAAGACATAGAATAGTGATGCAAAATGGACGTATCAGAGGTTATCCTTTTATTTTTTTAAATATAAACATTAACACATAACTTGAAGGTACTAACGAATGTTTAATAATATATTTTCTATAAATATCTTTAGCGTAGTGGCAACACACACAGTTTAAATATATTGGAAGTCTTGAGTTTTTTCTTCTACTGTAGTAATATTGCATTACCAAGAGGCTGACATCACGGAACCACTAGCCTGCAGCATCCCTCGAGTTTATTGGTCGGCTTTGAAAAAAAGTTAAATACTTGTACAGAGAGGCTGGCATCAGGGCCTACTCGTTAGAACATACAAGGTTGCATCAGTGACCCACAAGCCAGAACATACCAGAGAGCTGACATGGGGGCCCCAGTAGCAAGTACATACACGACTGCCACATGGAGCAACGTTGCAAAGCTCAAAACAATGGACGCGGCCGAAAAAGGTCTATCATACACACATTTCATTTAAAAATAAACCGACATGTGGGACCCACTAGCTCGACCTTATACAAGTGTTGTATCGAGGAACATTGCCAAGTTCGAAATAAGGAGGCGCAAGCGAGAAAAAGTCCATCATGCACACGTTTCTTCTAATGAGAGGCTGACATGGGGGGACCCAGCAACCTGAATAAACGGCTGATGCAGCGAGCAACCTTATCAAGTTCGAAACACGGAGGCACGAGCAGAGAAAAAAGACAATCCTATAACCGATCCTTCTAATGAGAGGCTACCATGTGGGACCCAGCTACGTGACCAAACGGCAGATTCGTCGAGCAATGCTATCTAGTGAAGAAAAAAAGTTCGTCATACCCACGATTCTTCTAATGTGAGGCTGACATAAGGAACCCACCGGCACGGCTGATGCAGCAAGCAACGCTATCAAGTTCGGAACATGGAGGCACGACCGAGGGGAAAAATTCCATCATACACACGTTTCTTCTAATGAGAGAATTGTAGGGGTTACACGTATGAAAACAATAAATTTTTACCCTATGCCCCTGAACCCCTGATGTTGCCAGGACCTATCTATTAGTAATACAGTAATGGGAGGGGCTTTTCGCGAACTTACCCTTGAAGACCAAAAAGCGTTGTCAACGCTCAGGAGAGTGTGGTTGATGTAGACGAGCCGAAGCCGACCTCAAGGTGGTGATGAAGTCCTTGAGCTCCTGTGGCTCAACGACTTGAGTGCCTCAAGTGTGACACCTCGCGGGGAGTTAAACACATCCGGTGCCTGACGATGACTCTCACTTCTATAACTACCTCGGTGAATGACGCTCTTAGTTACATGCCTGGATGAACGAAAGTGGTTAAAATAATACAGTGGGGCCCAGGGCCACTCACGGTAGACCTTTCGGCCGTCCTAACCACTTTCAGATCATCGGGACAAGAACGAGCGGCGTAATCGGCAGGCGAAGGGATCAACTACATACACAAATGAGTATGTATGCAAGCCACATACAACAGTCCTCAGAGCCATTCTATCTAAAAGAAATAGAAATATTGCAACGCCATACGGCAAGATTCAAATATCCTAGATAGAGATATTAATTTAGGATAGCTCCTCATAAAACAAACATCAGAGTATCAGGCAGAAGCGGAAAACAAGATCTGAGTATGGATAAGAAGCAAATCGGCATAAGATGCCACATAAATAAACACATCCCGCCCACAGATCTCACGGATCCCCGTTCCCGTAATCTCTACACCGAATGATCGTTGCCAACATCATCTGTCTCCTCCACCCAGTATCCATCTTGCGGGTACACCTGTTCATCTGAATCAAACAATTTATCGTGTGAGACCCTAGGGGTACTCAGCAAGTCTTTATGCCACTAAAGGGGACACAACCTGGGGTGACGCAATTGCAGCAAAAGATAATATCTAACAATTCTATAGATACTCGCTAACCATCCGTCTAACCAATGATAGACGGATGTCCGTGAGTTAAGAACAACAGTTATAACAGTATAATTAACAGATCCATCCTCCTCCTCGCTTACCAACGAGGAAGCGGACGAACAACCCCCATCATCCGTTGGCAGTTTTACTACCCATTCCATGAGCATTGCACTACTTACTAGTCAAGTACTTAGTCAATTTAAAAGCGGTACATTAGTTATACTTGTCTATGATCGAGAAACTGTGCTCCAAGTCGTCCATAACTGCGGACACGGCTTTCAGAAAGATTTACCCTGCAGGGGTGCACGAATAGCAACACACACTCGATCAACCTCAGAAAAACACACTCAAAACCCAACGAGGCATTCACGACAAAGCAATCACAGGATTCAGAAATATTTCAGGCGGCCACCCCAATAAGCTACCCGCAACGAAGTTGGCCGGCTCCGAGACGGACCCAGGGTTTGCGACGACAGCTGTGAACGACTGGGAACCCGAAAATGTGACTGGGCTTGTCGATACCGCGAAAACATGGCGCGATCCAAAACAATACAGGTGCTCCTCGCACAATCTTAAATAAAGCAGTAACATGGCATAAGTACAGGATAGTAATAAAGCTCCAAACTAATTGTGGCCCCAAGAAATAAGAATGAATCAAGCTCTGGCTCAGGGGGATCCATAAGGCCTCCCGGATGTGGATAGTGCGAATAGTCAAGGAACAGGAATCAAGTACTCAGGATCCTACGGGACACAAGTGAGCATGAAAAACCAAATAGCAGATATTGCTCACCGGTGCCTCTTTCATTAGTTATCCAATTACTACTAAGGTTTTGTTGTTTAGGTACCTCATTATTCATCAGACACTCACATACTATACACATGCTTTTCTACGACTCGCATGGCTCAAACAACTCCTGTAGTAATGGCTCATGGGATGGAGGAACAAGCTTCGGTGGGGTTTAAAAGTAAAGGCTATGCAGTACTTGGGATTCAATTTAATGCAATCGCGACATAATGATGCAAGAATAAGATAGAGGCAATAGGTACTGTATGTATGCAAGCATGTGGTAGTGCTTGCCTGGCAGCTCAGTTGAAGCGAGAGATGGATCTGGGTAGTACTCCTGTGATTCCTGGTAATTCTCCTGTTGGGCGTCTATTCGAAGAAGAACCAAACAAACAAGGCCAACATAAATAAAGTGCACAAACATATGAATTAAATGCGTCAAGCAAACAAGCATGCCATGATGAATGGTGCACAATTTACATGGCATTAAAGTAGCATGGCAAAGGTGAGGTGTGGATACCAGAAATAAAGCATTTTATTATTTATTTAACCAAGTTTTATTGTCATAAACAGTTCAGATTTTTAATAATGACATGATGCATGCTTCAATTCAGAACAAGGACTGCATAGATAGAACGGGCTCGTCACGCTGATCGATTTAGACATATTATTTGCCAAATTTGGAGTTATAGAATTAAAGTTATTAATTTATTAAGAAAAGGGCATTTTATTGTAATTTTAATCATCTCGAAATTTTAAAGTGTACAAAAAATATTTTGAATGGCATATGTGAATTCCTCACATTTTTCTAATTCAAAAACATACATTGTTTGTATTGTTTGGATTTATATTCGAAAAGTTATTTAAAACTGATTTGAATTTGAATTTAAATCAATTTTGAAAAAGGTTTAAATAAAACATATACACCGAAAACATTTTGTTACTCGGCCTTAGTCTAACCACAGTCACTGCCAGGGGGGTCCAGGTCGACTGGGCCGACACGCGCGTAGAAAGAATTTCATCACCGCGGCTTTAGCTAGCCCAGGCGGCTGACATGCGGGCCCGACGAAGAAGTAGGTCCCACGTGACAGCGAGGGGCATGGGTGGACCACGTGGCGCAGCGAGGGGAGTGCGGGTTGAGGGACTGGAAAGCTGGGGGATTGCTTGCAAAATTGCGTCGTGGCTGGCTAGTGGGGTCGCTGGGGCTGCTAGGGACCTGGGCGTGATCGACAAAAGCGCGGGGGGTCTTTTCGTGAAATGGCGCTCGAGCCCTGGACTGAACCTGACGGCTTCCCTCTGAATCGCGACACGATCTGACGACGGCGAGGTCTTCCGGCGAGGATGGCGTCGCAACCACGGCGAGATAGCGCTTGCCACCAAAACGAAAAATGCAGAGGGCGGCTCCAGCTACAGATCTCGTTCAGGGAGGTTCGTCGGCGGCGGGCTGTACTGGACGGGGCGTCTCGGGGGACAGAGGGGGAAACGCAGGGCTGGGTCTGAGCGTCGGCGGGGCAGCTCATCGGCGGGGGCCAAAATCGGGCGGCGGACGGCACGCAGAGGGGGGGGAAACGGAAGAGGGTCGAGGGGGAGCTCACCTCGTCCGATTCTCGCGGAATTCTGAGGAAGGGGCGGCCGGAGCGGAGGGGATGGCGAGGTCGTGGCGGTGGTGCTGGCGGCTCTCTGACGTGGGGCAGTTGCGAGCGAGCTCGGCTCCTCCTCGCAGGCGGAAGCGACGCCTCGGACCACGGCGACGCTCCCCGGCGAGGCCTCGGTCACCGGCTAGGGCGGCAACGGCGTCGTGGCTGCTCTGTCTGACGGCGGCCAGGGTACGGCGGAGCAGAGGAGGGAGGGGACAAAGAAGGGACCTAGGGTTCAGGAAACGACGCGGCTCGGCGCGAGGATAAGACGGAGGGGAGGTGGCGTAGGGAGGGCACGAGCTGACGCGGCAGACGGCGGAGGACGGCCACCTGCCCGCCGCTGCTTTCCGTCTGCTGCCGAGAGAGAGAGCGGCCGAAATGGCGTCAGACAAGGAGGAAGAGAAACAGGGGTCACGTCGACGTGACTGCGAATCGGTACGGGCTGGGGAGGTAGGTTGGGCCGCGGCTGGGGGAAGTGGGCCGGGAGAAGGCTGCGAACAGGTAAGGGCTGCTGCTACTGGGCTTTTCTCTTTAACCCGTTTTTCTTTTTATTTTATTAACTGTTTTGATTTTGTTTTGTTGCAGATTTAAACAAGCCCAAGAAATACCCCTTTTTGGAAGTTTTTGCAAATTTTGAATAATAGGACAGAGCTAGCTATGGAGTGAGGAGAGGGCTTGGTGGATGAGCACAAGTTGTTGGTGAGGAAAGCACAAAAAGAGAGAGAGGTGGGGTCTAAAATTAAATAAAAAGAAGATCCCATATGAACATGCATGATGAAGAAATGGTTTTGTTGGGACAAGGGAAAAGGTGGAGAGAGGTGGAAAAGATCCCACAAAGAAAGATCCACTAAACCAAAGAGAAAAACAAAGGAGCTAAAGGTGGTGATGATGGTTGCATGGCCCATGCAAAATAATAAATGCCATGTTTTATTTTGTGAAAACAATAATAATATCATGGCATTATTCTTATGCATTCCCAAAAAGTGGAATAAGGCCAAGCAAAAGAAATTATAGTTGAATCCATCCCATCCCACATGGGCTAGAATATATAACAAAAGAAAAAGAAAATACAAGCTCATGGGATGGAATGGTGGAACTATAAGGTGGTGAAAAGAAAGGTGATGGAGTTGGATAAAAGATATGCCCCCAACTCAACTTGGGCATTAAACAATATATCAATAACCAAATACAATATCAAGAGGCAAATACAATTAATAATGCATATGAGAGAAGAACCAATGAAAGAGGGTTTTATATGATGCTCAAATGCAAGGTGGCATGATGACATGAGCATGATATAATTATGATGCAACAATTATATATAGGAAGTAGCCATTATCTTACTAGACCAAGTAGCATTACAATTGTTAGACAATTGGGATGCTACAACTTCCCCGATCCAGTAGCAGTTGTGGAAGTAGAGCTCCTGGATCCGAATTCCGCAGCGCGACGACGCTCCACGGTGAAGATGTCTCTCGTTCGCACAGTCCGAACTTGGGACCACGGTCACGAGAGAGAGAGAGAATATCAACTGGAGGTCTCCTCAAAAGTGAGGAAACCTTTATTGAATATTGTGTGTATTTATCTGGCCAAATACCCCCACTATATATAGGGGAGGAGGGGGTACACCCTCCCTCAAAGTCCCGGGGTGGGACTAATCATGGGGAAGGGCTGGGGAGGCATGCCGGCGAGCCCCCACCCATGGGACCCATGTGGGTTAGGCCCAGTAGGGCCGCTGGCCACCCCCTAGGCCCCTCCTAGGGGTGTGGTTCCCTCTTGGGCCTTTTCCCCTCCGAGAATTAGCCCATTAAGCCCTTTGACCATTTAATTGATGTTCTCTTTTATTAAGTAATTATGAATAAATGATTAAATCAATTCTTAACATTCATTCACATATTATTCAATCTGCGTGGCTATGGAACACCTTCCACCTCCACTCCGGACATCCTCCGAACTTACCGAAACCCTTCTGGTTTTCTCTCTACTATTCTTTGGCGATTCTTCCGATCCTATAAACACTCTCTAAGAATCATCAAACCCTTAAGCGTGATACCCTATGGTTCGGGAGCACTCCATACATGGACTGGACACTCCTGGACCAATTATCAACAAAGGGACCTGGATGGCCATGCGACCCATGTGCGTTCCACAAAGATCTTTCATCGTTTGAACCGGGACAGTCGTGTCTTATTCCCTTTGTCTCTCGATACTTGCATTGCCCGAGATCTGATCAATGACATCACCATGTCGTGTTCAATCTCGTTACTAAACAATGCTACTTGACTCATTCCGACAAGTGATATCCCTATGATCAAATCACACGTTGCGCAGCTATTGGATATAACTTCTCCAAGTGGGCCCTTGAGTATCTTTCCATCACGTGGACAGAAAAATCCCGCCCTTGACATATATTTCCTCTACGGTTTCCTTCGAGTACCTGAAAACACCTTTATAACCACTGTATTACCAAGTGGCGCTTGATGCTATCTAAGCACTCTCGAGAGATAGTGATTGATATAGTCTCACGGTCTAAGGAATAGTCTACAAGGATCCATTTCTAATCATCATAACTTGAAATTTGTGACATGATCAGGTCACGATGTTTAGGTTGGGTAATTGTTCATCAGCTCATTCTCAGAATGAGTTGACTCCATTTCCAACTGGCATAAATGCCACATGATCAGGAAACTTGATCATCCGTTGACCAATGAACCGGTGACTAGAGTTTCACTAGGAACCCATGGTTGTTTATATATCACACGTGTATTGATGTTTCCACTCAATAAAATTATAGCATGATATAAAACTTAGTCATAAACTTTATGAAATTTGATAATAGTCCTTATTACTATTTGTCTCTAGGGCATATATCCAATAGTCTCCCACTTGCACTAGAGTACAAATAAACTAGCTGCATTTGTTCTTAATCATTGGCACCATATATCCGGTACCCTAAACATGCTTGCTCATGGAAGAGGTTGAGTCCTGGGCCTGTACTTTACAGTCCCAAATCCTTTGTTACTTACTAATATCACCTTGATTGACATTAATACTTTATCATCACATGATAACATATGTGTGTATGCATCGTCGCTATCGCAGCAAAACGAGGCCTTATTCCAGGAGCCTACATTGACTTTAGATCAACCTCAAGGGCTTTCTCATGGGCATTGTGAATTGGGACACATCATTCTACGTTAAAAGCAAACTAGCCCCGCCATAACATTATACAACACTTTAGATGACACCCTTATCTATTATTATAAATGTAATCATCGAAACACAAGTGCACTCTGTGCAACTTTTGATGTTTCTGTTCACCTCTCTTTCTACTTGACTCTAATCAGTATTTACAGGAGTTTCCAACATATTCCCTTATAACATACCTATTTATGTTTTAAGATATGTTATCCCTTATGGATCTAGAAAATATGTCTACAGTTCTCTATTAGACACTGCGGACAAACTTAGCTCAACGTTCCGTGATTCAAACTTAATCACCTTTTAAACGTTCCTTATTGGATCATATATTATGCTAAGTTATTATCATGGTTTTCTAAGATAGAACCTATGTCTCAACATAGGGGATGATGATCATCCTTTTCTTTCTTTCAACCATTGATGTTAAACTTAATGCTATTCCTAATTTGAGTTATTAAGGACCACTTCCTTAATTAACTTCTATTCTGAAACCCTTTTCAGAATCCTTTAAGGAATACGATATAATATCATAATATTCTTATTATCAACTTCTACACCTTATAAATCATTATTTATTGATACTTGCGCTTTTATTCTTAACACACTTAAGAATCACTCCTATAAGCTCCCACTCAAAATATGTTCTAACATATTTGGGTATGAGTCACTACTCTTACTCAAACTATGTTCCTACATATTTGAATTTGAGACTTATATTGCTCCCACTCAAAAATATGTCATTCGCATATTGTTTTTAGGAAGACTTTTATAGCTCCCACTCAATTTCATGCAAATTGCATATCCACTCACTATTTTGAACAACTTCAAAATCCTTTGATCAAATATCAAACTTGGAGTTTCACTATGAGATACTAGTACTTTACCAATTTTAAATCCACTAGATATTTAGCACACTTGAATCAAATTCATTTCAATTCGTCCAATACTTGACAAATTGTGCTTTTGTCATTCACCCCCTTTTTCCACTATGGCTTTGCAGTCATTTGGGAAAATCCAACTAACCCCTTTTACTTGTGAGATTCAGCAACGAATTGCTTTCCAATCTCAAGTGAATTTTACTTTTAGGATTTCTCATAATTCTAGTTTACCATCATTTCCTTAGTAGTTCGTAGGTATGTCATATTCCGGTAATCTTGACAAATGATTCACAAATGTCTCCATACAAGATATGGGATGCATTTTTAATCCTACTTTATGTAGTGAAAACACCAGTGGGAAAACACAATGATCATTATCATTGATTCTTTCCTTTGTGAAGATTATCGTTCAGGAACATTTTATGTTGCGCTTCTCAACACTCTAATGCAGGGATTTGAATCCTCATTGTGTTTCACACTATCTTCCATTTGCTCTATAATCGAGAAATATCACTGAATGTGAACTTTCTCAATAATGCACCAAAATCCAAGCAATACAAGTTTTGCCTCTCTTTTGGTTTCAGCTATGGATTTCGTATTCAAAGTTTTCAATAAATACTCTACAAGGACTTATTCACTATTGTTTTGGTTATATCGAATAACCCCAAAACTTTCACGATGAACCGTACTTAATATGGAGCCGATCTCACGAATCTAGATGGTTCACTATATGTTCTAATTGAGTGCTAACTATTTCTAACTAATTGTTTCTACATCTACACTACAACGATTTATTTGGTGCCATCTATTCACCCATTTTGATATCTAATATCACATTGTGATGCTTTGCATTTTGACATTTCAAACGCATTGCATTTCACAATTTTTTTATGCCAATCTTATAAAGTTGAATTTCATTACTATTGATCAAATCGTAGTAATTAGATTCTCTTTTATATTCATACCCTTTGTTGATGAAACACTTTGATCATATCAAATAGTTTCATACTCATGTTTCCTTTGGTAAGCTTCTTTACACATTTAAAAAATCATATAATGATAATTGCCATTTTGTTAAAACACAATACATCGAATATGTATTTACTTTCAACTGTTCATTAAAACACTTTGTATTCAAGTAATACACGGTGTTCCAGTTATTTTGCCAAACTTAGGCATGATTTATATGTGACAAGTAATCAAATGCTTTAACATATTATAACATAACTTTGAATTCAAACAATGGTTTCATTCAAAATGAATATATCATTAAGTTGGGTATTTTAAGGCATTTCAATATTTTACAAATGTTCATGTATTATCAATTAGTTTCAAACAACAAGGATAATTCACATATAATCAAACAAGATATGAACACAAATAGAAATCATTCATAAAAGTGGAACAACTATTAGTTACAAACTGATATGAGTAACCGTCTCACAAAGTGTGAGACACACTAAAGAAGTTCACAATCTTTTGATTACAATAATCATCCTAAACATAAACTAAATGATAAATGTTGACGGAGAGTGTAGTTGGCCATCATCATCATGCTCGCCATCAACATGCAACATCACCTCATCTCCAGCAAGAACCTCTCATGCAGAAGGACCTATTTTCAGTAAAACAGAATTAGTATCAAATATACTTAACACTGCAAATGTGTTTGCAAGATTATAACATTTATAAAATTGTATATCAAATATATACCTTTGGCATTGATGACCTTAGCAACAATAGGTTCAACCATCACATTCCTGAGATGTGATATGAACCTGTGGAATTCCATTGATTGCGCGTCGCCTCTCATAATGCAAGTCCTGACTTATGCTTGGTAGCTTGGTGGCAGCAATCGCAGCACAACGCCATTTGCAAAAGAGCCCATCATCCAGCTATCCAGGAAGTATACAGGCCTCATGTACGCATCATGCATGCCCTCCAAGTGGTCGTCAAGTGGTGAGTTCTCCTCCATCTTAATGGAGAGGAAGTCTCCCATCAGCTCATGCTCCCAAATGTGTGCTTCTTCCACAAAATGTGTCCTAAGCTGTAGCATTACTGTACGAGGGTTGACATTACCCACGACAGGCCATAGCTTTTCCACCATTCCGAAACGCATTGTAACTGAAATGAAGGAGGCCATCTCCTGACGGTGATAGCGGTCTTCCCGCTGCTCTGGGCTCTCTAGGTCAATGGGCTGATCCAAATCCATCTCGTCGAGTATGTAGTCGACCGCGTCATTCTCGCTAAGGAGAACGTGGAGACGCGCAACCCACATAGAGAAGTTTGATCCGTCTAGCCTGAGCTTCTCTCCTTCTAACCAATCAATTATCAACAGGAAATGTGGCATCGGGGAGAACCTTTTCTACATTTATAATTACAAAAGGAATTTAGACTAAGTTTGTAATTAAATGAGTTAGTGATAACTCCACTCAGAAACACCTATCCCATGAAGGGTTCCTAGTGATAACACGACCCCTTTTCCCCACATCTTCCCCGATCATCACGACCATCAATGTGGGTTCAAGGGTGGACGCTAAATGCCGGTCACATCATTCATGCGACTCGTGCTCGATCTTTCGACCATCCGCGTTCCGAGGCCACGTCTCTGTAACGTGATAGGCTCGCCAACTCAACCTTAGTGTATTCACTGTGCAACATGGCTTACACCCACTTTATGCGAACGTAGATATGTCTAACACCCATGCATGTACCATGGATCGCCTCATACCGAAGAACTTTCTTGGTCGTGCACACTAAGGGGGAACACAATCGTTGGTAATTTTAACAGGGATCATCTTATTAGGCTACCGTCGAGTATCTAATACTAGCACACAATAAGATATACAACTAATAACATTGAATGTAAATGCAATGTGATATGGTCCTTCATGCCGTGATCTCCATCCGTCGTCACCGGATTCCAGCGCCAGGGTTCTGGTGCCGTAGACACCAGGGTACCGGTGTCTTTCCGGCGTGGTAGTCCATCACCTCCGTGAATATCTACTACTACGTAACATAAGGTAATCACTTTACCTTTGCCACAACCATATCACAAAGCAACGCCCCCCTGCAAAACAAAGTTAGATGCCTCTACTTTATCTTTGCATGTTTTACGTGGTTGAATGGGCTTTCGCACAAGAACCGTTCTTACCTACGAACTTTCAGCACAACGTTGATCAAGTAGTTGTCTCTACTACACCTCTTTCGGGACCCTCCGTTGTAAATGGTATACCAACTAATGCGAGAGAGACAGACACCCCCTAAGACACTTTATACGGTACAAGTCGTATGTCAAGCGTGGACCAGTCTCGCGAATGAATGCATAAAGTCGGTTGGGGGCCACTTCATCAAGCATTAATGCGGTATACACAAGTACATGTGGGAGGGTAACAACTAAAAGATCAACGCCCACACGCTACATCTCGTGTGTTCTACCCGTACTAGCATTACTACGCATAGATCTAGCTCCGATACCACTGTAGGGGTTCCGCGTATGAAAACAATAAATTTTACCCTACACCCATGAATCCCTGAAGCTGCCAGGACCTATCTATTAGTAATACAGTAACGGGAGGGGCTTTTCGCGAACTTACCCTTGAAGACCGAAAAGCGTTGTCAACGCTCAGGAGAGCGTGGTTGATGTAGACGAGCCGAAGCCGACCTCAAGGTCGTGATGAAGTCCTTGCCCTCTTGTGGCCCAACGACTTGAGTTCCTCAAGTGTGACACCTCGCGAGGAGTTACACACATCTGATGCCTGACGATGACTCCCGCTTCCCCGATCCAGCAGCAGTTGCGGAAGTAGAGCTCCTAGATCCGAATCCCGCAGCGCGATGGCGCTCCGCGGTGAAGATGTCTCTCATTCACGCAGTCCGAACTTGGGACCACGGTCACGAGAGAAAGAGAGAGAATATCAATTGGAGGTCTCCCCAAAATTTAGGAAACCTTTATTGAATATTGTATGTATTTATCTGGCCAAATACCCCCACTATATATAGGGGGAGGGGTACACCCTCCCTCAAAGTCCGAGGTGGGACTGATCATGGGGAAGGGGTGGGGAGGCGCGCCAGCCAGCCCCCACCCATGGGCCCCACGTGGGGCAGGCCCATTAGAGCCGCTGGCCACCCCCTAGGCCCCTCCTAGGGGTGTGGTCCCCTCTTGGGCCTTTTCCCCTCCAGGAATTGGTTCATTAAGCCCTTTGACCATTTAATTGTTTTTCTCTATTATTAAATAATTATGAATAAATGATTAAATCAATACTTAACATTCATTCACATATTATTCAATCTTCGTGGCTATGGAACACCTTCCACCACCACTCCGGACATCCTCTAGACTTACCAAAACCCTTCTGGTTTTCTCTCTACTATTCTTCGGCGATTCTTTCGATCTTATAAACACTCCCTAAGCATCATCAACCCTTAAGCGTTATACCCTATGATTCGGGAACACTCCAGACATGGTCGGGACACTCTCCTACCAATGATCAACAGAGGGACCTGGATGGCCATGTGACCCATGTGCGTTCCACGAAGATCTTTCGTCGTTTGAACCGGGACAGTCTTGTCTTATTCCCTTTGTCTCTCGATACTTGCATTGCCAAAGATATGATCAATAACATCACCATGTCGTGTTCAATCTCGTTACTGAAAAATGCTACTTGACTCGTTCTGACAAGTGATATCCCTGTGATCAAATCACACGCTGCGCAACTATTGAGTATAACTTCTCCGAGTGGGCCCTTGAGTATCTTTCCGTCACGTGGACAGACAAATCCTGCTCTTGACATATATTTCCTCTACGGTTTCCTCCGAGTACCTGAACTCACCTTTATAACGACTGTATTACCAAGTGGAGCTTGATGCTATCTAAGCACTCTCGGGAGATAGTGATTGATATATCCTCACAGTCTAAGGAATAGTCTACGAGGATCCATTTCTAATGATCATAACTTGAACTTCATGACATGATCGGGTCACGATTTTTAGGTTGGGTATTGGTTCATCATCTCATTCTCAGAATGAGTTGATTCCATTTCCAACTGGCATAAATGCCACATGATTAGGACACTTGATCATCCGTTGACCAATGAACCGGTGACTAGAGTTTCACTGGGAACCCCTGGTTATTTATATATCACATGTGTATTGATGTTTCCACTCAATACAGTTATAGCATGATATAAAAATTAATCATAAACTTTATGAAATATGATAATACTCCTTATTACTATTTGTCTCAACAAGGATGATATGTGGGTCCCAGTAGCCTGATTGAACGGTAGATGCATCGAGTAAAGCTATCAAGTTCGGAAAAGGGTAGCGCAAGCGAAGGAAAAAAGTTCCATCATACACACGATTCTTCTAATGAGAGGCTGACATGTGGGACCCAGCTGCCTGGCTAAACGACAGACGCATCAAGCTACGTTATCGAGTTCAAATCAGGGAGGCGTGACCGAAAAGTATGGTCCGCTAGAGACACTGACGTCTGGGAGCCACACGCCTCAAAAGACTTTGGCAAGTCAACATTGAGCGAGGAACCGAAAATCTTGCTTCTGACACGCGTTGGCCGAGCTTCCTCCATGTTTTTAGCAGTTGTGTCGTAGTAGAGGGCCGCGAACCCGGGAAATTGTTATTCCATCGGCCACGGTCGAGCCGAGAACTTCTTCGTGGAAGATTTTCCTTCTATGACAATTGTCGGGCCAAGTTGTTGCGGAAGGAAACATTTCTTATAGTGATGGCAAGCAAGAGAACAAGTTCGGAGTTGCTAGGCACAAGAAAAACAACTAAGGAAAGGAACATAATCAAGCCGACGTTTCTTTTTCGGACTAACCCTTGTATTTACTTTATTTTTGTTATGTTGAATTATCTTGAGATAATCCTAAAAGTTTCAAGTATTGTTAGATCAATTTTTTGAACCTCGGACTTGTAAGTCAAACACCGAATAATGGTAGACGTGAGCCGAGTCACTAAATTGGGAGAACAAGAAAATGAAACCTGGGGACTTCGCCCAAGTTAATCCAGCATAAACATAAACTGTAGCAAAATAAGACATTGTTTAATACATATGTGCTCGGCATACCGGGGATCTAATGAATTTTAAAAGTTTATCGCTTCAAGGGCAGCAGCTATGGGATCATCCGTAGTAGGAGGAGGCAAGTCGACTTCAGTGTTGGGAGCCTCAGCTTCAGCATCACCGTCCAGGTTTGCCTTGGCATCCTCGGCTTCCTCGGCATCGTCTGGGTCTTCTCGGTCGTCATCCTCGCCTTCTTCAACGTACTCATTATCAATGGCCTCGAGGAAACTCGGTCCCTCATTCCATTGATGACAATGAGAATATTGGATAAGATCATATGTGCGAGCTTGATGCTAGGTGATGTAGGTTGGGTCATTGGTCCATCTGGATCCCGTGCGCAGGCGACCCAGTACATTCAGGTCAATACCTTCGTACCAGGACAACACAAAGGATGAGGTCGTGTCAGCTCCAACACACGCAGTGGATTCACGCCACAAATTGAGTTGCGTGCTGCTATCCTGGAGTCTCTCGATTAACACAGAAACTTCCTTGGGATCAGTTTCACCCAGCCATATGTAACACCCTCAAATTGGGCCTATGCAAGTTTTAGCGATTTCCGCCAAACCCGCATAGAAACGATTCAAGGACGCCAACTAGGCACTTTCATGCGGGTGGAAAACGAAGTAATAACATTACACAACAGTCCTTGATGGGACCCATAGAATAGATGTATATACAACAGCGACTCCATGAGTCAAGAATACAGATATACAATACAAAGATCTAAAACACCTTGAAAACAGTACGGCGTCCGAATACGGACAAGATGCAAATGGGGCTAAGAGCCCTGAAGAATAACCAATGGCGTCCATAACCCTGCCCAGGCCAAGCCGGAAGGGTAACCCTGCTAACGACGTCGATCTCAAACCTGCTACAACAAAAGGGGTGCCGACAAAGGGCAAAGGAAAAAGAGGAGCGTCAGTACTGAGGCCAGTACACGGCGAGGCTAGAATTCGGCGGCTCTCGCCTCATAGGGATGGTGGGCTGAAGCGACAGCGCAGCGGCACTGAACAACCTATAGAGACTCGACACAACTGGCGGTTATCAGAGAGGGATAAGAAAGACCTATTCGGATCCAACCTGAAGCTAACACCAAACAAACCCATCCTGGCATTTCCCCCTCGAGACCAAACGAGGAAGTCGGACCAAGGAACTCACACAGTTGGCAATTTTACTCATTCCGTTTTAGTTGAAGCACTTACTAGTCAGGTATAGATAGCTTGAGTCATTTTGATAGCATAAGTAGTGGGCAGTTTTAATCGCCATTCCGTTGTAGTTGGAACATTTACTAGACAGATATAATTGTCCTAAGGAATCCCAAAACCCAGCAATTGTTGGCACTTTTATCACATTCCATTGGAGTTGCAAAACTTACTAGGCAGATATAACAAACAACCCAGATCCAGCAATTGTTGGCATTTTTAGTATCCATTCCGTTATAGTTGAATCTGATTACTAGTCATATATTAAGTCAAGTTTATAGCACTACTTTAGTTATGCTTGTCTATGATCGAGATATTGTGCTCCAAGTCGTCCATAACCGTGGACACGGCTTTCAGAAAGTTTTACCCTGCAGGGGTGCACAAATAGCAACACACACTCGATCAACCTCGGAAAAACCAACTCAAAACCCAACGAGGCATTCACGACAAAGCGATCACAGGATTCAGAAATATTTTAGGGGGCCACCCCACTAAGCTACCCGCAACGAAGTTGGCCGGCTCCGGAACGGACCCAGGGTTTGCGACGATGGCTATAAACGACTAGGAACCCGAAAATGTGACTGGGCTTGTCGATACCGCGAAAACGTGGCGCGATCCAAAACAGTACAGGTGCTCCACGCACAATCTTAAATAAAACAGTAACATGGCATAAGTACAGGATAGTAATAAAGCCCCAAACTACTTTGTGGCCCCAAGATATAGAATGAATCAAGCTCTGGCTCAGGGGGGTCCATAAGGCCTCCCGGATGTGGATAGTGCGAAAAATCAAGGAACATGTATCAAGTACTCGGGGTCCTACGGGACACAAGTGAGCGTGGAAGAACCAAATAACATCTATTGCCCACCAATGCCTCTGCATTAGTTATATCTAGCATTTTAATAGTTGTATTTAAAGTCATGATCATCTCCACCAATAAGCATCTCCACCAATAAACATCTGCCATCATTCCAACAACTGTGGTACTTGACAGCACAAGATCGCACCTGAGCAAGCACTACGACTCGCAAGGCCCGCTATCTACCAAACACAGGTAATAGGAGGTGTCCAAGGCAATATAGAGGCTGCACGGGATATAACTGGTGCACGGAAACTAAAGCATCGCGACACGGATAGCAATAGATCAACAGGAGGAAATAAAGACTATAAATGCAAAATAGGTAGAAGGGGAAGAGATGCTCGCCTGGGAAAAACACTGCCGAAGGATCATAACCGGAGAACTTGTCGAATCTCACAACATCTCATCGAACTACTCCGCGAAGAAGCAAACACTAGAAGAAACACCGAATGCACTATTTAATATTACGGCAGAAGATCCGGCATGATTATGAGATGATGCAGATGCGGTGCAATTAAGCGGTAATAATCGGAACCGTGGTCCCGACAAATGATTATATGATTCAAGTTGTTTAGAACCCCCGCAATTTAAATGTTGTCTTGACAAGGCAAAACAAGTCATCGGTTCGCTACGCAGATTTAAATGGAGGCGATATGAGACAAGAAAAGCCCTCATATAGACTCCATACTTAATTAGAGATGAATCGACATAATGCCCCCAAACCCACATGATGCGATGCGAATATGAACCATTTAATATGCAGCAAGTGATAATGTTATTATTATAAAAATAGGGGGTCTCGGAAAAGGGGAATCACATGTGGGTAGCGGCGATCTTGGTTCGATGTGGTGTTGGTTCGGTCTCGCCGAGAAGAAGAACTTGTCGTTTCGAGAGGTCGACGGGGTTCGGCCTTTGGACTCCGGGATCGGTCTTCGGACTTGGGGTCTTCAGGGTCTCGGCCATCGGATCCTCGGTACTGGGGCTTCTAGCTTTGGGGTCTTTGATTTTGAGGAAGGCGAGCTTGACGTGCCAAGAAGAAGATCTCTGGCATTCAGAAACCTGTCGGCGGTTCTTCGAGGGTCGCCGAGTGCTGCAAGGATCTCCGGGTTCTTTTGCGTGTTGAGGAAACTCTTGGATTTCGGTGTCGGGGCGCGCATCTGCTGAAGATCTCATGAAGTATTGACACGAACCAATGGGAAGCCACATCGACTGCCAAATCCAAACTCAGCAGGGAAGTACTAGCGCGCACTGCGGTGCCGGAGCAGACATCCAAAATACATAAGCCTACCACTAGCCCGCAAAGAAAAACACTGCCTCGAATACGTTCAGTGTACAAGAGAAGAAATCCAAGCAGAGGATCCCGTGAGCGGAAGGCGATGTCCATAAGAACGGAACCCGGCGAATGGGGGCTGTACGCGGCAGAGGAGCTCTGCGGGGCAGCGGCGGCCGGAGGTCGATGCGGCCTGGTGGCGAGGCGGGGCCCGTGGCGGCGCGAAGGTAGGGGAGCTTGCGGGAGAGGCCGCTGCGGTGGCCGGTGCGCTCGGGCGAAGCGGCTCGACCGAGGCGGGGATCCGCGAGGCGGCAGGGAGGGGCGATGGCGAGGCCGACGGAGGAGCGGTCGGAGATGAGGGCGACCGGTGGTGGGAAGACGAGGTGCGAGGGGGAGGAGGCCGGAGGGAGGAGATCTTGATGCGGGCGGGCTGTCGGAGAGAGAGGCGGAGGAGCTCCAAGCGGCGGCGAGCTTGGCTGACGAGGGACCCCTAGGGCGGAGACGGGCGAGACTGACGGGGTCGGGGAGGTCGCGGTCGGTGGCGATGGTGGAGCCCGATGGGGTCGTCGGCGAGGAAGGAGACGGAGGACGGGCGGAGACCACAGCGGCCGGAGCAGAGGGGAGGCCGGCGAGTCGAGGTGGTCGGCGGCGCGAGCAGAGGTCACGGGCGGCGCGGCGGGGTCGGTTCGTGTGCGGGAGAGGGGAGAGGAGCACGGCAGGTGGGGGAAGACGTGTGCGGGAAGAGGTGGTGGGGCCGGGGCGCGGGATGCGAGGTGGGCGTGGGGTCGCCCGGGGGTTGGACCGAGGCGGCCGCGTCCGCGCGGGACAGACCGGCGACGGACGTGAGGTGGGCCAGGCGGGGCATGGGGATGTGGGCAGGTGTCGCGGGAGGCGTGCCAGGCGTGCATTGTGTGCGTGTTTGGGCGGGAGAAAGAGAGGGGAGTGGGTCCAGGAGGCTGAGGTGGCGGGATGGGGTTGGCTGGGGTGATGTGGAGGGTGTAGGCAGGTGGCAGCTGGGTATGGAAATAGGTGGGGTTAGGGGAGGGACTAGATAGGGTTTTGGTTAGGCTAGGGATTTATTTGGAGGTGGCCGGCCGGGCTTTCGGGCCTGGCGGGCTGCCTCCCAAAAATAAAATAAAATATTTTATTATTTAAAACGGGGCTTTTGAAATCCGCTGGTAGACAAAACAAAATATTCCGGAGACCCGGGTTTTGATTTGTAAACAAGACGGGGCGTGTAGAAAACAAAAACAGACTTTTCGAAAATAATTTTATGCAAACAAATGCAAGATGACATGACGATGCTCAAATGCAAGGTGGCATGATGACATGAGCATGCGTTCATGATGATGCAATGCACAAAAACAACGCGATTTTCTAGTAGTGGTTTTGGCGGGGTGCCACACCATAGAGTATGAAAAGTGTTGACGGCAGTGCCAGGGAGCACCACCCAAAGACCCTTATGGGCTCGAGGCAGGTCGCAAGACCAGCCAAGGATTCGTCAACAGTGACGTCTTCGGGGTAGGGCCAGCTTTAGCTCTCTTCGCCTGGATCTTACAGATGGCAATGTCGGCACGTGATTTTTCGGGTCAGTTGGGCCAGCCAAGCTGTCTAGCTCTTCTGGAAATCCTCAAGCGCGGTGTTTATCGACCTTGGCCTCGGCTTCTTGAAGAGGTCCTTCGTTCTTGTCGAGTTGCCTAGTGAGCCATCTTTTCGCCTCGGAGAACTCCAGGTCCAGCTTGTCCAATCCAGTCTTCTGAAGTTGTTGGAGTTTCTCATTCTCGACACAAAGCCGGAGAATCTCCTTGTCTTTCTCTTTCAGCTGGACATAATGTTGTTCTTCTTGTTCTAGAAAATGGAGCATCATGTTAGGTAGGGACACGCTATCTTGAAGAGACACTACAATAATTTTTTGACCCGGCAGAGCCGAGGTATAATTACCTACCAAGCCAGAATGAGAAAGGAAAAAGGATACGACGGAAAAGCAAGAATACCTTTGAGCTCAGCCACCTCCTTCCTCAACGCCTCGTTCTGGGCCTCCACATTGGGTACAAAATCCAAGTCACAATTTAATTTGGCAAGCCAAGATGAAGGGAAGTAAAATTGAAAATATCAAAGAGAAAATTTTACCTTTCTTCTTCCGCTCGGGCAATAAGGACTTATGCTTTGAAGAAAGCTCTTTGTGTGTGTCTAGAAGCCGCTGAAACTTGGCGGTGCGACATAGGTGGTGATCTGAAAAGGACATTGTTTGTTCATGAGTAATAAGGAAATTTACGGTTACTGAAGATGCAGGCAAAGTGGAACTTAACCCGACTCTAGGTGAGGGAATATTTGAAGTTACTCAAGACCCGGGCCAAGTGGAACTTAACCGGGCTCTAGGCGAGTGAATAATTGAAGTTACTCAAGACCTGGGCCAAGCGAAACTTAATCGGCTCTAGGTGAGTGATATTTGAAGTTATTCAGATCCACGTCAAGTGGAACGTAACCCGGCTCTAGGTGATTGAATATTTACACCTACGCAAATATTGAACTGAGTAAAACTAAATTCGAACACAAGTGATTGGACAAACAAAATATTGGCTAGTTTTTTGGCTAAGTTAAAATACTTCGGAATTGGGAATGAGATAAGGAAAATAGCGCAAGTTAATTGCTAAGAGAATCCGGCCAAGTAACATGTTACTCTCCCGGAGGCTCGGGGACTGGAAGATATATCTACAAGTACTTGCGCATATGTAAAGAGATGGCTGAAAGGTTTACCTCCATCATTTTGCCGGCATAAGAAATGGCTTTGCTAGCAGTGTTCATCTGCGCACCAATCTCCACAGGACCAAACTTTGTTGGGTTACAGGAGCTGACATCAATGTATTTAGTGTTATTCTAGTTCTCGGAGAACTCAGCGAGTGGGCCGAGGCTTCCACCACTAAGTCAAGACTAACCCTTTCTTGTGTGCGGCCTTGCATGCAACCTTGGCAGCGGCCGGACTAGAATGCAGCATGATTTTCTTGTCCGGAGTAGGGCTAGAGATGGAGCTGCCATGTTGCATCATGGATGCAATGGTGCGCTGCTCAGACCCATCTATTGATCCTTTGGGTGCAGCCCTAGTCACCTCGGTAGCCTTTTTAACCTTGGTCACCTCGGTAGCATTCTTGGCCTTGGCGGCTAGCTTGGCTTGCTACTGTGAAGATGAAGGTTGATCTCTGGCTGCCGAAGGTCATGGGGAAACTTAGTCTGAGGCTTTGACTGAGGTTGGTCTTCTTGCCGAGTCTGGGGAGACTCGGACGAGGCAGGGGGTGCTTGTTGAGAAGAACTTCAAGCTGGAACTGGTGGAGGTTGAGATGGACGTTGAACCTGGGTCGGTGCCGGAGTCACCGACACCTCAGTAGAAACTTTCTCGGTGCAAATGTTGCTGGCACCATCATCTTCTTGTTGCTACGGAGCAGAAGGGGCATTTTGTTGATCCGACATAATCACATCCTCGGGTGCGCCTCCTTTGTCTGTGCTGATGTTACCCTCCTTCTGATGAGGTGGACTGACATTCGACACAGCAGGAGAATTATCCCGGACGGGGCTCATAACGAGAGCGTCGCCACGACGAGGAGAAGGGGGATTCCTGCGAAAAGGAGAGGCTATGCTAGGACTGCTCTGGGAGATGTCCTTGGGGGCCCTTCCGAGACAAACAGAAAGAAATATCAAGTTAGGCCATAGAGAGAAACAAGAAATACATATAAAACGAGCCATGCTACATAGAGAACAAGAAAAGAAAGAAGGAATTACTCAGATGCAACATGTGGATCCTTGGGTCTTGGAGTTCTCCGGACAGTGGTCTTAACAGGGGGTTTTGCCGCCAACCTTGTTGGTGGACCTCTGGTATCTTTTCCCGGCCCTGGCTGGTTCAGAAGAAGGAGCTGAGGTCGTAGCTCGCTTATTCACCGCGCCTTGGCCTCCCACTGCCACAAGAGGCACATCATGGACCTGACCAACCGGGTTAGCTGGAGGGGGATCAGCCAGAAAGGCGTAAGAAATATGCACGGGATTAAGTACCTCCAAGATCTCACAATCATCATCATCGTCCGGCCAGTTCCGCAAGAAAGAGGTCTTACCGGAAGGTTGGTCGGGGCAGGAGTCCGGAACGGGCATGAACTCCTCGAGTCAGTTTCCTCAGCTTCCGAGGCTTCCCGATCCTCACCCCATGTAAGGGCAGGAGTTGGACCATCCTCAATGGTCTGCTGCAGAAATTTCTGGATAAAATAGTATAGGAATATTGAAAGGTGAGAATGAGCCGACGTAAATCTTGACTCGGAAGAAGAAGCATGGAAAACTTACGTTGGGAGGAAGATTACTTCGGCCAAAGGGCTCCATCCCCCATGTCCAATCCTCAGTCCTGGCCATCTTGAAGATGGACTTGACCCGGTGATAGATTTGAGCGTGAGATAGCTCAACCGTTGAAACCCGGTTAGGATCACGAGGGCCACTCATATGGCATATCTTGTGGCTCCTTTGTTGCAGCGGGCAAACCAGGTTGCGGATGAAGGTGACCATCAAATCCTCACCGGTTAACCTGGCGTCATTCAGCTCAATAAGGCGCCTCGCCACAAGGTTGATAAAACCATTGTCCCGCTTGGGGTCGAGGTCCCAATTCTTCTTGGTAGGAACGCCAAGAGAAAAGGCAGGGGGCGGATATTTTCCTCCGAGGTATTGTTCTTCACATAGAAGAACGTCTTCGCCCACCACTTGCAAGACTCAAGGTTGGTAATCCAGTGGAAGTTGGAGCTCTTCCAGGGTGAGATAGATGCTGCCCCACAATGGGTCAAGGATTTTTCACCCGGAGGAAGATTCTTCTTGGGGACAACATTGGCCTTGAATTGGAAGTATTTGGCCCAAATGTTAACATCAGGCCAAAGGCCGAGGTAACCCTCAACCCCAGAGGCGAAGGCGGAAAGAGAAGCGAGAGCATTGGCTGGGAGATGGTGACGTTGCAAACCGAAGGTTTCCAGGAAATCCACAAAGAACTTGCTAACGGGGAGGCCAAAACCGCGAGAAAAATGAGAGATGAACACGACGAACTCACCCTTTTTAGGGGCGGGGATTTGTATGTCACCAGGGAGGCGGAAACTAACTCTGTCAGGGACGTGGTGAGTCCTAACGAGCCAATCAAGCTCTCGCTACGTCACCTTAGATCCAGCCCAAGCGCCGCACTCATGGGCGACGACGATCTCCTCTGGCTCCTCCACGGCGACGACATCGCGAGGCATCTCAAGATCCTCCTCTTAAAATGCAAGGTCAGGTTTGGGGGAGAGAGGCCTTGCCTACCATGGCTCTGTTGCGACAGCAAGCATCAGTGTTGTAGTGGAGCGACAGAAAGCGGTGGCGGTGGTGCTAAAGCTAAGCATAGAGCAGCGGCGGCAGCGGCACTAGGAGGAAGAAGAAGAGGCAGAGGCGAGTGGGGAAAGTGGACAAGGACCTCCCCGCTCCTCCAGTTAACCACGCCCCCAAGACATGGATAGTGGGATCCCAAGGTGCGGCGGACCATGCGATGTGGCCGTGTATTTCCTGAGCGAGCCCATCAGCAGCGAGCCACAAAGAGGATCACACAGTGCAGCAGATCAAGCGACGCAACGTGGCTCTGCGGTTATCGAAGAGGCACCCACGATGTGATGGTTGTGCAGTAATACCTGATAGCATGCGCAGTAACTGACATGCATGCCCTTAAAATGAGGTAAAGGAAATGATTACCTTTCCACGTAGGACAAGGAGAAGTGTACACGAGAAGGAAGGCATCTAAGTGGGATAACCCGGATGTAATGTTATGACCTTGCCAACGAGAATTATGTCGAAAAGAGCCAGCGAAGGTCAAAGTGGAAATCAAGTCAGCAGTTGGAGCAGCCGAGTTAAATTCGGAACGTGCCGACGTAGAACTACCTCGGCAGAAAGAACTAAGATCCAAGTGGGTTGAACCTACTATGGCCTTACCAGCTGAAGTTGCTAAAACCGCACCAACTTCGGGGACTAATGTTGGGGGGATGACCCCAGGGAGGGTCGAGCCGGGGCATAAAGACAATGTCTGCCGAGGTATAACAAGGTCAAAGCAAGTGTTGACCGAGGTACCTAAAGGCCAGCCGGTTTACAGCCGACTTAACCATGGTTGTGTCTGCCCAATGTTACCCTGACCAACATATAGCATATGTTGGCACCACCATGTTGTGTGATTGCAGGTACCACCAAGGCCGAGTTAGCCAGTCAGGAGTCGGGGTATTACTTAGCTTACAGAAGAAGGAAGGGATCTCCCCTTGGTTAGTGCTTTTTTTTCTCTCTCTCTCTCTCTACTAGAGCCACTATGGGAAGCGTAGAAGACAGAGAGGCAAGCGCCAGAGGTCCTGGCCGACAAAGGTGACGTTGCCTGATCGTTGGTGGTCGGGTCACATGGCGCCACAACGGCTTATGACACGGCCGCAGAGAGGCTTACGACATAGTCTCACAGAGGCTCATGCAGGGAAAAGAAGCGCGCCGCTTTGCTATTTTAGGAGGAGCATATTCGTGGAATATGCTCTCCACGTATGCCCTAAGTGTAACATGGCCACCCCTTTATAAGGTGAGCCAGGACCTCCAAGCGGGGGGGTCGATCATTTTACTAAGGCAAGAACACTAGAGAGAGGGGTGAGTAGTGAAGAACTTCATCTTCCTCCTCTCCCCAATTTAGCTCCAGGAGCATCTGTAAACTACCATTGATCTTGAGAATACAAACCATTGTGTGTGGAATCACCACACTATCCCTCCCTAGATACCACTAGCACACATTGGCCCTATCTTTAGCCTATCCATGGCATCTGCCATGACACCACCACGACATCGGGCGCCTCAGGCCGGTGGTCCTGCTTGCTATACCGGGGGTCGTGTGTGGTGACTCACGAGGAGCCCCTGCGTGTCCCCGAGCCCGGATACTTGGTAGGCGCTACCCTCTAGAGGCCTACATGTGTTGTTACGCCAAGCCTCGCAGGAGGGCACACCTTTGCACGAGGGTTTTTACCGCTGGTAAAGCGGCTCGTCGTTGGGCCTGCTCTAGGTTGCTAGTCTAGCGATTGAGGTTCCACAGAGTTTGCCTCGCGGATTACGGATGTAGTATAGCTCTTTTTCCCTAGTAGACCTAGGTTTATTGAATCCTCGGGAAGCAGAAAGCGTAGTGAAGTCACTTTAATAGACCTTCAGGAGTTTTAGAATTCTTGTGTTTTACTAGACCAAGAGTTTGTGGTCTTTTGTTGTTGTCGATGATGGAGAGCAAGGGCGTAGGGCGTTCGGTTTCACCTATAGCTGTGCAAAACATCTGATGGGAATAAAAGATAATAATAAAGTATGCATGTAATTGTTAGAGCAAGATAAATTATATATGGGTAGTGCATCCATAATTGCTATTGCCTCCGCAATCGCTTATAGCAATAACCTACTAGTCTCATCCATATAAGAAAGAGAACTAACGATATGCATAGTGACGTCACCGTTAATCCCAAGTAAATCCCTCACATGCAAACGTACTATCCCTTCTGCCACTGGGGTTCCCAACCTGCAGATTAGTCATTACTCATACTCCCTATACCTGGCGCAATCCTCGGGGTCTTGGGTACCTGACAAGTCCTTAGATTGAGGCAATATAGGATACAATAATCATCATGTCATACAAACTAATACATGATCCCGTCTATGAAAAATAACATGCACAAAAGCTACATGGCTAGGCTGAAGCCCTTAGCCCAAAGAGAATTACTCATGCATAGAGATGAAATCAACGATCATAAACATTGCAATGGAAATCATGAGATTGATAGCAAATAGTCTTACAATGTCACCAATCGAAGATGAGATCTACTATTACAATTGGTCAAATATGGCTATGGTGGTGGAGAAGGGTTTGGAGATTAGATCTAAGTCTATTCCTCCGGCGACTCTTCGGTGTTGTGGATGGAGT
This sequence comes from Avena eriantha, assembly GCA_910589775.1. Lineage (NCBI taxonomy): Eukaryota > Viridiplantae > Streptophyta > Magnoliopsida > Poales > Poaceae > Avena > Avena eriantha. The sequence continues at coordinate 331,562,629 of OU342742.1, read as the reverse complement.
TCTGGGGTGGCTGGCAATCGAAAAGATCTCTCGTTTCCCATCACCCGAAGCCTCTTTATATAGGGGTCCCTTCACGAAAGTTTTTCTATTTGACCTAGCGGTGGCGATGACAACTATACGATCGAAACTATACGACCATAATTTTATTCCCGCCATATAGTTGGTTGTTAAAGCATCTGTCTCCACTTCACGACTCCTGGTTTCTTTGGGTTGTTGGAAATCTCGTATCTTTGAATTTAATGTTGTGATTCCCATCATCAAACGTCATTATCTGCGCAGGGAAAAATAGAAAGAATAGATTGCATACCCCTTTGATCATTAGGCATTAGTTGCAGCGTTTAGAGAGATATTTTATAAAAATTATGAATAATATCCAGTTTAAATGTGGATGTAGATGGCTATATTTCAGATCCATCAACCTCCCCAAGCTTAAACTTGATCGTCCTCAAGCAAGAAAACCAAAATCAAAAAAGGAACTCAGCATTTAAACCGAAATAAAGAGATGATGATCTTACTCATGATTGGTAGTCTCATGTTTCCTCCACTTTATAAATATGAAAAACTTCAGTATAGATAGAGTAATGGCAAGCATCATACGGGTTTTTATGCATCCTTATAGCGCAGCAAAATTATTGTCAACATGGAATATTCAAATGAGTAAACCTTATTCCATGTCATGTAATCAACTCATAACCTTTCCTTTGAACAATAAAGTATAATCATGTAAAATTGAGAGTGCGAGATTTTGTCATGAAAAACATATACACTAGAGTATCTCAATTCCCCCACATCAATGAATCAAGACTTTTCAAGCACTACTCTTCTATTCATTGTCCTTCAAGAATTTCAGTTCTTAAGTAATTGAGAGCATGCCAAAGATTTAATTAGTTTATCGGGTTGTGATGGACACTCGGGGCATCACCAAGGTTTTTGTTCCTTTTGCATAATGATTACTCATATTAGCTAGAGGAGTGATTCCATCATGAACACAGCTACCCGAGAATGCCAAGAATCTTACCCATTATAGCATTGCTGCTACATATGTTTAATCAACTCATAGCCGAAATCTAGGAGTTTCCTCCATGAAGATCATTCGTAGGCTAGCGGAGTTGTTGGCATCTCATGAACTTTGACACGCATAAAGCTACATCATTCTTATGATTCACAAGTCAAACTTTGACATGCTCACAAAAACCGCTAAACATTAATTCAATTGAACAAATCCTTTTAAAGAGAGTTATCAAGTCAATCATTATTTTCTGTGATGTTGAGTGTCTCTAGAAATAAGCCTTCAATACAAAACACTACAACACCCAAGCCTTCAATTGTGAGACTTTTCTTATTACAATTGCTTAGCAAATTTTAGGCAAGACTTGGTTAACTACAAGAGCTGGAACAAAACGTAACCAACTAAACACCCATGCAAACAAAATTTTACTATAATATAAAGACTCACTCCACCAATATAACATCTTATCATTTACTACTAACTAGCATGGGTTTCTCAAACTTCAAAAGTGGGAGTCTTAAGGCATACCTCTCATGATTGGTTCCACTTCTCTCTTCCCTTTTGATTTGCTTCTTGGAAACTCGAAGTCGATCACTCTCCTACAAATATGTGAAAGCCACAAGGAGAATAGAAAAGAAGGAAGAGTGAAAAAAAGATAAATGGAAAAATCTTTTTGTTGTTTTTAAGAGAGGAAATTAAAAAAAAAGAAAATTGTCGGCAAAGCTCGGGTAGAAAATCTCAAAAACAAATAAAAGTAACTAAAGATAAAGTGTTGGGGGAACCAACACGAGTGCTCATAAACTTGAATTAAAAACATAACCTCGAAATGAATAAAAACAAATGAACGCCAAATAAAGATAATAAGGAAACTTCCCCAAGCTTAGGCTTTTGCAAGCCCTTCAAATCATTGTGGTGGCGGGGGAAAAGTTGTAACTCTAGTTCGCAAATTGAATTGATAAATTACTAGTTGTTTCTCGGAGGTTCAAGGAGAGGTTTTGCATTGTCTCCGCAGTTCCTCCAAGTTCTTGGAAGTCTTGGTATGTAGCGAACCGGGTTGGTTGCTGCTCCTCTTCGTGGTCCTCTTCTTGGTCCTCATCCTCATCTAGAATCTCCTCCTCGGGTTGGTGTTGCTCAACCTGCAAGTCATATAGCAAACGTCCTTCCTCGATAGAGAAAAGACCATTAGGCAAAGGAGCGGGGTAGAGACGCCCAGCTCCAGTAATATGCAAGTAATAAACACCACCTCTCCTAGTGAGCATTCCATAAGCTTTTAAGGTAGAGAAACCAACACGTCGCTCACCTAGCACTGGTTGCAACTCACCTAGGTCGATGGCTAGGGCAATGGAAAGCACGGTGATGACGCCTCCACCTGTGAATGGTCCTTGGCTATGGGGAGGATTGGTACTCCAGGTGTAACAACCTCGGACCCTACGCTCTAAGTTCAAGCCTGGATGAACCAAAAGTGGTTAAGGAATTTTACAGCGGGGGCCCAGGGCCACCCACGTGTAGGCCCGTCGACCGCCCTAACCACTTTCAAGAACCTCGGGATAAGAGCGAGTGGCGTAGGCAACAGGCGAAGAGATCAAATACATACACAAGTGAGTATATATGCAAGATACCTTACAACAGTTCTCAGAGCCATACCATCTAAAAGAAATAGAAATATTGCAACGCCATACGGCAAGATCCAAATATCCTAGATAGAGATAATAGTGTAGGATAGCTCCTCATACATCAATCAATAGAGTATCAAGCGGAAGCGGGAAACAACATCCGAGTACGGATAATAAGCAAATCGGCATAAGATTCCACATAAATAAGCACATCCTGCCCATAGATCTCACGGATCCCCATCCCCGGAATCTCTACACCGAGTGATCGTTGCCAACATCATCTGTTTCCTCCACCCAGTATCCATCTTGCGAATACACCTGTTCATCTGAATCAAACAATTTATCGTGTGAGACCCTAGGGGTACTCAGCAAGTCTTTATGCCTCTAAAGGGGACATAAACCTGGGGTGACGCAATTACAGCAAAAGATAATAACTAACAAGTCTATAGATACTCGCTAACCATCCGCCTAACCAAAGATAGGCGGATGTCCGTTAATTAGAAACAACAGTTATAACAGTATAAAGTAATAGATCCATCCTCCTTCTCGCTTACCAACGAGAAAGCGGACGAACAACCCATCTGTTGGCAGTTTTATTAGTCATTCCATGAATATTGCACTAATTACTAGTCAGATATTTAGTCAAATTAAAGACGGTACTTTAGTTATACTTGTCTATGATCGAGAAACTGTGCTCCAAGTCGTCCATAACCGCGGACACGGCTTTCAGAAAGATTTACCCTGTAGGGGTGCACAAATAGCAACACACACACGATCGACCTCGGAAAAACCAAATCAAAACCCAATGAGGCTTCACGACAAAGCAATCACATGATTCATAAAATATTTTATGGGGCCACCCCATTAAGCTACCCGCAACGAAGTTGGCCGGCTCCGAGACTGACCCAAGGTTTGTGTCAATGGCTGTAAACGACTGGGAACCCGAAAATGTGACTGGGCTTGTCGATATCACGAAAACATTCCACGATCCAAAATAGTACAGGTGCTCCATGCACAATCGTAATTAAATCAGTAAAGCATGGCATAAGTACATGATAATAATAAAGCCCCAAACTACTTTGTGGCCCCAAGAAATAAAGTGCAAATCAAGCTCATGCAAAGGGGGATTCATAGAGTCTCCCATATGTTGATAGTGCGAATAGTCAAGGAACAGGTATCAAGTACTCGGGGTCCTACGGGACACAAGTGAGCATGAAAAACCAAATAACAGATATTGCCCACCGGTGCCTCTTTCATTAGTTATCCCATTACTACTCAGGTTAAGTTTTTTAGGTACCTCATTATCCATCAGACACTCACAAACCCTACACATGCAATTCTACGACTCGCAAGGCTCAAGCAACTCCTGTAGTAATAGTTTATAGGATGGAGGAACAAGCTTCGGTGGGGTTTAAAAGTAAAGGCCATGCAATACTTGGGATTCAGTTTAATGCAAGCGCGACTCCATGATGCAAGAATAAGATAGAGCAATAGGTACTATATATATGCAAGCATGTGGTAGTGCTTGCCTGGTAGTTCAGTTGAAGCGAGAGATGGATCTGGGTAGTACTCCTAGGATTCCTGATAATTTCCCTGCTCAACGTCTATTCGAAAAAGAACCAAACAAACAAGGGCCAACATAAATAAAGTGCACAAGCATGTGAATAAAATGCGACAAGCAACCAAGCATGCCATGATGAATGATGCACAATTACATGGCAATAATGTAGCATGGCAAGGGTGAGGTGTGGGAACAAGAATAAATCATTTTATTAATTATTTGGCCAAGTTTTATTACCATCAATAGTTCTGATTATTTAATATTTATATGATGCATGCTTCAATTCATATCATGGAATGCGTAGTTAGAACGGGCTCGTCGCGCTGATCGATTTAGACATATTATTTGTCAAATTTGGAGTTATAGAATTAGAGTTATTATTTAATTGAGAAAAGGCATTTTTATTGCAATTAAACAATTTCGAAAATTTAAATTAGTCAAACATTATTTTGGATGGCATATTTGAATTCCTCATATTTTTCTGATTCAAAAACATATAATATTTGTATTATTTGGGTTTGCCAATTAAAAGTTATTTAAAACTGGATTTAAAAACATATTAAACATTTCTGGAATTATTTTGTTTAAACAGAAAAGGGAACAGGGACTATTTGCACACAGGCAGACTTAGCCACAGACGCTGACAGGTGGGGCCGCGCTGAGCTAGCGGAAGCCAACGCGCGACAGACTTTTCTTACTGCGACTGAAGCGAGCCACAGCGGCTGATCGGTGGACCCGGCGCTCCAACGGGCCCACGCGCCAGCGGGTGAACGGGCGGGTGACACACGGCGCAGACGGGGCTGCGGGTTAAGGTTGCGAAACCCGTGGTGCCTTTTCGTAAAAACGCCACCGCGGATGACATGTGGGGCCGGGTGGAGCGTGGGTTGGAAGCGAAAACGGCTGGGGGGGTTAACTGCAAAAAGAACAGCGGCCTACTGTTGTTCTTCTCCGGTTTCTGACGAAACTGACGGACAAGCGGGAGACAGGCACGGCGGGGGGATCGATCTCGCGATCTAGCGCCCGCGCGGCGGCGGCTACCGCTGCGGCTAGCGGGGGTTGTTGCTGGGTTCAAGCGACGCGACTAGGAGAGGCTACAGCGGGGCAACTACGAGAAGACGACCGCGAGCACCGTGCACAGAGGGTGCTCGTCGGAATGTTTGGCGCATACAGGAAGCGAAGACGTGCGAGAGGATGTCACGGGGGATCAGCGCCTCACCGGGAGTGTGTTGGTGGTGGTGGATCGTGCCGGAGCGCAAGGGATCGGCGGGGAAGCTGGCGACCCGCGTCTAGGATTTCTTCTCGGTCACGTCGGTGTGCAGCGGGGCTGGACCTCCTCCTTCTCGTCTCCGGGCAACAGCAGGCAGCAGGAGCTCCATTGGTTCTTCCCCAACACCTAGACACCGCGCCCTCCTTCTGCCACGGTGTGGGCGGGGTAGATGCCAACGATGGGGTTGTCGGAGATGGGAGAGAGGGGTACAGGGTAGGTGGGGATCTTGGTGGGGATGGGAAGGGCCCTGGGGATCTGGGGACGACGCCAGGTATGAGAGGGGGGTAGATAAGGCCGAGGGGAAGAGGGAGGGCACATGGGGTGGCTCTGGGTGGAAAAAGGTGGTGGTGGCCACCTCCTCCTTCTCTCTCTCTCTCTCGGGTCGGTGGACCAGACGTGGGCGAGGCTGGCTGCCACGGGCTACGCATGAGGGTGGTGTCCACTTGCGTGTGAGGAAGAGAAACATGAGGGGGTACGCGTAGCTGCTGCTGGGAGTTGTTGCACCAGACCGACGCCAGGGCCAGGCTAGGGTGGCGTGGAGCTGATGGGCGCGCGCTGCATCGGCAGAGAGGGTGCGGGTGCACCAAGTGAGGCGCTTGGACGAGGAGATCAACGAGAGGGGAAAGGAGGCGTGCAATGGCTCGGGTAGGGTAAGCATGACAGCGAGGAAAGAGAGAAAAGGGAGAGGGGGATGGCTTGTGTAACTACCTCGGTGAATTACGCTCTTAGTTAATGCCTAGATGATCGAAAGTGGTTAAAATAGTACGGTGGGGCCCAGGGCCACTCACGGTAGACCTTTCGGCCGTCCTAACCACTTTCAAACAACGGGACAAGAACGAGCGGCGTAATCGGCAGGCGAAGGGATCAACTACATACACAAGTGAGTATGTATGCAAGCCACATACAACAGTACATCAGAGCCATTCCATCTAAAAGAAATAGAAATATTGCAACGCCATACGGCAAGATCCAAATATCCTAGATAGATATAATAATTTAGGATAGCTCCTCATACATCACACATCAGAGAATCAGGCGGAAGCGGAAACAAGATCCGAGTACGGATAAGAAGCAAATTGGCATAAGATGCCCCATAAATAAACACATCCCGCCCACAGATCACACGGATCCCCGTTCCCGGAATCTCTACACCAAATGATCGTTGCCAACATCATCTGACTCTTCCACCCAGTATCCATCTTGCGGGTACACCTGTTCATCTGAATCAACAATTTATCGTGTGAGACCCTAGGGGTACTCAGCAAGTCTTTATGCCACTAAAGGGGACACAACCTGGGGTGACGCAATTGCAGCAAAAGATAATACCTAACAATTCTATAGAGACTCGCTAACCTTCCGCCTAACCAATGATAGACGGAAGTCCGTGAATTAAGATCAACCGTTATAACAGTATAGTTAACAGATCCATCCTCCTCCTCGCTTACCAACGAGGAAGCGGACGAACAACCCCCATCATCCGTTGGCAGTTTTTATTATCCATTCCATGAGTATTGCGCTATTTACTAGTCAAGTACTTAGTCAAATTAAAAGCGGTACTTTAGTTATACTTGTCTATGATCGAGAAACTGTGCTCCAAGTCGTCCATAACCGCGGACACGGCTTTCAGAAAGATTTACCCTGCAGGGGTGCACGAATAGCAACACACACTCGATCAACCTCGGAAAAACCAAATCAAAACCCAACGAGGCATTCACGACAAAGCAATCACAGGATTCAGAAATATTTCAGGGGGCCACCCCATTAAGCTACCCGCAACGAAGTTGGCCGGCTCCGAGACGGACCCAAGGTTTGTGTCAATGGCTGTAAACGACTGGGAACCCGAAAATGTGACTGGGCTTGTCGATACCGCGAAAACATTCCACAATCCAAAACAGTACAGGTGCTCCGCGCACAATCTTAAATAAAGCAGTAACATGGCATAAGTACAGAATAGTAATAAAGCCCCAAACTACTTGTGGCCCCAAGAAATAAGAATGAATCAAGCTCTGACTCAGGGGGGTCCATAGGCCTCCCGGATGTGGATAGTGCGAATAGTCAAGGAACAGGAATCAAGTACTCGGGGTCCTACGGGACACAAGTGAGCATGAAAAACCAAATAGCAGATATTGCCCACCGGTGCCTCTTTCTTTAGTTATCCCATTACTACTCAGGTTATGTTGTTTAGGTACCTCGTTATCCATCCGACACTCACATACCCTACTCATGCTTTTCTACGACTCGCATGGCTCAAACAACCCCTGTAGTAATGGCTCATGGGACCGGAACAGGCTTAATGTGGTTTAAAAGTAAAGGCTATGCAGTACTTGGGATTCAATTTAATGCAATCGCGACTCAATGATGCAAGAATAAGATAGAGGCAATAGGTACTGTATGTATGCAAGCATGTGGTAGTGCTTGCCTGGCAGCTCAGTTGAAGCGGGAGATGGATCTGGGTAATACTCCTGTGATTCCTGATAATTCTCCTGCTGGGCGTCTATTCGAAGAAGAACCAAACAAACAAGGGCCAACATAAATAAAGTGCGCAAGCATATAAATTGAAATGCAACAAGCAACCAAGCATGCCATGATGAATGATGCACAATTTACATGGCATTGAAGTAGCACGGCAAAGGTGAGGTGTGGATACAAGAAGTAAAGCATTTTATCATTTATTTGCCCAAGTTTTATTGTCTTAAACGGTTCAGATTTTAGATGACAACATGATGCATGCTTCAATTCAGAACAAGGATTGCATAAATAGAACGGGCTCGTCGCGCTGATCGATTTAGACATATTATTTGTCAAATTTGGAGTTATAAAACAAAAGTTATTAATTAATTAAGTAAAGAGGGCATTTTCTTGTAATTTTAATCTACTCGAAATTTAAAGTGTTCAAAATATAATTTGAAGGGCATATTTGAATTCCTCACATTTTTCTGATTCCAAAACATATATTATTTGTATTATTTGGATTTGTATTTTAAAAATTATTTGAATCTGAAAAGAATTGAATTTAAATTAATTTGGAAAAGATTTGAATAAAAACAGATACGGAGAAATACTTTTTGCACCCAGGCAAACTCAGACCCAGTCACTGACGGGTGGGCCTGCGCGAACTGGGGCCACGCGCGCGAGACACACTTTTGCCACGCGGGCTCTGGCTAGCCGCTGACGCTGACAGGCGGGACCAGCGGCGGAAGGCCCACGTGCCAGCGAAGCGGGAGACAGGGGCTGACAGGTGGGTCGCCGGCTGGACCGCGGGTTGCGGCCGGGAAAAGCCGAGGGGTTTTCTGCAAAGGTGCTAGCGCGGCTGACAGGTGGGGCTGAAAGGAGCGCGGGTCGCAGTAATCAAAAAGGGGAGGGGCTTTTTGCAAATCGACCACGCGCCCGTACTGTTTATCGTTTTCCTCCGTCTGGCGGCAGGCGCGTGCGCGGGCGGAGCGGGGATTCGATCCCGGGCCGCGGGAGTGCGCGCGGAGGGGGCTGACCGGTGCGGCTGGCTCGGGCAGATGTCAGGAGGGTGGCGGGGGACTAGATAGGCTTGCTGCGGCGCGGGGAAAACTTGCAGACGTTGGCGAGCTCTAGCGCACTGAGAGTGCTCGACAAAGACAACGGCGGCGCTAGGGCGGTACGGCAAAGCGGACCATGTCAGGGAGGAGGGGATGCTCACCGCGGGCTCGCTGGTGGGCTTGGATCGGCGCGAGGAGCGGCGGATCGGCGAGGTCGCTGGCGTCCCGTCGGCTAGGGTTTCGCGTCGGGCGTCGACGTTTCCGGCGATGCTGGCGCTTCTCCTCCGCGACGACGTGTACTGGGCGACGCAGGGGGATGTCCTCGATCTGCCAGGCCACTTCCACGACAAGCTTGACGGCCGGAACGAGGAGATGGCGGCGGTAGACGGCGGTGACTGGCGGCAGGTGGGGACGACGGTGGAGAAGAAGGGGAAGGAGGGGGCGCTCTGGGGCGGATCTGGGCGAGGCCAGAGAGGCGGGAGGAGGAGGGGAAAGTGAGAGGGAGAGAGGGGAGGCAGGTGGGAGCGGGGTAGATGGAAAAAGGGGCTTCGGCCCTTTCCTCCTTTCTCCCGGCACGTGGGCGAGCAGGCTGGGGCTGGTCCTGGAGCTGGACGGCGCGGCAGGTGGGGCTGCAGGTGGACCAGGCGGCGTGGTGGCTTGTGGGGCTGGCTTGGCCGGAGAGAGAAGAGAGGGAGGGAGTAGGTCGGGCTAGGGTTAGACATGGCCTCGGGTTAGGTTTAGCTAGGGTTAGGGTTAGCTGGGTGGGCCAGGGAGAGAGGGAGGAGGTGGCTGAGGTGGTGGTTCAGGGGAGAGAGGGGCTTGGCATGTAGACCAAGCTAGAGAGAGAGAGAGAGAGGGTTTAGGAGAAATTTAGAGAGAGAGAGAGAACTAGTTAGGTTAGGTCTTATTAGGTTTTAGATTTTAATTTTGAGTATGAGGCCAACACAAGAAGATCCATGAGGGCTTTGAGCTTGCATGACCTCATGTGGAAGAGAGACAAGAAAGAAAGATAAAGGGAGAAAAGAATCAGATGGAGAGGTTCTCATGTGATCATACATGTAGATAAAGAAAAATAAAAGAAAAGAATGTGGGGAAGACCAACTCAAGTGGAACATTGCAATGCTTGAATTAACATGAGGTGGAGGTGAAAAAGGATTCCAAGAAAAAGAAAAAGAAATGAATTATGGAATAGGCCTCATATGGTTCATGCATGGAGAAATAATAATAAGGAAGATGATATGGATGAGAATATGAGGATGGTGTAATGGTAGGTAGATGGTTTTCCCAAGATAAGATCCACTCAAACCAAAGAAAACCAAAGGAAGTAAAAGGTGGTGGAGAAGCTTGCATGGCCCATGCAAAAATAATAATGCCATTATTTATTTTGTGACAACAATAATAATATGATGGCATTATTCTTATGCATTTCCAAAAATGGAGATAAAACCAAGCACAAGAATTTAGAAGATTGATCCACCCCAAACTACATGAGCTAGAATTAAAATATCAAAGAAAAGAAAGCCAAGCTCATTGTTAATGGGATGGTGGAATTATAGGGTGGTAGAAAGAAAAGTGGTGGAATGGAATAAAAGATATGCCCCCAACTCAACTTGGGCATTTAGACAATATATCAAAAGCCAATTATAATATCAAGAAGCAAATACAATTAATAATGCATGTGAGAGAAGAACCAAAAGAAAAAGGGTTTTATATGATGCTCAAATGCAAGGTGGCATGATGACATGAGCATGCTATAATTATGATGCAACAATAATATATATGAAGTAGCCAATATCTTACTAGGACAAGTAGCATTCCAATTGTTAGACAATTGGGGTGCTACAACTCTCCCCCACTAAACAGGAATCTCGCCCCGAGATTCTAGGAAGAAGAAGACTCAAAGAGGGTAGGATACTTGGCACGGAGCTCATCTTCACGTTCCCAGGTTGCTTCATCAACGGAATGGTGCGACCACTGCACCTTGCAGAACTTGATGGACTTGTTGCGAGTCCTTCTTTCTGCGACTTCAAGAATTTTTGTGGGGTGTTCTTGATAAGATAGATCTTCTTGGAGATTGATGAGTTCATGGTCCACGGTCCTGCCGGGATCCTTGAAGCACTTCTTGAGTTGAGAGATGTGAAAAACATCATGGACTTTGAGTTGTTCAGGGAGCTCAAGAGCATAAGCAACTTCTCCTCTTCTTCCACGAATTTTGAAAGGACCGATGTATCTAGGAGCCAGCTTTCCTTTGATACCAAAACGGTGCGTGCCTCTCATGGGAGTGACACGAAGGTAAACGAGATCACCAGGGACATACTCCATGTCCGTGTGCTTTCTGTCATAATTGCTCTTCTGGCGACTTTGAGCAATCTTCAGATTTTCAAGAATGATGTGAACTTTCTCCTCCGCTTGAGTTACAATGTCGGGGCCAAACAATAATCTTTCACCTGCGCCCGACCAACCCATCGGAGTTCTGCACTTGCGACCATAGAGAGCCTCAAATGGTGCCATCTTTAGACTTTTCTGGAAACTGTTGTTGTAAGAGAATTCAGCATAAGGAAGACATTCTTCCCACTTCATGCCAAAAGAGATAACGCAAGCACGGAGCATATCTTCTATAATCTGATTGATCCTTTCAACTTGTCCTTGCGACTGAGGGTGGTAAGCTGTGCTGAAGTTTAACTTTGTTCCCAAAGCATTTTGGAAACTTCCCCAGAATTTGGAAGTGAAGATGCTTCCACGGTCTGAACTGATCTCAAGAGGAACTCCATACAGAGAGACAATTCTGTTGATATAGAGCTCAGCCAACTGAATTGCAGAAATTGTTTCCTTGACTGGAAAGAAGTGAGCTACTTTGGAAAGCCTGTCAATGACAACAAAGATTGCATTGTTGCCTTTTTGCGACCTTGGAAAACCAGTGATGAAGTCCATCTCTACTTTCTCCCATTTCCATTCCGGAGGCTTCAATGGCTGTAGAAGACCGGAAGGTTTCTGATGGACAGCTTTAACTCTACGACAGACATCACACTCCGAGACATACTTGGCACAATATCGTTTCAAACCAGGCCACCAATATTGTGTTTTCAAGTCCATGTACATCTTAGTGCTGCCAGGGTGGATAGAAAGAACAGAATCATGCGCCTCCTTGAGAACTTGCTCCCTTAAACCCGGGAAATTCGGAACAAACATCCGGTGTTCAAAGAAAAGAGTGCCTTGGTCGTCTACGTGAAAAGACTCATACTTCGGAAGCTGAATGTTGGAGATGATCTTTTTAGTGTAAGGATCCCCAAGCTGAATGGAACGGACCTTTTCTTCCAAGAGAGGTGTTGCTAGAAGGTTCAAAAGATAACCTTGATCCACAATTTCAAGGTTGAGCTTGCGGAATTCCTCGCACAAGAGAGGCTGTTGTTCTTCCACCATGAGGTTGTTGACATAAGCTTTTCGGCTGAGAGCATCTGCCATGACATTAGCTTTGCCCGGGGTGTAGTTGATGGTCAAATCGAAGTCATTGATTGTTTCAATCCACCTCCTCTGACGAAGGTTGAGATCAGGCTGTGTGAAGATATACTTCAGACTCTTGTGATCAGAAAAGATCTCACAACGGTTGCCCAGCAAGTAATGCCTCCATACTTTCAAAGCAAAGACAACTGCTGCGAGTTCGAGGTCATGTGTAGGATAGTTGATCTCATGCGTCTTCAACTGACGAGATGCGTAAGCAACAACTTGCTTTTCTTGCATAAGGACCGCACCCAATCCTTGCAATGAAGCATCACAGAAAATCTGGAAAGGCTTTGATGTATCTGGAGGAACTAAGACTGGTGTGGAAGTGAGCTTCTCTTTGAGTGTTTCAAAGCTTGCTTGACATGCAGGAGTCCAAAGATATTTCTTGCCTTTCTTGAGGAGATCGGTAAGAGGCTTCGCAATTTTTGAGAAGTTTTGAACGAAGCGACGACAGTAACTGGCCAAACCAAGGAAACTTCTGACTTCTTTGACATTTATGGGTGGAAGCCAGTCCATAATTGTCTTAATAGTTTCTGGGTTGACGGCAATGCCCTTGGCAGAGATAACGTGACCAAGGTAGGTGACTTGAGGCAGCCAGAATTCACACTTGGAGAACTTTGCATACAGGCGGTTCTCACGAAGCTTGTTTAGGACACAACGAAGGTGTTCTTCATGTTCTTCTTTTGACTTAGAATAGACTAGAATGTCATCCAGATAGACCACAACGAACTTATCAAGATACTCCATGAAAACCGAGTTCATAAGCCTCGAGAAGGTGGCAGGTGCATTGGTTAGACCGAAAGACATGACCGTGTACTCATACAGGCCATAGCGAGTGGTGAAAGCTGTTTTGGGAACATCTTCCTTGCGGATCTTGATTTGATGATAACCACTTCTCAAATCAAGTTTAGAGAATACCACAGCTCCGGCTAGCTGATCGAAGAGATCATTAATCCGCGGAAGGGGATATTTATTCTTGATTGTTTTAGCATTGAGTGCCCGATAGTCAACACAAAGTCTATCAGTCTTGTCTCGCTTCTTCACAAAGATGGTTGGACTACCCCAAGAAGAAGTACTGTGCTGAATGAAACCCAACTTCTCTTGTTCATCCAACTGACGCTTAAGTTCAGCCAACTCAGCAGGACCCATTTTATAAGGCCGCTTGGAGATAGGAGCGGTGCCAGGTTCAAGTTCAATGACAAACTCAACCTCACGATCCGGAGGCATACCTGGCAACTCTTCAGGAAAGACATCTGGAAACTCACAAACTACAGGAACACTCTGAATACCTTCCATAGCATCATCATTCAGAGCTGCCAAAGAATAAAGCTGAATTGCAGGAGTCAGACTTGGAGAATAGACTATATGGCCTTCAGGAATTTTCAGAGAAACCGAACGTTCAGCACAATCAATCACAGCTGCATTTGCTGTCAACCAATCCATGCCCAAGATAACATCAATATCAGAATTTCCCAGAATAATTAAGGAAGCCAGAAACGAAGAACCACCAATCTCAATTTGATTGCCATGGCTGATCTTAGTAGATAACAATCTTGCCCCGGGAGAAAGAACCATTAACTTTTTATCCAGCTGGTCGATAACAAGCTCATGCTCATTTGCAAATTTGTGAGAAACGAAAGAATGTGAAGCACCAGAATCAAACAAAACTCGTGCAGGAACTGAGTTAACAGGAAGCATACCCATCACAACTCCAGGAGCATGCTCAGCTTGAGCGGCGTTGACACAGTTGGCACGAGCAACCGTAGATCCCGGCTTAGTGTTGATGTTGAGAGCCCGAGGTGGGGGTGCACGAATCATAGGAGCACTTGCCGCAGGTCTTGGAGGTGGTGGTGGAAGAGCTTTGTTGTTCATAGGACAATTCCATTGCTGATGCCCGGTGTTTCCACAAGTATAACAAGCACCAGGTGGACGTGGAGCAATGTAGCCAGGGACTCCGCCAGGCGCTCCAGGGTAGTTGTGGTTGTAGCCCCTGGGAGCCGCAGTGAAGGAGTTTGGTGGCCTTGGTGCGTAGCTTGAAGGTCTTGGTGGAGCAGGGAGCGACGGTGGGGTGTTAGGAACCCAGACACGACGCTTAGAAGGAGCTGTCATAGCAGAAGAGCTTGCTATATCACGGCTGTGTTTCTTTGACTCCTCAAACACTTGCCTACTTGCTTCTTCCTGCAGAGCTGTGTGTTGAAGTTCCAGGAAAGATGCTGGCCTTGCATGAGTGATTGCATATTTGATGGAAGCATTGAGGCCTTGCCGAAACCTCTTTTGCTTCTTCTTGTCATCAGAGATCTCATCGCCACCATAACGAGAGAGGTTCATGAAGTTTCTGATGTAGGTGTTGACATTATCAGTGCCCTGCTTGAGGTTGAGAAACACTTCCTTCATCCTTTCCATGACAATTTCTGACAGATATTGCTCTTTGAAAGCAGCAGTGAACCGCTCCCAAGTAGGCTGAAAACCAGAAAGATCTGCCTTGAGGTAATTTTCCCACCAGAGAGCTGCATCTCCCTTCAGAAGGTGAGTAGCACACTTGACCCATTCTTGCTCGGGAACATCCGCAGTGATGAGCAACCTTGACACTTCACGAAGCCAATCATCCGCATCAAGTGGCTGATCAGACACCTCAAATTGGCGTGGGTTGAACTTGAGAAAACTCTTGATGTCTCCTCGCTTGGGAGGTGGAGGTAGCGGAGCAAACTCATTCCTCCTCACACTTTCCTCGAAGCGCTGCTGGTTTTGCTGCATAGTGCCCAAAGCATTTGCAATACTTGCCAAAGCGGCCCCAAGTTCAGGTGGTATATCCTCCTCAGAACGGCGTGGTGGTGCCATCCTGTGATTGATATAAAACACAAGTCAGTACTATAATGGAGAATGATAATAATCCAAAATAGTACCAAAATGGAATTAATCAAGATTAAGGAATGCAATTCACTGAGGTGATATTAAAATATCAACAAAGTTCAAGGAAATTAGAAGGTATTAAGCATAACACACACGACTGAACAAGGAGTGTGGTATACAAACTAACAACGAAAAAAAAAATTTCCGCAATTTTTGGCATTAAAATACCACTAAATGCGCAAAACCACTTAACGAATCAAGATTAGCAACTCTACTAGTTCAATATACAAAAGCAAATGACAAAAGTAGTGGTATGGTCGCGACTCCATCCCGCACTCAAATCATTACTTCGCACATGAATCAGTAAAACACATATCCCAACAACTTCTTCTTAAGGTGAACCTAAAGATTGGTAACTACGGAAAAGAACACCCCAACAAGATAACGTCGGATAACAAAGAGTAAGATAGATCGCATCGGTGTACAACGAATCAGAATAGATCGCGTCGGTTTACAAAGGACTGTCGGTAGGGAATGTACCAACAGTTGATAACCAAAAGGCAGATAGTGCTAACATTTGGATGCAACAGATAGACAAGGAATTCACACACACACACACACAAACATAACCTATGGTCCTACGGAACCCAGAACACGTGAATCCTAGTTTGAAGTTTAGAAGAGGATTGAAAACGTTACACTTCCTTACCAGAAAATGATGGGTGGGTGGGTAAGAAGAAAAATGGAAGCAATCTTACTCTCACGTTTGTTTTTCCCTAGTATACATAACTACCAAAATATTTGCTAGACAGACAACGACCATTTTGGCTGAGACCCTGAAGGGCGGGATGGCTCTGATACCAATTGTAACTACCTCGGTGAATTACGCTCTTAGTTAATGCCTAGATGATCGAAAGTGGTTAAAATAGTACGGTGGGGCCCAGGGCCACTCACGGTAGACCTTTCGGCCGTCCTAACCACTTTCAAACAACGGGACAAGAACGAGCGGCGTAATCGGCAGGCGAAGGGATCAACTACATACACAAGTGAGTATGTATGCAAGCCACATACAACAGTACATCAGAGCCATTCCATCTAAAAGAAATAGAAATATTGCAACGCCATACGGCAAGATCCAAATATCCTAGATAGATATAATAATTTAGGATAGCTCCTCATACATCACACATCAGAGAATCAGGCGGAAGCGGAAACAAGATCCGAGTACGGATAAGAAGCAAATTGGCATAAGATGCCCCATAAATAAACACATCCCGCCCACAGATCACACGGATCCCCGTTCCCGGAATCTCTACACCAAATGATCGTTGCCAACATCATCTGACTCTTCCACCCAGTATCCATCTTGCGGGTACACCTGTTCATCTGAATCAACAATTTATCGTGTGAGACCCTAGGGGTACTCAGCAAGTCTTTATGCCACTAAAGGGGACACAACCTGGGGTGACGCAATTGCAGCAAAAGATAATACCTAACAATTCTATAGAGACTCGCTAACCTTCCGCCTAACCAATGATAGACGGAAGTCCGTGAATTAAGATCAACCGTTATAACAGTATAGTTAACAGATCCATCCTCCTCCTCGCTTACCAACGAGGAAGCGGACGAACAACCCCCATCATCCGTTGGCAGTTTTTATTATCCATTCCATGAGTATTGCGCTATTTACTAGTCAAGTACTTAGTCAAATTAAAAGCGGTACTTTAGTTATACTTGTCTATGATCGAGAAACTGTGCTCCAAGTCGTCCATAACCGCGGACACGGCTTTCAGAAAGATTTACCCTGCAGGGGTGCACGAATAGCAACACACACTCGATCAACCTCGGAAAAACCAAATCAAAACCCAACGAGGCATTCACGACAAAGCAATCACAGGATTCAGAAATATTTCAGGGGGCCACCCCATTAAGCTACCCGCAACAAAGTTGGCCGGCTCCGAGACGGACCCAAGGTTTGTGTCAATGGCTGTAAACGACTGGGAACCCGAAAATGTGACTGGGCTTGTCGATACCGCGAAAACATTCCACAATCCAAAACAGTACAGGTGCTCCGCGCACAATCTTAAATAAAGCAGTAACATGGCATAAGTACAGAATAGTAATAAAGCCCCAAACTACTTGTGGCCCCAAGAAATAAGAATGAATCAAGCTCTGACTCAGGGGGGTCCATAGGCCTCCCGGATGTGGATAGTGCGAATAGTCAAGGAACAGGAATCAAGTACCCGGGGTCCTACGGGACACAAGTGAGCATGAAAAACCAAATAGCAGATATTGCCCACCGGTGCCTCTTTCTTTAGTTATCCCATTACTACTCAGGTTATGTTGTTTAGGTACCTCGTTATCCATCCGACACTCACATACCCTACTCATGCTTTTCTACGACTCGCATGGCTCAAACAACCCCTGTAGTAATGGCTCATGGGACCGGAACAGGCTTAATGTGGTTTAAAAGTAAAGGCTATGCAGTACTTGGGATTCAATTTAATGCAATCGCGACTCAATGATGCAAGAATAAGATAGAGGCAATAGGTACTGTATGTATGCAAGCATGTGGTAGTGCTTGCCTGGCAGCTCAGTTGAAGCGGGAGATGGATCTGGGTAATACTCCTGTGATTCCTGATAATTCTCCTGCTGGGCGTCTATTCGAAGAAGAACCAAACAAACAAGGGCCAACATAAATAAAGTGCGCAAGCATATAAATTGAAATGCAACAAGCAACCAAGCATGCCATGATGAATGATGCACAATTTACATGGCATTGAAGTAGCACGGCAAAGGTGAGGTGTGGATACAAGAAGTAAAGCATTTTATCATTTATTTGCCCAAGTTTTATTGTCTTAAACGGTTCAGATTTTAGATGACAACATGATGCATGCTTCAATTCAGAACAAGGATTGCATAAATAGAACGGGCTCGTCGCGCTGATCGATTTAGACATATTATTTGTCAAATTTGGAGTTATAAAACAAAAGTTATTAATTAATTAAGTAAAGAGGGCATTTTCTTGTAATTTTAATCTACTCGAAATTTAAAGTGTTCAAAATATAATTTGAAGGGCATATTTGAATTCCTCACATTTTTCTGATTCCAAAACATATATTATTTGTATTATTTGGATTTGTATTTTAAAAATTATTTGAATCTGAAAAGAATTGAATTTAAATTAATTTGGAAAAGATTTGAATAAAAACAGATACGGAGAAATACTTTTTGCACCCAGGCAAACTCAGACCCAGTCACTGACGGGTGGGCCTGCGCGAACTGGGGCCACGCGCGCGAGACACACTTTTGCCACGCGGGCTCTGGCTAGCCGCTGACGCTGACAGGCGGGACCAGCGGCGGAAGGCCCACGTGCCAGCGAAGCGGGAGACAGGGGCTGACAGGTGGGTCGCCGGCTGGACCGCGGGTTGCGGCCGGGAAAAGCCGAGGGGTTTTCTGCAAAGGTGCTAGCGCGGCTGACAGGTGGGGCTGAAAGGAGCGCGGGTCGCAGTAATCAAAAAGGGGAGGGGCTTTTTGCAAATCGACCACGCGCCCGTACTGTTTATCGTTTTCCTCCGTCTGGCGGCAGGCGCGTGCGCGGGCGGAGCGGGGATTCGATCCCGGGCCGCGGGAGTGCGCGCGGAGGGGGCTGACCGGTGCGGCTGGCTCGGGCAGATGTCAGGAGGGTGGCGGGGGACTAGATAGGCTTGCTGCGGCGCGGGGAAAACTTGCAGACGTTGGCGAGCTCTAGCGCACTGAGAGTGCTCGACAAAGACAACGGCGGCGCTAGGGCGGTACGGCAAAGCGGACCATGTCAGGGAGGAGGGGATGCTCACCGCGGGCTCGCTGGTGGGCTTGGATCGGCGCGAGGAGCGGCGGATCGGCGAGGTCGCTGGCGTCCCGTCGGCTAGGGTTTCGCGTCGGGCGTCGACGTTTCCGGCGATGCTGGCGCTTCTCCTCCGCGACGACGTGTACTGGGCGACGCAGGGGGATGTCCTCGATCTGCCAGGCCACTTCCACGACAAGCTTGACGGCCGGAACGAGGAGATGGCGGCGGTAGACGGCGGGTGACTGGCGGCAGGTGGGGACGACGGTGGAGAAGAAGGGGAAGGAGGGGGCGCTCTGGGGCGGATCTGGGCGAGGCCAGAGAGGCGGGAGGAGGAGGGGAAAGTGAGAGGGAGAGAGGGGAGGCAGGTGGGAGCGGGGTAGATGGAAAAAGGGGCTTCGGCCCTTTCCTCCTTTCTCCCGGCACGTGGGCGAGCAGGCTGGGGCTGGTCCTGGAGCTGGACGGCGCGGCAGGTGGGGCTGCAGGTGGACCAGGCGGCGTGGTGGCTTGTGGGGCTGGCTTGGCCGGAGAGAGAAGAGAGGGAGGGAGTAGGTCGGGCTAGGGTTAGACATGGCCTCGGGTTAGGTTTAGCTAGGGTTAGGGTTAGCTGGGTGGGCCAGGGAGAGAGGGAGGAGGTGGCTGAGGTGGTGGTTCAGGGGAGAGAGGGGCTTGGCATGTAGACCAAGCTAGAGAGAGAGAGAGAGAGGGTTTAGGAGAAATTTAGAGAGAGAGAGAGAACTAGTTAGGTTAGGTCTTATTAGGTTTTAGATTTTAATTTTGAGTATGAGGCCAACACAAGAAGATCCATGAGGGCTTTGAGCTTGCATGACCTCATGTGGAAGAGAGACAAGAAAGAAAGATAAAGGGAGAAAAGAATCAGATGGAGAGGTTCTCATGTGATCATACATGTAGATAAAGAAAAATAAAAGAAAAGAATGTGGGGAAGACCAACTCAAGTGGAACATTGCAATGCTTGAATTAACATGAGGTGGAGGTGAAAAAGGATTCCAAGAAAAAGAAAAAGAAATGAATTATGGAATAGGCCTCATATGGTTCATGCATGGAGAAATAATAATAAGGAAGATGATATGGATGAGAATATGAGGATGGTGTAATGGTAGGTAGATGGTTTTCCCAAGATAAGATCCACTCAAACCAAAGAAAACCAAAGGAAGTAAAAGGTGGTGGAGAAGCTTGCATGGCCCATGCAAAAATAATAATGCCATTATTTATTTTGTGACAACAATAATAATATGATGGCATTATTCTTATGCATTTCCAAAAATGGAGATAAAACCAAGCACAAGAATTTAGAAGATTGATCCACCCCAAACTACATGAGCTAGAATTAAAATATCAAAGAAAAGAAAGCCAAGCTCATTGTTAATGGGATGGTGGAATTATAGGGTGGTAGAAAGAAAAGTGGTGGAATGGAATAAAAGATATGCCCCCAACTCAACTTGGGCATTTAGACAATATATCAAAAGCCAATTATAATATCAAGAAGCAAATACAATTAATAATGCATGTGAGAGAAGAACCAAAAGAAAAAGGGTTTTATATGATGCTCAAATGCAAGGTGGCATGATGACATGAGCATGCTATAATTATGATGCAACAATAATATATATGAAGTAGCCAATATCTTACTAGGACAAGTAGCATTCCAATTGTTAGACAATTGGGGTGCTACAGCTTGGCTAGGGTTTAGGTTAGGGGGTGGCTCGGCCTAGAGTAGAAGGGGGATGGGGTTGGGGCCGAACCAGGCCACAAGGTTGGTGGTGGCCTTGGTTTGGGGAGAGGATGGGGTGGTGAAGTGAGTGTAGGTAGGGTTTTAGCTAGGTAATAGGGTTAGGTAATAGCTAATAGGAGATTTGTGGAAAGCAAAAGAAAACAAAGGTTCAAAAGTTTTGTTTCAAACAAGATATTTGGATTAGCTTCCAAATAAGCTAAACAAAGCAAAGAAGGAAACACAACTCCAAAGTAGAAGGAGGTGTGTAGAAAGATTGCACTAGAGGATTATTTGAAAAGATGCCAAAATATATGAATTTAATTCATACAAGCTTCTTCTCACATATACCAAAGAAGAACAAATAAAAGGGGATAGGAGTGGCTTTGCATGGGCCATGCATGTGGTATATATATGTCACCACTAGTAGTGAAAACACTAGAATTCCCAATGGTCATGTTTAACCATGCATGCATTCAAGATATTTGAATAAACCCATACAAAGGAGAAATTTGCTTGACCAATATGAATTAATTCGCATATGCACATGGATGAACTCATATGACCAATATAGTGTGTATTTTTCCACTAGATTATTTATGGCCAAAATACCTCCTCATACATGGGCATATATTGATAGGTCCATATGGAAGCTAGAGCAAGTGAAACTAACCACATGCATGCAAAGGTGGTCATGTGGCTCTCCATATGTCAATAATGTGAAAACAACATGATGCATATATGGGAGCATGTGGAATTGTAAGTGGATCCATCCCAATCCACATGAGCTAGAGATAAAACCAAATAAATTGCAAGGCTCACATATAGTGGGATGGTGGAATAATGGGGTGGTGACAAGAAAGGTGGTGGGGTTAATAAAAGATATGCCCCCAACTCAACTTGGGCATCAAGCATTTATCAAGAACCAAATACAATGTATCAAGAGGCAAATACAATTAATGGTGCATATGAGATAAGAACCAAATGAAAAGGGTTTTATATGATGCTCAAATGCAATGTGGCATGATGACATGAGCATGATATAATTATGATGCAACAATTATATGTAGGAAGTAGCATTTTATTATTAGACCATGTAGCATTACAGATGTTAGACAGATGGGATGCTACACCAGGTAGCGCACAAGATTTGCGTCCAAGTTGAGTGAAAAGTTTGTGTTGTTGAAAGCAGCTTTTGCAAGGACTAAGATGTCCTCCTCATTGAGTCTCGAACTCATTTCGTGCCTGCAACGTGTTAGCAATAACATAGAACAAATAGCGAATTGCAGGATGTTCAATATTCTTCCTCTTTCTTACTCTAGAAGTGAAACTCATTCTATTATAATATTGTTCCGGGGAAGGGTCTAAGCCAGTAAAGGATGCGCGTAAGTCATTATCATTATTGTTTGGAAAATTAAAACATGTGCACCATTCATCTAGTGATAAAGCATAATTGTTGTTCATAGTAGGTCTCACCCTAGATTGATAATGATAATAGATCGAAGATGAATTTGCAAAAAGTAATTGGAGGATCGGTGGAGAAACATACCGTAGATCACTTGTTTTGCAAGGAAATCGAATGAAATTGAGTAGAGATAAATATCTCTTGAGGGTTTGAGAGAGTTTGGAGATAGAAGAGAGAAAAATGATTGATGTTTTGGTATTGAGGTACCTTCCCGTGGCGATTTTGTGGTCGGACGCAACTATACGGCCAAACTATATGGTCAGAACAGTTTATTCCCGCTACATAGTTGGTCTACTATAAAAAAATAGGGTTTCCACCTGACAGCGCAACTATACGGCCATAACTATACGACAAGGATTTTTCATCCCCGCCTATAGTTGGTCGTCAAACTTTCTGTACCTAAAAAATAAATTTTATGAAGGCATCGATATCTATACGACTAGAATTATACGCCGGAATTTTTATTCCCGCCGTATAGTTGGTCTTTAAACCTCAGTACTTAGAAAAGAAAAAATTCGATGGCAAAGATATCTATACGATCGGAACTATATGACCGGAATTTTTATTTCCGCCGTATAGTTGATCGTTAAACCTTCAGTAGTCTTCAAAAAATTCCGTTTTTCAAGAATTATTTCTTATCCTGAAACTTAGCGAAACACCTTGTTTTTTACAGAAAAATGACAGTAAAAATTGTCGACCAACATCAGCTTGTATAAAGCAGGATTTTTAGTACTACCGAACTTCTTCTCCTCAACTAGAGCTTTCTAGCACTCTTTATTAAACATAAAACTTAAACTAAAACTAAAAAACTTTACTCAAACCTTTATTTTACATGGGTTGCCTCCCATGAAGCATTCTTTTATCGTCAATAGTTGACCTTGATGTTGCTCACTTAGGCCAGATGAGTGGCACACCTAGGGGGTGGGCGTTCGGTCTAGACCGAAATTTCGGTTTTTGTAAATCGGTCTATTTAAAATCGGTCCTCTAAAAACAAAGACCGAAATATACTCACATATTGTACTATCGATAATTTTGGGTAGTTTATAATTCGAGTTCGGGTTTAGTCATGACAGAATAGTAAATGACACGGGTTAAATTCAAATTTCACCGTATTTGATTGCAATACAAAGAAAATGCATGTGAATTTAGGGTAAATAAATCCAAGTCACTAATCTTTGGACAGAGTGACTATATATCATTTGCTAGCAGAAGCTTTGCTCCGTAGTTTTGTTTGCATTCAACAAAAATAAGGCCTATTTTTTCTAAGAAAAAACGACAATGCAATTGCGGCTTCAGCCCCACCACTTGTCGCTTCGGTGATCATCTAAATCTCTAATACTTCCTCCGATTCAAATTAATTAATTTGTATTTATCTAGATTCGGATGTATTTAGACATGTTTTAGTGTTAGATATGTCTGAATCTAAGCCAACTCCAAGTCAATTAATTTGGGTCGGAGGAAGTAAATATTTTCCACAGTTCTGAAAGGGAGAGGCACAACGCTTCTAGGATACGATCCAAACAGGATCATCATTCTCACACGATCTGAACTCATAGCTGGGGGGCACGCCTGCACGTCAAGCAACCCGGCCTAGTTTGCTCTAGCCCGTCATGGACCCATCAACTCCTTCCCCTTCCTTGCAATCCACATGTTTTTTCTGCTCCTCCGCCCATGAGGTCATGACAAAATTCTTCCCGATAAATCTAACTCCGTCAATCCAGCCTAGAGATTTCGCTTCGCAACAATCGTGCCCAGAGAACTCGCCCCTACCTTGAAGAATAGCTGGCCATGGGGATCTGTCGCCGGAGAGCTCGATCTGGTCGTCAGGGATCTGCTCGCTGGTGGGATCGATCTGATTATGTGGAGCTCGTTCTGGTCAATATGAAGTGGTCACCGGAGAGCTCGATCTGGCAGCCAGGGATCTGCTCGCCGGTGGGCTCGATCTGGCCGTCAGGGATCTGCTCGTCGGTGGGCTCGATCTGATTATGTGGAGCTCGTTCCGGTAGATGTGAAGCTCAGGCAAGTCATCAGGCTACTCGATCTGGCTCCTTAGGGAGATGTCGTGAGCCTCTCCCGATTCGGCAAAATTCTGATCGAAATCGTGTCGGTAAAATTCCACATTGAAGTTGCCATCGAGGAGATCGATAAATAGAGGGAGGCGCGTGTATGAGGTGAGAGACGTGCAGCGGTGGAGAAGGAGACTGAGGTGGCTACGGCACGGAAACCTCCTTTTTTTATACTTGTATCATACGGCAACATAGAAAAAGAAACGAACCGTTTATTTTTATTTTTACTTAAGTGTGGCATCGGTGGGAAATATTATATCTATTGGAAAGATAAAACGGTCTAAAAAAGTGTTGGACCACAATGTCCGTGCGTTGCATTGGGAATACCAATCCCATTTGATTGGAGTTTTTTTTTCTTGTTTCATGGCAGCTGCCTCTAGCTGGACCTTTTCTGTATATGATATTTACTTTGATGCAGTCTTATCAGATAGATATAGACTATATTCCATCCATGATCACATCCTAATTGAGAAAAAAATTCGTTTTTGATTTTGAGACGGATTGAGTAATATGTAGATTAATATATCACACGGTATACTTTTGTTAAATTAAAGTTGTCTTCGTACATGTACACACGCAACTTCCCCTAAGAAAACACACGCAACCACTCACTCACTACACGCACACGGACACACCCAAGACCACACAACACACCCATGCTCACTGTATCACCATTAACCCCTCCTTTCTTCCTCATCTCCCATCCCGATGGGGAGAGGTTCCCAGCCCAGGCTCCTCCATGGACTCGTCCTAGCCCTGCCACGTTTACTCTGCTCCCTTCTTCGCCTCCCAGCGCCGCCGGTCGCCCTCAACCTCGCCTTTGTCTCCTCTCAAGACGCCTCCTTGCTTTTGAGCTCTGCCTCGCTGGCGCACGATTTCTCGCCGCCGCTTCGTCTGCAAGGTCCGCCGCCGTGAGTGAGCACCTCTTCGCCCTGCACGCCGTCTGCGAGGTGGACGCCCGCGCTATCCACCTGACCTCTGCCAGTCGTCGACCTCACCCTGCTCCGCCTCTCTTTTCTGACCATGTGCTGGCCGCAGGTCCGACCCTCCGTCGCCCTCCTCCGCCTCCGCTTGATCCCCAACCGATAGAGCGCCCGAAGCCCGGCGTCTCCCCTTGTCCTCGCCTCTGCCTTGAACGTCGGCTGCCGCGCGTCCCATCGCTGACCTGCGTGGCCTCTCTCGACCTCCTGCAACCTCGCCTCGCGTGCTCTTCCCCGTCCACTTCGTCAAGTCGTCTCCCTTCAGGTGTTATGTTATTTGATTTTATTATGTATTGTAAACAAAAGCTCTGATATATAGTATTGATTAAAAAGGAAGCATCTTAGTTAATTTGTAGCATTTAGCTAAGTCTAGTATCTGTATTTTTCTATCTGACTATTTAACGTTACTGCACACTCACAATATTTTTAATACTGAAAATCATCCTTTTTCAGTGCTTGTTTGAAATTTACTTATCCTGTTTTTTATTACATGATGATCCTTCTGTATTTTAAAATAATATCAACCATTATAGATTCTGGCAGAACTTAGACAGTCTAGAACAACTGTTGCTTACTATTTTGGTACTAAGAGTATGGCTGTGATTTATGATGAGAACACATTGTATTACTACTTGCTTAATTACAGCAAGGTATGGTTAATATTTATTCTCTATGTCCTATTTAAGTTTTTTTATTTCCAGTTGGGTTTAGGTGTTGTTTTTTGGTGTGCACTTGTTATCAGATATGGTTATTCCTGTAGCTTACTGCACAATTCAGTCATTTACTTGATTTTTTTGACGTCACGACATTTCAGATTTTGCGTGTGTGACACTATCTTCGCGTGTCCTGGATTTTACTTCTGATATTTGCTGGCTGCCGGTTGCCGCACGCGTTTGGTGCTTGCTCTAGCCTGCTCGATGGTGTGTCGATGTTGGACATTGTGTGTTGTGCAGATCTGCCTCTGGCCCCTTTTGTTTGGTAAGTTTCACTCATTTTAGTCTTCCCAAATTGCTCTTTGAACATTATTTTTTTGCTTTTGTGGGTACTGAATTTAGGAAGTGAAAAATATTTTGGGATCTGAGACGTATTATTTTTAGAACAAATGAGATACAATATTATGTTCTGTGTCCTGGATTTATGTTTTGATTACTAAATTTTAATTTTTTCTCATAAAAAGTGTACTGAAACAATCAATAGATTTCCCGTGACCTGTCTCTTTGAGTGTAGGAAAAACTGAATATTGGTGGTGTATGTATGTTTGTTTTCAGTATTATCTTTGATTAAGTACTGTGGATTTAAAAGTCTTTAGGAATTATACTACTTCTGCCCCCAGCCCCTCATGATTGCTTGTTTGTTTGAATGTAGATCTTGCACTTTTTAATCTTCAGAAATTGTGCATTCATTTTATTGTTCTTTTGTAGGTACTGGATTTAATTTCTATCCTTCATAGTGTATTTACTTCACTTGATTTTACATCCTGTAGACACAGTTTCCTTGTGTGCAGAATAATCATTGTAACTGGCAACATGTTGGTTGTAATTTATAATTTTCCCAATCAAAAGGAGTACTAATATAATTTTTGATTAGTTCGAACAATATACATTATCATTTATGTGATAAAGAAATAGTTAATCTTACCTTAGTTCAAGTTAGTTATATTGTCTAGAAGCAAATAATAAAGAACGATAAAAGTAAACACGTAGGTGACACACGATTTTAACGTGGAAAAACCTCTCCAACAAAGAGAGGAAAAAACCACGGAGTAAACTTCACTATATCGGTATTGTTTACAGGATGGCGCTTAGTTTTGCAATTATGCGATAACCCCTAGCTAGTTGCTTACAAGAAGATCAATTATTTGGTTAGGACTTCTCTGTACACTATATTTTTAGTGTACATCTCGCTTGCGTCTATTTTCTTCTCCTTTTCCTTGTCTTCCTTCTCCTTATCATTTGTACCTGTCAGTACCTTTATGTTTGATGTTGATGTCGCTCTAGAGAGCGCGACATATAGTTGACCATGTGAGAAAACCGGTTCAGGTAGGTAGATGCCTACATTTGGTATTGTTTGACCTTGTGACTTGTTTATTGTCATTGCGAAGCTCAGCCTGATAGGAAATTGTTTCCTCTTGAAACGGAAGGGGAACATGTCATCGTCCGAGGGGCATAATGGTATTCTAGGCAAGAAAACTCGATTACCAGAATGCTGTCCTAGCACAATCTCTGCATCAATTGTATTTTTCTGAAATGCACGTACCACCAACCTTGTTCCGTTGCATAGTCCATTAGCTGGGTCTATGTTTCTCAGTAGTATAATGGGACAATTTATCTTGAGATTTAGCATATGCGGAGGCAGTCCATTTGGGGTCTGGTTGTTTAGGAAATCCTCTGGATAGTAGCCATGTGGGTCTTCTTCTACAGAATCGAAGCTGTGGTACACCATCTCCTTCCCTTGGAAACGATCAATCATTTTTAGGTTGATTCTATCTACGCAGTCGTTCTTTGTGGCTAAAATTGCTCTTGACTTATGTATTTTGGATCTTCTAGTGAAGCGCTTGTTGTTTTGTAGATATGGCTGATCAGTCTATCGAGGCCATTATCTTCCTCTTTTTTTGGCATGCATATACTTCTAGGTAGCAGTATTTCACCGTTATCGTTTGTCTCTTCGGTTCCGTTTCCAATGCGTAGTAGGTATTCCGGGAACTCCGGGTCATTTTTAGCCCTCATGTTTTCTACAAGCTTTAATTGCCTCATGCATCTCCATATCTCTGACCTGCTTAGTGACGCGTCTACTATTTGGGCCCTTGATCCCTTTCTGACAACGGGTAGCACTTGTCTAAAATCTCCTCCAAATACAACTGTTTTCCCACCGAATGGTAGGTTTGGTTTGTCCATTATGTCCCGCATGCTTGTGTCCAGCGCCTCAACTGCCTGCCTCTTTGTCATAGATGCTTCGTCCCAGATTATTAGAGATGCCGCTTGCAATAGCTTGGCTGTTCCGCTTTGTTTTGTGAATCCACAAATAGCTCCATCATCTATTTTAAGTGGAATCTTGAACCTTGAGTGTGCGGTTCTCCCTCCAGGCATTATGGAAGCGGCAACACCGGAAGTGGCTGTTGCCAGAGCAATTTTTCCCTATTCACGTATTGTTGCCAGGAGCGCCCTGTAAAGAAACGTTTTTCCCGTGCCTCCTGGTCCATCGACGAAGAATATGCCTCCTGTTTGGGTGTCTATTGTTTTTAATATTTCATCGTATGCCCTCCTCTGCTCTTTGTTAAGGTTCTTATGTAGAGATTTGTCCTGTGCGTTTACCTCGATTGACGATTCCTCGGTTATTTCCCTAGGTATGTCATCTGTTGTGTCATGCTGTTCGTCGATCTCTGGTAGCGGGAACGATTTGATATCTTTTCCCATTGATTGTAGCATGTCCCTGATATTTTTGAGTACCATCTGTTCAACCATGTGTTTGCATTTGCAATTTTTGCTGTAGTCTTCAGACATTGCCTCTAGGTGATTATTCCATAGGCCACGGACATCGCTAGGCTCGCAAAACACAAGGATTGTTGCGAATAGCCTTCTTAGCGATGATGGCATCCGGAACAACTCCGCTTCTGTCATGCAGTCATCTAGTGTGTTGTCTGCCTCGATGAGTCCCCTTTTTTCTGCAGCTTCACGGAAGTTCGGCATTAGTTGACCATCGATTGTCCGTAGGTCCTCGTAGCTTGTGGCATCTGGAACGTGGTTTAGGAGAACTCGGAGATAGTATCGTTCTCCTTCAGCCGGATGTGCTGCTACGATCCTGCCTACTTGAAATACAGATTTATGTTTTCTTTCTTGCCAAAACTTTCCAGTTTTTTGCCAGGTATAATGTTCTGGATAGTCCCTGTATAGCATGCGTTGTGATCTCTCATGCAAGTTGTTTTCCTCAAAATATGCTGTAAGCATTGACCTTTCTGTTCCATCATGGTTGATAACGTTGTTGATATTTTCTTTGCCATCATATGAGACCATGTGCATATTCTGGAGATGAAGCTGCAGTTGCAGGACTGGTGGATGTATTTTGCTTAGTTCAAAACCATATATTCTCCACAGTGCTTCTGGAGGTGTCACCCACCGTGCATCTCTGTACTGTCTAATTTCATCGATTTCGGCTTCATTCATTCTCTCAGTCACGCTTATAGATGCGCGATCATGTCCCTTATATATGTACTTGAATAGGTACTTAACGGCTTTAATGCTCGAGCATATCTCAACATTAATGTGGCAGTTGAACATCCTCAATAGATATGGGTTGTAAGGAACGACCCATCTGTTATCTAGCGTGCACTTCCGTACTGTTTCTTCCCGTCCGTCTCTGCGTCTCCTATACACCGGGTAGGAGTCCTTTCCTTGAATTGTATTTTCGTTGAATGGCCTAGGATAATTGTTTTTGCAGGTCTGGCGATTCTTTGTGCATGGGCAGTTTCTATTTAGTGCACCACAAGGACCATGCATCATATGCTTGATTACCATTTTATATAGCTCTGGGTACTTGTTTTTGTTAGGGAGCTCTGCGGAGATGATTTTGTCGTATTGCTCTGGACACGTGTACTTGTATTCTCCGGTCATGATCAACAGGAAGTGAGCATGTGGCAGTCCCCGTTTCTGGAACTCTACAACATAGGTATATGCCGTCACCTTTCCAAGAATGCCCTTCTTTAATATTTCATCCTTCATTTCCTCTAGCTTCGCCCTGAAAACACGGACGACGATATCTGGGCGATCTTGTGATGTTTGTCCACGCTCTAGTTCACGTGCTATCTCTTCCCAGTTTGGGTTACAGGTCATCGTGAGGAATATGTCAGGCTTTCCATATTTTCTTACTAAAATCATTGCATCTAGATACCTACGTAGTTTATCTCTTGGACCTCCAATAAATGATGATGCTAGAATTCTTCTTTTTCCTACCGCATTTCCGTCTTGTTGTCCTGCTTGAATGCTATCCAGAAGGCCTTGATATAGATCTGCCCTTAATTCTTTCTGATGATGAAACATGTAGTCTAGTCTGCAGCTTTCAATCTTGATGTATGTATCTACCACAAACTGTTGGAGTAGCCTCCCCCCGTAAAATATCGGGTTGAATATGTTTGGCCGCGTATGTAGTTTATAGCAATAGTATTCTTTCATGGTTACCCACATTTTGCTGGTTGCATCTGTTCCAAGCATTGCAACCAAAATAGTTAGTTGCATGGTTAGTAATGTAGCATTTGTCAATACATTTTGAAACGCTAAAATTTAAATATTTACCTGGGTCGACATCATCATTATTTGCTTCTGCATCTGCCCTTCTCTCATCTGCCTCTTTCAGTATTTTTTTATTTTCCTATGCCAACCCAGTTCACCTCTTGGAAAGAATAGAGGATACGATAGCGGATCATAGCACCCATAATATGGTTTAATGCTCTGTATTTCGATGCTGTTTCCATGTAGTATGACATTCTTTTCAAATGACTTTTTTATTTCATTTCCTTCAACCCAGACTGCTGCTACTTCCGTAGTGCTTGGTAAGTTGTATGTTCTCTGATCCAATCTTTGGTCAAGGTTCAAGATAAGCATGTAGTCATCAAGGTTTTCTGCTTGTCCCAAACTCCTAAATTGTTTAGAATATGGGTTGTCGCGTAGAATGTTGGTTATTATCCCGACTATGTGTTTGTCCTGGTCGTATGTTTCCTTGCGGCAACGGCGGTACCGATGTTCTAAGGTTGGATCATCGTCATAGAAGTATAGCTCCAGATGCTTTGGTTCTGATCTACTATTGGCAAATGAGTGCAAATTGTGATAGATCTGACCATGAGCCCGAAAGGTGTAAATACCAGCCATTCGCATGTCAGTTGTGTCTCTGTCAAGGTGGCAGTATAGAGTAGTAAATGAGAAATGACTGTTGAAAAATCTTATATTTTTCTGGAAATATGTTGCATCAGATTCGTTGCTTGTCCAAAGTCTCATGAGTTCAGGTGGTGTCTCTGGATTTGCAAGTTTAACCTTCCCTTTCTTGCAGCATAACCCCGCTGATTCATATTGGAATTTTTTTGCACCGCAGAATTTGCAATTTGGTATAGTCTTGAGCATGTGTGTGCTTTTTGGCATTTTCTTGTAGACATCATCATACGGATCAGGCTTGTTGTAATCCTTGTCTTCTTTGATTTCGATTTCTACTTCTGTTTCTCGTTCTGTTGTGATTTGTGTGATCAAAAGTTTAGTAAATTAGTAATAACGAGGAAAATATATTTTTTAAAAATTGGGCTAACCTGGAGCATAAAACATGTCTTCATCCTCGCTTGTGTCATGTTCGAATATGACATAATCATCACCTGCGTACCATATTTTGTTGTATATTTTTTCTTTTCCATAATAATATATATGAAATTCACAAGCTTACCTTCATCATCATGAGTGCATAATGATTCTGATGGTGCATCTATCTCTATGTTTGTTGGACACGCTGAAGATTTGATGACTTCTGGCTGTTTTATAGGTCGTATGTCTCCGTCTCCGTTTTTTATCATGGACATTAGGAGATCGACATCTTTTCTATGTTTATCATCATTGATGAATTGTTTTGCTGCTGAATCCTCATCTTTTTTGCTTGGACACTCATTGGTGAATGGATTTGCAGCTGAATCCTCATCTTTTTTGGGTGGACACAATGGAACGCGAATTCCTGTAAATGAAAGTATGTTAGTTGTACAAACTTTATATTATCTTTAGAATGTCTCGGTTTATTATGTAAAAGTACTACCTCTAATCATGATTTCTGGATGCTTTATAGGTTCTATGTCATCGATGCCGGTGTTCATCACAGATGTGTCTTCTTGTGATGCTAACGAAGGTTTCCTCTGTTTTACCGAGAACTCTTCGTTACGTCGATGTAGCCATGTTAGTCTTTCTCCTGGTGTCACGGGCTTTCTTTGTTTTTCATCCTTTTCTGTTGCGATATATGCAGGGTTCACCATCGCATTTGAATCTTTGCTTGGTGTGTTGCGCCTCAGGTCACGGCAAGCAACAACTTGTTGTATTCTAGCCTTCTTTTTCTCTGGCTTTAAATTGGCATATTTCTGTCTTTCTTGAGCGCATTTTTTCCCCTCTGTTGTTGTTCTGTATCTGCAGATTTCTTTATTTTATTTTCTTGATATGCTTGACGTCGTTTTTTCAGCTTCTCCTGCTTTTCTTCATCTGTCATCCGTGCATAGCGCTCTCTGTCTCTTTTCCTTTTTGTTCCTTGATATCCATGATTCAATATTTGTACCCTGACCAAGCATGTTATGTAACAAATTTCTGTTAAATAAGTTGTAGGAGATGTTGAGAATACCTGATGTCTTGTATCAGCGCTTATACCGGTGGGTTGCTGTCGAGGTTGTGGCAGCAGTCAGCTTTCACTCTGATTTGATCAAGCCAGAAGAGTCAAGATTAATAGTTATGCTCGTAGATTCAAGATTGCTATAATAAACAACATAGATTCATATAGAGTTTCAATTTTTTTTCCATGTAAATACCTGTTGTCTCCTTTGCGAGTCTACGGTCGAGGCTGCGGCAGCAGCCAGCTTGAACTCTGACTTGAACTCGCCGTAAGCCAAGATCAATGCCGGCAGCTTGCACAGACCTGGAAAGTTATGTGGTGTATTCACTTATTCCTTGGCGAGGAGGTCATGTATTATGTTTATATATGAGAAGAAGGCTGTTTTGAGGAAACTATACACGAAGCTGAGTCAGATTAGGACTCCTAGTTAAGTATGGATTATTTCTTTCCCTATCTAACTATATTTTTAGGACTCTTGAAGTCGGTATTTGAGGAAACTACACGAAGCTAAGTCAGATTAGGACTCCTAGTTAAGTACAGATTATCTCTTTGATGATCTTGTGTAACTAAATTTGGTACTTTTCAGATGCAGTCTAGCGCCTGCCATATTTTTTATTTCTTTTCCCAATGAACTCCTTTCGCTCAGGACAAGCAGTCTCACATATTCCCGTTTATTCCTTTGCTGATCATCTGAAATTTTGAATCGTATAACAGACAGAATATTCAGATTAAACCAACGTTTTAGGGTCTTGTAAAAGAGAACAACTTAATTTTTTAGCCTTTGTATCCGTTTTAAGTTTTGGCCGTGTTGACCCTGATTTGCTGGCCGATTACTTTCACGCAATGGCTGAAAGCGTTTGTTTCTATTATCAAAAAAATCTAAGTATTTTATGTCTTATATGAAGTACTCAATAGTTTGAGCTGTCGCATACACTTGGTAATTGATATAATATAATATTCCACATGGTGTCAAGGTAGCACAAAAATAGTACATTATAGACTAACATGCTCGCAGGTACTAATAACATATTTTTCTGATATGAAGCATAGGTTTGTCGGTGCCGTGACACAGAGGAAACCAATTATTACATGGCCTATACAAAGTTCTCAATACTTTGAGTTGAGTTGGCTCGTATAGATACATCAATGATAGGACAGTTGTAGCTGATTCCTGTAGAAATTTCTGTTAAGTTCGTCAGTCGTACCGGCAGCATCTTGATTTGTAGGTTAGCTGGTACCACCTCTAAACCAGCACACCATAGGGTGCATTTGTATGTGCTGATTGTTCTACCAATATTCTTTTTAGAATCATCTTTGTTTGTTTCGTGAGATTTCACTGATCCAAAGGGGCCTAATATATACTCAATCACTGGTGCTGAACATAAGTTGCAAGGCAAACCACTTATCTGAATCTGGGCCGCTTCGGTAACGACACAACCCACCGAACCATATTCTGGTGTCCACTGAATGAGCTTCAAATCTCCCTTAAGGATCCACTCTTCCATTGAAACAGATAGAATTTTATGTAGTGTCATAAAAGGATATTCTTGGTCAATGTACAACAAGAACTCATTGTCATCTAATAATTTGACCTGAACCCGAATATGCAAGTTTAATTCCAGAAATTCACAAACATGTTGTAGATCTGCCATGTATGAATCAGGTTGAGGCCGTAGAACCACAACTGAGGAGTACTTTGTGATTGCATTACTATCAAGCAACGCCGGCGAAATATAGCACTCTGCCGGATGAACCACCTGTGATGTAGATAAAGAAGGCGCAGTTGCATACCTATATCTCCTTGTTATTCCATGTAGGTACTCTGTCTTCTCCACAATAACTGTATATCTGTTCAAAAACAAAGATGATGTTGTCCTCGATGAATCAGACCCTTCAGGTATTGTATTGTCAGGAACCTTGATCACAATAGCATCTGGTATCCTTATTAGTTTCTGAGAGCGAGCAATGCATGTATATCCAGATGGATCATCCATACATCTTGTTTCTTGATCAATATATTCGAAAGCACAGTAGGGTGATAGTATTTGTTCAGTAATAGCTGCTGTCCACATATGCAGAGGCAGATTTTTTAATGTGATGACCACTCGCTGATCACTGGTAATGCTTCTTAGGTGTATTTGTGTGTCTTCTGAAAAGAACCGATAGGCACATCCCTTGATCCGTAGATTTGTCTTTGATAGTCTCATCGCACGCATTGAATCTCGGTGGTTAGGAAAGGACAGGACAATTTTATCATCAGTACATGAGTGAATGGTTAGACCCCTGCGTATGTCTAGTCTTCCTGCTATAGAGTGTATAACTGTACTTGCCGATACTCTCTTGAACTGAGAAATTGGCTCTGTCACGTACACACAGTGAAGATTCGCGCATAGACGAGTATGTTGCTGACAATTACTCATAAAAATTTCCTTTAGCCGTGGACGGCGCCTCGGAGAGTCAGCCATTTGTGGGCTGTTCATAGATAAAAGTTATTTTCATAAGTATAAAATAAACTTCAGATTTTTGTAATATGGCATCAATTTAAAATGGAACAATACGAATGCAGTAAATCCTAGGCTTGCCAAAAAGAAATACTGCAGACATAAAATTATCAGATGATTAAATCAGGAAAATATACATTGAATAGCTCTGAAGAAAAATAAGCATAATATATGAAGTCCTTGTAACATGTAAGCTAAACAGTCAATTGCGATCTAAAAAGAACATGTAGAGAATTCTTGCCTGCACGAAAGAACATATGATGCGTCTACACCTCCTCCTCCCTTGTGTCAACAATCGTGAGATTAGATTGAGCCTTGGCATGATTTGTAGAGTGCTTTCTAACTTGAAAGGTACATAGCATGTGAACATGTTTTTTTATAGAACACAAACTATAGCAATCTGTGTTTGATGAGGACTCCCCTATCTGAGTAGGATTAGGACTGTATATTCAACTTGTTTTCGAATAACCTGTGTACGTTTTGGAATGTCTGTCTAATTCTTATTGAATAGACCGGATCGTGCACGGCACTATGTGCTGGTTGGAAAATTTTCCTTATAGAGCTCGACATACAGGTTGCATCATGCTCGTGTCGGATACAGGCTGGTACCTTGAGATCCGTGAGCAAGAGATCAACAAGGAATTCCTAGTGCACATCTTTTCTTTGGGCTACAATGACTCCAGGGACATGAAGTACATAGCCGACATGACGTCCTTGACCTACTCCTACATCGACTTGGACACCAACATCAAATATGCCCTCGTGTTATTCATTACAGGTCTTACTTCAGTAGTAGCTACGTGCATCAAAATCAGGCTCCAGTTTCATGAGAAAGTCACCATATCTTCTATAAACTCTGGTGGATGCCGGAACCTTGTCAGCTCAGACAATCGGTCTGGCACAATTGACCTCTACAACATGTATGCTGGCGAGAAGAAAATTTTCACAGTCGTCCTGAGAGTACCACAGGGCAAGGAGAAGCAAAATCTCATGACTGTCAGCGGCAGGTACCAGAGCCTAAATGGGATCAAGGAGCTGGCTGGCACGGATGTTATGGTACTACGACCAAGCCAGGATCACCATTTACCCAATGAACAACCAAAGGTGGCAGCAGAGAATTTGCGGACCCAATACATGGAGGACATTTTGTTTATACAGAATCAAAATGTGAGCAACTACTCGTTTCGGAGAGAGCAAGTTTTGAGCAACCACAGGCGAGAAACGATGTGGGACAGGGCGAAGGATTCCCATACTGATGTAGTCCTTGATGAATCCTTGTCGGATCTCGAAAAGGACAACCCTGACATGCATAAGGGCGACAAACCATACATGATCCCTTTGCTGAAGAAGCTAACTCTTTCTCAGTGCCCAATGCTTGCAAGCCTGCCCAAGTTACTCCCTTTGCTTCAAGATCTATTGGTGGAGGGGCATATAAAGTTTCACATAACTAGAGCAGAAGACCATTGTCTCCCAATACATCAGAACCATCAAAACAAAAACAGATCATTATGACTCGCAAGAAAACAACAACCAAAACAGATCATTATGACTCGCAAGAAAACAGCAAATCTGGGATCATATGGTGACACCTAATTTTTTTTGAATCTTCTACATCCTGAATCTTTTTACATCACATGCAACATTACATTATCCAAACAGTTCCTTCACATATACACTTGTACACAGAACAAAGAAATAGTCGACAGTCAAGCACCAACTGAAACAATCAGACTTCAAAATAGGATAAAAACACTGACTTGTTTGTACTGATACTCCATCAGCACCACAGTAAAAATTTAATCAGTTATTTACCACAGAAGAAATACTCACTTGTCATAGTAAAATCAAAATATAAACTAAACAGTAATCATAAATAACTCACATATGCTATCAAAGTATATAGAAATGTATTTGCATCACTTGGAATTAATAAAAGGAGAACACAATGCCAGAATAATCTACTAAGTAGTAGGTTTTGGATACAAAGAACATTATTATTGGCTAAACCTATATATTTCCTAAAAGCTTGAGAAGGTGGAGGCATTCTAGAGCAGCAATTGGAGATGGAGTTTGAGATGCAGCTTCTTTATTGCTCTTGATGTCCTTTTGACTTTCAGGTCTTCACATTCATATATTGTTTTGTATTCTCTTGATACAGCTGATTAAATCCAGGACACCGGTAGGCATTTTTTTTCGCATGTATTCTCCTTGAATGTTAGTAGCTGTCCTAACATTTGTTTCCTGAGCTCATACCCATCCTACATATTGTATATAATTCAATAAGGTCAGTATCTTTTGTGCAAAAAATATAATGATTTACATGATTATGATATTGACCTTTATAAATGGCAAATTGAGTTTTCCGTCATTCCATGTGGACATGAAGAGGATAACAAAAAAACCAGACAGTTCCCTGTGTAATATATAGGATTAGTAATCAATGCCAAAATTAAATATCATACATATTCAAAACATAAAATACTAAGTAGTCTTATCTCTTAAAAATTATTACCTTGTGTACAATGAAATATCATGTACTATTTTTTGTTGCCATAGAAAAATATTTTCATTCCATGTAGCTCCGGGACATGCCTTTGAGATAGCTTTTGGCAAGTGTTCAGCGATCCATATTATTCTGTTTACATATTTGGCTTGTGGGTTGAGTTTGTAAATTTCTTCGATAGG
Source organism: Avena eriantha (assembly GCA_910589775.1). Taxonomy (NCBI): domain Eukaryota; kingdom Viridiplantae; phylum Streptophyta; class Magnoliopsida; order Poales; family Poaceae; genus Avena; species Avena eriantha. Next base: position 331,524,732 of record OU342742.1, on the reverse strand, counting down.
AGTAGGGTCCAAAATGTAGACACTTCTGCTATCTTTGTCCAGTATGACTAAAATATAAGCACCGCTTTTGGATCTTATTGGAATATGAATCTGAAATAGGCTTGATATTAGATGTATAAAATAATAATAATTAGGAGGACATGTAGGAAAGTTGTCTTACGGATTTGCATGATGTAATGCTATATCTGATACCAGGCCAGCTACGAACCGAATTTGCTAGTTGTTCCATATCTAGCTTCTTTCGGTAGCTTTGATGCCGTCCAAAATCAGTAATCATCTAGGAATTATATAATATAAGTATTTAGAAAGGTGCTACATAAAATTTGTTAGATATAAATATATCGTGGATGTAAGAACTTACCCAAAATTGCATGTCAAGATAGTGGTTTGATATTAACCCTCCTTTTCTTTTCATGTTTTGGATGTTGTCAAACATAATCTTCCGTACGACCAAATTGAAACAATGAAAGTCCATCCCGGACTGTTCATTAAGAATTTCTTGCAACTTCTGGAGAGTCAAGCTAATAGGGTATGGATCAGAGCTTTGTACCCAGACTTTCCTGCGAAAATTAGCCATAAAGAAAATAAGAAGGTAATCTACATTGTCAATTTTAGTCAATACAAAAATAAAATTGCAAGGAAAAGACAGCTTACTCTAAGATTTCTGCAGAATTGATTGATCTGATGTGGTTACAGAGTCCACCTATTAACTCATGTAGGCTCAAGTTAGAAAGAACAGACATCAGCGACTTGTATTTGTTTTCCGCAGATAACAAGTTCAGTTCTTTCGATTGATTCTCATCAAATGGACTATCTGATATAAAAATATCATTTGGATCTTCTTCACTATAATCACTTTCTTCAACCATCGTAGTTCTTTGAGCCGTATTGTTTTTCCAACAGAATAGTATGGCAGCTAACTTAAATCTAAAACGAGTAACCATTTCCTGCACATAACGAACAAATATTTGCATAGATAACAAATAAAATGACATCAACTATAAATGGATATGAAACAGAAGAGTTATTTACCTGTGTAATCGTATGGGACAGTGTATGTCCTGTCCAATATTCCATAAATTTTAGCATAAACAGTCCACAAGATGAACTGCATAATTAAAATAAATCTAAGCATTCCATGCGAATCACAATAGTTCTTGTATGGTTATTATCATAAAACACATATGTTGTTTATACCTGTCTTTTTGGATTGGATTTTGTAGTTGTTCAGTGATCGTCCAATTAGTAAAGTCAATGTCCTTCCATTTAGGGTCAATCAAATTTTCTTCACTTCTAAGAATGTTTAAATGATTCTGTAGTCCTTGAACCTGTACAATTTTTTTTGATCAATAAATGATACGTGTAAGAGCGATGGATCAATCTACAACATTTTACAGAAAGCAATAAAATCATGTAGTAACTAACCGTATAGATGAGGTCAGCTCGATTGTGCTCCCAACACAACGAGTCCAGTACTTGTATGTTACACTTTTGCATATTGAGGGAAGCTAAATACCAATGGGAATCATTGATATTTATCGGAAGATGAACCTATAATTAAAACAATGATTTATTGTTGACATGTAAAATTACAAATTTAAAATCAACTAAACCTAAAGATCGACGATTGTGGATATAGTTGTTACCATGTCATGGTTCAGATAGTTTTTGACAACCTTTGTCATACCGGTAGGTCCATCGATTCCACTTTGACCATCTTGTTTTAAGAGACGGGTAACAAATGGATTTGCATAATAGACTTTTGCATCGTTCTGGTTTTGCACATGTGCTTGCTCCTTTAGACAACATATATATGCACTAATAACCTATAAAGATTAGAAAACACATTAATGTTGTGTATTAATAATAAAAAACTATTTCATTGTTAGTAAGTGCTCTTACTTCATTGTCTAGCCAACTTGTTTCATCTAGAAGACACTTCAAATAACACTTTTTAATATGTATGTCATCTATCTTCACCAGGATATCATCTTCCTTAGCGTATTGTATAAAACAATGAGATAATCGATCTTCTTTGGTCAATGTATAATCTGCAAAAAACATACCAATAAATAAAGCAAGTAAATGTTGAATAAATAAGATATAAGAATAATGCTTCTAATAACATTTGCAAAATTAGTAAGTGAATAATTTACCTTGTGGGAGATAGTCATATTTCAGACTATTTTCTATTTTCTTATCATCAGCTTCTTTAACTGATTCATAAATCTTGGTTGACGAAGGAGATGATGGCAATGGTCCATCATCTATCTTATTATCTAATTCTGAAATAACTGATTCGGGACATTCAGAAGACAAAGATGACAAGATTGTTTGTGATGAAAATTGATCATCGAGAACACCTGATTCAAGACATTTTGGTTTTTTTAAAGGCGGGTTAGCAAAATCCTCAATAGTGGTTGTGTCACAGTTTTGATCCATCATCTGCAATAACAAACAAACAAAAAAGTTATACATTATTGCAAGATATAGATTTCAAAAATAAAAAATTAAATTAACTGATGATACATGAGGACAGAACATAGCAGTGAGCTGAATAATATCTTGTTTTTAGTAGAAATTACACTTGGCAAACGGCTAAAAATTAATCCCAGATCTTTTAAAAATATATGTGCAGCCTTATAAAACTGAAGCTCCAATAGTTAGTATATATAGATCCCAGATCTATTACAATATAGAACTGAACCTGTATCTTGTAAAAAGAAACTACACTTGGAAAACGGCTAAAAAATAAATCCCAGATCTGTTACAATATATTTGGAGCCTCATAACACAGAATCACGAAAAGCTATGAAAAAAAACCTCCTTGTCCACAGAAAAGGAAGGATTGGCTATCTGGTGACCTGTAATGTCATGTCCTCCTTCTTGTACTCCCTCTATTTTCTACAAGAAATAAATACTTCAAGTTTCACTGTCTGATTGATGCCCGTCTCATAGATCTATAACAGGCTATCATCACTATGAAGGCTAATAGAAGCTATGGAAAAATTACCTCCTCGTCTATAGAAAAAGATGAATTGACTTCACAGAGGCCTGGCATCTTCTGTCCTCCTCCTTGTACTCCCTCTATTTCCTAAAAATATGTTTCGGTTCATATTAGTACAAACACCAATCTTGTTCATGAAGGATCGCAGAAGATAAAATAGGTTTTGGTTCATATTAGTACAAACACCAATCTTGTTCATGAAGGATCGCAAAAGGTATGGAAAATTTACCTCATCCATAGAAAAATATTGATTGTCTTCCCCGTAGTCTGCCATCTTCTTTACTGGTCCTTGAACTCCCTCTATTCCCTGCAAATATGTTTTTGTTCATATTAGTTATAACAAAGAAATAACATATAGCAGTTTCAGTTTCTAATCTATAGATAAATATAATAAGCCTGCTACAAAAAGCTCCTAACAAAGCAATAATAAGCAGTTCCAGTTTCAGAAAGAGATCTATTTTAACAGAGATTTAATATGCGAGCAAAATACTCATAACAAAGCAATAAAAAATAAGCCTGCTAGAAAACACTCCTAACAAAGCAATAATAAGTGGTTCCAGTTTCAGTAAGAGATCTATTTTTAACAGATCTAATATGCTAGCATAAAAAAGCACTTCCAATTTCAATAAGAGATCTATGCAAGAATCATAACAGAGATATCGATAGATGACACATATGATAACGCAAGCAGTGCGAAGTTTGGGTTAGCAGAAGGATGAAACGATGGCATTGTCGACCTTGAGAAGAATCGATCTGGGATTTCGATCAAGGGAATTCGAGCGGAATTGGTGTAGGATTTCGAGTAGAATCGGTGTGGGATTTCGATCAAGGGTTTGGAGTTCTTTTTATAGGCGTTTTAGAGCAGAGTTTGTATAGGAACAAAGTTTGTATAGAACTGGCAGCAGAGGTTTCCTACCGTACGCACCAAATCAATCGACAGGCCACACCCAACTCGGTGTCGTGTTTGAGATGGACACATATTACGCAAGCTTGTTCTGAATTTTCCTCTTCAGAGAGATTCAGGAGAGCATACCGGGTGTTCAGAGAAGCGTCGACTCCGCACTCGCCTCCCGCCTCGAAGGGCAGCGTGCCGTCCTCGCCGGCACCGTCCGCCGTGGAGCTCCGGCGGTCTCGCGGGCCGCATCGACTCCGCAGTTGCCTCCCGCCTCGAAGGGCAGCGTGCTGTCCACGCCGGCACCGTCCGCCGCGGAGCTCCGGCGGCTGCAGCTGCTCCCCGCGGCCGACGTGCGCCTCTCCATTCTGTGGCCGCGCCCGGCACCGTCCGCCGCGTGGGTGGGTTCTCGCAGGCCACGGCGGTGACCGCCTCTCCATCCTGTAGCCGCGCGCCCCGCGGTGCTCCGGCGCTGCTGCTGCTCCCCACGTCGCCTCCCGCCTCGAAGGGCAGCGTGCCGTCCTCGCCGGCACCGTCCGCCGCGGAGCTCCGGCGGCTGCAGCTGCTCCCCGCGGCCGACGCGCGCCTCTCCATTCTGTGGCCGCGCCCGGCACCGTCCGCCGCGTGGGTGGGTTCTCGCAGGCCGCGGCGGTGACCGCCTCTCCATCCTGTGGCCGCGCGCCCCGCGGAGCTCCGGCGGCTGCTGCTGCTCCCCACGTCCGACGCGCGCCTCTCCATCATGTGGCCTCGCGCCACACCGTCCGCCGCCGCTCGCGAGGCCGAGGCAATGGGGACGCTGGACAGAGGGCGAGGCGAGCGGGTACCGTCCGCCGTGGGGATGAGCGAGCTGTCCGCTGCGTGGGCGGGTTCTCGCAGGCCGCGGCGGTGACAGAGCTTGCGAGCAGCAAGGAAGAGCTAGCGAGGTTGGACAGAGGGCGAGGCGAGCGGCACCGTCCGCCGCGTGGATGAGCGAGCGACGCGAGGCGTCGGCGGCTGCAGAGGAAGGCGGTGCTGCCGGGTGCGATTTGGTGGTGGGGGGGGGGGGGGGGGGGGGGGGGGGGCGGGTTCTCGCAGGGCGAGGAGAAGCTCGCGATAAACTAACACGTCGAGGAGAAGATAAGCGAACACGTCGCAGCGTCGCTACAGCTGATAGAAATGGAACGATTAGTAATTCGTTCATTGAAAAAAAACAAAGCGGCGTAAGTTTTAAAAAAAATCGATGCGTGAACAGCTTATAGGTGGCAAAGCTGTAATATATATCTGAACTGAAGGGGTAAAAGGGTCCAGAAAAGTGTTGGACCGAAAGAAACAATCCGTCCTTTATTATTAGGTATAGATTAGGTATAGATATAGATTCGGTGATCACCACCTCAACGTTATCTTCCATCCTCTTTTACTTGTGGTCACCTCATAATCAAGATCATCAAATTTTATCAAAAGCAAAATAATAATACGAATATAAATGATCATTTCTTCCTCCCACTTAATCTAAATCCTTCTTGGTCTTATCAAAGCACCATTTGACCTCTCCAATACCACCCTCCCTCTCTACTGGTCGGAATACACTGTAGCTCATCATATACTTCTTGTATCTTAGTACTTGGAAGTAGGGAGGGGAGATATACATGTATAGCTTGCTAAATATTGTGCCATCATTGCAGCAGCCACCTCCCTCTCCAGCCAATGGATGGGCATGTACCAACACCCTCATTCTCCCTTCTACCCCACTTGGAAGTGCCCCCAACTAGCCCTAGTCCTCTCCCTCTCCCATTTCTCTCTTACCACCATATGGGTGAAGGAGCTGCACCTTTGTAGCATCTGACACCACCAACCTCCACTTCAACCTCTCCTGCCCACACACCATCCCTCACCACCCACTCGACCAACAAGAGCCCCTCTCCTCTCCTCCATTTCCATAGTGGACCTTGTCCACCCTACACCACCACCCTCGGGTTTTAAGCCCCGAGGTCACCTCAGTACTCCCACCTAGCCCTACTCCACTCCCTCATATCTACCTAATCCTCCAGAGCTTGGAACCGCTTCCCCTTGCTTTGAGTTGGCCAGGAAGAAGATAAGGACCTTTGTCTCAATCATCATCAAGATCTGGAGGTTGACTCTAGGTTATAGGGGTGTCGGAGCAGCCGCCACCGTTTCATGCCCGGGGAGACCTCCGCCAATGGAGCTAAAGAACCCGAGCCCCTGCAGTGGCTCTAGAGCCACCCAGGTTCCCACAGGACCTCCTATTCTGCCCAACCACCTCACCGCTGACCAGTAGCCGCCTAGGAAGCTCTCTCACGAGCACCCGAGTGAGTCGTGCTAGCACAGAATCTCGAGTCACCATCTGGGCATAAAATTTCATAAAGTTCCAATGTATACTTTTACTAAAGAAAGTAAAAGTATACTCTACAAGTTCGTGGAAATATATTTTTATTAAAGAAAGTAGGATTCAACAATATATACTCTGCAAGTTTGTGGAAATATATTATTGATTCACTTGTCATGTATATGAACAAGACATACCTACGAATTACGAAGAAGCGTGATGGACCTAAGTGCGAGAAATAACCAGGAGTCATAAAATCCTATATTAAGTTACATTTAAGATTGCAAAGTAATATGTTACTTGATCTTATTAATTAAAGAAGTTTACTTGATATTTCTGAATAACTTCAAAGTCATAAGATGGAAATGAAACTTAATAGAGACGTAAAAGCTCGATTTGTCACAAAGTATGGACAAATTCAAGGAGTTGATTACAAATGTAGTGATGCTTGAGTCTATTAGATTTACACTAGCAATATATGGATATTAAAGTCTCGTAGCTGGAATTCTTAATTTCATGATGATCAAAGAATTTTGGAATGTCCAAGATTATCGAGAGGACCTACATTTGAGTGAGAGCTAATTAGCTTGGCCAAATCTTAATATGTAAGAGACATATTTTGACTGGGAGCTAAGTAGCTTGGCTGAATCATAATATGTATCAGACATATTTTGAGTGGGAGTTAAGTGAAATCCCTGGATCTCAAATCTGGACGCCATATTTGTGAAATCATTCTGGGATATGTGGACGACATATGTGAATGATGTGATTGGTGTTAATAACATTTAAGTAGATAAATAAGGATGAAGTTGAAGTTATTAAACAATGAGATCTATCGAGATAGATTGGTGAGTTTAATAAACATTGAATGTTGAATGCTTCTTGGACTTGATTCTAAAGATGTTCAGAATGTCCTAGACAAGATTCTGAAGTAGTTCAGAATGGAACAAGGTAAGAAAGAAATTATTACTATATGAAGCATTGTCTTAGTATTACAACGATGGTTAAAAAGGAAGAAAGAGATGTGTTGCATCTCCTATGCCTCGGTCATAGGTTCTTCCATACAACCATATTGTATACTCGACATAATGTGACCCGAAATTCTGGTTGGAAGGACAAGCTCTTAACTATAAGAACGTGTCTTGATGCCTCGGTCATAGGTTCTTCCATACAATTATATTATATACTCGACGTAATGTGACCCGAAATTCTGGTTGGAAGGACAAGCTCTTAACTGTAAGAACGTGTCTTGAAGTGATTCTTGAGTAAATCACTGAACCAGAATTAAGTTTGTACTTAAATAACAAGAAGCAAAGTAGGTGGCATAGTTGCATTTCATGCACTAGGATCTACATAGATATAGAAGTATAAAGGCTTCATCTGATGTGATGTATATTGTTATGGCGGGGCTAGTTCGCTTTTAACGTAGAATGATGTGTCCTAGGGCACAGTGCCCATGAAAAAGCCCTCGAGGTTGATCTAAAGTCATTGTAGGCTCCTAGAAACCGGCCTCGTTCTGCTGCCATAACTGCCGTATATACACAAAGGATTGCAAAGTGTGTTTCGAAGTTTAGATGACAACAGTAAAAACGACAGTCATTAAAAACACTAGAAACAAAGTCTCACTTTGTCACCAAACGAATACTTCAACCCATTATAAGATAATAGTATGAATGTCAAAGTTAGGAAGACATTAACGATTTGTAAAGACATAATGATCTGGTAAAATAGAACATGGACATGACATTTTCCATAAGCATGCATGATCAATAAACACATATGTGATATGGTTTCTGATGAGTAAAATGCAAGCTAGATTATTTTTACTCTAGTGCAAGTGGGATACTGAAGGAGATATACCCTACAGGCAAATATTAAATAGGTTTTTATTGTCATATCTCAATTAGTTCGTAATAGTTTCATACGGTGCTATAATTGTATTAATACGAAACATTTATACACGTGTGGTATGTAAACAAACCAAGTCTCTAGTTACCTCTAGCGAACTAGTTCATTGTTCATGAGGATGATCTAGGGTTTCGAGACAATAGGCATTTATGCCAATTGACAATGAGGTCACATCATTAGTTGAATGATGTGATAGACAAACAACCCAACCAGTTTTATCTTAATGAGATCTAGTTACCAAGTTCACCATTAATGATAAACTAAGGAAACCTCGCAACCTGATCCTTAGACTGTGAGGTAATGCAAATCACCGTTCTGTAGGGATCTTAGATGGTTATCACGTATCACTCCATGACTGGGTGATCGAAAAGGTACCACTCAGGTTTCCCAAAGGGGCATGTAGAGGAGTACATATCAAGACCAAGATTTTCCCATCCATGTAACAAACAGATACATTAGTGTCCATCTCGATGACGTTGCATTAACGAAGCTTGCAAGCGTGTGATTGGGTGACGGAATGCAACGACACGAAAACAAGAAAACAAGTTCATCGGTAACGAGATCGAACGAAGGTATAGAGATACCATATATCAAATCTTGGGTGAACTAGGTATCAAGTGGCAAAACGGAATGGGAAACGACTGTTTACGGTTTAAACGACATTATCATCGTGGAATGCACAGGGGTCATTATGGGCATCCTGGTCCCGCTATTGATCACTGATGGAGATCATGTCTGTGCCATTCCCGAGCCGTGGGGAAATATAGTTAAGGGTATGATGAGCTAGAGATCCTCTGTAAGTTGGAATCACCATATGAAAGAGAAAAGGAAACCAAAAAAGTTTCGTGAGAGAACCGGAATCGTTCCGGGAAAGTTCCGAAATCGTTCGGAGGAAATCAAAAGGGAACCGAAAGGTGTTTCGGCTCAAATCGGATTTTGTAATATGTATTTAGATATTAATTAATATAATTAATATTAAATATAATATTAAAATCTAATTTGTAGGGGTATTCTACTAATGGGCCAAACTTCCTAGGGAAAAGGGCCCATGAGGGAAAACCGAAGGAGGGAAGGGCCAAGGCCTAGCCGCCTCAAGGGGGCCCACCCGGCTAGCCTAGGGCTGTGCGCGGGGTGGGGACCACCCCTGGCCGGCTGGCCCATGAGGCCCATGGCCACTCCCCCTCTCTCCCTTGTTTAGTCCCACATGGGAAACCCAAAGGGGAGGGCACAACCCCTCCCCCTATATAAAGGGGTGCCCATGGGTGGGAATAGGCACAATTTTTTTGGAGAAAGTTCTTTGGTTGACTTTCTCCTTCCCTCTCTCCCTCGTATCCATGCGTTGGAATGGTCCCATGTAAGGACTGTCCGAGCAAAAGACACCGCACATGTAGCACGCTGTTGCGCTGTAGGGATTCCAAGCCGGAGATCTACTTCCGCACTCCCGACAGGGATCAAGGAGCCAGAGGTCGTCGTCGTACATCGTATGTGTAACATCCCAAAACTCCAATCCAAGCTTATCAAGATCTAAATCATCAAATTTGGGGTTAACAAAAACTTTTGCAAATTTAAAATGAAAGCATTCATATATGTGTGCATTTAAAATAGGGTTGTTTTGAATTGCCATAATTGTGTGATCCTTTGCTTCTAAAATGTTTCTTAAGTGATTTAAACCTCATCTACATCATTCCTAAAGTTTTCCTAAAGAAAATCAAATCAAAAAGAATTAAAAAGGAGGAATCGTCATTTTGGCCATTTTAATCCACTACACTACTTTGAGTGTTCCTAGCACTCATTTCTTAACAGAAACAATTCATGATCTTTGCACCCCTTGTTAGTACATATAATGAGGTACCAAGGCCCACCTTTTGATATGCTAAAAACATTCTTTTACTTATTTTAAATGGCATTTGAAAATTGAATCCAATGCATATGCATAGATCACCCCTATTCCAAAAACCACCTATTTGAGCTCCACTTTCAAAACCCTTGCAACCAGAGACTACCTAGCACCAGTGGAGATCACTCAAAAATTTTGAACTCAAAATTCAAAAGTTTTTCTCTTTCGGCCATTTCATCAAACACTTTGTGGGCAAGATCAAAGTGGCCTAACTATTACTGTTTTGGGTTGATCTTGTCTAGCAAATTAATGTGCTTTGATCATCTTTGTCTCCCTCAAGCCCAACCATACCCACACCAGCACATCCCCTACCTCCTAGCTGCACTGCATTGCCATGTCGAGCCACCTCTCGCCGGCCGACCATGCACTCGCAGCAGACCTCTCCAGCCTCTCTCGCCATGTCTAGCAAGTCGCCAGTGGTCCACTGCCACCGTCCAACCAGCCCCAGGCCAGAGCCAGAGACAGGAACAGCCAGAAACCGCCGCACCTGGAGTTGGTCGACCATGCCGACGCCGCCCCCAGAGCACGCTCTGTCCTCGCTCGCACAGACCGCCTCTTGGCCACAGCCCGCGCCCACCGCTCCGCCACGACCTGGGGAACACCCGAGACACCCCCGTTGGCCGCCCAACGCCTCATAGGCACCGCTCGCCGTGGACACCGCCGCCTCTGCCGCTCAGAGCACGACCTCGCCCAGACCGCATACCACCGCCCCTACGGCCGCATTCACTTCCTAGAGCACCGCCAGGGGACCGCCTGTCGATCGCCACCCTCAGCCATGCCGCTAGCCGCCCGTAGCCATGTCGCCGGAGTCGCCCGCCCATACCCTTGGGTCTCACTGTCGGGCCTATAAAAGGAGGCCTCCCTAGCCTCTTCTCTCCACACCACTCCACTCCCCTCACTTCACTGAACCTCACCCACCTCTAGCCGGAGCAAGGGGAGCAGCAGCTCGCCGGAATTGGAGCCGGAGCAGCCGCCTCTAGAGGAGAAGGGCGCCTGCGATTTAGGGCACCCCAAGCTCCGCCGCAACCGCGCCCCGCCTCGCCATCGTCTTCCAGTTCGTTTGCCTGCCTCGCCGTCGTCCCTGGAGCCTTGGTACGTGTCCAGCAGACCCCCACCGAGCCGCTAGGGTTCCATCTCGCCGGCGACCTGTTCGTCGTCGACGACGACCCTCGGCCGTAGATTCCCCTTCTAATCCTACGGCCCACAGCGCCCGTACTGTTTCCCGTGTTAAGTGCCGCTGACAAGCGGGACCCCCATGTCAGCTGAGCCTCGTGCCGCGGAGCGCCACTGGGCCGGCCCAAGTTCTTTCCCGCGCTAGCCCACCCGTTCAAATCTAGATTTTTCTTTTTAGTTAAATCTAGTTTCTGTTCACTAGTTTAAAATTCAATTCTGGGAGTTTCACAAATCCAAATTGCATGACACTAATTTTTCCTGAAAGGTATTGAAATGATCTATCCAAGACCATTGGATTTAATCCAATTAGAGTTATAGATCTCTCCTAGTAAAAATAACAAAACAGAAGCTTTTGCAACTTGCAACATTTTTATAAAATCAACCAAGTGAGCTTTTGAGTTGATTCCAACTCTCAAAAATCACATTTCATCATATATATCTAACTATATAATAATATTAAGGTTTACATCCAGTGACTTTGGACTAGCACCAAAATAATGCTATATAGGCATTTCTAGTCACTTTAAATCATTAAATAATGAACTTAAACCAAAGTAATATTGATCCAACCTTTAATTCTCATTCCCACATGTTAGGATATGTGGTGATGACATGTGTCAACATCATCCCATATTTTAAGTGGTGAATATTAAATCTTAGTTAATTTTTCAATGAGTAGAAATTACTTTTCTAAAATAAAAAGGATGAAACCATTGAATTAAACTTGTGATGCTTGTGATGATAATAGATCATCAAATGTGTGTCTTAGAATGCTACTTAGCCTAGTTAAGTATTGTTTGGTGATTGTGTGCTCTGTATGTATTTATAGACGATAGTACCGACCAAGCTTTCGAGGAGGAGGAGTTCTACCAAGAAGAAGAAGAAGAAAACTTCAACCACCGCACCAACCAAGGCAAGCCACCATTAACAGTGCAAGCTAACACTTGCAAGTTTAGTGCTTAGCAAGTTAGGACCAAACTAGATGGTTTAGCAAAGATGCCTTAAGCATGCTTTGATCACACCCCTTTGACTAGTAATACCCCAAGTCTTATTTACAAGCTTTACTCTCTTAGTTCCACAAAGTTCTTTACTTGTTTCGAAGGTAGCATAAAAAGTATAAAACTTGACCTAATTAGAACCCTTTAGATGTCATTCTATGGCATGAGTTTGAACCCATATTTTCCACCTTAGTGAACACTCTTAACTTAGTAGTTTAGCGTAGATCAAAAACTTGAGTCACTTTAGATGGGAACACTTGGTGAAAATGAATTATGAAAACCTTGTAATGATGAGTCATTCTATTGAGATGTTTTGACATGTGTTGAGAAACACAAATGGTTGATGATGATGAAAATGTTGAGGCATGAGCCTTAACCCTTTTATAAAACTGATGGTTGGATTCGAATGCGATACCATTCCAAATTTACCGTACAACCACACTACCTGAATTGGGTAAGGCTTAGCTAGAAATTTATATGCATTAGTATTAGTTCTCTCGCGGGAGAGGTTTGAGCTGAGGCTACCTCTCAATGTTGTCCACCTATGCAGTGCCCAAGATTACTAATGGTCATGGTTGGGAGGCCATGCTCATAGGAGAGGTGCTTATACTAGGGTGTGTAAAGGGAAGGTTATGTTTGATTATCTGCATACTAAGTATGATGATTCAAGGTTATCCCTCACAGATGTATCGAATCTTGTGGTGAAAGTGTACCACCTCTGCAGAGTGTCAAACTATTCGAATAGCCGCGTCCGCGATTATGGACAGTTGGAATGGCCATATAGTTTCGTTGTCAGATGTTTTCCAAATAACTTGATATGAATGATGAATCTTGACTTGACCACAACAGGGTTGTGTTTATGACATTAGCTTCCCACCTAAGTGATTCTAGAACTTTATTTTATCTTTCTTGGCTTCTGAACTTAGCTTAGGTTTCAAAATTAACTTTATAATTATACTTAGAGTTAGCGCTTTATCTTGGAATTAGAGTACTTGTTAGTGGTAGTTTGCGAGTACTTAAAGAGTACTCATGGCTTTTGTCCCTGGCTATTATCATGGCCAGACTATGAAGGAGACTATCAAGATGATGGCCAACAGGACGGCTATGATAACTAGGACTATCTGCCTTCGTCAGCATTGCCTGTGCCCCTGTAGATGGACCCCACTGCTACGCTTATCTTTTATTTCCGCTGCTTGTTGTATTAAGACTGGATCATGAGATCCTTATTTGTGTAAGACCTTATGTATGGTTTGTAATGGATGATGTACTCTGATATCCAATCCGTTATGTCTCGCAAAAATGGTAATCCTGGGATTGCGAGGTATGGCATAACGGGCATCTGGGATTAAAAATCCGGGTGTTGACAAGTTGGTATCAGAGCTATCCTGACCATAGGACACCCTAGTTAGAATGGACGTCAAACAAAAACTTAGTTTCAAAACCAAAGTGAGTATTTATGAAAAAAACTATCTCCTCTCTTACCCTTGTGGATTCTTTCTCAAAAAGTCAGGGTAATCAAAATTCTTACACTACTACTTAAAATTTGATACATTTGATCACTTCACTAACTTCCTCATCCTAAATTCTTGTAGATGGAGACTCAGTTCAGCAAGTTTTCCCAGTTGGGAAACGGAGGTCAACTGATCTTCGAGAGGGATCTAGATTCACTGTCAGAGTTACTGGGACGCCCGCACCCGGAGTTTCTTGGAGCTCAACTTCCAGGACCCCCAGGAGGAGAATTACAGTGGCTAGTCACCGCGGATCTTAGAGGAAGCATCGAAGCACCAACTTCTGGGAGAATTCAGTTCTCCGTGAGAGAGAACAACTGGCTAGATGGCTTAGCCAGGGCCATGCATGAAGCTCTCGCACGTCTATGTGCCCTCAGCGTCAACAAGGTCCAAGGAACCCGTTTTGCCCACTATGCAAGACGTGACTTCCTGGGAATGCCAATGGAGATGCCGGGTCACCCCGAGTTGAGGCGTCAAGTGGAGAACCTTGACTTCTTGCTTCACGACAGACAGCAGGAACTGGACAATGCCAGGGAGTTAGCCAACCAGAACCGTGCCATTGCCGACCAGAAGGCCCAGACTTTCGCACTGCTTGTCCAAGACCGCCAGTCTCTTCGCCACCAGCGTGCCAAGAAGGATCGCACCATCGCCCGTCTTCGCAAGAAGGTGGCCGACCTCGAGAAGACCATCAAGGAGCAGGAAGCTCAGCTTGCAGCCAAGGAAGAATAAGATGAGGGTGAAGACATCTAGGGAGACATGGATTCTTACCTCAGCAACGATGATGACTTTCTGGAGGAGGATGCCATGGACTTCTACACCGATGATGAGGACTCCGACTTCATCGACGATGAGTAGATGCACTAGATCACTTTCGTAGCATGAGATGTATCGGTCTCACTGTATCGTAGCTTACAGAATGGTTCTTCAAACCATCTGTTTTCCCTTTGATTGTTGTGGTGTGTGTTGTATCGTGTGCTTGCTTGCATGAATGAAAGTGAAGTTAGTTGAAAAACCTGAGTCTAACTCAAAGTTTTAGCTTTGAAAACCCAAAACCATGAACCTTAGAATTTCCCTCTTACCCCTATATCTCAATCTTCAGATGACTCGTGGAAACCAAGGAGGGAGCAGCTCGTCGCAAGACCCAATGCTGCAGATCTTGCAGAATCTCATAGAAAACCGTGAAGCAAGCCGGGCAGAACGCCAAGCCAACTTAGCAACACTTCAACAGATCGCCCAGATGGCTCTCAACAACCAAGGGCATGGAAACCAGGATCACCAGGGATCCAAACTCAAAAAATTTCAGAACACCAATCCCCCAAACTTCAATCAATTTGAGAACCCATTAGATGTTGATGACTGGTTACAGACCATGGAAAACAACTTAGAAGTTGCCAGAGTTGATGAAAATGAGAAAGTTCTCTTCGCCACCCACTATCTGGCAGGAGATGCAAGAGCTTGGTGGAATAGCATCCGCAATATGAACCATGGTCAAGTGATGACATGGGAAGCATTCAAAATCAAGTTCAGTCGCACCCACCTTCCGCAGGGACTAGTCAACAGAATGAGAGATGAGTTCCACGAATTGAAGCAAGGAAGAATGACGGTGGTGGAGTACCGTGATAGATTCCTGTCACTTGCCAGATATGCACCTGATGAGATCAACACGGAAGCCAAGAAGAAGGAGAGATTCTTGAACGGACTGCATGATGAGATGCAGACTGTCCTCGTCAATATCCGTTTCCAGGATCTCGAAGAGCTAGTCGACTCTGCCATCCAGATGGAAGGGAAGATTAACCAGGCAAACGACAACCGCAAGCGTCGTATGATGCAGCAGTATGGATCCAACAGTCACCAGAAGTACCGTCCCAACCCTTCACCAGGATATGCACCAAGGAACAACCGACCCCCAACATCTCGCCCAAGCTACCCCAACCATAGCGGAGGCAATGTGAAGTCCGGAGGAAACAATCACAACTCCGGTAATGCCAACAACTTCAACTGTGCACCTCCCAAGAACCCCAATAACAACAACAACACTGCACCCAGAACTGGCAGCAATGCTGTACCTGTCGCTGTTAAGGACAAGTCCCAGATCACTTGTTTCGAGTGTGGAGTGAAGGGTCACTATTCCAATGAGTGTCCCAAGAAGACTGCAACCAATGCCAATGTGAATGCTCTAGCTCAGCAGCAGCGTCGTGTTCAACCAGGAAGGAGATTTGCCCCAAGGAACCCTCACAACCGCAATGGCTGTCTCTTCCACATGAATGCAGAAGAAGCCCAGGAAGCGCCAGATGTAGTGCTGGGTATGTTTTCTGTCAACTCAGTTTTAGCAAGAGTATTGTTTGATTCGGGAGCATCGCATTCATTTGTCACCGAAGAATTTGCATGCACTAGTAAGATTCGTCCAACCAACCTGAAGCATGTCATGATAGTTCAAATCCCCGGTTCAATAACCAAAGCTAGAAAAATTTGCAAAGCTGTACCTATTAGAATACATGGGATAGATTTTTATGCCAACCTAATTGTACTTGGAACCAAAGGATTGGAAGTAGTACTAGGTATGGACTGGATGTCAAGGCATAAAGGATTGATAGACTGTGCTAAGAAAGCCATCACCATGACCAGTAGTTCTGGAGTAATAGTAGAGCATATCTCTGAAACTTTACCCCGTCAATTCAAGTACAACCAGAGTGTAGCCCTGCCCACCATAGACCAAGTCAGAGTAGTCTGTGAATACCCCGATGTATTCCCAGATGAATTGCCAGGTATGCCCCCGGAAAGGGATATTGAGTTCATTATTGAACTAATCCCTGGAATCGGACCTATAGCCCAGAGACCCTATAGCATGAACCCCTCAGAGTTAGTGGAACTGAAGAAGCAGTTGGATGCTATGCTAGCCAAAGGCTTGATTCAACCAAGTGCATCGGCATGGAGATCACCAGTGTTATTCGTCGACAAGAAAGATGGAGGCAACCGGCTGTGCACAGATTATAGAAAGTTGAATGATGTCACCATCAAGAACAAGTACCCTTGCCAAAGATAGAGGATCTATTTGATCAATTGACTGGAGCCCAGGTATTCTCAAAGATTGATCTTAGGACTGGTTATCACCAACTTAAGATTCGTGCAACGGATATTCCGAAGACCGCCTTTACTACTCGCTATGGTTTATACGAGTATACGGTTATGTATTTTGGATTAACCAATGCCCCTGCTTATTTCATGAATCTCATGAATAAGATCTTTATGAATTTCCTAGATAAGTTTGTAGTTGTGTTTATCGAAGACATCCTTATCTACTCCAAGTCGAAAGAAGAGCATGAGCAACATCTGAGAGTTATCCTAGAAACCCTGAGAGAGCATCAGTTATATGCCAAGTTCAGCAAGTGTGAGTTTTGGTTGAAAGAAGTAGGATTCCAAGGACATATTGTGTCTGCCGGAGGAGTCTCTGTGGATCCCGCCAAGATCAAAGATGTCGAAGAATGGGAAGCCCCAACCACTCAAACCCAAGTCCGTGCATTTCTCAGATTAGCGGGATATTACCGCAAGTTCGTAGAAGGATTCTCGAGCATAGCCCGACCAATGACCCAATTGTTGAAGAAGGACAAGAAGTTTGAATGGACCGACAAGTGTGAAGCCAGTTTCCAGGAGCTGAAGAAGAGATTGATATCCGCCCCAATATTGGTCATGCCTGACATCAAGAAGCCCTTTGATGTGTATTGTGACACATCCAAGATTGGTCTAGGATGTGTATTGATGCAAGAAGGCAGAGTCATCGCTTATCTGTCTCGACAACTGAAGCAGCATGAGCAGAACTATCCGACCCATGATCTTCAGCTAGCAGCTGTGGTTCTAGCATTGAAGACATGGCGCCATTATTTGATGGGTAATCGCTGTGAGATTTACTCAGATCACAAGAGCTTAAAATACATCTTCACTCAGAAGGAGCTGAATATGAGGCAAAGGAGATGGATCGAGTTAATCAAGGATTACGACCTTGACATTCACTATCACCCCGACAAAGCCAATGTGGTAGCGGATGCTCTTAGCAGATTGCCGTGTAGGCTTAACACCATGATCAAGGAGAAGCAACCAAGTTTGTATGAAGAGTTGGAGTAGTTCAGGACGGAATTAGTGAGCAAAGGATTCCTAGCTAGCATTGAACTTCAACCCACTTTCATTAGCCAAATCAAGGAAGCCCAGAAGTGAAAGGAAAGTATCGACGGAATCAAATATCGTATTGGTACAGGAAAGGTACATGGATTCACTGAAGACGAATAAGGAGTAATGTGGTACAAAGGACGTATCTGTGTTCCAGCAGATTCGGAGCTGAAGGAAGTTATCATGAAGGAAGCTCATGATACTCTTTATTCTATCCACCCTAGAGGAACAAAGATGTATCAGTATTTGAAAGAACAATTTTGGTGGCACAAGATGAAGAGAGAGATCGGAAGCTACATCGCCAAATGTGACATCTGTCAAAGAGTCAAGGCAGAGCATCAGAGACCTGCAGGACTGTTGCAACCATTGCAGATTCCGGAATGGAAATGGGATTCCGTCGGAATGGACTTTATCACCCGTTTGCCTATGTCTAGTAGGGGAAATGACTCAATCTGGGTCATAGTGGATAGACTGTCCAAGGTAGCCCACTTTATACCTGTCAAGACAACTTACCAGAGTGCAAAGTTAGCAGAGTTGTACATTGCTAGGATTGTTAGTCTGCATGGAACCCCCAAGACCATTGTATCAGATCGAGGAACTCAGTTTACCTCAAGATTTTGGCAGAAAGTCCAAGAAGGATTAGGAACCAGGTTGAACTTCAGCACAGCATATCACCCGCAAACAGATGGACAGACTGAGAGAGTCAACCAGATCCTAGAGGATATGCTTAGAGCTTGTGTGTTGGAATATGGATCAAAATGGGAAGACTGTCTGCCTTTCGCAGAATTCTCATATAACAACAGTTATCAAGCTAGTTTGCAGATGGCACCATTTGAATTCCTATATGGAAGAAAGTGTCGTACCCCTTTGAATTGGTCACAAGTAGGAGAGAGTTAGATCTTCGGACCCGATGTTCTCCGAGAAGAAGAAGAGAAAGTTCACAAAGTCCGTGAGCAGCTCAAGACCGCACAATCCAGACAGAAGAGTTATGCTGACAAGCGAAGGAGAGACATGACTTTCAATGTCGGAGATTTTGTATATCTCAAGGTTTCACCATTGAAAGGAACTCAACGCTTTAGTCTGAAGGGAAAGTTAGCCCCCAGATATATCGTACCTTTCAAGATTCTGAACCGTCGAGGAGAAGTATCGTATCAGCTAGAACTGCCTGAAGAGATGTCAGCCATCCACAATGTGTTCCATATCTCGTACTTCGCAAATGTCTGGAAGTGCCGGAGAAGACTGAAGTTTTCAAGAACATCGATCACAGAGCTGTAGAAATCAACAATGACCTGACCTATCGGCAAGTGCCCATTCGTATCTTAGAAGAAGCCTACAGAACCACCAGGACCAGGAGTATCAAGTTTCTCAAGATTCAGTGGAGCAACCATACCGAGGAGGAAGCTACTTGGGAGCGTGAAGATTTCATTAGGACAGAGTTCCCAGATCTCTTTAGTTCCTAGTTTTCTTTGTAAATCTCGGGACGAGATTTTGTTTAAGGGGGGAAGGTTTGTAACATCCCAAAACTTCAATCCAAGCTTATCAAGATCTAAATCATCAAATTTGGGGTTAACAAATTTTTTTGCAAATTTAAAATGAAAGCATTCATATATGTGTGCATTTAAAATAGGAGTTGTATTGAATTGCCATAATTGTGTGATCCTTTGGTTCTAAAATGTTTCTTAAGTGATTTAAACCTCATCTACATCATTCCTAAAGTTTTCCTAAAGAAAATCAAATCAAAAAGAATTAAAAAGGAGGAATGGTCATTTTGGCCATTTTAATCCACTACACTACTTTGAGTGTTCCTAGCACTCATTTCTTAACAGAAACAATTCATGATCTTTACACCCCTTGTTAGTACACATAATGAGGTACCAAGGCCCACCTTTTGATCTGCTAAAAACATTCTTTTACTTATTTTAAATGGCATTTGAAAATTGAATCCAATGCATATGCATAGATCACCCCTATTCCAAAAACCACCTATTTGAGCTCCACTTTCAAAACCCTTGCAACCAGAGACTACCTAGCACCAGTGGAGATCACCCAAAAATTTTGAACTCAAAATTCAAAAGTTTTTCTCTTTCGGCCATTTCATCAAACACTTTGTGGGCAAGATCAAAGTGGCCTAACTATTACTGTTTTGGGTTGATCTTGTCTAGCAAATTAATGTGCTTTGATCTTCTTTGTCCCCCTCAAGCCCAACCAGACCCACACTAGCACATCCCCTACCTCCTAGCTGCACTGCATTTCCATGTCGAGCCACCTCTCACCGGCCGACCATGCACTCGCAGCAGACCTCTCCAGCCTCTCTCGCCATGTCTAGCAAGTCGCTAGTGGTCCACTGCCACCGTCCAACCAGCCCTAGGCCAGAGCCAGAGACAGGAACGGCCAGAAACCGCCGCACCCGGAGTTGGTCGACCATGCCGACGCCGCCCCAGAGCACGCTCTGTCCTCGCTCGCACAGACCACCTCTTGGCCACAGCCCGCGCCCACTGCTCCGCCACGACCTGGGGAACACCCGAGACACCCCCGTTGGCCGCCCAACGCCTCACAGGCACCGCTCGCTGTGGACACCGCCGCCTCTGCCGCTCAGAGCGCCACCTCGCCCAGACCGCATACCACCGCCCCTACAGCCGCATTCACTTCCTAGAGCACCGCCAGGGGACCGCCTGTCGATCGCCACCCTCAGCCATGCCGCTAGCCGCTCGTAGCCATGTTGCCGGAGTCGCCCGCCCATACCCTTGGGTCTCACTGTCGGGCCTATAAAAGGAGGCCTCCCTAGCCTCTTCTCTCCACACCACTCCACTCCCCTCACTTCACTGAACCTCACCCACCTCTAGCCGGAGCAAGGGGAGCAGCAGCTCGCCGGAATTGGAGCCGGAGCAGCCGCCTCTGGAGGAGAAGGGCGCCTGCGATTTAGGGCACCCCAAGCTCCGCCACAACCGCGCCCCGCCTCGCCGTCGTCTTCCAGTTCGTTTGCCCGCCTCGCCGTCGTCCCTGGAGCCTTGGTATGTGTCCAGCAGACCCCCACCGAGCCGCTAGGGTTCGAGCTCGCCGGCGACCTGTTCGTCGTCGACGACGACCCTCAGCCGTAGATTCCCCTTCTAATCCTACGGCCCACAGCGCCCGTACTGTTTCCCGTGTTAAGTGCCGCTGACAAGCGGGACCCCCATGTCAGCTGAGCCTCGTGCCGCGGAGCGCCACTGGGCCGGCCCAATTTCTTTCCCGCGCTAGCCCACCCGTTCAAATCTGGATTTTTCTTTTTAGTTAAATCTAGTTTATGTCCACTAGTTTAAAATTCAATTCTGGGAGTTTCCCAGATCCAAATTGCATGAAACTAATTTTTCCTGAAAGGTATTGAAATGATCTATCCAAGACCATTGGATTTAATCCAATTAGAGTTATAGATCTCTCCTAGTAAAAATAACAAAACAGAAGCTTTTGCAACTTGCAACATTTTTATAAAATCAACCAAGTGAGCTTTTGAGTTGATTCCAACTCTCAAAAATCACATTTCATCATATATATCTAACTATGTAATAATATTAAGGTTTACATCCAGTGACTTTGGACTAGCACCAAAATAATGCTATATAGGCATTTCTAGTCACTTTAAATCATTAAATAATGAACTTAAACCAAAGTAATATTGATCCAACCTTTAATTCTCATTCCCACATGTTAGGATATGTGGTGATGACATGTGTCAACATCATCCCATATTTTAAGTGGTGAATATTAAATCTTAGTTAATTTTTTAATGAGTAGAAATTACTTTTCTAAAATAAAAAGGATGAAACCATTGAATTAAACTTGTGATGCTTGTGATGATAATAGATCATCAAATGTGTGTCTTAGAATGCTACTTAGCCTAGTTAAGTATTGTTTGGTGATTGTGTGCTCCGTACGTATTTATAGACGATAGTACCGACCAAGCTTTCGAGGGGGAGGAGTTCTACCAAAAAGAAGAAGAAGAAGAAAACTTCAACCACTGCACCAACCAAGGCAAGCCACCATTAACAGTGCAAGCTAACACTTGCAAGTTTAGTGCTTAGCAAGTTAGGACCAAACTAGATGGTTTAGCAAAGATGCCTTAAGCATGCTTTGATCACACCCCTTTGACTAGTAATACCCCAAGTATGATGATTCAGGGTTATCCCTAACAGATGTATCGAATCTTGTGGTGAAAGTGTACCACCTCTGCAGAGTGTCAAACTATTCGAATAGCCGCGTCCGCGGTTATGGACAGTTGGAATGGCCATACAGTTTCGTGGTCAGATGTTTTCCAAATAACTTGATATGAATAATGAATCTTGACTTGACCGCAACAGGGTTGTGTTTATGACAATAGCTTCCCATCTAAGTGATTCTAGAACTTTATTTTATCTTTCTTGGCTTCTGAACTCAGCTTAGGTTTCAAACTTAAGTTTATAGTTATACTTAGAGTTAGCGCTTTATCTTGGAATTAGTGTACTTGTTAGTGGTAGTTTGCGAGTACTTAAAGAGTACTCATGGCTTTTGTCCCTGGCTATTATCATGGCCAGACTATGAAGGAGACTATCAAGATGATGGCCAACATGACGGCTATGATAATTAGGACTATTTGCCTTCGTCGGCATTGCCTGTGCCCCTAAAGATGGACCCCACCGCTACGCTTATCTTTTATTTCCGCTGCTTGTTGTATTAAGACTCAATCATGAGATCCTTATTTGTGTAAGACCTTATGTATGGTTTGTAATGGATGATGTGCTGTGATATCCAATCCGTTATGTCTCGCAAAAATTCTAATCCTGGGATTGCGAGGTATGGCATAACAGGCATCTAGGATTAAAGATCCGGGTGTTGACAGTATGTGTACGAAACCACGAGGGACTTCACTTGAGGCACATTGGATGTCGTGAGCCAGAGCTGCTGCACGATGAAGAAGGAGCAAGGGGTGACCTGCGAGGAGCTTCGCGACCTTGAGGTCGGCTACGGGTTCGACTACTTTAACCACATTCCCCTCGGAGCGTTAACCACGTACGGTCTACAAGGGTATGTATTCTATAACCTCGGTTGTTACTGCATTATTACATAGATAGATCTTGGCAGTATTAGGCGGTTCCAATGTAGGAAATTTTTGTTTTCTGCTGCGAAATCCTTCATAAATTGTTTTGGCTCAAACTGCTATCCACATCGCCCCGAGTCTTTCTGGCCATGTGATGGTGCTCAAAAGTACACTTGGGCGATCGCAACGGAACCATGCTATCCTAGAAGGAGGGCCCCGCTTCTGACAATGCGAAAGATTCTCTACCGTGAACTTTCTCACAGCCGGCGATTTGACTCAGGATGTAAATGGACAGATTGCTGGACGATGTGGTCACGTCCACTTCCGCCACATAAATATACATAGGACTTTCTAGCAGCCACATCTAATTATGTGGGGTTTATGCAGGTTTGGTAGTTACCGCATGTCCACATTTAGGCTACTATACACTAACGACACCTCCTACTCTACTTCTGATGATTCTTTTTATGTGCGATAGAGTTTACACAGCAGAATAATCACATTAAATCATGACAAATCATGACAGGGCTACACAACAGAATACATAAAATTAAATTACAAAGATTTTTCAAATTAGAACCTGGATCTTCCATCATCCCAGCATTAAAATACATGAACATCAGAATACAAGAATCCAAATTAGAACTGTATACTGGGATACAGGTTCGTGAACATAAAAAGAGAAGAATGAACATATAATCACTTAAGAACTGGTAGTAGTATCATAAATTCGAACTGACTGGCAGTCCTAGAAACCTGAACAAACACATATTTCCAAACTAGCAACCATCAGGTTCTTGCAGCTTTCAGAAATTCCACAACAAGGAAATAAGGTACTTGCAACTTTCAGAATTTAGTTCATCAACATTTGACGTGAATGTACAACTAGAAGAGTAGATTGAACAAAACTCTTTTCCAATAAGCTCATCAATATGTAGCCTGCAGCAACAAACAAGTACATCAAAGGAGCATCATGAACATAACTCTCTTCTAATAGACTCATCGACATGTAGCCTGCAGTAATGAACAAACAAAATTAATTTGTGGATTACACACCACGGGGGAAATGATATATAGTTCAATCATAAGGACCATCATCTCCGACTGAAAGTAAGTATGATGCATTCAAACAAATTGACAATCTAGGAAACCTAAACATAGACAAATAAAAGCAACTAGTTCCAAACCGACAACCATCAAGAAATTAGGTGCTTGCAAGTTTTAGAAATTCCACAGCAGAACATAAAGAGAACATACCTCCTCATAGATCAGTATCATCAACAATATCAGCAAGTGACTCAAAATGTTTGAACCAATCCTACAGGCAGATCAAGGCTTTGACGTGTTGCTGTTTAACCTACTTCTGTAATCACTTATGACCCGTTGTCCAGTACTAAAAGCCAATTCAGATGGCACCACTGAAGCAGGCAGAGCAAGAACATCACGAGCTATGCGAGAAAGGGAAAGGTACTTTGAAGAGTGAAGGGCCCACCATTCAAGAATGCTGAAATCATCTTTGCGTGGGAAGGTTTCCTCTTGCAGATATCTACCAAGATCATTGGTAAGTTAGAGTTGCTGCTTGCTCAAATGTAGGTCCCAGACAGCTAGAGGATTACCTTATTTCATCACAACCTCATCAATATGTTCTCCTTGTGTTGAATCATTCAATGACTTCGATGTTTGTGAAGAATATTCCTTGAAGAGGCCATGGAGGGATGCTTCCACTAAACCCAAGTGTTTTGCAACATCTGATCCGAAGGCTTGCTCTAGTCAAAACTTAATGAAACCATATTTGGACCACGTATCTAGAATCAAAGGAATAGAGTTCGCCAAATATGACTCTACCCAATATTTGTCGAACTTCGCTTGCATCTGTTCAATGATTGCATTGATAACTCCATCCTTTCTTGATGCTTCGTCCTTTCTCGATGCTTCTTTTTCTAACAACAACTTCACATTCCAAGTTTCATGAAAGTATAGATTCGAAGTGGGATAGGTAGAATCGGAGACTACTTGTATTGCTGTGTGGAAAGTTTTTATAGTGAACATACCGTCTCAGCCCTTCTCCACTCTATAGAGGATGGACAAAACTTTTTATATCCTCTTTCGCCAAAGTATGAAAAGCTTTCCGAAAGGGAAATGCCGACCCCAACATAAGGTATGTCGAATTCCAACGTGTAGACACATCAACTGAAGGTAGTTTGCAAGAAATTCCAACTCGTTCGACTACTGCTATAAAATTATCCGGTCCAGTCTGACTCTCAACCTAATCCTTAGACTGAGAGGTAATGCAAATCACCATTCTGGAGGGAGCTTAGATGGTTATCAAGTATCACTCTATGACTGGGTGATCGAAAATGTGCTATTCAGGTTTTCCAAAGGGGCGTGTAGAGGAGTACATATCAAGAACAGGATTTTCCTATCCATGTAATGGCCAGATACATTAGTGTCCATCTCGATGACGTTGCATTAACGAAGCTTGCAAGCGTGTGACTGGGTCACGAAATGCAACGACACGAAAACAAGAAAACAAGTTCATCGGTAACGAGATCGAACGAAGGTATAGAGATACCATAGATTAAATCTCGGGTGAACTAGGTATCAAGTGGCAAAGGGAATGGGAAACGACTGTTTATGATTCAAACGACATTGTCATCGTGGAATGCACAGGGGTCATTATGGGCATCCCGGTCCCACTATTGATCATTAATAGAGATCATGTCTGTGCCATTCCCGGGCCGTGGGGAAATACAGTTAAGGGTACAATGAGCTAGAGATCCTCTATAAGTTGGAATCACCATATGAAAGAGAAAAGGAAACCGAAAAAGTTCCGTGAGAGAACCGGTATCGTTCCGGGAAAGTTCTGAAGTCGTTCGAAGGAAATCGAAAGAGAACCAAAAGGTGTTTCGGGTCAAATCGGATTTTGTAATATGTATTTACATATTAATTAATATTAAATATAATATTAAAATCTAATTTGAAGGGGTATTCCACTAATGGGCCAAACTTCCTAGGGAAAAAGGGCCCATGAGGAAAAACCGAAGGAGGGAAGGGCCAAGGGCCAAGGCCTAGCCGCCTCAAGGGGGCCCACCTAGCTAGCCTAGGGCTGTGCGCGGGGTGGGGACCACCCCTGGCCGGCTGGCCCATGAGGCCCATGGCCCCTCCCCCTCTCTCCCTTGTTTAGTCCCACATGAGAAACCCAAAGGGAAGGGCACAACCCCTCCCCCTATATAAAGGGATGTCCATGGGTGGGAATAAACACCAGTTTTTTGGAGAAGTTCTTTGGTTGACTTTCTCCTTCCCTCTCTCTCTCGTCTCCATGCGTTGGCACGGTCCCAAGTAAGGACTGTCCGAGCAAAAGACACCGCACCTGTAGCACGACGTTGCGCTGTAGGGATTCCAAGCTGGAGATCTACTTCCGCACTCCCGGCAGGGATCAAGGAGCCAGAGGTCGTCGTCGTACACCGTATGTGTACGAAACCACGAGGGGCCTCACTTGAGGCACCTTGGATGTCGTGAGCCAGAGCTGCTGTACGATGAAGAAGGAGCAAGGGGTGACCTGCGAGGAGCTTCGCGACCTTGAGGTCGGCTACGGGTTCGACTACTTTAACCACGTTCCCCTCGGAGCGTTAACCGCGTATGGTCTACACGGGTATATATTCTATAACCTCGGCTGTTACTGCATTATTACATAGATAGATCTTGGCAGTATTAGGCGGTTGCAACATAGGGAATTTTTGTTTTCTGCTGTGGAACCCTTCATAGATTGTTTTGGCTCAAACTGCTATCCACGTCGCCCCGATTCTTTTTAGCCATGGGATGCTGCTCAAAAGTATACTTGGGCGATCGCAACGGAGCCATGCTATCCTAGAAGGAGGGCCTCGCTTCTGACAATGCGAAAGATTCTCCGCCGCGAACTTTCTCACAGCTGGCGATTTGACTCAGGATGTAAATGGACAGATTGCTGGACGATGTGGTCACGTCCACTTCCGCCACATAAATATACACAGGACTTCTGGCAGCCACATCTAATTTGGTGGGGTTTATGCGGGTTTGGTAGTTACCGCATGTCCACATTCAGGCTCCTATACACTAACGGCACCTCCTGCTCTACTTCTGATGATTCTTTTTATGTGCGATAGAGTTTACACAGTAGAATAATCACATTAAATCATGACAAATCATGACAGGGCTACACAACATAATACATAAAATTAAATTACAAAGATTTTTCAAATTAGAACCTGGATCTGCCATCATCCCAGCATTAAAATACATGAACATAAGAAGACAAGAATTCAAATTAGAACTTGATACTGGGATCCAGGTTCGTGAACATAAAAAGAGAAGCATGAACATATAATCACTTAAGAACTGGTAGTAGTATCATAAATTCGAACAGACTAGCAGTCCTAGAAACCTGAACAAAGACATATTTCCAAACTGGCAACCATCAGGTTCTTGCAGCTTTCAGAAATTCCACAACAAGGAAATAAGGTACTTGCAACTTTCAGAAATTTAGTTCATCAACATTTGACGTGAATGTACAACTGGAAGAGCAGATTGAACAAAACTCTTTTCCAGTAAGCTCATCAATATGTAGCCTGCAACAACAAACAAGTACATCGAAGGATCATCATGAACATAATTCTCTTCTAATAGACTCATCGACATGTAGCCTTCAGTAATGAACAAACAAAATTAATTTGGGGATTACACACCACGGGGGAAATGATATATAGTTCAATCATAAGGACCATCATCTCCGACTGAAAGTAAGTATGATGCATTCAAACAAATTGACAATCTAGGAAACCTAAACATAGACAAATAAAAGCAACTAGTTCCAAACCGACAACCATCAAGAAATTAGGTGCTTGCAAGTTTTAGAAATTCCACAGCAGAACATAAAGAGAACATACCTCCTCATAGATCAGTATCATCAACAATATCAGCAAGTGACTCAAAATGTTTGAACCAATCCTACAAGAAGATCAAGGCTTTGACGTGTTGCTGTTTAACCTACTTCTGTAATCACTTATGACCCGTTGTCTAGTACTAAAAGCCGATTCAGATGGCACCACTGAAGCAGGCACAACAAGAACATCACGAGCTATGCGAGAAAGGGAAAGGTACTTTGAAGAGTGAAGGGCCCACCATTCAAGAATGCTGAAATCATCTTTGCGTGGGAAGGTTTCCTCTTGCAGATATCTACCAAGCTCATTGGTAAGTTGGAGCTGCTGCTTGCTCAAATGTAGGTCCCAGCTAGAGGATTACCTTCTTTCATCACAACCTCATCAATATGTTCTCCTTGTGTTGAATCATTCAATGACTTCGACGTTTGTGAAGAATATTCCTTAAAAAGGCCATGGAGGGCTGCTTCCACTAAACCCAAGTGTTTTGCAACATCTGATCTGAAGGCTTGCTCTAGTCGAAACTTAACGAAACCATATTTGAACCGCGGATCTAGAATCATAGGAATAGAGTTCGCCAAATATGACTCTACCCTATATTTGTCGAACTTCGCTTGCATCTGTTCAACCATTGCATTGATAACTCCATCCTTTCTTGATGCTTCATCTTTTCTTGATGCTTCTTTTTCTAACAACAACTTCACATTCCAAATTTCATGAAAGTATAGATTCGAAGTGGGATAGGTAGAATCAGAGACTACTTGTGTTGCTGTGTGGAATGTTTTTATAGGGAACAGACCGTCTCAGCCCTTCTCCACTCTATAGAGGATGGACAAAACTTGTAATTTCTATCCTCTTTCGCCAAAGTATGAAAAGCTTTCCGAAAGGGAAATGCCGACTCCAACATAAGGTATGTCGAATTCCAACGTGTAGACACATCAACTGAAGGTAGTTTGCAAGAAATTCCAACTCGTTCGACTACTGCTATAAAATTATCCGGTCGAGTCTGAGAGCTATTTTAGGGGTTAGGGTTTATTGTATATTTTCATGATATCATCTTTAATAGTATTTCTAGAAACCATTTTGAACAAGGGGTTCAAACTTTTCACAAAGTCCACAAAACTACTATATTCCACAATTGAGAAAGGCATCTCATCTAAAACTATCATGTGTGCAAGTAGATGTCTAGATAATTTCTCATCGAACTCCCAATTCTTAAGCACAGATGCATGAGGAGATGAAACAAAAGACTTTAACTCGTCAACAATAAGGTGCATATTTGACCTTACTTTAAGTAGCCAAGTGTCTCTGCACATCACTTGTGCCCGCACCTCATCCAGCTGGAAGGAATTCATTACAGTGCTTACACTCAGCTTCCACCAGTATTCCACCATCATAATAAGGATTGAAATCCCTCCAAACAGTAGAGGTTAACCTGCATACTTTACATCCTAGTCCTAGTAATGGCAGCACATAGTATTTGTAAGAACAATGTAACCAAAACATAAATAAATAGTTGTTGTAGTTGTAAGAACATTTGAAAGTTAGCTCACCGCGTGAATGGTTTTTTCTGGAACCACCCAATAGAGAAGTCGTTGGAGATGGTGACAACGACGTATATGGTGACAGTGACGTAGATGGCGACCTCCCCGACGACTTGGCCCTTTTCTGTGAAGGGGAACTTTCATCCCTCTCTAAGCACGACCTCCTTCTTTTTGAGGCTGCCACACTTTCTAAAATCCCAATTCGAGATCTCAACATATTCACTGCTGGTGAACTCACTAATGGAAACCTCGCCAAAGGAGACCCATTCACTCTCTGGCTCAACTTTGTAGCTGAAGGAGAACCTTCTCCCTAGATAAGAAAACGAAGGAAATTCAGGACATGCTAATTTCAACTATTGTAATTCGTAGATGGATGGAGAGGGACACACATATGCTATGTCCATCTTTGATTCTCGTATTTTCACTGACTTCTTTCTCCTATCCTTTATCTCTTTCCTCCTAACCTCCACCTCCAACTTCATCCTCTTCTTGTCCTCTTGCTTCTGCCTCCTCTCCTCTTGCTTCTGCTTCCTTTTCTCTTTCTTTCTCAATCTACACTCAAATAGCGGTAATCAAAATTTAGGAGAATACGAATAAATAGCGCAATGGAAAGACGAATGATTAGGGACTCACTTTTGCTGCTCATCGGTGGAATCCCACACCTGCTGCTTCTCGTCGATAGCTTCCCAAATCAGCCTATGCTTGTCCACGTCAGCCTCATGATTGACTTCTTTGTCCAAGAGCATGGCTGGAACAGAAGCTTCACCGTGCCTTGCACGAAACAGAGTGTCATGGCTCATGGAATACCAAGTATAGCTTACTTTCTGGATTTTCCTAGCATTACTAACTTCTTTTTTCCAGATAAAAAATATTATTTGTATTTAGAGACCGAGGAGTCCCTAAAAAAACCAGGACACGAGCACAAAGAGAAACCACATAACTAGCTTTCTTGTTTTTGTCACCATCATTATAATTTTTTCCCAACAATCAGTAGCTTTGCTCTTGCAATTTTCTTGGACCTAGCTCACTCAACGACTGGTTTTGGACGAAAGCCATGAAGCTTGGAACTACTGTGTGTGAAACAAGGGTTTTCACTGAAGCGCTTACCAATCCTAACTACTAGCCTACAAAGAGGAAAATTGAGTCCCTGAAGCTAGGTAGCTAGCTAGCACAGCCAAATCGGCAGATCATATCAGCACAAGGAGAACAAAATGTGAATTGTGACCTTTTACCTAAATCAAATCTAGCACAGCCAAACGATAGATCACATCATCACAACTAGCTAGCTGTTGATGTTGGTTAAATTAACTTAATCGACATGGTCAAGACAGCAGTTCCTCAGGATGTATGCACACCTGAGCTCGCGGACGGTAAGACATTGTTCTGCATAGTGGCGATCCTGGTAGTTGCCGGTTCACCCGAGTGTCCTGACGGCGGCGGCAGGCGACGGAAGGTTGAGGATGCGCAGATCTTGAGGTGGGAGGCGACGGAAGGTTGAGGACGGCGACGGCAGGCGACGGAAGGTTGACGCCAGCATGGAGGAGGAGGCTATTGAAATATATTGTCTATCTCTTTTCATCAGTTGGTTGCGTTGGTTAATGCACGCAATTCAATATGGTATCAGAGCAGGAGGTCTTAGGATCAAATCCTGATCAACGCAAAAAATTAACAAAAAAGTATTGCAGCTCCCAAAATACATGTCACAATAGAACAAAGGGCAAAGACGTAGGGTGAGTGTTGAATTATATAGCCTAGCCCTTTCCATCAGTTCAGACTTTTGGTTGCGTTGGCTAGTGCATGCAATTCAATAGAGGCGGCGAGATAGGTCGGGCACGTGCGTGTGGGAGATGCGGCTAGCGACGTTGGCAGCGACGGCACCCTAAGTCCTAGGGCATGGCATTGAGCAATCGGGGAGATGGGGAGCGTGGTGGTCTTTTGCAGGCTTACGTGGGTTTACCACATACGCCACGTAAGAGCAAGTACAATAAGGCTTAGTCAGCTGGCTATAGGGATTAAAATACTATTGTTTTGCTTACTTGGATGAGCGAGAAGATATGAGAGAAGAGAAGCGGGCCCTAAACTAAGAGCCGGCTACAAGCACCTTGTGAGTATGTGAGGTGGACCATGTATTAATAAAGTACTACTTTTCTATATCTACCTACTATATGTGTTGGCTATTAAGTTAACTTTAGTGACGTGGCAACGACTTAAGCAGCGAGCTTTATTATTGAACTTGCTCTAAGTTAAGTGGTAGGCCACATAGGCCATTTGGGCTCATTTTTGTGGGCGGCGTATGAGGGACCAGTGGACGCCGCTCCAATTTACATCCTGAGCCGTGCTATCTTGGAAGGAGGGCCTAGCTTCTGACAATGCGAAAGCTTCTCTGCCACGAACTTTCTCACAACCGGCGATTTGATCCCAACATTCTGAGTCGCTCACTAGTGGTGCTCCTTGCTAAACGGGCCCATGCGTCGTTGGGCTTTGGGTCGAAATGATGTAGTATTTACGTACATGGAACGCAAACCTGGCCAACGAGCCGCTCTTTAGCGTGTGCATGTGGGGCCGCGAATGGCCCATGGCGTGTCGGCCCGTCAAACATCGGGGTCTAAAAAATCATCCACCTCGGCGTGTCCACCACTCTACTGACATCCGTTGCTTCCGCGTTTAAGCAAGGACAAATGCGCTAAAGCCATGCATCGCCATGCCACTTCACTCCACTCGGTGAACGCCTTAGAAAGACCAATAAATTGTTGGGAGAAAGATATGTAAGAAAATGGAGCCAAACACAAAGCATAAACGCATGGGAAGAAATTTGATAGTCATCATATTTCACTAAAATCAAGCATAATAACACGAAACTATTACACCGAATGTCTTCATATTTTAAACTCACTTTTCTACTGTGCCAGATCCAAAACAGGAAAGTTCTCAACATGCACATTTACTTAACCCGTTACAAGGACAACAAAAGATAATTATAATTCAGTGTAAAAATAAAAGATTGGGCAAGAACTAAATCTATAACTATAATAAAATTGGATTTCAAATATCCTAACAGTTACGTCAAATAGACTCAGGCACACAACAAATAGATTTGGAACTTGTAACATCACAAGGTAGCTACAAAATTGCAATAACTAAGAGCTAAGAAAGAAGATTGATGACTTTAGTGTAAGTCACTCTTGCACTGTAGTACACAATCCAAAAATCCCTTGTCCTTCCATGCCATCCATCATGATTCCAAAACAGGCCTGCAATTGAACGCCGGAGTTCACAAGTCAAGATAATATTTTCAATATCTTAGATGTTTGCACGTTAAAGGACACCTTAATAATCCAACTTGATTGCATAAGAGAACAAGCTTTGGCCTCAACCGAAACATCTAACCGAAAGTATAAATCAAGCTCTACCTCCATTGGTGTAACTTTCTTCTTTGTGTTGGCTTGTGCGTTAGAACCAGCCACAGGAGTCGAACGACAGCCGTAAATTATGTGCAGATGGCTTGTGCATGAAGTATTTTCCTAAAAGGGGACGAACATAAACCCATTGAAAAGTAGAGCTTTCACGTAACAAAACCCTGAACTCTACGCTTCTATCAAACTAAGCAGTGATCCTTTTAAGTTTTAATGAGGTGGCTTGCATGCTTAATATATATTATTTTTCATTAAAAAAAGCAGTGATCCTTCCCGTCTTGCTAGACAGTTGCTACGAAATTAAAAAATGTAGCGATTCTTGCAAATAAAAACTCACTCCAATCAACCCTGCATCAATTGATCAGGTTTGGTTCCAGTTACCCATGTGAAGGAAACTAATCACTCGAAAGCAACTGATATTGATGAACTACACATATTGATACCTAGTAGGCGTATAATAATGCACAGCCGTGCATGTATGCGTAAGATGTACACATGCCTAACCGTAGGGAGATGCAGCACGAAATGCTTAGATCTAGGCTCATTGGTATGCAAGTCTCACTATTTACAGCCGCGCAGACTTCTGCTTCCTTCTGCTAGGGCAGCAAGCAAAGAACAAACCCGAGCTGCATGCACCACCCGTATCGAATATACATCCATGTATAAATCACGGAACAGTCAGTTTTCTGAATCCTTCAGGTATTCCACTATATACTGCCTTAATCGTCAGGCTATCGGAGAGGTCATCTAGCGTGCGTTTGTTTGATGGACCAATATGTATGGGATGGGATGAACTAAATTTTGGGGACGGGATGATCCACAATGTGGGAATCCTATTTTACAGTTCAGGAAGAAAAAAATGGCTGGTAGTCTGAAGCCTGTCGCCCTTCTCCTGCTGATCCTCAACTTCTGCTCATTAAAGAGGTTAAGAGAGGCCATGAATTAAGAAAAAGACATGGAGAATAGAGATGAAGAAGGGATAAACTGCCAATCCCGAGCTCGAGTACGAAGAAACCAATGCTTCACCACAGATGCGAGGACGATGACCCATCCAGCTACCTCCGTCCAAGCCACCTTGGTCGAGTACAAAGGGGGAGCCCACTTGTAGCCCTCCTCCCGTAGGCGGACGCCTTGTCAACCTCTGGGACGGGCCTGGCCGAGTTGACCTGGCTGCCTCCACAGCCGGTGCCATTGCTATGTACCTCTGCCGACGCAGCCTGGGCCGGGCACCCCCTCCCTCTCATAGACATCCTGCTCCTAGTAGAAGGCCGGAGCTCGTGCTGGACCAAGGGGGAGCTCGGTGAGGGTCGTAGTAGGGGAAGGGGAGGTTCTGGTCGGTGGAGCGCCCCCGGGAGGATTTCGTTCGGTTTGGTTCTGGTCGGCGGAGCGCCTCCGAGAGGATTCCATCGATTCCTCCGTAGTTATTTCTTGATAGGGATTAGGATTCTGGTAGGCGAGAGGGGAAAGGGAGGGAAGAGAGGGGGTCGGATCTGGGGAGGACGAAGGTGCACGGCTGGACGGTTGAAGGCCTAAAGATACGGACGGAGAGAGAAACCCTAATCCCTATTAATATTAATATGTACTCCTCCTCCTCCTTTTATTAATATTAATATGTACTCGCACAATATCATGCTACGGGCTACAAATATACACCTAGATACATGGATAATAATTTAATAATCACTTAAAGTTGCACAAAACAAATCCTAAATTGACGGTAATCCTAGCTCACGGGACTTAACTCGTCGACTTGCCTGATTTTTCAAGGGGTAGATGATGACATAAAACATAAATATAGTCTTTCATCATATTGTTTTTGCTTCACACACCGTGACACTTCTAACATTTATACATCTTTAGATTCGGATATTTGTGCATAGCTGTGAAATATTTAACAACAAAATTACATGTGTTTGATGTTACGTAGGCGTATGGATTAGACTGGCTGATGATTCGATCTACAAAACCTTCACTGCGAGAATATAAAGGTAAGAGAAAGAAAAGAAAAATCGTGCAACACGTTCTATTGAGGAAGACCAGAAATTAAAAGGCAACAACGTGGCGGCAATCTCATCTCTATCTTTTTTCTCTCTGAATCTCATCTCTATCTAATCATTCTCTTAAGTTTGTATTTAGACAAATGTAAGTTACTTATTTCCGGATGGAGAAAGTAGTATAGATTTTGAGCCAGAAAGTAAAATTACAAAGTGGTAAACAAACATTAAAAATGAATTACATCCGGTACATAAACAGCTCCCAGGTCGTTAATGCATTGCAATATTGTGCTCAGGAATCAAGTTGTGTACCAATACCTACTCTGCATTTTTGCCCATGCTCCAGTTTGGTCTATATTCAACAAAAGAAGCCCTGATTTTCTTCTTGACCTCGTCCCTGCTGTTGCTCCTAGATCTGCTACGCTAATGATATGTTCCTCGCAGTGTTCTGCTCGATGTGCCCTGCTCCATGGCGTAATCAGCCAAGAAAGTTGTGAATCTCTCCTCGCTGTGTTCTGCTCCATGGCGTGGTCTCCTCCGCCTCCTACGCGCTGCCTCCACCCGCAGCTGCTATGTGCGCCACCACCGTGTGCTCGCCTGCATCGCCACGCCGCCACCGTCTCCTTGTCAGCCCCGCGTCTAAATCACCCATGCAGGAAGCAGCTACGCCTCCTCCTCTCCCACGAAGGCGCCACTCCTCTGCTCCGTCGCCAGTGTCCTGCCACCGCGCGTCGCCGCCGCTGCCGGGCCAGCACATCTCCGCCCCGACGCCTTTTTCTTCTCCCGGATGCTTGAGCGCGCCCCTCCCGCTCCGGCTTTCCTCCGCCACGCTCCATCCCTGTGACGGTCGTGCCTGATGCTCTCCCGTCGCCCTTCCCTTTCTTCTTCCCGGCTCCATCACATCCTCCCACCACCGGTCTCCGCCCTCGCCTAGACGTTACTGGGCCAACCTTGGACCCACGAGTTCTGTCATACAGCAGTTCCTCTCCTTCCCCCAAATTCTCTTTTCCCTGTCTCACAATTGAACGCCAGTTTTTGTATGAAATCGAGAGATACTTCAAGTTGGAATTCCAAATCCACCGCTCATCCCTTTGCACCAGTTGATTTTTTTAGATCGAGCTCATCAATTGGAGATCGGGTCCCTAGTCCCCCAAAAAATTGGGGATCGGGCATGAGCATGTCCATGTTCCTCTGCGCACGCGATATCTCCAGGTTGTGCTTCGAGCACCCGCTACTCATGTGGTCGCAGTTCTGCCAACTCGACGTCGCCAACGTTGTCGGCCCACCACCAGCGCTGCCCTCGAGCCTGACCCCGGGCGACGTTGCCCTCTTCCCGCGGAGTCCCGGCTCGAGCTCTCCCCGGCGCCGCCACTTGCTCTTCTCTGTCCGCGTCACCACCGACGCTGCCCTCGCCCCGGACCCCGGGCACCTACCAACCAACGCCATGCTCCAGCCGTGCTCCTCCGGCCGGCTCTCTCTCCGTTGGCAGGAGCTCTCGAGCGCGTGGCTATGTTTATTTTTTACGGACGGGTACGCAGACACGTTGGTGGCAGTGCGGTAATATCTGCGAACTTGCAGGGGCAAATTTGTCCAATAAAAATCGGACGGAAATTCTGCCGAACGAACCTACCTAAAGAGAAATTATTAGGTACTAGCAAAATGCCCGCGCGCTGCAGCGTAGGGAAATAATATGCTTCTATACATTTTCTATGAACAAACACATATCCGTCGCGGACCAAAGGGGGCTGAAAATATGCAGGAGATCGAGTTCGTACTCGGCGTATCTATTTTTCGTGCCTCGTACAACCTCTTGATGACATTTAGATCCCATTCTCGTTCCATGGTCGCTCTAGCGGCATCAGGAGTAAAAATATACAAACAAACAGTCTAAAAGATATAAAACTGAACTACGATGGCTTTCTTGAAAAATAGAGTTGTCCGATGCCTCGATCATTGCCAAGGAGCCATATACTACCTCCTAAATTCGCCACGAATCCACCCAAATTCTAATTTTGTTGATATAATAAATGGTTGTATATATGTAACAAAGAGCCAAATAAAAAGCCTAGTGCTGAGGTCGGCCTAGGGGGTATTGCCTGGTGCATGTGAACACACGGATTGATATCTATATATGTAGTTGAATAACGTAGCTATAGATTTCCCCCAAAAAAATAAAGATAAGCAGGCATAGCTGACACGAACATGATCGGATCCAGCTGCTCTGGCGTCGAGATGATGGGCCAGAATTGCAATTGGCTTTTAAACATGGCCGAAGTAAAAAATTATCTCTATCTCTACTATTAATAAAGGCACCAACATGAATTTCACTAAGCATACACCATCACACATACGGAAAAGTCTTGCAACCGCACGATCAGGCAGTCAAAAGACTATCCAACTGCTTCTATTAGTCCCACCAGATTCTTTGGTACACCTAGCAATTAGCTTGGACGGACTAAAACTCTGCCGCACGGAAACCCCACATCGTACAATTGCTTCATCCCTTAATAAAGGCCAAAAATTAAGGACGATCACACGCGCGATCCCATATTCCTAAAATCATGCCCCTTGCGTCGTCACCACGATAGACGCCCCTACCACCGTCACCCCACCCTCGTTGTTGCCCTCGCTAATTTCGTAACACCGTCTTCGACGCCGCTTTAGCCGTCTTTCTATATGACGCCATTGCCTCCTTCCTCGCCGCTGCCCTCGCCGTCTTCCTAGAAGACGCCATTGTCGTCTTCCTACACGATGCCCTCGCCACTGTCATCATCGCCTTACTAGATGCTAGCACCTTCGCCCTCCTGCACCACACCGTCAGGGGTTCATCCGCCCTCGATGCTGCCAAGCTAGATGACGCCATTGCCGCCAAGCTGGATGACGCCATTGCCGCCAAGCTGGATGACGCCCTCGCCGCCTTCCTGGACGACGTCATTGCCGCCAAGCTGGACGATGCGCTCGCCACCTCCATCATGGCCTTACTAGACGCCAACACCTTCGCCCTCCCGCATCGCATCGTCGGGTGTGCGGCCGCCCCTCTGTCGCCTTCTGCAGCTTCGCCATCCTGTAAACGGTGACAAGCCAATCTTTCAGTAACAAACCATTGCTTACATGATTATCAAAAAGTAACTAGGTCGTGAATATGCTACACCAACATAAGTAGCACAAATGGCTTGAAAGAATTTCATAACATAGATAATTTGACAGTAAAAAATATATCAGAGCTTTTCAAATGAAGGCAACCCAGGAAATAGATTCTACAACTGACATCTGCCATGTAATCCAAAATAACATCTACAGCAATCACAATACTTCAAGACAAAAGAATGAAACATTTATTTCCTTCGGTAGATTATGCATTTGGTAGAAGACCGTTTCCCAGCTGATGATTAGGTTTGTACAACATCTTACAACCTTTTGGAGCAAAGCATAACTGGAACAATACAGGATTTTTAAATTAAGAAATTGGCTACAAGCCTCTTCCTTGATGTCTTCCAGAACGCAGAGAAAAAAGATTACAATTTTTTGCCTCCAAAGTCTACTTTTTAAACCAGATCATCATTCTGAAGCTCGACCTGACCCAAACCCAATACTAGGATTATTTGAGCGAAACTAATCTCATCCTTGGTATAAGTACAATCAAATAGTTCTATCATAACTAGCACAACACATACATTTATCAAAACAATTAGAATGTGTGAAAACATATATTTCTTATATATCTAATTTTAAACATGTTGGGTTCCTAGCTGTCCAAATAAGTTTCCGGTTGTCCTGAATGTGCATCTATGTAACATTCTCAGGATTTACCTTGGAAGTGCAGGAAGACGACAATGGGACGAGATAGAATGTTTGCATTATAGATCATCATG
Organism: Avena eriantha; assembly: GCA_910589775.1. Classification (NCBI taxonomy): domain Eukaryota; kingdom Viridiplantae; phylum Streptophyta; class Magnoliopsida; order Poales; family Poaceae; genus Avena; species Avena eriantha. Next base: position 331,486,079 of record OU342742.1, on the reverse strand, counting down.
TTAAAACAACGAGTGTTTTAAAAAAAATCCACAGATACCATGGAAATGAGATAGCGTAGTTGGTTATCTGGAAATATATAACAATAACGGAAGACGACAATCTCTAGATTGACGCGTAGTTAATTAGGTCATATAGAGTTAATGTCATCTTGCTATATGATGAAGATTTATGCAAGCGAATTACTCAGATAAATAACAACTTTTCCAATACATCAGATTCTCTTAGTAGGTCCTAGGCTTGGCAGCATATGCTCCAGCACCATTCCAAACAGTAAGAAGTCAGCAAGTAATCAACCATCAAAACACTTAGAAATTATCGTTTCAAGTTGGTCACGGGAAACACAATTTTTCTAGCCAGTACCAGCAGAAATGCAACCGAGTAATACACCCGCACAACAATGGCCAAACATGCACACCAATCTTGAGAAGGTCACTATTACAACGGGAGTACGGATATTAATATCTAAACCATTCTGTTGAGTATAGATTGTTCAATCCAATAAGAAGCGTGGGTACAATAAAATTACGATCTGAACTTCATATGTACATTCAGGGTAAACCAATCAGCATGTGGGTATAATAAAATTAGATTTATGCAACCTAATTTTTCATATATACACATAAATCTGAACTTCATATGTACATGACCAGTAGTTGTATAGCTATCCAATTCTGATTTTCAGACATTTAAACAACACAACCAGCAGCTTTAAAGAAGATTCATAAGTGGTCTCATACAGCTTCAATATGTAGTACCAAACCATGGATTTATTTGTGTTCATATGATTGTGAATCTTATAAATAATCAGGCCAGAAAGGAACTGAAGCTGATTCACAAAACATTGGTTTCATCCTTAACTCTACAATTCTCATCAAGGATTGGCTGAATGTACAATTTCTTTGTGCTACGGATTCTATGTCAACACAAATACTTATCAGGATAGAACTGAACATAGTAACTCTACTTCACACCATATCTCAAGTCTCAACTGGGATTACAAGAATACAAATGAAGGGTCAATTTGACCACCCGCCTAACCTCCCCATCGATTTCTTTTAGAATCCATCCATTAATTAGGTCATTTGGCCATTCCCGCACAAGAATCGTCAAAGAAATACCGAAGAATGGCGAGATTATGGTTCAATGGACTACAAACCTAGGCCATGCGTACTTACAGACTCAAATTAATCATTCAGGTGATTCCTACCAATACAAGCATAATCTTGAGGGGCGGCCAGAAGCAAATTACCTATAGAAGTCTGACTCCGCCTGCAGCATCGCGTACTGAGGTGGCTCCGAGCTGCGGGCAGCCAGCGAGAGAAGCAGGAGGATGGGCGAAGACCATTGGCGACAGAGCACGAACGGACCGGTGAGGTGGAAGGACCAATCGAATGCACACCAGCGGTCGCCGTAGCCACGGATTTGGCGGGGAAGAGGTCCGCCCCTCCACCTCCATTGGCGCCTCGCGCTAGGTCCTGGCATTCCGACGAAGAGAGGGCGAGTAAGATCGGGGGAGTAGAAAGAGGAGTCGGGACTAGGGTGGGGAGGTAGGGGAGCCGGCGGCTGATTGCCGGCGCGCTGGGGAGGCGATCTCAGGGAGGAAGAGTGGGGCAGTGGGTAGGAGAGTGAGAGGCGATTTGGGTGGGCTATGGCGTTAATGCGTGAATGTTTTTCCCGTTCACTTGAGCTAGGCGATGTGGCTTGTAACTTGTGCGCCTGTGCCTGTCCGTTCTGGTACCCATGTTTTTTTCTTATTTTTGACTCTTTCGTCTGTGTCCTACAATTTCTAAATATGAATTGTCGAAAAAATATTTGATAATTTTGAAAAAAAAAATGAAGAATGATTGCGTGATCCTAAAAGTAACGATAGCGTAGCGTGTTGGGTTAAAAGAAACGGTACATGCAGTCCTCTACCGGACTATTTGTTTTTTATTTCATGCATTCGTGGGAAGATGGAGCTATATTTTCCAATACCTGAGGTTAGTATTTACAACATGCTTATTTGTATATACTATGCACATGTTTTCTATAATAATAATGTTGTATAATGCATATGTAGAATTGCATTGAAATGAGGAGATAATTTTTGGTTCATATTTTGAAGAACGGAGAAAATGAGGCTCTAAAAAAATATTCCAGACATGGATCGGCAGCATTATAGAGTGCACAAAGAGATGGACCTTCAATAATGTTGGTTAGAAGTTGTTTTAAAGTATTTTTGTAACTAATTATTTTACATATGTGACCATGTATTTTATGTGAAAATATGTGTGGATCGTGTTTTACATGCGTGCTCGCATCGTTACACATGAGACACGTTTAAGTGGCTCAGTAAGAAATACTATTGAAGATATATTTCAATTATAAATTATGGTGCACGCTTACTTGTCTAGAAGAAGGGCCAAATCTGGTAAAAAATACATTGTGGATGTGGAGCCCAGTTGTTGCTTATCCCTTCAGCCAGCCTTTCCCCTCGCACGAACTCCACCAAAAATTCCCCAAATCAGCAAGGTATGATTACTCAGCTTGCTCCGCCCTTCCATGGACGGTACTGGTCGAAGATCCTCGTGGTGCACAAGGGTCGGTCCGTGCCGCCGCCGAGGCACCACCGCCGGCCAGTCCTGAAGGGCGCAACCATAACATCGTTCCTCCTCCCCTACAGGATGTGCATGTACTTCACCAGCGCGGTTGGCCGAGGTCCTCGCATGTCGCAACCACCACCTCGTGGCCTGCATCTCGGTCCCCTCCGTCGTTCCCCCTCCAAACTCCCGCTCTCGCCTCGCCAGGCGGCGGCCACGCTGACGGCTGCTTACCTGTCTAGGAGATTTGATCTCTCCCCCTGTAATTCATTTCTATCGGCCAGGGCTCGGCTACGCCGCTTCCAGCCACCGCCGGCCACGCTGACGGTTGCTTACCCGTCTAGGAGATTTGATCTCTCCCCCTATAATTCATTTCTATCGTTTGATTCAGAGATGATTTCCCATCGGCTTCCTGATTCCAGACACCTTGAGGCTTTGTTCGTTTTATCCCAACCCGACTGGGATCGGGATGATATCCCCATGGGTCGAGAGGGATTCGAAATGCGTGGTTTTAATCCCGGCTTCTCTGTTTTACGTGTTCGGTTACTCCCGCCTGGGAATCCACCCCTATATTTTTCTCCCCAACTCCCGTCGTTTTGGAGGGGAAATAAAACTCAACCCTGAATCCGTGGAACAAATCCCCCACTAGCAATGGGCCTTCTCTCTCTCTCGCCCCAACAATTTCTCTCTACTCGCGATTTGAAGGGCCGGCGGCGGCAAGGGCTGAGGGACGGCGGCGACACAACGAATCCAGATCAAAGACATGTGCTCCTCCCTCTCCCTTTTCCAACCGGCGGCAGCGCAACCACGCGAGTTTGACCCGGACATCTCACCCCGTGCAAGCTCGGTGGCGCCCGTGAGACGTCACCTCCGGCGTCCTCTCCACCGCACTGGTAAGCGCCTACTCTTCCTCCTCGTCCTCTCATAGTTTTTAGGGTTTTGGCATGTCCTGTAACAATTTCTAGGATTCATGGCATGGTCAGTAGTGGTAGGTTCTTTACCATGTATGTTGTTATCTTAGAAGTGAAGTAAATCCTCAAAATTTGCTAGATACATCAAGGTACTTTGTATGAAGGGCCTGGGCAATCAATTTGCCGGTCCTTTTCTTCCTCAAATCAACCGAAACTACACCAGCTGATTTTGCCAGTACGCAATAGCTTCGCCTCAACCTCTATTTCTTCCTGGAACACAATAGGAACATCAGTTAAGGTTTCCAAAAATAAGTAGGTGGAAAAAAGAAAATAATTACTGACCTGTTTAGATGCCACATCAGAAATTATTTTGTTGTGCAAGTGGTTTGTTGTGTAAGTGGTACATGGGTCGTCCGGGGGGTTCTCTTTGTATTTCTTCTTGTGGGGTTACCTGTTTAGTTAGGTTCTTCAATTTCTTACTGTAAATATCTTTTCCTGAAAATTGATTAAAAAATAGGCTTGTTGTTTTCCTCAAAATGGTGGAGTGTGTGGCCTTTGTTATGTTTGTAGAGAAAGGTGAACTGTAAATAAATCCCGTACCTAAATCACTCTTTAGTTTTTCAGTAGCAATTATTACATACATGTATTTCGCGTGTCTGCAGATACACACTCATATGATTGCAGCACCTGGATGCATGTTTTTGAATGTACAGTAGCTTATTTATATATGCTCAGTTGGCCGTATATCAAACTTCTTCCAAATTTATTGACCTGTTTATGTGAACATTGAATCGGTACCATGTCAAAAAAAAAAAATTTACCTGAAACATATTCTTCAGCTCTCACAAAATTTTGATGATTCAAGTACATGAGTGATTTTTTGTGTTGTTTCTTAACTTGGCATTATGAGGACAGAGCATTCATTCTTTTGTCTGCACCATTTGCTCACAGAAAACGTTTTCATGACACCTTGATTATCAATGCCCTGAGCTGAGCTGAGCTTTGCTGAACTGCAGGTATAGAGAACGACGAGGGATAGGGAGGGCCAAACTTGGACCTAAAACTAGGAGATCTTTATAAAGGTAAATAACAGTTAAAAGTTGTAGAGACTTTTTGTTTAGTTCTTCACCGCTGACTGAATATTATCGAGGGATATTACCATGCGACACTATTTCCAAACAGCTTGCACTCCATAGGCTTTTTTTAACATTGTTAGAGCACAGAGGTTGGTTCAGGTTCAGTGAGTTCTGATGACAGATATTTTTTCTGTTTCTTCACAATAGATCACGAGTGTGTAATCAAATCATTGGAGTATTTTCTTAATGTGATTAAAAAAGGAAGTACATGCAATAGGATACTGCTAGTTCCAGTTATATAGCAGATTTCCACTAACCTGTCATCTTGTGAGGTAATAGCACATGCTTGTCCAGATTTTCGCTTGGTGATACTGCTAGTTCCTGTTATACATGTTAGCTGCAGTTAATGAAATGTATTTATGTTTCTTCAATTAGTTCCACTCACATGCTGATGCTGCTAGTTCTTCTTATACAGGTTATCAAATGGGATATGCATGATTGCTCTTTGGAATTTAGTGGTCAACGTATATTCACTCTTTAGCTTGATCAGAATCGGATGTTTGGGTTGATGGGTCTTGAACTGCTAATTCTGGCATGAAGTGAATATTTTACCCCAGTTTGCAGCTAGTACATGATTACTCTATTTCTAGCTAATATCAATGTTGATGTTTGGCCGTTGATCGATTTCTTAGTAAATGGTTGAATCATCACAGATTTCATTAGCTGTGTTATTGCAGCTAAAAGAATGAAAGAGATGTCATCAGATGCGACATTTTTCGTTTAAAACATGAATGAATTTGAATTTACATTGTGGTGTTTGGTCAAAACAACCCCCATATTTGTTCTCCATTCTTGAGCAGTATTCATCTCCTAGTGCATGCCCTGTTTTGTTGATAGAGTTTTCATACATGTATTTGTTCTGCAGTCGAGACATCTAGACCGCTTAAGTAAAGTGAGCGGTCGTAATGGATCGAGAGCGAGAGATAAGAGCGTAGCGAGTATCGAAGCCGTTTTTTTATCTTCAATACTCCTTTTAGTTTTAGGGGTTCTATATTTCTAATCGAATAAATTGACTTCGTATAGAAAGTTTGACTTTACTTCGATTTAGAACAGCGCGCTTACTTTAATAAAAAAAGTGAGGATTCTTTTTTATTTCGGAGTAGTAGAATTGCTAGAAAATTTAGGATTTCATTGTTAAATTCAAAATAAAGTAAGTCCCTTTTTTATTCAAGATATTTAATGCTTTGAAAAATTTAAGCACGATTCCCCATAGAGTGATTCATACACAGCATCCCTTTCTTAGCATCCCTTTCTTTTATCGAGGGTTCTAGCAATTGATACCCTTTCGCAAATAATTGAAATGCAATTTCGTGATCTGGGTCTTTAATTGTTGGAAACTTGTCAAGTTCTTCTGCGTTCTTATGATTTGTTCATAGATTATTTTTCTCCATATATCTTGCATTAGCTTTAGGATACGGTGCATCACAAATAATGTTCCATCAAACCTTCTTCCAGGTTTTTTTGCTTCAGTTGAATTTTCATGGTTATGTTTTCTCATTGATATACATGGTCAGATGCAGAAGACCTATACTTCTACATGATCAAGCTCCAGAAGATAAAAGCAAAGAGTACCATGCTGATAAATTGGTGTGCTTTACAGTGGAAGGACTGCATATTATCCATTGTATTTTGTTGTCGCATCACTATTTTTATCAAAATGAATCAACTGTATCTTGAAATAATCAAGATTTTTTACATACTTTTGTTCCAGCTCTATCCTGTATTATTTTGCATCTTGTTTGTGCACATGTTTGATTTTAGCTTTCAGCCATGCTCAAAGCTAATGGCAAAAAATATATTATTTAGGTTTAAAGGTACTGTCTTTATTATGTTGTGCTGCTTGCTAGCTGGTCTCCTATGCTGCTTGCTTCCTTCCCAAACTGTAATGCTTGCTGCCTGCTGCTGTTGTGCACGAATCAACCGAACGACAACTGCTTGTGCACGAAGCAACAACAACTGACAACAGGGATTAGTAGGGAATGTGGGGAGAGGGGCAGTGGGGATTGGGGTGACATCCAGGGATCACCCAATCGCTACAGGGTTTAGATCTTCTAGTGGATTTGGACCCGTGCAACCGAACAAAGCCTGAGAATGTATATAAACCGGTGGGATGCAATATAAAGGAGCGATGTGAAACTATTGATGCTCTCGTCAATGTGTACGGACGAAAGCATAAGCAAAATAAAAACTAATCTAATCGCTTAACTTGGCGATGGCAGTTTATGTAATTACGTTAGAAATCTGGGATAAAAGGATCTAAAAAAGTGTTGGGCCGGAAAAAACAATCCGTTCTTTATTATTAGGTATAGATAGATTATTAGGTATAGAAGGAGTGTTAAGCAGTGAGCGAGCTATTCCTATCATAGGTGGATATTCTAATGTGTGCATATATGCCATCTGTTTCAGGGCAGAGCGATGAGGATATGTTGTTGATGCAAACATCATTGGACTGGATGGCAGGAATATAAGGCTAGCATCTTATAAGATTTAAAGCTCCATGCAACGACTCGATTTGGAGCATAGAATGTGAGGGCTGAGAATAAACTGATCAGTACAGAGGAAACCAACTTCCCCACGTGGATTCATTGTAGAAGTAAAACTTTTAAATTTCGTGCCACATGTAACAGACATGTTTGCTACTATATATGATATACCTGTTACTTCATTTTCTCTTTTGGCTCTATCGACTTAACAGAGCTCTATCAACTTACATATATGATCTTTGGATAATGACTATTCTTTCTCCCCGCCCTACATGAAACGAACCATCCAACATGCGTTCTTCCTACACCGTATTTGTACAGTGCTTGAACGATCTTTTTGGTTGCGACCCTGTCATCAATCATTTCCTAATGGCCGCGCTCTGTAGCTCTATTTCATTAAACGATATGCCTTAACACATTTCTCTCAATTGTGTCATCAACTGATCTGCCTAAAGCCACACATTTCTCTCAATCACATCATATCGATTTGCCGCACCCCAGGGGACGCATAGAGAAGTCTAGTTGGAACAATTGCTTCATATCTAGTTATTCATGCTTATAAAACTTTTATTGTGATTGTCTTGATTTAACAAAGCTTGTATAATACCTATTGCCACTATTCTTTCTATGCTAAGTTTTCGGTTGAAAGAAGTGATGGATGCATGGTGTAGAACGATAGAGAGAGAGATTGGCGAAATATGATGGATATATTATTGAGCCTCATGGGCGAATATATATAGGCGTACAGCGGATTATCTTAGAGTACGAGTCAAGTTAGGCTAGAGTCCTAATTATCCTAAACTACCATAATAACCGTGTCCGTATCATACTCTAACATCCCCCACAGTCGTAGCGGTAGCGTCGTGAACAACTGGAATGTCGCGGACGGTCAGACTAGAGATAAACTGAAGTAGTATCCAGTAGGCTGACATCCCCCCGTAGTCGTAGCGGGAACGTCATGGACGGTATCGCGTCGCGGTTGCTTGGATGTAGAGGAAGTTGGTGATGCTCAAGCGAGGTGGTAGCCCTTGTGCCGATGTTGAGGGAGCCGAGAGCGTGAGACGGTGCCATGGTCGAAGTAGCCGTGCGAGGAGTTGCCGTGGTCGATGTCGTGGTCGGGGATGCCGGTGTCGAGGTAGCCGCACGTGAAGCCGCATGCGCATAGTGCGCGAGGAGGATGACAGAGACGCGTTGAGGCAGTCGTCGAGGGTGTCGATGCCGAAGCCGATACAGTCCGAGCCGTCGAGAACGAGGTGCGGCCATAGTTTTTCCAGAACCGAGTATGCAAAGAAGAACTCGTCGGTGACGCGGTCGAGGCAGTCGTAGAGGGGTCGATGCTGAAGAAGACGTTGTCGAAGCCGATGAAGACAAGGCGCCGATCCGAGCTTGCCAGACTCGGGAACGCGTCGGGGACGAAGGCACTCCCGGTGTCGCCAGTACCAGGCATGTGGGGCCTGGGACCATCATGAACTTGCCGCCATGTCAGAAAGACTAGCAGAGGAAGCCTCCAGAGCGGTTGCTACACGCAGAGCAGCGAAGGGAGAGATGTCGGCGCTGTCCGCGGTTCTCAGAGTAGAGTAGAAGGTGGTGTAGTCGGGGATGAGGCGATGACGTTGGCGGCGAAGTTGTAGTGGACGAAGACATAGAAGGCGGAGAAACCAGCGGCGACCTAGGTTAGTCATGCTGGATGCCTAGAGTGGCGATGGGGTAGTCGGCGGGACCTGCGATGGCGAGAGGGCGCCCTGCAGGTTACCTTGTAAAGCGCGGCGGCGGTGCTCAAAGTAGGCGAGGAAGACCCGGCGACGTGACGAAGACCATGTGCAGACAACGATGATCCGCGCCGTAGGAGATGGCGCGGTGAAAGCCGAGGTCATCGATGCATGAGGACGGCGAAGTAGACTACGTGCAGCCACGCTGCGACCCGAGGGGGCGACATAGCTGCAGGGCGCAAGTCGGTGCAGCGGCTGGGAGACCACCAGCGACTACATGCCAAGGAAGGCGCGTTAGAAGCCGGTAGCGTGGACCAAAGGTGGCGGCGCTGCGGCCCGACGGGGCGATAGAGCGGCAACCCGTAGCTCGATCGGCGGTAGGCGTGTGCTCGGGGGCGTGCTTTGCGTAGACAGGCGCGGGATCGGTTGATTAGACCAACGGTGCACCATATGTGCCATGGCGTGGACGACGCATAGATCGTATTCAATGGTGGCGTTGTCAGTGAAGTCCCGGACAATGACGATGAAGAGGATCCGAGGGGGTGGCCACGGTAGCCTTCCGAGGAAGGCATAGCAGCCATCCGCGGTGCGCGTCAACCTGCCGTGAGGCCGCGACAGCCTGCCGAGGTAGGCACAGCAGCAGAGGGGGCAGGCGCACGGACACGATGGAGATCCTCGATGCCGATGGTTGGAGTATAGGCACGGTGATGACGACGGCGGTGGGCGACTCAATCCGATCTAAGATCGGTAAACCAAAAAAGAAAACCGATCAAGAGATCGGAAAAATAGACTTATAGGGCAGCCGATCACGAATCGGCGGACGAACCCTGCGTACGGGTTGCGCGGCCCCCGGCGGAGATCATGGAGATCGACCTCCCCGGCGGAAGCGTGTGCGGCGGCTAGCGCGACGCCATGGCGGGCGGCGGCACTAGGGTTTGGTGGCGGGGGAGCCGGCAGCACCTGGGAGAGGGGGCGGCGCCTAGGGTAGGAGAATCGTGGTTAGGCTGATACCATGTAAGAGGATAGAGATGGATTGACGAAATATAATGGATATATTATTGAGCCTCATGGGCGAGTATATATAGGCGTATAGAGGATTATCTTGGAGTACGAGTCAAGTTAGGCTAGAGTCTTAACTATCCTAAACTACCATAATAACCGTGTCTGTATCATACTCTAACACATGGGACTACCAATTATAAGTGAACTTGCTTTCTCGTTGTTTCAGTTTAAATGCTGAGTCTCTTACGATTTTTGGTTTCTTGTTGAGCACGGTCAAAGTTTAAGACTTGGGATATTGATGGCTATGTAGCCGTGTTTATTCATGTTTAAACTTGTATTAAGTCATATTAAGTCGAGCAATTGATAAAATTTCTCTCTAGCCTCACCACTAATGACTAATTATTACAAAGATGTGCAAATCCTTGGTTTAAATTGTGATGTGCATAAAATCACTCTTTTATGGTAAAATATGGAGCACTCAAGGGAGAATCACACATTGCCAACACCACTAAGTCAACCAGAACTGGATGCCATCGACTAGAAGGGTTTACAAGCATCAGTACATGTGGAGATTTCCCGTACTGTTCCACCTGGCAGCGGTTTTTCCAAGTCAAACCAAGCAACTTTCATGAATGGCCCTAAATATTTCAAGACTCTTAGCCGCCGCAAAAAGAGCCGCCATTCGCAGATTACATCTGAAACCATGCCAAGGAAGATCCACCACTTCACTACCACCATAGTTCACCATCTCCATCTCCATCCATATCCATAGCCATAATTTGTATTCAAGATCTCCGGTTGGTGACTATTGTAAGGATATATGGTGTTGATCTAATTAATTCTATAATGTTTATATCCTTGATCTCATTATGAGTGAGTAGTCCTTATGGGCTACGGGTTGGGGAATAACCTCACATTGATTATGTGCATCTAATTACATGGGAGTATTGTGTGGTGATTGCATAGCAGATTTGTATTTGTATTATTGTCTCTTACCTCAATCCAAGGACTTGCTAGGTACCCAAGACCCCGAGGAATGATCAAGGTTTGAGCTAAGATGTTTGGTAAATGGTGCCTATGCATGAAACCTAGTGACAACAAGGGAGTATAGTAGTCGTTTAGTGATCCATCTAGAAACAACAACAACATCACTAATCTTAATGATTTGGTCTATATTTTACTTAATAATTGTTCATAGCCCGATGCTTCGTGGTATAATAGTTGTACCGAGAGACTTTGTGCTATGCCTGTGGCTCATAGTGACTTTAGTATTTATGGATGTGCTGCCCACAAATTCTATCTGTATTAGATCATTTACACATGAATGTGCTTACTATTATTTTTATCCTATATGTATGCATAGCTGCAGGTGAAGCCTCAACCCTAGCCTATCTCCATCCATTGATACAACCTCGATAACAAAAGCAAACTAGAAAGGTCCAGTAAATGAAGATTGAAGCAAACTAACAAGTATTGCAAACATTCCTCAACCTATAACAATTGTTTCCCAAGGTTCGATTAAACCTAGGTTTAGTAGGGGAAAAGCTACTATACTACACCCGTAATCTGGATCAAAGGTATCAATTACCATACCCTGAATGTAGTTACCATAAAAAATAAATACCCTTTGCCAAGGATTGATGACCTAGTCGATCAATTGAAGGGAGCTTCAGTGTTCTCGAAGATAGATCTCAGGTCAGGGGATATCATCAATTGAAGATTCGACCACAAGGCATACCTAAGACAACCTTAGTTACTATGTATGAGTTTCTCGTGAAGTCATTTGGACTCACAAATGCACCAGCTTACTTCATGAATCTAATGAACAAAGTGTTCATGGATTGCTTGGATATGTTTGTTGTGGTGTTCATTGATGACATGTTAATTTACTCTCGTAATGAAGAAGAACATGTGAAACACCTTCAGATTATTCTGGAAAGGCTTAGAGAACATCAACTCTACGCCAAGTTTAGCAAGTGTGAGTTTTGGTTGAAGCAAGTAGACTTTCTTGGTCATGTCATCTCAGTTGAAGGAGTAGCAGTGGATCCAACTAAAGTGGAATCAATACTTAATTAGGAGCAACCAAAGAACATGTCAGAGATACGCAGCTTCCTCGTACTTGCCGGATATTATTGCCACTTCATAGAAGATTTCTTGAGGATTGCGGGTCCGAAGACCAATTGATCAAGAAGGAGAAAAAGTTTGAGTGGACACCATCTTGCGAAACTAGTTTTGAAGAATTCAAGAGAAGATTGACATTTGCTCTCGTTCTAATATTGCTAGATATCCAGATAGATTTTGAAGTTTATTGTGATGCTTCCAAACAAGGTTTGGGTTGTGTACTCATGCATTAGGGCAAAGTGGTGGCAATGCATCAAGACAGTTGCACCCTCATGAGGTGAACTATCCTACCCATGATCTAGAGTTGGTCGCTGTGGTCCATGCCTTGTGATTTGGAGGCATTACCTTATTTGTAATCATTGTGAAATATATACTGATCATAAGAGCTTGAAGTATATATTCACTCACCCCGATTTCAACCTTACGCCAAGGAGATGGCTAGACTTAGTTAAGTACTATAACATTAGCATGGACTACCACCCTGGTAAGGCCAATGACATAGATGATGCGTTGAGCAGAAAGGTTTATTGTAGTAACCCGATGATTCAGGGAGGTCAACCAAAGTTGCATGACGAATTCAGGAAGTTAAACCTGAATGTGAGTCTTGCTGAGAATGACAAGGTGCTAGAAGTCAAATTCACTCTAGAGATCCAAGTTAGAGAAGCTCAGAAAAATGACAAGGGCATCAAAGAGATTCGAGCGAAGATCAAGTCAGGAGAAGCACCTGAATACAAGGGATGAAACAAAAAGAATTTGGTTTCAAGATCGTTTATTAGTGCTGGACTAAAAGGAACTTAGGGATTTGATTATAAAGGAGGCACACAAATCAACATACTCCATACACCCGAGAAGTATGAAGATGTACCATGATCTTTGAGACAGTTTCTGGTAGTATAACATGAAGCGGGAGATTGCAGAGTACGTGTCTCGGTGTGATGTATGTCAGAGAGTCAAGGCTAAGCATCAGAATCCTGCAGGATTACTTCAACCAATCAAGGTTCCTAAGTCAAAATGGGAAGAAATCAGGATGGATTTCATTACAGGACTTCCTAGGACATTGTCAGGATATGATTATATTTGGGTCATTGTAGACCGATTGACCAAGTCAGCTCACTTTATTCCAATGAGGACTATATACAAGAGTGAGAAATTGGCCAAGTTATACATGTCTAGAATTGTTTTCCTACACGGAATTCCTGAAAAGATAGTGTCCGATCGAGGTACTCAATTTACCTCTAGGTTTTTAAGAAGGTACATAAAGTTTTAGGCACAAAGTTGAATTTTAGTACCACCCATCACCCATAGATAGGTGGATAAACTGAACATGTGAACCAAATCTTGGAAGACATGCTTATGGCATGTGCATTGACTTGTTAGTGCACTTGGGAAAAGAGTTTGCCATACACCGAGTTTTCTTATAACAATAGCTTTCATCATTGTTCATCGCTTGTATGTAATATCCCGTGGGGACAATTCGATGCCCCAAAGGGCGACCCGCCCCGTAGCATCGGGGTTGTTGAGGATGTGGTTCAGCGGGGCGATGTTCAACACAACAATTGGGTGCTCCTAGAAGTAGTGGCACAGTCGCCGTGCTGTCATGAAGACACCGTAGGCCATCTTCTGGTAATGCGGGTACCACTGCTTTGTTGGTGTCAGTACCTTACTAAAGTAATACAGTAGGCGTTGCACCCCGTGGATCTTGTTTTCTTCAGCTCGTTCGACCACCAACATGGTACTGACCACCTGGTTGGTGGTGGATATGTATATCAACATTGGCTCCTTTTCCCTGGGGGTCACCAACACATGCGAGGTGGAGAGAAGGCACTTGAGATCGTCGAATGCATCTTGCGCCTCATCCGTCCACTAGAACTTGTCGGTCTTGCGAAGGAGCCGGTAGAACGGTAGTGCCTTCTCGCCTATTTGACTGATGAATCGACTGAGCGCTGCGATTCGCCAGCCAGCTGCTGGACGCTCTTGACGTTCTTCGGCTTCTCCATGGCCAGTATGGCCCTTATATTCTTTGGGTTAGCCTCTATTCCCCTGGCGGAGATGAGGTACCCAAGTAATTATCTTGATGGTACGCCAAAGGCGCACTTCTCCGGATTCAGCTTCATACGATAGCAGTCAAGGTTATCGAAGGTCTCGCGGAGATCATCGACGAGTGTAGCTTCCTCTTTGGTCTTGACCACTATGTCATTGATGTAGACCTGGATGTTTCGACCAAGCTGGTTTTTGAGGGAGTCTTGCATACACTATTGATAGGTGGCTCCTGTGTTCTTCATCCCAAACGGCATCGTGGTGTGGTAGTAGACGCCAAAGGGCGTGATGAAGGCCATCTTCTCCTGGCCATCTTCCTTCATTCAGATCTGATGATAGCCTGAGTAGGCGTCTAGGAAACAAAGGCGTTTGCATACCGCGGTGGAGTCGATTATCTGGTCGATCCACGGTAATGGGTAGTGGTCCTTCGGGCAGTGCTTGTTGAGGGAGGTGAAGTCCATGCACATCCATAGGATAGTCCTTTTTGGGAACGAGCATGGGTCTAGCTACCTAGGTGCTTTCCTTGATCTCGTGTATAAATTCAGCATCGAGGAGTCTGTTGACTTCCATGCCAACCGCCTTGGCCCTTGACTCTGACAGTCGACGCATCAACTGTTTGACTGGCCTTGCATCTGGAGACACATTAAGTGCATGCTTGGCGAATTCCCTGGGAACTCCTGGCATGTCCACAGGACACCAGGCAAATATTTCCTAGCGCTCACGAAGGAATTCGATGAGCGCGAGTTCCTATGCAGAACTCTGGTTGTTGGCGATGAGGGCCGTCTTGGTCGGGTCCGTCGGGTGGACCTGGACCGCCTTGGTATTCACCGTCGAGTCGAAGGACTGGTCTGATTCGTTCTGCTTGCTCACAGGAGGAAGATGTTGTCCCCCGACTCCTTGAGCTTTGCGAGCTCCTCCTGCATGCCGACAGATTGGGAGATTCTGTTGAATTCTCTATCGTAGTTGTCGGACTTGGTGAAGCTTCTGTTGACTGTGATAATGCCATTACGTCCTAGCATCTTCATCTAGAGGTACGCGTAGTGTGGGACTGCCATGAACCTTGCGAATGCTACACGTCTGAGGATAGTGTGATACTGTGATGACCAATCGACCACCTTGAACTCAAGGCGGTCACGTTGAAAGTTTGCGGGCATGCCACAGGTGATGTTCAGCCAGATTTTCCAAGGGTATATACACCTTTCCTGGGACAATGCAGTGGAAGGTTGTCTCGGATGCTTCTAGGCTGGAGAGGGGGATCCACATGGCATGCAGGGTGCTGGAGAACATGAGGTTGATACTACTCCCCCCGTCCATGAAGACTCCACTCATCTCGAATCCGCCGATCTAGGCCTCGAGCACCAGGGGAGAGTGACCTGAGCGATGGACCTGGCACGGATGATCGCTTCTGTCGAAGGTGATGCAGCACTCCGACCCACTAAGGTACTCAGGGGTTGAGTATGGAGCATTGACTGCTAGATTGACTTGGCGAGTGATTGTTTTCTGCATCCTATTTGAGGGGTGGCATTTTTGGATCGTACCCATGTTCCCGAGTGGGCGTGGGTATTGCTCTCCTCCATTGTTTTGTACCGGTGCAACCGTGGACTATGTCGGTCCTCCAGGAGGTGGTGGTGGTGCTCCATGAGCTATGGCGCCTGGTGTGGCTCCGTACCCTGATTCATCGCGTCGCGATGTAGTTGAGCGTAACCCTCATGGAGTTTCTAGAACTCACGACAGTCCTTGAGGAGGTGGCTGAAATTCTTCTTGCCATCATGTTTGTCGATGTAGAAGTGGACGTTGTAGGGTCCAGGCAACTTCTCCTGGATTCTAGATGTGTCGTCACGGGTGCGGCGTTTCCACACTTGTGCGGTTTTCCCGCTTTCACGGCAGCTGCCGCTACGGTACTCGCTGTTGCGATTTCCCTCATCATGTTTGTCAATGTAGCCGGTTGCGACTATGTCGACCTCCTCACGGTCTTCGTAACCATGCATCCGACGCTTCCCTAGGCGATCGTGTCTGTGACCGAGGTCATCTGAGCGGACACAGTTGCTGTTGAGCGAATCTTCTCCGCCCCCCACAGATTCTTGATGTCCATAAGGTGGTCAATGGTTTTTGGCTTCGTACGGCCCAACTCCTTTCTGAGCTCTCTGCGGCATATGCTGCCGTTGAATGCGTCGATGGCACGATCTTCGGAGATATCTTCCGCCAAATTTTTGATGATGGACCACCTTTGGATGTAGGAGCGAAGGGATTCGCTCGGCTTTTGGCAGCATGCCCTAAGTTCTTCGATTGATGTGGGCCGATTATAGGTGCCCTTGAAGTTATGGACGAAACTGTACACCAGCTCCTCACAGCTGCGGATCGATCTGCGAGGTAGATTGTTGAGCCATGCGCGAGCAGCGCCCTACAGCTGTAGTTGGAGGCACTTCATGGTTGTGCGCTTGTTCCTGCCGTGCAGCTTGACAGAGGAGATGTGGTCTTCTAGACATATCTTCGGGTCTTGGACAAACTTTGGGTTTTTCAAAGGAAGCTTGAAGCCTTTCGGCATTTGCGTCTATCGTATGGCTCTGCTGAAGAAGCTGGCGCCACATATCTCTTCTCCTTTGTCCTCCGACTCTGTCGAGTAAGCGCGCTTGGCGCACATCTTTTTGACCTTGCGTTGTGTGATTTCATCACATGTGTCATAATCATGGTCATGTCGCCGAGAGCTGCAACGTCGTCGTGATAGGTCATGGTCGTCCTCATTGGAAGATGGCGAGGGATATCTTGTAGGTGGAGCCTTGGATTTCTTCAGCTCCAGCGTTGGCTCCTTGGCCAGCGCAACTTCGACCAGTCCAAGCCCGACAATGGCGGACCGATGCACGACAGATCGTGGATCTCCGGCTGGTGACTGGTTGGTGAGTAGATACGTGGTAGCTGCTATCACCATGGCATGCCGTGTTTTCGGGATCATGTTACCCCGTGAGTCCACCGACATGAACGAGAAATCGAGGGCCTTGGTAGCCTCTTCCTGATCCCTGTCATTGAGGTGCTCTAGTTGAGAGCGCCTTTTGGCTACTACGGGACCATTGCCTTTCGAGGAGGATCCATCGATAGAGGAGAGTGTTGCCTGCCAAAGACTCGACTCATCAGTGGCCTTCTTGCGGGCCTCAAGTTGTGCATTCAGTGCCTGCTGGCGATTGAACTCCTTGACGAACATCCAATGGTATCCCATCAGCAAGTCGTGTGATGCGTCTGGTGGGAGGGGGTTGCGCTGCAGGGCTTCCCTAACTCACACCCACCCAACCTCATTGAGGTGAATCTATTGGCGCTCTGTCTCATGGTTGGTGTTGGCATCCCGATTTTAAGGGTTGGGAGGGTTGGGGCGTTCACCGTTGGTGGGGCCATTGGTGGGAGCTCCATTGGTTGGCCCTCTGTTTCCGGTGTTTCCTTGATTGACTCCATCACTGCAGGAGACGACGGCGCACATGTAGTGGTTGGGGAGGTCGCTGCTCCCACACCTTTCTGATCCGGAGCCGCAGGCGCCATCCCTCGACGACGGATCACACAGATAGGGGTCGCAACTGTTGTTGATGTCTGTGTCATAGGCCGAAGCCGATGCACTGATCTTGCTCAGGGTGCCAATTGGTGGTAGGAACCACGAGGCATGTGCAATCGAAGCTGCCGACGAGTGATTAGGGAAGTGGAGCATACCGATCTGGCCAACCTAGAAGCGTAGGATCCAGATCGCCATGCTGATTCTGTTGCCCACGGACTTGAAATCCGGGCGAGTCACCGGCGAGTGGACGGTGAAATCGAAGGTGCCGAAGAGGAGGCGATTCTCCACTGCAGTAGAGCTGTAGATCACAGTTGATGGGGCCAAGGAAGACGCAACATCAACACTCATGTTTCCCACAGTCGGCGCCAATTAACGAGGGGTTAACTCATCAATGCCCATAATTGATGGACTTGGGTTACAGGAAGTGGGAGCGCTAGAAGCATCGATCAGCTAGCAAACAAGCACATCAGGGACACGCCGTTTACCTAGGTTCGGGCCCTCATAAGGGACCTTACTCCTACTTGTCTTCTCTTTGATTATCGAGGAGTCGAAAGTTACAAGGGGTGCGTAGATGCAATCTGGTGGTGTGTAAACTAGGGTTGCGGATATCCTTCTCGTCGTTCCCTCCTGTCCTTTATATAGGGAGGCCAGGTCTCAAGATAACAGGCTAAGTCGGTTACAGATTAGGGTTTTCCTTTAAATTTCTATCTATTCCTTTTCATGTTCTTCAAGGAGTCGCTTGGGCCAGGTGAAAGAGCATGTGGGCCCCCATGTGTGGTTTTGGTAATTAATGACAATCTCTATGGACTAATGTTTGCATTAAGTTGCACTTGTAGGAATTGCCATTGCTTGGAGCATGTGTTGGCTTCAAGGTAGAAGAAATTAAGAAGAAGCATTGTCAAAGGGCTTTGGGCCTATTGGAATCTTGTAGAAGAGGAAGAATAAAGAAAAGAAGATCAAGTGTGTCTTGAATAAGTAGATGGAGTTCCTCATGTGTATCTTCAAGACATCATCCAATTGGAGTTATAAGAAATGTTGTGCAAGCTCAAGATGTGCCTGTAGCACCCCAATTGTCTAACAATTGTAATGCTACTTGTCCTAGTAAGATATTGACTACTTCATATATATTATTATTGCATCATAATTATATCATGCTCATGTCATCATGCCACCTTGCATTTGAGCATCATATAAAACCCTTTTTCTTTTGGCTCTTCTCTCACATGCATTATTAATTGTATTTGCCTCTTGATATTGTATTTGGCTATTGATATATTGTTCAATGCCCAAGTTGAGTTGGGGGCATATCTTTTATTTCAATTCCACCACCTTTCTCTTCCACCACTTTATAATTCCACCATCCTACTAGATCATGAGCTTGTTTGTCTTTATTTGGGGTTTTATCTAGCTCATGGGCAATAGGGTGGATCTAGTCCTTTAATTATTTTGCATGGCTTTATTCCACTTCTTGGAAATGCATAAGATTAATTCCATCATATTATTATTGTTTTCACAAAATAAATAATGGCATTGTTATTTGTGCATGGGCCATGCAAGCTTCTTCCCCCACCCTTTTACTCCTTGGTTTTTCTTTGGTTTTAATGGATCCTACCTTTGTGAAAACATCTCCTACCACTCCACCATCCTCTTGGGCTCATATATAATTTTTCTTCTTAATTTTATTCTCCATGCATGAACCATATGAGGCCTAGTCCCTCTTTTCCTTTCTTTTTCTTGTCTTGAAATTCTCTTCCACTTCATCTCATGTTACTCCTAGCAATCATCATGTTCCACTTGGGGGAATCTTTTGCTCAAGCCTTAAAAATCTAAACCCTAAACAAACCTACACCTAGTTCCTCTTTCTATTTTTCCTAGCCCTAATACTCTAAACCCTAACTCCACTTTACCTCTCTCTCACACCCCTCTCTCTCTAACATGAGCACCACCTGACCCTCTCTCTCCCTGGCCCACCCCAGCTAACCCTAACCCTCTCCCTAACCCTAGCTAACCCTAACCCGAGCCATGCCCCATCTAACCCTAGCCGAGCTACCCCTTCCCTCTCTCTTCTTCTACCGCCATGCTGGTCCCACCCTACAGCCACCACGTCGCCCTGGTCCACCTGTAGTCCCTCCTGCCGCCGTCCAGCCCCAGGACAAGCCCAGCTGCCCCACGTGCGCGAGGAGAAGGAAGAAAAATGTGGCACCGAGGCCACCTTTATCTCCCCTGCCACGGCTCCCTCTCCTCTCTCTCCCTCTCACTTTCCCTTCATCCCCACGCCTCTCTGGCCTCTCCCAGATCTGCCCGAGCTGCCCCTCCTCTTCTCCTTCTTCCTCCCCGACAACAGCTCCCGCCGCCGGTCGCCGCCAGCACCCTCTGCTCCTCTTCGATCCAGCCGCCGTGCTCGTCGTGGAAGAGGCCTGGAAGACCGTGGACGTCCCTCTGCATCACCCAGTACGCGCTGACTTGGACGAGGAGCTCCCCAGCACCGCCAGTACCTCGCCGCACTGCAGCAAACCCTAGATCCGGGGCGCCAGCGATCTCATCGCTCCGCCGCTCCTCACTCCGATCCGAGCCCGCCGTCGAGCCCGCGGTGAGCATCTCCTTCTCCCTGACACGCTCCGCCTTGCCATACCGCTCTAGCCCCGCCGTGCGTTTCATCGAACACCCCCGCGCGCCAGAGCTCGCCGGCGTCTACAGCTTTCCCGCGCCGCAACAAGCTTATCTAGGCCCCCGCCATCCCCCTGACAACTACCCGAGCCAGCCGCACCGGTTAGCACCCTCCGCGTGCACGCCCGCGTCCCGGGATCGATCCCCGCTCGCGCTGCGCGCCGATTTTCCTCACCAGACGAGGGAGAAGAAAAACAGTAACCAGGGCTGTGGTCGATTTGCAATAAGCCCCCCACCTCTTTGATTCCTGCAACCCGCGCTCCTAGAGACCCCACCTGTCAGCCGCTCTGGTAGAATTGCAGAAAACCCCTCGGCTTTTCCCGGGCGCAACCCGCGCTCCAGCCCCAGCCCCACCTGTCAGCCCCTGTCTCTCTCACCGCTGTCACGTGGGCCTGCGCCAGTTGGCCCACCCCGCAGTCTCAGTGGCTAGCCCAAACCGCGGCGACAAAAGATATTTTCCCCGCGCGTGGCCCAGTCAGCGCAAGGCCCACCCGTCAGTGACTGGGGTTGATTTCGCCTGGGTGACAAAAGTAATTCGCTGAGTCTGTTTTTAATTAAACCTTTTTCAAATTGTTTTAAATTCAAATTCAAATCAGATTTAAATAACTTTTAAAATACAAACCCAAATAATACATATAATATATGTTTTGGAATTAGAAAAATATGAGGAATTCAAATATGCCCTTCAAAATATGTTTTGAACACTTTAAATTTTCGAGATGATTAAAATTACAATAAAATGCCCTTTTCCTTAATTAATTAATAACTTTTGTTTTATAACTCCAAATTTAACATATAATATGTCTAAATCAATCAGCGCGACGAGCCCGTTCTATTTATGCAGTCCTTGTTCTGAATTGAAGCATGCATCATGTTGATATTAAAAATCTGAACTGTTTATGACAATAAAACTAGGGCAAATAAATAATAAAGTGCTTTATTTCTTGTATCCACCCTCACCTTTGCCATGCTACTTTAATGCCATGTAATTGTGCATCATTCATCATGGCATGCTTGGTTGCTTGTTGCATTTCAATTCATATGCTTGTGCACTTTATTTATGTTGGCCCTTGTTTGTTTGGTTCTTCTTCGAATAGACTCCCAGCAGGAGAATTACCAGGAATCACAGGAGTACTACCCAGATCCATCTCTCGCTTCGACTGAGCTGCTAGGCAAGCACTACCACATGCTTGCATACATACAGTACCTATTGCCTCTATCTTATTCTTGCATCATTGAGTCGCGATTGCATTAAATTGAATCCCAAGTACTGCATGGCCTTTACTTTTAAACCACACCAAGCTTGTTCCGGTCCCATGAGCCATTACTACAGGAGTTGTTTGAGCCATGCGAGTCGTAGAAAAGCATGAGTAGGGTATGTGAGTGTCTGATGAATAACGAGGTACCTAAACAACATAACCTGAGTAGTAATGGGATAACTAATGAAAGAGGCACCGGTGAGCAATATCTGCTATTTGGTTTTTCATGCTCACTTGTGTCCCGTAGGACCCCGAGTACTTGATTGCTGTTCCTTGTTTATTCGCACTATCCACATCCGGGAGGCCTTATGGACCCCCCTGAGCCAGAGCTTGATTCATTCTTATTTCTTGGGGCCACAATTAGTTTGGGGCTTTATTACTATCCTGTACTTATGCCATGTTACTACTTTATTAAGATTGTGCGAGGAGCACCTGTACTGTTTTGGATCGTGACACGTTTTCGCTGTATCGACAAGCCCAGTCACATTTTCGGGTTCCCAGTCGTTTACCGCCATACACACAAACCTTGGGTCCGTCTCGGAGCCGGCCAACTTCGTGGCGGGTAGCTTAATGGGGTGGCCCCCTGAAATCTTTCTGAATCCTGTGATTGCTTTGTCGTGAATGCCTCGTTGGGTTTTGATTTGGTTTTTCCGAGGTTGATCGAGTGTGTGTTGCTATTCGTGCACCCTTGCAGGGTAAATCTTTCTGAAAGCCGTGTCCGCGGTTATGGACGACTTGGAGCACCGTTTCTCGATCATAGACAAGTATAACTAAAGTACCACTTTTAAATTGACTAAGTACTTGACTAGTAAATAGTATAATCCTCATGGAATGGTTAATAAAACTGCCAACAGATGATGGGGGTTGTTCGTCTGCTTCCTCGTTGGTAAGCGAGGAGGAGGATGGATCTGTTAATTATACTATTATAACTGTTGTTCTTAATTCACGGACTTCCTTCTATCATTGGTTAGGCGGAAGGTTAGCGAGTATCTGTAGAATTGTTAGGTATTATCTTTTGCTGCAATTGCGTCACCCCAGGTTGTGTCCCCTTTAGTGGCATAAAGACTTGCTGGGTGGAAGAGACAGATGATGTTGGCAACGATCATTCGGTGTAGAGATTTCGGGAACGGGGATCCGTGTGATCTGTGGGCGGGATGTGTTTATTTATGGGGCATCTTATGCCAATTTGCTTCTTATCCGTACTCGGATCTTGTTTTCCGCTTCCGCCTGATACTCTGATGTGTGATGTATGAGGAGCTATCCTAAATTATTATATCTATCTAGGACATTTGGATCTTGCCGTATGGCGTTGCAATATTTCTATTTCTTTAAGATGGAATGGCTCTGAGGACTGTTGTATGTGGCTTTCATACATACTCATTTGTGTATGTAGTTGATCCCTTCGCCTGCCGATTACGCCGCTCGTTCTTGTCGCGTTGTTTGAAAGTGGTTAGGACAGCCGAAAGGTCTACCGTGAGTGGCCCTGGGCATTAACTAAGAGCGTAATTCACCGAGGTAGTTACAGTGCCATATCTAGAAGATCTCATGCTTGAAGCCGAAAGTACTATTTTAACCACTTTCGTTCATCCAGGCATTAACTAAGAGCGTAATTCACCGAGGTAGTTACAGTGCCATATCTAGAAGATCTCATGCTTGAAGCTTGCCATCCTCGGTGATCATGGATCAATGAAGACAAGGTCAAAGAAGAGGTTTTGGTGTATGGGGGAGCATGTTTCAAGTCTTCATCATTCATGCTCAAGGAAGAGCAATCAAGAAAGGTGTCCATGTTGAGAAGGACAAGATCGTCTACATCAAGCTCAAGTGGATTGGTCAAGGCAAATGTATTATCTTGATAGGTTTTCCCTTTTGCAGGTCTCACGTTGTTGTTGGGAGGCCGGGTTTAGGATAGATAACTGTACTATCAAGAGGGGCTCTTGAGTGAGTAACTTGATCATATCCTTCAAAGAGAGCTCAAACATTTGTAGGGGTTCGCGTATGAAAACAATAAATTTGACCCTATGCCCAGAACCCTAGTTGTCAGGACCTATCTATTAGTAATGTAGTAACGGGAGGGGTTTTTCGCGAACTTACCCATGAAGACCAAAAAACATTGTCAACGCTCGGGAGAGTGTGGTTGATGTACATGTATCTAAGCCGACCTCAAGGTCGTGTTGAAGTCCTGACATCTCCTGCGGCTCCAACGACTCCTAGTGCCCCAAGTGTTGCACCTCGCAGGGAGTTACACACGTCTAGTGCCTGGCGATGACTCCCGCTTCCCGGATCCAACAACAGTTGTGGAAGTAGAGCTCCTAGATCCGAATCCCGTAGCGCGACAGCTCTCCGCGGTGAAGAAGTCTTCGGCTCGCGCGATCTGGACTTGGGACCACGGTCACGGGATAAAGAGAGTCAATCGGAGGTCTTCCCAAAATAGAGGGAACCTTTTATTGATTATTGTTCTATTTATTTTGCCAAAATACATCTCTTTATATAGGGGACTGATACATTGCAAATGTATCTATAATTTTTGATGTTCCTTGCTTAGTTTTATCCACTTTCTTGTGTTTTGTTCCAACTTTGGAGTACTTTTATTATGATTTCTTGGACTAACCTATTAACAAGAGCCACAGTGACAGCTGCCTATTTTCTGCTGTTTTTGGTTCCAGGAAAGTCAGAAAATGAATATTCTCGGAATTGGACGGGACAAAAGCCAAAGTGCCTATTTTTCCGGAAGGGATCAAGTGCCAGAATACGAGACGGAGAAGGGCTGGGGGCCGGCCACACCACCTGGCCGTGCGGCCAGGCCTGGCCCGCGCCAGGGGGTGGTCTGGCCGACCCCAGCACCCCCTCGGCCTCTCCTTCCGCCTATAAGTTGCCCTCGGGACAAAACCCTAAGTACCCAATCAAAAAATCCACGAAAGAGTCTATAGCCGCCGTCATCTCTGTCCCTAGATCGGGGGGGGGGGGATCTGAAGCTCTTCCCGGCACCCTACCGGAGAGGGGAATTCACCCTGGAGGCCTTCTTCATCAACATGCAAGCCTTCGGTGTGATGCGTGAGTAGTTCATTCTTGGACTACGGATCCATGTAGTAGCTAGATGGCTGGTTTCTCCTCCTTTGCGCTTTCATGTTTAGATCTTGTGAGCTCCGTTCATGATCAAGATCATCTATTTGTACTTCATACATGTTGTGTTTGCGGGGATCCGATGGATATTGAGATGCTATTTCAGATTGATTATTGATTCTATCATGTCTTTGTTATTTGTGATCTTGCATGCTTTCCGTTGTTAGTAGCTATCTTGGCCAAGTAGATGCTAGCAACTCCAAGAGTTAGTATTTATGCTCGATAGTGGGTTCATGCCTCTGGTAATCTGGGGAAGTGACAGAAATCTCTAAGGTACTAGATGTGTTGTTGCTACTAGGGAGAAAACAACAATCCTTTGTTCATAGAACAATCGTATTTTTTACTTTACACGCAGTTCGTAAAGCAATAATCTGTTGCTTGCAACTTAATACTGGAGGGGGTTCGGATGATAACCTGAAGGTGGATTATTAGTCATAGATGCAGTTGGATGGCGGTCTATGTATTATGTTGTAATGCCCAATCAAGTCTCAGAGGAGTCAAGATGATTAGTATATGCATGTATTGCTTTCTCGGTGTTTGTCAATTGCCCCGCTGTAATTTGTTCACCCACCATGTTATCTATCTTAAGGAGAGCCACCTCTAGTGAACTATGGATGCCAGTCCTTTTACTTTACATACAATCTACAATCTTTTACTGCTTTGTGTTTACCTTCTGCAACCTTTTACTTCTTTCCATTCGATACGTTTAATCCTTTGTTTTCCGCAAAACACGGTGAGATTGACAACCTCATTGCAAGTTGGGGACAAAGTTCTGTGGTTGTGTTGTGCAGGTCTCCACGTTGCTACTAGCACCGGTAGTGCGCCCTGTCAAAGCTCAGTTAGTAACACCTTTGGGGTGTTTCCTTGCTCCTACTGGTTCGATTAAACCTTGGTTTCATAATTGAGGGAAACTTTCTGCTGTGCTCATCATACCTTCCTCTTGGGGTTCCCAACGAGCTCTACGTTGATCGTCGAGTGCATCAAGATCTTTTCTGGCGCCGTTGCCGGGGAGTCAAGGACATCTTCACAAGGGGAGTCCCTCATAACCAATCTCTTTACTTTGTTATTTTTGTTTTGCTTAGTTTTCTTCTTGCTTTGTTTGCTTGTTTTGTTCTTCAAAAACACAAACAAAATTAGTTATACTTGTTTTTCTTTCTTATTTGAAAACACAAAAAAATTAGTTCCTATCTTGAGTTGCCACTATGTCTAGCCTTGCTCCAATTACTATGTCACCCGAGGAAATGATTCTCACTTTTAAACAAGGAATTGAGGAAAGTTTTAAGGAAGCTTGGTATAGAATCTCTGACCTACATGAAAAGACTGAGCCTAAAATGATTCAAGGCTTGTTCCTTAGCAGTTTTTACCTTGGGATTGCTCTTTGGATGCTTTAGATGCTATTGTGGGAGGAGATTTCCTCCAATGTAATGAGTATGATGCCATTAATGCTATAAAGAAATTGATCCTCACTTACACCATGCCTAGCCAAACTGATACTTCTTTCGCGAAAATATTTGCTAGGTTGGATACTCTTGAGGCTAGCACTACTAGATTAGAAGGCTGCTATAATACGCTTAGGGAACATCATGATTATGTTCCAATAAACTCTGAACAATCAAAGTGGTTCCCTATAGTAAAGATTGAGATAAACGCTGAAACTTTTCAAGCTCGCTGTGATATCATGTCTGAATCTTGCCTTATGCCCAAAGATATTTATAAATCTCTGAATACTTGGGGGCTCACTGAGGGAGGAAAGGAAATATCTCTTGCTAATAATACTACTATATTACCTCTTGGAATAGCTGAAGGAGTGTTTACAAAGATCCTTGGGAAAATGATTTCTACTGATTATCTTGTTATTGAATGTGCAGGAAAAGGACAAATTACACTTGGAAGATCCCTATTAGAACTCCTTGGAGCAATAATAGATATGGGAAAGGGGACCATGCATCTTTCTTCTCCACCAAAAAATCATATTTTCCCAAAGGTTAAGAATAAAAATAAGAGAGGTAAGGGCAAGAAAGTTGGTCTTAATGCTTCATTTGAGAACACTTGATTCTTTCTTTGCTTCTTATGCCTAACTTAAAGGTGTTAAAGAAAAGTACTTGTTGGGAGATAACCCAAGAGTTTTAGATGAGTATTGGAAGTTATTACCTCTGTAATAACCTCTCGTTATCCTTTTTATTTGCTTTTTGTGCCAAGAGTAACCTCTAATGAGAGTGAAGTAATGATTGGGAAAGTTGTTGTCCCAAAACAGATTTCTGTGCTCCACCGTAAAAATTTCTGAGAGAGCTCTGTATGTAGGAATGAGCTATAATTTTGTGTGATTTTGCCCCAGGTTGTTATATAACTTTATTTAGTTCAACACTTTTCGATTTGAGCAACATAAGGTATTCGAAAAAATTCGTCTTTACCTGCTGGTCTGTTTTGACAGATTTCTGCCATTTTCTGCATTTGCTTCTTGTTAGTTCCTTCTTGAGTTCCTTTGGGGAATTGAGCTTTTTGAGGGAAGTGCTACAGTAGCTAGTGTTCTAATGGAAGTTTATTTGGTGTTAGAACTGAACCTTGAGACTTATTTATCTTAAGTGCATTAATGTTGCTAATAAGATTGTGTGAAGTTTTGTATGAAGGAAAAATTTCAGGTATATGGAAAGAATGAGTAACGAGATGAAGGATGGACTAAAGCTCAAGATTGGAGATGCCACGTGTGTCACCCCAATAAATATCCAAGAAGTAGAAGCGTCAAAGCTTGGGGATGCCCAATGCATCCCCTTCTTCATCAATAAAAATTCCAGGTTTCTTCCAAACGCTTCATTTTTATTGTTTCATGCACAGTTGTGTTTCTCTTGGAGCATATTCTTTTTCATTTTGGTTTTTAGTTTGCTTGGTTTGCTTAGCTTTCTGAATAAATTGGTTGGACCCCCTCTTTCATACTTTGGTTTGCAAATAGTTTGGTTTGGTTTGGAAAAGAGTAGGAACGTTCATGCTTTTGTGGTAAAAAGAGCTCGTTTTTGACTGTGGCCTATGCTTTGTCATGCCATGCTTGATATTGTTTTGGCTTTATGCTTATTATTCTTTTCTGTAGCATGACTTGTTATAAACAATTGAGATTGCTTAATGTGCCTTGGATGAATCATGCGTTGTTTTAGCATATTAAAGCATAGTATAGTGGTATTCTCCTTTGATGCTTTATTTGGGTTGACTTGGCGCATGCTCACACCATGTTATGACTATCACAAGTCACCATAGCCTTTATGATCCTTTAGTTTTCAACTTGTAGTATCACTTTATGCTTTGATCAATGATGTTTTATCGCTCTGCATGATTATGGCCATTATTGCTCTCTTAGTTTGTCGCTCCCAGTCTTTTGCTAGCCTCCACAACAAAGTATGAGTTCCACTCATGCATCCAACTCCCTAAAGCAAGTTATTCCAAAGAGTCCACCATACCTACCTATTAGCTTATGCTATTCCAAGTACATTCATGCTTTTTTTTACCTTCCACTTGTTATGAGGAAACTAGTGATTAAAGCTCTCACGAACTTGATGGCACACTTTACTTTACTTGCCCTTAATAAACTTGAACCATTGTGTCTTCTATGTTGTATATGCTTGCACTTATTTGTTGGGAATTAGCAGAACCATGCTTTCATGGGGAACACTTTCAACATTGCACTTGGTACTTGTACCTAGTTGATATCATGCTCTTTTGTATATGGATGTCGTCGGTGTGAAATGAAAGGGGAGCTTGTAAGTCCATGGAGTTATGATATGTGTTAGAGAAACGCCTGGGCCGCTGGTCTAATCCATGCTGACATGGTGGAAACCTGCAGCGTAACCATAATGAGCTGTCTATGAAGCATTCTTCTTATAAAAAAAGAGTCCTACATAGAGAAAAAAAAGAGAAAAGAGAAAAAAAAGAGATACTATGAAAAGAGGAAAGAGAGAAAAAAGCACCATATTCCCATGGTAAATAAGAAGAATGCTGAGATGCTCGTTGTCTGCTTGCCTTGTCATTTTGATATGGGGATTCTTCCGTATCATCGGGCAAGGGGTACCCCGTTGGCGGTTCTCAATGATACACATGTACTTACGATGACAAGAACTTACCGGTGACTAAACTTGAGTAGCATGAGGAGCGGCCCTCGTATACAAGGGACATAAGATTTCTGACTTATACTTCGTCAAGCATGTACATCATAGTTTGTTCACTTTAACCTTAATCACCTTCAAGATGCTTATGATAGGGGCAATGAGAGCTGAAAGCTTTAAGTATCATAATTTTTGGAAGCTCTTTATGAGACTTGAATCCCTACTTCCTTTTACAAGGGCCTTTCTTCCACCATTATATTGAGTCTCCACCTTCTATCTTTATGCACCTACTTTGAGAGCATAGTGGCCATTCTTAGTTCTATGTGCATTGTCCCAAGACTAGTTGATTGATGCATAACTTGTTATTGCTTGTTTGAAACTATTGTATCTAGTCACTCTTATGAACTTTGAAGGTGTCCTATGCATTTATATTTGCTACTCTATTGAGGGACAAGCTGAATGCTATTATGTTATGTTTTCTTTATGTGAAACAAACAAACGTCTTGCAAAGCATTGTTATTCATGAATCTTTTGTTTGTGCCTTTTCATGTTGCATCATAGTTTCTTTGCTTATTGCTAGAACTTTGTCTTTCATGTTATGATTGAAGTACTATGATCCCAGCTTTGAATGTTTTGCAAATACTTTGATCAAGTCTTTGATGGTGCATGTCACCTCAAAAATTCTTTCTTTTTATCACTTACCTACTCGAGGACGAGAAGGAGTTAAGCTTGGGGATGTTGATACATTGCAAATGTATCTATAATTTTTGATGTTCCATGCTTGGTTTTATCCACTTTCTTGTGTTTTGTTCCAACTTTGGAGAACTTTTATTATGATTTCTTGGACTAACCTATTAATAAGAGCCACAGTGCCAGCTGCCTGTTTTCTGCTGTTTTTGGTTCCAGGAAAGTCAGAAAATGAATATTCTCGGAATTGGACGGGACAAAAGCCAAAGTGCCTATTTTTCAGGAAGGGATCAAGTGCTAGAATACGAGACGGAGAAGGGATGGGGGCCGGCCACACCACCTGGCCGCGCGGCTAGGCCTGGCCCGCGCCAGGTGGTGGTCTGGCCGACCCCAGCACCCCCTCGGCCTCTCCTTTCGCCTATAAGTTGCCCTCGGGACGAAAACCCTAAGTACCCGATCAAAAATCCATGAAAGAGTCTGTAGTCGCCGTCATCTCTGTCCCTAGATCGGGGGGGGGGATCTGAAGCTCTTCCCGGCACCCTGCCGGAGAGGGGAATTCACCCTGGAGGCCTTCTTCATCACCATGCAAGCCTCCGGTGTGATGCGTGAGTAGTTCATCCTTGGACTACGGATCCATGTAGTAGCTAGATGGCTGGTTTCTCCTCCTTTGTGCTTTCATGTTTAGATCTTGTGAGCTCCGTTCATGATCAAGATCATCTATTTGTAATTCATACATGTTGTGTTTGCGGGGATCCGATGGATATTGAGATGCTATTTCAGATTGATTATTGATTCTATCATGTCTTTGTTATTTGTGATCTTGCATGCTTTCTGTTGTTAGTAGATATCTTGGCCAAGTAGATGCTAGCAAGTCCAAGAGTTAGTATTTATGCTCGATAGTGGGTTCATGCCTCTGGTAATCTGGGGAAGTGACATAAATCTCTAAGATACTAGATGTGCTGTTGCTACTAGGGAGAAAACAACAATCCTTTGTTCATAGAAGAATCGTATTGTTTACTTTACACGTAGTTCGTAAAGCAATTATCTGTTGCTTGGAACTTAATACTGGAGGGGGTTCGGATGATAACCTGAAGGTGGATTATTAGTCATAGATGCAGTTGGATGGTGGTCTATGTATTATGTTGTAATGCCCAATCAAGTCTCAGAGGAGTCAATATGATTAGTATATGCATGTATTGCTTTCTCGGTGTTTGTCAATTGCCCCGCTGTAATTTGTTCACCCAACATGTTATCTATCTTAAGGAGAGCCACCTCTAGTGAACTATGGATCCCAGTCCTTTTACTTTACATACAATCTACAATCTTTTACTGCTTTGTGTTTACTTTCTGCAACCTTTTACTTCTTTCTATTCGATACGTTTAATCCTTTGTTTTCTGCAAAACACGGTGAGATGGACAACCTCATCGCAAGTTGGGGACAAAGTTCTGTGGTTGTGTTGTGCAGGTCTCCACGTTGTTACTAGCACCGGTAGTGCGCCCTGCCAAAGCTCAGCTAGTAACACCTTTGGGGTGTTTCCTTGCTCCTACTGGTTCGATTAAACCTTGGTTTCATAATTGAGGGAAACTTTCTGCTGTGCTCATCATACCTTCCTTTTGGGGTTCCCAACGAGCTCTACGTTGATCGTCGAGTGCATCAGGGACCCCCCATAGCCAATTAGCTTAGCCATGTGGGACTAAACAAGGGAGAGGGGAGAGTGGGAGGTGTGGCTGGGGGCCAAGGCCCCTAGTGGGCCCCACGTGGGGTGCCCTAGGCCCAGCCGGCCACCCCCTCTCTCCTTCCTCCCTCCTGTCTTTCCCTCATGGGCCCCTTTCCCTCAGGATTTGGCCCAATTAGGTATTTGACCCTTTTTAAATTCTTTTTCTTTTATTGAATAAATATAATTGAATGATTAAATCAATATTCAACATTATCTTACATGTTATTCAATCCCCGTTGATGTGGAAACCATTCCCTCTCATTCCAGACATCCTCCGGACTTACAAAAACCCTTTCAGTTTTCTCTCTTCTCTTTTCTTTGGTGATTCTACTGATCCTAAAACACTCTGTGAGCATCATCAAGCCCTTAAGCGTGATACCCCATGGTTCGGGAACACTCCAAACATGGTCGGGATCCTCCCGCACCAATGATCAATAGAGGGACCTGGATGACCATGTGACCCCTGTGCATTCCACGAAATCTTTCGTTGTTTGAACCATGAACGCCGTGTCTTATTCCTTTTGTCTCTCGATACTTGCGTTGTCCGAGATCTGATCAATGACATCACCATGTCGTGTTCAATCTCGTTACCGACAAATGCTACTTGACTCGTTCTGATAAGTGATATCCCCATGATCAAGTCACATGCTGCGAGCTATTGGATACAACTTCTCCAAGTGGGCCCTCAAGTATCTTTCCGTCACGCGGATGGAAAAATTCCGATCTTGACGCATATTGCCTCAACTGTTCCTCCGAATACCTGAACACACCTTTATGATCACCGTTTAACCGAGTGATGTTTGATGTTATCAAAGTACCCTCGGGTGACTGTGATTGATATGGCCTCACGGTCTAAGAAATAGTACACTAGGTCTATTCTAATCATCGTAACTTGAACTTCGTGACATGATCGGGTCATGATGCTTAGGTTGGGTACGATTCATCATCTCATTATCATAATGAGGTGACTCTATTTCCAACTAGCATAACTGCCACATGACCAGGAAACCTTGATCATCTGTTGAGCAATGAACCAGTGACTAGAGTTTCACTTGGAACTCCTGGTTGTTTATATATCACACGTGTATTGACATTTCCTTTCAATACAATTATAGCATGACATAAAACTTAATCATAAACTTTATGAAATATGATAATAATCCTTATTACTATTTGTCTCTAGGGCATAATTACAACAGTCTCCCACTTGTACTAGAGTACACATAAACTAGCTGCATTTGTTCTTAATCATTGGCACCATGTATCCAGGCACCTTTGAACATGTTTGCTCATGGAAGAGGTTGAGTCTTGGGTCTGTACTTTATAGTCCCAAATCCTTTGCAACTTACTAATGTCACCTTGATTGACATTAATACTTTATCATCACATGATAACATCTGTGTGTATGCATCATAGTTATGGTAGCATAATGAGGTCGGTTTTCAGGAGCCTACAATGACTTTAGATCAGCCACTTCGAGCTTTCTCATGGGCAATGTGCCCTGGGACACACCTTCTGCATAAAGACGAACTAGTCCCGCCATAACAGTATGTATCACTTTAGATGGTACCCTTATCTATTATTATAAATGTAATCATCATAACACTAGTGCACTATGTGCAACTTTCAAGGTTTTATCACCTCGCTTCCTAGTTGACTTTAGTCGGCATTATCGATATAGGAGTTTCCAATCTTCTAAGGTTGACACATTCTATAACATAACCCTTTATGCTTTTAAGATATGTCATCCTTCATTGATTTGGAATTATGTCTATAGTTCTCAATTAGACACTACAGACAAACTTAGCTCAACGTTCCATGAATTTGTCCAATACATTATTCATGACAAATCATGCGTTTTTCATTCACCTTTCCATCATGACTTCGAAGTCGTTTGAAAAATTCAAGTAACGCTTTACTTGTTAAGATTCAGCTACAAATTGCTTCCTAATCTTAACTGAATTTTGCCTCTAGTACTTCTCATAATTTTAGTTCACCATTATTTCCTTCGTAGTTCGTAGTTATGTCATATTTCAGTAATCATGACAAATGATTCACAAATGTCTCCATACAAGGTATGGGCTACATTTTGAATCCCACTTCATGTAGTGAAAACACTAGTAGGGAAAACATAATGATCATAATCATTGATTCTTTCTTTTATGAAGAGAATCGTTCAGGAACGCTTTCCGTTGCGCTTCTAAACACTCGGATGTAGGGTTTTGAATCCTCATCGTGTTTTTCACTATCTTCCATAAGCTTCATATTCGAGAACATAAACTTTCTCGAAAAAGCACCAAAAATTTAAGCAATACTAGTTTTGCCTTTGTTTTGGTTCTAGCCATGGATTTCTTATTCGTATTTTCCAATGAATACTCTAGAAGGACTTATTCGTTATTGTTTTGGTTATATTGAATAATTCCAAAACTTCCATGACAATCCATACAATATATGGTGCCGATCTCACGAATTCAAATGGTTCACTATATATTCTAATTGAGTGCTAACTATTTCTAACTAATGGTCTTTACATCTACACTACAATCGATTTATTCGGAGCCATCTATTCACCCACTTGATATCAAATATCACATTGTAATGCTTTGCCTTTTGACGTTTCAAACGCATTGCATTTCAAAATTTCTTTATGCCAATCTTATAAAGTTGAATTTCATTACTATTGATCAAATCATAGTAATCAGATTCTCTTTTATCTTTAATACCCTTGGATGATGCAATACTTTGATCATATCAAATAGTTTCATACTCATGTTTCCTTTGGTAAACCTCTTTACAAAATTCAAACAATCATATAATGATAATCACCATTTTGTTGAAATACTACCTCTGTTTGGGATTATAAGGGCCGAGAGCTTTTTTATATTGTTTGAGATTATAAGGTCTATCTTATTTATTAGTCTCTCTCATCCAATGCATGTTCTCTTTTCTCCTCACTTTTCTCATGCATGTAAAACTACTGGTGCATGTATAGCTTAATGAGAGAGTTATGGAGTGTCTTGGTCTTAGCAACTTGGCCCTTAAGACTAATAATCCCAAACAGAGGTAGTACAATACATCGAATATATATTTACTTTCAATAATTCACCAAACACTCTGTATTCATGCAATACACGATGTTAAAGTTATTTTTCCTAACTTGGGCATGATTCATATGTGACAAGAAATCAAATGTCTTTCACATATTATCGACATAACTTTGAATTTAGACAATGGTTTCATTCAAAATGAATATATCATTAAGTTGGGTATTTTTCAATGTTTTACAAATGTTCATGCATTCTCAATTAGTTTCAACAACAAGGATAATTCACACATAATTGAACAAGATATGAACGCCAATAGAAATCATTCATAAAAGTGGAACAACGGTTTGTTACAATCTTGTATGAATAACCGTCTCATGAAGGGTGAGACACACTAAAGAAGTTCACATTCTATGGATTACAATAATCATCCAAAATGATAAACTAAGTGATCAATGTCGAGGGAGAGTGTCGTTGGTCATCATCATCATGGTCGCCATCAACACGCAATGTCACCTCCTCTCCAGCAAGCATCTCTCATGCCGAAGGACCTGTTTTCACCAAAACAGAACAAGTATTAAATACTTTAACACTGCAATATGTGTTTGCAAGATTATAACATTTATAAAACTGTATATCAAATATATACCTTCGTCATTGATGACCTCTTTGGCGATTGGTTTAACCTTTACGTTTCTGAAACGTAATATGAAATCCTGGAAATCCAATGTTTCTGTATCACCACTCATAATGCTACTCCGGACATGTCCTTCGTAGCTGGGACGCAGCGATCGAAGCAGCATGCCTATTGCGAATGACTCAGTCATCCAGTAGTCCACGGAGTAAACCAGTCCCATGTGTGCATCAAGCATGCGCTCCAAGTGACTATTCAGACAAGTGTGTTCCTCCATCTGTATGGAAAGGAAATCTCCAAGCAGCTCGTGCTTCCACATGCACACATGGCTTATGAACTCTGCTCTCAACTGATCTACCATTGCATATGGATCAAGATCCCCCATGAGCGGATGTAGTTCATCTACCATCCTGTAAGACATTATTATCTAGATAAAAGTTGACATCTCTTGACGATAGTAGCGTTCAGCCCACTCTCTTGGGGTCTTATAGGCATCAGGCTTGGTCAATTCCATTGTGCGCTGTATGTAATCTACCACATTGTTCCTAGTAAGGATATCATTCAGGCGCACAAACCAACCAGGGAAGTTGGATCCATCAAGTTTAAGTTTCTCACTAACTACCCACTCATCAACATCAAAGTAAGCTTCACGGTGAGCCATCTCTACATTTATAATTGCAAAAGGAATTTTTACCATGTTTATAATTATATGAGTAAAGATAAATAACTCCACTAAAAAATCCTATCCCCAGAAGGGTTCTAGTGATTACATGATCCCTATTCACTACACCGCCCCCGATCGTCACGGCCGGTGATATAGTTGCAAAGGTGGATGTTTAAACGTCGATCACATCATTCATGTGACTCGTGCTTGATCTTTCGACCATCCGTTTTCCGAGGCCATGTCTACACATGCTAGGCTCAGCAACTCAACCTTAGTGTATTCGCTATGCAACATGGCTTACACCCACTTATGTGAACGTAGATATGTCTGACACCTGATCGTCATGACCTGCCTCATACCGAAAAAGTTTCTTGGTGGTGCACACTAAGGAAGACCACTTTCATTGGTATTTTAATTTGGGATCATCTTATTAGGCTACCTTCGAGTATCTTATACTAGCACCAAATAATATATACAAACAATAAACATTGAATGTAAGAGTGATGCGATATGGTCCTCCTCGCTATTATCTCCATCCCGCACCTCCAGATTCCAGCGACAGGGTTTCGGCGCCGTAGGCACTAGGGTACCGGTGCCTTCCAGCGTGGTAGTCATTCACCACCATGACCGTCCACTACTACTGAGCAACATAAAGTAAGTACTTTACCTTTGCCACAACCATATCACATCACAACGCCCCTGCAAACAAAGTTAGACGCCTCTACTTTATCTTTGCATGTTTTATGTGGCTGATAGGGCTTTCACACAAGAACCGTTCTTACCTACAAAATTTTACCACAACGTTGATCACGTAGTTGTCTATACTACACCCTTTCAGGGCCCTTCGTTGCAAATGACATACCAACTAATACAAGAAGTCTCTTGTGTCCCCAACACACCCAATACACTTGTCAGGTGTATAGGTGCACTAGTTCGGTAAAGAGATAGTGAAATACAAGTAATATGGATGATTATAAGTGGTAATTGCAATTTGAAACAAGAGTGGCAGAAAGCAAACATGTAACATGACTGATTGTAAATGGTGTTTCAATGTTCAGAAACAAGGCCTAGGGATCATACTTTCACTAGTGGACACTCCCATATAAATATCTTCTCTTCATTATTCTACCCTAAACTACTCTCTGGTTTGACGATGTAGGGCTATAACAACACACCTTAAAGTTCACATTCCCCATCTAGATAACCCCTCACTGTCACCTTGAGCGCTAGATGGTTCCAACAAACACCACAATTTCATAGAGACATCCAACTCAAATTATACTCATGATAAGTATTTATGTAACCTTAGCCAAAGTGCCACACGGTGTGCACAATGTCAACTTCACACACATGGGGATAAGGAAAGATTAATTAAAGCACTTGAGTAGCAGAATAGATCTATAGATTACAAAGCTCATGATCTCAATAAGATCATGCATAGAGAGAGAGAGAGAGATGAACACATAGCTACTTGTAGGGCCCTTAGCTTCAAAAGAGAACTACTCCCTCCTCATCATGGGAGTCGGCAACGACGATGGAGATGGCGATGGAGTCGGTGGAGATGGATTTGGAGGCACTTCCCCGTCCTGGCAGAGTGCCGGAACAGAGACTTCTGTCCCCCGAATCTCCTCTTCGGTGGCAGTGGCGCCGTGGAACTTTTCGTGGAATTCTGATATAGTATTTAAGGTTTTCATCCCGGGAGGCTTTTATAGGCGAAGAGGCAAGGTCGGTGGGAGCCCGAGGCGGCCACACCCCCTGGTGGCACGCCCTGGCCTAGCCCACGCCACCAGGTGGTGTGGGCCCCTCGTGGCCCCTCTCCGTCTCATCTTCTGGCTCCGTGAGTCTTCTGGTAAAATGGGAACTTTGGCTTTTGTCCCGTCCAATTCCGAGAATATTTTTTACGAGCTTTTTTGAAACCAAAAACAGCACAAAACAGGCAACTGGCACTGTGGCATCTTGTTAATAGGTTAGTTCCAGAAAATGTATAAAAGTATCTCAAAATGTAGACAAAACATAAGATAGTTGATATAAAACAAACATGGAGCATCAAAAATTATAGATACATTTACGATGTATAAAACATCCCCAAGCTTAAATCCTGCTCGCCCTCGAGTAGGTAAGTGATAAAAAGAATAATTTTTGAGGTGACATGCACCATCACAATCTTGATCAAGGTATTTGTAAAGCATTGATAGCTGGGATCATAGTAGTTTAACATAGACATGAAAGATATAGTTCTAACAATAAGACATAACAACTATGTTGTAACATGAAAAGGTACAAACAAAAGATTCATGAATAACAATGCTTTGAAAGACGTTTGTTTGTTTCACATATAGAAAACATAATGAGAATGGTATTCAGCTTGTCCCTCATGGTGTAGAAAAACATAAATGCATAGGACATCTTCAAAGTTCATAAGGGTGACTAGATACAAATAGTTTAAGAACAAGCAATATCAAAGTTATGAATCAA
This sequence comes from Avena eriantha, assembly GCA_910589775.1. Classification (NCBI taxonomy): domain Eukaryota; kingdom Viridiplantae; phylum Streptophyta; class Magnoliopsida; order Poales; family Poaceae; genus Avena; species Avena eriantha. The sequence goes on along the minus strand of OU342742.1, from coordinate 331,448,209 downwards.
TCAAGAAGTTTTGGGACAATGCACATTAAACTAAGAATGACCACTATGCTCTCTCAATAGGTGCATAAAGATAGAAGATGGAGACTCAACATAAAAGTAAAAGAAAGGCCCTTCATAGAAGGAAGAAGGGATTCAAGTCTCATAAAGAGCTTCCAAAAATTATGATACTTATTGGCTTTTGGCTCTAATTACCCCTATCATAAGAATCTTTAGGTGATTAAGGTTAAAGTGAACAAATATGAGGATATGCTTGACAAGTTATAAGTTGAAAATCTCATGCCCCTTGCTTACGAGTATCGAACCTCATGCTACTCAACTTTAGTCATGAGTAAGTTCTTGTCATTGTAAGTACATGTGTATCATAGAGAACCGCCAATGGGGTACCCCTTGCCCCATGATACAGGAGCTTTCCCATATCAAAATGACAAGTCAACAGATAATGAGCATCTCAGCGATCTTTTTATTTGCTTTTTGCAAAGTTTTTTTAAGGATGCCTCACATATTGCTCACTATGGTTATGCTGCAAGTTTCCACCATGATTAGGCATGGCTTAGGCTGGTCGCCCAGGCATTTCTCTAACACATATATAAACTCCATGAGCTTAGAAGCTCCCCTTTTATTTCACACCGTCGGGATCCATAAGCAAAAGAACATGATATCAACTAAATAAAGTGCAATGTTGAAAGCGTTCCCCATGGTAACATGGTTCTGTTAATTCACAACTTACAAAGCGCAAGCATATACGCAACATAGATGGGCACAATGGTTCAAGTTTATTAAGTGCAAAAAAGTAAATGTGCCATCAAGTTTGTGAGAGCTTTAATCACTAATTTTCACATAACAAGTTTAATTCGGAAGGTAGATAAAAACATGAATATACTTGGAATAGCAATAATGCTAATAGGTAGGTATGGTGGACTCTTTGGAATAACTTGGTTTTATTTGGAGTTGGATGCATGAGTGGAACTCATACTTGGTACATGTGTAGGCTAGCAAAAGACTTGGAGCGACCAAATAAGAGAGCAATAATGGCCATAATCATGCAAAGCGACAAAACATTATTAATTAAAGCATAAAGTGATATTAAAAGTCGAAAACTAAATGATCATAGAGGCTATGGTGACTTGGTATAGTCTTAACATGGTGTGAGCATGCGCCAAGTCAACCCAAATAAAGCATCAAAGGAGAATACCACAAATTTATGCTTTTATATGCTAAAACAACGTATGATTCTTTCAAGGCACATTAAGCAATCTCAATTGTTTGTAACAAGTCATGCTACAACAATAATCACTAAGCATAAAGTCAAAGCAATATCAAACATGACATCATAAAGTCTAGGCCACAGTCAAAACAAGACTCCTTTTATACCACTTATAAGCATGAACTTTCCTACTCTTTTCCAATCCAAATCAGCGTATTTGAAAATATGTATGAATATGGGGTCCAACCAATTTATTTAAGCAAAAAAAAAAAAAGACGCTCCAAGAACAACAAAATTGTGCATGAAACAATAAAATTGAAGTGTTTGGACGAAAACTTGAGATTTTTATAGATGAAGAAGGGGATGCCTTGGGCATCCCCAAGCTTTGACGCTTGTACTTATTGAATGTTTCTTGGGGTGACACGGGTGGCATCTCCAAGCTCGAGCTTTTTTCCATACTTCATATCATCACATTATTCTTCCCTACACTTGAAAATCTCCTTCATACAAAACTTCACACAATCTTCATTAGCAATATTAGTGTATTCAAGATAATAAGTCTTTAGGTTTAGTTTTAACACAAGTAAAACTTCCATTAAAACACAAGATACTGTAGCAATTCCTTATAAAAGCTCAAGTGAGTAAAGAGAACTCAAAAGAAAAGAGATTAAGAGGCAAATGCAAATAATGGCAGAAATCTGTCAAAACAAAACAAGCAAGTAAAAACCGATTTTTCGAAGACCTTCTGTTGCTCAAATTGAAAAGTGATAAAATAAATAAAGTTAGATAATAACCTGGGGCATAAGCACAGAAAATTACAGCTAAATCCGACGTACAGGGATTTTTCACGATTTTTTATAGTGAAGCACAAAAATCTGTTTCGGGACAGCAACTTTTCCAAGTCTTACTTCTCTCTCATTAGAGATTATTCTTGGCACAAAAACCAAAAAAAAGATAAGGAAAGGTTATTACAGAGGCAATAACTTCCAAGACTCAACAAAACAAAAAATAAACTGAAAGTAAAAATATAATGGGTTGTGTCCCAAAAGCTCTTTCTTTATTTCCATTAATATAGGCATGATAATTTCGATGATGCTCCTATAAGAAATATGAATTGAAGTAAAAGAGAGCATCAAGAAGAAAATATGGAACAAATTTAAGTCTAACCCACTTCCTATGAAAAATAATCTTGTAAAGAAACAAGTCATGAAAGCACAAAGCAACAAGCGCAGGAAAGCAAAACAAGTGGAACTTCAAAAATTTCAACATAAAGAGGGGAAACTTAATATTGTTGAGATACATAAAACCATGTTTACCTCTCTCATAATAACTTTCAGTAGCATCATGAATAAAATTAACAATATAAATATCACATAAAACATTCTTATCATGATCCACATGCATAAAATAATTATTACTCTCCCTATAAGAATAGTCATTCTTATTAATCGTAGTGGGAGCAAATTCAACAAAATAGTTATCATTATTATTCTCATCACCATAATCATCAAATATAGGAGGCATATTGTAATCATAATTATTTTTCTTCTCAATAGTAGGTGGACTGAAAATATCATATTCATCATTGTAATCATCATATATTGGAGGCATAGTATCATCAAAGTAAATTTTCTCCTCCGTGCTTGGGGGGCTAAAAAGATCATTTTCATAAGAACTAGCTTCCCCAAGCTTAGAATTTTCCATAGCATTAGCAATAATGGTGTTCAAAGAATTCATACTAATAACATTACTATTAGCATGCAAATAAAGTTCCATAGGTTTTATATTTTCTCTTCAAACACTTCATGTCCTAACTCAAGATAAAAATACTATAAAGCTCTCTAATGTTTTTGTTGTTTTTCATTAAGCCTAACTAGTGAAAATAAAAACAAGAAACAAAAATATAATTGCAGAATATAAAGGAAATAACTTCGAACACTCACACACCAGCAACAGTACTAGAAGATAGCTTAGTAGCCAGAGGATGTGAGTACCTTTTACCTTACCTCCCCGGCAACGGCACCAGCAAATAGCTTGATGTCTACGCACACTTCTATTCTTGTAGACAGCGTTGGGCCTCCAAGTGCAGAGGTTTGTAGAACATCAGCAAGTTTCCCTTAAGTGGATCACCTAAGGTTTATCAAACTCAGGGAGGAAGTGGTCAAAGGTATTCCTCTCAAGCAACCCTACAATCAAGATATAAGAAGTCTCTTGTGTCCCCAACACACCCAATACACTTGTCAGGTGTATAGGTGCACTAGTTCGGCAAAGAGATAGTGAAATACACGTAATATGGATGAGTATAAGTGGTAACTGCAATCTGAAATAAGAGTGGCAGAAAGCAAACATGTAACATGAATGATTGTAAATGGTGTTTCAATGTTTAGAAACAAGGCCTAGGGATCATACTTTCACTAGTGGACACTCCCATATAAATATCTTCTCTTCATTTTTCTACCCTGGACTACTCTCTGGTTGGACGATGTAGGACTATAACAGCCACCTTAAAGTTCGCATTCCCCATCTAGATAACCCATCACTGTCACCTTGAGCGCTAGATGGTTCCAACAAACACCACAATATCATAGAGACATCCAACTCAAATTATACTCATGATAAGTATTTATGTAACCTTAGCCAAAGTGCCACACGGTGTGCACACTGTCAACTTCACACACGTGGGGATAAGCAGAGATTAATTAAAGCACTTGAGTAGCAGAATAGATCTATAGATTACAAAGCTCATGATCTCAATAAGATCATGCATAGAGAGAGATGAACACATAGCTACTTGTAGAGACCTTAGCCTCAAGAGATAACTACTCCCTCCTCATCATGGGAGTCAGCAACAACGATGGAGATGGCGGTGGAGTCGGTGGAGATGGCTCCGGGGGCACTTCCCCGTCCCGGAAGGGTGCCATAACAGAGACTTATGTCCTCCAAATCGCATCTTCGGTGGCGGCGGCGCTGCGAAACTTTTCATGGAATTCTGATCTGGTATTTAGGGTTTTCATCCCGGGAGGCTTTTATAGGCAAAGAGGCAAGGTCGGTAGGCGCCCGAGGTGACCACACCCCCTGGTGGCGCGCCCTGGCCTGGCCAGGTGGTGTGGGCCCCTCGTGGCCCCTCTCCGTCTCGTCTTCTGGCTCCGTGAGTCTTCTGGTAAAATCGGAACTTTGGCTTTTGTCCCGTCCAATTCCGGGAATATTTCTTTACGAGCTTTTCTGAAACCAAAAATAGCAGACAACAGGAAACTGGCACTGTGACATATTGTTAATAAGTTAGTTCTAGAAAATGTATAAAAGTATCTCAAAATGTAGACAAAACATAAGATAGTTGATATAAAACAAGCATGGAGCATCAAAAATTATAGATACGTCTACGCGTATCAGGGTTCGCGTATGAAAACATTAAATTTTACCCTATGCCTAGAACCCCAGTTGCCAGGACCTATCTATCAGTAATGTAGTAATGGGAGGGGCTTTTCACCTTGAAGACTAAAAAGCGTTGTCAACACTCGGGAGAACATGGTCGATGTAGACGAACCGAAGCTGACCTCAAGGTCGTGTTGAAGTCCCGACATCTCCTGTGGATCCAATGACTCCTAGTGTCCTAAGTGTTGCACCTCGCAGGGAGTTACACACATCCAGTGCCTAGCGATGACTCCCGCTTCCCCGATCTAGCAGCAGTTGTGGAAGTAGAGCTCCTGGATCCGAATCCCATAGCGCGACGACGCTCCATGGTGAAGAAGTCTCATGCTCGCGTGATCCAAACTTGGGACAACGGTCACGGGAGAAAAAGAATCAATTGGAGGTCTCCCCGAAATAGAGGGAACCTTTTATTGATTATTGTTCTATTTATTTTGCCAAAATACCTCTCTTTATATAGGGGGGCCCCATAGACAACTAGCTTAGCCATGTGGGACTAAACAAGGAAGATGGAAGAGGAGGTGTGTCTGGTGGCCAAGGCCCCTAGTGGGCCCCGCGTGGGGTGCCCTAGGCCCAGCCGGCCACCCCTTCTCTCCTTCCTCCCTCCAGTCTTTCCCTCATGGGCCCTTTTCCCTCAGGAATTGGCCCAGTTAGGTATTTGACCCTTTTTAATTATTTTTCCTTTATTGAATAAATATAATTGAATGATTAAATCAATATTCAACATTATCTTACATTTATTCAATCCCCGTTGATGTGGAAACCATTCCCTCTCATTCTGGACATCCTTCGAACTTACCAAAACCCTTCCAGTTTTCTCTCTTCTCTTTTCTTCGGTGATTATACCGATCCTAAAACACTCTTTGAGCATCATCAAGCCCTTAAGCATGACACCCCACGGTTCGGAAACACTCCAGACATGGTCGGGACCCTCCCGCATCAATGATCAACAAAGGGACCTGGATGGCCATGTGACCACTGTGCATTCCACAAAATCTTTCATTGTTTGAACCATAAACGTTTTATTCTATTCCTTTTGTCTCTCGATACTTGCATTTTCCGAGATATGATCAATGGAATCACCGTGTCGTGTTCAATCTCGTTACCGACAAATGCTACTTGACTCATTCCGACAAGTGATATCCCCGTGACCAAATCACATGCTGCGCAGTTATTGGATACAACTTCTCCGAATGGGCCCTCGAGTATCTTTCCGTCACACGTGGATGGACAAATCCTGCTCTTGACGCATATTCCCTCAACTGTTCCTCCAAATACCTGAACACACATTTATGATCACCATTTAACCGAGTGATGTTTGATGCTATCAAGGTATCCTCGGGTGACAATGATTGATATGGCCTCATGGTCTAACAAATAGTACACTAGGTCTATTCTAATCATCGTAACTTGAACTTCGTTACATGATCAGGTCACGATGTTTAGGTTGGGTACAGTTCATCATCTTATTCTCATAATGAGGTGACTCCATTTCCATCTGGCATAAATGCCACATGATCAAGAAACCTTGATCATCTACTGACCAATGAACCAGTGACTAGAGTTTCACTGAGTACTTCTGTTTGTTTATATATCACATGTGTACTGATGTTTCCTTTCAATATAGTTATAGCATGATATAAAACTTAATCATAAACTTTATGAAATATGATAATAATCCTTATTACTATTTGTCTCTAGGGCATATTTCCAACAACAATTGCATACTTGGCATAATCTTAATTGGTTCTTATTTTTTTATTATCCATGAGAGGATTTAGAGTTTGTGTTAATCTTCATGAAAAGCTCAAGTTCATCGTAAACGCATTTCATATGCATTCTCTATTGCGTTTTTGATGTTGGATGTTTTACCGGTTTGTCTTTTATAGATATGTTAAACCTTGCATCATTAGGTTCTATCCTACCTTGCTGGACTATGATGGTTCCCTACATAATCTTGTAGAGCTTGTTTTCCTTTTTGAAACGAGCCTAATATCATCAAAATTGGAGTCTTGATGCAAAAGTTATGATTGTTTTCGTATCGGTGTTTTTGCCAGTTTTGTGAGGGCTGGAGACTCCAGCCCAAATTCCGGCCCAGACTCCGAGGGGTGTATAGAGAGCATCTGGAGGCTGTCCGGAGTCCTGGCCGGAGTCTGGACCCCGGAGACTCCGGTCCTGGGGGCCAGAGACTTCGGCCCTGAAGGCCGGAAAATCCGGGATAAGTGGTGTGCAACAACTAGTTGTCGTGGGGGACCTATAAAAGGCCCCCTTCTTCCCCAAGGGGCTAGTTGCTTTCTCTCTCTCTCTCTCCTCCATTGTTTCTACCTTCAAGAGCTTGCAAATACTCTCAATCCCTCCCATATTTCTTGAATCTTGTTGGGAGATTTGAAAGAGGAGATCTAGATCTACAACTCCACCAATCCATATGTCCTCTATGTGAGGGGAACATCTTGGGATCTAGATGTTGGGGTTTGTTTTGTGGATTTCCTCTTGTGTTCTTCCTCTCTTATTCCCCAATAGCTTTTATAGCTTTGGTTGAATTTGAGAGTGGAGGACTTGCCATTGTATTAGGTGCATAAGTTTGAGTTCTCTATAGAGGATTTGGTTGGTGTAATCAAGAAGTTTGTCCCTCTTGGGTTCTTGGAACCCTAGAAGGTTGTGTGGCCTTTGTGGCATGTTCTTGGGGCCTTCAATTAAGTTGTGGATCTCTCCTCGAGATAGTGTCCTTGGTGGTGTTTATTGGGAGCCTCCAATTAAGTTGTGGAGATTGCCCCAATCTTGTACGGGTTTGGTGACCGCCCTCAAGTGTCCCCTAGTGGAACGGGTGCTTGTCGTGCGGCGGGTGCTCGGGAGAATAGGGTGAGGCCTCTTGTGGCATTGGTGGTCTTAGTACCGCCCACTCCTCCAACGAGACATACTCCCTGGTTGGGAGGAACTCGGTAAAATATCGTCGTCCCCGCGTGCCTTGGTTATCTCAATACCCAAGCTCTTTACTTACGCACTTTACATTGTGATAGCCTTCGTGCTTGAAGTAATTTATATTGCTATCACATTTTTTCTTGACTTGCTTAGCATAAAGTTTTTGGTGTACATAGGTGAACCTTAGTATATCTAGGCTTTGTGCTTGATAAAAGAAAATGCTAGTTTTATTCTACCATTGTTAAGCCCATTTCGTAAAATTTTTAAACTGCCTATTCACCCCCCCTCTAGGCGACATCCGTGATCTTTCAATTGGTATCAGAGCGAGGTCTCTCACTTTTAGGCTTCACCGCCTTGAGAGTAAAGATATCGACTAGGGGAGTAGTGCATGATTCCTTATATATTCGATGGCATAAATTATGATGTTTGGAAATATCGCATGCTTGATTATTTTTGGGACATTCACCCATCCATTGAGGGAACTATATATATGGGTTTTTCATCTCCTATGGATCCCCAAAACGAATCTTTATAGGAGAAGATGAACTCTTATATAGATGCTCAAGCTACTAAAGTGATTTTACTTGTTGTGAGCAATGCAGTTATTTCTTCAATCATGCCTTATTGGAGTGCTCATGAGATATGGACCAAGCTTCAAGATAAATATAATGACTTCAACATTATTGAGGATGATTGTTTTCCCTCCACCTCTGGCCGTGATGAGTTCTCATCTTCTACCACTTCACTAACATGTGATTTTTCACAAGGTAATGATGTGGTGAGTGGTGATAGAAATTGCAATGTGGATAGTGAGCTTATTATTGGTAATCCATCTTCTCTATCTAGTTTCAATACTCTATCTTTGGACCTGAACACTACTAGCACTCAAAACTCCTTACATGCTTGTGTTGATAGTCCTTGCATATCATGTAAAAATGGCTTGAATAGATCTCATAATGATATGCTTGCTCTGTCTTGTGGCCATGCTAAAAATGCTTCTATTTACTCTAGTGCTTTTGTTGCTAACCATGTAGAGGAAACCGAAGATTCTATGGGTCAAGTCAAGTGTTTGATTAGAGCTACAAATTCAATCTCATCATCACCTTCTTCCAGTTATCACATATGTCTTATGGCTAAGGGAACAAAGGTAACCTCTTTCGATCCCATTGTATCTCATGATGATGATGTTGATGAGGATAATGAGGAAGTAGATGGTGATATTGCCTCTTTAGATGAAAAGGGTGAGGTTGTTTATCGTGCTCATGTTAAGGATAATATTGCTTGCTCTAACTTTGTTGAAATCTTAACCTTTGCTATGGAGAGCAAGAAAATTATTGAGAAATTGCAAGCTCAAGATGAGGAGCAAGAGAACACCATTGAAAATCTTCAAAGTCTCTCTAATGATCTAAGAAAAGCTTTCTTATAGGAACAAAACACCAAGGAATCTCTTGAGGAGACCTTTGCTCTAGAATTATCTAGAGTAAAGGAAACCCATGATAGAGAACTTGTGGTGGCAAGTTCTCTAAAAACTAAAAATGATGAACTTGTTGTTTCCCATGCTAAACTTGTTGAGGATTTTAAGCACCTCAAAAATGGCTCTCGGGTCGTTAAGAGTGAGCTCATAAAACTCACCGAGTCGCATGAGCAACTTGGAGCTTCATATTCGAACGAGCTTGCCAAGTTGCCCTCACCTCTTGCAATTAATTATAATTCTTGTGCCACTAACTCTATTTCTTGTGAAGCATCGATGTTGAAGGAGAATGTTGAGCTAAAGGCTCAACTTGCTATGCTATCTATAAACTATGGGAAATTGGAAGAAAGTCATGTTAAGCTCCCACGCTCGCAAGAGGATCTTCTAGTCTCCCATGGCAGGCTAAAGTTAGCTCATGATGCCATTATGTCAAAGGTAACATCTAGTGGGCCTCATGTGGACATTAGCACTACTTGTACTCCTAATGATATATTGCATGTGCTAGTCCTTGTAATTCATCTCCGCATAACTATGCTATATCTTGTGATGAATTACATTCCGCGCCTTGTTGCTCTAACAATGTAGATTCTACTTCCTCTACTACTATTGTTGTTGACACTAACCATGTAGAGGAAATTAAAGAGCTCAAGTCTCAAGTTACTTCTTTGAAGAATGACTTGAAAATGGGTCATAAAGGGAAGGCCACACTCAACCACATCTTGATCATGCAAACATCCCCAAATGACACGAGTGGACTTGGATTCAACTCCAATATCAAGGACAAGTCAACTAACAAGTTGAATCACAAGGGCAACAAGAAGAATGGCCAAGATAAAGTAAAGAATCCGGCCAACATTGTTTGCTTCAAGTGCAAGGAAGAAGTGCATCTTGCTAGATCTTGCCCGTTGAAGAAGAAGCCTCTTAGTGTGAAGCAACAAGGGAAGCGACCTCAAGCTCTTCTTCAAGTTAGAGATGGGCCTCTTCCTAAGAGGACTACTCGAGCTCTCCCTCGAGTTGTGGAATCACCTAAGAAGAAAGATAGCAAGACAAAAATTTGCTACATTTGTCGTTAAAAGGGGCACATTTCTTCCTCATGCACTATTGGTATCTTCTCATCCAACCCTATCTTGATTGATGATGCTTATTCTCTTGTAAGGATGAGGTTGTCAATGTGTTTTCCAAATTTGTTGGTGCTCAATGTGGTGTCAAGAAAAGAACCATTTGGGTTGCCAAGCCTATTGTGACTAACTTCTTAGGACCCAACTTGGTCGGGGACCAACAAGCCAAAACTTGATCAATATGTGATTTTGGAGGACAATGGAGACTTTATTTCATCATGAAGAATTGAGATATATTCATCTATTATATTTGTCAAGCCAAGTCATGTGGATTATATTGCCTCTATTATATTTCCAATGTTCCTCCGTGCGGTAACATGTGCTTAACTGATTACATTGAAAGTTACTCGCCCCTTGTGCATGTGTTGGTTTTGTAGCTTGCATGTTTTTGTATATGTTGTGCTTACCACTTACTTATTTGTTGGTTTGCACACCATGTATGTGTGTCTGTTGTGTTGGAGCCATTATTAAATTAAATTGGTAAATTTTTGGCTCTTGTGAGAGATTAATGGACCATCCCATTTTGGGGGAGTATTATACTTAGGCATTCCATAATCCTAAAAATGTGTGTACATTAGTAAGTCCACTTAGTAGTGATATTGCAAGTTTATCCAGTCTCTATGTGGTATGTCATCCTCATGAGGAATTTAAGTTCTATGGTGTCCATTAATTATCTCTATTTTTGGATATTGTTGCCTCATGTTAAGATTTATGGTTATCACATTATGGGTGGGTCATATGCCTAATGCATATTACAAGCCTAGAAAATGTGAAAATTTGAGGTTGTGTCACATAGAATTGATATTGATAATTATGTAGCTCCTATGTGACACATTTCCTCAAACAAGTTCAAATTTGCTTGAATGCCTTTGTTTCTCAGCTTTTGGATCTTGTTTGTGAGAATGTTTTTTGGTATGTGTTTCCTCATATTTGGATCCCTATATCCTCATGGAAACCATTAGCTTCAAGTCACTCTAATCACTAGTGATTGTGTAACTACTGGAAGCTACCAAGAATCTCTTTCGAAGCATCAAGCTTAATTCTTATACTTTGTTATATGCTTCTTTAGTTTGAATATGATCTTAGATTTTCTCGCAAGCTACCTTGGGAAAATTATTCCTATACTTCTTGTCATTGGACAATTGGTACTATACATATGGTAGAATTTATTAATCATATTTTCATTGGTTTTGTTTGTTTGTGTTAACCCCCGTGTCTTCCTTGCCTCTTTTGGATCATTTTATTTTATTGGCTTTCTATTGTGTTTCATTTAATATAGGTAAGTAGTGATGATACCATTTGGGTGCATTTTGCATTCAAAAGCAAAATCCTTCATAATGCACTATTTATGGGGGAGGTCTCCTATATTATTTAGAACACTCCTTTATGTTTCTTGCTTTGATCCATATCATGCTTTATGTTCTTGGAAGTTTGGTGTTTTTGTTTTGGTATTTCATTCCATCATGAAAAGTATTGAAAGTTTGGTTTATTTGTTGGAACCTTGATATTTTGGGATTTGGTTTTGTCTCATTCCTTATTTCTTGTTTTAAGTTTTTAGAATGAGACATTTACTTGAGCATGTGAGTTCTTGTCTATCTTTTGCTCTTTGGCTTTTGCCTAGTTCATTTGTTGAACTTGTGATCCTTCATGTGTTGATTTGGTTCTTTGATACAATTTGGACACCTTTTGTTGTGTCACACTCTTGTGTGTGACGGCTTGGTTTACTTGATATTTTTGTTCAAATTGTATCTCCTTTTGGTTCTTGGAAGTCTTGTGCATGCATATTTACTAATTGATTATATTATGGAACGTTTTCTTTCATTGTACCAATATATAGGGGAAACTCCACCAAATCCTATTATCTAAAATGTGCATGAAATTCAATTTCATATCTGTATGCACATGTTTTCATGGAGTCTCTCCTATGTATTGTAGTTGCACTAACTACTTTGGACCCAATATGTTTGGGGACCATTTTGTACTTAATAAGTGTTAGGTACATTGGTGATATATTGGATGCTTGTCTCTCAAATAAGGAAGAAGTGGTGTCTACATGTCCAATTGAGACAAGCTAGGATGATCAACGAATTCTTATCCTCTACATCCTACCAATTATATCTCGGTAACAAGTATCCCTTACTCATGCATACACATATTGTTTCCAACCCCTTGAAGGTTGCTTCGTGGCATGACCTCTCTTGTAATTGCAAATGTTGTTCTTTGTGTTTTGGTCTTAATTAGAAACTCTTATTGAAAATGTGAGTAAATCGAGATAAGTACATATTAGAGGGACCATACGAAATCATACATATGATTCACCAATCCCTAATATGTCAATCTAGCAATTTCATTGCCTATCTTTTCCTCAAATTCTCTCATGTGCAATAGTGAGACTTTGCAAGTTGGTTTTTCCTTTGTGGTTCTTGTTGCCTTTCTCCATATATTCCAACTGTCTCCTTTTCCCTTGGTGACAGTTGTAATATATGTAGTGTGGTGGTGTTTGAAGCTCATTAATGAACAATAAGATAATTTTGTGCCTTTGGCTATGCTTTCAAGCTAAAAATCTTATTGGTATATGTTGTGACTTCATTTTGGTTTTCATGTGTTTTCTGGTCCATCTTATTTTTATGTGCTTGTTTCCTTGTGGGCATATGTATTTGTGATGTTTTACACTTAGAAACTTATGCACTTAAGAGAATATATTTTTCATTGAGATTTTATTGCTTGGCGACTGATGGCTCAAAATGTATCGAGCTCGTTGGGGAACCCCAAGAGGAAGGTATGATAAGCACAGTAGCAAGTTTTCCCTCAGTTATGAAACCAAGATTATCGAACCAGTAGGAGCAAGGAAACACCTCCAAGGTGTTGTTTCCAACTTGGAATCATGCACAACACAACCACAGAACTTTTCCCCCAACTTACAGTGAGGTTGTCAATCTCACCGGTTTGCTGACAACAAAGGATTAAACGTATTGTGTGGAAGATAGTAATTGCTTGCAGAAAGTAAACAGAAAACAGTAAATAGTTGTAGATTGATGGTAAAAGAATGGACCAGGGTCCATAGTTCACTAGAGGTGATTCTCCTTAAGATAGATGACAAGTTGGGTGAACAAATTACAGCAGGGCAATTGACAAACATTGAGTAAGCATACATGCATATACTAATCATCTTGACTCCTATGAGATTTGATTGGGCATTACAACATTATGCATAGACCATAATCCAACTGCATCTATGACTAATAATCCACCTTCAGGTTATCATCCAAACTCCTTCTAGTATTAAGTTGCAAGTAACAGATAATTGCATTAAGCAAAGTGTGTAAAGTAAACAATACGATTGTTCTATGAACAAAGGATTGCTGTTTTCTCCCTAGTAGCAACAACACATCAAGTACCTTAGAGATTTCTGTCACTTCTCCAGATTACTAGAGGCATGAACTCACTATCGAGCATAAATACTCCCTCTTGGAGTTGCTAGCAACTACTTGGCCAAGATAGCTACTAACAACAGAAAGCATGCAAGATCACAAATAACAAACACATGATAGAATCAATAATCAATCTGAAATAGCATCTCAATATCCATCGGATCCCCACAAACACAACATGTAAGATTACAAATAGATGATCTTGATCATGAACGTAGCTCACAAGATGTAAACATGGTAGCACAATGGAGGGGAACCAACCATCTAGCTACTACATGGACCCGTAGTCCAGAGATGAACTACTCACGCATCACACCGGAGGCAGGCATGGTGATGAAGAAGGCCTCTAGGGTGATCTCTCCCCTCTGGCAGGGTGTCGGGAAGAGCTTCAGATCCCTCCCGATCTAGGGATGGAGATGACGGTGGCTACAGACCCTTTTCTGGAATTTTGATCGGGTCCTTAGGGTTTTAGTCCCGAGGGAAATATATAGGTGAAAGGGCTAGGTCGGTGGAGCACCAGGGGACCCACACCCTTTGGTGGCGCGGCTAGGGCTGGCTGCACCACCCTAGGGTGTGGCCGCCCTGGTTCCCCGCTTCGTCTCCCCTCCGGACTCCGTGTTCCTTCTGGTGAAATATTGACTTGGGCTTTTGTCCGGTCCAATTCCGAGAATATTTCCTTACTAGCTTTTATGAATCCAAAAACAGCAGAAAACAAGCAACTGGCACTGTGGCATCTTGTTAATAGGTTAGTTCCAAAAAATGTGTAAAAATACTCCAAAGTGTGGACAAAACATAAGAAAGTAGATATAAAACAAGCATGGAACATCAAAAATTACAAATACGTATCAACATCCCCAAGCTTAACTCTTGCTCGTCCTCGAGTAGGTAAGTGATAAAAAAGAATAATTTTTGAGGTGACATGCACCATCATAATCTTGATCAAGGTATTTGTAAAACATTGATAGCTGGGATCATTGTACTTTAACATAACATGAAAGATATAGTTCTAACAATAAGACATATCAACTATGTTGTAACTTGAATAGGTACAAACAAAAGATTCATGAATAACAATGCTTTGAAAGATGTTTGTTTGTTTCACATATAGAAAACATAATGAGAATGGTATTCAGCTTGTCCCTCATAGTGTAGCAAAACACAAATGCATAGGACACCTTCAAAGTTCATAAGGGTGACTAGATACAAATAGTTTAAGAACAAGCAATATCAAAGTTATGAATCAATCAATAATTTTTGGGACAATGCACATTAAACTAAGAATGACCACTATACTCTCTTAATAGGTGCATAAAGATAGAAGATGGAGACTCAACATAAAAGTAAAAGAAAGGCCTTCATAGAAGGAAGCAGGGATTCAAGTCTCATAAAGAGCTTCCAAAAATTATGGTACTTATTAGCTTGCAGCTCTCATTGCCCCTAACATAAGCATCTTTAGGTGATTAAGGTTAAAGTGAACAAATATGAGGATATGCTTGACAAGTTATAAGCTGAAAATCTCATGCGCCTTACTTACGAAGACCGTTCCTCATGCTACTCAAGTTTAGTCACAAGTAAGTTCTTGTCATTGTAAGTACATGTGTATCATAGAGAACCACCAACGGGGTACCCCTTGCCTGATGATACAGAAGAATCCCCATATCAAAATGACAAGGCAAGTAGACAATGAGCATCTCAACATCCTTTTATTTCCTATTTGCACATGCTTCTTTTTTTCTCTTCTTTTTTTTCTTTTTTTCTTTCCTATTTGCATAGGACCTTTTTAGAGGATGTTTCATAGATTGGTCATTATGGTTACGCTGCAGGTTTCCACGATGATTAGGCATGGATTAGACCAGCCGCTCAGGCGTATCTCTAACACATATATTAACTCCATGAGCCTTACAAGCTCCCCTTTCATTTCACACCGCCGGGATCCATAAGCAAAAGAACGTGATATCAACTAAATAAAGTGCAATGTTGAAAGAGTTCCCCATGACAGCATGGTTCTGCTAATTCCCAACTTACAAAACACAAGCATATATGCAACATAAATGGGCACAATGGTTCAAGTTTACTACGTGTAAGAAAAGTAAAGTGTGCCATCAAGTTCGTGAGAGCTTTAATCACTAATTTTCACATAACAAGTTTAATTCGGAAGGTAGATAAAAACATGAATATACTTGGAATAGCAAATGCTAATACGTAGGTATGGTGGAGTCTTTGGAATAACTTGTTTTTATTTGGAGTTGGATGCATAAGTGGAAATCATACTTGGTATGGAGGCTAGCAAAAGACCGGGAGCGACCAACTAAGAGAGCAATAATGGCCATAATCATGCAAAGCGACAAAATATTATTAATTAAAGCATAAAGTGATATTACAATTCGAAAACTAAATGATCATAGAGGCTAGGTGACTTGGTATAGTCTTAACATGGTGTGAGCATGCGCCAAGTCAACCCAAATAAAGCATCAAAGGAGAATACCACCATACTATGCTTTAATATCCTAAAACAATGCATGATTCTTTCAAGGCACATTAAGCAATCTCAATTGTTGGTAACAAGTCATGCTACAACAATAATCACTAAGCATAAAACCAAAACAATATCAAGCATGACATGACAAAGCCTAGGCCACAGTCAAAAACAAGACTCTTTTTATACCACTTATAAGCATGAAAATTCCTACTCTTTTCCAATCCAAACCAACTTATTTGAAAATTAAAGTATGAATACGGGGTCCAACCAATTTATTCAAGCAAACAAAAATTAATAATGAAAACAAAGACGCTCCAAGAACAACACAACTGTGTTTTTTTTGGAAGAAACCTGAGATTTTTATTGATGAAGCTTTGACGCTTGTACTTCTTGAATATTTCTTGGGGTGACACGGGTGGCATCCCTAAGTTTGAGATTTTGTCCATACTTCATCTCATCACATTGTTCTTCCCTACACTTACAAATTTCCTTCATACAAAACTTCACACAATCTTCATTAACAACATTAGTGTACTCAAGATAATAAGTCTTTAGGTTCAGTTTCAACACAAGTAAAACTTTCATTAAAACACAAGCTACTGTTGCAATTCCTTTTAAAAAGTTCAAGTGATCAAAGAGAACTCAAAGAGAAAGAGATTTAAGAGGCAAATGCAAGTAATGGCACAAATCTGTCAAAACAGATCAGCAGGTAAAATCCGATTTTTTCGAAGACCTTCTGTTTCTCAAATCGAAAAGTGTTGAACTAACAAAAGTTGGATAACAACCTGGGCAGAAGCACAAAACATTACAAATCAATCCGACGTACAGAGATTTTTCACAAATTTTTATAGCTAAGCACAAAAATCTGTTTTGGGACAACAACTTTCCCAAGTCTTACTTCTCTCTCATTGGAGGTTACTCTTGGCACAAAAACCACACAAACAGGATAAGGAGAGGTTATTACAGAGGCAATAACTTCCAAGACTCAACAAAATAAAAATTTATTGAGAAAAAATTTGGGTTATCTCCCAATAAGTGCTTTTGTTTAACGCCTTTGAGCTAGGCATAAGAATTTCGATGATGCTTACATAAGAAATATGAATTGAAGTAAAAGAGAGCATCAAGAAGCAAATTCAAAACACATTTAAGTCTAACCCACTTCCTATGCATAGGAATGTTATACGCAAATAAATTCATAAAGAACAAAGTGACAGGCATAGGAAGATAAAACGAGAGTAACTTCAAAACTTTTAGCAAATAGAGAGGTGTTTCAGTACCATGAAAACTTTTACAACAATATTTTCCTCTCTCATAATAATTTTCAGTAGCCTCATGAATAAACTCAACAATATAACTATCACATAAAGCATGCTTTTCATGATCTACAAACACATAATTTTTATCAAGCTCAAAAATAGTGGGATTAAAACCTTCGGACCCACTTTTAACAATTTTTTAACAAGATGACTGATCAATCTCATTTTCAGTAGTAGTACAATTAATATTATCAACCAATATAGGACCATCATCTAGAGCTTTATTATAATTTTTTTCAAAAGAATCCATAGGTACATAACATTCATCCTCCTTTGGTAAGCATGGAGGACAATCAAATAATGTAATGGGTAAAGAGTTACTCTCATTAGAAGGTAGGAATGGGTAGATCCATTCTTCCTCCTCTTGATCATCACTCTCCTCCTATTTTTCATCCAATGAGCTTCCAGTTTCAACAATTTCTTCTTCCATAGGCTCCTGCAAGGCATTAGTTTCTTCCGTTGGTGGAGAGCATCTATTAAGATATTCAAGAATATATCCATTCTCTACCTTGGAATTATAAAAGAAAAATTTAAGTATATCATAAACCTCATATTTATAAGGTGCATCATCAGTATTTTCAAGCAAATAAGCAAGTTTGAATGCACCCTTCCAAGCAATAAATTCTTCAATTTGTTCCACATCATAAAAGTCATAATTTCCCTTATCATAAGAAGATATGGTAACACCATCATTATACCCACATTGAAAAGGGAGGTGTTTAGACCTCCTACAGCAACAAGATTTATCAAAGCAATAAGTAACATTATAAGTAGAGCACATGTTTCTAGAAATGGTACACACTTTATCAATTTGTTCCCATAAGAGTTTCCCTTTTTGTGACAGGCGGTGTTCCTCATAATATTTTTGTTGTTCCATGAACCCATCTTGCCAATAAGATCTAGTTTCAAAGAAACCCACCATTGATAGAAAGAATGATAACGCAAGAAAATAACAGATCCATAGAAATAACAACTATAGCAGGAACTAATTTTTGTGTGTTTTTGATAGAAAGAAACAAGCAAACAAAGCAAAAATAAACTAAGAAAACAAGAAAAACAAAGTAAAGAGATTGGTTATGAAGGAATCCCCTTGTGAAGATGTCCTTGACTCCCCGGCAACGACGCCAGAAAATGTGCTTGATGGCTCAAAATGTATCGAGATCATTGGGGAACCCCAAGAGGTAGGTATGATGAGCACAGTAGCAAGTTTTCCCTCAGTTATGAAACCAAGGTTATCGAACCAGTAGGAGCAAGGAAACATCTCCAAGGTGTTGTATTCAACTTGGAATCTGATACGTCCATTTTGCATCACTATTCTATGTCCTAATTCACTATTATTCATTGATATATTTAGTATTGAGAGGTGATACTTATGTTATTTCATCTATTTTTTCATGGTTGATGACTTTTGGAGCATGGACCGCTGGAGTCAGGATTCTGATGGGAAAATGTGCTGTTTGGAGGCAAATTAGCGAAGAACAGAAAATTCGGGAAAATATACGGAAAATCCTATGTTTCCAGAAGACTAAGGATGCCAGAAGACGGAGTGGAGATGGGCCACAGGGGGCCCACACCACCCCATGGCGCAGGCAGCCCTAGGCCGCGCTAGGAGGTGGTGTGGCCACCCTGGCCCACTCCAGCCTCTCCCCTCTGGCGTATATCATCCTCCCAAAACCCTAAGACTCGAGGAACGACCACAGAAAGATTCTGCCGCCTCTGCGCGGCGGAAAACACCGAGAGAGAAAGATCTCTCCGGCAGACAGATTTCTGCCAGGGGAATTCCTTCCCGGAGAGGGGAGATCGTCGCCATCAACACCACCATCAAGCTGGACTTCATTGGGATCATCATCATCATCATCACCACCACCATCATCACCATCAGCACCCTCATCACCATCTCCATATTGCTGTAACAATTGAGTTGAATCTTGCATAGTTCATAGGGGAAACTTTCCCGGTGTTGATGCTGTTGAGTGAACCATTGAATTATTGTTTATGTTCAGATTGTTATACATCATTATTCCATCTCTGATCATGATCCATATGATGTCTTGTGAGTAGTTCGTTTTGTTCTTGAGGACATGGGAGAAGTCTTGTTGTTAGTAGTGGAGTTGCGTTGAGAAAGATTCAATAGATTGTTATTTAAGTTGTGGTGTACTTCTTCTAGTGGTGTCATGTGAACGTCGACTACATGAAATTTCACCTATATGGGCCTAGGGGAATGCATTGTGTATTTGGCTACTAATCGTAGGGGTTGCCGGAGTGACAGAAACATGAACCCCCGTTAGGAAACTATTGCACAAGGGACGTAAGGGTCTTAGAGTTTAAAGCTGTGGTTAGGTTTCTACCTTAATTACTTTCTTGTACTTACGGATGTTTGCAAGGGGTATAATCACAAGTATGTATTAGTCTTGGATGGGACGGTACATTAGCACAGGTTCACCCACACAACACTTAGCAAGCTAAAGAAGATTAATCGACTATATGAAGCGAAAGCACTTGACAGTCTTCCCATGTGTCCTCGAGAACGTTTGGTCATCTTAAGAAATACAACCGGCTTGTCCTTTGCTGCATAAAGGATTGGGCCACTTGCTGCATTTATTCCTACTGTCTTTTATTTACTCGTACTTTGTTTACTTGCTTTATCAAAAACCCCTAAAAATCTGTTTGCTAAGTATTTGCAGAGAATTCCTGATCCATACCACTAGCCAGCACCTTCTGCTCCTCGTTGGGTTCGACACTCTTACTTATCGAAAATACTGCGATACACCCCATATACTTGTGGGTCATCAAGACTATTTTCTGGCGCCGTTGCCGGGGAGTGAAGCGCTATTGGAGAGTGGAACTATTAAAGGAAACTTCTACTGTGAGTATTGTTTACTTCTGCTAGTTGCTTTATTTTTGTTATGGATAATTCGCTGAGTTTCTTATTTGGTAATGCTACTTCCACTGCTAAGGTAGTAGATAAGCCACCACCTGCTGAGAATGATGTTTTCAAAATACCTACAAGAATTATTGATCGTGTTATGGATAACTACTATGTTGGGGATGGAACTGTCCATCCTGGTGATCATTTACTCTTTATACACGAATTATGCGGGTTGTTCAAGTGTGCAGGTATTACTACAGATCAAGTTAAGAAGAAGTTATTCTCATTATCACTGAAAGGAAGAGCTGGGGAATGGTATAAGCTGCTGAAGAATGGTCAAGCTCTGGAATGGGAGGAAATAGTGCCTCTCTTTTATTGAAAGTTTTATCCTCCTAGTGAGATTTATAAAGATCGGAATCAAATATAGAAATTTTGGCCTCTTGATGGAGAGAGTACAGCTCAAGCTTGGGGGAGATTGAAGTTACTAATGCTCAAATGTCCCATTCATGAGATCCCCAACAATATTATTATCAACAACTTTTATGCAAGGCTCCCTCTACATGATAAAGATTTATTGGACGCTTCTTGTGCTGGATCATTCACTCGTATGGAAGAAGAAGCTAAATGGGACCTTCTAGACCGTATTCAAGACAATGCTGAAGCTTGGGAGAATGACAAAGGTAGAAAGTCAGGTATAAATTATGATTATGAATGCATTGAATCTTTTGTGGGAACTGATGACTTTCAAAATATTAAAAGTGCTTATGGTCTAGACTCTCAAGCTATTGCTTCTTATTTTAAGGCTTTTGTCTCCTACATTGAAGTACCTAAAAAGAAGTGGAATAAGTATCATGAACCTTATAAAGATGTTGCTAAGAGTGTTCCTGCAAGAAATACTGAAGTTTATACTGCTAATCATGTTTTACCTGAACCTTATATTGAGAAAATGCCTTTCCCAGTTAGGATTAAGGAACATTCTATGATAGCTAGTATGGTTAATGAAAGTATAAGTAAAGCTGTTGAACCTGATAAACAAATGGTTGATGAACCTATAATAGCAAATGTGAAAGACTTTGTCACTAAGTATGAGGAAGAGGGACACCCTATCCTTGGTAAGGATACCTCTAATATTGTTTCACAAAGTAGGGTTATGAGAGCTAGTATTCCTGTGTTTTCTGTTAGAATAAGTGATCATTGCTACGATGGTTCTTGTGATAGCTATATTGTTAAGTTTATGCATGATACTGAAAGTTACTTTGAGAGAGGGAAAATTGTTCGTATGCATCTCAATAATATCAAGTTTCCTCGTTTTATGCTGAAAGTTTTCATGTTGCACTTCTTTTGCCTTCTTATGCAAGTAGCCTTTGGTTTCAACAACTTGTTTGTTTACAAAATTCCCTTGCATAGGAAGTGGGTTAGACTTAAATGTGTGTGTGTTTTTGCTTCTTAATGCTCTCTTTTATTTCAATTCATATCCTTATGAGAGCTTCTTCAAAACTATCATGCCCATCTTAATGGCTATAAAGAAAGAGCTTTATGGGAGACAACCCAATTTGTTTTTGCTTTTAGTTTGTTTTTGTTTCTTTGAGTCTTGGAAGTTATTACTTCGGTAATAACTACTCCTTATCCGTTTTGTTTGGTTTTTGTGTCAAGATCAACCTCTAATGAGATAGAAGTAAGATTTGGGGAAGTTGTTGTCCCAAAACAGATTTTTGTACTTCACCGTAAAAATTCGTGAGAGATTTATGTATGTCGCTTTGAGCTGTAATTTTTTGTGCTTCTGCCCCAGGTTGTTATTTAACTTTCGTTAGTTTTGCACTTTTTTATTTGAGCAACAGAAGATTTTCGAAAAAATTGGTATTTACCTACTGGTCTGTTTGATAGATTTAGCCACTCTTGCATTTGCTTCTTTATTCGATCTCCTTTTTGAATTCTTTTTGGGTTTTCGGAAGGAGTTGCTACAATAGCTTATGTTTTGATGGTTTTTAGTTGAAGTTGGACTCAAAAGGTTTTATCACTTCACTTATACTAATGCTGCTAATGGGAACTGTGTGAAGTTTTATGTGAAAGAAATTTTCAGGAAGTAGAGATAATGGTGTAATAAGGAAGAGAAAGGTTTTATGACTCAAGTAATAAGTGTATGAAGATGAAGATATTGATTTTATTCAAGTAATGACTCCGGAAGAATCTACTAGATACCAAATTCAGAGACCTGCAGAGTCTATTTTCAAATAGGTAACAGTTCTGGTAAGAAAAGTTCCACTAAAATACTATCCAACTATATTTCTGCAGTTTTCAGTCAATAAGGAAAGCTACGAAGCGAAAAAGGGACGGAAATGGTGCCAGGGTGGCTCACACCACCCTGTGGCATGGGCCCACCCCTGGCCGTGCCACCAGGTGGTGAGTCCACCCCGGACTCCACCTCCGACTCGTTTTCTCCTAGTACCTTCCTTTTGATATGAAACTTTGTAATATATATTCCCCCGGATCTCCCGAGGTCCGTATATCATGTTTTCGTCGTGTTTTTGTTTCAATCTGTTTCTGCCAGGACATACTCTTTGAAGGTTTAGAATCATAATGGCGTCTGCCAAAGATAAAGGGAAGGAGCCTATAGAGGAAGATCTCCAAGACCCCAAGCAGGGGCTGGTACCTTTGGTCTCTTGCCCTGCATCAATGGAAGCCCTACGAGTCACTAAGGAGTTCTGCGATAAGTACTGAGACTTGAGGAGGAAGGTGGACATGCTTCAATGGGAGAATAATAGGCTTCGCAAGATGCTGGAAGATTTCCTCGCGTAAACTAAGAAAATATTACCACCACCACCGAAGGAGTAACTCGTCATCAGGTTTGGCATCCCCTTGGTTTGTTCCAAGCTTGGGGGAGTGCCGCGGTATCATATCACTATCTTCTATCTTTTTACCTTATTAGTAGAGTCATATCATGAATGGAGGAATTATTATGTAGGATGGTTTGCATTATGGAAGTGTCCCCTCTCTCGTTAGATATGTATCCCTTGGTGTGAGTTTCCGTTATGGAATATTAATGAGAAGTTCTATCATCCACTCTTTTGCATATCTTATATTAGTTTTTAATTCGTGGTTATATGATTGATCTTGTTGTTAGTATTGGTATCACTTTGGGATCATTGAGTTAATTTAGTTGGTTTCGGAAAACCTGGCTCGGTCAGTAGCAACACCTTTTTGAGAGTTGAAAAGAAAAAGATAGAAGTACTCTAGAGAAAAATAATTTCATCATATTTCTTTCTTGATTTGCTCATAAGTCTAGTATTCTCTAGTTAAGATCTTTTGTGCTTCCAAGGAAGATTGCATGTTTGTCTTTATCACTTGTATGTTTGTTTGTTTTCTTCAACTCTTATACTTGCTACCCAGCCTTGCTAGCTAAAAACCTGTACTAAGAGGGAATTCTCCTCGTGCATCCACCTCCTTTAAACCAAAACCTTTGCCATTTGTGTCCACCATACCTACCCAGTAGTATTATTGCTATTCCAAGTAAATTCTTGTTTTATCTATCTCCCAAATTAAACTTGTTATGTGAAAATTAGTGATTAAAGCTCTCACGACCTTGATGGCACACTTTACTTTCTTGCATTTAATAAACTTGAACCATTGGGTCCTTCTTTGTTGCGTATATGCTTGCGCTTTATGAGTTGAAGTTAGCCGAACCATGTATCATGGGGACCGCTTTCAAAACTTCATTGGTACTTGTACCTAGTTGATATCATGTTCTTTTGCTTATGGATCCCGATGGTGTGAAATAAAAGTGGAACTTGTAAGATCATGGAGTTTATATGTGTGTTCGAGAAACGCCTGGGCCGCTAGCCTAAGCCATGCCTAATCATGGTGGAAACTTGCAGCATAACTATAGTGAGCATTCTATGAAGCATCCTCAATAAAAACCTATGCAAATAGCAAATAAAAAGATCGCTGAGATGCTCACTGTCTGCTTGCCTTGTCATTTTGATTATGGGATAGCTCTTGTGTCATGTGCAAGGGGTACCCTGTTGGCGGTTCTCAATGATACGCATGTATTTACAATGACAAGAGCTTGCTCGTGACTGAAGTTGAGTAGCATGAGGATCGGTACTCATAAGTAAGGGGCATGGGGCTCCAACTTATAACTTGTCAAGCATATCCTCTTAGTTGTGTCACTTTAACCTTAATCACCAAAAGATGCCTATGATAGGGGCAATGAGAGCTGAAAGCTAGTAAGTATCATAATTTTTGGGAGCTCTTTATGAGACTTGCAATCCTTGCTTCCCTCTGCGAAGGGCCCTTTCTTTTACTTTGTAGTTGAGTCAGTAAACCTATTCCCTTCTATCTCAGCAAGTATTTTGAGTTGATGTGTTTCATTCATTCATATGATGATTTATGCAATCATGTCTTATGTTCCTTGTTTTGCACATTGCTCTTATCTTGATGTTTACTACTTTGAATTCTATCATTGAAAAACCAGCTATTTGTGAACTCCAGCAAATTATCAACTATTCTTCGACCAAGAGCTAAGTTTGCAATTACCAATTATGATTCACTTTATGTATCTTTATTGTGTTTCCTTTACTTATTACAAGTTGAGTTATATAATAGTGAGTGGTCTTCTATTATGATCTATGTATTTGATGAATGTGATGCTTCTTGTCCTTATTCTTTTATCGACTCTTCACTCCATAAACATGAGGCCATGTTTATTGAGCTCAGTTTCGCTTGGGGACAAGCGAAGTCTAAGCTTGGGGGGAGTTGATATGTCCATTTTGCATCACTATTCTATGTCTTAATTCACTATTATTCATTGATATATTTCGTATTGAGAGGTGATACTTATGTTATTTCATCTATTTTTTCATGGTTGATGACTTTTGGAGCATGGACCGCTGGAGTCAGGATTCTGATGGGAAAATGTGCTGTTTGGAGGCAAATTAGCGAAGAACAGAAAATTCGGGAAAATATACGGAAAATCCTATGTTTCCAGAAGACTAAGGATGCCAGAAGACGGAGTGGAGATGGGCCACAGGGGGCCCACACCACCCCATGGCGCAGGCAGCCCTAGGCCGCGCTAGGAGGTGGTGTGGCCACCCTGGCCCACTCCAGCCTCTCCCCTCTGGCGTATATCATCCTCCCAAAACCCTAAGACTCGAGGAACGACCACAGAAAGATTCTGCCGCCTCTGCGCGGCGGAAAACACCGAGAGAGAAAGATCTCTCCGGCAGACAGATTTCTGCCAGGGGAATTCCTTCCCGGAGAGGGGAGATCGTCGCCATCAACACCACCATCAAGCTGGACTTCATTGGGATCATCATCATCATCATCACCACCACCATCATCACCATCAGCACCCTCATCACCATCTCCATATTGCTGTAACAATTGAGTTGAATCTTGCATAGTTCATAGGGGAAACTTTCCCGGTGTTGATGCTGTTGAGTGAACCATTGAATTATTGTTTATGTTCAGATTGTTATACATCATTATTCCATCTCTGATCATGATCCATATGATGTCTTGTGAGTAGTTCGTTTTGTTCTTGAGGACATGGGAGAAGTCTTGTTGTTAGTAGTGGAGTTGCGTTGAGAAAGATCCAATAGATTGTTATTTAAGTTGTGGTGTACTTCTTCTAGTGGTGTCATGTGAACGTCGACTACATGACACTTCACCTATATGGGCCTAGGGGAATGCATTGTGTATTTGGCTACTAATCGTAGGGGTTGCTGGAGTGACAGAAACCTGAACCCCCATTAAGAAACCATTGCACAAGGGACATAAGGGTCTTAGAGTTTAAAGCTGTGGTTAGGTTTCTACCTTAATTACTTTCTTGTACTTACGGATGTTTGCAAGGGGTATAATCACAAGTATGTATTAGTCTTGGATGGGGCGGTACATTAGCACAGGTTCACACACACAACACTTAGCAAGCTAAAGAAGATTAATCGACTATATGAAGCGAAAGCACTTGACAGTCTTCCCATGTGTCCTCGAGAACGTTTGGTCATCTTAAGAAATACAACCGGCTTGTCCTTTGCTGCATAAAGGATTGGGCCACTTGCTGCATTTATTCCTACTGTCTTTTATTTACTTGTACTTTGTTTACTTGCTTTATCAAAAACCCCTAAAAATCTGTTTGCTAAGTATTTGCAGAGAATTCCTGATCCATACCACTAGCCAGCACCTTCTGCACCTCCTTGGGTTCGACACTCTTACGTATCGAGAATACTGCGATACACCCCCTATACTTGTGGGTCATCAGAATCCTGCACAACACAACCACAGAACTTTTCCCCCAACTTACAGTGAGGTTGTCAATCTCACCGGTTTGCTGACAATAAAGGATTAAATGTATTGTGTGGAAGATAGTAATTGCTTGCAGAAAGTAAACAAAAAATAGTAAATAGTTGTAGATTGATGGTAAAAGAATGGACCAAGGTCCATAGTTCACTAGAGGTGTTTCTCCTTAAGATAGATGACAAGTTGGGTGAACAAATTACAGTGGGGCAATTGACAAACATCGAGAAAGCATACATGCATATACTAATCATCTTGACTCCTATGAGATTTGATTAGGCATTACAACATTATACATAGACCATAATCCAACTGCATCTATGACTAATAATCCACCTTTAGGTTATCATTCGAACCCCTCCAGTATTAAGTTGCAAGTAACAGATAATTGCATTAAGCAAAGTGTGTAAAGTAAACAATACGATTGTTCTATGAACAAAGGATTGTTGTTTTCTCCCTAGTAGCAACATCACATCTAGTACCTTAGAGATTTCTGTCACTTCCCCAGATTACTAGAGGCATGAACCCACTATCGAGCATAAATACTCCCTCTTGGAGTTGCTAGCATCTACTTGGCCAAGATAGCTACTAACAACGAAAAACATGCAAGATCACAAATAACAAAGACATGATAGAATCAATAATCAATCTGAAATAAC
Source organism: Avena eriantha (assembly GCA_910589775.1). Taxonomy (NCBI): domain Eukaryota; kingdom Viridiplantae; phylum Streptophyta; class Magnoliopsida; order Poales; family Poaceae; genus Avena; species Avena eriantha. Next base: position 331,421,026 of record OU342742.1, on the reverse strand, counting down.
ATCTCAATATCCATCGGATCCCCGCAAACACAACATGTAAGATTACAAATAGATGATCTTGATCATGAACGGAGCTCACAAGATCTAAACATGGTAGCGCAAAGGAGGAGAAACCAGCCATCTAGATACTACATGGACCCGTAGTCCAGAGATGAACTACTCACGCATCACACCGGAGGCATGCATGGTGATGAAGAAGGCCTCCAGGGTGATCTCTCCCCTCCGGCAGGGTGCCGGGAAGAGCTTCAGATCCCTCCCGATCTAGGGATGGAGATGACGGCGGCTACAGACTCTTTCGTGGAATTTTGATCGGGTCCTTAGGATTTTCGTCCCGAGGGAAATATATAGGCGAAAGGGCTAGGTCAGTAGAGCACTAGGGGGCCCACACCCCTGGTGGCGTGGCTAGGGCTGGCTGCGCCACCCTAGGGTGTGGCCGCCCTGGTTCCCCGCTTCGTCTCCCCTCCGGACTCTGTGTTCCTTCTGGTGAAATATTGACTTGGGATTTTGTCCGGTCCAATTCCGAGAATATTTCCTTACTAGCTTTTCTGAAACCAAAAACAGAAGAAAATAGGCAACTGACATTGTGGCATCTTGTTAATTGGTTAGTTCCAAAAAATGTGTAAAAATACTCCAAAGTGTGGACAAAACATAAGAAAGTAGATATCAAACAAGCATGGAACATCAAAAATTATAGATACGTTTCCAATGTATCAGTGACCACCTTTCTATTTCTTTTTTATGCTTCGGTGGCTTCCAAATTAATTTGCCAATGAGTGCTTGCCTCTTGTATTTGCATCTTCGGGCACTCATAGTTGTTCTCTCATACCTTGTATCGTTAAATGAATTTGGGGGAGCTTCTCTACTTTTATTTAAAACACTTTTTAATCGTATCATAATATCTTGTTGTTTTCATTTGATCTCATTTGTTGTTTCCAATTGGTTTGTCGATCTTGTGATTGGTTGCATCATTTGTTGATGCTTCTTTTATTTTTATTTACTTTGGAAATCTTAGGGTCCTCAATATAGTTCTAGTTCCTCCCAAGTATTCATCATTAGATATGTGCAAATGCACACCTTTGAAGGAATTGTCACTATATTGGCCTTCTAGAACTTTTCACCCATTTTGGCAATCAATGCCAATGGGGGAGAAGTTTTATAGGGTTTAAGGGAAGTTGGTTTATGCTTGAGTTTGTTCTTAAGCATTTGCTTGTCATGCTCTTACATCTTGTTGTTTCTTATCATGTGGTTTATATAGAGGAAACTCCACCAATGTTTATGATTGGCAATATATGCAATGAAATTCAAGTTCATCACAGATGCATAGATTGTGGGGGAGTTTTCTCTATATATGGTGGTGGTACCAATATCACATACTTGTGTAGTATTTGATATTAGTGCTACCATTTTATTTGTTAAAATTCCTTATATAAACCCTCTCAAAGGGACTATCATGAATTACCAAAATGAGGGAGATTGAAAGAGCATGTGGGCCCCTATGTGTGGTTTTGGTAATTAATGACAATCTCTATGGACTAATGTTTGCATTAAGTTGCACTTGTAGGAATTGTCCATTGGCATTGGTTGGAGCATGTGTTGGCTTCAAGGTAGAAGAAATTAAGAATAATCATTATCCAAGGGCTTTGGTCCTATTGGAATCTTGTAGAAGAAGAAGAATAAAGAAAAGAAGATCAAGTGTTTCTTGAATAAGTAGATGGAGTTCCTCACGTGTATCTTCAAGACATCATCCAATTGGAGTTAGAAGAAATTTTGTGCAAGCTCAAGATGCGCCATCTCTAGAAGATCTCATGCTTGAAGCTTGCCATCCTCGGTGATCATGGATCAATGAAGACAAGGTCAAAGAAGAGGTTTCCCCATGGTGTATGTGGGAGAATGTTTCAAGTCTTCATCATTCGTGCTCAAGGAAGAGCAATCAACAAAGGTGTCCATATTGAGAAGGACAAGATCGTCTACATCGAGCTCAAGTGGATTGGTCAAGGCAAAGGTATTATATTGATAGGTTTTCCCTTTTGCGAGTCTCATGTTGTTGTTGGGAGACCAGGTTTAGGATAGATAACCGTACTATCAAGACGGGCTCTCGAGTGAGTAACTTGATCATATCCTTCAAAGAGAGCTCAAACATTTGCATACTTGGCATCATATTTCTTGGTTCTTATTTGGCTCTTATCCATGAGAGGATTTAGAGCTTGTGTTAATCTCCATGACAAGCTCAAGTTCATCGAAAACAGATTTCATATGCATTCTCTGTTGCATTTTCGATGTTGGAGGTTTTACTAGTTTGTCTTTTATAGATAGGTTAAACTTTTCATCATTAGGTTCTATCCTACCTTGATGGACTATGATGGTTCCCTACATAATCTTGTAGATCTTGTTTGCCTTTTTGAAACGAGCCCAATATCATCAAAATAGGAGTCCGGATGCAAAAGTTATGATTGCTTTTGTATCAATGTTTCTGCCAGTTTTGTTAGGGCCGGAGACTCCGGCCCAAATTCCGGCCCAGACTCCAGGGGGTGTATAGAGAGAATCTAGAGGCTGCCCGGAGTCCTGGCCGTAGTCTGGACCCGGGAGACTCTGGTCCTGAAGGCCGGAAACTCCGGGATAAGTGGTCTGCAATGACTAGTTGTCGTGGGGGACCTATAAAAGGCCCCTTCTTCCCCAAGGGGCTGGTTGCTTGCTCTATCTCTCTCCTCCATTGTTTCTACCTTCAAGAGCTTGCAAATACTCTCAATCCCTCCCATATTTCTTGAATCTTGTTGGGAGATTTGAAAGAGGAGATCTAGATCTACAACTCTACCAATCCATATCTCCTCTATGTGAGGGGAACATCTTGGGATCCAGATCTTGGGGTTTCTTTTGTGGATTTCCTCTTGTGGTCTTCCTATCTTATTCCGCCCAATAGATTTTGTAGCTCTGGTGGAATTCAAGAGTGAAGGACTTGCCATTGCATTAGGTGCATTGGTTTGAGTTCTCTATGGAGGACTTGGTTGGTGAAATCAAGAAGTTTGTCCCTCTTGGGTTCTTAGAACCCTAGACAATTGTGTGGACTTTGTGGCATGCTCTTGGGGCCTTCAATTAAGTTGTTAATCTCTCCCTGAGATAGTGTCCTTGGTGGTGTTTATTGGGAGCCTCCAATTAAGTTGTGGAGATTTCACCAATCTTGTACGGGTTTGGTGACCGCCCTCAAGTGTCCCATAGTGGAACGGGTGCTTGCCATGCGGCAGGTGCTCGGGATAATAGGGTGAGGCCTCTTGTGGTGTTGGTGGTCTTAATACCACCCACCCCTCTAACAAGACGTACTCCCTTGTAGGGAGGAACTCGGTAAAATATCGTCGTCCCTGTGTGCCTCGGTTATATCTATACCCGAGCTCTTTACTTGTGCACTTTACATTGTGATAGCCTTCTTGCTTTAAGTAATCTATCTTGCTATCACATTGTTCCTTGACTTTCTTAGCGTAAGTTGTTGGTGCACATAGGTGAACCTTAGTGTATCTAGGATTTGTGCTTGATAAAAGAAAATGCTAGTTCTATTATGCCATTGTTAAGTCCATCTTGTAAAAGTTTTAAACCACCTATTCACCCCCTCTAGGCTACATACCTGATATTTCACCTGGGTCATCCGAATCCTTGCTAGGTTTCAATTGTCCCACGAGCTCCTCTTGGGCCAAACCGTATTGGCTAATCTAGGGTACCCGTGGGGCATACCCATGTCAACGACATTTGCGTCCATAGAGAATTTCGAAAGAGTTGATAGAGACAATTCCACAAAAGGGAAGACAAACTTCCCACTTCAAGGCGAAGAATACGATAGATCTATAGGGATTAAAGAGCAAAAGCTGCAAGTGGAGATGATTCCTTGTTTCGTGGGAAGAAAAGAATGACTTATAGAAGTTATCAACCACTATGAAAATAGCATTGTTTCTTCCCTCGGATTTAAGAAATGAAGTTCATAAAAATGACATTGCCTTCAATAATAGACTTCGTTGATATCAACATACTAAGATTAGAATTCAGGAATTCTCGGATTAGATGCTTCTTGACGTCGGTAAGAACCAAAGGATCACACAATTGAGGTGCGCGGATTATCTTCGAGAGAAGGAGGTGATACAATTTTATGGTGAAAACCTAAGGACGACGTTGAATGTTGAATATCTGGAGTTTATTCTAGAGATGCTTATTACTTTCCTTAACCATGAGGTTATTGCAATAGATTTTGCGATTGATGGCATCGACCATAATTGGCTTTTACCAAAAGAAAAGAATTTGAAAAATTCAAGTCAGAGATATGTTCCATCTATCTTGTTTGACGATGATGAGCTCCGATCAAAAAGAAGAGGACAAAGAAGATTTTGCATTTTTTTCACCAGATTGTTGAAGATTTTGCTCCATCTTAAAATATACAAGACCACCAACAAGAGATTGATGATCACGTTCGTCGAGAGAACACTCCAGAAAAACAAGGACATAAATAAAAGTCTCGAGGGATAAAGGCCACTTCTGACTTTCGTGGAATGAGTGAAATCGCATTAATCCACCAATTCAATGTACACGAGCGATTGATAAGAGTAGTGGTATGTTCATGACTCTACCCCGCGCCCAAAGCATTACTCTGTACATGAATAAGAAAATCATACAACCTAACTCTCGAATTTTAGACTGAAGATCTTGACAAGCAGAGTTTATGAAGCTTCGTAAGAGAACAAGGAGGTGATGCAAACATTTGTCGGATCCAAAGTAGATAAAGATGATGATGTTTTCGTCATGTTGGAAGTCCCAGGCCATCAGAAAAGATACGGAGACACATGAAGATTCAACAGACAGATTAAGGATAGCACCCAAAACTTTGGATAGAAGAATTACAAAAGATCTAGAAAGTCTTCGCGGCATATGGCAGATTGAAGATAGAAGATAAAAAGAGAGGGTTTAAAAAGGTTTCTTGATGAGCGAAAGACCAACATAATTTCTTGTCCTTCTTTAGAATATTTGAGAGGAATTTAGTCTTCTTGAGGAAGTCTTCAACAAAGTAGCAAGAATTACTTGTCAAACCAGTGATAAGGCTCCGGAGTTGGTTGAAAATGCTCGAAACACTTTCTAAGCTCAACGCTCTTCGAAAGATCAACATTAATAACAAGGATTCGTGTTGAAGAGATTGCACTAGTAGAATAGATTACCTTCGGAAGAGAAAGGATACCGAGTGGTTCACATAGTTGATCGGATCATCGGTTGAAAGGACAAAGAGATTTTTGGGTAAAGAATGCTGATAACTCATACATTTAAGCAAAATTCCAGAGATGAAAGGATGAAACTTTGCGGATATGGAGTTTAAAAAGATGTGAAGCACGACAGTCAGACGATAATCCACCATAGTGCCTTCAGAATTCTTCGGATTGCCAAATATACTTGAATATGATATAGATATGATCACGGTAATACTCAAAATCACAAGAGATAACCACAATCATTCAGGGAATTGGATTGATAGCACTGAACATATTCCACACATGATAAGTGTCATATAGCTATACCGAGAACCAATTACAATCGCAAGCATCAGATCAACGCAAGTTATGCATTTAGCCCATTTGAATTGAAGATGAAGTAAAATTTTAGATTTATGCGCCGATGGCAAAAGGTCGAGTTAGCATGAACATGCCAACAACAAGAATATAGATAGTGTATCACACATGACTGAAAGGAGTGTGGAAACACATATGCATCAATGAAAAAATTCCGCATTTTTCGGCATTAAAATACCAACTAGATGCAAAAAACAACTTAACAGATAGAGATTAGCAACTCCACATTATGTGAAAGCATGCTAAAGAACAAACACCCTTAACAAGATCATGTCGGTTAACAAAGAGTCGGATATATCGCATCAGTTTACACATAATCCTATCGGTATGGAATGTACCAACAATTGATAACAAAAGGCAGATTGCGAAGCAAAGTTGGATGCAACAGGTCGGACAAAGGATTAACACAACCTATGGTACTACAGATACCCCAAACACGTGAATCCTAGTTTAAATTTTTAGAAGAGGATAGACAAACATTACACTTCCTTACCAGAATAAGGTGGGCGGGTGGGTAAGAAGAAAATTGAAACAGTCCTACTCTCACATTTAGTTTTCAATAGTATATAGCTACCAAAATATTTTCTAGACTGACAACAACTACCTTGGTTGAGAACCTGAAGGGAGGAATGCCTCCGATACTAGATGTAATCCCCGGACCTCACGTTTCTAAATCACAAGCCGGTATAACCCGAATCTGGGGAGGACGTACTACCGTAGAGGCCGCGAGGCCGTCCACAAGCAGGCTGCAATGACATGGCACGGTACCAACCAACCATCCACCCCAAAATTCATGGTTATAGCATCAAGTGCGAGAAACATGACCGGTTGGCTACGAGTCTAGCGTACGCAAGTGAGTATCTACGCCAACGACATACAAGAGTACATGAGAGCTATTCCATCTAAAAGAAATACAAATATATTGCAACACCATTAAGGCAAGAACCAAATTATATAGATAGTAGTAATAATATTTTAGGATTATATTATCATACATCACTTAACAAATCATCAAGCGGAAGTAGAAACACAGATAAGAGTCAAATCGACATAAGATGCCACAGAAGTAAGCACATTCCCACCAACAGATATCAAATATCTCTACCCCCAGAATCTCTGCGCAAGAGGGTCGTTGCCTTCATCATCGGCCTCATCGACATAGTAGCATCCATATGGATGTACCTGACAACCTAATCAATATTTATGGTGTGAGACCCTAGGGCACTCTGCAAGTCTTTATGCATCTAAAGGGAACAACTTAGGGGTGACACAATTCTAGCAAAAGATAAACAACTAAACAATTCTATAGAGACACGCTACAACATCTGCCTAACCAGATATAGATGGACGCTCGTTAATTAGAACCAATAGTTATATAAGAAACATAGGTAAATATATTCTATCCTCCTTCTCGCTTACCTAATGAGAAGATGGAAGAATACCCCATCCATTGGCAATTTTATTAACCATTCTATGAATGTTGTAATAGTTACTAGTCAGGTTTAGTCAAGTTAAACATGGTACTTTAGTTATAATTGTCTATGATCGAGAAACTGTGCTCCAAGTCGTCCATAACCGTGGACACGCCTTTCAGAAAGATTTACCCTGCAGGGGTGCACAAATAGCAACACACACACGATCAACCCCAAGAAAAACCAAATGAAAAGAAAAGAGGCATCATGACAAAGCATTCACCAGATTCAAAAATGATTTCATGGGGCCACCCTACTAAGCTACCCGCAACAAAGTCGGCCGGCTCCGAGACGTACCCAAGGTTTGCGAGAATGGCTATAAATGACTAGGAACCCAAACGTGTGAATGGGCTTGTCGATACCGCGTAATTGTCCTGCGATCCAAAATAATACAAGTAAATGTTCCATATGCAACAGTAGTAAATAAAGCAGTAAAGCATAGTATAAGTACAAGATAATAGTAAAGCCCCAAACTATTTATGGCCCTAAGAAATAAGATGTGAATCAAGTTCAGGCGAAGGGGGATCCATAAAGTCTCCCACATATGGATAGTGTGATAGTCAAGGAACAAGAATCAAGTACTCGGGTCCTATAGGACATAAGTGAGCATGGAAGAACCAAATAAAAGCTAGTGCCCACTAGTGCCTCTTTCTTTAGTTATCCCATTACTACGCAATTTAGTTGTTTAGGTATCTCGTTATTCAAAGACTCGTACAAACCCTACACATGCAATTTTACGACTCGTATGGCTCAAACAACTCCTATAGTAATGGCTCATAGAATTGAGGGTACAAGCTTCGATGGGGTTTAAAAGTTAAGTACTCTTGGGTCTCATGATAACTCCTTTTCTCGGCATCTGTCTGGAACAAGAACCAAATACACAAAGTCCATAATAAATAAAGTGTGCAATCATATGAACTTATGAAACAAGAAAAACAAAGTATTCCATGATGAAATGATGCACAATTATATGGTATAACATAGCAATGCATGAGTGAGGTGTAGGAACAATAATAAAGCATTTTAATTAATTAATGAGTCATGTTTTGCTCTCATAAACCTTAGTGTCTATTTAATATTTATATTATGCATGATTCAATTGATATCATGAATGCATAGTCAAAAAGGGCTCCCTGCGCTGATCGATTTAGACATATTATTTGTCAAATTCGGAATTACGGTTTAAAAATTATAGATTTAATAAGAAAAAGCATATTAATAACATTTAATAATTCGAAAATTTTAAATGTTCAAAATTTATTTTAAATAGCATATTTATATTCCTGGCATTTTTTATTAGAAAACATATTTCATTTGTATTATTTGAATTTATCAATAAAAAATTGAGATTTAATCATTATAAATGCATTTAATAGTATCTAGAAAATATTTATTATTTCCCACATGCAACAATTTATACAGAGGCTAGATTCATGTTAAGGATACAAAAACAAGCATGTTTGTTAGTTGAACTTTCCTCAAATTCATCTCAGATCATTCTAAAAACATGGTCAAATTTACAAGCATGTTTGACTTGTTTAAATTTGATTTGAATTCAAATTTGAAAACATCTTAAGTTTTCTTACACCACTAGGCTCTAGCCAGTCACCGATGTATGGGCCAGCTGGCGGAGCTGATGAGGCACTGACAGGTGGGCCGGCTGTCGGCGGGGGAAAATAAAATTAAATGCCACTGCCGATGGGGATCGAATCGGGGACCTCGTGGTCTCGAGCATCATGGATGATGGTTGGTGCTGCTTTGGTGTCAAGTTGCAAGATCGCGTGATGATTAACTAGATGCTGAACTACTGAACCCTGACGAACAAAAGGTTGCACATCAGAACGTGACGAGGCGTTCATCTAAATATTTCCAATTCTTGCGGGGTGAATTTCTCCATCCTCGCTGATCGGAAATAGGCATATGAGTACTCAAATTAAAGAGGACAACAAGATCTACGCTGTGGTGTGATCCGTTTGGGCTAGGGTGGACATTGTCTTGCGCAGTTTCATGAAAAATGCAAACAACAGGAACATGCAGATCTGTTCGGACATCGATCTTGCGATCAAGATTACCAGGCTGTGATGGATCGTTTTGATCATGTAGCAACTCGTTGGAAAGAGGACATATAGGCCTATAGGCTGGTACTCATGGTTTTGACGGAGATGGACTATGCTGGAAGCACGCAAGCAGATAACAGGGCAAAACAGTGGTGCTTGTACGTGACTTAACTAACGAAACTGACGATGGAGGACTGAAGAACGGTAGTACTCGCTGCACGCTGGAGCTACCTTTTGAGCTCGACCACGACCACGATTCTGCACCAATCTAGACGTGTGATAGCTCATTTTTAAAGACGACACCTAGAGCTACACGACGGTGCAAAAATCGCGGGCTGGGGTGGATTGTGCCGACTACATAGTTGACCAGAACAGTGGTGCTGCAAAAGACACCGGCATGCACGGCGGTGGTGAGCGCACATGGCGGCAAGGTCAACGCTAGGGGAAGGTGAGATAGGAGGATGGACCATGTTTGGAAGGCGAGGAGCTCACCAGCGGCCAGCAGGCGTAGTTAGAGTGCTTGAGGTAGTGTAGATCGGCGGTGGCACTCGAGCTCCTTGGTTCTGGTGTTCACGGACACGGCAGCGGTGTGGCGTCTCTAGCAAGCTTTGGTGACAGCTACGGTCATGGATGATGTAGTAGACGTGGGGGGCTCCTTCTCCGACCCATATCTTCTCCTAGTTCGCTCCCGCTCGCCACCTAGATTGTGTTGGCCGAAACTAGGGTTTACCATGGCAGGGTATGGACATGGACGAGTTGGCTTGGAGATGAGGTAGATGGGGGCCTGGGATTCATCCTAGATCTCGATCTGGTGCTTGCTGGGGTGGTTGAGGAGATAAGAGGGAGAGGGAAGTCACATGGGGTTGCTTTGTAGCTTTATCAAGAAAAGGAAAAGAAGGGCTCGAGGAGGGCTCCTCTTTTGCTTTTTGCTTGTTCTATAGCTATAGAGAGGGAAGGGAGCGACCAGGCAGAGGGGGGTGGTGTGGTGGCTGGGGTATGGTGGTTTGCTGGTCCACTTAACCTTCTTGTGAGGCAAGGCAAGGGAGAGAGGGAAATAGAGGTGATATGGCATCTACGTGTCCATGTGTGCCATGGCAAGGAGCACATGGGAGTGGTGGCCACGATTTGGTTTAGGGTAGAGGTAGGGCTGGTTGTTTGTATTTATTTGTATTTGTTTTCTCTCTTGTAGGAATTCAAACAATGCAAAAGTCATATAAAAGCCAACAAGGTCTCAAAAGAAACAAAGGAAGGTGAGAGATCATGGCTTTGCATGGGCCATGCAATGTAGAAGGCCAAGTGTGAGCATACTAGAAGATCCAAACCCCTCATACGTGAGCTAGATGTTTAAATGCCAAAAGAAAATACAAAATCCCACATACAAGTATTTGGTTGAATTTGAGATGGCACAAGAGGAAGTGATGTTGTTAAGTTAGTGAGATGGAAGGATTTTCAAGAGAGATGCCCCCAACTCATATTGGGCATATAACATTATATCAAAAGACAAATGCAGTATATCAAGAAGCAAAATAATAATATGCAAGACAAAGCCATATGAGGCGAAGAACCAAATCGTATAGTTTTAATATGATGCTCAAATGCAATGTGCCATGGTGACATAAACATGATACTATGATGATGCAATAATGACAAGTATATGGTAGCCTTAATCTTTATTTATTAGGTAGCATTCCAATGTTAGACATTGGGATGCTACAGTCGTGGGGCCCATCCAGAGCCGACGTGGCGCTGTAAGCCCATGTCGATCGCGAGGTTTCTCCCATACGCGGGGTAAATCCCCAGACCGCACATTTCTAAATCACAACCCGGTATAACCTGAATTAGGGAAGGACGTACTACCGTGGAGGCCGCGAGGCCGCCCACAAGCAGGCCACAATGGAAGGGCATGGTACCGGCTAACCTTCGCACCCAAACTCATGGTTATAGCTTCATGTGTGAGAAATATGCCCGGCCGGCTGTCGGTGAACGTGTGCGGTGAGCATAGGGTAGAATGCGATGAGATCGAGACAAATAAAGGAGGAGGTACTAGGGGAAGAAGATGGGAGCTTACTGAGGCGTGATGTAGGTGGCCTGGCTCGTGATGGATGGTGTCGACAGCTACAAGAAGGTGAAGCCGATGGGGATTGCGTGTACGCGGGGATGGCGATATAGTTCTCAGTACTCTGGCCTTCTCCTACTCACTGGCTATTTCGGGAGGTAGCGGTAGTCGACGCGCTGTCACCCCTCACTACGGGGTTCCTCTAGTGGTGGTAGATCAACGAGGCAGCACAGAGCAGGCTTCGGTCAAGTGGAAGGAGTTCTTGGCGTGGAGGAGAAGAAGATGAGGCGAGGGAACGATCTAGGCAGGTGGGGTGCAGGGCCAACTGCTGCTTTATGCAGGGACATGGAGAGAGGGCAAGGAGGTCACAAGCGACGCGAGTTGGTGACCAGATGTAACACCATCGAATCGATCATATGCAGATTTTAGCGATTCCCGCCAAACCCAGATAGAAACGATTCAAATATGCCCCCCAAGAACTTGCGGGCGGGAGGAAAACGAAGTAATACCATTACCCAATAGTTCACGATGGAACCCACAATAATATATATATACAACAACGACTCAGCGAGTCAAGAATACAGATGTACATTACAAAGATCCAAATCACATTAAAAACGGCACGACATCCGAGTATGGTTAAGATGCAAATTGGACTAGGTGTCCTGAAGAATAAGGAATGGCGTCAATAACCCTACCCAGGCCAAGCCGGAAAGGTAACCTTGCTAACATCGTTGAATTCATACCTGTCAAAGAAAAAGGGGTGCCAACAAAGGGCGTAGGAATAAGGGAGCGGTCAGTACTGAGGCCAGTACATGGTGAGTCTTAGAATTTGGCGACTCTCGCCTGCATGAGTATGGTGGACTGAAGCGGCAACAAAGCATGCACTATACGACCTATAGAGACTCGATACAACTATTGTCTATAAGAGAGAGAAGAGAGACATTCGAATCTAACCTGATATTAACACCAAACATAATGCATCCTGGGATTTCCCCCTCGAAACCAAACAAGAAAGTCCTTCCGAGGAAAACTCACACAGTGGATAGTTTTATTCATTCATTCCATGGTAGTTGTCCAACTTACTACTCATTGGAAATCCAAATCATATTTATAGTACTATTTTAGTGTAAGTTGTCTATGATCGATAAACTATGCTGCAAGTCATCCATAACCATGAACACGGTTTTTCGAAAAGATTTGCCCTACAGGGGTGCACAAATAGCAACACACGTACGATCAACCTCGAAGAAGCAAATGAATAAAAAACAACAAGGCATCACCACAGAACCATTCCAAGAAACCATAAAATGTTTTAGGGGCCACCCAAAAGGGCTACCCGTAAGAGGTATAGCTAAGTCTCGTACAGACCCAGAGGTTACATGCACTTGTCACGCGAGCAGAGGCCATAGATAATATATTCCCGTAACAAAGTGCCACACCTATGCAGCAGTAATAAACACTCATAGAGAAACATGTAATAAACATCTCATAACATGGCATACATGACATATGTACAATAGGTAACTTATAAAGCCCAAACTAGTTATGGCCCCGAAAGATTCTTCAGAATCAAGTTCAAGACCAGAGGATCCCAGAAAAGCTCCCAAATATGGATAGTGCGATAGTCAAGGAACATGTTTCAAGTACTCTGGGTCGTAGGTGGACACAAGTGGGTGGGATAAAAGCTAGATCTTAACTATTACCCACCGGTGCCTCTTTATTAGTTATATCTATTCCCAACATTTTAATTATCAAGTTGTAAGTAGAACTATGATTATCTCCACCATTAATCATGCGCTAACCTCCCAATAACTATGGAACTCGACAACTCAAACCAACATATGAGCAGGCAACTACGACTCGCAAGGCCAACTATCTACCAAACAACGGGCAATAGAAAGTGTCCAAGGTAATATAGGCTGCTGGGAATATAAATGGTACAGAAACTAAAGCATGGCAACACAGATAGGAATAGAGAGAAGTAAAACAATAAAACGAAAATAGGTAGAAGGGGAAGGATGCTAGCTTGGGAAACACTGCCGAAGATACATCTGAAGCACTTGTCGAAGCTCACAGCGACTCAACATCCGACCCGAGAAGAAGCGAAGCACTAGAAAGAAACACCAGATGCACTATTTAATACTACGATAGAAGATGTGCAGGGATGCAGCACCCAGATCTCGAAGAAAACAACCTGGGTGAAGAGCGAGAGGTGAATTTTTCTTATCTGTACCTTATCTTACAAGTAGATTAGTTACTACAATATATAATCGAATAAACTAAAAAAGTCCCCTCTTTAATCAAATTAGGCACAACTTCGATACAATGGACATATATGAGTTCACAGTTCATGTCCGCCAATACACTGCAAAACAAGATTTTGATTGCGAGAGGGTTGTGTTCGGGCAGGATTTGCATCTACTTGTGAATTGCAAAGAGGTTGTGTCTGTTCGCAGCTGGTAGATATGCTTCATGCTAGGATTCCTTGGGGATTCAGACAGAGGACAAAATTGGTGTGGCGCAACATGAGTGATACCTATATGCAAATTAGCACTCCCATGAGCTTCAAATGATTTGGGAGTATTGTGCAGCTGATCGTAAGGTGAAAGTTGAAGCAGTGATTGATGATATGTATACAGATACTGGAGATCTTGCTGACAGAGCTTCGGATCCTCGAGTCTATGGACCAATAGATGCTGATATAGTTAAGTTCAGCATACACTTAGAGGTGGATACATACATGGCAAAACTTGATGATGGAGTTAATAAGCTAGTTTTGTCATGTACTTTGGAGATCACCGTAGATTCCAAAAACATTACTCTTGATGAAATGAGAGAGATGATCGGTAAGGAAATAAGTATTGGCCCTAAGTAGATGGTACGACTCCGGTGGTGGGATCATAAGAAGAAGGAATTCGTAGAGGTTTTGGATACTAAAGATCTATTGCAGATTATGCGTCGAAAGAAGCAAACCAGGAAGGTGTTCTTCCTGACTACCATTTCTCATGTTGTTATGTTATAGTGGATGTAGAGGCCCTTATAGTGGCTGAACAGAACGAGGTGATGGACGTTGATGAGATCTTGTGAGAGCTTCTATCCTAGGCTTGTCATATGGACTACGGGGTTCCCCTGCCTGTAATTATAACGTAGATAGTTGTTGCATTTAAACTGTGTTTCTGTGATTATGTTTGCTGAGACATTGCGATATAATGTTGTGCGAGCTATTGAGATTTTCGGACATATCACTCGCTGAAACCATCTTTGTTGTAATAAGGCATAAGTGCATTATAGTTGACATGCTAATGTTTTTTGGTAAGATGTACTATACTTGTTTCTGTGATTATGTTTGTTGAGAGATCGTAATATGATGTTATGTGAAACATCACTGAACAAATGATGTATACGCACATTGTAGTTGACATGATTTTATTTCTTGAGATGATGTAATATACTGCTATGTTGCTATTAGTCACGGAAAATGGGATGGAGGAAGTATAGGTATAGTATTTGAAATAAGAATGTAGGAAGAGAAAACCTATTAGGTAGGAGACAATAATTCAGTTAAAGGGCATGTGATCTATTAAAATATAATTTAGAAGATATAAAATATACAAAACTTGCAAAAGAAAAGAAAGGAATGGAATAATAGAGAGGAGATTAGGCCCGCGGCCAAATGATTTTCAAGAATTACAGAAAAGCCTGGATTATATAGCAGAAAGGGGTTTCGATCTCAGGAATAATAAGACAGAGCCACAAACTGTCATGCCGTCATCACTGCAGTTTAGATTTGACAATGTCCAGACGCTCATGAATTTAACAGGCATACTGCGGTGAGAAATTGAACAAAAAAATATTTGGGAAAAAAATAGCAGCAGTAGAGTATCGACCAGAGGTTTCAACATGTACTGCCGCACGTATCTAGCCAGCTTGGCCACACTTGCTCTTGTAGATGGTGCGATGTAGCATGTAGGGTATTTTGACAACATAAACAGTCATTCGGGTAACAAGCAGACAAGCTGCTGAAGGAAGAAATCGTGCCAAGCTATCTAGCTCAAGCTAGCTAGTAGGCAGGTGAAACAACATACGTTGAGATACAGTGTGCGCGTGTGCGTGTGCATGTACAGAGTTTAGGCAGAGGATTCCCACGATGTGGACCTTGAGCTCGTTTTCACGGGTGACATGGAGGAAACCACCAGGAAGGGGATTCCCACGATGTGGAGCTCGAGCTCGTTTTCACGGGCGACATGGAGGTAACCACCAGTAAGGCTGTGAAGTTAAAGGGCATGTGATCCATTATACCTAAACTACTAAATGTGCAAAGCTCATATAAAAGTAAATGAGAACTAGAAATCATGCATATAAGGCATAACTATAGCTGAAAGAAACATAGTATGAGAGATAAATGGCTCATTTATATGACTAAAAGATTTGGTATTTCACGGCCATCACCACCCCACCTCCACCAGAGCGGCGGGCACCCTTCCCATGATCTGCACTCCCACCATTAACAACATTGTTGTCGCCAAGACACTCATCGATAGTGGCGCAGGTCTGAACGTGATCTCTACTGAGACATTCATCAAGCTTCAGGTGCCATACATCAGGCTGATGCCCACTATGTCGTTCTCCTGGTCACCGATGGAACTACCATACCCATCCGGCAGGTATGCCTCACTTTGACGTTCGGGATCCGCGGCAACTATAGAACAGAGCTCATCGACTTCAATGTTGCACACATCGGCCTCCCCTACAACGTCATCTTGGGATACCCTGCACTAGCCAAGTTCATGGCCGCCACACACCATGCCTACAATGTGGTCAAGATGTCAGGCGGCAACGGCGACATCATCACCATCCGGAGTGATGAGAAGGAGGCCATGCGCTCCCTCGATTTCTCCTACAAGGCCACATCCTCTACATACCAAGATGATGTGGATGCCCTTGACTACGTCGTAGGTACCATGAGAAAGAAGCAGATGGTGGCACAGGAGAATGCCAGGTCAAAGAAAACAATAGCGGCATCATGTCTCCTCCCCGATGATTGTGTCGCGGACAACACTCAGGGTGTGGGGAGGAGGCCAAAGATGCCCGCCAAAAACTAGCTGCCTATTGGCAAGGCCGAGGAGACGGTGTGGGTCCGGGGACTCTCAACAAACCAGTGAGCTGCTCCCAGCACCCAATCAACGTGGAACGCCTCTCCCCCACCATCTGACGGCCACTAGATCAGGAAGTGGCACTAAGTACCTTCTAGGTGGACAAACCTCTTCAAGCGTCACAACCTACTTGTCCCACCCCTGCTTTTGAAGGTGACACCCGACCCTCACCACCCTCAGACTTACCTCCCGTAAGGCCCCATGCTAGCTTATGGTAGCATTGTAATAAGGTTGACTTTCT
The DNA here is from genome assembly GCA_910589775.1 of Avena eriantha. Lineage (NCBI taxonomy): Eukaryota > Viridiplantae > Streptophyta > Magnoliopsida > Poales > Poaceae > Avena > Avena eriantha. The sequence continues at coordinate 331,404,453 of OU342742.1, read as the reverse complement.
TGGCATTTTTTGGATCTTGCGCCATGTGTTAGTTTTGATTTTGTGTTTCTTCCCCTACTTGCACTACTTCCCTTTGCATGCATAAGTTTCCCTATATGCATTGTGCAAGTGGGGGCTAGGTATGGTGTCTCCCACTAAGCCATCCCTCGTCAACACCAAGGCCTCAATTGTCGATCTCTAACTGACGAACTGGCTCCAGCGGGCACCCCACCCACAGTTCTGGGTGCTTGAAATTCTTACACAACGCACACATGAAAACTAATAAGTGGACATGAAGTAGCCTAAGTTCATGTCGAACCTACGGTTTCCTCCTCGAGGAGCCTATAGGGAAAATATTGCCCTACGGTCTCCACCACAAGGGACCGACGGGGCATCTCACGAGGGAACTCACCCTCTAGTAGACCAAGTTCAGGTCGAACCTACGATTTCCTCCTTGAGGAGCCTATAGGTAAAAAATTGCCCTACGGTCCTCCACAAGGGACCTACGGGGCGACTCGCGAGGGCACCCCCTCTACTAGCCTAAGTTCATGTCGAACCTACGGTTTCCTCCTCGAGGAACCTACAGGGAAAACATTGTCCTACGACCCTTACATCAGAGACCTACGAGGCAGCTCACGAGGGCACTCACCCTCAAGTAGCCTAAGTTCACGTTGAACCTACGGTTTCCTCCTCGAGGAGCCTACAGGGAAAACATTGACCTACGGCCACCTAAACTAGGGACCTACGGGGCGGCTCAAGAGGGCACTCACCCTCTAGTAGCCTAAGTTCATGTTGAACCTACGGTGTCCTCCTCGAGGAGCCTAAAAGGAAAACATTCCCCTACGGTCTCCTCCACAAGGGTCCTACGAGGCAGCTCAAGAGGGCACTCACCCTCTAGTAGCCTAAGTTCATGTTGAACCTATGGTATCCTCCTCGAGGATCCTATAGGGAAAACATTGCCCTACGGTCTCCTCCACAAGGTACCTACGGGGCGGCTCACGTGGGCACTCACCCTCTAGTATCTAAGTTCCTGTCAAACTTAAGGTTTCCTTCTCGAGGAGCCTACAGGGAAAACATTTCCCTAGGGTCACCTACACTAGGGACCTACGAGGCGGATCAAGAGGGCACTCACCCTCTAGAAGCCTAAGTTCATGTTGAACCTATGGTTTCCTTCTCGAGGAGCCTACAGGGAAAACATTGCCCTACGGTCTCCACCTCAAGGGACCTATAGGGCTGATCAGGAGGGCACTCACCCTCAAGTAGCCTAAGTTCACGTTGAACCTACAGTTTCCTCCTCAAGGAGCCTACATGGAAAACATTTCCCTACGGCCACCTACACCAGGGACCTACGGGGAATAGGGCACTCACCTCTAGTAGCCTAAGTTCTTGTTGAACCTACAGTTTCCTCCTCGAGAAGCCTATAGAGAAAACATTGTCGTATGGACTCCCACACAAGGGACCTAAGGGACGGCTCATGAGAGCTCCCCCCTAGGATCCTAAAATCGTGGGAGCATGGCATCCCCTCCCTCTCTTCCCTTAGGAGATATAATGTGCCAGGCTCACCTGGCAGATGCGTGAGGGATGGACGGTCACAACCCTCCCCGAGGAAGCACCTTTGCGTAAAGGCCCGGCAAAAAGCCTCCTCCGCATGGGCACTAGCAAAAAGCTAAGTCTGGGTGTCCGGGAGTCGTCCCCTCGACACACTCCTCTCTTCACCTATCACCCTCGCCCTAAGCAGTTCTTATACTCCGAGGACTCCCCGCTGCACCACGAGGCGCCTCAAGGAGCAATATCGTGATTGCCTCACCCATATTGTGACCATCGCTAAGTCGAGACGGCCCGGCAAGTGACGCCATGATGCCCGGAGGCCGATCCCAAGCTACACGACACGGGAGGACGCACGATGGAAAACAAGATACACATATAATAAGTAACACACCATCATAGGAGGGTTTACCAACCCCAAGTCCACTACAAGTATGCCCACAAGGAAAAAGATTAGAGGATGTCCGGCTGATGGCAATCGCAAAATACGGACGCAGTCTTCCAGGTCGCGGCACCAACAGCATGCGGGAAGCCTCCTACACACTCCAAAGGTGGCATGGGTAGTCAACGCGGCACCAAAATGTGTCGAACATAGACACGGAGAGGGTCCCACCGCCGTGGTAGTGGAACCGTAGCATGAAGCCGTGCCCGATGTTGTGATCATGGACAAAGCGGTCCCAGCCGATGGTAAGGAACATTTCCCTGGGTGCCAGGACATCAACGTTCACACTCCAGCTGTTGCAGCCACTAGAGGGCGTCAGCCGGGCTCCCCCTTGCATGGAGTCCGTGACCCCAAGTGCAAAGCGCTCAGGAAGCTTCACCCTCGCAAACCAGTCCACATCATGAATGATGAGGATGAAGTCGATGACCCTCTCCGGCTCATTCTCGACCTTCACCATGATGATCGAAGGGGACGAAGGTGGTGGATACACAGGTTCTAGGCCTCCCCCACGACCTCCGCTATGACCCCCGCGGTGCCTGCGACCACTTCCCCGAGGGCGACCATGACCTCACTTTGCTGGCACTCCTCCAATGGCCGTAGTAGCTGTTGCGAGCAAAGACTCACCACCTCGCCCGTGACCACTTCCATGCGGCCTCCTTTGGCCATGCTTTACCAGTGGGTTTTCCACCGCCTCCCCCATCATGGCCTTGCCTTTCTCAGTGGTGGAGGCTCGCTTCGATGCCATGAGTATGAGCCACGCACCGGCCTAGGAACGCAAGAAGAAAGGGGAGAAGTGGGACAAGTGACGGCTAAGGGAGAAGCTCCACATGGCTATTCCCTCACTTATCCAGGAGGAAGGATGCTCCATCACCTCGAGTACATGGCATTAACTGCTGGTCCATCGCACGTTCCATCAATTGTGGCAGTAACTCCCGAGACTTGGCAGACCATGTGGGTTTTTTTAATGATCTGACGGTGAAATGTGCCTGACCACTTGGTGTGCACGGCTAGTATATGGCGGGGAAACAACCCCATGTTGGGGCATATGGAGGTAGAGACCCCACTGACCATTTGGGCCCTTGCCCCTTCATGTCCATCAAAGTACACGTGCAAGGCCAGCGCCCGGGGGATACTATCGGGTCATTGACAACCGGGGTACCCTGACCAATCGGTTGGTAGGCCATCTGTCGGGATAACGATGGCCTCGCGAGGCTGACTCACCTCTCTATGATCCCTCAGGAGCCCGAGGGGTGGTAGACTGCCCCTCGGCATAGATCCCACCAAAAGAGAGGTACCACGAGGAGGCGACACCATGTTGGAAGGGCATCAGCTTCCCTCCTGATGATCCACAGGAGAACTCACATAATATCGGTGGGAAGGAAGGAAGACGACAAGACAACGGGCAGTCCACGAGGTCGTGGGCTATGCAGCCTGCCTTGGAAAAGATAAAGCACTACCGGGCCCCTTCGGTGATATGAAAGAGCCGACAGTACCTGCTTCGCCACTACCTTTCATGTGCTACTTTGGAGTAAGAAGGTGCCGGCCAGCCCCGCGCAGACGGCAGACATCAGCGACGGCTTCGACTTTGCGTTCGGAGGTTTTTGGCTTTCTAGAGCTGGTTCCCATAATGTTGGATGGAGAATAGGCTTAGATGGTAGGGGAGTTGCCGTCACACCTCTTAGGGTGTATCCTAGAAAAAAGAAATAACCTGGTATTGTTAGATCCCCAGTTAAATGTGCACTTCTAAATCTCAATGTCTATTTCATAATCGGAGGATCACTTGTGTGGCGATCGGAGAACTCTGACAAGACATGAATTTGACTCTCACAAGCTTCCTTCACTATAGTATTTCGTATTTCGGTTCATTTTTATTTTAGATGTTGTTAAGAGATAGCAGTACATGCTATTTTTTATTTGAAAATCACAGGGCCATAGAAATTATGTAATCAATTTTTATACTCCATACGTTCACTAATGTATCTAGACATGTCTAAATTCGGACTAAAATGGATGAACCTAAATAATAAACATGTCTAGATACATGCATTTTACCAAAAAAACTACAAAGTCTTACATTAGTGAATGGATGGATTACTTTTTATTTACCATATATGCATCCAATAGACACTGTGTGAACGATAGTAAAAAGACGCCCACTTGAGGCTCACCCCGCTCATGGCTCACGCCCCAGGCGACAAGGGGCAAACCCTATCCCCACACCTTCTTCCTCCTCCCTCGCCTCCTCCTCCCACTACCGGTGAGTGTCGCCGGCCAAAGGCCGTGTGGTGCAAGTGGCGAAAGGCTATGCACTACTCGCTCACTTAGGGTGGGTGCAGGGGCGGCCCGGTCAGCGGTGGTGTACCTAGTGTCCGTGGAGCTTGGTCTGATAGTGACTTCTAGGCATGGTGGCGGTGGCTTCAGCCGGTGAAGATGGTAGGAGAGCTAGGTCATGGTCCCATGGAAAGCGGAGGTCGGTCGACTGCGGGCGGTGCAACCTGGTTTGGGGCTAGGCGGGCCCTGACCTGGTCCAGGCGAGCCTCGGTGGGGGTGCGCTAGTGAGCCACTGTTGCTCCATGGCGCAACGTTGCTCCATGGTGGATGGGCCAGTGGCCTGAGATATGGTGGCTCCTGCTGGAGGCGCCTAGATCCCATGCCGCCCCTCGAAACCTCGATCCAGGAGGGTTGTTGTTGTTACTCTTAGTGTCGGGCAGAGGCGAGTCCGTGGGTTCCGATAAAGTGTCGAGCTTGACCGGCGATGCCGTGACGTCGGTAACTGCAGGTGTCATGGAGGTGGTGCTCCTTTGCAGCTATGTGCGGTATCGTCCAGGGGTCGGCTTACGGTGAGTGAGTTAGTGGCGACACCGCTCATGGCGGTAGACCAGTAAATGGGGGTTCTGAAGACTGAATCTTTTATTTATTTTATTTTTGTGAGAACTATTTATCATTTATTGTAACATCCCAAATTTTGCAATTTCAGGTGTTACTAGAAGCATGCATCATAACATTGCATCATGGCATCACATATCAAAAACTGCATCAGGTATTTTCTTAAACCCCATAGTCACTTATAGACTAAAAGGGGTAAAACCTTTTTGAACCACCAAAACCCTTACAAAAGTGTTATTTTATAGTCCTACTCTAATCCTCTTCTTTTTACAAAATTTTAGAAACAAATTTCGTCTAATTCGGAGTCTGTTTGCAAAAGTTATTAGTCAAATAGCAAAATAGAAAAAATAAAAAGAATAAAAAAAAGGGAAACCTAACCTAACCGGGCCGGCCGAGCCAGCCCGGGGCTTACCTGCCGCCGCCTGACTGGGTGGGCGACGCGCAGCGCGTGGGCTGCTCTAGCCGCAGCCCGCCCTGCGCCTGCAGCCACCGACAGGCGGGCCCCACCCGTCAGCCGCCTCCTCCGAGTCCGGCTCGAGCACGTCGCCGCCGCCGCGTCAGCGCCAACCACCTCTGGTGAATCCGGAGCGGACTCCGCGACCCCTGCGCCAAGCAAGCCGCCTATAAGTATCCCGGCACGCCTCCCGCAAAAGCCCTAGATTTTTTTCGCACCACCGCCGCCGAGCCGCCGCCAATCTCTCGCCAGAGCGCCGCCGGACTTCACCGCCTCTAGCCGCCGCCCGCCGCCACCTCGGGAAGGAGGAGCCGCAGCTGCCCCCGGGAACGCAGCCACGACGAGGAGACGGTCGCCGTCAACCACTTCGTCGGGCCGGAGAAGCACCGCCGCGCCGCCGTACCTCGCCGCCGACACGCCACCGCCGCCCGTCATCGCCGCCGCCGGTAAGCCCTCTCCGACCGTCGGATCGAGATCCAACGGATCTAACCAATCGAACCGTACTGGCCAACCGCGTTGCGCCGCGTGGCAGCCGCCATGTCGTCGCCGCGTCATCCCTGCGTCGACGTCACATGCGCATCGCTGGCCAGTCCCGAGCCGCCACGTGTCGCCGCGTCGCTGGCGCCCTTTTATTTTTCTTTTAAAATAGGCAGAAATAGCTACAATCTTGTAAAATCCATAGTAATTCGAGTTTTAGTCCAAAATTTGCGTATGATATACCATTGGATTCATATTTTCGAGTAGAACACAGATCTACAATAATATTGCTGTTTTGTCATAGCAATCTTGTAGTAGGATTTAAAGTTTAGATTAGAGTATTTTAATTCTAGAAATTTATCCGTAGCTCCGTTTTAGTTGATTCTTGTTGCGTTGGCTTTGTTTCGACAAGACCTTCTGTAGAAAATTATCTTATCATGCTTAGGATGTTCAGATCTGTCTCGAGGTAGATTGGAGTTGTAGATCTAGTTTTGAGCTTGGTTATTTAGGGTTTAACCCAAAATACCTAAAATCTGTGGGAAATCGATTCTAATGACATCCCCAACTCAACAACACCCTTGGTTAAAACCCTTGGTCGAAATCAAATCCATCCTTGCATATTACCATGTTGCATGCATGCATATTTGACTTCGTGACTTATTTTGTGCAAATTGTGATTGAATCCATGTTTGTTTCGTTAGATTGATCGGAGTGCGCTGAGGAGTATTGTTGTGTAGATTGCTGCTCGGATCAAGGCAAGTTACACCACTTCTTCATGTTTATGTCCCAGTTTTGACTATGCATGTTTTACTCTTCAAAATTCTGTAGTATGCATGTGTAGGGTTTTGGTAGAATTTCTTAGTACTATTTTGCAAGTACGGTTTTGTAGTATGCCATGAGTAGCTCTATGCGTAGGAGTTCTCATCCCAATAGGTTATCCTGTTTTTCTAAGTTGCATGCTATGCTATATACTTATCCATATCAAGTACCGTTGGGAGGGTTCGAAAGACTTAAAAAAATTTCTAAGTAAAAGAGCTCTATCGAGCGAACCTTTTCCTCTCAAAACCCCCTTTAAAATAAAACTAAGTATTTCTTTTGGGCGGAATGGTTGTTGGGACAACGAGTGGGATTTTGGTGGAGGACGGCCGCCTAGGAATCAAAGAAGTCTGCCATGTTTCAGAATTCAGAAGCTTCCCGTGCAACCACAATACATATGGGCTCTCTCTTGGCTTAGTACTTAGTGGGAAACCTCACCGGGTACCAACATATGGAGGTTCTTGGCACGGTTGGATCCAGCTGGTAGAGGGGCTACTAAGGGAAGGCTTCGCCATGGTCTTGTCTGTAAAAGGTCTTGATCGTGGATTGTGGGGAAAGTGCACAACCTCTCGAGAGTATTGCAATCTGATCGATTAGCCGTGTTCACGGAAACAGAACAACTTTGAGCATCTGAAGGATGGAGCCTCTGAAAGATCTTCCTCTCTCTTTTCCAAACTTAACGTTTTATAAACCCCAAGGCGTGAGTAATATCGCCATTGGGTGGGATTTTGGGAACTTGGTGCGTAATATCCAAGTGCTAGGTTGATTTGGGCACTTGGTGAGTAATATCCACGTGTTCCATTCGACCCTATACTATTTATCAAAGTTTACAAAGTAGGGAAAACTTTCTTCCTCTTTTCTTATTACATTGATAAAATTGGCTTTACGCGAATGAACTCCAGAGCCTACTCTTAGCCTTGCATGTAGAGATAGTCTTACTCTTTCCTTGGTGTAATTTGCCAATACATTTAAAGTATTGACCCAACTTGTTGGTTGCACGTCTTATGTGCAGAATCCGAAGATTGAAAGGTGCGTAGGAATCGCGGGTCTTCACGCAACTAGCCTGAGGCGTTGATGGACTCAAGTTTTATTTAGTTTCCGCTGTTTTATTTGAGCTAGCTATAAACTATGCAAGTTGTAATAATTATACTCTGGATTATTCGTGTAATAATGACTTGTGTTTTACATGATATTCATCGACTGTGAAGTGCTAGCTATTGATCCAGGGACTAGCATGTTAATCACAGGGACTAGCATGTTAATCACTCAATATAAATTCACAAGTTTAGTCCCAAAGGTGTATGCTACGTTTTGTCATTTTCATCAAATTTCTTTCATAGCGAAGACAAGAAACATGATAAATATGCTTATGACTTGGAGAAGAGGGGTAATAAGCAGCACAATGTTAAGCCAGGGTAAATTTGACAAAGAGCAATGGCAAGTATGGGCCTAAGTGAAGGCTGAATTAGAGAGGGGTGACACGAGAGATGAAAATAAAAATAGAAACATGTTTTAAGTACCATAGCAACACATAGGTATTCAGCTAGTTGGTTTAAATTTGAGTTCAACCCAAAAGTAGAATTTGAGAGGCATAGGTGATCTAGGATGAAAACATTGACTTTCCATCTAAACCTTGTTGGGTTTAGTGGCTTAGAGATCCCTTTGGAGCATGGAGTAGATGAGGTGGTAGAATAGGTGATGTAGATTAGTATTTTGCAAAGAATTTATCCAAATCAATTTTGGGTAAGTCAAACTTGGTTGCCAAACTTAGTTGATTATAAGGGTACCAAAACAGAATATTATTATGCCTACAAGATCATGTTATTTAAGAGGCTCAAGGATCCAATGGAACCATGGAGTATATGGGCTTATAGACTAGGTTGAGTAGATCACATCCATGCAAAGAATTCATCCATACAAGGATTGAGAAGGTTGGGAGCATCTGCCAAAGATTGAATCTTTTAACATTTGGTAGAAAAGATTATCATCTTGACTATAGAGCCATCAAGGAAAAGTGGGTCCAAGAGGGATGTGGTCAGGTACATGAGTGTGGTTTCGAAGTGAACTTGATGGTGCACAATATGCTCCAAGTGCATTTCCCAAAATTCCCATGGATGATTCTAGAGAGAGGCTAAAATATGGGATCTTGATAACAGTTTCAGACTTAGTCAAATTTTAACTACTCTAGGGTTTTTGACTAGAGAGGAAGATCTTGTTGATTTGATGGGTGGCAAGGTTCCAAACTCACCAAGTGAATGATATTGAAAATTAGGTTGAGTAGAAGGGTGACATGCTTTGGTTTGGTCTCCCTTGATTTGGAACCCGCAAAAAGGGAGTGCCTCAACATTGAACCTGATAAGGGAACAGATAGTCACCTTCATGACTAGGGGTTAAGATTAGCTTGGAAAACAAGGTAGATGGTTTTCTTGATCAAGAGCAAGTATGTGTGATGGAAGAGCACATCACATAGAATATGATAGTTTAGGCACATTGACTGGGGATCAAGAGTAAGAGTCTTGAATAGGGTTCTAAAGAGTGAACCTGATAACAAGGAGGAAGATTTATCTTCCTGTTAGGGTTTTTATGATTTGCTCCCAAGATATTTAGGGTGAGATACTATTAAGATCAAGCATCTATGTCTTGCTTGACAAGGGTTTGGGTTAAGTGGTTTGTTGAAAGTGATGCTAGGATCCATCCAGACTTAAGGGGTTGAGAGGAGAATGGCTTCCATTTATCATCTTGAGATTTAGAGGATGTGTTATTGGTTATGATTTTTTACCAGGGGTTGAACTCCTAGAGTATCTCAGACAAACATCTAACAAACAAGTGAAGATGGTACATTCTTGAAGGCAGTAGATCAAGGCAATTTATCTTGATAGCAAATCAAGACAATTTATTCAAACATGTCAAGGAAGAGATACAAACACACGTAAGCATTTGTCAAAGTCTTCGGAGAGAAGTTTTGAGATAAGTATATATGGATTTTGTGTAAAGAAGAGGGTGATAGTCCCTTGCACTACTACCAAGAGAGAGAGGAACTAGCTTTTCAAAAGGTTTTGGGAAGGACTTGAGGAAAGAATATTCAGAAAGCTCTATCCTGAAAACATAGGGAGATGGTATCATATAGATCGCCTTAGTTTTTGTCAATAGAAGAAGAGAAAACATTTCTACTTCACAAAGGCATCCTGGCTCTTGTTTTGAAATGCCAGAATATTTGAGAATATGTAAAGTAAGCTAAGACATTATATTTTGGTGAATTGCTTTGATAAATCTTTAATAAGATATAGAAGTATCTTGATCACAATACAAACACAAACACACATTAGGACAAACAATCAGGCAACTACTACACTACTAAGCAAGAAAAAGTTTTGTCCCCCTAATTTTTGTAGTTTGGACACATAATCAGGGTTACTGAAAGTAGGGTAAGCGTCGGACTACCAATTCCTCATGCTCCTTTTCTTGCCCGCGAGGGGTGAGTACAAGAATTTATGCTTGCTTCTCATATCCCTTTTCACTTGATGCCTCCTTTCCCACGATTATAGCAAGAAGATTTCAGCCAACGTGTAGTAGGTTGTTGACAAGTTTTGCAATGGTTCAGCTAACAAAGAATCCCTTCAAAGCGTGGTCCATAAGCTACGTATAGAACTGATAGGTGAGAAGGAAGGTCTGGCCCTTTTAAAGGATTATACCTGAAGGCCCTGTCCGAAAGGAACAAGATGCATTGGCGGGTGGCGACTTGGGAGGAGATCCACACCTCGGGCTGGGAAGGCATGTTTGCCGTCAAAGACCAGCGGGACTAGGCGTAGGCCTGACTCTCCAAAGAGAAGCTCATTGTGGCCCTTTTGGTGGAAGATAAATCCAAACTCGAAGAAGAGGTCTGCTGAATGAGGGAGCAGCTCTGAGTGACACCACCTTGTTAACTTTGGCAGGGTACCCTGGTCAGTGAGGACTATAGGGCCTCCAGCGGGCCTTTAGACTAGATCGACGGTGCTGGGGCCGCTAAAGAACTCCATATATTGCTCCTTTTCTATTTTTCTTCCTTAGTGCCACGAAGGCATTTTACTCGTTTGGTCCCCCTTTCATTCATGTGAATCTTGGGAGGACTATATGTACAGACTTATGACTCCTCCCTCCCCCCGAGTTATCTTGGCCTCCTTGTGTTGGAAATATACCCTAGCGGTAAATAATAAAGGAAATTCATTATCAGATTTCATTAGTTCATGATAGTTTTATACCATGCTATAACTGTATGAATAAGAAACATTGGTATAGGTAACGGACATGGCCTCCGACAAGCTCCAACGAAATTCCGGCGGCTACGGCGGTGCTAGATCCAGATCTAGATCTTGCCCCGCTTTTTTTGAAATTCAAAAAAAATCTGTGGCGCAGATGATATTTCTGTGACGCATATCAATATGCGCCACAGAAAAAGTAGTGGCGAGGTAACAGTGGCACATCTAATATGTACCACAGAGTTGGAAAAATATGCACCACTGATGAGTTGTTTCCTAGTAGTTAGTAGAATGGCATCACGGTAACAACATACATGAAGTGGCTAGCGCTATGGTAATGTCGCATGTGAAATAAAATCCTTGGTTCATTTGTCATTTGCTTTCAAGATGGAAGGGACTAAACACCTCTGACACGAGCGGAGCCTGGAGGACCTGTCCCTGCGTGTCTGGTCGCCGGTACGGAATCAAATACAAAAGGAAACAGAAAGGTCAGCTTCACACACTGCAGCCAAACATGAAAATCCTTGGTTCGTGTGCCATTTGCTTTCAAGTTGGAAGGGACTAAACATGTCTGAAGCGAGCGGCACTTGGAGGACCTGTCCGTGCATGTCTGGTCGCCGGTATGGACATTAAACGCTAGAGGAAACAGAAAGGTCAGCTTCCATGCCCCGCGACCAAATGTGCCATCTTGCTTCACAAGTGTATACACACGACATGAGACATCACAAACCTCAAGACTTCTATCTTCTAAGGGTATTAACACAACGCGAGTAGGTATGTTTCGCAGACGCGCGTAGCATACATAGCATGCTGCCTACACGTTCGTGTTTTCCTAAATAAGGTAAATAAAGAAATCTATCTTTTCAAAAAAATCTTAAGGGCGGCCTGACAATCTCGTTCGCATTTGTAGAAGAGAACATGAATAGAAAGAAGTCCATACGATGGCGTAGTAAGGCAACACATTACATACTTTATACGCACTACGAGTACCACTTCGAGAAAAATTATGTCCTACGAGTACCGCTTCAAGCAAAATCATGTCGGCACATGGGAACACGAACACACAAAGTTTTCAACACACAGTCGTAAACAACGGGAACATATAACCATTAATTTGAACACGAAAGAAGAAAACATAGATGTACATGATGAAACCTACAAAACTACGTGGAACGGCTAACAATGGCGCAAACCGCTTGCTAACTCTACAAGCAAAGATGGCAATGCATGTAAAGAAAGGAAGACCGCCGATGATGAAATTATCGGAACACCACCCTAAAGAAGCGCCCGATGAACATCCGGTACTCCGTCTGCCAAGCGTCGCAGGAACAACGGACCGTAGTTGCCACCGCCGAATGTCGCAGCTGCCGACCGCCCAGCGGCTTGTAGTTGGCACAGCCGAGTGCCGGAGCTGGCGACCGCCATAGGAATAGTGGCCCCTAGTCCATACAGTCGAGTGTCGCAACTACTGACCGCCTCGCAAGCAGCGGGTCATGCCTAGCAGGTCTCGTCATCGTCTACACGTGGAGTGGAGAATACCAACAACATTGAAAATAGTATTATTTGGCACCCCCAGGGCGCCTAATTATACTCTTCTCACGTTGTTGGTGTACCCCGCGCGGCACCGTCGGTGCTGGCCGCGAACACGGACGCAACGAGCCATACCAGCCAAAAAATGTCGTAGATGTTTTTCCAGCGAGACAGTTGCAGGCCCGTCATCTAAACTAAACTTACTTTACCGCGCTGTCCTCATCCTGCTCTCAAACCTAGAAAAAACAACACGAGCCCCCAGAATGCATCAGATACGGCTAAGCCGTTGTTTTGGCGTGATTCGGTGGTGGTCCTTCCAGGACGAAGAGTGGCAAGAGCCGAAACCACGAGAACAGAGGAGAAAAATTAATAGGATGTCACAAATACGAAAACTGAGGACTCTTTTATAGTCGAGCCACGACCCGTTGTGCAAGGCGCGCCCGGGTTCTCGCGCCTATGACGTGCGGGTGGGTCCTGCTAGCATGAAAAATTGCTCTCACACACGATGGTCGTGCGGCGCATGATAACACTACAGATGGCGCATCGCAGTTACCCGCATACGATTTGCTCGGATCTGAATAAGACCCACTTTACGATCCCGCCGCGAGAAGGTGTGGACGTCTATACGCTAGCCTTCTAGATCGACAATAGGCCCGTGAGAACCCGAGTCATGTACGGTCCATGATGTTGGAGATATGCCCAAGAGGCAATAATAAAAGTGATTATTATTATATCTTTGTGTTTATGATGAATGTTTACATCCCATGCTATAATTGTATTATGAGGAAACACTAATACATGTGTGTTTTGTAAACATGTAAGAGTCCCTAGTAAGCCTCTTGTTGGACTAGCTTGTTGATTGATTGATGATCATGGTTTCCTGATCATGGACATAAGGATGTGATTAATAACAAGATTATATCATTAGGAGAATGATGTGATGGACATACACCCATAGTAAGCGTAGCATAAGATCAAGTCATTAAGTTCATATTGCTGTAAGCTTTTAAATGCATAGTAACCTAATCCTTCGACCATGAGGTTGTGTTAATCACCATCACCGGATGGGTAATTTGATGACATCAAACACCGCTTCGTAACTGGGTGGTCATAAATGTGTCATTGGGTATTCTGAAAGTATGTGTTGAAGCGCATGGACCAAGATTGGGATTTGTCCATCCATATGATGGATAGATATGCTCCGGGCCCTCTCGGTGGAATGTCATCTAGTTAGCTTGCAAGCATGTGACTAGGTCATAAGGGATGACATGACACGGAACGAGTAAAGAGTACTTATCAGTAACGAGGTAGAACTAGGTATGGAGATACTGACGATCAAGCCTCGGATACGTATAATATCACGAGACAAAGGGAATTGGTTTCGTATGTAAATGGTTCAATCGATCACGAAGTCATCGTTGAGTATGTGGGAGCCATTATGGATCTCCAGGTCTCGCTGATGGTTATTGATAGAAGATGTGTCTCTGTCATGTCTGCATATTCACGAACCGTAGGGTGACACACTTAAGGTTCGAAGTTGTTTTAAGTAGATATGGAATGTGCGTTGGAGACCGAATGCTGTTCGGAGTCTCGGATTGGATTCGGGACATCACGAGGAGATCCGGAATGGTCCAGAGAATAAGATTCATATATTGGGGATCATTTTCTGAGTTAGGAAATGTTCCGGAGTGTTTGTATGAGGATTCTAGAAGGTTTCAGAATGTTCCGGAAGGTTCTAGAAGGTTTCTTGGAGTTTGCTTGAAAACCAAGGAAGGGATCAAGGAGTCCTGGTGGGTCAAGACTAGGAGTCGTGGGGGAGGAGGACTCCTCCCCCCTCCCCAATCTGCCGGCCCTAGAGGGAGGGGAGTCCTACAAGGACTCCCCCTCCCCATGGCGCCTCACCCCCTTTAAATAGAGGGGCAGGGGCGCCCCCTCCACCCTAGCTCCATAACTCCCAATCTCTGCCGCCTCTCTCCTCCTCCTTTCTTCTGCACAGGCATAGGCGAAGCCCTGCAGAATTCTCTACTCCACCACCACCACCATGCCGTCGTGCTGCTGTGATTCCATGGAGAAGATCTACTACCTCCGCTGCTCGCTGGAACGAGGAGAGGAAGGTCTGCTTCGACTCCGCACGTGTGACCGACTGCGGAAGGATCGTCCACACGATCTTGAGATCGGCAAGTGATCGACTACATCAACCACGAGATCTAATCTCGTTAACGCTTTCAGATCTACGAGGGTTAGTTCCTATCTATCTCGTTGCACATGTCTAATAGATTAGATCTTGGCTTTTATCTAGATTAGATCTGGGTTTTGTTCGTTCTTGCGGTAGAAATTTTTTGTTTTCCATGCTACGAATCCATCCGTGGTATCAGAGCCGTATCTATGCGTAGATCTGTTGCACGAGTAGAACACAATGTTTTTGTGGGTGTTGATGCTTTTGTTGTCGGTGTCTTAGCGTGTACTTTGCATCTTGCGGCATGGTGGGATGAAGCGGCTCGGGCTAACATTACATGTCATCGCACATGAGACTTCCTCCACGCTTGACGTGCAACTTGCTTTGCACAAGTGGCTTTGCGGGTGTCTGTCTCTCCCACCATAGTTAAGATTCAATTTACAATGAGCATCTGACAACAGTTGTATCAACGTTGTGGTCCTTTTTCGTAGGTAAGATCGGTCTTATGCGAAAGCCCCAAACCACGTAAAACATGCAAAGAAAATTAGAGGCGTCTAACTTGTTTTTGCAGGGGTTTTGTGATGTGATATGGTCATCATGTGATTGTGATTGTATTTGATGTATGCAATGATCCTTGTTGTAATATGGCAACCGGCAGGAGCCTAATGGTTGTCTTTAATTCTGTTAAGACCTGCGTGTCTATTCATCTTCTAATAGCTTTATTCCAAGTAGTTGTAATAGTTGCTAGTGATGATGGACAACCATGAAGCGGCGCCACTGACCTTGACGCAATGCTGGTGATGATGGAGATCATGTTCGTGCTTTGGAGATGGAGATCAAAGGCACAAGGAGAAAAGGCCATATCATATCACACTAATTATGAATTGCCTGTGATGTTAATCCTTTATGCATCTTGTATTGCTTAGATCGCGACGGTAGCATTATAAGATGATCCCTCTCACTAAATATCAAGTAATAAAGTGTTCACCCTTAGTTGGCACCGTTGCTAAGATTCGTCGTTTCGAAGCATCTCGTGATGATCGGATGTGATAGATTCTACGTGTGCATACAACGGGTGCAAGCCAGATTTGCACATGCGGAAACTAAGGTTATCTTGACGAGCCTAGCATGTACAGACATGGTCTCGGAGCACGGAATACCAAAAGGTAGAGCATGAGTCATATAAATGATATGATGAACATGAAGATTGTTCGCCGATGAAACTACATCTTCTCTCGTGAAGATCGGACTTGGTGTAGTGGACTTGGTTCGTGTAATCACTAAGACAATGTGAGGGATGTTGTTTTGAGTGGGAGTTCACCTAGTTAGTTTAAGAATTAAATTTGAACTCAATTTGTCATAAACTTAGTCTAAACTACTTGCCAATTGTTGTAGATTATGGCGACCCCCTCCATCAATTTCAATGCGTTCCTAGAGAAAGAACAGCTTAAGAACAATGGAAGCAATTTCACGGACTAGTTCCGTGGACTGAAGATCGTCCTCAGGGCTGGTCAGTTGACCTATGTGCTCAAAGCACCGCTAGGTGACCCACCTACAGATAATGCCACCGATGACGAAAAGAATGTTTTCGCCACTCGGAAAAATCATTACTCCACAGTTCAGTGTGCCATCCTGTACGGTTTAGAATCGGAGCTCCAGAAGCGTTTTGAGCACCACGACCTGTTCGAGATCATTAAGGAGCTCAGGCTAATTTTTGAGACTCGCGCGACCATGGAGAGCTATGAGGCCTCCGAAAAATTCTTTAACTGTAAGATGGAAGAGGGAAGCTCCGTTAGAGAGCACGTGCTCACCATGTCTGGGTACGCTAAGAAGCTCCAAGAGTTGGGAATATCGATTCCTAATGAATTGGGGATTCACCGTCTCCTTCAATCACTGCCACCAAGTTACAAGAACTTTGTGATGAACTACAACATGCACTGCATGAACAAGACGTTGCCTAAACTGTCGTCCATGCTGAAAACTGCTGAAGTGGAGATCAAGAAGGAGCACCAAGTCTTGATGGTCAATAAGACCACCAATTTCAAGAGATGGGGCAAGCCTAAGAACAAGGGCAACTTCAAGAAGGACGGCAAGAAAGCTGCCGCACCTGCTAAGAAGCCCAAGGCTGGTCCTAAGCCTGAAACTGAGTGCTTCTAGTGCAAGGGTGCTGGTCACTGGAAGCGTAACTGCCCCAAATACCTGGCGGATCTGAAGAACGGCAACATCAAGAAGAAAGGTATATTTGATATATGTGTTATAGATGTGTATCTTACTAGTAATCATAGTAGTGCCTGGGTATTTGATACTGGTTCGGTTGCTCATATTTGTAACTCGAAACAGGAGCTACGGAATAAACGAAGACTGGCAAGAGACGAGGTGACGATGCGCGTTGGAAATGGCTCCAAGGTTGATGTGATCGCCGTCGGCACGCTCCCTCTACATCTACCTTCGGGATTAGTTTTAAATTTGAATAATTGTTATTTGGTGCCTGCGTTAAGCATGAACATTATATCTGGATCCTGTTTATTGTGAGACGGTTACTCTTTTAAGTCCGAGAATAAAGGTTGTTCGATTTATATGAGTAATATCTTTTATGGTAATGCACCTGAGATGAATGGTTTATTCTTACTGAACCTCGATAGTAATGATACACATGTTCACAACATAGATGCTAAACGAATAAAATTAAATGATAATTCTACATACATGTGGCACTATCGTCTTGGTCACATTGGAGTGAAGCGTATGAGGAAACTCCATTCTGATGGACTTCTTGAATCACTTGATTTTGAATCACTTGAAAGATGCGAAGCATGTCTAATGGGAAAAATGACCAAGACTCCATTCTCTGGTACAATAGAGCGAGCTACAGACTTATTGGAAATAATACATACCGATGTGTGAGCATCGCGTGGTGGATATCGTTATGTTCTCACTTTCACGGATGATTTGAGTAGATATGGGTATGTCTAATTTATGAAACATAAGTCCGAAACTTTCGAGAAGTTTAAGGAATTTCAAAGTGAAGTGGAAAATCATCGTAACAAGAAGATTAAGTTTCTGCGTTCTGACTGCGGAGGTGAATATCTGAGTTATGAGTTTAGCATGCATTTAAAGAAATGTGGAATACTTTCACAGTTGACACCACCGGGAACACCACAGCGTAATGGTGTGTCCGAACGTCGTAATCAAACTCTCTTAGATATGGTTCGGTCTATGATGTCTCTTACAGATTTACCGTTATCATTTTGGGGCTATGCATTAGAGACAGCCGCATTCAGTTTAAATAGGGCACCATCTAAATCCGTTGAAACGACACCATACGAATTATGGTTTGGAAAGAAACCTAAGTTGTCGTTCCTTAAAGTTTGGGGTTGCGAAGCATATGTAAAGAAGTTACCACCTGATAAGCTAGAACCCAAAGCGGAGAAATGTGTCTTCATAGGATACCCTAAAGAAACAATTGGGTATACCTTCTATCATAGATCCGAAGGCAAAGTTTTCGTTGCAAAGAATGGATCCTTTCTTGAGAAGGAGTTTCTCTCGAAGGAGGTGACTGGAAGGAAAGTAGAACTCGATGAGGTTATTGAATCTTCTCTCGGATTTGAGAGTAGCGCAGCACCGGAAGATGATTTGGTGCCTCTTTCACCAATTGGAGAGGAAGCTAATGATAATGATCATGAAACTTCAAGTGAAGTTACTGCTGAACCTCGCAGGTCAACGAGGGTTCGTACCACTCCTGATTGGTATGACTCTGCCTTGAACGTCATGTTGATGGACAACGCTGATGTCCCTGCGACGTATGAAGAAGCTATGGTGAGCCCAGATTCCGACAAATGGCTAGAAGCCATGAAATCCGAAATGGGATCCATGTACAAAAACCAAGTGTGGACTTTGGTGGACTTACCAGATGGCCGTAAGGATGTCGAGAACAAATGGATTTTCAAGAGAAAAACAGATGCTGATGGTAATGTTACCGTCTATAAAGCTCGACTTGTCGCGAAAGGGTTCCGACAAATTCAAGGAGTTGACTATGATGAGACTTTCTCACCAGTAGCGAAGCTAAAGTCTTTGAGGATTTTGTTAGCAATTGCTGCACATTTCGATTATGAGATTTGGCAGATGGATGTCAAAACAGCGTTCCTTAATGGTGACATTGAGGAAGAGTTGTATATGGTACAACCCAAGGGTTTTGTCGATCCTAAAGATGCTGACAAGGTATGCAAGCTTCAGCGCTCCATTTATGGACTGAAGCAAGCATCCCGGAGTTGGAATCAACGTTTTGATAAAGTAATCAAAAAAAATTTGGGTTTATACAAACTTATGGAGAAGCTTGTATTTACAAGAAAGTGAGTGGGAGCTCTGTAGCATTCCTAGTACTATATGTAGATGACATATTGTTGATTGGGAATGATATAGAACTTCTTAATTGCGTCAAAACCTATTTGAATAATAGTTTTTCAATGAAGGATCTTGGCGAAGCGGCATACATTCTAGGCATCAAGATTTATAGAGATAGATCAAGACGCCTAATAGCGCTTTCACAAAGTACATACTTGGACAAAGTTCTAAAGAAGTTTAGAATGGAAGATAGCAAGAAAGGGTTCGTGCCCATGTTGTCAGGTAAGACCTTGAGTAAAACTCAAAGTCCAGCTACGGCAGAAGATAGAGAGAAAATGAATAATATTCCCTATGCCTCGGCCATAGGTTCTATCATGTATGCTATGCTGTGTACAAGACCGGATATAGCACATGCTGTTAGTTTGACTAGCAGATATCAAAGTGATCCTGGAATGGAGCACTAGACAGCGGTCAAGAATATCCTAAAGTACCTAAATAGGACTAAGGATATGGTTCTTTCTTATGGAGGTGATGAACAGCTTGTTGTAAACGGTTACACCGATGCTAGTTGGAACACCGATCCAGATGACTCAAAGTCACAGCCGGGATACGTATTTATTTTGAATGGTGCTGCAGTGAGCTGGAGGAGTGCGAAGCAAAGCGTTGTGGCGAAATCTTCAACTGAATCGGAATACATAGCTGCTTTGGAGGCTGCACAAGAAGCCGTTTGGATGAAGGAATTCATTACTGAACTTGGCGTGGTTCCCAGTGCGTTGGACCCGATGGCCATCTACTGTGACAACACAGGTGCCATAGCTAATGCACAGGAGCCAAGGTCACATAGCAAGCTGAAGCACATCAAGTTACGTTTCCATGCTATTCGCGAGTATGTTCGAGATGGTGACATAAAGATTTGCAAAGTACACACTGATCTGAATGTGGCGGAACCGTTGACTAAACCTCTCCCTAGGGCAAAGCATGACCAACACCAGAATGCCATGGGTGTTCGGTATATTACCATGTAATCTAGATTATTGACTCTAGTGCAAGTGGGAGACTGTTGGAGATATGCCCAAGAGGCAATAATAAAAGTGATTATTATTATATCTTTGTGTTTATGATGAATGTTTACATCCCATGCTATAATTGTATTATGAGGAAACACTAATACATGTGTGTTTTGTAAACATGTAAGAGTCCCTAGTAATCCTCTTGTTGAACTAGCTTGTTGATTGATTGATGATCATGGTTTCCTGATCATGGACATAAGGATGTGATTAATAACAAGGTTATATCATTAGGAGAATGATGTGATGGACATACACCCATAGTAAGCGTAGCATAAGATCAAGTCATTAAGTTTGTATTGCTGTAAGCTTTTAAATACATAGTAACCTAATCCTTCGACCATGAGGTTGTGTTAATCACCATCACCGGATGGGTACTTTGATGACATCAAACACCGCATCGTAACTGGGTGGTCATAAATGTGTCATTGGGTATTCTGAAAGTATGTGTTGAAGCGCATGGACCAAGATTGGGATTTGTCCATCCATATGACGGATAGATATGCTCTAGGCCCTCTCGGTGGAATGTCATCTAGTTAGCTTGCAAGCATGTGACTAGGTCACAAGGGATGACATGACACGGAACGAGTAAAGAGTACTTATCAGTAACGAGGTAGAACTAGGTATGGAGATACTGACGATCAAGCCTCGGATAAGTATAATATCGCGAGACAAAGGGAATTGGTTTCGTATGTAAATGGTTCAATCGATCACGAAGTCATCGTTGAGTATGTGGGAGCCATTATGGATCTCCAGGTCCCGCTGATGGTTATTGATAGAAGATGTGTCTCTGTCATGTCTGCATATTCACGAACCGTAGGGTGACACACTTAAGGTTCGAAGTTGTTTTAAGTAGATATGGAATGTGCGTTGGAGACCGAATGTTGTTCGGAGTCTCGGATTGGATTCGGGACATCACGAGGAGATCCGGAATGGTCCGGAGAATAAGATTCATATATTGGGGATCATTTTCTGAGTTAGGAAATGTTCCAGAGTGTTTGTATGAGGATTCTAGAAGGTTTCAGAATGTTCCGGAAGGTTCTAGAAGATTTCTTGGAGTTTGCTTGAAAACCAAGGAAGGGATCAAGGAGTCCTAGTGGGTCAAGACTAGGAGTCGTGGGGGAGGAGGACTCCTCCCCCCTCCCCAATCCGCCGGCCCTAGAGGGAGGGGAGTCCTACAAGGACTCCCCCTCCCCATGGCACCTCACCCCCTTTAAATAGAGGGGCAGGGGTGCCCCCTCCACCCTAGCTCCATAACTCCCAATCTCCGCCGCCTCTCTCCTCCTCCTTTCTTCTGCATAGGCATAGGTGAAGCCCTGCAGAATTCTCTACTCCACCACCACCACCACGCCGTCGTGCTGTTGTGATTCTGTGGAGAAGATCTACTACCTCCGCTGCTCGCTGGAATGAGGAGAGGAAGGTCTGCTTCGACTCCGCACGTGTGACCGACTGCGGAAGCGTTGCCGAAACGCGGCGCTGGAAGGATCGTCCACTTGACCGACTGCGGAAGCGCTGCTGGAACGCGACGCCGGAAGGATCGTCCACACGATCTTGAGATCGGCAAGTGATCGACTACATCAACCACGAGATCTAATCTCGTTAACGCTTTCAGATCTACGAGGGTTAGTTCCTATCTATCTCGTTGCACATGTCTAATAGATTAGATCTTGGCTTTTATCTAGATTAGATCTGGATTTTGTTCGTTCTTGCGGTAGAATTTTTTTGTTTTCCATGCTACGAACCCATCACATGATCCTAGCTGCCATGAGTTTAAGACACCACGTCAGCAAAATACGTACCCCATGCCCGCGAGAAATCACGTCCATAATGGGCTTACTATGCCACGTCACCTTTGGGCAGGCCCTAGATACGCGAGGAACAACTCTAGGTAGAGCCTACATCACCACAACGTCTATGGACGGTACTGATGCCCGCGAGATACCGCGGCAGTCATGGGTTCATAGCTCCACGTCGGTGTTAAGCGGGCCCATGTTTGTGATAAACCATGTGTAACATAGGCTCACGGTGCCACGACGGCTTTCCGTATGCCCCACAACCCGGCTGGTGCAGAGCTTTATCGCGCCGGTAACGTCTCTCACCACACGCGTTCCAGCCTGCATACGCTGACGACGGGCCCATGTCGCACGTGCGGCCTATCTTTCTGCGACGCGGGGTATGATGGCACGCAGTACACCCGTCCATGGTATGGAATCTTTTTCCCTAGCACACATCAGGGCCCGTCTCCCGGGATAGCAGGGCTCCGTTGCAACGTCGTCGTGTGCCCTTTTCGGCGTCCATCCTATGACCGAAAAGAATCGGGACGATGTGGATATCAGTTTGAGCCGAAATAATTTAGCGCTATTATTTACTCCTGGTTATTAGAACTAGCATAATACTCATGCATTGGAACGGGTCAATAAATTATAAATAGTTCTCACATAAATAAAATAAATAAAAGATTTAGTCTTCAGAACCCGTCATTTACTGGTCTACCGCCATGAGCAGTGTCTCCACTACCTCACTCACCGTAAGCCGACCCCTGGATGATACCGCACACAGCTGCAAAGGAGCACCACCTCCAAGACACCTAGGGACGGCCATGCAGTTACCGACGTCACGCCATCGCCGGTAAAGCTCGACACTTTATCGGAACCCACAGACTCGCCTCTGCCCGACACTAAGCGTAACAACAACAACCCTCCTGGATCGAGGTTTCGAGGGGCGGCATGAGATCTAGGCGCCTCCAGTAGGAGCCACCATATCTCGGGCCACTGGCCCATCCACCATGGAGCAACTCTACGCCATGAGGAGCAGTGGCTCACTAGCGCACCCCCACCGAGGCTCGCCTGGACCAGGTCAGGGCCCGCCTAGCCCCAAACCAGGTTGCACCGCCCGCAATCGACCCACCTCCGTTGTCCATGGGACCATGACCTGGCTCTCCTGCCATCTTCACCAGCTGAAGCTGTCGCCACCATGCCTAGCAGCCACCATCAGACCAAGCTCCAAGGACACCAGGTGCACCACCACTGACCGGGCCGCCCCCGCACCCACCATATGTGAGCGAGTAGTGCATAGCCCTTCGCCACTTGCACCACACGGCCTTTGGCCGACGACACTCACCGGTAGCGGGATGAGGAGGCCAGGGAGGAGGAAGAAGGTGTGGGGATAGGATTTGCCCCTTGTCGCCCGAGGGGGTGAGCCATGAGCGGGGTGAGCCTCAAGTGGGCGTATTTTTACTATCGTTCACGCAGTGTCTATTGGATGCAGATATGATAAATAAAAAGTAATCCCTCCATTCACTAATGTAAGACTTTGTAGTTTTTTTTGGTAAAATGCATGTTTCTAGACATGTTTATTATTTAGGTTCATCCATTTTAGTCCGAATTTAGACATGTCTAGACACATTAGTGAATTATGGAGTATAAAAATTGATTAAACAATTTCTATGGCCCCATGATTTTCAAATAAAAAATAGCATGTACTACTATCTCTTAACAACATCTAAAATAAAAATGAACTGAAATACTATAGTGAAGGAAGCTTGTGAGATTCAAATTCATGTCTTGTCAGAGTTCTCCGATCGCCACACAAGTGATCCTCCGATTATGAAATAGACATTGAGATTTAGAAGTGCACATTTAACTTGGGATCTAACAATACCAGGTTATTTCTTTTTTCTACGACAGTTACATAGGGCTGGAAACTCCCCTACCACCTAAGCCTACTCTCCGTCCAACATTATGGGAACCAGCTCTAGAAAGCCAAAAACCTCTGAACGGAATAGCCTAGCTAAGCACCACTTCTCGAAGCCGCTCTTGATCCTCGTTGTTGGAACTTTATGTCCCGCGAAGGAACTGGGGGTCCAACGATGTAACATCCCAAAACTTTAATCCAAGCTTATCAAGATCGAAATCATCAAAATTAGGGTTAACAAAAACTTTTCCAATTAAATTATTAAAGCATTCATGTGTATGTGCATTTAAATTAGGAGTTGATTTGAATTTCCATGGTTTTGTGATCCTTTGCTTGTAAAATGATTCTTACGTGAAACAAACATCATCTAAATCATTCCCAAACTTTTCCTAAAGAAAAACAACTCAAAATAAATAAATGAAGTGAATGGTCATTTTGGCCAAATTAACTATCATGCCTACTTTGGCTATTCCTAGTACTCAAAACTTAACAGAAACATTTGTGGATCTTTACACCCCTTGATAGTACACATACTGAGTTACCAAGGCCCACTTTGTGATCTGCTAAAAACATTCAAATACTAATTTTAAATGACAGTTTAAAATTGAATCTATTTCATATGAGAAGATCCCACTATTTCAGAAACCACTCAAACAAGCTCAATTTTCAAAACCCAAACAACCACAGAGTCTCAAGTTTATGCCTAGCACACCCACCAAAACTCTTTTCAAAATTCAAAAATAATTTTCTTGTGGCCATTTCATCAAACACTTGGCAGGCAGAATTTAAACAAAACCAATTTCACTATTTTAAATAGTGTTCTAGCCAAACTTGTCCCCTATTTGACCCCCATTTGCTCCCATTGTCTCCTAATGATCTAACCAGGACCTAACTACCCCATCCCCTACCCCCTAGCAGCATGGCCATGCGAAGTCGAGCCCCAACTCGCCGGCCGACCATGCCATCACCCCAGCAGACCACCTCCCCCTCTCCCTCCATGTCTAGCAGCTAGCCAGCATCTCACCACCGCCCACTGTCCCCTCCCCGAGCCAGGCCTAGCCGTGGACCACCGAGAAATCCCCGTGCCTAGTGCCACCGCGCCATGCCAAGCACGCGCCAGAGCGCCGCACCCAGCACGCGTGCACAAGCCGCCGCTCGACCGTATCCCGTGCCCACCGCGTCGCCCCGACCCAAGGAGCATGTCGGACACCCCCGTTTGCTGCCCAACGCCTCACAGCCACCGCTCGCCGTGTACGCCGCCGCCTCTGCCGCTTAGAGTGCCAGCTCAGCCCGACCGCAAACCACCGCCCCTAAGCTCGCATTAAAGTCCTAGATGCACCGCCAGGAGACCGCGCGTCGATCGCCACCCGTAGCCATGCTGCTAGCAGCCCATAGCCATGTCGCCACCGTCGCCTGCCCATCCCTCTCGGTCTCGCCGTCGAGCCTATAAAAGGAGGGCTCCCCCAGCTGTTTGTAGCACACCACTCCGCTCACCTCACTGATCGTCCCACACCTCTAGCCAGAGCACGGGGAGTAGCAGCTCACTGGAATTGCACCGGAGGAGGCCGCCTCTGGAGGAGAAGGGCACCGCTGATTGCGACCACCCCCGGAGCTGCCTTGACCGTCCTTGAGCTCGCCGTCGACCACCAGTCTGTTTGCCCACCTCGCCGTCGTTGCTGGAGCCCTGGTATGCCCCCTATGCACCCCCACCGAGCCGCTAGGGTTAGAGCACACTGGCAACAGGTCTGTCGTCTACGACGATCCACAACTGTTGATCCCCACTCTAATCCAATGCCCCACATTGTCCCGTACCGCTTCACGCGTTATGAGCCGCTGACCGGTGGGCCCCCCTGTCAGCTGAGCTCCTCGCTGCAGAGTGACACTGGGCCGGCCCGTTAGAGTTTCCCGCGCGACCCAGTTAGTTTTGAATTAGGATTTTCCTTTTTAGTTTAAACTTAGTTCTATCCCCTAGTTTGAAAATCATTTCAAAGAGATTTACAAATCCAAATTGCATGAAACCAATTTAGCATGAAAGGTATTGAAATGATCTATCCAAGCCCGTTGGATTTAATTCAATTAGAGTTATAGATCTCTCCTAGTAAATATAATAAAATAGAAGCAATTGCACCTTGCAACATTTTTCTAAAATCAACCAAGATAGATTTTGAGTTGATTCCAACTCTGAAAAATCACATTTCACTATATTTATCTGACTATGTAATAATATTAAGGTTTACATGCAGTGACTTTGGACTAGTACCAAAATAATGCTATATAGGCATTTCTAGTCACTTTAAATCATTAAATAATGAACTTAAACCAAAGTAATTATGATCGAACCCTTAAATCACATTCTCACATATTAGAATATGTGGTGATGACATGTGCCCACATGATCCCATATTTTAAGTGGTGAATATTAAATCTTAGTTAATTTTTCAATGAGTAGAAATTACTTTTCTAAATTAAAAAGAATGAAACTATTAAATTAAAACTTGTGATGCTTGTGATGATAATATATCATCAAATGTATGCCTTAGAGTTCTAATTAGACTAGTTAAGTATTGCTTGGTGATTGTGTACTCCGTATGTATTTATAGACGATAGTAACAACCAAGCTTTCGATGAGGAGTTCTACCAAGAAGAAGAAGAAAAATTCAACCACTGCACTACCCTAGGCAAGCTAACACTTGTAAGTATAATGCTTAGCAAGCTAGGATTAAACTAGAGGGTTTAGCAAAGATGCTTTAGGCATGCCTTGGTTACACCACCTTGACTAGTATTTACCCCAAGAATTAATTTCAAGCTTTACTTCCTTTACTTTATACAAAGTTCTTTACTTGTTTAGAAGGTAGCATAAAGAGTATAAAACTTGACCTATATGGAACCCTTTAGATGTCATTCTATGGCATGAGATTGATCCCATCTTTTCCACTTTAGTGAACACTCTTAACTTAGTAGTTTAGAGTAGATAAAAACTTGAGTCACTTTAGATGGGAGTACTTGGTGAAAATGAATTATGAAAACCTTGGAATGATGATTCATTCTATTAAGATGTTTTGACATGTGTTGAGAAACACAAATGGTTTATGATGGTGAAATGTTGAGGCTTGAGACTTAACCCTTTTATAAAACTGATGGTTGGATTCGGATGCGATACCATTCCAAATTTACCGTACAACCACACTACCTGAATTGGGTAAGGCTTAGCCGGAAGTTTATATGCATTAGTATTAGTTCCCTCGTGGGAGAGGTCTGAGCTGAGGCTACCTCTCAATGCTGTCCACCTATGCAGTGCCCAAGATGACTGATGGTCATGGTTGGGAGGCCATGCTCATAGGAGAGGTGCTTATACTAGGGTGTGTAAAGGGAAGGTTATGTTTGATTATCTGCGTACTAAGTATGATGATTCAGGGTTATCCCTGACAGATGTATCGAATCTTGTGGTGAAAGTGTACCACCTCTACAGAGTGTCAAACTATTCGAATAGCCGTGTCCGCGGTTATGGACAGTTGGAATGGCCATACTATTTCGTTGTCAAATGTTTTTCAAAATGACTTGTTAAATGAATGATGAATCTTGACTTGACCACAACAGGGTTGTGTTTATGACCATAGCTTCCCAACTTAAGTGATTCTAGAACTTTATTTTATCTTTCTTTGCTTCTGAACTCAGGTTAGGTTTCAAACTTAACCTTATAGTTAAACATAGAGTTAGACCTTTTACTTAGAACTATACTACCTGTTAGTGGTAGTTTGCGAGTAATTTAAGAGTACTCATGGCTTTTGTCCCTGGCTATTCTCATGGCCAGACTATGAAGGAGAATACCAAGATGATGGCCAGCAGGACGGCTATGATAACTAGGACTATCTGCCTTTGTCAGCATTGCCTGTGCCCCTGAAGATGGACCCCACCATTACGCTTATCTTTTATTTCCGCTGCTTGTTGTATTAAGACTGGATCATGAGATCCATATTTGTGTAAGACCTTATGTATGGTTTGTAATGGGTGATGTACTGTGATATCCAATCCGTTATGTCTCGCAAAAATGGTAATCCTGGGATTGCGAGGTATGGCATAACGGGCATCTGGGATTAAAAATCCGGGTGTTGACAAGTTGGTATCAGAGCCAGGTTAACCATAGGAGACCCTAGTTAGAATGGACGTCCAAACAAAAACTTAGTTTCAAAACCAAAGTGAGTATTTATGAAAAGTTATCTCCTCACTTATCCTTGTGAATTCATTCTTTCTCAAAAATTCATGTTCTCCAAAATTCTTACACTACTACTTAAAATTTGACACACTTGATCACTTCACTAACTTCCTCATCCTAAATTCTTGTAGATGGAGTCTCAGTTCAGCAAGTTCTACCAGTTGGGAAACGGAGGTCAACTGATCTTCGAGAGGGATCTGGATTCACTATCGGAGTAACTGGGACGGCCACACCCGGAGTTTCTTGGAGCTCAACTTCCAGGACCCCCAGGAGGAGACCTATAGTGGCTAGTCACCACGGACCTTAGAGGGAGCATCGAAGCACCAACTTCTGGGAGAATTCAGTTCTCCGTGAGAGAGAACAACTGGCTAGATGGATTAGCCAGGGCAATGCATGAAGCTCTCGCACGTCTATGTGCCCTTAGCGTCAACCAAATCCAAGGAACCCGTTTTGCTCACAGTGCAAGACGTGACTTCATGGGAATGCCGATGGAGATGCCAAGTCATCCAGCACTGAAGCGCCAAGTGGAGAACCTCGACTTCCTGTTGTATGATCGTCAGAAGGAACTGGACAATGCCAGGGAGTTAGCCAACCAGAACCATGCCATTGCCGACCAGAAGGCCTAGACTTTCGCACTGCTCGTCCAGGATCGTCAGTCTCTTTGCCGCCAGCGTGCAAAGAAGGTCGCACCATCGCCCGTCTTCGCAAGAAGGTGGCCGACCTCGAGAAGACCATCAAGGAGCAGGAAGCTCAGCTTGCAGCAAAGGAAGAGGAAGAGGAGGGTGAAGACATCCAGGGAGACATGGATTCTTACCTCAGCAATGATGATGACTTTCTGGAGGAGGATGCCGTGGACTTCTACACTGACGATGAGGACTCCGACTTCATGGACAATGAGTAGATGCACTAGAGCACTGTGGTAGCATGAGATGTATCGGTCCCACTGTATCATAGCTTGAAGAATGGTTCTTCAAACCATATGTTATTCCTTTGATTGTTGTGGTGTGTGTTGTATCGTGTGCTTGTTTGCATGAATGAAATCAAGTTAGTAGCAAAACCTGAGTCAAACTCAAAGTTTTAGCTTTAAAACCAAAACCATGAACCTTAGAACTTTCCCTCTTACCCCTATATCTATCTCAATCTTCAGATGACTCATGGAAACCAAGGAGGGAGCAGCTCGTCGCAAGACCCAATGCTGCAGATCTTGCAAAATCTCATCGCAGACCGTGAAGCAAGCATGGTAGAGCGCCAAGCCAACTTAGCAACATTGCAGCAGATCGCCCAGATGGCTCTCAACAACCAGGGACATGGAAATCAGGATCATGAAGGATCGAAGTTGAAGAACTTCCAAAATACCAATTCCCCAATCTTTAGCACGTCAGAAAACCCATTAGATGCTGATGACTGGTTGCAGACGATGGAGAACAACTTAGAAGTTGCAAGAGTGGATGCCAACGAGAAAGTTCTTTTTACCACCCACTATCTGGAAGGAGATGCATAAGCTTGGTGGAACAGTATCTGCCTGATGAACCATGGTCAAGTTATGACATGGGAAGCATTCAATGTCAAGTTCAGCCGCACCCACGTGCTGCAAGGTCTAGTCAACAGAATGAGAGATGAGTTCCACGAATTGAAGCAAGGTAGAATGACTATGGTGGAATACCGTGAGAAATTCTTGTCACTTGCCAGATATGCACCTGATGAGATCAACACAGAGGCCAAGAAGAAGGAGAGATTCTTGAACGGACTGCATGATGAGATGCAGACTGTCCTCGTCAATATCCGCTTCGAGGATCTCGAAGAGCTAGTTGACTCTGCCATTCAGATGGAAGGGAAGATTAACCAGGCAAACGACAACCGCAAGCGTCGTATGATGCAGCAGTCTGGATCTAGCATGAAGGGAATATGCCCGAGAGGCAATAATAAAGTGGTTATTATCTTATTCCATGTTTATGATAAATGTTTATTTTACATGCTATAATTGTATTGATCGGAAACGTCAATACATGTGTGTTTAATAAACAAAAAGGGTTCCTAGTTATGCCTCTCTTATAGACTAGCTCGTTGATTAACAAGATGATCAAGGTTTCCTGATCATGGACATTGGATGTTGTTAATAACGAGGTCACAACATTGGTGGAATGATGTGATGAACATTCATCCGAAGTATAGCATTACGATCAAAGTCATTATGTTTATATTGTTATAACACTATACGAAGTAATCTTTATCCTTAGACCATGAGATCATGTTAATTGCTAACAACGGAAGAGTATCTTGATAACATCAAACGTCACACCGTAACAAGGTGACTATAAATATGGGTTCATTGCTACAAAGGTGTTATGTTGAGGCTCATGGATCAAGAGTGGAATTTGTCAATCCCGATGACAGATAGATATACTCTGGGCCCTCTCGGTGATATCACATTAAGATAGCTTACAAGCAAGTGATGTGATCACTAGAATGTTATATCACGTGAACGAGAAAAGAGTGCATGTCGGTAACGAGATCAAACTAGGTATGGAGATACCGATGATCGAATCTCGGACATGTAATATATCGCGAGACAAAGGGATTTAGTTACAAGCGTTAAAGGTTCTCACGATCACAGAAGTCATCGTTGAATGTGTAGGAGTCAGTACGGATCTCCAGGTCCCACTGCTGATTATTGATCGGAGAGGGATCTCTATCATGTCTGCATTATTCACGAACCGTAGGGTGACACACTTAAGGGATACCGACACCATTTGGAGCAAATATGTTTCAGATAAAGATTTAAGAAAGCGCTGGAATTATTTCAATAGACACCGAAACTATTTCGGGTGAAATTGCTGAAATTGGTTCTGCATGTAATATTGAAATGTTGTAGGGGGTTTTATGTGAATGTTTGTTAATTAAAGTAATTAACAAAATTCTGAATAAAAAAAATAATAAAAGAGTTTTATTAAATGAGAGAGCATTAAATTTGGAGAAATTTAATGCATTTAAAGTGGAGACTTTAAAAGGAATGTGAAGAGGCATTTTAATGTGGAGGGGTTACCACCACATGAATGGAGGAGGTGAAGAGGCACCTCCTCCATGCGCCGGCCATGAAGGAGGGGCACCCCCCTCCTCCTATAAAAGGCCACCCTCTCCTCACTTCTCACTCACACCTCCTTGTGAAGGATCTCTCTCCCCCTCTAGTATTATTCCCCCATGGTCTCGGATTAGCGAGATACATGTTTCCGGTGGCTTTATCTGGAAAGGAGTTGCTGCTTCCGCTGCTTTGCTGGAGCGAGGGACAGAGGTTGTCGGGGTACAGGACGTGTGTGCGATCACGGATGCACCGCTGCTTTGCGGTGCTGGACTTGGTACTGTTGGAGCTGGATCTGATGGATGTGCTGGAGCCGGACCTGCTAGACTTCCTCACGATCTTGAGATCGGCAAGTGTACGACTACATCAACCACGAGTTCCTGCTCATTAACAAAACTCGTTGTCTTCGAGGGTAAGTTCTCGTTGGATGTATGTCCACCCGTTGCTTTGTACCTAGTAGATAGATCTTGGCGTGTAGTTCACATCGTAGGAATTTTTTTGTTTTCTATGCGGCGGACCCAACGATGGTATTAGAGCCTGATCTATGCGTAGGTGCTTTGCACGGGTAGTACATATATGTTTATATGTGGGCGATGATGATCATGTTATTGCATCTTCTATGTATTTTGGATATTGGTGGCATAGTGGGATGAAGCGGCCCGGACCAACCTTACATGTCATCGTACATGAGACCGGTTCGACGACTGACATGCAACTTGTTTTGCATAAGTGGCTGGCGGGTGTCTGTCTCTCCTACTATAGTCAATATCTGATTTACAATGAGTTGCTAATAACTTGGTTATCCTCGTTGTGGTTCATGTTCGTAGGTAAGAACGGTTCTATCTCCGAAAGCCCTAAGCCACGTAAAACTTGCAATTGATAAATTAGAGGCGTCTAGTTTAGATTGTTGCTGGGCTAGTGTCTTGATATGGTATTGTTGTAAGTAGATGTATGATAGATACTCTTACAACACACTTAACGTGTAAGTTCCATAGACCTTGGCCTTACACACAAAGGAATGATAGATATCATACCACGATGCAAATGATAGAGATCAAATGCATGGACCATATCATCTCACTTTACACATTAGATGTTAGCATCTTATACTGCTAGTTTGGCGCTTTTGGTAGCATTATAAGATGATCCCTCATTTAAATATCAAGATAAAATGTGTTCTTCCTTAAGTATGCACCGTTTTATGGATCGTGTTTCGAGACATCACGTGATGATCGGGTGTACTCGACTCTACGCTTTCATACAAACGGGTGTAAGACAGTTTTACACATGCGAGTACTAAGGTTCTTACTTGGCAAGCCTAGCATGTATAGACATGGCCTCGGAACACGGACCGAAAGGTTAAGCATGAGTCATATAGTTGATATGATGCCCATATAGATGCTCGCCTTTGAAGCTACATCAACTCACGTGATGATCGGACTTGGTGTAGTGGATTTGGTTCATGTAATCACCAAAAAGGCACGAGGGATGTCGTTTTTGAGTGGGAGTTCATTTCTAATTTGGATTAGTCGAACCAAATTTGTCATAAATTAAATCAAAGTGAATTTGCATAGTTTGTTGTAGTCATTGGCATTTGTTTTCTACCTTATGCTTAGTTTTTATTTGAGATAATAGAACTATAGAATTCTGGATATTTACTTTACGAACTAGTATCGTATTGTTTTGAATGTCAATTTAAAGTTTATAAGTCTTATTGCAAACTTTTAGCAAACTCTATTTACTCCATGAAATTTAATAAGTAGTATTAAATCAAGAGTAAGAATTCCAATGTTAGTATCTAAAGTATCATGTTTGCCTTCATGATTATTGATATTCAAAAGTTGTTTTAATATCAAGATTATATTGGAGATGAAAATTGTTTCAGAAACCATCATGTGTGAAAGATATTGTGATATCTGAAACAATGTTTTTGGTTGCATTATGATAGAGTATAATTTAGCAAAATACATGTTCTCATATTGTATGAGAATTTGTGAAGGTTGGAGATGCTAGGCATCCGAATCTACCAAAAAGGTTTTGGGAACTGATATTATACTCGCGATTCTTCCTTATAGGCTATATTAGCTTGATCATGAAAGTTGTCATGATAAGGATGAATAGAAGATGTAAGTAAAATGTTTACTGCACTAATAGATTACTAAAGAATGGATTTTTTGAAAGAATGCCAAACATTTGATGATGGTGATCCACTTCAAAGTGCAAGTCCAAAGGTATTAGTATTTGACTATATACAAGCTTTGTAACATGTGTCATGTTGATGACACCACTATTGATGTTGATAGATTCTTTTAAAAGAAAGGAATTGCTGAAAGAGAATCTATAAAATATTTGGCAGAAAATAAAAGGTTGGAGATGTCCAACTTGGGTATATAGAAGATATACATGTTATGGTTGTATTCCTTGCTTATTAAACAATGTGGTTCTTAGGTATTGGATACCAAATTGGTTAGTATGAAGTGTCATACAGGACAACGCAATTCATGAACTGCAATGGCTAAGTAACTAGCAAGAGAATAAGTGATGATGATCATCGAAAACAAATAAAGTGTTATTGTGCTTTTTCGTTGTCCTCAAACCTAGCCTTCAAGATTTGTTTTAATAATTGTTATTTTGTTCCGGTATTACGAGAACAATGGTTGTTCAAATAATTACCGTATTCCATAAAGGATGGATGAACTTTTACAAGTCTAGTGGGAGAAATCACATCCATAAACAGTATTGCTAAAATGTCGCAAGACAAATGATTGAAAGATCACTTATGAAGTGACATCGCTGTTTAAATTATATTGGAAAGAAAACATGAAGAAACTCCATGTTGATGGATTTTTGGAGTCTTTGATTTTGATCAATTGACGCATGTGAGACTTTTCCTCGAGATAATTGAAACTCCGTCCATAGGCCAGAGAGGAACGGATGACTAGCTTATTGGAAATTGTGCATGCTGATGTGCATAGTCCATTATGTGTAGCCATATGCGATGGATCTTTTTGCTTCATATGCTTTCTTCAAAAATTTGAGTGAATATATCTGTATATTTACTTAATAAGGAAGAAGTATGAAACATTTGAAAGTTGTTCAAAGACTTTCAAGATGAAGTGGAAAATCATTGTAACAAGAAAATAAAGAGCTTATGATTCGATCATAAAGGAAGATATTTGAGTTACATGTTTAGCAAAACACCTAAGATTTGAGGAATTTTTCCATGAATTTGGATTTCCCGATAAACCACAGGAGTATGGTATGTTCGAGAGATGAAATCAAACCATGTTTGACATGGTAAGATCAAAGGTGTCATTTATAAAACTGCCATTATGTTTTAAGGATTGAAGCTTTAGAGACTACCGCTTTTACACTGAAAAGAGCACCATCGTGATCCGTTGAAATGACACCATATGAGTTATGGTTTGGGATAAAACCCAAATTGTATTTTCTTAAATTTTGGTATGCTATGCATAAGTAAAATGTTTACAACCAAATTCGGATAAGCACGTCTTTGTAGGTTATCCCAAAGAATTTGTTGGGAATTTCTCCATAACACCGAGGATAAAAGAGTTTGTCACTTGGAAAGTCAAGTTTCTTGAGAAGGAATTTTTCACGAAAAGTTACGTGGGAGGACAATAGAACTTTGATAAGGTTGTTGAAACTTAGCTATATGTGCTAAGTAGTGTAGCGCCGAAAACTGTCCCGGTGGCGGCCACAATTCTCATGGCTCCCATGATTACAAAAGGTGTGATCTCGGAGATTAGAGTTCTCATTGAACCGTGTGGGTCAGTAAGAATCAAATAGTGTGATTTGATAAGCAAGTCGTTATTGTTTTGACAATGATGAACCGACTACATACAAAGAAGCGATGATGGGCCCTGACTCCATAAAATGACTAGAAGTCATAGAATCCGTGATAGTATCCATACACGAGAAATCAAGTTTCTGAACTTGGAAGACCCTCCGGAAAGGCGTGAAGCCTATCGGTTGTGTTTGGATCTATAAAGAAATAGACATGGATGTTTAAAACCTATGAAATGGTCGACATGTTGGAAAGAAGTTTACGACAATGTTCAAGGAGTTGACTATGACAAGATTTGATCTTTCATAGCGATATTTAGTCTTGACAGATTAATGTAGCAACCACTACATATAATTTGGTATATGGTAGTTGAATAAACAAAGCAAGGTTCTTCTAATAGAATGGTTACCTAGGACGTGTACATGACACGGTCCGAAGGGTTTTTGTTAATTCAAAGGGTGCTAAAAGGGCATGCAAACTTCAATAGTTGAATTAAGCATAGCGGAGTTGGAATCTTCACCATGATGAAACTGTTAAAAGAGTTTAAATTCATCGGAGATGATGAAGATTCTTGCATCTGCAAGAAATTAAGTGGGAGCGCAGAGACATATTTCTAATACATTATGTAGATGACATATTGTTGATTGGAAATGATGTATCTTGTATTGACACATGTTAAGAATTTCATTAAAATAAGATTTCGATGAAAGACTTGGGCAAAACCGGAATATTTGGCATCAATATCTATATGGATAGATTGAGGCGCTAATATGGTTGTGCCAGACATACATATATGAGATATTGAAAGTGTTCAATATGGAAACAACAATAAAGGTTCTTGCTGCATGAAAAGGATTGTATCAAAATTCAAGTGTTTCAACACTTGGTGAGTAAAATCACATGAAGATTTTGATCGATTATACCATGATATGTATATATCCAGAATGTCCTATGCTCTAAATGTTATGAGCATATACCAGAATGATTCATAAGATGATCATTGGACAATAGTAAAGATATTCTTATGAGCTTTGGAAGAACTAAGAATATATCATGTATAAGTGACAAATAGTTAAAGGTAGTTCATTGTAAAGTGTTACATTGATACTAGTTTTGTCACCAGATACAAATTAAATTTATCTCAATTTAGACTCTGTATGGCACAATGTAATGGAAAAGATGTTCCATGATGGATTTGGATGAGTTCTAAAGTTGAGACATTGTGACAGATACTACAACAAAAGGCTAAGTATATGACTGCTATAGTAGCAGCATAGGAGGGCATTTGTGTTAAGTAGTTTGTTATCAAACTAGGTGTGGTTCAAAGTGGGCTAATACTATGAAGATATATTGTGTGACAATAATATCAACATATTTTAACCCGAACGAACTAAAGGTCTCACCAAAGGACCAAATTTATACAATGCCATCTCATTTGAGAATGAGTGATGCGTAGAGACGCAAAGACATGCAAATACACACGGACCTGAAACTGTCAGACCCGGATATTATGTTAACCACTAGCAATAGCGTATATGCAACACCAAAAGCCATAGGTGTTCAATACGCAAAGTTTTTCAAACTAGATTATTGACTCTAGTGCAAGTGGGAGACTGAAGGGAATATGCCCGAGAAGCAATAATAAAGTGGTTATTATCTTATTCCATGTTTATGATAAATGTTTATTTTACATGCTATAATTGTATTGATCGGAAACGTCAATACATGTGTGTTTAATAAACAAAAAGGGTTCCTAGTTATGCCTCTCTTATAGACTAGCTCGTTGATTAACAAGATGATCAAGGTTTCCTGATCATGGACATTGGATGTTGTTAATAACGAGGTCACAACATTGGTGGAATGATGTGATGAACATTCATCCGAAGTATAGCATTACGATCAAAGTCATTATGTTTATATTGTTATAACACTATACGAAGTAATCTTTATCCTTAGACCATGAGATCATGTTAATTGCTAACAACGGAAGAGTATCTTGATAACATCAAACGTCACACCGTAACAAGGTGACTATAAATATGGGTTCATTGCTACAAAGGTGTTATGTTGAGGCTCATGGATCAAGAGTGGAATTTGTCAATCCCGATGACGGATAGATATACTCTGGGCCCTCTCGGTGATATCACATTAAGATAGCTTGCAAGCAAGTGATGTGATCACTAGAATGTTATATCACGGGAACGAGAAAAGAGTGCATGTTGGTAACAAGATCAAACTAGGTATGGAGATACCGGTGATCGAATCTCGGACATGTAATATATCACGAGACAAAGGGATTTAGTTACAAGTGTTAAAGGTTCTCACGATCACAGAAGTCATCGTTGAATGTGTAGGAGTCAGTACGGATCTCCAGGTCCCACTGCTGATTATTGATCGGAGAGGGATCTCTATCATGTCTGCATTATTCGCGAACCGTAGGGTGACACACTTAAGGGATACCGACACCATTTGGAGCAAATATGTTTCAGATAAAGATTTAAGAAAGCGCTGGAATTATTTCAATAGACACCGAAACTGTTTCGGGTGAAATTGCTGAAATTGGTTCTGCATGTAATATTGAAATGTTGTAGGGGGTTTTATGTGAATGTTTGTTAATTAAAGTAATTAACAAAATTCTGAATAAAAAATAATAAAAGAGTTTTATTAAACGAGAGAGCATTAAATTTGGAGAAATTTAATGCATTTAAAGTGGAGCCTTTAAAAGGGAATGTGAAGAGGCATTTTAATGTGGAGGGGTTACCACCACATGAATGGAGGAGGTGAAGAGGCACCTCCTCCATGCGCCGACCATGAAGGACGGGCACCCACCCTCCTCCTATAAAAGGCCACCCTCTCCTCACTTCTCACTCACACCTCCTTGTGAAGGATCTCTCTCCCCCTCTAGTATTATTCCCCCATGGTCTCGGATTAGCGAGATACATGTTTCCGGTGGCTTTATCTGGAAAGGAGTTGTTGCTTCCGCTGCTTTGCTGGAGCGAGGGACGGAGGTTGTCGGGGTACCGGACGTGTGTGCGATCACGGATGCACCGCTGCTTTGCGGTGCTGGACTTGGTGCTGTTGGAGCTGGATCTGATGGACGTGCCGGAGCCGGACCTGCTGGACTTCCTCACGATCTTGAGATCGGCAAGTGTACAACTACATCAACCACGAGTTCCTACTCGTTAACAAAACTCGTTGTCTTCGAGGGTAAGTTCTCGTTGGATGTATGTCCACCCGTTGCTTTGTACCTAGTAGATAGATCTTGGCGTGTAGTTCACATCATAGGAATTTTTTTGTTTTCTATGCTGCGGACCCAACATAGCAGTCACCAGAAGTACCGTCCCAACCCCTCACCAGGATATGCACCAAGGAACAACCGACCTCCAACGTCTCGGCCAAGCTACCCCAACCGTAGCGGAGGCAATGGGAAGTCCGGAGGAAACAATCACAACTCCAGCAAAGCCAACAATTTCAACCATGCACCTCCAAATAGCAACAACAACAACAACACTGCACCCAGAACTGGCAACAATGCTGTGCCTATCGCAGTCAAGGACAAGTCCCAGATCACTTGTTTCGAGTGTGGAGTGAAGGGTCACTATTCCAATGAGTGTCCCTAGAAGACTGCCGCCACTGCCAATGTGAATGCCCCAGCTCAACAGCAGTGTCGTGTTCAACCAGGAAGACGATTTGCCCCAGGGAACCCTCACAACCGCAACGGTCGTCTCTTCCACATGAACGCAGAAGAAGCCCATGAAGCGCCAGATGTAGTGATGGGTATGTTTTCTGTCAACTTAGTCTTAGCAAGAGTATTGTTTGATTCGGGAGCATCGCATTCATTTGTCACCGAAGAATTTGCATGCACTAGTAAGATTCACCCAACCAACTTGAAGCATGTCATGATAGTTCAAATCCCCGGTTCAACGACCAAAGCTAGAAAAATTTGCAAAGCCGTGCCTATCAATACATGGGATAGATTTTTATGACAACCTAATTGTACTTGGAACCATAGGATTGGAAGTAGTACTAGGTATGGACTGGATGTCAAGGCATAAAGGATTGATAGACTGTGCTAAGAAAGCCATCACCATGACCAGTAACTCTGGAGTAACAGTAGAGCATATCTCTGAAACCTTACCTCGTCAATTCAAGTGCAACAAGAGTGTAGCCCTGCCCACCATTGACCAGGTCAGAGTAGTCTGTGAATACCCCGACGTATTCCTAGATGAATTGCTAGGTATGCCCCCGGATAAGGATATTGAGTTCATTATCGAACTAATCCCCGGGACCGGACCCATAGCCCAGAGACCCTATAGCAGGAACCCCTCAGAGTTAGTGGAACAGAAGAAGCAGTTGGATGCCATGTTAGGGAAAGGCTTGATTCAACCAAGTGCTTCGCCATGGAGATCACTAGTGTTATTCGTTGACAAGAAAGATGGAGGCAATCGTTTGTGCACAGATTACAGAAAATTGAATGACGTCACCATCAAGAACAAGTACCCCTTGCCAAAGATAGAGGATCTATTTGATTAGTTGACTGGAGCCTAGGTATTCTCAAAGATTGATCTTAGGACTGGTTATCACCAACTTAAGATTCGTGCAACAGATATTCCGAAGACCGCCTTTACTACTCGCTATGGTTTATACGAGTATACGGTTATGTCTTTTGGATTAACCAATGCCCCTGCTTATTTCATGAATCTCATGAATAAGATCTTTATGAATTTCCTAGATAAGTTTGTAGTTGTATTCATCGACGATATCCTTATCTACTCCAAGTCGGAAGAGGAGCATGAGCAACATCTGAGAATCATACTAGAAACCCTGAGAGAGCATCAGTTGTATGCCAAGTTCAGCAAGTGTGAGTTTTGGCTAAAAGAAGTAGGATTCCTAGGACATATTGTGTCTGCCGAAGGAGTCTCTGTTGATCCCGCCAAGATCAAAGATGTCGAAGAATGGGAAGCCCCAACCACTCAAACCCAAGTCCGTGCATTTCTCGGATTAGCGGGATACTACCGCAAGTTCGTAGAAGGATTCTCGAGCATAGACCGACCCATGACCCAATTGTTGAAGAAGGACAAGAAGTTTGAGTGGACGGACAAATGTGAAGCCAGTTTTCAAGAGTTGAAGAAGAGATTGATATCAGCCCCAATATTGATCATGCCAGACATCAAGAAGTCGCTTGATGTATATTGTGATGCATCCAAGATTTGTCTCGAATGTGTATTGATGCAAGAAGGCAAAGTCATCGCATATCTGTCTCGACAACTGAAGCAGCATGAGCAAAACTATCCGACACATGATCTTGAATTAGCAGTTGTGGTTCTAGCATTGAAGACATGGCGTCATTATTTGATGGGTAATCGCCGTGAGATTTACTCAGATCACAAGAGCTTGAATTATATCTTCACTCAGAAGGAGCTGAATATGAGGCAAAGGAGATGGATAGAGTTAATCAAGG
This sequence comes from Avena eriantha, assembly GCA_910589775.1. Classification (NCBI taxonomy): domain Eukaryota; kingdom Viridiplantae; phylum Streptophyta; class Magnoliopsida; order Poales; family Poaceae; genus Avena; species Avena eriantha. The sequence continues at coordinate 331,364,257 of OU342742.1, read as the reverse complement.
ATTATGACCTTGACATTCACTATCACCCCGGCAAAGCCAATGTGGTAGCGGATGCTCTTAGCAGATTGCCGTGTAGGCTAAACACCATGATCAAGGAGAAGCAGCCAAGTTTGTATGAGGAGTTGCAGCAGTTGAGGAATAAATTAGTTAGCAAAGGATTCTTAGCTAGCACTAAACTTCAACCCACTTTGATTAGCCAAATCAAGGAAGCCCAGAAGGGGAATGAAAGTATCGACGGAATCAAACGTGGTATTGGTACAGGGAAGGTACCTGGATTCACTAAAGACGAAGAAGGAGTACTGTGGTACAAAGGATGTATCTGTGTGCCAACAGATTCGGAGCTGAAACAAGTATCATGAAGGAAGCTCATGATACTCTTTATTCTATCCACCCCGGAGGAACGAAGATGTATCAAGATTTTAAAGAGCAATTTTGGTGGCACAAGATGAAGAGAGAAATCGGAAGCTACATCGCCAAGTGTGACATCTGTCAAAGAGTCAAAGCAGAGCATCAGAGACCTGCAGGTTTGTTGCAACCACTGCAGATTCCGGAATGGAAATGGGATTCTGTCGGAATGGACTATATCACCGGTTTGCCTAATTCTAGTAGGGGAAATGACTCAATCTGGGTCATAGTTGATAGACTGTCCAAGGTAGCCCACTTTATACCTGTCAAGACTACCTACCAGAGTGCGAAGTTAGTAGAGCTGTACATTGCTAGGATTGTTAGTCTGCATGGAACCCCCAAGACCATAGTATCAGATTGAGGAACCCAGTTTACCTCGAGATTTTGGCAGAAAGTCCAAGAAGGATTGGGAACCAAGTTGAACTTCAGTACCGCTTATCACCCGCAAACTGATGGACAGACTGAGAGAGTCAACCAGATCTTAGAGGATATGCTTAGAGCTTGTGTGTTAGAGTACGGATCAAAATGGGAAGACTGCCTGCCTTTTGCAGAATTCTCATATAACAACAGTTATCAAGCTAGTTTGTAGATGGCACCATTTGAGTTCCTATACGGAAGGAAGTGTTGTACCCCTTTGAATTGGTCACAAGTAGGAGAGAGTCAGATCTTTGGACCCGACATTCTCCGAGAAGCCGAAGAGAGGGTTCATAAAGTTCGTGAGCACCTCAAGATCGCCCAATCCAGACAGAAGAGTTACGCTGACAAAAGAAGGAGAGACCTGACTTTCAATGTCGGAGATTTTGTATATGTCAAGGTTTCACCATTGAAAGGAACCCAATGCTTTAGTCTGAAAGGAAAGTTAGCCCCCAGATATATCGGGCCCTTCAAAATTCTGAACCGTCGAGGAGAAGTATCGTATCAACTGGACCTGCCTGAAGAGATGTCAGCCATCCACAATGTGTTCCATATCTCGTTACTTCACAAATGCTTGGAAGTGCGCGAGAAGACTGAAGTTTTCAATAACATCGATCACAGAGCTATAGAAATCAACATTGACCTGACCTATCGGGAAGTGCCCATCCGTATCTTAGAAGAAGCCTACAGAACCACCAAGACCAGGAGCATCATGTTTCTCAAGATTCAGTGGAGCAACCACACCGAGGAGGAAGCCACTTGGGAGCGCGAAGATTACATTAGGACAGAGTTCCCAGATCTCTTTAGTTCCTAGTTTTCTTTGTAAATCTCAGGACGAGATTTTGTTTAAGGGGGGAAGGTTTGTAACATCCCAAAACTTTAATCCAAGCTTATCAAGATCCAAATCATCAAAATTAGGGTTAACAAAAACTTTTCCAATTAAATTATTAAAGCATTCATGTGTATGTGCATTTAAATTAGGAGTTGATTTGAATTGCCATGGTTTTGTGATCCTTTCCTTGTAAAATGATTCTTAGGTGAAATGAAAATCATCTAAATCATTCCCAAACTTTTCCCAAAGAAAAACAACTCAAAATAAATAAATGAAGTGAATGGTCATTTTGGCCAAATTAACTATCATGCCTACTTTGGCTATCCCTAGTACTCAAAACTTAACAGAAACATTTGTGGATCTTTACACCCCTTGCTAGTACACATAATGAGGTACCAAGGCCCACTTTGTGATCTGCTAAAAACATTCAAATACTAATTTAAATGACAGTTTAAAATTGAATCTATTTCATATGGGAAGATCCCACTATTTAAAAAACCACTCAAACAAGCTCAATTTTCAAAACCCAAGCAACCACAGAGTCTCAAGCTTATGCCTAGCACACCCACCAAAAATCTTTTCAAAATTCAAAAAGAATTTTCTTGCGGCCATTTCATCAAACACTTGGCAGGCAGAATTCAAACAAAACCAATTTCACTATTTTAAATAGTGTTCTGGCCAAATTTGTCCCCCATTTGACCCCCATTTGCTCCCATTGTCTCCTAATGATCTAACCAGGACCTAACTACCCCATCCCTACCCCCTAGCAGCATGGCCATGCCAAGCTGAGCCCCAACTCGTCGGCCGACCATGCCATCACCCCAGCAGACCACCTCCCCCTCTCCCTCCATGTCTAGCAGCTAGCCAGCACCTCACCGCCACCCACTGTCCCCTCCCCGAGCCAGGCCCAGCCGTGGACCACCGAGAAATCCCCGTGCCTAGTGCCACCGCGCCATGCCGAGCACGCGCCAGAGCGCCGCACCCGGCACGCGTGCACAAGCCGCCGCTCGATCGCATCCCGCGCCCACCACGTCGCCACGACCCAGGGAGCACGCTGGACACCCCCGTTCGCCGCCCAACGCATCACAGCTACCGCTCGCCGTGGACACCGCCGCCTCTGCCGCTCAGAGCGCTAGCTCAGCCCAACCGCATACCACCGCCCCTAAGCTCGCATTAAAGTCCTAGATGCACCGCCAGGAGACCACGTGTCGATCGCCACCCTCAGCCATGCCGCTAGCAGCCCGTAGCCATCTCGCCACCGTCGTCTGCCCATCCCTCTCGGTCTCACCGTCGAGCCTATAAAAGAAGGGCACCCCTAGCCATTTGCAGCACACCACTCCACTCTCCTCACCTCACTGATTGTCCCACACCTCTAGCCAGAGCACGGGGAGCAGCAGCTCGCCGGAATTGCACCAGAGAAGGCCGCCTCTGGAGGAGAACGGCGCTGCTGATTGCGACCACCCCCGGAGCTGCCTTGACTGTTCCTGAGCTCGCCGTCGACCACCAGTCCATTTGCCCGCGTCGCCGTCGTCGCTGGAGCCCTGGTACGCCTCCTATGCACCCCCACCGAGCCACTAGGGTTAGAGCTCGCCAGCGACATCTCTGTCATCAACGATCCACAGCCATTGATCACCACTCTAATCCAACGCCCCACATTATCCCGTACCGCTTCGCGCGTTATGAGCTGCTGGCCGGTGGACCCCCCTGTCAGCTGAGCCCCGCGCTGCGGTGTGACACTGGGCCAGCCCGTTAGCATTTCCCGCGCGACCCAGTTAGTTTAGAATTAGGATTTTCCTTTTTAGTTTAAACTTAGTTTTGTCCCCTAGTTTGAAAATCATTTCAAAGAGATTTACAAATCCAAATTGCATGAAACCAATTTAGCCTGAAAGATATTGAAATGATCTATCCAAGCCCGTTGAATTTAATTCAATTAGAGTTATAGATCTCTCCTAGTAAAAATAATAAAACAGAAGCAATTCACCTTGCAACATTTTTCTAAAATCAACCAAGATAGATTTTGAGTTGATTCGAACTCTCAAAAATCACATTTCACTATATCTATCTGATTATGTAATAAGATTAAGGTTTACATGCAGTGACTTTGGACTAGTACCAAAATAATGCTATATAGGCATTTCTAGTCACTTTAAATCATTAAATAATGAACTTAAACCAAAGTAATTATGATCCAACCCTTAAATCACATTCTCACATATTAGAATATGTGGTGATGACATGTGCCCACATGATCCCATATTTTAAGTGGTGAATATTAAATCTTAGTTAATTTTTCAATGAGTAGAAATTACTTTTCTAAATTAAAAAGAATGAAACTATTAAATTAAAACTTGTGATGCTTGTGATGATAATATATCATCAAATGTATGCCTTAGAGTGCTAATTAGACTAGTTAAGTATTGCTTGATGATTGTGTACTCCATATGTATTTATAGACGATAGTAACGACCAAGCTTTCGAGGAGGAGGAGTTCTACCAAGAAGAAGAAGAAGAAGAAAACTTCAACCACTGCACTACCCAAGGCAAGCTAACACTTGCAAGTATAATGCTTAGCAAGCTAGGATTAAACTAGATGGTTTAGCAAAGATGCTTTAGGCATGCCTTGGTTACACCACCTTGACTAGTATTTACCCCAAGAATTAATTTCAAGCTTTACTTCCTTTACTTTATACAAAGTTCTTTACTTGTTTAGAAGGTAGCATAAAGAGTATAAAACTTGACCTATATGGAACCCTTTAGATGTCATTCTATGGCATGAGATTGATCCCATCTTTTCCACTTTAGTGAACACTCTTAACTTAGTAGTTTAGAGTAGATAAAAACTTGAGTCACTTTAGATGGGAGTACTTGGTGAAAATGAATTATGAAAACCTTGGAATGATGATTCATTCTATTGAGATGTTTTGACATGTGTTGAGAAACACAAATGGTTTATGATGGTGTGATGTTGAGGCTTGAGCCTTAACCCTTTTATAAAACTGATGGTTGGATTCGGATGCGATACCATTCCAAATTTACCGTACAACCACACTACCTGAATTGGGTAAGGCTTAGCTGGAAGTTTATATGCATTCATATTAGTTCCCTCGTGGGAGAGGTCTGAGCTGAGGCTACCTCTCAATGTTGTCCACCTATGCAGTGCCCCAGATGACTGATGGTCATGGTTGGGAGGCCATGCTCATAGGAGAGGTGCTTATACTAGGGTGTGTAAAGGGAAGGTTATGTTTGATTATCTGCATACTAAGTATGATGATTCAGGGTTATCCCTGACAGATGTATCGAATCTTGTGGTGAAAGTGTACCACCTCTGTAGAGTGTCAAACTATTCAAATAGCCTCGTCCGCGGTTATGGACAGTTGGAATGGCCATACTGTTTCGTTGTCAGATGTTGTTCAAAATGACTTATTAAATGAATGATGAATCTTGACTTGACCACAACAGGGTTGTTTTTATGACCATAGTTTCCTAACTTAAGTGATTCTAGAACTTTATTTTATCTTTCTTTGCTTCTGAACTCAGCTTAGGTTGCAAACTTAACCTTATAGTTAAACATAGAGTTAGCCCTTTTACTTAGAACTATACTACCTGTTAGTGGTAGTTTGCGAGTACTTTAAGAGTACTCATGGATTTTGTCCCTGGCTATTCTTGTGGCCAGACTATGAAGGATACTACCAAGATGATGACCAGCAGGATGGCAATGATAACTAGGACTATCTGCCTTCGTCAGCATTGCCTGTGCCCCTGAAGATGGACCCCACCGCTACGCTTATCTTGTATTTCCGCTGCTTGTTGTATTAAGACTGGATCATGAGATCCTTATTTGTGTAAGACCTTATGTTTGTAATGGATGATGTACTGTGATATCCAATCCGTTATGTCTCGCAAAAATGGTAATCCTGGGATTGCGAGGTATGTCATAACGGGCATCTGGGATTAAAAATCCGGGTGTGTAAAAACGAGCCCTGAGTTCAAGAGGGGGTTGAACATGCTTTCTGGACTTCTCGACGATGATGGCTACGACGGAGCTCACACACGATAGAGAGTAGACACAAGGTTTTTTTTACCCAAGTCCAATACCCTCTTGAGGAGGTAAAGTCCCTACTCTTGCTTTGTTGTATTGCTTGTGATGCTTCATGAGGGTACACTGGTGGATGTGTCCTTATGGTTTTGTGATTGCTGAGATTGATCCCTTTCCAAGGTAGGGAGCTCTCCTTTTATAGGGGAGCTAGGACTCTTACCCAAATCGATGGACTAGAAGAGTCACCACATTGCCGCCCAAGGAGAATTGGTGCATATGAATGCTTTACGTGGACTCGGTCCAGGATCCCTTCCGATCATCGGTCCACTAGTAAAGTCGAAGCCGTCGCTGATGTCTACCGTCGGCGCGGGGCTGGTCGGCGCCTTCTTACTCCAAAGTAGCACATGAAAGGCAGTGGCGAAGCACGTACTGTCGGCTCTTTCATATCACTGAAGGGGCCCGATAGTGATTTATCTTTTCCAAGGAAGGCCGCACAGCCCACGACCTCGTGGCCTGCCCATTGTCTTGTCGTCTTCCTTCCTTCTCAACGATATTACATGAGTGCTCCCGTAGATCATCAGGAGGGAAGCTGATGCCCTTCCAACAGGGTGTCGCCTCCTCGTGGTACCTCTCTTTTGGCGGGATCTCTGCCTAGGGGCCGTCTACTCCCCCTCGGGCTCCTGAGGGATCATAGAGACATGAGGCAGCCTCGCGAGGCTATCGTTATCGTGAAAGATGGCCTACCGACCAGTTGGTGTGGGTACCCCGGTTGTCAATGACCCGATAGTATCCCCCGGGAGCTGGCCTTGCACGTGTACTTTGATGGACACGAAGGGGCAAGGGCCCAAATGGTCGGTGGGGTTGCTACCTCCATATGCCCCAACACGGGGTTGTTTCCTCGCCATATACTAGCCGTGCACACCAAGCGGTCAGGCACATTTCATCGTCAGATCATAAAAAACCCCGCATGGTCTGCCATGTCTCCGGAGTTACTGCCACAATTGATGGAAAATGCGATGGACCAGCAACTAATGCCATGTACTCGAGGCTATGGAGCATCCTTCCTCCTGGATAAGTGAGGGAATAGCCCTGTGGAGCTTCTCCCTTAGTCGTCACTTGTCCCACTTCTCCCCTTTCTTCTTGCGTTCCTAGGCTGGTGCGTGGCTCATACTCACGGCGTCGAAGCGAGCCACCGCCACTGAGAAAGGCAAGGCCGTGATGGGGGAGGCGGTGGAAAACCCACTGGTAAAGCATGGCCAAAGGAGGCCACACGGAAGTGGTCACATGCGCGGCGGTGAGTCTTCGCTCGCAACAGCTACTACGACAATCGGAGGAGTGCCAGCGAAGTGAGGTCATGGTCACCCTCAGGGAAGTTGTTGTAGGCGCCACGGGGGTCACAGCGGAGGCCATGGGGGAGGCCTAGAACCTGTGTCTCCACCACCTTCATCCCCTTCGATCATCACGGTGAAGGTCGAGAACGAGCCGGAGAGGGTCATCGACTTCATCCTCATCATTCATGATGTGGACTAGTTTGCGAGGGTGAAGCTTCCTGAGTGCTTTGCACTTGGGGTCGCGGACTCCATGCATGGGGGCGCCCGGCTGAAGCCCTCTAGTGGCGGAGACAGCTAGAGTATGAACATTGATGTCCTGGAACCTGGGGAAATGTTCCTTAACATCGGCTGGGACCGCTTTGTCCATGATCACAACATCGGGCGCGGCTTCATGCTACGTTTCCACTACCACGGCGGTGGGAACCTCTTCGTGTCTATGTTCGACACATTTTGGTGCCGTGTTGACTCCCCGTGCCACCTTTGGAGCATGTAGGAGGCTTCCCGCACGCTGCGCCCTGGAAGACTGCGTCCGTATTTTGCGGTTGCCATTAGTCGGTTGTCCTCTGATATTTTTCCTTGTGGGCATACTCATAGTGGACTTGTGATTGGTAAACCCTCCTATGATGGTGTGTTCCTTATTATATGTGTATCTTGTTTTCCATCATGCGTCCTCCCGTGTCGTGAAGCTTGGGATCAGCCTCCGGGCATCATGGCGTCACTTGCCGGGCCGTCTCGACTTAGCGAGGGTCACACTATGGGTGATGCGATCACCAGATTACTCCTTGAGGTGCCTCGTGGTGCAGCGGGGAGTCCTCAGAGTAGAAGAACTGCTTAGGGCGAGGGTAATAGGTGAAGAGAGGAGCGTGTCGAGGGGACGACTCCTGGACACCCAAACTTAGCTTTTTGCTAGTGCCCATGTGTAACTACCTCGGTGAATTACGCTCTTAGTTAATGCCTGGATGAACGAAACTGGTTAAAATAGTACGGTGGGGCCCAGGGCCACTCACGGTAGACCTTTCGGCCATCCTAACTACTTTCAGACATCGGGACAAGAACGAGCGGCGTAATCGGTAGGCGAAGGGATCAAGTACATACACAAGTGAGTATGTATGCAAGCCACATACAACAGTACATCAGAGCCACTCCATCTAAAAGAAATAGAAATAGTGCAACGCCATACGGCAAGATCCAAACATCCTAGATAGATATAATAATTTAGGATAGCTCCTCATACATCACACATCAGAGTATCAGGCAGAACCGGAAAACAAGATCCGAGTACGGATAAGAAGCAAATTGGCATAAGATGCCCCATAAATAAACACATCCCGCCCACAGATCACACGGATCCCCGTTCCCGGAATCTCTACACCGAATGATCGTTGCCAACATCATCTGTCTCTTCCACCCAGTATCCATCTTGCGGGTACACCTGTTCATCTGAATCAAACAATTTATCGTGTGAGACCCTAGGGGTACTCAGCAAGTCTTAATGCCACTAAAGGGGACACAACCTGGGGTGACGCAATTGCAGCAAAATATAATACCTAACAATTCTCTAGAGACTCGCTAACCTTCCGCCTAACCAATGATAGACGGAAGTCCGTGAATTAAGAACAACAGTTATAACAGTATAATTAACAGATCTATCCTCCTCCTCGCTTACCAACGAGGAAGCGGACGAACAACCCCCATCATCCGTTGGAAGTTTTATTAACCATTCCATGAGTATTGCACTATTTACTAGTCAATTGCTTAGTCAATTTAAAAGCGGTACTTTAGTTATACTTGTCTATGATCGAGAAACGGTGCTCCAAGTCGTCCATAACCGTGGACACGGCTTTCAGAAAGATTTACCCTGCAGGGGTGCACGAATAGCAACACACTCTCGATCAACCTCGGAAAAACCAAATCAAAACCCAACGAGGCATTCACGACAAAGCAATCACAGGATTCAGAATTATTTCAGGGGGCCACCCCATTAAGCTACCCACAACAAAGTTGGCCGGCTCCGAGACGGACCCAAGGTTTGTGTGGACGGCGGTAAACGACTGGGAACCCGAAAATGTGACTGGGCTTGTCGATACAGCGAAAACGTGTCACGATCCAAAACAGTACAGGTGCTCCTCGCACAATCTTAAATAAAGCAGTAGGATGGCATAAGTACAGAATAGTAATAAAGCCCCAAACTAATTGTGGCCCCAAGAAATAAGAATGAATCAAGCTCTGGCTCAGGGGGGTCCATAAGGCCTCCCGGATGTGGATAGTGCGAATAGTCAAGGAACAGGAATCAAGTACTCGGGGTCCTACAGGACACAAGTGAGCATGAACAACCAAATAACAGATATTGCTCACCGGTGCCTCTTTCATTAGTTATCCCATTACTACTCAGGTTATGTTCTTTAGGTACCTCATTATCCATCCGACACTCACATACCCTACTCATGCTTTTCTACGACTCGCATGGCTCAAACAACTCCTGTAGTAATGGCTCATGGGACCGGAACAAGCTTAGTGTGGTTTAAAAGTAAAGGCTATGCAGTACTTGGGATTCAATTTAATGCAATCGTGACACAATGATGCAAGAATAAGATAGAGGCAATAGGTACTGTATGTATGCAAGCATGTGGTAGTGCTTGCCTAGCAGCTCCGTTGAAGCGAGAGATGGATCTGGGTAGTACTCCTGTGATTCCTGGTAATTCTCCTGCTGGGCGTCTATTCGAAGAAGAACCAAACAAACAAGGGCCAACATAAATAAAGTGCACAAGCATATGAATTAAAATGCGACAAGCAGACAAGCATGCCATGATGAATGATGCACAATTTGCATGGCATTTAAGTAGCATGGCAAAGGTGAGGTGTGGATACAAGAAATAAAGCACTTTATTATTTATTTGCCCAAGTTTTATTGTCATAAACAGTTCAAAATTTAAATTTTGACATGATTCATGCTTCAATTCAGAACAAGGATTACATAAATAGAACGGGCTTGTCGCGCTGATCGATTTAGACATATTATTTGCCAAATTTGGAATTATAAAACAAAAGTTATTAATTAATCAAGTTAAAGGGCATTTTCTTGTAATTTTAATCAACTCGAAATTTAAAGTGTTCAAAATATATTTTGAAGGGCATATTTGAATTCCTCACATTTTTCTGATTCCAAAACATATATTATTTGTATTATTTGGATTTGTATTTTAAAAATTATTTGATTATGAAAAGAATTTGAATTTAAATAAATTTGAAAAGATTTGAATAAAACAGACTCAAGGTAAAACTTTTGACACCGCAGGTAGCTCTAGCCACAGCCACTGAAAGGTGGGGCTGCGCTGACTGGGCCACGCGCGCGCGGAAATTCCTTTTTTCACCGTGGGCTCGCCTAGCCACTGAGGCTGCGGGGTGGGCCAACTAGCGTAGGCCCGCGTGTCAGCGGAGATCGAGACAGGGGCTGACAGGTGGGGCTGGGGACTGGAGCGCGGGTGGCGGCCGTAAAAGCCGAGGGGGTTTTCTGCAAGATGACCTGGGCGACTGACCGGTGGGGCACTATGAGCGCGGGTTGCGAGAATTAAAAAGGTGGGGGGATTTTTGCAAGATGACCACAGCCCCGGTACTGTTTATCGTTTTCCTCCGTCTGGCGAGGAAACGCGGTGCGCGGCGCGAGCGAGGACTCGAACCCGGGTCGCGGGAGAGCGCGCTGAGGGACGGAACCGGTGCGGTGGTGCTAGGGGAGCTGTTAGGAGGGGGTTCGGGTGCTAGGTAGGCTCTAAGCAGTGCGGGAACCTGGCAGACAACGGTGAGCTCGGGCGCGCGGCGGCTGTTCGACGAAACGTTCGCCGGCGCTAGACATCGACGGCGAGGCGGAGCATGTCAGGGAGAGAGGGAGGCTCAGCGCGGGCTCGCTGGTGTGGTCGGAGCGGAGCGAGGAGCGGCGGATCGTCGGGGATGCAGATGCACCGGCGGGCTAGGGTTTCGGGGACGGCGAGGTACTGGCGACGCGGTGGAGCTTCTCGTCCACATCTGCGCGGTCGGGGTGGTGCAGGGGGTTCCTCTCGGTCGCCCAGGACACCTCCACTTCGAGCTGCTCGGCTGGATCGTCGGGGCGGGGTGGTACTGGCGGCTACCGGCGTGGGGTGGTCGTCGTCGGGGAGGAAGACAGAGAAGAGGAGGGGCAGCTCGGGGCAGATCTGGCGAGGCCAGAGACGTGAGGAGGAGGGGAAAATGAGAGGGAGAGAGAGGAGAGGCAGGTGGGCACGGTAGGTAAAAAGGTGGCTCGGGTGCCACCTTTTTCTCCTTCTCCTCGAGCACATGGGGCAGCTGGGGCTTGACCTGGGGCTGCAGGGGAGGCTGCCAGTGGGGTCGAGGATGAGGGAGACCAGGGTGGGGCTAACCTGGCGGTAGAAGAAGAGAGAGAGGAGAGGGGTGAGCTAGGCTAGGGTTAGATGGGCATGGCTCGGGTTAGGGTTTTGGAGCTAGGGCTAGGGAGAGCCAAGGTGGCTGGGTGGGGGCCAGGGGAAGGGTGGCCAGGTGGTCAAGCTAGTGAGAGAGAGAGGGGCTTGAGAGAGAGAGGTAAGTGTAGTTAGGGCTTAGTGTAATTTAGGTTTAGGAAAATTAGGAAGAGGAACTAGATGTAGATGGTGTTTAGCATTTAGGTTTTTGTTTTTGGTTTACATGGCCAAACCAAGAAGAATCATGTGGCTTGAGCTTGCATGAGTTAGTGTGGAGGAGAAACAAGAAAGAAAGAAGAAGAAAGAATTGGTGGAAAAAGTCACATATGGCTCATGCATGTAGATAAATAAAAATAAAAGAAAAGAATGTGGTTAAGACCAACCCAAGTGGAACATGGTAATGCTTGAATTAACATGAGGTGGAGGTGGAAAAAGAATTCCAAGAAAAGAATTATGGGATAGGCCTCCTATGGTTCATGCATGGAGAAAAATAATAATAAAAGAAGATGGTAAGGTGTGACTAAGGAGATGTGGGGATGGTTTTTTCCTAGATAGGATCCACCAACAACCAAAGAAAAACTAATGGAGGAAAAAGGTGGTGGAGAAGCTTGCATGGCCCATGCAAAATATTAATGACATGATTTATTATGTGAAAACAATAATAATATGATGGCATTAATCTTGTGCATTTCCAAGAAGTGGAAAATAAGCCCAGCAAAGAATTGGAAAGGTTTGATCCACCCCAACCCACATGAGCTAGAACAAAAATAGCAAAAGAAAGATAAACAAGCTCATGGTTAATGGGATGGTAGGATTATAAAGTGGTGAAAGAAAGGTGGTGGAATGGAAATAAAAGATATGCCCCCAACTCAACTTGGGCATTTAAACAATATATCAATAACCAAATACAATATCAAGAGGCAAAATACAATTAATAATGCATGTGATAGAAGAACCAAAAGAAAAGGAGTTTTATATGATGCTCAAATGCAAGGTGGCATGATGACATGAGCATGATATCATTATGATGCAACAATAACATATATAAAGTAGCCAATATCTTACTAGGACAAATAGCATTACAATTGTTAGACAATTGGGGTGCTACAACTCTCCCCCACTAAACAGGAATCTCGCCCCGAGATTCTAGGAAGAAGAAGACTCAAAGAGGGTAGGATACTTGGCACGGAGCTCATCTTCATGTTCCCAGGTGGCTTCATCAACGGAATGGTGCGACCACTGCACCTTGCAGAACTTGATGGACTTGTTGCGAGTCCTTCTTTCTACGACTTCAAGAATTTTTGTGGGGTGTTCTTGATAAGACAGATCTTCTTGGAGATTGATGAGTTCATGGTCCACGGTCCTGCCGGGATCCTTGAAGCACTTCTTGAGTTGAGAGATGTGAAAAACATCATGGACTTTGAGTTGTTCAGGGAGCTCAAGAGCATAAGCAACTTCTCCTCTTCTTCCACGAATTTTGAAAGGACCGATGTATCTAGGAGCCAGCTTTCCTTTGATACCAAAACGGTGCGTCCCTCTCATGGGAGTGACACGAAGGTAAATAAGATCACCAGGGACATACTCCATGTCCGTGTGCTTTCTGTCATAATTACTCTTCTGGCGACTTTGAGCAATCTTCAGATTTTCAAGAATGATATGAACTTTCTCCTCCGCTTGAGTTACAATGTTGGGGCCAAACAATATTCTTTCACCTGCGCCCGACCAACCAATCGGAGTTCTGCATTTGCGACCATAGAGAGCCTCAAATGGTGCCATCTTTAGACTTTTCTGGAAACTGTTGTTGTAAGAGAATTCAGCATAAGGAAGACATTCTTCCCACTTCATGCCGAAAGAGATAACGCAAGCACGGAGCATATCTTCCAGAATCTGATTGATCCTTTCAACTTGTCCTTGCAATTGAGGGTGGTAAGCTGTGCTGAAGTTTAGTTTTGTTCCCAAAGCATTTTGGAAACTTCCCCAGAACTTGGAAGTGAAGATGCTTCCACGGTCTGAACTGATTTCAAGAGGAACTCCATACAGAGAGACAATTCTGTTGATATAGAGTTCAGCCAACTGAATTGCAGAAATTGTTTCCTTGACTGGAAAGAAGTGAGCTACTTTGGAAAGCCTGTCAATGACAACAAAGATTGCATTGTTGCCTTTCTGCGACCTTGGAAAACCAGTGATGAAGTCCATCTCTACTTTCTCCCATTTCCATTCCGGAGGCTTCAATGGCTGTAGAAGACCGGAAGGCTTCTGATGGACAGCTTTAACTCTGTGACAAACATCACATTCCGAGACATACTTGGCACAATATCGTTTCAAACCAGGCCACCAATATTGTGTTTTCAAGTCCATGTACATCTTAGTGCTTCTAGGGTGAATAGAAAGAACAGAATCATGCGCCTCCTTGAGAACTTGCTCCCTTAAACCCGGGTAGTTCGGAACAAACATCCGGTGTTGAAAGAAGAGAATGCATTGGTCATCAACGTGGAAAGACTCATACTTCGGAAGTTGAATGTTGGAAATGATCATTTTAGTGTAAGGATCCCCAAGCTGAATGGAACGGACCTTTTCTTCCAAGAGAGGTGTTGCTAGAAGGTTCAGAAGATACCCTTGATCCACAATTTCAAGATTGAGCTTGCGGAATTCCTCGCACAAGAGAGGCTGTTGTTCTTCCACCATGAGGTTGTTGACATAAGCTTTTCGGCTGAGAGCATCTGCCATGACATTAGCTTTTCCCGGGGTGTAGTTGATGGTCAAATCGAAATCATTGATTGTTTCAATCCACCTCCTCTGACGAAGGTTGAGATCAGGCTGTGTGAAGATATACTTCAGACTCTTGTGATCAGAAAAGATCTCACAACGGTTGCCAAGCAAGTAATGCCTCCATACTTTCAAAGAAAAGACAACTGTTGCGAGTTCGAGGTCATGTGTAGGATAGTTGATCTCATGTGTCTTCAACTGACGAGAGGCATAAGCAACAACTTGCTTTTCTTGCATAAGGACCGCACCCAATCCTTGCAATGAAGCATCACAGAAAATCTGGAAAGGCTTTGATGTATCTGGAGGAACCAAGACTGGTGTGGAAGTGAGCTTCTCTTTGAGTGTTTCAAAGCTTGCTTGACATGCAGGAGTCCAAAGATATTTCTTGCCTTTCTTGAGGAGATCGGTAAGAGGCTTCGCAATCTTTGAGAAGTTTTGAACGAAGCGACGGCAGTAACTGGCCAAACCAAGGAAACTTCGGACTTCTTTGACATTTATGGGTGGAAGCCAATCCATAATTGTCTTAATAGTTTCTGGGTTGACGGCAATGCCCTTGGCAGAGATAACGTGACCAAGGTAGGTGACTTGAGGCAGCCAGAATTCACACTTGGAGAACTTTGCATACAAGCGGTTCTCACGAAGCTTGTTTAGGACACATCGAAGGTGTTCTTCATGTTCTTCTTTTGACTTAGAATAGACTAGAATGTCATCCAGATAGACCACAACGAACTTATCAAGATACTCCATGAAAACCGAGTTCATAAGCCTCGAGAAGGTGGCAGGTGCGTTGGTGAGACCGAAAGACATGACTATGTACTCATACAAACCATAGCGGGTGGTGAAAGCTGTTTTAGGAACATCTTCCTTGCGGATCTTGATTTGATGGTAACCACTTCTCAAATCAAGCTTAGAGAATACCACAGCTCCAACTAGCTGATCGAAGAGATCATTAATCTGCGGAAGGGGATATTTATTCTTGATTGTTTTAGCATTGAGTGCCCGATAGTCAACACAAAGTCTATCAGTCTTGTCTCGCTTCTTCACAAAGATGGTTGGACTACCCCAAGAAGAAGTACTGTGCTGAATGAAACCCAACTTCTCTTGTTCATCCAACTGACGCTTAAGTTCAGCCAACTCAGCAGGACCCATTTTATAAGGCCGCTTGGAGATAGGAGCGGTACCAGGTTCAAGTTCAATGACAAACTCAACCTCACGATCCGGAGGCATACCTGGCAACTCTTCAGGAAAGACATCTGGAAACTCACAAACTATAGGAACCTGAATACCTTCCATAGCATCATCATTCAGAGCCGCCAAAGAATAAAGCTGAATTGCAGGAGTCAGACTTGGAGAATAGACTATATGGCCTTCAGGAATTTTCAGAGAAACCGAACGTTCAGCACAATCAATCTCGGCTGCATTTGCTGTCAACCAATCCATGCCCAAGATAACATCAATATCAGAATTGCCCAGAATAATTAAGGAAGCCGGAAACGAAGAACCACCAATCTCAATTTGATTGCCATGGCTGATATGAGAAGCCCTCATGTTTGACCCAGGAGATTGTACCACAAGACGGTGTAATAAAGGAACCATAGCCAGATCTTGCTCATGAGCAAACTTGTGAGAAAGAAAAGAATGTGAAGCACCCGAATCAAACAAAACTCGTGCAGGAACTGAGTTAACAGGAAGCATACCCATCACAACTCCAGGAGCATGCTCAGCTTGAGCGGCGTTGACACAGTTGGCACGAGCAACCGTAGACCCCGGTTTAGTGTTGATGTTGAGAGCCCGAGGTGGAGGTGCACGAATCATAGGAGCACTTGCCGCAGGTCTTGGAGGTCGTGGTGGAAGATCTTTGTTGTTCATTGGACAATTCCATTGCTGATGCCCAGTGTTTCCACAAGTATAGCAAGCACTAGGTGGACGTGGAGCAACGTAGCCAGGGACTCCGCCAGGTGCTCCAGGGTAGTTGTGGTTGTAGCCCCTGGGAGCCGCAGTGAAGGAGTTTGGTGGCCTTGGTGCGTAGCTTGACGGTCTTGGCGGAGCAGGAAGCGACGGTGGGGTGTTAGGAACCCAGACACGACGCTTAGAAGGAGCTGTCATAGCAGAAGAGCTTGCTGTATCACGGCTGTGTTTCTTTGACTCCTCAAACACTTGCCTACTTGCTTCTTCCTGCAGAGTAGTGTGCTGAAGTTCCAGGAAAGATGCTGGCCTTGCATGAGTGATTGCATATTTGATGGAAGCATTGAGGCCTTGCCGAAACCTCTTTTGCTTTTCTTGTCATCAGAGATCTCATCGCCACCATAACGAGAAAGGTTCATGAAGTTTCTGATGTAGGTGTTGACATTGTCAGTGCCCTGCTTGAGGTTGAGAAACACTTCCTTCATCCTTTCCATGACAATTTCTGACAGATATTGCTCTTTGAAAGCAGTAGTGAACCGCCCCCAAATAGGCTGAAAACCAGAAAGATCTGCCTTGAGATAATTTTCCCACCAGAGAGCTGCATCTCCCTTCAGAAGGTGAGTAGCACACTTGACCCATTCTTGCTCGGGAACATCCGCAGTCATCAGCAACCTTGACACTTCACGAAGCCAATCATCCGCATCAAGTGGCTGATCAGACACCTCAAATTGGCGTGGGTTGAACTTGAGAAAACTCTTGATGTCTCCTCGCTTGGGAGGTGGAGGTAGTGGAGCAAACTCATTCCTCCTCACACTTTCCTCGAAGCGCTGTTGGTTCTGCTGCATAGTGCCCAAAGCATTTGCAATACTTGCCAAAGCAGCCCCGAGTTCAGGTGGTATATCCTCCTCAAAACGGCGTGGTGGTGCCATCCTGTGATTGATATAACACACAAGTCAGTACTATAATGGAGAATGATAATAATCCAAAATAGTACCAAAATGGAATTAATCAAGATTAAAGAATGCAATTCACTGAGGTGATATGAAAATATCAACAAAGTTCAAGGCAACTAGAAGATATTAAGCATAACACACATGACTGAACAAGGAGTGTGGTAAACTAACAAAGAAAAAATTTCCGCAAATTTCGGCATTAAAATACCACTATATGCGCAAAACCACTTAACGAATCAAGATTAGTAACTCTACTAGTTCAATATACAAAAGCAAATGACAAAAGTAGTGGTATGGTCGCGACTCCATCCCGCACTCAAATCATTACTCCGCACATGAATCAGTAAAACACCTATCCCAATACCTTCTTCTTAAGATAACCTAAAGATTGTTAACTACGGAAAAGAACACCCCAACAAGATAACATCGGATAACAAAGAGTAAGATAGGTCGCATCGGTGTACAATGAATCAGAATAGATCGCGTCGGTTTACAAAGGGCTGTCGGTAGGGAATGTACCAACAGTTGATAACCAAAAGGCAGATAGAGATAACATTTGGATGCAACAGATAGACGAGGAATTCACACACACACACACACACAAAAACATAACCTATGGTACTACGGAACCCAGAACACGTGAATCCTAGTTTGAATTTTAGAAAAGGATTGAAAACGTTACACTTCCTTACCAGAAAAGGGTGGGTGGGTGGGTAAGAAGAAAAATGGAAGCAGTCCTACTCTCACGTTTGTTTTTCCCTAGTATACATAACTACCAAAATATTTGCTAGACTGACAACGACCATTTTGGCTGAGACCCTGAAGGGCGGGATGGCTCTGATACCAATTGTAGCTACCTCGGTGAATTACGCTCTTAGTTAATGCCTGGATGAACGAAAGTGGTTAAAATAGTACGGTGGGGCCTAGGGCCACTCACGGTAGACCTTCCGGCCGTCCTAACCACTTTCAGACATCGGGACAAGAACGAGCGGCGTAATCGGCAGGCGAAGGGATCAACTACATACACAAGTGAGTATGTATGCAAGCCACATACAACAGTACATCAGAGCCACTCCATCTAAAAGAAATAGAAATAGTGCAACGCCATACGACAAGATCCAAACATCCTAGATAGATATAATAATTTAGGATAGCTCCTCATACATCACACATCAGAGTATCAGGCGGAAGCGGAAAACAAGATCCGAGTACGGATAAGAAGCAAATTGGCATAAGATGCCCCATAAATAAACACATCCCGCCCACAGATCACACGGATCCCCGTTCCCGGAATCTCTACACCGAATGATCGTTGCCAACATCATCTGTCTCTTCCACCCAGTATCCATCTTGCGGGTACACCTGTTCATCTGAATCAAACAATTTATCGTGTGAGACCCTAGGGGTACTCAGCAAGTCTTAATGCCACTAAAGGGGACACAACCTGGGGTGACACAATTGCAGAAAAAGATAATACCTAACAATTCTATAGAGACTCGCTAACCTTCCGCCTAACCAATGATAGACGGAAGTCCGTGAATTAAGAACAACAGTTATAACAGTATAATTAACAGATCCATCCTCCTCCTCGCTTACCAACGAGGAAGCGGACGAACAACCCCCATCATCC
This sequence comes from Avena eriantha, assembly GCA_910589775.1. NCBI lineage: Eukaryota > Viridiplantae > Streptophyta > Magnoliopsida > Poales > Poaceae > Avena > Avena eriantha. The sequence goes on along the minus strand of OU342742.1, from coordinate 331,345,537 downwards.
GTTGGCAGTTTTATTAACCATTCCATGAGTATTGCACTATTTACTAGTCAATTGCTTAGTCAATTTAAAAGCGGTACTTTAGTTATACTTGTCTATGATCGAGAAACGGTGCTCCAAGTCGTCCATAACCGCGGACACGGCTTTCAGAAAGATTTACCCTGCAGGGGTGCACGAATAGCAACACACACTCGATCAACCTCGGAAAAACCAAATCAAAACCCAACGAGGCATTCACGACAAAGCAATCACAGGATTCAGAATTATTTCAGGGGGCCACCCCATTAAGCTACCCGCAACGAAGTTGGCCGGCTTCGAGACGGACCCAAGGTTTGTGTGGACGGCGGTAAACGACTGGGAACCCGAAAATGTGACTGGGCTTGTCGATACAGCGAAAACGTGTCATGATCCAAAACAGTACAGGTGCTCCTCGCACAATCTTAAATAAAGCAGTAGGATGGCATAAGTACAGAATAGTAATAAAGCCCCAAACTAATTGTGGCCCCAAGAAATAAGAATGAATCAAGCTCTGGCTCGGGGGGGGTCCATAAGGCCTCCCGGATGTGGATAGTACGAATAGTCAAGGAACAAGAATCAAGTACTCGGGGTCCTACAGGACACAAGTGAGCATGAAAAACCAAATAACAGATATTGCTCACCGGTGCCTCTTTCATTAGTTATCCCATTACTACTCAGGTTATGTTGTTTAGGTACCTCATTATCCATCCGACACTCACATACCCTACTCATGCTTTTCTACGACTCGCATGGCTCAAACAACTCCTGTAGTAATGGCTCATGGGACCAGAACAAGCTTAGTGTGGTTTAAAAGTAAAGGCTATGCAGTACTTGGGATTCAATTTAATGCAATCGTGACACAATGATGCAAGAATAAGATAGAGGCAATAGGTACTGTATGTATGCAAGCATGTGGTAGTGCTTGCCTGGCAGCTCCGTTGAAGCGAGAGATGGATCTGGGTAGTACTCCTGTGATTCCTGGTAATTCTCCTGCTGGGCGTCTATTCGAAGAAGAACCAAACAAACAAGGGCCAACATAAATAAAGTGCACAAGCATATGAATTAAAATGCGACAAGCAGACAAGCATGCCATGATGAATGATGCACAATTTGCATGGCATTTAAGTAGCATGGCAAAGGTGAGGTGTGGATACAAGAAATAAAGCACTTTATTATTTATTTGCCCAAGTTTTATTGTCATAAACAGTTCAAAATTTAAATGTTGACATGATGCATGCTTCAATTCAGAACAAGGATTGCATAAATAGAACGGGCTCGTCACACTGATCGATTTAGACATATTATTTGCCAAATTTGGAATTATAAAACAAAAGTTATTAATTAATCAAGTTAAAGAGCATTTTCTTGTAATTTTAATCAACTCGAAATTTAAAGTGTTCAAAATATATTTTGAAGGGCATATTTGAATTCCTCACATTTTTCTGATTCCAAAACATATATTATTTGTATTATTTGGATCTGTATTTTAAAAATTATTTGAATATGAAAAGAATTTGAATTTAAATAAATTTGAAAAGATTTGAATAAAACAGACTCAAGGTAAAACTTTTGACACCGCAGGTAGCTCTAGCCACAGCCACTGGCAGGTGGGGCTGCGCTGACTGGGCCACGCGCGCGCGGAAATTCCTTTTTTCACCGCGGGCTCGCCTAGCCACTGAGGCTGCGGGGTGGGCCAACTGGCGCAGGCCCGCGTGTCAGCGGAGATCGAGACAGGGGCTGACAGGTGGGGCTGGGGACTGGAGCGCGGGTGGCGGCCGGAAAAGCCGAGGGGGTTTTCTGCAAGATGACCTGGTCGACTAACCGGTGGGGCACTATGAGCGCGGGTTGCGAGAATTAAAAAGGTGGGGGGATTTTTGCAAGATGACCACGGCCCCGGTACTGTTTATCGTTTTCCTCCGTCTGGCGAGGAAACGCGGTGCGCGGGCGCGAGCGAGGACTCGAACCCGGGTCGCGGGAGAGCGCGCTGAGGGACGGAACCGGTGCGGTGGTGCTAGGCGAGCTGTTAGGAGGGGGTTCGGGTGCTAGGTAGGCTCTAAGCAGCGCGGGAACCTGGCAGACAACGGCGAGCTCGGGCGCGCGGCGGCTGTTTGACGAAACGTTCGCCGGCGCTAGACGTCGACGCCGAGGCGGAGCATGTCAGGGAGAGAGGGAGGCTCACCGCGGGCTCGCTGGTGTGGTCGGAGCGGAGCGAGGAGCGACGGATCGTCGAGGATGCAGATGCACCGGCGGGCTAGGGTTTCGGGGACGGCGAGGTACTGGCGACGCGGTGGAGCTTCTCGTCCACGTCTGCGCGGTCGGGGTGGTGCAGGGGGTTCCTCTCGGTCGCCCAGGACACCTCCACTTCGAGCTGCTCGGCTGGATCGTCGGGGCGGGGTGGTACTGGCGGCTACCGGCGTCGGGTGGTCGTCGTCGGGGAGGAAGACGGAGAAGAGGAGGGGCAGCTCGGGGCAGATCTGGCGAGGCCAGAGACGTGAGGAGGAGGGGAAAATGAGAGGTGGAGAGAGGAGAGGCAGGTGGGCACGGTAGGTAAAAAGGTGGCTCGGGTGCCACCTTTTTCTCCTTCTCCTCGAGCACATGGGGCAGCTAGGGCTTGACCTGGGGCTGCAGGGGAGGCTGCCAGTGGGGTCGAGGATGAGGGAGACCAGGGTGGGGCTAACCTGGCGGTAGAAGAAGAGAGAGAGGAGAGGGGTGAGCTAGGCTAGGGTTAGATGGGCATGGCTCGGGTTAGGGTTTTGGAGCTAGGGCTAGGGAGAGCCAAGGTGGCTGGGTGGGGGCCAGGGGAAGGGTGGCCAGGTGGTCAAGCTAGTGAGAGAGAGAGGGGCTTGAGAGAGAGAGGTAAGTGTAGTTAGGGCTTAGTGTAATTTAGGTTTAGGAAAATTAGGAAGAGGAACTAGATGTAGATGGTGTTTAGCATTTAGGTTTTTGTTTTTGGTTTACAAGGCCAAACCAAGAAGAATCATGTGGCTTGAGCTTGCATGAGTTAGTGTGGAGGAGAAACAAGAAAGAAAGAAGAAGAAAGAATTGGTGGAAAAAGTCACATATGGCTCATGCATGTAGATAAATAAAAATAAAAGAAAAGAATGTGGTTAAGACCAACCCAAGTGGAACATGGTAATGCTTGAATTAACATGAGGTGGAGGTGGAAAAAGAATTCCAAGAAAAGAATTATGGGATAGGCCTCCTATGGTTCATGCATGGAGAAAAATAATAATAAAAGAAGATGGTAAGGTGTGACTAAGGAGATGTGGGGATGGTTTTTTCCTAGATAGGATCCACCAACAACCAAAGAAAAACTAATGGAGGAAAAAGGTGGTGGAGAAGCTTGCATGGCCCATGCAAAATATTAATGACATGATTTATTATGTAATAATATGATGGCATTAATCTTGTGCATTTCCAAGAAGTGGAAAATAAGCCCAGCAAAGAATTGGAAAGGTTTGATCCACCCCAACCCACATGAGCTAGAACAAAAATAGCAAAAGAAAGATAAACAAGCTCATGGTTAATGGGATGGTGGGATTATAAAGTGGTGAAAGAAAGGTGGTGGAATGGAAATAAAAGATATGCCCCCAACTCAACTTGGGCATTTAAACAATATATCAATAACCAAATACAATATCAAGAGGCAAAATACAATTAATAATGCATGTGATAGAAGAACCAAAAGAAAAGGAGTTTTATATGATGCTCAAATGCAAGGTGGCATGATGACATGAGCATGATATCATTATGATGCAACAATAACATATATAAAGTAGCCAATATCTTACTAGGACAAGTAGCATTACAATTGTTAGACAATTGGGGTGCTACACCATGCGGATGAGGCTTTTTTCCGGACCTTACGCAAAGGTGCTTCCTCGCGGAGGGCTGCGACCGTCCAATACTCACGCGTCTGCCAGGTGAGCCTGACGCATTATATCTCCTAATGGAAGAGAGGGACGGGATGCCATGCTCCCGCGATTTTAGGATCCTAGGGGGGAGCGCTCTCATGAGCCGTCCCTTAGGTCCCTTGTGTGGGAGGCCATACGACAATGTTTTCTCTATAGGCTCCTCAAGGAGAAAACTGTAGGTTCAACATGAACTTAGGCTACTAGAGGTGAGTGCCCTATTGATTTTCCCCATAGGTCCCTAGTGTAGGTGGCCGTAGGGCAATGTTTTCCATGTAGGCTCCTTGAGGAGGAAACCATAGGTTCAACATGAACTTAGGCTACTTGAGGGTGAGTGCCCTCGTGATCTGCCCTGTAGGTTCCTTGAGGAGGAGACCGTAGGGCAATGTTTTCCCTGTAGGCCCTCGAGAAGGAAACCATAGGTTCAACATGAACTTAGGCTTCTAGAGGGTGAGTTCCCTCTTGATCTGACTCGTAGGTCCCTGGTGTAGGTGTCCCTAGGGAAATGTTTTCCCTATAGGCTCCTCGAGAAGGAAACCTTAAGTTTGACAGGAACTTAGATACTAGAGGGCGAGTGCCCACGTGAGCCGCCCCATAGGTACCTTGCGGAGGAGACCGTAGGGCAATGTTTTCCCTATAGGATCCTCGAGGAGGATACCGTAGGTTCAACATTAACTTAGGCTACTAGAGGGTGCGTGCCCTCTTGAGCTGCCTCGTAGGTCCCTTGTGCAGGAGACCATAGGGGAATGTTTTCCTTGTAGGCTCCTTGAGGAGGACACAGTAGGTTCAACATCAACTTAGGCTACTAGAGGGTGAGTGCCCTCTTGAGCCGCCCTGTAGGTCCCTAGTTTAGGTGGCCGTAGATTCAATGTTTTCCTTGTAGGCTCCTCGAAGAGGAAACTGTAGGTTCAACGTGAACTTAGGCTACTTGAGGGTGAGTGTCCTCGTGAGCTGCCCCATAGGTCTCTAATGTAGGGATCGTAGGACAATGTTTTCCCTGTAGGTTCCTCGAGGAGGAAACCGTAGATTCGACATGAACTTAGGCTAGTAGAGGGGGTGCCCTCGCGAGCCGCCCCGTATGTCCCTTGTGGAGGACCATAGGGCAATGTTTTACCTATAGGCTCCTCAAGGAGGAAACCGTAGGTTCGACATGAACTTGGTCTACTAGAGGGTGAGTTCCCTTGTGATATGCCCCGTCGGTCCCTTGTGGTGGAGACCGTAAAGCAATATTTTCCCTATAGGCTCCTCGAGGAGGAAACCATAGGTTTAACATGAACTTAGGCTACTTCATGTGCACTTATTAGTTTTCGTGTGTGTGTTGTGTGAGGATTTCAAGCACCCAGAACCGTGGGTAAGGTGCCTGTTTGAGCCATTCCGTCAGTCAGAGATCGACACTTTAGGCCTTGGTGTTGACGAGGGATGGCTTAGTGGGAGACACCATACCTAGCCCCCACTTGCACATTGCATATAGGGGAACTTATGCATGCAAAGGGAACTAATGCAAGTAGGGGAAGAAACACAAAAATCAAAACTAACACATGTCACAAGATCCAAAAAATGCCAGGAAAGTCAACCTTATTACAATGCCACCGTAAGCTAGCATGGGGCCTTATGGGAGGTAAGTCTGAGGGTGGTGAGGGGCGGGTGTCACCTTCAAAAACAGGGGTGGGATAGGTAGGTTGTGCCACTTGAAGAGGTTTGTCCACCTAGAAGGTACTTAGTGCCACTTCCTGATCCAGTGGCTGTCAGATGGTGGGGGAGAGGCGTTCCACGTTGACTGGGTGCTGGGAGCAGCTGGTTCGTTGAGAGCCCCCGCACCCTCACCATCCCCTTGGCCTTGCCAATAGGTGGGCAGTTTTGGGCAGGCATCTTTGGCCTCCTCCCCACACCCTGAGTGTTGTCCACGACACAATCCTCGGGGAGGAGACATGATGCCGCTATTGTTTTCTTTAACCTGTCATTCTCCTGTGCCACCAATCTGCTTCTTTCTCATGGTACATACGAAGTAGTCAAGGGCATCCACATCATCTGGGTATGTAGAGGCTGCAGCCTTGTAGGAGAATTCGAGGGAGCGCATGGCCTCCTTCTCATCACTCCGGATGGTGATGATGTCGCCGTTGCTGCCTGACATCTTGACCACATTGTAGGCATGGTGTGTGGCGCCCATGAACTTGGCTAGTGCAGGGTAGCCCAAGATGACATTGTAGGGGAGGCTGATGTGTGCAACGTTGAAGTCGATGAGCTCCCTTCTATAGTTGCCGCGGGTCCCGAACATCAAAGTGAGGCATACCTGTCGGATGGGTATGGTAGTTCTATTGGTGACCAGGAGAGCGACATAGTGGGCATCAGCCTGATGTATGGCACCTGAAGCTTGGCGAATGTCTCAGTGGAGATCACGTTCAGACTGGCGCCACTATCGATCAGTGTCTTGGAGACAACAATGTTGTTAATGGTGGGAGTGCAGATCATGGGGAGGGTGCCCGCCGCTTTGGTGGAGGTGGGGTGGTGATGGCTATGGAATACCACCTCTTTTATTCATATAAAATGAGCCATTTATCTCTCATACTATGTTTCTTTCAGCTATAGTTATGCCTTATATGCATGACTTCTAGTTCTCATTTACTTTCATATGAGCTTTGCACATTTAGTAGTTTAGGTATAATTTTATCACTTTTCCTTGTCTATGACATGTGTGTAGGTGTTGATGATGATTATGGATAAAACAAAGGCAAAAGGAACAAAGAGAGCATATTATGGAGGAGCTGCAGGGATCAGACTTAGCCATTTGAGAGGTTTTAAAAAAATGAATTTTCCAACTTATCAAAATAAATATCCAAGACCATGGGGTTGTATCCCTCGACGATATGAACTCAGCGAGCCCAAGAACACCCAAAACGGAGTTCGTATGAAGAAATGACGGCCAATATACTAAAGGGGACAGACAGGTTGACGAGCAACAATATAACCGGAGCTATTTTTCTAGTTGTATAGATCCGCCCGTATAGTTGCCAAAAAGGTCACAAACGACGGGATTTGACCCCAAAAAAGCTCCAGAACCTTCCCTAAGTCATATGACGGTATTGGGGGAACCCTAGGGCACCCCCAAGGCCTATATAAAGGAGGGAGGAACCAAGAGAGAGCCACCAAGCCATAGCCCTTCAGGGGAGGAGCTCTGTCACCGCCGCCACCCATCCAATCTCCATTACGGTGGAGCTCTACCTCAACCACACCTCCGAGATCTAGATCTCCCTCAAAACCATCATCATCAAGGCATCCAAGCAAGAAGAAGGGGAGGAGAAGGAAGACATCACCACCACCATGCATCGATCTCCATCTACATCATCATCTCCATCTCCCTCTCTCTTGTGTTTAGTAATTGTAAGATTGAACACGGTTGTGATATCATTATATATTTATATATGTTTTGTTGTTCATCCATGTGTGAGTGATTGATTCAAAATCTAGGTTGAGGTATGATCTAGTGCGCTAAAGTAGAATTTATTGTGATCTAAGATGAGTTTATGTGATCCTTTGGTCCGGAAGTGCCTTTTGACTTGCGGTGACGCGCGAGAACCATGCATAGTGCACACAATGTGATAGCCCGGTAATCAATTGGAAACATTTATTTGTTTGAGAAATCTCTGGTAGATCACACATATATTTGCCCATCTAGTACTAGTGAGACCGAAGCCTAGAAGCCCTCTCTCATTCCATTCTATCCTACAACTACAATCTCTTTAATTCAGTTCATATTCCTATTTACTTTCTGTCTTAGTTTATTTTGTTTTTGTTAAAAGTTCTTTGTTATTAGATACTTTAAACCTCTCTCAATTATCATTGTTCTAGTAATGTATAGAATAGGCTATTTTGAAACCACGGTTTTGGTGCGAAACGTGGCCGCATTGACAACGTGGCTGCGGGGTCATGTTGTTTCCATTCGTGGATCTCCCATCGGGACAAACTATAACATCCCAAAACTTAATCCAAAGTTAATCTAGATCAAATCTACCCAATTTGGGGTTAACAAAAACTTTTCCATTTAAAATAATTAAGCATTCATATGTGTGTGCATTTAAATTAGGAGTTGTTTTGAATTGCCATGTTTGAGTGATCCATTGGTTGTAAAATGATTCTAAGGTGAATTAAACATCATCTAGATCATTCCCAAACAAATCCCAAAGAAAAAGAAATCAAAAAGTGTAAAATAAGGAAATGGTCATTTGTGCTATTTTAACTAACTAGGACACTTTGCGTGTTCCTAGGGCTCAAATGCCAACAGAGACAATTGTGGTTCTTTGCACCCCTTGCTAGTACAAGTAGTGTTGTGCCAAGGCCCACGTTGTGATCTCCCAAAATCATTAAAACTCTAATTTTAAATGACATTTGAAAATTGAATCTAGTCTATGTATCGAGATCACACTAATTCAAAGACCACTCAAATGAACTCCAATTCAAAATCCAAAGCAGACCTAGATGCTTAAGCATAAGATACATCACTCCACAAAAAATCAGCCCAAAATTCAAACAAAAGTTTCTTGCGGCCATTTGATCGAACATTTGTAAGCATAATCATTATGGCCTAACTATTACTATTTTGGAGCTAATCTTGTCGAGCCATTTGGTGTGCATTGATCACCCTGGTATCTCCCAGGTCCAACCAGACCAAAACCAACCCTAGCTATAGCCCCTGGCGCTAGTGCCATGCCGCCCCGACACCATGATCGCCGGCCAAGCGTGCACCAGCCACAGGCGACCACCAGCCCCTCTCCGCCACTCCAGGAAGCAAGGCGTGACCTCACCGCCGCCCACGGTCCACCCTTCGATCAACCCCAGCCACTGGATCACAGCACAACATCGCCGCCCTTTCTCTCTGCACCATGCGCAACGCATGCTAGAGCGCGATCACCGCCAGCACGCCACAGACCAAGCCCCGACACCAAATCGCGCACGCAGCTCCGCCTTGAACCCAGCAACCCACCAGACACGACCGTGCATCGCCGCGCGATCCACAGACGCCATGATCACCGTCGAGCACTGCCTCAGTCTCCTAGAGCGCGTGAAGGCCCCGACCACATGCCACCACCCCTAGTCGCGCCATTGCACTGTAACTGACTGCCAGCAGACCACCCACCATCGGCCTACCTCGCCCACGCCGGTAGCCCTCTGTACCGCCCTCGCCGGAAACGCCAGCCCACACCCGTCGATGCCCTCGTCGAGCCTATATAAGGAGGCCACCCTAGCACCATTTATTCACACCATTCCACTGCCCTCTCTCTGCTGACCATTTCCCCTCTCTCGCCGGAGCCGCTCAAGCCACCGTTCACCGGAATAACCCCCAGAGTTAGCCGCTGCAGAGGAGGAGAAGTCCCCATCGATTTCGTCCACCTCATGCCCTGCCGCGACTTTGCCTGAGCTCGCCGTCGCCGTCCAGTTTGTTCGCCCACCTCGCCGCACTAGCTGGAGCCCTGGTACGTCCCCAGTAGACCCCCACCAGCCGTTTAGGGTTTGGTCTCGCCGACGACAAGTCTGTCGTCAATGACGACCGTGAACCGTCGATCTGTGTTCTAATCATGTGGCCCAGATCGTCCCGTACCGCTTCAGGTTTTATGTGCCGCTAACATGCGGGACCAGCCTGTCAGTCGCCCTCTACGCCACTGAGCGTTACTAGGCCGGCCCATTTAGTTTCCCACGCTGACCCGTTTAATTCAAATTAGGTTTTTCTATTTAGACTTAAAATCATATTTGTCCCTTAGTTCAAAAATCAATTCAAAGAGTTTTACAAATCCAAATGGAGTGATTTCAATTTTGTTGGAAAGGTAATGAAAATATTTATCCAAGCCCGTTGGATTTAAGTCATTTAGAGTTAGATATATCTCCTAGTAAAAATAACAAGGTAGAAGCATTTGCACATTCAAACATTTTTCTAAAATCAACCATAATAGCTTTTGAGTTGATTCCAACTCTCAAAAATCACATTTAACCATACCTATATGAATATGTAATAATATGAAGGTTTGCATGCAGTGACTTTGGACTAGTACCAAAATAATGCTATATAGTCATTTCTAGTCACTTTAAATCATTAAATATTAAACTTAAAATTATTAAAATGTGATCCAACCTTTAAATCACATTCCCATATGTTAGAATATGTGGTGATGATATGTGTCCACATGATCCCATATTTTAATTGGAGAATATTAAATATTAGTTAATTTCAATGAGTAGAAATTACTTTTCTCAAATAAAAGGAATGAAGCTAGTTAATTAAACCTTGTGATGCCAGTAATGATAATAGATCATCAAATGTGTGCCTTAGTGTGCTAAGTATACTAGTTAAGCTTTGTTTGGTGATTGTGTATCCTGTGTGTATTTATAGACGATAGTACCGACCAAGCTTTCCAGGAGGAGGAGTTCTACCAAGAGGAGGAGGAAGAAAACTTCAACCACTGCACCAACCAAGGCAAGCCATCATTAACAATGCGAGCTAGACCTTGCAAAGTAGATAACCTAAGTAAATGCATTAGGCAGGCTTTGGTTATACCCTTGGACTTATATCTACTCCAAAATGTTATTTACAAGCTATACTTGTTTGAAGGTAGCATAAAAATTATAAAACTTGACCTATCTAGATAAACATAGATGTCATTCTATGGCATGAGATTGATATTAGCATCCCATATTAGTGAACACTCTTAACTTAGTAGTTTGGAGCTAAACTAGAACTTGAGTCACTTTAGATGGGAATAATTGGCAAAAATGAATTGTGAAAACCTTGGAATGATGAGTCATTCTATTGAGATGTTTTGACATGTGTTGAGAAACACAAATGGTTTATGATGATGAAAATGTTGAGGCATGAGCCTTAGCCCTTTTACAAAACTGATGGTTGGGTTTGGATGCGATACCATTCCAATTTTACCGTACAACCACAATACCTGAATTGGGTAAGGCTTAGCCAGAATTTTATATGCATTAGTATTAGTTCCATCGCGGGAGAAGTTTGAGCTGAGGCTACCTCTCAATGTTGTCCACCTATGCAGTGCCCAAGATGATAGATGGTCATGGTTGGGAGGCCATACTCATAGGAGAGGTGCTTATACTAGGGTGTGCAAAGGAAAGGTTATGTTTGATTATATGCATACTAAGTATGATGATTCAGGGATATCCCTGACAGATGTATCGAATCTTGTGGTGAAAGTGTACCACCTCTGCAGAGGGTCAAACTATTCGAATAGCCGCGTCCGTGGTTATGGACAGTTGGAGTGGCCATACTGTTCCGTTGTCAAATGTTTTTCAAAATGACTTATGATAAGAATGATGAATCTTGACTTGAACACAACAGGGTTATGACTATGACACTAGCTTCCCAACTTAAGTGATTCTAGAACTTTATTTTATCTTTCTTTGTTTCTGAACTCAGCTTAGGTTTCAAACTTAACGTTACAAATAAACCTAGAGTTAGCATTTCCCACTAGAAGTACCTTGCTTGTTAGTGATAGTTTGCGAGTACTTAAAGAGTACTCATGGCTTTTGTCCCTGGCTATTACTATGGCCAGACTATGAAGGAGACTACCAAGATGAAGGACAGCAGGACTGCTATGATAACTAGGACTATCTTCCATCGTCAGCATTGCCTGTGACCCTGAAGATGGACCCTACCGCTACGCATATTATTTATTCCACTGCTGGTTGTATTAAGACTGGATCATGAGATCCTTTTTTCGTGTAATACCTTATTATGGTTTGTAATGGATGATGTACTGTGATATCCAATCTGTTATGTCTCACAAAAATCGTAATCCTAGGATTGCGATGTATGGCATAACAGGCATCTGGGATTAAAAATCCGGATGTTGACAAGTTGGTATGAGAGCCATCCTGACCATAGGAGACCCTAGTTAGAATGGACGTCCGAACAAAAACTTAGTTTCAAAACCAAAGTGAGTATTTGTGAAAACTATTTCCTCTCTTACCCTTGGGAATTCTTTCTCTCAAAAAAATCATGTTCCTCCAATTCTTCCATTACTACATAAAAATTTGACACACTTGATCACTTCACTAACTTCCTCATACTTAATTCTTATAGATGGAGACTCAGTTCAGCAAGTTCTACCAGTTGGGAAACAGAGGCCAGCTGATCTTCGAGAGGGATCTTGATGCACTATCAGAGTACTTGGAACACCCACATCTGGAATTCCTTGGAGCTCAACTTCCTGGACCCCCAGGAGGAGATTTACAATGGCTAGTCACCGCTGATCTTCGAGGAAGTTTAGAAGCACCAACGTTCGGGAGAATCCAGTTCTTCGTAAGAGAGAACAACTGGCTAGATGGATTGGCCAGGGCAATGCATGAAGCTCTCGCACGTCTATGTGCCCTGAGTGTCAACCAAATCCAAGGAACCCGCTTTGTTCACTATGCAAGGCGTGACTTCATGGGAATGCCAATGGAGATGCCAAGTCACCTGGAGTTGAAGCGTCAAGTGGAGAACCTTGACTTCCTACTGTATGACCGATAGAAGGAATTGGGCAACCTCGCCATTGCTGCCCAGAAGGCCCAGACTTTCTCACTGCTTGTCAAGGACCGTCAGTCTCTTTGCCGCCAGCGCGAAAAGAAGGTTCTCACCATCGACCGTCTTTGTAAGAAGGTGGCCGACGTCGAGAAGATCATTAAGGAGTAAGCAGCTCAGCTTGCAGCAAAGGAAGACGAAGAGGAAGGTGAAGACATCTAGGGAGATATGGACTCTTGCCTCAGCAATGATGATGACTTTCTGGAGGAGGATGCCGTGGACTTCCACACTGATGATGATGACTCCGACTTGATCGTTGATGAGTAGATGCACTAGAGCACTATCGTAGAATGAGGAGTATCGGTCCCATTGTATCGTAGCTTATAGAATGGTTCTTAAAAGCAACTATTTTCCCTTGTTGTTGTGGTGTGTGTGTGTGTTGTATCGTGTGCTTGTTTGAATGAATGAGAAGAAGTTAGTTGCAAAAACCTGAGTCAAACTCAAAGTTTTAATTTTGAAATCAAAACCATGAACCTTAGAACTTTCCCTCTTACCCCTTTAGCTACCTCAATCTTCAGATGACTCGTGGAAACCCCAGAGGGAGCAACTCATTGCAGGACCCAATGCTGCAGATTATGCAGATGCTGGTTGCAGACCATGAAGCAAGCAGGGCAGAGCGCTAGGCCAACTTAGCAACACTGCAGCAGATCGCCCAGATGGCCCAAAACAACTAGGGGCATGGAAATCAGGATCGTCAAGGATTCAAGCTGAAAAACTTCTAGAATACCAATCCCCCAATCTTTAGCACTTCGGAGAACCCACTAGATGATGATGACTGGTTGCAGACAATGGAGAACAATTTGGAAGTAGCCAGAGTTGATGACAACGAGAAAGTTCTCTTTGCCACCCACTATTTGGCAGGAGATGCAAGAGCCTGGTGGAACAGCATCCGCATGATGAACCATGGTCAAGTGATGACATGGGAAGCCTTCAAAATCAAGTTCAGCCACACCCACGTGCTGCAGGGTCTAGTCACCAGAATGAGGGATGAATTCAGAGAGCTGAAGCAAGGCAGAATGACTGTAGTGGAGTACTGTGACAGATTCATGTCGCTTGCCAGGTATGCACCTGATGAGATCAACACGGAGGCCAAGAAGAAGGAGAGATTCCTTAATGGACTGCATGATGAGATGCAGACTGTCCTCGTCAACATCCGCTTCGAGGATCTCGAAGAGCTAGTCGATTCTGCCATTCAGATGGAAGGGAAGATTAACCAGGCAAACGACAATCGCAAACATCGTATGATGCACCAAGCTGGATCCAACAGTCACCAGAAGTACTGTCCCAACCCGTCTGCAGGATATGCACCAAGGAACAACCGACCCCCAACGTCTCTCCCAAGCTACCCCAACCATAGAGGAGGCAATGTGAAGTCCGGAGGAAACAACAACAACCCCAGCAACACCAGCAATTTCAACCGTGCACCTCCCAAGAGCAACAACAACAACACTGCACCTAGAACTGGAAGCAATGTTGTGCCTGTCACAGCTAAAGACAAGTCTCAGATCACTTGTTTCGAGTGTGGAGTGAAGGGTCACTATTCCAATGAGTGCCCCCAGAAGACTGCCGCCCCTGCCAATATGAATGCCCCAAGTCAACAGCAGCGTCGTGTTCAACCAGGAAGAAGATTTGCCCCAGGGAACCCTCACAACCGCAACGGCCGTCTCTTCCACATGAACGCCGAAGAAGCCCAAGAAGTGCCAGATGTAGTGCTGGGTATGTTTTCTGTCAACTCAGTTTTAGCAAGAGTGTTGTTTGATTCTGGAGCATCGCACTCATTTGTCACCGAAGAATTTGCATGCACTAGTAAGATTCACCCAACCAATTTGAAGGATGTCATGATAGTTCAAATTCCTGGTTCAACTACAAAAGCTAGAAAAAATTGCAAAGTTGTGCCTATCAGAATACATGGTATAGATTTTTATGCTAATCTAATAGTACTTGGAATCAAAGGATTGGAAGTAGTACTAGGAATGGATTGGATGTCAAAGCATAAAGGACTGATAGACTATGCTAAGAAAGCCATCACCATGACCAGTAGGTCTGGAGTCATAGTAGAGCATATATCTGAAACCTTACCCCGTCAATTCAAGTGCAACAAGAGTCTAGCCCTACCCACCATAGAACAGGTCAGAGTAGTCTGTGAATACCCCGACGTATCCCCAGATGAATTACCAGGCATGCCCCCGGATAGGGATATTGAGTTGATTATCGAACTAATCCCCAGAACCGGACCAATAGCCTAGAGACCCTATAGCATGAACACCTCAGAGTTAGTAGAGTTGAAGAAGCAGTTGGATGCTATGTTAGCAACAGGCTTGATTCAACCAAGAGCATCGCCATGGAGATCAGCAGTGTTATTCGTCGACAAGAAAGATGGAGGCAACCAGTTGTGCACCGATTACTGAAAGCTGAATGACGTCACCATCAAAAACAAGTACCCTTTGCCAAAGATAGAGGATCTATTTGATCAGTTGACTGGTGCCCAAGTGTTCTCAAAGATTGATCTTAGGACTGGTTATCACCAACTTAAGATTCGTGCAACGGATATTCCGAAGACCGCCTTTACTACTCGTTATGGGTTATACGAGTATACGGTCATGTATTTTGGATTAACCAATGCCCCTTCTTATTTCATGAATCTCATGAATAAGATCTTTATGAATTTCCTAGATAAGTTTGTCATTGTGTTTATCGATGACATCCTTATCTACTCCAAGTCAGAAGAAGAGCATGAGCAACATCCAAGAATCATCCTAGAAACCCTGAGAGAGCATCGGTTATATGCCAAGTTCAGCAAATGTGAGTTTTGGCTGAAAGAAGTAGGATTCCTAGGACATATTGTGTCAGCCGGAGGAGTCTCTGTTGATCCCGCCAAAATTAAAGATGTTGAAGAATGGGAAGCCCCAACCACTCAAACCCAAGTCCGTGCATTTCTCGGATTCGCGGGATATTACCGCAAGTTCGTAGAAGGATTATCGAGCATTGCCAGACCCATGACCCAATTGTTGAAGAAGGATAAGAAGTTTGAATGGACCGACAAATGTGAAGCCAGTTTCCAAGAACTGAAGAAGAGAGTGATTTCAACCCCAATATTGATCATGCCAGATATCAAGAAGCCGTTTGATGTATATTGTGATGTATCCAAGATTGGCCTCGGATGTGTATTGATGTAAGAAGGCAAAGTCATCGCTTATTTGTCTCGATAACTGAAGCAGCATGAGCAGAACTATCCAACCCATAATCTTGAATTAGTAGCCGTAGTCTTGGCATTGAAGACATGGCGTCATTATCTTATGGGAAATCGCTGTGAGATTTACTCCGATCACAAGAGCTTGAAGTATATTTTCACTCAGAAGGAGCTGAATATGAGGCAAAGGAGATGGATAGAGTTAATCAAGGATTATGACCTTGACATTCACTATCACCACGACAAAGCCAATGTGGTAGCAGATGCTCTTAGCAGATTGCCGTGTAGGTTAAACACCATGATCAAGGAGAAGCAACCAAGTTTGTATGAGGAGTTGGAGCAGTTTAGAACTAAGCTAGTTAGCAAAGGATTTCTAGCTAGCATTGAACTTCAACCCACTTTGATTAGCCAAATCAAGGAAGCCCAGAAGGGAAATGAAAGTATCGACGGAATCAAACGTCGTATTAGTACAGCAAAGGTACCTGGATTCACCGAAGACAAAGAAGGAGTTCTGTGGTACAAAGGACGTATCTATGTGCCAGCAGATTCGGAGCTAAAGCAAGTTATCATGCAGAAAGCTCATGATACTCTTTATTCTATCCACCCCGGAGGAATGAAGATGTATCAAGATTTGAAAGAGCAATTTTGGTGGAACAAGATGAAGAGAGAAATCAGAAGCTACATTGCCAAGTGTGACATCTGTCAAAGAGTCAAAGAAGAACATCAAAGACCCGCAGGACTGTTGCAACCATTGCAGATTCCGGAATGGAAATGGGATTCTATCGGAATGGACTTTATCACCGGCTTGCCTACTTCTAGTAGGAGAAATGACTCAATCTGGGTCATCGTTGATAGACTATCTCAGGTAGCTCACTTTATACCTGTCAAGACTTCCTATCAGAGTTCAAAGCTAGCAGAGTTGTACATTGCTAGAATTGTTAGTCTGCATGGAACCCCCAATACCATAGTATCAGATCGAGGAACCCTATTTACCTCGAGATTTTGGCAAAAAGTCCAAGAAGGATTGGGAACCAAATTGAACTTCAGCACCGCTTATCACCCACAAACTGATGGACAGACTGAAAGAGTCAACCAGATCTTAGAAGATATGTTGAGAGCTTGTGATTTGGAGTATGGATAAAAATGGGAAGACTGTATGCCTTTTGTAGAATTTTCATACAACAACAGTTATCAAGGCAGTTTACAAATGGCCCCATTCGAGTTCCTATACGGAAGAAAGTGTCATACCCCTTTGAATTGGTCGCAAGTAGGAGAGAGTAAGATTTTTGGACCCAACATTCTCCGAGAAGCCGAAGAGAAGTTTCACAAAGTCCATGAGCACCTCAAGACCGCCCAATCCAGACAAAAGATTTATGCTGACAAGAGAAGAAGAGACCTGACTTTCAATGTCGGAGATTTTGTGTATCTCAAGGTTTCGCCATTGAAGGGAACACAACACTTTAGTCTGAAAGGAAAGTTAGCCCCCCGATATATGGGACCCTTCAATATTCTGAACCACCGAGGAGAAGTATCGTATCAACTAGAACTGCCAGAGGAGATGTCAGCCATCCACAATGTGTTCCATATCTCGTTACTCCGCAAATGCCTAGAAGTGCTGGAGAAGACTGAAGTATTCAAGAACATCGATCACCAAGCTGTTGATATCAACAAGGATCTGACGTATCGTGAAGTGCCCATCCGTCTCTTGGAGGAAGCTTACACAACCACCAGGACTCGGAGTATCAAATTTCTCAAGATTTAATGGAGCAACCATACCGAAGAACAAGCCACTTGGGAGCGGGAAGATTACATTAGGACAGAGTTCCCCAATCTCTTTAGTTCCTAGTTTTCTTTCGTAAATCTCGGGATGAGATATTGTTTAAGGGGGGAAGGTTTGTAACATACCAAAACTTAATCCAAAGTTAATCAAGATCAAATCTACCCAATTTGGGGTTAACAAAAACTTTTCCATTTAAAATAATTAAGCATTCATATGTGTGTGCATTTAAATTAGGAGTTGTTTTGAATTGCCATGTTTGAGTGATCCATTGGTTGTAAAATGATTCTAAGGTGAATTAAACATCATCTAGATCATTCCCAAACAAATCCCAAATAAAAAGAAATCAAAAAGAGTAAAATAAGGAAATGGTCATTTGTGCCATTTTAACTAACTAGGACACTTTGGTTGTTCCTAGGACTCAAATGCCAACAGAGACAATTGTGGTTCTTTGCACCCCTTGCTAGTACAAGTAGTGTTGTGCCAAGGCCCACTTTGTGTTCTCCCAAAATCATTCAAACTCTAATTTTAAATGACATTTGAAAATCGAATCTAGTGTTTGTATCAAGATCACACTAATTCAAAAACCACTCAAATGAACTCCATTTCAAAATCCCGATCACACCTAGATGCTTAAGCATAAGATACATCACTCCACCAAAAATCAGCCCAAAATTCAAACAAAAGTTTCTTGCGGCCCTTTGATCGAATAACTTGTAAGCAGAATCATTATGGCCTAACAATTACTATTTTGGAGCTAATCTTGTCGAGCCATTTGGTGTGCATTGATCACCCTGGTCTCCCCCAAGTCCAACCAGACCAAAACCAACCCTAGCTCTAGCCCCTAGTGCCAGTGTCATGCCGCCCGACGCCATGATCGCCGGCCAAGCGTGCACCAGCCACATGCGACCACCAGCCCCTCTCCACCACTCCAGGAAGCAAGGCGTGACCTCACCGCCGCCTACGGTCCACCCCTCGATCAACCCCAACCACTGGACCACACCACATCATCGCCGTGCTTTCTTTCTGCGTCGTGCGCAGCGCACGCCAGAGCGCGATTGCCACCAGCACGCCACAAACCAAGCCCCGACACCAAATCATGCAGGCAGCTCCGCCTTGAACCCAGCAACCCGCCAGACATGGCCGTGCACCGCCGCGCGACCCACAGTTGCCATGATCACCGTCGAGCATCGCCTCTGTCTCCCAGAGCGCGTGAAGCCCCCGACCACATGCCACCGCCCCTAGCCGCACCATTGCGCCATAGCTAACCGCCAGCAGACCGCCCACCGTCCGCCGGTAGCCCTCTCTACCGCCCTCGCCGGAGACGCCAGCCCACACCCGTCGGTCCCCACGTCGAGCCTATATAAGTAGGCCACCCCATCACCATTTCTTCACACCATTCCACTCCCCTCTCTCCATTGACCATTTCCCCTCTCTCGTTGAAGCCGCTCGAGCCACCGTTCGCCGGAATTCTACCGGAGGTAGCCGCCGCAGAGGAGGAGAAGTCCCCGTCGATTTCGTCCACCTCAGCCCCTGCCGTGACTTCGCCTGAGCTCGCCGTCGCCGTCCAGTTTGTTCACCCGCCTCGCCGCACTAGCTAGAGCCCCGGTACGTCCCCAGTAGACCCCCACCGGCCGTTTAGGGTTCGGTCTCGCAGGCGATATGTCCGTCGTCGACGACGACCGTGAACCGTCGATCTGTGTTCTAATCGTGTGGCCTAGATCGTCCTGTACCGCTTCGGGTTTTATGTGCCGCTGACATGCGGGACCAGCCTGTCAGCCGTCCTCTGTGCCGCTGAGCGTTACTGGGCTGGCCCATTTAGTTTCCTGCGGTGACCAGTTTAATTCAAATTAGGTTTTTCTATTTAGACTTAAAATCAATTCTGTCCCTTAGTTCAAACATCAATTCAAAGTGTTTTACAAATCCAAATGGAGTGATTCCAATTTTGTTGGAAAGGTAATGAAAATATCTATCCAAGCCCGTTGGATTTAAATCATTTAGAGTTAGAGATCTATCCAAGACAGAAGCATTTGCACATTCAAACATTTTTCTATAATCAACCATAATAGCTTTTGAGTTGATTCCAACTCTCAAAAATCACATTTAACCATACCTATCTTAATATGTAATAATATTAAAGTTTGCATGCAGTGACTTTGGACTAGTACCAAAATAATGCTATATAGGCATTTCTAGTCACTTTAAATCATTAAATATTAAACCTAAACTTATTAAAAATGTGATCTAACCTTTAAATCACATTCCCATATGTTAAAATATGTGGTGATGACATGTGTCCACATGATCCCATATTTGAATTGGAGAATATTAAATCTTAGTTAATTTCAATGAGTAGAAATTACTTTTCTCAAATAAAAGGAATGAAGCTAGTTAATTAAACCTTGTGATGCTTGTGATGATAATAGATCATCAAATGCATTCCTTAGTGTGCTAAGTAGACTAGTTGAGCTTTGTTTGTTGATTGTGTATCCCGTATGTATTTATAGACGATAGTACCGACCGAGCTTTCGAGGAGGAGGAGTTCTACCAAGAGGAGGAGGAAGAAACCTTCAACCACTCCACCAACCAAGGCAAGCCATCATTAACAATGCAAGCTAGACCTTGCAAACTAGATAACCTAAGTAAATGCATTAGGCAGGCTTTGGTTATACCCTTGGACTTATATCTACTCCAAATGTTATTTACAAGCTTTACTTTCTTTACTTTACCAAAATCCTTTACTTCTTTGAAGGTACCATAAAAAGTATAAAACTTGACCTATCTAGATAAACTTAGATGCCATTCTATGGTATGAGATTGATATTAGCATCCCATATCAGTGAACACTCTTAACTTAGTAGTTTAGAGCTAAACTAGAACTTGAGTCACTTTAGACGGGAATACTTGGTGAAAATGAATTGTGAAAACCTTGGAATGATGAGTCATTCTATTGAGATGTTTTGACATGTGTTGAGAAACACAAATGGTTTATGATGATGAAAATGTTGAGGCATGAGCCTTAGCCCTTTTACAAAACTGATGGTTGGGTTCGGATGCGATACCATTCCAATTTTACCGTACAACCACAATACCTGAATTGGGTAAGGCTTAGCCGGAAGTTTATATGCATTAGTATTAGTTCCCTCGTGAGAGAGGTTTGAGCTGAGGCTACCTCTCAATGTTGTCCACCTATGTAGTGCCCAAGATGACAGATGGTCATGGTTGGGAGGCCATACTCATAGGAGAGGTGCTTATACTAGGGTGTGTAAAGGGAAGGTTATGTTTGATTATCTGCATACTAAGTATGATGATTCAGGGTTATCCCTGAGAGATGTATCGGATCTTGTGGTGAAAGTGTACCACGTCTGCACAGGGTCAAACTATTCGAATAGCCGCGTCCGCGGTTATGGACAGTTGGAGTGGCCATACTGTTCTGTTGTCAGATGTTTTTCAAAATGACTTATGATATGAATGATGAATCTTGACTTGACGACAACAGGGTTGTGACTATGACACTAGCTTCCCAACTTAAGTGATTCTAGAACTTTATTTTATCTTTCTTTGTTTCTGAACTCAGCTTAGGTTTCAAACTTAACATTACAAATAAACCTAGAGTTAGCATTTCCCACCAGAACTACCTTACTTGTTAGTGATAGTTTGCGAGTAATGAAAGAGTACTCATAACTTTTGTCCCTGGCTATTACAATGGCCAAACTATGAAGGAGACTACCAAGATGAAGGAAAGTAGGACGGCTATGATAACTAGGACTATCTTCCATCATCAGCATTGCCTATGACCCTAAAGATGGACCCCACCGCTATGCTTATTATTTATTCTGCTGCTGGTTGTATTAAGACTGGATCATGAGGTCCTTTATTCATGTAAGACCTTATTATGGTTTGTAATGGATGATGTACTGTGATATCCAATCTGTTATGTCTCGCAAAAATGGTAATCCTAGGATTGCGATGTATGGCATAACAGGCATCTGGGATTAAAAATCCAGGTGTTGACAAGTTGGTATCAGAGCCATCCTGACCATAGGAGACCCTAGTTAGAATGGCCATCCGAACAAAAACTTAGTTTCAAAACCAAAGTGAGTATTTATGAAAACTATTTCTTCTCTTACCCTTGGGAATTCTTTCTCTCAAAAAAATTCATGTTCCTCCAATTCTTCCATTACTACATAAAAATTTGACAAACTTGATCACTTCACTAACTTCCTCATCCTTAATTCTTATAGATGGAGACCCAGTTCAGCAAGTTCTACTAGTTGGGCAACGGAGGCCAGCTGATCTTCAAGAGGGATCTTGACGCACTATCGGAGTACTTGGGACACCCACATCCGGAATTCCTTGGAGCTCAACTTCCTGGACCCCCAGGAGGAGATTTACAATGACTAGTAACCGCTGATCTTTGAGGAAGTATAGAAGAACCAACGTCCGGGAGAATCCAGTTCTACGTAAGAGAGAACAACTGGCTAGATGGATTAGCCAGGGCAATGCATGAAGCTCTCGCACGTCTGTGTGCCCTGAGTGTCAACCAAATCCAAGGAACCCGCTTTGTTCACTGTGCAAGCGTGACTTCATGAGAATGCCAATGGATATTCCAAGTCACCCGGAGTTGAAGCGTCAAGTGTAGAACCTTTACTTCCTGATGTATGACCCACAGAAGGAATTGGACAATGCTAGAGAGTTCGCCAACCACAAGCTCGCCATTTCTGTCCAGAAGGCCCAGACTTTCTCACTGCTTGTCAAGGACCGTCGGTCTCTTTGCCGCCAGCGCAAAAAGAAGGATCGCACCATCGACCATCTTTGCAAGAAGGTGGCCGACTATTGTTGGTGCAGGAATCCAGTCATCAAATTAGTGTCGTTGCCAGGGAGATAAGCGTCTGGTTATTACCTTCCTATTCGCACATAGTTTATTTCTGTTTGTTGCTATTTATCTTACTGCTTTTGATTATTTGAAAAGAACAAAAAAATTAGTTTACCTTTTGTTAGTAGTCTTGTTATTTATTTTAGTTATAGGAAAATTAAAAACATAGGAACTATGGAAAGTAAAAGTCTTGCGAAGTATGCTTCTCCGAGTGTTGATCATTTACATGCTCCTATTGTTCAACCCGCTATTGATGTGGATGGATATGAGATTAATCCTAGGTGGATATATATGATCATGGAAATAGCTTTTGCAGGAGATCCGAAAAATGATCCATATGAGCATATTGACAATTTTAGTTCATTGTGTTCTACGGTGAAGGCAAATGGATGGACAAATGACAAGCTGAAGTTATATCTGTTCCGGTTCTCACTGAAAGGAAAAGCTAAAGATTGGCTAAAATCGCATCCCGCGGGACACTTCAATTCATGGAAAGATGTTTCCGAAGCTTTTATCAGTAAGTATTTCTCACAAAAGCAAACTTATGAGCGTAGGCTTCATATCTTAAATTTCAAGCAAAGCAACAATGATGATTTAATACAAGCTTATAGTAGGTTCTCAAAATTGATGCATGATTGTCCACATCATAATTTACCTGATTGATTATTGTTGAATCACTTTTATGGAGGCTTAAATCACTCTTCTAAGGGTAAGCTAGACATGATGTGTGATGGTGCATTCCTTGGAAAAACTTTGGAAGAAGCTTGGCAACTCTTAAGAGATATACATAATAATTTTCATCAATGGAAATGTGAAATTGTGCAAGAAGAAAAACCTCTCCCTGCTGATCTAGAGAACTTGGTCAATGAGTTTCTTAAAGATGAAAATAGAAAAGGAAAAATTCCTTATGATGATACCTTAATTAGATATATTCTTTATAAAGCAATGCCTTTCACGGCTGATTATTTTAATCATATTAGAACTACTTCTACTAATGATGGAGAACAGCCCTCTACTGTTACTCCCATATCTTCCACTTGTTGCATCATTGAAGCAGGAAAGAAGGGTACATCCAAGAAGCCTAAAACCAGGAAAAATAAAAATAAGAAGCCTCATGTTGAATATCCCATACATCTGACACCTGCAGATGAAGTGAAACGGAATTATGAAGAATATCGGTGAAATGAAAGACACATCAAGGAGAAAGAAGAAAAATAAATCAAGGAATGGAATGAATTGAAAGCAGCTCTCAAACTTGATCGCCCACCTATTCTTGATCTTCATTATTCTTCTAACTTTAGTGATGATGAGGACTTAAATTATTCTATAATCCCTGATAATTGCCCTGAAGAAGTTTTTGATGATTCTAGTAGTGTTTGTTCAAATACTCTTTTCGGGGAAATCAATTATGATGAGCCAAAGACGGAATCTTGTGTGCCTCCCATACACTTTTGTTTTACTAATGAGGTGCAGGAAAGTCCGGTGGCAAAGACCAAGCTACTAGATCCAAAAGGACATTATGAGCTGCACCCTCAAAATAGTAATGAAGGTAAAGATTCAAAGTTTGATAATAAATCTTTAACACCCTCTCTACAGGAAGGAAATAATACATATTTAACGAGCGTGGTGCATCCATCCTCGCGTGGCAATGAGAACACTTGCGAGATACCGATGCACCGCAAGCGGGTACGTATTAGAAGAAAAAAGTATGATATAAATCCTGAAAACACTCATTGGAGGTAAGAAAAGTTACTCCTATAACTGCCTCCATTGCTGAATAAATGTGGAGTATAAAAGCCTGGCTACTTGGTTATACGAAACCGCTTCCCGGGAGGCAACCCGGAAGTCATTAGGTGTCTTTCTTAGTTTTATGTCTTGACTCTAGATGCATTCATGTTGCATTGGCATTTTTTTGCATGATTTGCTATTAGAGTTATCTTGTTGTAATTTTCAAAATGTAGAATTTATTCTTACTATGTGTTGCACAACTCAGTTGTACCTAAATCTCATCCTATACATGTTAATGTTGGTCGAAAATTTAAGTTGTTATTTTAGTGTCCAAACAAGGTATATCACTAAGTTATAGGATAAGAAATAATATTCGAAGAAACATAACTTTTGATGCATACAGAGAGTTTAACGACCAACTATAAAATAGGAATAAAATTCCAGCCGTATAGCTCCGGTCGTATAGATATCGGTGCCTCTGTACAAATCCTTTTCCAATGTACTGACAGTTAACGACCAACTATACTGCGGGGATAAAAATTCCAGCCGTATAGTTCTGGTTGTATAGATATCGATGCGTTTGTATATTTTCTTTTCCCAGGGACATATGGTTTGACGACCAACTATACGACAGGACACTTTTTGTCCGGCCGTATAGTTGCGCCTGTATAGTTGAGAAAACCCCTCAAATGCAAATTGGAAGGTAAGCATTGCTCAAAATTTTATTCTTTCTTCTTCTAAAAACCTCGAAACACCACCTAGGAGCTTCTCCCATGATCTAGAGAAGCCGAGCATATGTAAGCAATAAAATTCTACCTCGGAAACCTCCTAGACTATGATTCTCTATAGAAGTTCATGTTTTATTTTTACTTTCCTTTTATCGGTGGGGTAAACGAACTATGTTCATATACCAAACCGGTGCATTTTATTTTGTGTGTTATTTTCGCAGGGACTTGAACCTTGTGTGACGATGTGTACGGTAGTGCCAACCGTGCAAACACTCACATGAGCCACTTGGTTGCTTCAATTCAACGCTTCGATAATCAATTTCTGGTAAAACCCTTCCAACTCGAACCTCTTTAATTAAGCACATAGGTTTCATATTTTGTCTCACTTGCACTTCATCAAAATCTAGGAGAGGCATCTTCTAGAACTAGTTTGTTGCCTTAAGCTTGGTGCTTAGGTTGATGAACCGACCCAGTGGGACTTGTATTTTTATCACTTGTGAGCTAAACCCATGTCTTCAGAAACACAAAAATATTTCGTTTTCTTTTTAGTTTTTAAGCAGGTCCTCAAGGAAGGCACACCGGGCCATATCAAGACATACATGTTGAAGCAAAGGTTCTTTGTCCATCAAAAGAGAGGTTCTTGTATGTCAATGGTAAAGTGTGTCGCCCTTGTTTTCAACTAAGATTGGGGAGGTAACCACTTATCACACTCTCTTTTGGAAACTGTATTTTCTCTTTTCTTTTGGTGATATACTCAAGTTTGGTTCTTGCAAAGTTTTAAGCTTGGGGAGGTTACTTCTGCATGTGTATAGTCTTGTGCAATGTTCGTATTCGATGAAGGTTTAATGCAATCATGTATCCCACTGTTTTTGAATGCTTGTTTAAGTGAGTCTGGTTCTATATTCATATGGGGATACACTTGCTCATGATAGGCACGATATGAGTTGACTTAGAGCTTGTATGCATCTTGCCAAATTGTTTATCAAGCTTGTGACACTATTTGTGATCCTCTAGAAAACATTTCCACAATATCTACTGGAAATAATGAATACTTGATCAAGGTCTTTTGAAATTTGTTGGTTGTCACTAAATAGCCTTGTCTTAAATGAATAGGTTATGCTTGACCCCATGATGTCAAAACAACACACTTGATAGTTTGCTTACGGAAGGAGTTGACAATTGGAAATGATATTTCGAAGTTTTGAATTCTATGCTAAATAAGGTGTTGATTAATTGTCTTAAGAGTTTATCCTTGATACTCAACACCATAGATGTGATGATCGACTTGATAGTATTCATTGAAAGGATTTATTGAAGAAACTAATATTTAGCGGTAATTGAGATGCATGCCAAATCTTGACCTGTTGATTAAAGTATGATATTTCTTTATGCGTGTCTACACCACTGTCGCACAACATGGGATGCTAACAACTCCGCTGGCCTTTGAACAATCCAAAAAGAGGAAACTCTTGGAGTTTGGCTATGAGTTTCCCAACATATGTAGCATAAATGCTATATGTGGGTATGCATTGGTATTCTCATGGGCCTACGTTCAAAGCGAAAGAGGGAATACTCCTCTGACCATTATGAGCAATCATTATACCGAAAAGGGAAACCTTGGTAATGGTCACGAGTATCCATTCTTAGCATGCACAGTCTGATTAAACACACTAAGTTTTGGCATGACCTCATTACTGATGAACTAAAGTTTTGGAAAGACAAAGAATAGAAAATGAGTGTTTGATAACCATGATTCATTGATGTTGATGACCAAAAAGAGACACTCTAATGATATGCTACTTTTGACATGTTCTCGCATTTCCTTTTGGCATAAACCTCGTTACTGAGAGATAAACTTTCAGAAACTTAATAACTGATTTCTGCACTTGAGAGCCTTAACTAGATGACATGATTGGGTAGAATCCTATTTATGCTTGACATCTATTTGTGACTAAGTTTTGCCTCATAAAAAATAATAATGATATGAAAAGTTATACAAAAGGTGCAATAAGAGGATCACAAGTTTGTCTACAAGTAGATTCACTGTTGACATGGAGCATATAAGTTGTGATGAATCTTTAGTGGTCTTTATAACTGAGATTGTGTTGCCTTGTATGAATACATGTTTTCTCTCTTCAAGCTTATAGAAGAAATACGGATGCAAGGCATTGATTTCCAATGATAAGCTATTTCACAACCATTAATTTATTATCGACCCTTCCTGCTCGAGGACGAGCAAGGTCTAGATTGGGGAAGTTGATGGATGTGAAATACCACCTCTTTTGGTCATATACAATGAGCCATTTATCTCTCATACTATGTTTCTTTTAGCTATAGTTATGCCTTATATGCATGACTTCTAGTTCTCATTTACTTTCATATGAGCTTTGCACATTTAGTAGTAGGTAGAATTTTATCACTTTTCCTTGTCTATGACATGTGTGTAGGTGTTGATGATGATTATGAATAAAACAAAGGCAAAAGGAACAAAGAGAGCATAGTATGGAGGAGCTGCAGGGACCAAACTTAGCCATTTGAGAGGTTGAAAAAAATGAATTATTCCAACTTCTCAAAATAAACATCCAAGACCATGGGGTTATAGCCCACGATGATACGAAATCAACGAGCCCAAGAACACCCAAAACGGAGTTCGTATGAAGAAATGACGATGAAAATACTAAAGGGGACAGACGGTTTTACAAGCAACTATACGGCCGGAGCTATTTTTCTGGTCCTATAGCTCAGCCCGTATAGTTGCCAAAAAGGTCGCAAACGATGGGATTTGACCCTAGAAAAGCTCCAGAACCTTCCCTAAGTTTTATGACGATATTGGGGGAACCCTAGGGCACCCCCAAGTCCTATATAAAGGAGGGAGGACCCAAGAGAGAGCCACCAAGCCATATTCCTTCAGGGGCAGAGCTCTACCACCGCCGCCACCCATCCAATCTCCATTGCGGCGGAGCTCTGCCTCAACCTCACCTTTGAGATCTATCTCTCCCTCAACACCATCACCATCAAGGCATCCAAGCAAGAAGAAGGGGGGAGAAGGAAGACATCACCACCACCACGCATCGATCTCCATCTCCATCATCATCTCCATCTCCCTCTCTCTCTTGTGTTCAGTAATTGTAAGATTGCACACGGTTGTGAAATCATTATATATTTATATATGTTTTGTTGTTCATCCATGTGTGATTGATTGATTCAATTCTAGGTTGAGGTATGATCTAGTGCGCTAAGCTAGAATTTATTGTGATCTAAGATGAGTTTATGTGATCCTTTGGTCCGGAAGTGCCTTTTGCCTTGCGGTGACGCGCAAGAACCATGCATAGTGGACACAGTGTGATAGCCTGGTAATCAATTGAGGAACGTTTATTTGTCTGAGAAATCTCTTATAGATCAAACATATATTTGCCAATCTAGTACTAGTGAGACCGAAGCCTAGAAGCCCTCTCTCATTCCATTCAATCCTACAACTACAATCTCTTTAGCAGTTCATATTCCTATTTACTTTCTGTCTTAGTTTATTTTGTTCTTGTTAAAAGTTCTTTGTTATTAGATACTTTAAACCTCTCTCAATTATCGCTGTTCTAGTAACTTATAGAATAGGCTATTTCCAAACCACGGTTTGGGTGCGAAACGTGGCCGCATTGACAATGTGGCTGCGTGGTCGTGTTGTTTCCGTTCGTGGATATCCCATCGGGACAAACACTTAAATATTTGCTACTACAAGTACTGCAATAACCCTGTTGTTGGTGGAGGAATCCAGTCATTAGGTGGTCACTAGCGTCGAAGGTTATGGCGTACTGGGACCACTTAAGCTTTGGGGAGGGAGCCCCCCGGCGAGCAGCGACGATCTCACGCGTAAGCTTTTTCAAATGTCAGTTAGATGCAGGGGCCTGGAAGCCACCGAGGATGCAGGCGATGGCTCCCATTGGCTCCGAATAACCTCCCATGTTCTCCTCGTCTGGGCCTCCTCCCGCGGCGTTGTGGTGTTGCTGGGCCATATAGCTTGGGGACCTTTCTGGTGGGGGTTGCCCCTGCTGGGGTTATTGTTCCAGTGCTCACCTCCCTGTTGGCCACTTTGTTGGTAGTTCCATCCGCCTCTCTACCTCCCCTTCCTTTGACTACTACGCTCATCCTGAAGCTTCTTGAGCTCGTAGCAGTCGACCTGTCGTGTTCGTGCTTCTTGTGAAATATGCAGTAAAAATGATCGTCGTGTTCACCTTCACCGACGCCTCAGCGAGGCATCTTCCGCTTGGGCTCCGCCGTGAGGATGGCCGTAGACTTTCACTTGGAATCTTACTATTTCTCTTACTGGCTCTTGAGGACTTGGGCATGATCTCACCTTCGGCAAGGCTAAACATGCGCCCTGCTTCAGCCTTAGCACACTTTTCTACCATGGTGAAGAGCTCTGAAGCTGTGATGAGGTTCTCCCCTCGGATGCCAATCTTCTCTTGCATCCTGATGTCCTTGACACCGTTTGTAAAATCCGTGATGACATTGGAGTTGGAGATATTTGGAATCTTGTTGCGGACCTGGCTGAAACACTGGAGAAACTTGAAGCAGGACTCGAGCACTCGCCGGGCTACTAGCGTACTTGAAAGAGAATGTAGTAGGCAAGAGTGCGTTCATAAGTCCCTTTGATGTAGCTATCAGAGAATTATCCCGTGAAGGAAACTAGGGCCCAACGATCCCTTGGTTCGAGAGGGGTTGAACATGCAGCTCCAAGGAAACTCGGGGATGCCTGCGGCGGTGGAGCATGCACATGACAGAGAGGTGACACGGGTTTTTTACCCAGGTTCGGAACCCTCGTGAGGAGGTAAAGCCCCTACTCATGCTTTGTTGTATTGCTCGCGTGCTTCGCGAGGGTACGAAGGAGGATGAAAGTCTAGGGTTTTAGATCTCAAGGATCGACCCCCTCTAAGGTAGGATAAGGACTCCTTAGGGCCTCTTCCCCTAGTCCACGGGGGGAAAGGTCACCACAGTGCCGCTCCTTGAGGTCCTGGTCTACAGGACCGCTTTTTGGTGGACTAAGTCTTGGCGCCGGGAGCTTCTACATTCACCCCGTAAAGCGTCCTCCCTTTAGCGTCACTTTTCTTCATCCGGTGTTGCTCTGTTTCCTTCTTGCACCAAAGTAGCCAAGGACGGACCTGCTCCCGCTGAGGCCGTCCATCCAGCCAGTCAGGACCTTGTCTGCCACGCTTTTGACCAAGGCTCTAACTTCAGGACCGCATCACGGAGGCATCCAATGCCACCGTTGTTCTTGTCGTATTCCTGCGATGGGTGCTTCCGCACCCCTCCCGAGGTGTCGTATATAATAGCCCTCTTGTTGGGGATATCCTGGGCGGATTTCCCCTCTAGAAGCCTTCAGGAGGGTCAGGAGAGACGCCCCTCGAGAGGGAAGCATCCCTTCCCTCGCGAGGAGTGCCGAAATCCCGCTGTGCAAGCCAGTCGTGGACGGATCAGGGGTACCCCCTGTACTAGGTAACTAAAAGTAGCCCCGTGCATTCGGCCCATGTGCCATGCCCTTGGTGATGAAGGGTCAAGCGGCCATTCCAACAATTGGCACTGCGCGGGACGCATGCCGCTCCAGGTTCCCGAGACTCCTTCTCGGAAGGTGTGCACCCATCTGGATCCAGTCTCAGCTTACAAGGAAGGGGTAGCTCTTTCACACAGAGATCTTTTCTTCTCTGCCTGCTTCCTCGCACTTCCCCCCCCAGACGACCGCCAACACTCTCCACACATAATGTCTCACCGGGGAGCTTTGGTTGCAGCGAAGGGGAAACTATCGTTGATCGTCCCCTCTCAAGGCAAAGAGGAGGGGGAGACATGGGAGTTGTTGATTCCCTCCACAATCTAGACAGACTCTAGGCTCGATCGATTCTGCTCACAGCTTGCCTCCAACTGGAACGAGAGGGTGGAGACCCTGGTGTTGGCCAGGTCAATGGATCCGGCGAGCCTTTCCGGCCCCATGCGTCAGTTCGTCTACCACACCATCATCGCGGGGATGATTCCATCTTTCTCCCCCTTCTTCATGGTGATTCTGGAGCACTACTAGATATGCGCCCTCCACCTGGATCCCAACTCCGTCACCACCCTTGCCATCTTCACCTACTGGTGTGAGATGTTTGTAGGGGTGAAGCCTTCAGTGGCGCTGCTACGCCAGATGTATGCTCTCTGCATCACCTCCACCTCCTGCATAGCTGGCTGCGTCTCCTTCATGAAGGACAGGTCGTACGGGCCCCAAATGGGTTGGTTTTTGCATAAATAGAGTAGGGATCTTTGTATTTCACTTCGTCTACACGCACTATTTTGTTCTTGTTTCAATAGGATCCCAAATCATTGAGTCCCATATGAACATATCAATTGGAACTATCATATTGTGTAATTATATGATATTTCTAAGTGATAAAAGTCATTTTATGGATTTACCTTCGCACCTGGGAGAATACCAAGCGAGTAGGAGGCATCAATACCGATAACACCCGATGGTACGGGCGGATCCTGCCCGTACCATCCGTCCGTACCAAGTGCCATCATGACTGCCTCATCAAATACTTTCTCCTAGCAAAGAAGAGAGGGATATACGACATTCATAGCCACAAGAAACCACGAAAAACTACATCCGAAAGGGATCTGAAGGAGGAACTTGGCTAGGGAAAAATCACATCTGCTTCACGGATCATTGGAGGAGAACACATCATCCCCTTCATCATCAACCGCCGCATCTCCATTACCACCATTACCCCATCTTTCCTCTATCACATCTAGTTGTAATTCCAGATTCAATTATGGTTTGCATTTGATCTACCTTCATACTTGTATCCATTCATTTGATTATGATGATGTTGTTGATTGCTGCCATGAGTCAGTAGTTCCCTTGTTCTTGGGGATATGGAGAAACCCTAGCACCATTATG
This sequence comes from Avena eriantha, assembly GCA_910589775.1. Classification (NCBI taxonomy): domain Eukaryota; kingdom Viridiplantae; phylum Streptophyta; class Magnoliopsida; order Poales; family Poaceae; genus Avena; species Avena eriantha. Next base: position 331,313,821 of record OU342742.1, on the reverse strand, counting down.
AATTTTTAATAAAGATGATCTATTCTTGTGTCCATATGACTTGCATCTCTATGATATAATTATGATTTGTGTATCTCTCTCTTTAGATGGTATGTGTAGTCGTCCGCATATCATTTGCCCTTAGGACTAAAGGGAGGGAGAAATCCTTTGGACGTGTCTTGGAAGCGTACATGGAACGGCCTCGTGATAGATTGGTGTCGGCTCGTAACCTACACGGTCAAAGGAGGATTAAAGAGGGACTCCATAAGCTAATTATGATATCCACGGGGAAACCCTTAATTGTGGTGGTTTGTATGGCTGACTGCTCTCAAACATTGAAGTGGTTATTTAGAGGTGACCTCACTCTTGGATCAACGAAGTGGCTTCCTATGAGCCTTTAGTGAACATCTTATTATGGATCTCTCTCCACAAATATAATGACACAACGAGTATGCTATCTCTCCACGAATGGTACGTTTTGCATATTTTCTATGGAGGACTTAATCAAGAAATTAAACATGAGCTTGACACAAACTCAGGAGGCTCTTTCATGGAGTTAACTATAATTAAAGCTTGGTAACTTTTAGAACAAATTCGTCGTAATAGAGAGACATGGGGATTTGATTTAGGAGGCAAAGGAGGTATAGAGATTGAATATGATTGTCTCAATGCTTATAAAGACTCTGGTAAAGTAAAAGAAACTGCTAATGAACTGCAACATGATGATGATATTATTTTGCAAATCCTTCAGTCTTTTATAGAACATATTGAAGCTACTAAGAAAGACTGGCTTCATTATACTCTGCTACCTGAGCCAGTTATAGAAGAAGAACCAATAATCACGACCCCTGTCAATCCATTAAAGGAGGTATCCCCATATGTTGAACCCTTTCCTTTCCAAAGGACTGTGAGAAAGCATATGATGGCTCAGCAACTAGAGGATCAACACAAATAAGAATAATTATTTCTCAAGAAGCTGGAAGAGGAGACACAAAGAATGAAAATTTAGGAAGAACGTGTACAAGAGGTAGAGGTATCAATAAAGGAAGACATTTTAACCATGTTTGCACACTGCAATGTAATTGAGCTAGATACTGAAGCTTCGCAATTTGTCGAAGGTAAGGTAAAAGTTAAAGAAGTTGGTAAGCCAATTCTCCCTTGCACTTTCAGAGGAACTTCCTATTATGGCCATTTGTGATATGGGTATAGCTGTTAATGTTATCCCTTTTAATTTTTATTTAAAAATTCAAAATGAATTAACTCCATCTGAATTGGAAGATACGGATATGACTATAATGCTTGCATATAAAACACTCAGAGTCCCCATGAGAATAATTAGAAATGTTTCAATTTGTGTTGGACCATACAAATATCCCGTTGATTTTGTGCTTATTGTTATGCCTACTGATGTTTATTCTCCCATCATTTTTGGAAGAAATTTTCTAAATACCACAAGAGCAATCATAGATTACAAGAGACAAACGGTGTCCCTCAAGTTTGGTGAAGACAAAATGGATTTTAATTTCTCCAAATTTGACCATAAGCCGGCTACTGAAGAATTGGATGATGAGTACGAATGTGAGGAAGAAGGTAACATCGTAAATTTAGCCTCAATAGTCATTGAGACTCCTTACGATGATTAGAAAGAAGTTTAGTCAACAATAATAATATCCTCCAAGACATAGAAAAAACTGAAATGGATGATTATCTTGACTCCACACCTGAGGTGGACATTGAGATAAATCAAAATATGAAGAGCCCATAAGGAAAGGAGACGAGGTTCTTCCTCCTCCAATCCTCAAAACTCTACCAAAGGAACTAAAATATAGGTTTCTTGATGAGACCAATAAATTTCCTATTATTATAAGTGCTAACCTTGTAGAGAAAGAGGAGGAAAATTTAATGAAGGTGCTCCGCATGCATCGAAATGCTCTTGGGTATTCGATGAGTGACTTGAAGGGGATTAGTCCCTCTATAGACACCCATAGAATATTCATTGAAGAAGGAGCTCAGCCGGTCGCAGAATTTCAACGACGTCGTAAACCTGACATGAAAAAGGAGGTAAGAAAAGAAATAATATGTTTGTTGGATGCAGGCGTCATCTTTCATGTAGAAGAGAGTGAATGGGTCAGTCATGTTCATTGTGTTCCTAAGAAAGGTGGGTTTACGGTTGTCGAAAATGAACATAATGAAATGGTACCTACTAGAACTGTTGTTGGTCACAAGATGTCCATTGACTATATAAAACTTAATAAGGAAACTCGGAAGGACCACTACCCTTTCCCACTTATAGATCAAACTTTAGAAAGGGTTGTTATGCATTCTCATTTTTGTTACTTAGATGGCTATTCCGGTTTTTCCCAAATTGTTGTTCACCCTGATGATCAACTTAAAACTACTTTTATTTGTCCTTATGGCCTTTATGCTTATCGATGTATGCCTTTTGGTCTTTGCAATGCTCCTGTCACTTTTCAAAGATGTATGACTGCTATATTTGCTGATTATGTTGAAAGTATTATGGAAGTATTCATGGATGACTTCTCTATTTATGGAACTTCCTTTAATCATTGTCTCCATAATCTTCATAAAGTTTTGCAGAGCTGTGAGGACACTAACTTAGTCTTGAACTGGGAGAAATGCCATTTTATGGTTCAAGAAGGCATAGTGCTTGGTCACAAAGTCTCAGGTAAGGGCATAGAAGTTGATAAAGCAAAGATTGAAGCAATAGAAAGGTTACCTTCTCCTCGAGACATAAAAGGTATAAGAAGCTTCTTAGGTCATGTGGAATTTTATAGAAGGTTCATTAACGCTCTGTTTGGATGCACAAAATTGAATTCAGGAAATGAAATCGGTGGAATTCCAAATCCTGCTAGAAAGGAAATGGCTGTCAATTCGAATTCAGTTGTTTGGGTGTCTTGGAATTTGTTGTTGAAATCAGATGGTGGTACCCAATTCCAATTTTTGTTTGGTTGTACAAACCATGGAATTGGTTTTTTTTTTGCTTTTGGACAATACTAGTTAGTGTGTACTTGCAACACATATATCTACAGTAAATCCAAAATATTTTTGTTGTAGGTGTGTTTTGTTCCCACATTTTCGGCATTTGTAACTCCAAAATATTTATGTTGTAGGTGTGTTTTTATTCTGCAGTGTCTCCATGGCACCACTAGAGGTCAAGCGAAGTGCTACCTAAGGTGTAATTAACCATGTTAATGAGGGTGTTATTCTTTCATCTTAGAAAAAATGTTTTCAAGAGATTACAAGTCAACAAACCATACAAATGACACGAACTCAAGTGCTACCTAAGGTGTAGTCAACCATCTTAAGGAGGGTGTTATTCTTTATGACACGAACATAATGTGTTCTCTGTATATCCTCAGCTCTTCAACTGTGTATCTGAATTTATTCACCCGGATAATGACACGAACATAATGAGATACTGAAACATCAACAACATAGCAATGCTAAACAACACAAGGATTTGTCCTTGTCATAGGCTACTGGACTGGATTCGCGACCAAATTCTCTGCATTTGGTACATGGCCATCCACACAACTGCAGACATCCGCAATTTATTGTTCAGAGAGTGTCTTAGAACTGCTTAACTTGCGTCGTTAAGAGCTATTTGGCTCTGTCCACCATGTCCATGGACGTGTCCTTGGACTCCATCATCTACATGACCATCAATGTCGTTGACGGTGCATGCATGCGGGATGGCACCCACATCGCCCATGGGACCATGGCCAGGTTCGAGTTCTCGTCTCCAACGTACAATGTTTGGTGGTTGCTCGCCTTATGCAGCATGGCGCCTGCATGATCATATCAGTTCCTGTCAGTTTCATCGATCACATTAGTTGGGTACATCATAGACGGTTACTAATGGAATTGGATTCAAAGCTCGAACGGAACGAGCCCGAATAAACATCATAGCTAGACAAAATTTGAAATTAGCCAGTAGTGTCAATCACGAGCCCATGGATCCAATTCGGACTACCGCGGGGAGGGACACCGGGTTGGAGGGGGCGACCAGGAGGGAGGTGATGGGCAGGAACATGACGTCGTGGAAGAGGGAGGTCAGGGGGAGATCATCCAAGGAAGGGATGGGCGGGGATGAGCGTTGCCGCCAGGATCCTGTGTGCACGACGAGGTCACTAGGTCAAGCGGATCCGACTTCTGTCGTGTACATGTACCACTTACTATGATTTTAGGAGGTTTCCGAGCTCAAGAGGTCTGAATCGAGCGAGTACCTTTTTGCACGCGGGTCGCGCGGCCCGGAATTGGTTCTTGTTTTCGTGCAACAATTCCTACCCCACCCAAATAGTTGAATTAGAGGCTATAATTCCAATTCCCTGATGCCAGGCCCATTTCTATACATCCAAACACAGTGTAAGAACTTTTCAAAAACTGCTAGACCTTTAACTGACCTTCTTCAAAAGGATGTTCTTTTTAATTTTGATGAAAAAGTGTCTTACTTCCTTCAACATATCAAAACAAGCTCTACTTGAAGCTCCCATTATAAAACCACCTAATTGGACGAAACCTTTTGAGCTATTTTGCGAGGCTAGTCATGAAGTTGTAGGAGCAATTCTTTGTCAGTATGATGGTGATGATCTTAATATCATTCATCATTCTAGTCGCACCTTAAACGGGGCCCAAAAGAACTACCGTATGGCAGAAAAAGAATTCTTTGAAGTGGTTTTCTCCTGTGATAAGTTTAGATCTTATATCATGGACTCTAAAGTAAGAGTACACACTAATCATGTTGGCTTAAAGGAAATCCTAGAAAGGACTGATGTTAAGACAAGAATGATCTGTTGGACTTTACCTTTGCAAGAATTTGATTTATAGATCCTACAAAGAAAGGAAGAGATGGAGGAAACATTCATGGTCACTCGAGAAATCGCTTGTCCAAAGGAGGTATCATCCGTGTATATACATGTGGGAACCACACTACCGAAAAGGAAGTTCTCTATTTCTTCTTGCAATGGTTTTGGTGATTTTCTACAACCAACTTTATTCGAAGAGAGGAAGAAAAAGATACTCAAATGAGTTCATGTTCCCTCGATGATCGTAGCTTATTATATCCTGAACATATCTTTGTTTTGGATATTTTTGTACTGTTTCTTTTTTGCATATATGAATTCCTTTTGTTTTTCTAAGTTCATTCCGATCTTACGAGATCGGTATGAGCAGGTGGTATGGCCGGACCCGCCCGTACCACTGGTCGTTAAGCCCGCTGATGCCCTTAGTTTGTTTTCGCAAAACGTACGACCGCACCATATGGGCTTCTCCCCCATACGTCTGGTCGTTATCAATTATGTGTCGTTCTTATACTTTTTGTTTGATTGTCAAAAAAATGAATCCTCAAAGTCAGTACGGATGGGTAGTACGGGCGGAATCCGCCCATACCACTTAGTCGGTTGACTATTACCAACTTCATTGCGTGCTGTTTTTGGAAACGACCCGATACGGGCGCGCCGTATGGGCGCCTTCCCGTACCAGGTGGTCGTTACGATCAAAATTTCCTTATTTTGCAATTATTTGTTTCCATACTTATTAGGATTCTTTTCTTGGGCGACCCTTTTTTCTTTCAATACGAGTTTCTCCTTGCTCCTGACCCTTAATAAGTCTCTTTAGAGGTGCCTCTCCCTCTTATATCAACATATCTAATCTACTTGATGCGCTACCTAGTTCAAGGCAAAGTCAAGCATCTAAACCTCATGGCTCCTTCATGTGATAGTTTCCAGACCTCCTCCATCGAAGCTGATGATCGTGAAGCTCAAGTCCCAAGCCCGAAGAACAACCGGTACACCTATGATTCTGATGATGATTCTGACGATGAGGAGTTCAATTTCTTCATGGATCAATCGAAGAGGGGATGTAAGCAGCCGGACTACCTGGCATTGGTGAAGCCTGAAGATGAGGAAGAAGCCAAAAAACCTCATGGGAAGGGGTGCACGGAGTCGCTCAAGTTCATCACCGTCAACTGCTCTTCATAAAAGTGTAAGAAAGCTAACCGTCCCAATGCAGGAACTTATCAGGAGACTACGACACATACCTCAACAACAAATAAGATCACCATGAACGGCGCATGAGCGTGAATCCATAAGAGGATTGGGGGTTCAACCTTCTAGAAATGCTAGTCGGCGCGCACGTCCGGACAATGAACACCATCTTTACATGATAGAGAAGTACCAGAAAGAAGAGCTCATCCGCAGGGAGATCTCGCGCAAGGGTCTTTTTGGATTTTGAAGGCAAGAAGGAACTCAATGGCATGATGAGCAAGGTCGCTGATGGGATGTTCCTCTTGCGTTTGGATCTATAGAAGTGTCTTCTACGCATCCGCCCTAGAAGAGACAAACAAGAAGCTTCATGCAACAGTCTCCAGCAAAACTACTTCACCATGATAGACGCCACAGTACCAAATAATCGCAAGGGATTATTTGATCCACCCGGCTTGATTCCAAGCTTGGGGGGATCTATGAGAACCTTGTAATCTATCTTATAGTGTTATCATGTTTATTTTTCTACACGCATGTTAGACTTTAATTCCCAAATTTGCATTAGTTGCATCAACTTCGAGCTCCCTTTGTTCAAGAGAAGATTTATATCCGTTAAGTTGTGAGACTTTATGATAATTGAAGTTGTGTTTGATTCATGATTATTATATTAGATGATTGAACTAGGTTGAGTGTTATAATAAATGTACAGTTGTCATGATTTTAGGGACTTCCACACCAATGAAAGTATTAATTAAGTTATGAGAAGAAGAATTCTGGTAGCATATTATAATTAAGAGTTTTTGAAAGCCATTGAAGTAGTGAGCATGATCAAATAGCTGTGCTAAAAGAAAAAGAGAAAAGGGAGCAAGTAAAATATAGACCTACAGTTATCAAAAGAAAAGGAAGAGATTAGCTATCAAAAGAATGAAACATAGAAGAAAAAAATGATAATGAATATTCATTACTAAACTTAGTGCCATATATCTCTAAATTTTGTGATTATATGATATGTTAGATCACTAGCATCTTCTAATGATTGCACTAATACAATAAAAGGTGTGGAAGCCTCTAAGTATGTAACGTGTAAGCGTATGGTAATACCTTCGAAGTATCTCTACATCCGATATTGTATTCATGTTGCAATTTATACCTCATTTATTGTAACGACTCATGTCTCATGAACATGATGATCTTGTCCATAAGCCACCATCTTTCTCGGGGACGAGCAAGAGCGTAGCTTGGGGGAGTGGATGAGTCCAAAATTGAAGCATTTTTACCTTTTTGCATAAATAGAGTAGGCATCTTTGTATTTCACTATGTCTGTACAAACTATTTTGTTCTTGTTTCAACAAGATCCCAAATCATTGAGTCCTATATGAACATATCAATTGGAACTATCATATTGTGTAATTATATGATATTTCTAAGTGATAAAAGTAATCTTATGGATTTACCTTCACACCTGGGAGAATACCAAGTGAGGAGGAGGCATCAATACAGATAATGACCGGTGGTATGTGCAGAGCCTACCCGTACCATTCACCCATCCCAAGTGCCATCATGACTGCCTCGTCAAATACTTTCTCCTGGTGAAGAGGAGAGGGAGATCCGACATTCACAGCCACCAGAAACCATGAAAACCCACATATGAAAGGGATTGAAGGATGAACTTGGCTGGGGCAAAATCCCAGCTGCTTCACAGATCATTGGAGGACAACACGTCATCCCCTTCATCATCAACCGCTGCGTCATCATTACCACCATCTTTCATTTATTAGATCTCGTTGTAATTCCAGATTCAATGGTGGTTTGCATTAGATCTAACTCCATACTTTTATCCATTCATTTGATTATGATGATATTGTTGATTGCTTCCATGAGTGAGTAGTTCCCTTTTTCTTGGGGAGATGGAGAAACCCTAGCACCATTATGAATTCGTAAATATGATCTATTCTTGTGTCCATATGACTTTCCCATCTATGATATAATTATGATTTGTGTTTGATATCTCTCTTTAGATGGTATGTGTAGTCGGCCGCATATCATTTGCCCTCGGGACTAAAGGGAGGGAGAAATCCTTGGGACGTGTCTTGGAAGCGTACCTAGAATGGCCCCATGATAGATTGACGCCAGCTCATAACCTACACGGTCAAAGGAGGATTAAAGAGGGACTCCGTAAGCTAATTATGATATCCACAGGGAAACCCTTAATTGTGGTGGTTTGTATGGGTGACTGCTCTCAAACATCGCAGTGGTTATTTAGAGGTGATCTCACTCTTGGCTCAACAAAGTGGCTTCCTACGAGCCTTGTAGTGAACATCTTATTATGGAGCTCTCTCCAGACATATCATGACACAAGGAGTATGTTATCTTGATTACATATAACAATTATACTATGCTAGTGGTGTATCCTACATCCTTGAGAATGTTTTAGCCCTATTGAGTTTGACCACGCTTTCATGCAAACTTGTTACTTGTTTTCTTTTACTTGTTTTAATTAATTTTCTACAAACATCCAAAAAACTTTCAAACACCCTTTACTTGAGATCAAAGGAAGCTTATAAGTATCCTTTGGTAGAGAGTGTCGAGGGGCATAAAGACCTTTACCAATAGCTCTATGTGGGTTTGATATCTTTACTTTGAAACTAGCTACAATTGATCTGTGCACTTGCAGTCATCAGTTGAAATGCGTGGAGGACTTATGGAAGCATTGGCTCCTGATGGATGTGCAGGAGGACAACCCCCACCACCTGCCTCCTGCCGTGCTGGCCGAGAAGGTCAACAATCGATGGTCCATGGCGAACCCGGAGGGCGACAATGTTGATGCCTTGGTCGCCCGTATTGAGCAGCTCAACTCCTCGGCCTAACGGGCCCTCTAGTTGCCACAAATTTCCTTCACCTTAGGATTGCTCCGTTGTAGAACCACATCAAGGGTCTGTGGGACTTTTCCACGCAGGACCACCTGACCCTCGGGACGGTGTCACCGACGACCCTGTTGTGGCTGGGTTTATCCACGAGCTCTTGCACACCTCCACCACCTCTGAGCTTCCTTAGAAGGTTTTGCCCCTATGTCTTTATCCACATAGGGTGGAGATCTGGGACTCACTTCCTCAGTTCGATGAGTGGGGCATTCTTCCTCCCGGCCTCACGGACTAGCATCTGAATCCCTTGGACGCGGACTCTCCCGCCGCAGCGCTGTCCGAGGGCCCTTCTGGGGCCACCACGAGGGAGGCTGCAGGCACGAGAGACTCCATCAGTGAGGCGAACCCTCCGGAGGCGCCTCGAAGGAAGCGAACGTAGGAGGAGAGTTCCCCTTGCGAGGGAATCAGGCTAGGAAGTGGTGGATCTCACCCTACAGGGCCCTTTGTTCCCCTCAGCACGAGCCGGGGCAACTGGGGTGTGCGGCTCCCAACCGAGGGTGCTACTAGGTAAGTTGTTAGCTGACCCTCCTTCCTTTCCAAATCCTTGAGTCTCATCTCACCCGGTGGACATCTATAGTGAATATCGGCACCAAAAGCAGTCGCGGCTGAAGCGAACCTCTGCCAGGAAGGTGCGACTGGTGTGCCCCTTGGACCAGCCTGGGAAGGTCTAGGTTGCACCATCTGCACTCGAGGAGAGGGCAACGGCCTCTCCACCGCGCACAATCTTCGCCACCTCCTCCCCATTGCCCCTGGTCATAGAGGTGGCTGAAGTGGGCAAGGGCCACCCCGGGGATCCCCCTGAAGCCAATTCCCCGGTCGTGGATGCGGTCGTGGATATTGCGCCGATGGCAGACATGAACGCTGCTCTAGGGTCGCCAGGGAACGCAGTTCCCGTCGGCTCAGGAACTGCTCCTGGGCAGTGCTTAGGTGGCCTCGAGCTGGACCCTGTCCAAGGTCCAGAAGGTCGCGCATCCCCTAGGCCAGCCCCCTTGACTCCTGCGCGCTGGTCGGAAACCCCTGAGGAGGATCCTTCTAGCGAGTGGTATAGTGAGTCTCGGGAGCTGGTTGTGGTGGAGCCGGGATACTACCCCCGTGCCGAGCTCCTGGTCAAGCTCGTTTCCGGCGTACACGCCTATCTAGACCAGTTCTTGGCTGCGACGGTCCGTGAAGACCGCCAGTTGATCCTGGACCGAGGACAACTTGTTGGAGCCCGGAAGGCGATGGAGTACAAGCAGGAGAGAGCTCGCCTCAACGTAGAGGGCGTGCTCCGAGATGCCTTGGCACGAGCGGCAAACATCATTGTTGATGTCGAGGCCCAGGCCTCTTAGCTCGGGGATGCCTTGTCTACCCATGAGAGAGGCGTCTCCGCTTGGGAGGCGACAGTGGCCCAACATCAATGGGAGCTTGAGGCTCGGTCATGAGAGGTTGATGCCAAGTTGTCATAAGTGTAGGGGTCCCTCGCCTGGGAGCTGGAGGAGAGCTCAAGGCTCCACGGAGCCTTTGAGGTGGAGAAGAAGTTTCAGGAGGGTTCGCTTCAAGAGGTCGAGTACCTCCGAGGCGAATTTAAGGCTCTGAAGGAGACCGTGGCTGCTGCTACCTGGGCTTGCGAAGAGCGCGAGCGAGAGGCTCACGAGGCGCTGGAGGCCCAGCGCAAGTCCTTCTCCTCCCTTGCTGAACAGGGCGCCACAATCCACCCTTTCCTAGGGGTTGAAGGTTTTGTCACGCCAGAGCTTCATGCCATCCACGAGGTCAAGCCATCCCTAAGGTTTGCACGCAGGGTCCTGAGTCCCTTAAGCCCAGCGGCATGGGCCTAAATAACTTAATTTCCTCAGAGTGCTAGGAGATGCTGACCGCTGTAGGGAGGTCCCTCTTCACCAAACTTCTGTAGCTGTCACCTGACCTCGACAAGTCCCAAGCCGTGCGGTAGTCGGCGGCCATGCCGGTTCTCGAGGCGAGTGTCTCCCTGCTCATCGACCTGCTAATCTAGGCGTTTCCGTGCAGGGTAGGCGATGAGGAGGGAGCCGAAGCCGATGGCTCAGACGACTCTACCGCTAAAGAAGAAGAAGGTCTCGACAAGGCGAGCTCGATGGCACCGCTGGGATGGCTTGATTCTTGTCCATGTAACGGTCGTGAAGCGCTTTGAGACCTGACATTTCTTTGCTACGACTTGTAAGGGTACCTTTCCTGTTATGAGGCGTTAACTGTGTTTCGCTGCTTTCTCTGCCCTTTGAGGGAGTGGTCGTGCCCCAGCCTGTCGATCCCTCATGGAGGCGGTGTTTGTCCTTTGCATCCTGTGGGGGCCTCTTGAGGGGTTTTCCCATAGGCCGCCTCGCCTCCCTCTTCACGAGAGGGTTACGAGGCTTGTACCTGTCCCTTAGGGCCCTCAAGGAGGTGTCCGTGGGCTCTGTATGTTCAATTCTGTCCCGTAAGTCCCTCAAGGAGGTGACCATAGGACACATACTTTCCTTGCATAGTCCCTCAGAGAGGCAACCGTAGGTTCCGCATGCCGCTTGAGGGGTTGTCTCAAGGGTCGCCCTGCTCATCCCCTGGCAAGGAGGTCGCAGGGCTTGTATATGTCCCATAGGTCCCTCAAGGAGGTGGTCGTAGGCTCTGTACGTTCAAATCCATCCTGTAAGTCCCTCGAGGAGGTGTCCATAGGACGCGTACTTTCCCTGTATAGTCCCTCGGAGAGGCGACCATAGGTTCCACACGGTGTATGCTTTCCCTTCGCGTGTTGTGTGAGGATTATAAAGAACAATGGGTGAGGTGACTTATCACTGGAGCTAGTCTGCAAGTTTAGAGCTTGACACTTTAGGCTCCAGTGCTGACCGAGGGTGGATCCGGTGATAGATACCATGTCTAGCCCCCGCTCAATTGGTGTGTTAAAGGGAGAAACACCATAGAAGAAACGAAGATGCAAACGAAGAAATCATTGGGGGAAATCCGAAAAAGCGAGCCATCATTCTTGAATTTTCACACCGTTCAAGGGGAGAGTTATTTATTACTGCCACCACCGTGAGCGGAGCTCACGGTTAGAACTTGCAAAGGTGCTGGATGTTCCAGACGTTGGGGATTGGGACTCCTTCCTCTGTTTACAGTCGCACTGCGCTTCGCCTTGTGATGTGCACGACCCAGAAGGGGCCATCCCACATCGGAGAGAGCTTGTGTAGACCCTGGCGAGAGAGGACGCGGCGGAGGACAAGGTCCCCCGCTTCTAGGGTGCACGGCCGTATGTTATGATAGTGGTACCAGCGCAATGCTTGCTGGTATCTGGCTGCCCGCACATTGACCTTGTGGCGGCCTTCCTTGATGAGGATGAGCTCGTCCTGACACAGCTCCTCTTATGCCGCCTCACTGAAGGTAGGCACCCGGGGGGAGCCGTGCTTGATTTCTACGGGGATGATAGCCTCAACACCATAAACGAGGAAGAAAAGGGTCTCACTAGTTGGTTTGGTTGCGGTGGTACGGATTAACCACAACACTCCTGGGAGGGCGTCCAACCACCCTCGTCCGCACTCCTTGAGCTTGCGGCAGAAACTCTTGGTCTTGAGCCCCTTCAGGACCTCGGCATTTTCTCGTTCTGCTTGTCCGTTACTGCGGGTGTGGGCGATAGATGTGTAGCATATCTTGGTGCGATACCCTCGCAGTAGGATTTGATCATTTTGCTAGTGAACTAGCTGTTTTTATCGGTGATGATGCGGCTGGGTACACCGAAACAACATACCAAACCTTGGATGAATTTCACCGCCGATCGCGTCAAGTTGGTCCTGACAGGTTCCACCTCGGCCCATTTGGTGAACTTGTCGATGTCAATGTAGAGGTACCTGTGGCCCTCGGGTGCTCGCGAGAAAGTCCCCAAGATGTCCAGACCCTAGACCACAAAGGGCCATGAGAGCGGGATGGTCTGCAACTACTGAGCCGGTGGTGTATTTGCTTGGCATGGAACTGGCATGCCTCACACAAATTCACCAGTTATGTGGCGTCGGTGAGCACGGTGAGCCACTAGAAGCTGCCGCGAAAGGCCTTCCCAAGGAGGGTACTTGTCGAGGTGTGGTGGCCGCATTCCCCGGCGTGGATGTCGGCCAGCAGCTGGTGCCCCTCGTCGCTGGAGATGAGCTGGAGGCCGACACCGTCGGGGCGACAACAATAGAGGTCCCTGTCCATGATGCAGTACTTATTTGCACGGTGGACAAGGCTTTCCACCATGTCCTCACTATCCGGAAGGATGCCGTTCTAGAGGTAGCTCTTGAGCTCGATGATCCAACCCGACTCTTGGGTCGTAGCTGCCAGGACAAGCCTATTTCCCGAGGGTGGACCGTAATCGGGGACACCTGATGAGGGTGGGGGCGGGATCTCTTTGTGGTGGGCCTTTTCGTCTCCTGGTGGCGACCGAGGGCTTGAACAGCCATTCCTCGATGACCCCCGGAGTGCGGACGAGGTGTTTGGTGGCGCATTTCCTCGATGGCCTAGAACTTGTTAGGGTTAGCCTCGATTCCCCGACGGGATACCAGGAAGCCGAGGAGCTTGCCTGATGGGACTCTGAATACACACTTGGCTGGATTGATCTTGATGTTTACTCGGCGCAAGTTGGCAAAGGTTTCCGTTAGGTCTGCCACCAGGGTGTATTTTTTGCAGGTCTTGACCACAATGTCGTCGATGTAGGCCTCCGCGTTTCTTCCCATCTGCTCACCCAACACGATGCGCATGAGCCTCTGGAAGGTAGGGCCGACGTTCTTGAGGCTGAATGGCATGCATGTGTAGCATTACACCCCACATGGGGTTATGAAGGCTGTCTTTTCCTCGTCCTCCTTAGCCATCTTGATCGGGTGATACCCCGAGAAGGCATCCAGGAAGCAGAGCAGGTCGCAGCTAATACCTTCGACCCGGATTACGGATGTAGTATAGCTCTTTTTCCCTAGTAGACCTAGGTTTATCGAATCCTCGGGAAGCAGAAGCATAGTGAAGTTACTTTAACGGACCTTCGGGAGTTTTAGAATTCCTTTTTTTTGTTGTTGTCGATGATGGAGAGAGAGGGCCTAGGGCATTCGGTTTCACCAGTAGTTGTGCAAAACATCTGATGGGAATAAAAGATAAAAATAAAGTATGCATGTAATTGTTAGAGCAAGATAAATTAGATGTGGGCAGTGCATCCATAATTGCTATTGCCTCCACAACCGCTTATAGCAATAACCTACTAGTTGCATCCATAGAAGAAAGAGAACTAATGATAAGCATAGTGACGTCACCGTTGATCCCAAGTAAATCCCGCACATACAGTCGTACTACCCCTTCTATCACTGGGGTTCCCAACCTGCAGATTAGTCATTACTCATACTCCCTATACCTAGCTCAATCCTCGGGGTCTTGGCTACCTGACAAGTCCTTAGATTGAGGCGAGGGAGGATACAATAATCATCATGACATACAAACTAATACATGATCCCATCTATGATAAATAACATGCACAAAAGCTACATGGCTAGGCCGAAGCCCTTAGCCCAAGGAGAATTACTCACCCATAGAGATGAGATCAAAGATCATAAACATTGTAGTGGAAATCATGAGACTGATAGCAATAGTCTTACAATGTCGCCAATCAAAGAAGAGATCTACTATTACAAGTGGTGGAATATAGATATGTTGGTGGAGAGATTAGATCTAAGTCTATTCCTCCGGCGGCTCTTCGGTGTTGTGGATGGAGATCTGGGGTGGCTGATGGTTTCTGGGAGCGCTCTTTTCTCGTCGCCCGAGGCCTCTTTATATAGGGGTCCCTTCACGAAAGTTGTTATGTTTGACCTAGCGGTGTCGATGGCAACTATACGGCCAGAATTTTATTCCGGTCGTATAGTTGGTCGTTAAACTGCCTCTGACCCACGACTCCTAGTTTCTTCTGGTTGTTGGAAATCGTGTATCTTTGACTTTAATGTAGTGATTCCCATCAACAAACGTCCTTATCTGCGTAGGGAAAAATAGAAAGAAAGGATTGCATACCCCTTTGATCATTAGGCATTAGTGGCAGGGTTTAGAGAGATATTTCATCAAAAATATGAATAATATCCAGTTTAAATGTGGACGTAGATGGCTATATTTTAGAGCCATCAGTAGCCTGCCCTGGAGTCTAGGTCTATCTACGGGAGCGGGAAGGGGTACTTGGGGCAAGCCTTGTTGAGGTCGGTGAAATCGACATAGAGCCACCCGCCCCTGGTGGCCTTGGGAACCACCACAGGTTGGGTCGACCAGTCGGCGTGCAAGACCTCCTTGACAAGGTGTGCCTTGACTAGCTTCTCCATCTCAACAATGATGAACTGTTGCTTTTCCGTGGATTGCTTCTGCGGCTTCTCTTTCACAGGGCATGTCGTGGGACACACCGCTCGATGAGGCTCAATCACCTCTCGAGGCACCCCCGTCATGTCTGATGGGGTCCAGGCGAACATGTTCGCCTTGGACCGAAGGAAGGCGACGAGAGCCTCCTCCCTCTCGGCCGAGAGGCGAGCACTGATGGTGATTGTAGCCCCCGGCACCACCAGGTTGAGAGGGATCTTCTTGCTCTTGCCCTGCTCCTAGGAGAATGCCGATTTTTTCCTAGTAGCGACGTCAGTGGTACACACAACATCCTCACCGAGGGACGCTGTCGGCACCTCGTTGCTAGCAGCCCCCGAGGCCTTGGTAGCCCAGGGAGACCCGTTGCCGTCAAAGTTAGTCGCGACCTCCTAGCGCATGGTTTCCGCCCCTTTGCAGGCCTGCTTGAGGGAGCGCACGGCTTTAACCTCGTCGTAGAGCACCATGATGATGGTACCAGCGCCACCTAACATCTTGACTAGGTTGTTGGTGTTGTGAGTGACCGTCATGAACTTTGACATTGCCAGGTAGCCTAGGACGGCATTGTAGGGCAAGCATATATGGGCAACGTCGAAGTCGATGAGATCCGTGTGATAGTTGTCACTCGTCTCGAAGGTGATAGAAAGCTGGATCCGGCCGAGGGGCACGGTGGTGCCCACCGTGGCCCCCACGAATGGCAAGGCGGAGCGGAGGCGTGTGACGGGCACTTGCAGCTTCCTGAATGCTCCTTTTGATAGCACATTTAGGACCACCCCCCGTTGATGAGGGTCTTGGATACCGTGACGCTGCCAATGGTGGGGGTGCAGACCATGGACACGGTGCCTACTAGGTGGGTGGAGCTAGGGTGGTCCGTGGCACCGAAAGAGACCGGCAGCTGCGATCACCAGAGAGGCGAGGCGGTAGCACTAGGCCTTGATGCTGCCAGTTCACGAGAGAACTGCTTGAAGTGCCGCTCGGAGGCAGGAGCCTGTGAGCCACTCAAGATGTAGGCGACGATCCTGGATGTTCCCCTGGACGAAGTGCTCCCTAGGCCGGCCTCTATGCGAGGGTTCGCTGCCATGGTGCTGACCATCCGGAGGGTCACAAAAGCGCACCTTAGGGCGCATTTCCTCGATGGCCCAGACCTTGTCGGGGTTAGCCTCGATTCCCCGGTGCGATACCAGGAAGCCGAGGAGCTTGCCCGACGGGACTCCAAATACACACTTGGCCGGATTGAGCTTGATGTTTACTCGGCGCAAGTTGGCAAAGGTTTCCATCAGGTCCGCCACCAGAGTCTCTTTTTTGTGAGTTTTGACCACAATGTCATCGACGTAGGCCTCCGTGTTTCTTCCCATATGCTCGCCCAACGTGATGCACATGAGCCTCTGGAAGGTAGCACTGACGTTCTTGAGGCTGAATGGCATGCATGTGTAGAAGTACACCCCACACTAGGTGATGATGGCTGTCTTTTCCTCATCCTCCTTAGCCATCTTGTTCTGGTGATACCCCAAGAAGGCATCCAGGAAGCAGAGCAGATCGCAGCCTGTCGTGGAGGCTATGTCTATCTGCAAGAGCGGGAAGGGGTCCTTGGGGCAAGCCTTGTTGAGGTTGGTGAACTTGACATAGAGCCGCCTGCCCTCGGTGGCCTTGGGAACCACCACGGAGTTGGCGGACTAGTCGGCATGCAAGACCTACTTGACAAGGTGCACCTTGACCATCTTCTCCATTGCAGCAACGATGAAATGTTGCTTTTCCGTGGATTGCTTCCGCGGCTCCTGTTTCACTGGGCGTGCCGTGGGACACACCACCAGATGAGGCTCAATCACCTCTTGATGCATCCCTGTCATGTCTGATGGGGTCCAGGCGAACATGTCTGCGTTGGACCAAAGGAAGGCGTCGAGAGCCTCCTCCCTCTCAGCCGAGAGGCGAGCGCCGATGGTGATTGTAGCCCCAGCACCGTCGTGTCGAGAGGGACCTTCTTGGTCTTGGCCCGATCCTAGGAGGATGCCGAATTTTTCCTACCAGTGACGGCGGTGGTACACACAACATCCTCACCGAGGGACACCATCGGCACCTCTTCGCCAGTAGCCTCCAAGGCTTTGGCGGCCTAGGGAGACCCGTTGTCGTCAAAGTCAGTCGTGACCTCCTAGCGCGTAGTTGCTGCCCCTTTGCAGGCCTGCTTGAGGGAGCGCATGACTTTGACCTCGTCGCAGAGCACCATGATGGTGGTACTAGCGCCACCTGGCATCTTGACCAGGTTGTTGGTGTTGTGAGTGACTGCCATGAACTTCGACATCGCCAGGTAGCCTAGACTGGCATTGTAGGGCAAGCATATCTGGGCAACATCGAAGTTGATGAGCTTTGTGCGGTAGTTCGCTCGTATCAAAGGTGAGAGGGAGCTGGATCCGGCCGAAGGGCATGGTGGTGCCCACTATGGCTCCCACAAATGGCAAGGCAGGGCGGAGGTGTGTGACGGCACTCGCAGTTTCCTGAACGCTCCTTATGAGAGCACATTCAGGATCACCCCCCATCAAGGAGGGTCTTGGATACTGCGGCCCTGCCGATGGTGGGGGTGCATACCATGGGCACGACGTCTGCCAAGCGGGTGGAGCTAGGGTGGTCCACGACGCTGAGAGAGACCAGATGCTGCGACCACCAGAGAGGGGTGGCGGTAGCGCTAGGCCTTGCCGCTGCCAGTGCACGAGAGAATTGCTTGAAGTGCCACCCGGAGGAGGGATCATGTGAGCCGCCCAAGATGCAGGCGACGATCCTGGATGTTCCCTTGGATGGAGTGCTCCCTAGGCCAGCCTCTGCGAGGGTTCGCCACCATGGCGATGACCGTCCGGGGGGTCACAACAGCATGCCTCAGCCCCCTACCTAGCACGCCAGATGTCGGATATTTGTCCCGTGAAGGATAGTAGGGTCCAACGATCCCTTGGTTTGAGAGGGGGATCAACACGCGGTTCCAAGGAAACTGGGGATGGCTGTGGCGATGGAGCAAGCACACGACAGAGAGGTGACACGGTTTTTTTTACCTAGGTTTAGGACCCTCGTGAGGAGGTAAATCCCCTGCTCCTACTTCGTTGTATTGCTCGTGTGCTTTGTGATGGTTCACTGGAGGATGAAAGTCCAGGGTTTAAGATCTCAAGGATCGCCCCCCCCTCTAAGGTAGGAGAAGGACTCCTTATATAGGGCGGCGATGGGCCTCTTCCCCCGGTCCACGGGGGGAAGGGTCACCACAGTGCCGCTCCTTGAGGTCCCAGTCTACAAGACCACTTTTTGGTGGACTAAGTCTTGGGCATCAGGAGGTTCTCCGTCCACCCATAAAGCGTCCTCCCTTTAGCGTCACTTGTCTTCATCCGGCGCTGCTCGCTTTCCTTCTTGCATCAAAGTAGCCAAGGACGGACCTGCTCCCATTGAGGCCGTCCATCCAGCCAGTCAGGACCTTGTCTGCCTCGCTTTTGACCAAGACCCTGACTTCGGCACCGCACCACGGAGGCATCCAATGCCACTATTGTTCTTGTCATCTTCCTGGGATGGGCGCTTCCACACCCCTCCCGACATGTCGTAGATCCGGGCCCTCTTGTTGGGGATATCCTGGGCAGATTTCCCCTCTAGAAGTCTTCAGGAGGGTTAGGCAAGACGCTCCTCGAGAGGGAAGCATCCCTTCCGTCGCGAGGAGTGCCGAAATCCCGCCATGCAAGCCAGTCATGGACGGATCGGGGGTACCCCTGTACCAGGTATCCAACATTAGCAATAAAAATCTCACATAGAGCGGGCCACGAGCCGATGGATTCCTCGGGGAGGTTCATCAGTCATGTGCGTGCCACATCCTTCAGGCCTATGAGGAACCAATTGTCCATGACACGATCGTCGCCACCTTTCGCCTCGATGCCTGTGGTGTAGACTTGCAAGAACTCAATGGGGTTAGAGGACCCGTCGTAGTGCGGAGGCATCTTCGGCCTAAACATGTGGGGCCACACCATGCGATAGAGGTCTTTGATGAACGCAAGGCAGCCGTTGCTTTGCACCTCCTTGTCGTTGGCGTGAGCAGCTTTGTTTGGCTGGCCAACCATAGTGACCTCTTCCACGACACGGTCCTCATGCCCCTAGCAAGTCTATGTGGTCGCACGAGCGGCTTCAGGCATCACGACGATCTAGCAACTGTTTCTGGGGGTAGCGTCTTGAAGCCAAGGGGCAGCGCCGACACCCCCCGTCTTGCTCGGAGGCGGAGGCGGTGTTACAACCCCCCAGGTTGTTTGTTTCGATGCGAGCCCCCTGGGTCGCTTTTCCTAGAGATCCAGCTGCGAGATTGACGAGCTAGAGGAGGCGTGCACACCATCCATCCTTCCCTGACTCCGCAAGCGAGTAACGAAGATGCTCCTACGCCATGCGCTTGGTGGCCTCTAGAGTGGGTGGCTCCCTTGTCACGCAGAGATGCGGTGTGGGAGAAGGAGGTGTTGCCACGGGTGCAGAGTTGTCGCTCCTACAGCGGGCAGAAAGAGGACCCCTTCTTGTCCTCCGTCCACGGGGTTTGTTCAGTGGTCGTGCGTTGCGGCATGGGCTCTGTTTGGGCCATGCTTGCCGGGCGCCGGAGGGAGCGCTCTGCCCGGGTTTTAGCATGCGTCGCCATGGCGGTGAGTTTGACGAAGACCTTGGGAAAACACCTTAGTAGCCTACCTGGCGCGCCAAATGTTGGAACTTTATGTCCCGCTAAGGAACTAGGGGTCCAAGGAGCCCTGAGTTCGAGAGGGGGTTGAACACGCGTTCCAGACTTCTTGGAGATGATGGCTATAGTGGAGCTCGCACACAACAAAGAGTAGACACAAAGTTTTTAACCCAGTTTCAAGACCCTCTTGAGGAGGTAAAGTCCCTACTCCCGCTTTGTTGTATTGCTTGTGATGCTTCATGAGGGTACAATGGTGGATGTATCCTTAGGGTTTTGTGATCACTGGGATCGATCCCTTTCTAAGGTAGGGGATCTCTCCTTTTATAGGGGAGCTGGGCCTCTTCCCCAAATCGATGGGCGGGAAGGGTCACCACATCACCGCCCAAGGAGAGTTAGTGCATATGACTGCTTTACATGGACTCAGTCCAAGATCCCTTATGGTCATTGGTCCACTTGTAAACACGAAGCTGTCGCTAACGGCTACCCTCTGCATCGGGCTAGCCGACACCTTCTTACTCCAAAGTAGCATAGGAAAGGAAGTGGTGACTGATGCCCTACAAGTGCACACGTTCATCAGAGCATGTTCTCACAAAAGTATTAATTCCAGTTTTTATATCGATACCAATAAGGAGCCTAGGTAAGTGTTTTTATGCGGCATTTCTATCGCACTCAAGGACTCACTGGTCTTGAGTGAATTGACTACAATTGTTGAAGGTGGAAGGTGATAGAGTGAATAATAGAGAAAACTTGCGTAAGGAAAAATCAAGAATTAAATAACATAAAAGTAAAGACGAGAAAGGTGTTCGAGGTCCCTTCAGATGAGAATTTAGGCGCGGAGAGAAATGGTTCATGGTGATAGTGAAAGTGCCAGATGAATAAAGTGGGATAAGTGATTGTGATATTTCTTATTTATTTTAGTAGGCAATCAACCCATATAACGACTGGGAGTCCTCATGGCCAATTCTTTTGAGCCCCAATGATTCGTCTGCCTGTTACCACGACAATGGTCAGCACTTTAATTAATGTCTTCCGACCGGAGCAAGGCTTTAATCTTGATGGTTCCTTGTTGTGCTCGAGTAGTACTAGCTCCTCATTGATATCGGCTATGTCACTCCGGGGTCGCCGAATCGCTAACATACAAATTCATACCTATGAGAACTCTGGATCATGTTACCCGGGCCCTTAAATTAGATAACAAGCATTAGGCGAACATAGATAATCATTCTCACAATATAATAAACACTACAATAGTCACAAATGGATGGAATTAAAGAAGGCACAACACATATCACCAATACACTACATCTCCCAAGCCTATGGGGATTTACTCAGACATGAGAGGAAGATTAATCAAAGGCATAATTGTATTGCAAATGAAAATCATCTCAAATTATCATAGCAAGCCACAATACTAGCTGAAGATCGAATCAAATACAAACCAAGGTAGATCAAAGTATCAAACCCTAATCTTACGAGTGCGAATCTCTCTATCTCTCTCTCTCTCTCTAATCAATGGGGATGATGGTGGAGTGAATGGTTTAGAGGCTAGAGATCGTTGAAGAATGAGACGGTGTTCTTCTCCTTCTCTAGATCTGATCTATCTCCTTCTGGATGAGTTTGCGGCGACTGTTTTCTGTTTGTCATCATCCCCCCTTCATGAAAGTTGCTTGTATTGGCAGCAGGTAGTATGGGTGGACGATACGAGCGCACCCCGACTGTACTAGTGGTCGTTATACGCTCAGATTGCCTCTAATGAAAGGGATACAATTGGGGATTTTCTTCTTTAGGTGTAATTAGCCCATAAATACTATTAGATCTTCAAAAAATGTTCATTGCATGAAAACCATCACAAGAAACCAAGGATTTTCTAATTGCGATGTTAACATTAGTAGAAGGGGTAAACTTCAGTGAAATTCGATACTAAACAAGAGGAAAAACAATGATAAGAAGTGTTGAAATTTGGAGCTATCAACTTCCCCAAGCTTAGCTATTACTCGCCCTCGAGTGAGAAAGCTATAATGAGTAATAGCGAGAATTTGAATCAAGAGGAAAAACTCACAAGTTCGAGGTTATATCATATTCCATTGTCTCAGATCCTGCAACCTTGAACATGAGCATAATATATTTGAACAATTGCACTTATGTTCGATTCCTAAACACAAGTAACTTGCTAGCTAATAGTTCTTAAAACTCATAAGAGACTATCAAAATTTTGGCTAGGCTTACAAATCAATTCTTTTCAGCGCCCCTCTTTTATGAGAGTAAAATTATTTTAAAGTGAGGACGCTTTTAGTCAAAATTAAGGGTGCACAAGTAAATGTCAAAAGAAGGATAAACTTAGAGCTTTTCAATAACACCCACTTTCATAATCACGGCTATCAAACACCTATTCTCTTCCTTGTTTTTCAAGAACTCTAGTTTATTCATTTTAGGTGGTGAGGTGATACCAATGCTCTCATTGAATATTTTCAGCTCATATCTTGATGGTAGTTCTCTTTTTTGTCATGTGTCAAGGATCATTGGCTGTTTCTTTTACAAGTTCTTGCACAACCTTTGAGAGTACCAATACGTTTTCCCATATATTGACACGTATGCCACTCATGTCATCAATTCATAGCCAAAATCTGGGGTTATACCATAGATCGTTCAAAAGCTAGCGGAGTTGTTGGCATCCCAAAGGCATGCGTGAGAAACAAATAACTTTTCCCCTCTTCTTCCCTTTTTTATACTAGCACAGCTGATCAAAACAGGTTTGGCATATCCCTCACCCACCATAAAAAGTTCATTCCATCAAACAATTCTTTTTCGGACGGTATCATCAAGTCAATGATTAGTATGTGTGGTTGAGTACTACTAAGATTAAGTCCTTAAGACAAAAACATGGAACCAAAGTTGTCAATAGACACTTTCTCTTGTTCTCAAATGTTTGGAACTTAATCCAAAGAGTTGTTTTTCTAACCGATAGTAATTGTCATAAGTCTCAACCAGAGTAGTGACAATAACCTTTGAACCCAAGTCCTAAAAGATAACAAGCTACGCGTGGAGCAAAACTCCAGTGCTACCAAAACAGATACAAAATGTCCATGAATAAACTTATAGAAAGAGGAAAAATAGGGATGTGGAACATCCTCTTGTTTGCTCATCTCGCACTTGGGTCAGCTCCTCGCGTTCATCTCCATAGCTAGGTCACTAGAAGTGAATAACCTACAGAAAAATCAACGAGAGCAGAGAGAACTTTTACACAAATCAAGATAAAAGCTAGTCTAATATTTTTGGGCTTTCTTTTATCAATGCAAACTGAAAGTAAACATGCAATAGTATGAAAACAAAATAAATCAAAAGAAGAACGAAAAATATGAATACAAAAGGTAGGGAGGAGTTCAACCTCCCCAAGCTTAGGCTCTTGGCCTATCTAGAATCAAAAGTTGTCGCCTTCATGCGGCGGCTGCTGGTATGGGAAGTTTGGGTAGCAGTTTGGAACGTCGATCATGAAAGAGGTGAGGTTGACTATGTTGGTGTTAACATCATGCAACGTATTCTCTACGTTGTCGATGCGATGCACCACCTGGTAAAAATCACTCCTCGGGACATAGTTGAATCCTGACTGTGGTGGAGGCATACATTCTTGTTGGTACTGATGGAAAGGTTGTTGGTGATGCTGTTAACCGTAGTCATCCCAACTTGCTGCGTTCCAGTCCTCCCCACCTTGCTCCTAATGTTGTTGGCTAGTTGCTGCATCTTCCCAGTTGGGATGACCTACCGGCGGTGCAATCCTCCCAGAGAGGATCAATGCCTACTGGAATTCTTCCTCGGTGAAGACCCAACTCTGTTTATGTGGTAAACTAAAAGCTTGGACAAAAGGAAGCAAAACTTGGTGGATATCACCATTAGGCTCAAAATAAAATTGATAAGCACGGAGGGCATGTTGGGGTCTATAGATACCCATGAATTTGGTGCTAGCCATGTGGATATAATCCAGAATATTACTGCCAGCCACAACTCTTTCCTGGGCATGACAAACTCGCTTGCGTAGGCGATCTATGTGATCAAGCCACCGCAGTGCATGTCACCCGAGGAAGCCGACCTTTGGTGTTGGAAGTGCTGGATAAGCAAAGCACCCAAGTTTACCTTGTGATCCATCTCATGATGCAAAGCCATGTGAATTACACGCATCTCAGGGCCTGCCATTGCCGCGACATCTTCCTTCCCAAAAATATAATTCACCAAAAAGGTATGGAAGTAACGGATAGTGGGATTCTAGATGGTGGCGCTCTTCTTGCGCAAATAATCGGTGTTCCTGTGGATAGAAATCTGCTCCCAAGAATGCATCGCCTCTATGTGGACATTGTCATTAATATCGAGTTATCCCTCATGAGAGAACCCAAAACCATCACAAAATTGATAAAAAGAGAGGCTATGGGGTTGCCCATTGAGCACAAAACTTACAGTGCAATTATGCTCTTGGACCTCAAGGTCATCGTGGAACGATAAAAGGAACTCGTGCGTGGCGAGCTGGTAGGTGTCGGTGGAGAAGAAGGAGAAAGGGACCATGCCATCTTGCACGGTCATCTGCTCGAAGTCCTCCAACAGGACTTGGTGAGAGAGGAACTCACGGTTTACCACTTAGTGGGTAAAACCCTATGTTGGCTCACCCTCTCGTAGTCCTTGTTCATGGAAGCCCTCAAGCTGTGTGCCTCTGAACACCTCTTCTTCGAACCTGGCAACCTAGTAGAGTCCGAGGCCCCTGCCGTTATCGAGCCCTTGCCCGAGCATAAAATCCTTCGAATGTTATGCATTGTGCTACAAAATTTTCGTAGAAAACAATAGGCATCAAGTTTTTATCATACAAACAAATGATTATAGGTAGAAATTACAAAGCCTAACGTGAGGAATCAAAAATAATCTAAAAATATGATGAACTCATCTAAATAGTCAATGTGAGAAATTCAACCATGGATTTCAGAAAATAAAGTGTGGATCTGATGAGAAACTTACTGATGTGAAGATTCCCTTACTCAAAAACATGAAATCAATCAAGAATCAAAGGTTCTAGGGGATTAGGGTTTGAGGTGGAGAGATAAAGAGAAAGAATGAATGAGGAGGTAGAAGAAAGGGGCTAGCTAGAACCAGCCACCGTCGGCCTTTACCTAGTGATGTAGTCGGTACGGGTGGGTGGTATGGGCGCCTCCCGCCCGTACCAGTGGTCGTCACCGTTGGATCAAGATTAGGATTATGAGACCAAACCTGGCGGTCTGGTACGGGCGGAAGGTACGGTCGTGTCTCAAAAATACCAGTGCTCGTTATAGCGGCAGAGTGTTTTGAATAAACTTGTCGAAGTTTAGTACGGGCGGGCGGTACCGGTACCTCCGACCATACCAGTGCTCGTTAAGAGTACTAATTAATATAACTTTTTATAATTGGATTTTCTTCGACGGTACGAGGGATGGTACAGGCACCTCCGGCCGTACCACTGCTCATTACATAATCTGAACCCTGTTTAATTCTTCCTTTCACTTTTCTTCAAACTTCATGAAGGTATACTTTCTCTGCAAGTCTCAAAGCTTAAACAAATTTATTAAAACACTCACAAAGTAAAAAACAAATTTAAACTTAATTATTAAAGAATGGGTTGACTCCCATTACGTATTTTATTAAGGAGAGTTAGCTCATCAAGCAACCTCCATGTCATTAGCGTTTACCTCAAGCTTCCCTTCATTGATGGTTTTCACTGCTTGGACACGCTTAGGTGGTGGAACGTATTTTCCATCATGCTCCTGTTTCTTTGGGAAATAACGGACAATCTGATCATCATAAATATCGAAAACAATCTTACCACTAGAATAATCAACATTAGGTCCAGTAGTGCTAAGAAAAGGCCTTCCAAGGATGATTGAAAGTTTGCCATCTTTTGGAACATCTAGAATTAGAGAATTAGTGGGTATAACATGTTAGTCAATTCTAAGTAAGACATCTTCGATCATATTGACAGGTTGTTTAGTTGTCTTATCAGCCATTTGCAAAGTTAAGAGGTGTGGGAGAATACTCTCTAAGGTTCAATATCTTAAACAAGGAATAAGGCATGACGCTAACACCTGCCCCTAAATCACAAAGAGCATTAATGATATTAGTTTTTCCAATTGCGCAAGAGATAGTTGGTATACCTAGGTCCCCAAGCTTAGCAGGAAGCTTATCACCAAAGCTTGTCATTACTAATATAGTCTTAGTTACCTTCTTTTTTCTATTAAGAATATCTCACATAAACTTTTTGAAAGTAGGAACTTGGATAACATCAGTTAAAGGGAGTTCTAAATGAAGGCTTCCTAGTGCTTTGGAAAAAGAATCATAAATGGATTTATCCTGTCCATACTGAACTCGATTAGGATAATGTATCTTCTTTTTAATGGGTATTACCTTCTCTTTTACCTTTGCCACCGATTCACCATCCTTTTTAGTTTTCTTCTTTGCTAATGGTTTTTGCTTATCAGCATGTTCTTCACGTGAAGTGATAACCTACTCTTCTTGTTCCTTTTTGAGACCATCCACTTCCCTTGAGTTGATTGACTGAGCATCCGAGTCGTATTGTTTATGTTTATCTCCTTCTTCTTCTTCTTCTTCTTCTTCTTCTCTAGCTTTAGAAGTATCAGATTCTCTTTATTAATCTTCATAATCAATATCATCTTGAGGATCAACTAAGTCCTCTTCTTCTTGAGTTATCTCTTGAGTCTCTCTTGCTTTGCGAGCTTGTTATTCTTGCTACCAAGGTGCCCCTTGGGCTTCCTGCGTTTATGTACCACGTCTAGTGAAAATGTTAGTAGAAATAGTATTAAAATTACCTTGGTTCAAAATCAGAGTTTGAGTTTCAATTATTTGATCGCATTGTGTTTTAACCATACTCAAATATCTATCTAAATGCTTCATGGCATGTCCTAAGTCATCAAAGACTTCGGTTAACACTTTTATATTCTTTTCTTGAGTCATTAGACGTGTATAATATTTCTCACGGAACTGTTTTTGTTGATATCTAAACTTTTGCATTACAAGATTTATTTCATCTTCCATTACATAAGCTTGAATAATGTCAACTTTATTTCCTTCAATAAGTTCTGAATCTATTCTTTTTTCTTCCATGTACTTTTTAACTTCGGGCATAAGATCTTGGGGTATGTGAAACATACCTTTTCATGGTTTAACATCCTCAATTGGATTGTATTGTTCATAATTGAAGGATCTTACCTTGAAAAGCTTTACACATTCTAGCAATGCTAAGTTGCAAATATCTCCCCTACAGATAAGTCAATCATTTCTTTTGTACCATCATTAAGCCAATTATAAAAAGATTGGATAACTAAATGCTCATGGAAACCATGATTCGGGACTTTCATAATCATTGCATAAAATCTATTCCATGCTTGATAAAAGTTTTCTCCAACTATTTGAAGAAAGTTTGTAATGCTACATTTAATCTGCATGATTTTAGTGAATGACCAATATTTATGCATAAACTCTCGGATGCAATCTTCCCAACTTTTTATAGTGTGATTCGGTAATGATTGTAACCAAGTAAAAGAATTATCTTTCAGAGACTAGTGAAAAAGTTTAAGGAGCACAAACTCTATTGGTAAACTTGATGGTTTAAGAGTAGCACAAAGGTCATAGACCCTCGTCAAGTGATAACTAGGATATTCCTCTTCTTTTCCCGCGAGAGCAATTTCTTTCATCATATAAATTATCTCAGGATATGTTTCAAGTTCCTAGCCTTCAAGTTCAGGACAAAGAATAGGCAATTTCTCAAGTGCCTAGATGGATTCCCTTATTCTCCCAATGGTAGCTCAAGCTCTTTGGCCCCCTGGGTGATGGTCAAGTCTGGGATTGTTCGTCTGCGGTACCAAAGTTGGCAGGCCAGCGCATGGCGGTACCTAAGTTGCCTGAAATTACCGCGTTTCGAAAAGTTGGGCCGCCAACTACTGAGAGGGGCCATTTCGAGGCAAACTCATCTCACCCCTGCCAAATTCAAACATTCCGTTAATCTGCCCCGTGAAGTAGACGGTCGAGACCCTCATGTCAGTCATCTGTCCGTGACGCGGGCGCCAACGCGGCAACCTCTTAGGCAAATCAAGCAGCTATTTCTAGCATTTTTGGGCTATTTCACAAATCCATTCCCACCTTTCCCCTAGCACTGGCGGTGTCGGAATCCACCCTCCAGGTAGGACAATCCCTTCGGATATTTGACTTTCAGCACCAAGTTGCTGCGCCCAGTTGCTGCACCCAGTCGCTGATCCCGAGCTCCAATGGAGCATGCCGTAGCCGCCATTGCGAGGCTCTAGCCCGCCTCCGCCACCGACGAGCTGAGCAGCTCAGAGGATGGCAGATCCTACTATCAAGAAAGAAGAAATTATGTCTACAAGTGGGTGATCTACCCTTCTCTTTGCTATTCACACTAGTTACAACTGCTAGCTGGCTACTGAACCTCAAATTGTTTGTTAGCCCAACGCTGACAAACATATTTTGTCCATAGTTTTCTGTCAAGTGGGATCTGCGCGGACCCCCCTTACCTGGTTACGGTAGTCCTCTATAGGTACGACTCTAAGGGCAAGAGGTATGGACACCATTGTTTCACGATGGAAGAAGCGCATGCACAGATCTGCACTATATCTGTATGATTGCTGCTCTGCGTAATCATGTTGAATTATGGCTGAAGGAGACTGCAAAGTTCAGCTTCATGGATGAACGTGGCATCATGGTTCCTATAACGTGTGACAGTCAGCTAATTGGGTTGATGAAAAGGTATGCTTCGGCTACCATGTTTGAGCTGAAATGTGATGTACTGGATGTGGAAGCCGCTACAACTGGGAGTCGCCCTTCTATTCTTGGACAGGGTGGTTGCTCGAACCCAATTAGCTCCTGGTAAGCAAAGGTCTCTTGGGGTTCGCATGTTTGTGCTGAATTGTAATTTTTGTTTTATTTACTCTGTAGATATTGGGCAGTTATGCAACAGTCTTGTTTCTTTGACAGGAAGCGCCACAAGGTTAGAAACATGACTGCCGGGTCAGTCATTTTTCTGCCCGAAGAAATTAAAAACGAGTGGAAAGATGTCATTTTGCTTCCCGAAGAAATTAAAAACGAGTGGAAAGATGATGCTAGACACGATTCTAGTGCCCATTGTCCCGGCGATGCAGAGTACGTGAAGCTAGGAAAATTGGCACCGAGGAAGAGGAAGAAGGCAGGAAATGAAGAAGCCATTGGACGTGAAGGCTTGGCACCTAGGCTGCTGAAGAAGGCTGCTGGCAATGAAGATGTGAACTTGAACCTATATATGTAATTCTGTTAAATTCTGATCGCTCTGTGTGTGGCACGTTGCTGGGCGAAACAATCTACCCACGTTCTCTGAGTAAAATATACCGCGACTTAGGGTTTGGAAACACCCGAGTCAGTAGTTGAATCCGAAATTGTGATTGTGCCACTGCTATCGGAAAACAAGGATCCACCGGTTCCACGATTGCTGAGGGGCAGGAGGTCTCCAAATACAATGGAATGTAAGTGGCACAGAAATAAATTATTTAAGCTGCCACACTCCATGAAGCAGCAACTTATTTCAGATGCTGCACAACGACGTGGCAACATAAACAGCAATGTTCTCACCGATAATGCCCAAATGAGGAGGAAATGGGTACCACTTTCTGGCCTAATCTTAAGCCCGTCTATCTCACCGCCTCTCTGCTCTAGGATCCCCTGCATCTGGCGAAGCTCCCGGATCTCCAGTAACCAGGTGTACGTGCTTCCACTTTATAAATTGTGGTTGTGCCATTTGCATGCGGCACAATCCACGTAGATTCCGCTTAAACAAACCACCAGTGTCAGAATACACTAGTAGAAAAGGTGTCTTTGGTCCACGGTTACGTTCCCAATCCGAGACAGAGATCTAAATCGAGGTAGAAATTGATCTAAATCACAAATTCTTCCACAAATTAATGCGGGGTCAAAGCAATTTTTTTCCTCCCTGGAATCCGGGACCAATAGTTCAGACCGCTAGGTCAACAAGTACAAATATTACAACTTAAAAAGGCATGGAGCTTAAGCTAAATAGAACTAGTTATCACACATCTCCTTGATCTTCCTAATCTTGGCCCGATGCACATCTTCCTGCGAGAGCAAGGATCGAATTGTCTGCTCCTTCCTTTTACCATCTTCCTTGCACAGCTTCAATTGTTTCTCTGCATTTTTCCTCATGCACTTGTCAATACTCTAAGTTGTGTACTGCAGGACTTTGGCCTGGTGGAGATTGTTCCTTGCTTGAGTCAGTTCTTGCTCTGCTTTAGCCTTCAGGGCCAACGCCGCGTCCCTCTCCTTCTCGACTTTGATAACCTTGTCTTGCACCCACCTGAGATCTCGCTTATGCTTGGTCGTGTCAACTGGTTCCCATAGCTTCATCTCACCACTGTCAAGAAGTGAGCTGAATACGTATTCTTTCAACTCGACAGTCATTTCCCATAGTTTGTCCAGCGTTTTCTGCATCGATTTGGGCCACTCTGGATCTATCCATTTGACAACACCGCAACTTCCGCCTTGCATCATTACACGATGTCCTTGACACCGTAGAAACCTCCTGCTTGTGTTTCGTCCTTCGAAGGCTACAAATTTAGCGGGCACATATCCATGTTTACATACCAGAGGACTTTCTTCATCCTCTAAACCGTGATAGTCGTAGTCATACATCGTCTGGTTGGCCTAACACATCATACGCGCATGAGTAAACAGATTAGATCTAGCTCAAAAAATAGATAACTGGCCACAGATGATAGAAATAGAGATGAGACGACTCACATCAAAATCACCGTCCCTGTTGTCATGACGCGTTTCCTTGCCGTCTCCCCTTGAACCCATGGCGAGAGAGGTGGGGGTGGCTGCCGGAGAGTGGATTGGGATGGAGGCGCCGTCGGCTTGCGGCTACGGCCGGATGGGAGTGAGGTGGGGAAAGTGGCTTCGAGGGTAAGGAAGAGAAGTATGTGGAGGAAGAGAAGTAACGGGGACATGATGACACTCGCAACAGGGGAGCGCCCGGTGTTGCCAATTTGTCCAAAGCAAGCATGGCCAATCATGCCTCAAAACAGCCTACTCGCGGATCGCTCTCACGAAGACCATCTCAATCGTCCAAGCTCCCCAATCGAACGGTATGTAACAATCGTCAAGCAGAACAACTGTGTTAGGGCGTGCCTTCTAGAAGACTCGGTTTAACGGCTACCCATGCAATGACACTGGGTGTGGTTCATGAAAAGAACAGACATGCAATGACATCCGTGGATCCATGCGTGGTTTATGGAAGTAACAAACATGCAATGACTCTAGCTATGGTTAATGAAAAGAACACGCATGCAATGACACTAGGTGTGGTTCATGAAAAGAACATCCATGCAATGACACTGGTGGATCCTTATGTGGTTTGTTTAGAGGAACAAACATGCAATGACACTGGTGGATCCACGTGTGGTTCATGAGAAGAACACACATACAATGACACTGGGTGGATCCTTATGTGGTTCATGAAAAGAACTGACATGTAGTGATACTGGGTGTGGTTCATGAAAAGAACAGGCATGCAATGACATCGGTGGATCCATGTGTGGTTTATGGAAGTAACAGACATGCAATGACTCTAGCTATGGTTAATGAAAAGAACACGCATGCAATGACACTGGGTGTGGTTCATGAAAAGAACAGACATGCAATGACACTGGTGGATCCTTATGTGGTTTGTTTAGAGGAACAGACATGCAATGACTCTAGCCGTGGTTCATGAAAAGAACATACATGCAATGACACCGAGTGTGGTTCATGAAAAGAACAGACATGCAATAACTTATGTGGTTTGTTTAGAAGAACACACATGCAATGACACTGGGTGTGGTTCATGAAAAGAGCGGACATGCAATGACATTGGTGGATCCTTATGTGGTTTGTTTAGAAGAACACGCATGCAATGACACTGTGTGTGGTTCATGGGAAGAACACACACGCAATGACACTGGTGGATCCTTATCTGGTTTGTTTAGAGGAACAAACATGCAATCACACTAGGTGGATCCATATGTGGTTTATGGAAGAAAATACATGCAATGACTCTAGCTATGATTCATGAAAAGAACAGACATGCAATGACACTGGTGGATCCTTATGTGGTTCATGAAAAGAACAGATAGGCAATGACACTGGTGGATCCTTATGTGGTTTGTTTAGAAGAACACACATGCAATGACACTAGGTGTGGTTCCTAAGAAGAACACACATCCAATGACACTGGTGGATCCTTATGTGGTTTGTTTAGAGGAACAGACATGCAATGACACTAGGTGGATCCACATGTGGTTTATGGAAGTAAAAGACATGCAATGACACTGGTAGATCCTTATGTGGTTCACGAAAACAACATACATGCAGTGAAACTGGGTGTGGTTCATGAATAGAACAGACATGCACTGACACTGGATGTGGTTCATGAAAAGAACAGACATGCAATTACACTGGTGGGCCCATCCTTATGTGGTTCGTGAAAAGAACAGACATGCAATGACACTGGTGGATCCTTATGTGGTTTGTTTAGAACACACATGCAATGACACTGGGTGTGGTTCATGAGAAGAACACACACGCAATGACACTGGTAGATCCTTATGTGGTTTGTTTAGAGGAACACGCATGCAGTGACACCGGTGGATCCATGTCTGGTTCATGAGAAGAACACACATCCAATGACTCTGGTAGATCCTTGTGTGGTTCATGAAAAGAATAGACATGCAGTGAAACTGGGTGTGGTTCATGAAAAGAACAAACATGCACTGACACTAGGAGTGGTTCATGAAAAGAACAGACATGCAATGACACTAGTGGATCCTTATGTGGTTTATGGAAGGAACAAACATGCAATCACACTAGGTGGATCCATATGTGGTTTATGGAAGTAACACACATGCAATGACACTGGGTGTGGTTCATGAAAAGAACAGACATGCAATGACACTGGTAGATCCTTATGTGGTTCATGAAGAGAACATACATGCAATGACACTGGTGGATCCTTATGTGGTTTTTTTAGAGGAACATACATGCAATGACTCTAGCCGTGGTTCATGAAAAGAACAGACATGCAATGACACCGGGTGTGGTTCATGAAACGAACAGACATGCAATGACTTATGTGGTTTGTTTAGAAGAACACAGATACAATGACACTGGGTGTGGTTCATGAAAATAACAGATAGGCAATGACACTGGTGGGTCCTTATGTGGTTTGTTTGGAAGAACACGCATGCAATCACATTGGGTGTGGTTCATGAGAAGAACACACACGCAATGACACTGGTGGATCCTTATGTGGTTTGTTTAGAGGAACAGACATGCAATCACACTAGGTGGATCCATATGTGGTTTATGGAAGTAAAAGACATGCAATGACTCTAGCTGTGATTCATGAAAATAACAGACATGCAATGACACTGGTGGATCCTTATGTGTTTCATGACAAGAACAGACAGGCATGACACTGGTGGATCCTTATGTGGTTTGTTTAGAAGAACACACATGCAATGACACTCGGTGTGGTTCGTGAGAAGAACACACATCCAATGACACTGGTGGATCCTTATGTGGTTTGTTTAGAGGAACAGACATGCAATGACACTAGGTGGATCCACATGTGGTTTATGGAAGTAAAAGACATGCAATGACACTGGTAGATCCTTATGTGGTTCATGAAAAGAACAGACATGCAGTGAAACTGGGTGTGGTTCATGAATAGAACAGACATGCACTGACACTGGGTGTGGTTCATGAAAAGAACAAACATGCAATTACACTGGTGGGCCCATCCTTATGTGGTTCGTGAAAAGAACAGACATGCAATGACACTGGGTGTGGTTCATGAGAGGAACACACATCCAATGACACTAGTGGATCCTCATGTGGTTTTTTTAGAGGAACACGCATGCAATGACACTGGGTGTGGTTCATGAAAAGAACAGACACGCAATGACACTAGTGGATCCTTATGTGGTTTGTTTAGAGGAACAGACATGCAATCACACTAGGTGGATCCATGTGTGGTTTATGAGAAGAACACACATCCAATGAACTCTAGTGGATCTATCTTGGCATAATTTGATGTATTCCACGATGTATTTCATTCTACAAGACACTTTCCATTTTTATACTACTCAGTTTTGCCCTTGGTTTTATGTGGTACTACTTAGTTTTCCCCACCCCCCTCTCTATCTTTCGTATAAGCCCAAAACTGTGCTCACCCTGTCTGCTACTCCCTGATTGGTTGTCACAGTTGTCACGCGGATCGTGCACACCAACCGTTGATTCTACGCGATCCAACAATGATCGTTGCACACCTCGTGCCCTTCACAGTACAGCGTGAGACAACACGGACGTCTCCCTCCGCGAGACTTCTACATGAAGGAACACGATGCCGTCCATGGAAAAAGTCGTCGAGCGGTCATGTCAAGTTTAATCAAGTCTGAAAAGCCTACTACTGCTACTACAACTCATGCACAGGGCAACGGGGTCATCGAGTGCACGGTTGTCGACGGGACGCTGCAATTTAATGCCACTTGATTTTAATCAGACATATCCCATTTATACGCAGCGCTCTCAGTCTCACTTCCAACTGGGCCCGAACGCTAGTAAATTCCATGAGTCAAGGGCCCCCCTCAATTAGATCTAACGTTGCTAGAAATTAGTTCCGTGCCACTTGCATGCAGTGGAATCGAGGTCTGCCATGAGCGTGTTTTCAATGCAGCTCTAAAGTTGAGATCGTGGCTGTTTCAAAAAAAAGGGGAACCGAAAAAAAGGGTGGAGATCGTGGTAGCTCGCCCGCCCCCCGTCCACCACACGTGCCCACTCAAGGACTACGAACGGTCTGGTGTTTATAAACCCCCCCCCCTCGACCTTCTTCTTCCATGAGCTCGTGTCATTTCCCCCCAGTCTGTCTAGTCCCAAGACCCCAATCTACACCTGTCGCGCACGCCGAATATCCCTCGTTTGCACTACCTCTTTCCCTTGGTGCGCCATGAAGCGTACGCGTGGAGAAGATCCGGAGGTGAAGCCAGTTAAAGGCGATGCAGCAGATGGCTCGGTCGTCGCCAAGCAGACGGAGGCGTCTTCTCCGGGCACGAACACCGCTCGTCGCCGCGCCTTCGAGGGTGCAAACTCATCCTTCCAGCCAGTAGCCATCGCCGCCGAGCAGCAGGTGGTAGCCGTCGCCGCCGAGCAGCAGTTGGTAGCCGTTGCCATCGAGCAGCAGGTGGTAGCCATCGCTGCCGAGCAGCCGGGTAGTAGCAGTCGCTGTCGAGCAGCAGGTGGCCGACAACGTCGTGGCCGACAACGTGGTGGTGCCAGCGGC
Organism: Avena eriantha; assembly: GCA_910589775.1. NCBI lineage: Eukaryota > Viridiplantae > Streptophyta > Magnoliopsida > Poales > Poaceae > Avena > Avena eriantha. Next base: position 331,278,535 of record OU342742.1, on the reverse strand, counting down.
ATATCTGGATGGGGGGCAGGCGGCAGGCGGAGGTAGTCCGGTGATCTACATCGACGACCCCATCGCCGTTCAAGAAATCTTCGACGCAATCGTGGAGAATAATGAGTTCGAGGAGGAGGTCCTTGATGAGGAGTCTGAGGTACTACATTGCTAGCTTCTCTAGTCGCAGCCGCAGTTTTCACTGTTCATACATAGGATTTGCTCAATCTTGTACAGATTCTTTTTCTCTTGAAGTAGGGTAGTATATATATGATTCGATCGGTTGATTGATGCATCTGCCAAATAGTCACAAAATCCCAATCCGTCTAGTCACAAAACCCCAATCTGCTCATCTGCCATCTAGTTGAGTTCGCTAGTTGAGTGTCGATTTGTATTGTTTCTGATCTATGAATGCGTTCTATGATGCATTTGTATATCCCTGGATATTGTTTGGTACGATTACATTTCAATTTCTTATTGTGGCCAATGATTCAAATTTGCCCCAAAGAGAGGCAGACACATTGGTGTCAAATTTTTACAAGGATGAGTGAGCGAACCTGGGGCCATGTACAAGATCAATATAAGCTATGCGATTGTTACTTGGTTCGCTTACGCCATCTCTGTAGAAACTTATGAGGCTGCAATCTTTATTCTACATTCATAAAACTATGATATTTGAATTATATATTCCATGCATTCATAGTGTATAAGAATTACATTTTAGTTTGTCACCGAGGCCGATGATTGAAATTTGCCCCAAAAGAGTTCAAGGGGAGACACGTATGACGGTGTCATGTTTTAGGGATGGGTTGGTGAACCTGAGGTAGCAATGCACAAAAACAATATAGGTTGTGCTGTTGGTCCTTTGTTTCCCCAACTCCATCTCTGAAACAAATTATGAGGCCCTTGATTTATTCTCATATGGAACTACATATATGATCCTTGAATTGTTTCTGATCTTTTAATGATTGGTATGATGCATATGTATATGAATGGTTTTGATCATAAGTATTTTTAACATGTACCTGAAGATTAATTGTTTGGTTTTTTATTTATAATTACAATATTGAGGCTTGTTTTTGTACCTAACTATGTATATCCATGAATAATGTTTTGTAAGATTACATTTCAATTTCTTATTGTGGCCAATGATTCAATTTTTTTCCAAAAGAGAGGCAGACACATCGGTGTCAGATTTTTTCAGGGACGAGTTAGTGAACCTGGGGTGATGTACAAGAACAATATAGGCTGTGCAATTGTTACTTGGTTCACTTACGCCGTCCCTGTAGAAACTTATGAGGCCTTAATCTTTATTCTACATTCATAGAACTATGATATTCGAATTACCTATTCAATGCATTCAGTATATAAGAATTACATTTTAGTTTGTCACCGAGGCCGATGATTGAAATTTGCCCCAAAAGAGTTCAAGGGGAGACACGTATGACGATGTCGTGTTTTAGGGATGGGTTGGTGAACCTGAGGCAGCAATGCACACAAACAATATAGGTTGTGCTGTTGGTACTTTGGTTTGCCAACTCCATCTTTGAAACAAATTATGAGGCCCTAGATTTATTCTCATATGGAACTACATATATGATCATTGAATTGTTTCTGATCTTTTAATGACTGGTATGATGCATATGTATATGAATGGTTTTGATCATAAGTAGTTTTAACATGCACCTGAAGATTAATTGTTTGGTTTTTTATTTATAATTACAATACTGAGGCTTGTCTTTGTACCTGACTATGTATATCCCTGAATAATGTTTATGATTACATTTCAATTTCTTATTGTGGCCAATGATTCAAATTTGTCCCAAAAGAGAGGCAGACACATGGGTGTCAGATTTTTCAGGGATGAGTTAGTGAACCTGGGGCGATGTACAACAACATTACAGGTTGTGCAATTGTTACTTGGTTCGCTGACTCCATCCCTGAAGAAACTTATGAGGTCACAATCTGATGCAATTATTTGTCATTGTGTTGAGATGAAATGATATATGAACCAATCAAACTATTGCTGAGATGCTTTATCTTTGATATCCACGGATATATTGTCTTACATATACATGTTGTCCATTCTTGAGTTGTAATACAATTCAATCGTATGTATGAGTTCTAAGTTATGTTCTTAAAAATCAACAGGAGGATGATGATGAAGTGGACGATAGCAAGGAATCAAGGGACAACAAGAGCCACTACGTGCTAAGGCGGTTACGGTGTGGGCTACTCCGTTTCCACCATAGGGGGAGATTGTTTTGCCATTCTGTGGCAGAGCAATCAACGTGGACCTCGACAGCATGATCCAGCACACGAAGGGCATTGGCAGAGGCGGTGGCAGGCATAAGGTGATTACATTGGCACGACACGCAACCTACGGCAAATTCCTCCGGGAGTATGTCAGGACTGGCCTGTATCTTATCGACTAGGCTGTCGCTGCCTCCTGCTGATAAACCCTTGCCCTGCTAGGCGTCTCCGTGTCCCGGCCTCCTGCTACAGCCCTTGCTTTTATTTTGTTCTAGTTAATTATTACCTGTGTGTGTGGCATGTAAGACAACATATCCGTGGTGTCTCTGGTGAACCTTATATATTAATCTACTCCTTTATATGGAGTGCCTTAAAGTTTCTAGTGTTCAATTATATTTACTGATCATGCTCATGCACACTACAAAATATTTCTAGTGCTCGATTATATTAAAATTGTTAAGAAATACATCAACAAGTTAAATTGGTCAAAATTTTGTATTGAAGTAACTAAATGTATCACACACATAATAAAATAGAAAATAAAATCTAGTTCAAACACATAATGTATCACCACCACTTGTTGTCGTCCTTGACTTGCTTCCCCTTCAGCCGCTTGATGTCGCCACCATCCCAAGATCCCTGCTCGTCCTGAAACCGCTTTCTGTCCTCCTTGCGCTTCTTCTCCTAGGCTAGCTTGCAACCAGGGCATAGCTCTCTCGCGAAAAACCCCGCCTTAACCATCCCATCTTTCATGGTAATGAGCTTACTGTACAACTCGTATGCCATGTAGGCGTCTCTGGCTGCATACTCGAGGCGCACCTGGCTCATCTGCTTCCACTCCCAGTAGTCGTGATCGAGTCGCTTCAATTTCTTCAGTTTTTCATAGGATTTATCGATGATTTCCGCTGCCAGATCACCCATGCCATCCTTCGTTGGGTATGATTTGATCTTGTACAGATTTTGGATGTCGATGTGGTGCCCCTCTGGGATTTTTATCAACGCACGAGAAAGCATAATTGTGTCATTTGTGATATCCATGCTAGTGAAAGTTATCCCTTTCCTACACAAGAACTCGACCAGAACCGGACAACGCATCTCAGTTGATTTACTCCTGCACTTAGATGGTTCTAGGGATGTAAGGGAACAAGGGATGCAGAAGTGGTGATCTCAAATTTAAATTTCACATACCTGTAGAAGTGGTAAACGAGGACCTCCTCATGTATGGCGATTTGCACGGCAGCGATCTCTTATGGAGGATTTTTTCGCTTATTTGCACGGGTGTACTCCAAGTCTAGCCCCACAAACTTGTGCTTCTCTTTCTCAAGAAATTGCTCAAACCTGGCGAGAGTTGTCTCCATAGTCGCTTCATCATTTGTGTACACCACTGTCAAAGTCGTGGTGCCATGGGCAGGGACCAAGTGGGTCTCTGTTGTGCGTTTCCCATCGTCCATGCCTGCAAGGAAATGGGTGAAAGGAACTGCCTGCAAGGAACTGCCTGCAAGAGGAAGAAGAATATGAACCGACAGTTCCAGAACAGAGGAAGAAGAAGCGCCCAGGAAAAACTGCAGAGGAATGACTGAGGAAGAGGAATGACTGCAGAAGAAACGTGGTAACTGCAACTTTCGGTTCGAGAACTCACCGTGGTTAGGTGGAGATCGTGGTAGTGCCGCCGATTCAACAAGTGGGGCCAGTTCCTGCGAGAATATGAAATTAGCTATGCATTTTTCTATGCGAGAAAATCGAGAGAAGTCATTTATATTTTGTCTTCCATAATTAAACACAATGAAGTTGGTACAGCCCAAGAGATTTGAGCCAAAGAGATTTGCTAGTTTAACATACAACAACACTTACAGGCCCAACATGGCAGAACTTGGAGAGCCCCAGAACTTGAGCTACCACAGAGACCTCGGCAGAGGTGGCAGAATTGGTGCGGGTGCAACCACGGTGACAGCGAGCTCGGATTCTAGAGGAGGAAAACAAAACCGAGCATGGTCGACAAGGTGATAGATCTCACCGGGAACCAATTCTCGTCCCCGACCGTGCCATGGGTGCGTCCATGGTGAGGGCGAGCTCCGACTCGGGATGGGGAGGAGAGCGGGGCCGAGCAGCTTCGTCACTTCCCAACTCTGCACCATGGCCGCGACCACAGATTGCCGCTCCAGGGAAGAAGACGAGTAATGGAGGCGCCAACGCTGCAAGCCTACAGGAAGGAGAGCTGGGCCGAGCAGGTTCGTCCACATCCCAGCTCCGTGCCATGGCTACGACGCCCCACAGATTGCTGCTCCGGGGAAGAAGAAGACGTGTAATGGATGCAGGCACCAACGCTGCAAGCCTAATTGACACCTAAGCGACGGGAGCGACAGGAGCGACATAATGGCAAGAACTGACAGGGGGGCCAACTTGACGGCCGTTAGCCTAATTTTTTTTATTGAAACATAAAGTTGAATTCGTGCCGAAAAAGACCCTCTGAGTATTTGGCACGCCAACTATAGTCATCGCGGATAATATCGGGGAACTCGGGTACCGCGTTGCCTAGACACCGCAACTTTCGGGCCGCAAAATGATATTCTCGTCAAGTCTGCCATCAAAGGAAATTAACTGTTCATGTTTACAATATGTGAGTTAGAAAATCTTTCAATAAATTATAGGCGTCTTTCAGTTGGAATACGGTTAATATACGGAGCTAAATAAGTTTTTGTAGATCGAGTGGTACCTATGTCTTCAACATAGAACATGGATGGTGTCAACAATTACTTATGTAATTAAACAGCACTTAGCGATTAGCTCCCCGACAACAGCGCCAGAAAATAGCTTGATGGCCTGCAAGTGCATATGTTTGTGAGAGCATGTTCTCGCCGAAGTATTAATTCTAGTTTTTATATAGATCCCAATAAGGAGCCTAGGTTAGTGTTTTTATCTGGTGTTTCTGTCTCACTCAAGGTGTCACCAGTCTTGAGTAAATTGACTACAATTGTTGAAGGTGGAAGGTGGGTGAGTGAATAATAGAGGAAACTTGCGGAAGGAAAAAGCAAGAATTAAATAACATAAAAGTAAAGACAAGAAAGGTGTTCGAGGTTCCTGCATATGAGAAATTAGGCACGGAGAGAAACGGTTCATGGTGATAGTGAAAGTGTTAGATGAATTAAGTGTGATAAGTGATTGTGATATTTCTTATTTATAAGTGAGTAGACAAGCAACCCATATACTGACTAGGAGTCCTCATGGCCAATTCTTCCCAGCCCCAATGATCCATCCGCCTGTTACCACAACAATGGTCATCACATTAATTATGGTCTTTCGACTGGATCAAGGCTTTAATCTTGATGGTTCCTTATTGTCCTCGAGTAGTACTAGCTCCTCATTGATATCAGCCGTGTCACTCGGGGGGAGGGGGTCGCCGAATCGCTAGCATACAAGTTCATACCTATGAGAACTCTGGATCATGTTACCCGGGCCCTTAAATTAGATAACAATCATTAGGCGAATATAGGTAATCATTCTCACAATTTAATAAACACTACAAATGTTACAAATGGATGGAATTAAAGAAGACACAACATCATCTCTCTAATCCCCTACATCTCCCATGCCTATGGGGATTTAATCAAACATGAGAGGAAGATTAATCAAATGCATAATTGTATTGCAAATGGAAATCATATCAAAGTTATCGTAGCAAGACACAATACCAGTTGAAGATCAAATCAAATACAAACCAAGGTAGATCAAAGTATCAAACCCTAATCTTACAAGTGCCAATCTCTCTCTCTCCCTCTCTCTCTAAGTATCAATGTGGATGATGGTGGAGTGAATGGTTTAGAGGCTAGAGATCATCAAAGAATGAGACCGTGTTGTTCTCCTTCTCTAGATCTGATCTCTCTCCTTCTAGATGAGTTTGCGGTGGATGTGTTATGTTTTTCATCGTCTCCCCTTCATGAAAGTTGCTTGTATTGATATAACGGTGCTGGTGGTAGGTAGTACGGGTGAACGGTATGGGTGAACCCCGACTATACCTGTGGTCTTTATGCGCTCATATTGCCTCTAATGAAAGGGGCTCCAATTGGGGATTTGCTTCTTTACGTGTAAATTAATGCTATTAGACCTTCCAAAAATGTTCATTGCCTGAAAAACATCATAAGAAACCAAGGATTCCCTAATTGCGATGTTGACATTAGTAGAAAGGGTAAACTTTAGTGAAATTCGACAATAAACAAGAGGAAAACAATGATAAAAAGTGTTGAAATTTGGAGCTATCAGCGATGCAGGTACAGTCAACTCTTTCATATCACCGAAGGGGCCTGGTAGTGCTTTTTGTTTTCAAAGGAAGGTTGCACAACCCACGACCTCGTGGACTGACTGTTGTCTTGTCGTCTTCCTTCCTTCCCAACGATATTACGTGAGTGCTGATGAGTGCATATTTGCATCATGTTTTATATTGTTATTTTGCATTGTACATTTAGGATCTTGGTATTTTACGGTGTTCCTGCGCATATTTTATGTCTGCTTTCACCAGGATCAGGACAGATGATGGATAAAATGGACATAATTCTTGAAGCAGTTGTATTGAGGAAAAAGGAGTAAAAAACAACATAAATCGCTTATTTGGGAGATATCAATAATACTAGAAGAAAACCTGAAGCGCATAAGGCTTATAGACGGTTTAACGACCAACTATACAGTAGGAATAAATTTTCTAGCCGTATAGTTGGCGCCACCATCGCCTCCTCAAATAGTTTCACCCCGTGCAACTAGATCAGAGAGACGACATACATAACACCCAGAAATCGCTGAAACCTCACCTCCGGAAGGCATCAAGAGGGGGAACTCGTCCACTGGGGATCCATCTTTGCCCTGTGCAGATCCGGTAGGCTAAGGCATCGATCTTCATTGTCAACCGCTGCATCACCACCATCTCCATCCATGCCATCTACATCTTGTCTAGATCTTGTTGTAATTTCCGTACTCGTTGTGGATTTATACAAGTACTATTCATCTATGATAGATTCCATTGATTTTGCCATGATGTTGATTGCCTCCATATCTGAGTAGTTCATTAGTTCTTAGGGAGATGGAGAAACCCTAGTCTGAGATTGAATAAGATAAAGTTTATTATGATATTCATCGCTATGACCATGAGTTAGATTGTCTTCATCTTGATGTTGAGAGAAGTCGACCTCTCAATATTTGCCTCTCATGGGGACTTGATGGAGGGAACTACTTGTTGGTAGACAGAGGCGTCTTAGCACTTATAGTGACTATAAAGCTATTGGCACCCCTTATGTATCAACTTGGGAATCGAGGAAACTCACAGAACACAATCCATGCCATGGGATACGTCCTACGGTTTCCCTTAATAGTGCAGTAATTAGATTGATGTCAATTGCTGACTGCTGTGGTTATGAGGATGATGTGAGCAGCGGTTGTTGCCTATTTTTCCAAATACGGAATTCCTCCCACATATACATAGTTGAGAATGTTCATGATAATAATCTTTACCTTAGCTCCTTATAATGCTAGTGGTGAATCCGCTACTCCCTGAGAATGCTTTTTCCCTATTGCAGTTCCAATCTCTCTTACATACGCGATACTTACTTTCTATATTTAGTTGTTTTATTTTACTTATTGTTGCTCTTATACCAAAAACCCAAAACCACCTTTTTACACAATACTCACATTTTATCTTGTCACTTAGAACTTTATTTAGCATCACTAGTGTAATATTTATTTCAAGAGTTATTAGACTTCAGGCTCCTGCTCCCTGTGGGATCGATATATTTATTTTGTAACTGGCTACAAATGATCTGTGCACTTGTAGTCATCAAGCTATTTTCTGACACCGTTGCCGGGGAGCTGAGCACTGTAGGTCTTTTAGTTTTTTCTTATTTATTCTTGTCTTGCTAAGTTTTGTTTTGAGTTATAGGTTTCCACAAACATGATGGAGTTTGAGCATATGACTAGTGCTAACCCACTCAGCCACTTTGGGAAGCCCTATGATATTTTTAAAAGAGATAACTCCAATGAGAAGACAAGAGGGTCTGAAATAAATTCTCTATTACTTGGTATTCTACACAAGAAACAATTTACTGGAGATGAAGAAGATCCTGATCCATATGAGCATATTGCATGTTTCAAAGATATATATGGCACTTTTCAATTGACAGGATATACTGCTAATGAGGTAAGGCTTCAACTTTTTAGTCATACTTTGACTAGTACAGCTCTCTGATGGTATAGATCGCTACCCCTAGAAGCCATTACTACTTGGGATAATCTAGCTTGTGAATTTCTAGCAAAATATTATCCATTGTCAAAATCTTCTGGAATCGGGCGTCTTATAATGACTTGGAGGAACCGTTCTAATGAAGGACTAGTAAGAGCCTATATCATATTTAAAGATTTACTTCACCTATGTCCTCATCATGATTTGCCCGAATGGTATTTATTGCATATATTTTACGGCGGTTTAATTGAACCTAATAAAATTGAACTAGACTTTTTGGCGGAAGGAGCCTTTATGAATCTTCCTATAACTAAAGCTTGGGATTTACTTAATAGAATTCGCGATCATAGAGTTTCACGAAATTTTGGTCTAGGAAGTGAAGGAGAAGTAGAAATAGAACATGATTGTATTCATGACTATAATAAAAAAGACCATGTTAAAGAATTATCTAAAGAACTTTATTTGGATTCAGATCTTGTGTTGCTAGTTGTTAAAGATTTTACAGAACATATCAAAGCTCCAAAAGAGGGTTTGGTCAAGTATGATCCACCACCTGAACCTAAGAAGAAAAGAGAAGTTAAAGCAACACTGGCCTCCCTAGAGCCAACATATGAGATACATTTCCCTAACACTGCACAAAAGCATATTTTTGAATATGAACAGGTTAAAGCAGTACATGAAAAGAAGGAAGAGGAAAGTATGCCAAAAGTTGTGGAACATCTGGAAGAAACCAAATATGAAGAAGTAACCAAGGAAGCAATTTTGTAACATAGTAGAACTTGATGAAGAGACTTCCGTATTGGTTGAAGGTAAAACAAAGGTAAAAGATGTGGGTAAGCCTATTCTTCCCTGCATATTTAAGGAAACCTCGCATTATGGTTTATGTGATCTTGGCACCGAAGTAAATGTAACATCTTATGATTTCTACTTAGAAATAAAAGAAGAAATAGTACCGGGTACAATTGAAAATGCTGATATGACAATTATGTTAGCTAATAAAAATCTTAGAATTCCAATGGGAGTAGTTGAAGATGCAATTGTCACAATTGGCAACAAAAACTTTCCCATCGATTTAGTTGTTGATATGCTAGCTGACACTCTTTGCCTAGTTATATTTGGAAGAAACTTTTTGAGTGACGTAGGTGCCTATGTTGATTTCAAAAAGGAGATTGTGTCTCTTAAGCTTGGGGGAGCTGAAAAAGAATTCCACTTTTCTGAATTTAAAGACAGGCCTCCACAAATACAAGAAGAGAAAGAGAAAACTATTGAGGAAATTTCAGCTCTTTTATTTAGTAATCAAGAAGAATAAATAAATGAAGACTCAAATTATGAAGAAATAGTTATGGAGGACAAGTCCCTAGAAGAACTAGAAGATAAACTCGATTCACTTCCCCTTATAGGGCCTCCAACTGATGAGGCTTTTGAAGAGCCAGAAAAGAGAGGGGACGCGGAATTACCATCCCAGGAGTTATAGACTCTACCAGATAATCTTAAATACAAGTTTTTAGATGATACAAATAAATTACCTATTATTATTAGTGCTAAACTTTTCATGAGAAGAAGAAGAACTCATGAAAATGCTCAAGGAGCATCGCAAGGCCTTTGGGTACTCAATGGATGATTTGAAGGGCATTAGTCCCATGATAACCGTCCATCAAATATTCATGGAAGAAGGTGTTAAACCAGTTAAAGAATTTAATAGAAGATTGAAGCCTGAAATGAAGGAAGTGGTGAGGAAAGAAATTGTACGCCTACTGGACACAGGTATAATCTATCCTGTTAAAGAAAGTGAATGGGTAAGTCATGTTCATTGTGTCCCTAAGAAGGGAAGTTTTACTGTTGTTCCTAATGAAAAAAATGAATTGATACCTACTAGAACTATTGTTGGGCATAGGATGTGCATAGACTTCAGGAATTTGAATAAAGAAACTAGGAAAGATCACTATCCTTTACCATTCATATATCAAACTTTAGAAAGGTTAGCAAACCACACTCATTTTTGCTACTTGGACGGATATTCTGGTTTTTCTCAAATAGTTGTTCATCCGGATGACCAAACTAAAACAACTTTCATTAGTCCTTATGGTTTACATGCTTACTGACGTATGCCTTTTGGTTTATGTAATGCTCCAACTACTTTTCAAATATGCATGAATGCTATTTTTGAGGATTTTATAGAACTGATAATGCAAGTATTGATGGATGAATTTTCTGTCTATATAACTTCTTTTACTAGTTGCTTGGATAATCTCAAAAGTGTTTTGCAGCGTTGCGAAAAAACCAATTGATACGTCGTAAACGTATCTATAATTTTTGATGTGCCATGCTTGTTTTATATCTACTTTCTTATGTTTTGTTCACACTTTGGGGTATTTCTATACATTTTCTAGAAATAAGCTATTAACAAGATGCCATAGTGCCAGTTGCCTATTTTCTGCTGTTTTTGATTTTAGAAAAGCTAGTAAGAAAATATTCTCGGAATTGGACGGGACAAAATCCAAAGTCAATATTTTACCTGAAGAAACACGTAGTCCGGAGGGAAACGAAGTGGCGCATCAGGGCGGCCACACCTGGTGGCGGCACGGCCTGGGGGCGCCACCAGGGGTGTGGGCCCCCTGGTGCTCCACCGACCTTGCCCCTTCGCCTATAAAAGCCTCCCGGGATGAAAACCCTAAGTACCCGATCAAAGACCCAATCAGAAATCCAAGAAAGAGTCTATAGCCACTGCCATATCCTTCCCTAGATCAGGGGGAATTCGAAGCTCTTCCTGACACCCTACCGGAGGGAAGAGATCACCCTAGAGGCCTTCTTCATCACCATGACTGCCTCCGGTGTGATGCGTGAGTAGTTCATCTTTGGACTATGGGTCCATGTAGTAGCTAGATGGTTGATTCTCCTCCTTTGTGTTATCATGTTTATATCTTGTGAGCTCCGTTCGTGATCAAGATCATCTATTTGTAATCTTACATGTTGTCTTTGCGTGGATCTGATGGATATTGAGATGTTATTTCAGATTGACTATTGATTCTATCATGTCTATGTTATTTGTGATCTTGCGTTCTTTCTGTTGTTAGTAACTATCTTGGAAAAGTAGATGCTTGCAACTCCTAGAGGGATTATTTATGCTCGATAGTGGGTTCATGCCTCTAGTAATCTGGGGAAGTGACAGGAATCTCTAACGTTGTAGATGTGCTGTTGCTACTAGGAAGAAAACAACAATCCTTTGTCCATGGGACAATCGTATTGTTTACTTTACACACTTTTCTTAATGCAATTATCTATTGCTTGCAACTTAATACTGGAGGGGGTTCGGATGATAACCTGAAGGTGGATTTTTAGTCATAGATGCAGTTGGATTACGGTCTATGTATAATGTTGTAATGCCCAATCAAATCTCATAGGAGTCAAGATGTCTAGTATATGCATTGTATGCTTTCTCAAATCTGTCAATTTGCCCGCTGTAATTTGTTCACCCAACATGCTATTTATCTTAAGGAGAATCACCTCTAGTGAACTATGGACCCCGGTCCATTCTTTTACCATTGATATAGCATCTACCATCTACTATTTACCGTTTATTGTTTACTTTCTGCATGCAATTACTATCTTCCACACTATACATTTAATCCTTCTTTTTTAGCAAAATCGGTGAGATTGACAACCTCACTGTAAGTTGGGGCAAAGTTCTGTGGTTGTGTTGTGCAGAATTCCAAGTTTGTAGCAACACCTTGGAGCTGTTTCCTTGCTCCTACTGGTTCGGTAACCTTGGTTTCATAACTGAGGGAAACTTGTTGTTGTGCTCATCATACATTCCTCTTGGGGTTCCCAACGAGCTCGAGATATCTTGAGCCATCAAGCCTTTTTCTGGCGCCGTTGCCGGGGAGTTAAGGACAACTTCACAAGGGGAGTACCTCACAACCAATCCCTTTACTTTGTTTTTTTTTGTTTTGCTTAGTTTATTTTGCTTTGTTTGCTTGTTTCTTTTTATCAAAAATACAAAAATAGTTCCTACTATTGTTGTTATTTTTGTTGGTTTGTTATTATCTTGCTTTATCATGCTTTCTATCAATGGTTGGTTTCTTTGAAATTAGATATTATTGGAAAGGTGGGTTCATGGAAGAACAAAAATATTATTATAAGGAACACCGCTTGTCACAAAAAGGGAAACACTTATGGAACAAATTAATAAATTGTATACCATTGCTAGAAACATGTGCTTTACTTATAATGTTACTTATTGCTTTGATAAATCTTGTTGCTATAGGAGGTATAAACACCTCCCTTTTCAATGTGATTATAATGATAATGTTACCATATCTTCTTATGTTAAGGGAAATTATGATTTTTATGATGTGGAACAAATTGAAGAATTTATTGCTTGGCAGCATGCATTCAAACTTGCTTATTTTCTTGAAAATACTGATGATGCAACTTATAAATATGAGGTTTATGATATACTTAAAATTTGCTTTGATAATTACAAGGAAGAAAATGGCTATATTCTTAAATATCTTAATGGATGCTCTCCACCAACAGAAGAGACTAATGCCTTGCAAGAGCCTATGGAAGAAGAAATTTCTGAAACTAAAAGCTCATTGGTGAAAAAGAGGAAGAGAGTGAGGATCAAGAGGAGGAACAATGGAGCAGCTACCCATTTCTACCTCCCAATAAGAGTAACTCTTTAACTAATATCTTATTTGATCGCCCTCCATGCTTACCAAAGGAGGATGAGTGTGATATTTATATTGTTGAATTTGTTCATGATGCTACTGAAAATCATTATGAGAAACGAAAATATGGTTATTGGAATTCTCATGTTACTAAAACACCTCTTTTTATATTGAAAGTTCCAAAGTTGCTCTTGTTTTATCTACCCATTCTTGTTACTATGTGCTTGTTTGATTTATTTTCTTACAATATTCCTATGCATAGGAAGTGGGTTAGACTTAAATGTGTATCATATTTTCTCCTTGATGCTATCTTTTGCTTCAATTCATATTTCTTATGTGAGCATCTTCTCAAATTACTGAGCCTAGCTAAAAGGTGTTAAAGAAAAGCACTATTGGGAGATAACCCAAATTATTTTTACTTTCAGTAAAATTTTCTTTTGTTGAGTCTTGGAAGTTATTGCCTCAGTAATAACCTCTCCTTATCCTTTTTGTGTGGTTTTTGTGCCAAGAATAACCTCTAATGAGAGAGAAGTAAGACTTGGGAAAGTTGTTGTCCCGAAACAGATTTTTGTGCTTCAGTATAAAAAATCGTGAAAAATTCCTGTACGTCGGAATGAGCTCAAATTTGTTGTGCTGCTGCCCCGGGTTGTTATCTAACTTTCGTTAGTTTAGCACTTTTTGATTTGAGCAACAGAAGATCTTCGCAAAAATCGGTTTTTACCTGCTGGTCTGTTTTGACAGATTTGTGCCATTATTTGCATTTGCCTCTTAATCTCTTTCTCTTTGAGTTCTCTTTGATCACTTGAGATTTTAGAAGGAATTGCTACAGTAGCTTGTGTTTTAATGGAAATTTTACTTGTGTTGAAACGGAACCCAAAGACTTGTTATCTTGAGTACACTAATGTTTGTAATGAAGATTGTGTGAAGTTTTGTATGTAGGAAATTTTGAAGTGTAGGGAAGAATAATGTGATAAGATGAAGTATGGACAAAAGCTCAATCTTGGGGATGCCACCCATGTCACCCCAAGAAATATTCAAGAAGTACAAGCATCAAAGCTTGGGGATGCCCAAGGCATCCCCTTCTTCATCAATAAAAATCTTAGGTTTTCTTTCAAGCACTTCATTTTTATTGTTTCATGCACAATTGTGTTGTTCTTGGACCGTCTTCATTTTTGTTTTTAGTTTTATTTTGTTTGGTTTCCTTAAATAAATTGGTTGGACCCCCGCATTCATACATAGTTTCAAATAAGTTGATTTGTGTTGGATAATAGTAGGAAGTTTCATGCTTATAAGTGGTACAAAAGGAGCTTGTTTTGACTGTGGCCTAGACTTTATCATGTCATGTCTGATATTGCTTTGACTTTATGCTTAGTGATTATTGCTGTAGCATGAATTGTTCCAAACAATTGAGATTGCTTAATGTGCCTTGAAAGAATCATGCGTTGTTTTAGCATACAAAAGCATAATATTGTGGTATTCTCCTTTGATGCTTTATTTGGGTTGACTTGACGCATGCTTACACCATGTTAAGACTATACCAGTCACCATAGCCTCTATGATCATTTAGTTTTCGACTTGTAATATCACTTTATGCTTTAATTAATAATGTTTTGTCGCTTTGCATGATTATGGCCATTATTGCTCTCTTAGTTGGTCACTCCTAGTCTTTTGCTAGCATCCACATGTACCAAGTATGAGTTCTACTCATGCATCCAATTCCAAATAAAACCAAGTTATTTTAAAGAGTCCACCATACCTACCTATTAGCATTGTTGCTATTCCAAGTATATTCATGTTTTTATCTACCTTCCGAATTAAACTTGTTATGTGAAAATTAGTGATTAAAGCTCTCACAAACTTGATGACACACTTTACTTTCTTGCACTTAATAAACTTGAACCATTGTGTCCATCTATGTTGCGTATATTCTTGCACTTTATAGGTTGTGGATTAGCAGAACCATGTTACCATGGGGAACACTTTCAACATTGCACTTATTATTCGGTTGATATCATGTTCTTTTGTTTATGGATCCCGGCGGTGTGAAATAAAATGGGAGCTTGTAAGCTCCTGGAGTCTGTATATATGTTAGAGAAACGCCTAGGTGGCTAGCCTAAGCCATGCCTAATCATGGTGGAAACTTGCAGCATAACCATAGTGAGCAATTTATGAAGCATCCTCAATACAAACCTATGCAAATAGCAAATAAAAAGACCGCTGAGATGCTCATTGTCTGTTGCCTTGTCATTTTGATATGGGATAGCTCCCGTATCATGGGGCAAGGGGTACCCCGTTGGCGGTTCTCTATGATACACATGTACTTACAATGACAAGAACTTACTTGTGACTAAAGTTGAGTAGCATGAGGTTCGGTACTCGTAAGCAAGGGGCATGAGATTCTCAACTTATAACTTGTCAAGCATATCCCCATATTTGTGTCACTTTAACCTTAACCACCTAAAGATGCTTATGATAGGGGCAATGAGAGCTGAAAGCTAATAAGTACAATAATATTTGGAAGCTCTTTATGAAACTTGAAATCCCTACTTCCCTCTATAAAGGGCCTTTCTTTTTACTTTAATGTTGAGTCTCCATCTTATATCTTTATGGACCTATTGAGAGATCATAGTGGTCATTCTTAGTTTAATGTGCATTGTCCCAAAACTTGTTGATTGATTCATAACTTTGATATTGCTTGTTCTTAAATTATTTGTATCTAGTCACCCTTATGAACTTTGAAGGTGTCCTATGCATTTATGTTTTGTTGTACCATGAGGGACAAGCTGAATACCATTCTTATTATGTTTTCTATATGTGAAACAAACAAACGTCTTTCAAAGCATTTCTTATTCATGAATCTTTCGTTTGTACCTATTCATGTTACAACATAGTTGCTATGTCTTACTGTTGGGACTATGTCTTTCATGTCTATGTTAGAGTACTATGATCCCAGCTATTAATGTTTTACAAATACCTTGATCAAGATTGTGATGGTGCATGTCACCTCAAAAATTATTCTTTTTTCTCACTTACCTACTCGAGGACGGGCAGGAGTTATGCTTGGGGATGCTTGATACGTCGTAAACGTATGTATAATTTTTGATGTTCCATGCTTGTTTTATATCTACTTTCTTATGTTTTATTCACACTTTGGGGTATTTTTATACATTTTCTGGAACTAACCTATTAACAAGATGCCACAGTGTCAGTTGCCTGTTTTTTGTTGTTTTTGGTTTTAGAAAAGCTAGTAAGGAAATATTCTCAGAATTGGACGGGACAAAAGCCAAAGTCAATATTTTACCCGAAGCAACACGGAGTCTGGAGGTGAGACGAAGTGGTGCACCAGGGTAGCCACACCTGGTGGCGACGCGGCCTAGGGGTGCCACCAGGTGTGTGGCCCCCTAGATCTCCACCGACCTTGCCCCTTCGCCTATAAAAGCCTCCTGGGACGAAAACCCTAAGTACCCGATCAAAGACCCAATTAGAAATCCACGAAAGAGTCTGTAGCCGCCGCCATCTCCATCCCTAGATTGGGGGATCCGAAGCTCTTCCTGGCACCCTGCCGGAGGGGAGAGATCACCCTGGAGGCCTTCTTCATCACCATGACTGCCTCCGGTGTGATGCGTGAGTAGTTCATCCTTGGACTATGGGTCCATGTAGTAGCTAGATGATTGGTTCTCCTCCTTTGTGCTATCATGTTTAGATCTTGTGAGCTTCGTTCATGATCCAGATCATCTATTTGTAATCTTACATGTTGTGTTTGCAGGTATCCGATGGATATTGAGATGCTATTTCAGATTGATTATTGATTCTATCATGTCTATGTTATTTGTGATCTTGCATGCTTTCTGTTGTTAGTAACTATCTTGGCCAAGTAGTGCTTGCAACTCCAAGAGGGAGTATTTATGCTCGATAGTGGGTTCATGCCTCTAGTAATCTGGGGAAGTGACAGGAATCTCTAAGGTTGTAGATGTGATGTTGCTACTAGGGAGAAAACAACAATCCTTTGTCCATGGGACAATCATATTGTTTACTTTACACACTTTTCTTAATGCAATTATTTGTTGCTTGCAACTTAATACTAGAGGGGTTTCGGCTGATAACCTGAAGGTGGATTATTAGTCATAGATGCAGTTGGATTACGGTCTATGTATAATGTTGTAATCCCAATCAAATCTTATAGGAGTTCATTAAATAATAAGTGGAAGTGCTGGAGAGGAATAATCTTTTCTACAAGTTGCGCGTTAAAGAATTAGAAGCTGTCAATCAATCCCTCCGTCTTAGGCTGCCCGTGAAGAGAAGATACCACATGCCATGGCGCCACAGTGATCTACAATAATCACGGTATCAAATAGTCGCAAGGTATTATTTGATCCTGCCTGGCTTGATTCCAAGCTTGGGGATATCTTTAAGACCTTCTAATCTATCTTATAAATTTTACATTACCATTTTAGTCTTGCATTGGTTCAAACTAGAAATAAAGTTTGCATCATTAGCATTCCCTTCAGGAATAGTTGATCCCTTTTATGAAATTCTAAGTTTATTATTATATATGGAGCAATTTTGAGTATGTGTTTGTCTTCTTGGATATACGAATGGCTTGAGTATAATTTTACTTACACTTGATGATAGCAATAGTAGTCTTCCACACCATTGGTATTAATGGAACATATAAAGATAATTTGATCAACATGTTGTAAGTCTACGGTTTGATTTTCAAAGAAAATTATCTATGTAGTTAAATTGAAAAAGAAACCTTGAACAAAGGAAAATAAAAGTGCTATCAAAATAGAGTGAGAACAAGTCAAGGTAGAATCTTCAAGTCATAAAAATGCTTCATATACAATTGGAATTTGATAATTGAGATCGTTAAACTTTGAATTCCTACATGAAGTTGAATGTATGGCTAGCTCCTTTGCACAACACTTAAATAGAAGTGTGAGCTTATAAACAAAAGAGAAGAAAAAGAGCAAATGTGCAAAGAGCAAATAGGCATACACCATTATAGTGTAGTATGACAAAGAGACACTTTTGAGATTTTGAATCCCAAGTGAATATGTTAATCCTAAAACACTTGGGACTACCTCGCTAACTCATTCGGTTGAACCGGATACTTTTACATTATGTTGAGATTCATCTTTTGTGAACTATTGATTACTAAGGTATGGAAGCCTGCTAATACTATTCAGATGGTTCGAGTAAGGTACTATTCATGAACTTATTCCTATATATCATATATGATAAACACATGCTGCAACTGCCTCATTTATTTTATCGACTCAGCTTCATGAATATGAGGATCACATCCATTAATCTAAACTTGCTCGGGACGAGCAAGAGTCTAAGCTTGGGGAAGTCGATGAGTGCATATTTGCATCATGTTTTATATTGTTATTTTGCATTGTAGATGTAGGATCTTGGTATTTTACGGCGCTCCCTGATACGTTGCTAACGTATCTATAATTTTTGATGTTCCATGCTTGTTTTATATCTACTTTCTTATGTTTTGTCCACACTTTGGAGTATTTTTATACACTTTCTTGGACTAACCTATTAACAAGATGCCACAGTGCCAGCTGCCAGTTTTCTGCTGTTTTTGGTTCTAGGAAAGTTAGAAAATTAATATTCTCAGAATTGGACAGGACAAAAGCCAAAGTCAATATTTCACCGAGGGGGACACGGAGCTAGAAGACAAGACAGAGAGGGGGCAGAGGCTGTCCACACCACCTGGCCGCGCGGCCAGGCCTGGCCCACGCTAGGGGTGGTGTGGCCGCCTAGGGCACCCCCTCGGCCTCCCCTTTTTCCTATATATCGCCTCCGACACAGAAACCCTAAGCACCCAATCAAAATTCCACGAAAGAGTTTGTAGCCGCCGTCATCTCCATCCCTAGATCGGGAGGGATCTGAAGCTCTTCCCGGCACCCTGCCAGAGGGGAGAATTGACCTTGGAGGCCTTCTTCATCACCATGCCTGCCTCTGGTGTGATGCATGAGTAGTTCATCCCTAAACTACGGGTCCATGTAGTAGCTAGATAGTTTGTTCTTCTCCTTTGTGTTATCATGTTTAGATCTTGTGAGCTCCGTTCATGATCAAGATCACCTATTTGTAATCCTACATGTTGTGTTTGCGGGGATCCGATAGATATTGAGATGCTATTTCAGATTCATTATTGATTCTATCATGTCTTTGTTATTTGTGATCTTCCATGCTCTCCGTTGTTAGTAGCTATGTTGGCCGAGTAGATGCTACCAACTCCAAGAGGGAGTATTTATGCTCGATAGTGGATTCATGCGTCTAGTAATCTAGGGAAGTGACAGAAATCTCTAAGGTACTACATGTGTTGCTGCTACTAGGGAGAAAACAATAATCCTTTGTTCATAGAACAATCGTATTGTTTACTTTACACACAATGCTTAATGCAATTAACTGTTGCTTGCAACTTAATACTGGAGGGGGTTCGGATGATAACCTAAAGATAGATTATTAGTCATAGATGCAGTTGTATTACGGTCTATGTATAATGTGTAATGCCCAATCAAATCTCATAGGAGTCAAGATGATTAGTATATGCATGTATGCTTTCTCGATGTTTGTCAATTGCCCTGATGTAATTTGTTCACCCAACATGTGATCTATCTTAAGGAGAATCACCACTAGTGAACTATGGACCCTGCTCCTTTATTTTACCATCAATCTACAATCTACTATTTACTGTTTTCTGTTTACTTTCTGCAAGCTTCTACTTTCTTCCACACAATACGTTTAATCCTTTGTTTTCAGCAAAACCGGTGAGATTGAGAACCTCACTGAGTTGGGGGCAAAGTTTTGTGATTGTGTTGTGCAAGATTCCAAGTTGGAAACAACACCTTGGAGGTGTTTCCTTGCTCCTACTGGTTCGATAACCTTGGTTTCATAACTGAGGGAAAACTTGTTGCTATACTCATCATACCTTCCTCTTGTGGTTCCCCAACGAGCTCATCATCTTGAGTAAGCAAGACTTTTTCTAGCGCCGTTCCTGGGGAGTGAAGGACATCTTCACAAGGGGAGTCCCTCATAACCAATCTCTTTACTTTGTTATTTTTGTTTTTATTAGTTTATTTTTGTTTTGTTTGCTTGTTTCTTTATCAAAAACAAAAAAAATCAGTGGTTCTAATTTGCTTTCTTTATTAAAACAGAAAAAAAATTATTATTAGTTCCTACCTTAACGTTGCCATTATGTCTAGGTTTTCTCCAATCACTATGTCACCTGAGGAAATGATTTTTACTTTCAAACA
Source organism: Avena eriantha (assembly GCA_910589775.1). Taxonomy (NCBI): domain Eukaryota; kingdom Viridiplantae; phylum Streptophyta; class Magnoliopsida; order Poales; family Poaceae; genus Avena; species Avena eriantha. The sequence goes on along the minus strand of OU342742.1, from coordinate 331,258,139 downwards.
AGCTTGGTCTAGAATCTCTGATTTAGATGAAAAAACTGAACCTAAAATGACTCAAAGCTTGTTTCTTAGCAGTTTTTACTTTGGAACTTCTCTTTGCTATAGATATGCTTTGGATGCTGTAGTGGGAGCAGATTTCCTCCAATGCAATGAGGATGAAGATTTTAATGCCATAAAGAAGTTGGTCTTAACTTACAACTTGCCTAGCAAATCTGATTCTTCCTTTATAAACATATTTGCTAGATTGAACACTCTTGAGACCCACACTGCTAGTTTAAAAGATTGCTATAACATGCTTAGAGAGCATCATGATTATGTTCCAATAAATTCTGAACCCTCAAAATGGCTTCCTACAGTAAAAGTTGTTATAAATAATGAAACTTTTCATGCTCGCTGTGATATTATGTCTGAATTATGTCTTATGCCTAAAGATATTTATGAATCTTTGAATCTGTGGGGACTTTCTAAAGGAGGAGAAGAAATATTTCTTGCTAATAATGCCACAATATTACCCATTGGAATAGCTGAAGGAGTGTTTACAAAGATCCTAGGGAAAATGGTTTCTACTGATTATCTTCTTATTGAATGTATTGGAAAAGGACAAATTACACTTGGAACATCCCTATTAAAACTCCTTAGAGCAATAATAGATGTGGAAAAGGGCACCATGCATTTTGCTTCTCCACCAAACAATCATATGTTCCCTAACGTTAAGAATAAAAGTAAGTGAGGTAAGGGCAAGAAATTTGGTTTTGATGCTTCTTCATTTGAGAACACTTGATTCTTTTCTTTCTTCTTATGCCTAACTTAAAGGCGTTAAAGAAAAGTACTTATTGGGTGATAACCAAAAGTTTTAGTTGAGTCTTCGAAGCTATTACCTCTGTAATAACCGCTCCTTTTTGTGTGATTTTTGTGCCAAGAGTAACCTCTAATGAGAGAGAAGTAATGCTTGGGAAAGTTGCTGTCCCGAAACAGATTTTTGTGCTTCGCTTTAAACATTCGTGTAAAATCTCTGTATGTCGGTTTGAGATGTAATTTTTTGTGGTTCTGATGAAGGTTGTTATCCAACATTCGTTAGTTCAACACTTTTTGATTTGAGCAACAGAAGGTCTTCGAAAAAATTGCTTTTTACTTGCTGGTCTGTTTTGACAGATTTCTGCCATTATTTGCATTTGCTTCTTGTTGATTCGTTTTTGGGTTCTTTTGGGGGAATTGCGTTTTTTAAGGGAAGTGCTACAGTAGCTTGTGTTTTAATGGAAGTTTTATTTGTATGGGAACTGAACCCAAAGACTTATTATCTTGAGTACACTAATGTTGCTAATTAAGATTGTGTGAAGTTTTGTATGAAGGAAAAATTTCAGGTGTAAGGAAAAAATGATGTAATGAGATGAAGAATGGACTAAAGCTCAAGCTTGGGGATGCCACCCGTGTCACCCCAAGAAATATCCAAGAAGTACAAGCGTCAAAGCTTGGGGATTCCCAAGGCATCCCCTTCTTCATCAATAAAAATCCCAGGTTTCTTCCAAAACACTTCATTTTTATTGTTTCATGCATAGTTGTGTTGTTCTTGGAGCGTCTTTGTTTTAGTTTTTAGTTTTCGTTTGCTTGGTTTGCTTAGTTTACTTGAATAAATTTGTTGGACCCCCTCATTCATACATTAGTTTTCAAATAAGTTTGGTTTGGATTGGAAAATAGTAGGAAAAGTTCATGCTTAAGTGGTAAAAGAAGCTTGTTTTTGACTGTGGCCTATGCTTTGTCATGTCATACTTGATATTGTTTTGGCTTTATGCTTAGTGATTTTTGCTGTAGCATGACATGTTATAAACAATTGAGATTGCTTAATGTGCCTTGAAAAAATCATGCGTTGTTTTAGCATATTAAAGCATATTATTGTGGTATTCTCCTTTGATGCTTTTATTTGGGTTGACTTGGCGCATGCTCACACCATGTTATGACTATACCAAGTCACCATAGCCTCTATGATCCTTTAGTTTTCGACTTGTAATATCACTTTATGCTTTAATTAATGATGTTTTGTCGCTTTGCATGATTATGGCCATTATTGCTCTCTTAGTTGGTCGCTCCCAGTCTTTTGCTAGCCTCCATTATGGGTTCCCCGGATTAACCATCCGAGAATCCCTGTTATGTATGCATCCACGTTCCCATGATCAGTGAGCCGTGGAACATAACCGACAAGTATCATTACAACATCCGAAACATAACGAATTTACAAGACTTACATAAATGCCCTTATGGATATACCCTCTTTAGTAGCGGAACATCATCACGTGCAGAGCCCAATCGTGCATCAACCTACAAGTGACTGACTGGGAAGACGGCCTAGCTCACTGGACGTCACTTTAATCTTCCGATGTCGAACCTCTGAAAGCCTGGCCAAGTAAATAGCCAAGGACAATGCCATGAGTACTCTTGAATGTACTCGCAAACCACCAAGATAAGGGAAATAAGGAAATGCACTTCTCGCTGTGGCGAGATAGCTCTATCTAGGGTTGTTTTTGAAAAGCCTAGATTATCTCTTGTAGTTACAACATCTCCATATCTTTGTTGAAAAAGGAGTTTTGAAAACATGCCTCTATTTTATAAATCAAGACATCCCCATACTTTGTTGGAAAAGAGTTTGGAAAACAGTTTTGGAGTAAAAACCCTTTTTAAACCTCTTTGACCTCCTTTGGTCAAAACGAAACTTTCAAAAGTCAGGTTCCCCCGGAACCTCGATACTTTCATCCTTTCTTTCCAAACAAACACCGTTTGGGTACTCCTAGCCATCACCTTTCCAATCTTCCTTGACCGTGGACACGGCTATTCGAATAGATTATACTCTACAGAGTTTGCGCACTTTCCCCACAAGAATCAATACATCCGCCGGGGTAAAACCACGGCCCACTACCCACGGTAGATGGGGGTTCGGATAATCAAACCTAACCTTTCGTTTGTTGACCCTAGCAAAGGCTGCTTTTACTTTCAGGTTTGTTCTCCCCGGCAACGAGTATGTGGCTCCCATCCATAGTCCTGCCTTCCGTACACGCGTATACCCAAGCCGCAACTTGGCGTATACCCTAAATTGCTGACTCCACTTCCTTCTGTACCACCTAAGTCATACCGTCCGCGGGAGACCCAATTGTTGCACCGGCACTCCTGCCAAGACAGGCTCACTCTTGCCTAAGCAAGCTACAGGCTCTAGATCCGGAGATATGTTAGCGCCTGCCTGGAATTCAAGGGATCTCTCCCTATAAGCATGGTACAAGCTGCCCGGCTCATGAAGACAAACTACGAGCTAAGCCCCAGCACCTGGGGTAATGTGGTTGCACGGATAAAAATTGTTCCGGTAAAGTCGTAGAACATCCCTTCTCTTTCTATTGTCCATTTTCTCATTTCTCATCAACACCACTTCTTTAGTTAAAACCTCCGCTTGGAACGATGCCACTTCCCAAGGGTTTTACAAAGTAGTTTTTAAACAGTTTAAGTAGTGTAAATCCCAAAACAAGTTATTTTCTCAAAGCCAGGTTTCCAACGAGGTAGGATGTTAACCATCATACTCTCGGTCTAAAGAGATAAAATGTTAGGTACATTAGGGTGGGTGCCATGAGGGACACCAAGTCATAACTTGGAGGACCAAGTCATTACCGCAGCATTTATAAAACAAGACATGAAGATAGATAATGCAATTTATAAAGGAGATACAAAACAGGTAATAAAAGGAATAGGACAAGTATCGCAATTCGGGAATGGTGGCTTGCCTGATGATCAGCAATAAGTCCCTGGACTTCTTTAGATAACCAAGAATACCCAATAAATAATAATAAGGAGTCCTTTTCTTCTCGTCGTCAAACACTCACACTATCGCCGTCATCGAGTAGACATGCAAGCAGACAATACCACAATTCAATACAAGGCATACATGCATCAAACCATACAGCAAAAAAACATAAGGAATCCTACTTAACTTAGTAGGTTTCGGAGAAGTTGGGTACTAGAAGTGGAATTACTAGATTGCCATAGAGGTGTTTTTCTAATTGGAAAATAGTTGTCTAGGTTATATACCAAGGACTTGAGGTGGAGACTTGAGGTATGTAGGATGCCAATGTGCAACAATGATATCCTCAGATAGGTCTTGTCAAAACAAGACCAACACAAGTGGTTTCACTAGATTATCATTTACCTAGATTTAGTTATGCTTTTTATAGTGGAATAAACTCTGGTTTGAGGACATAATTCACCAGAATTTATCTGGAGGCCCAAACATCATTCCCCTGGGTGGTTAGGTAGTGTTTGATATACTGAACCACATGGAAGTGGAATCTTGTCAAAATAATTACCAGAATGCCCTTAATAAATCATCAAAGGCAGTTCTGTATGGTTTTTCTCTTTTTCTCCAGATTAATTCTACAGAAGCTCTTGAGTTGATTCCAAGGGCATGTGGTCGGCATTTAGAATAACTTTCTGTAGGAATTGGATTCACTCATTTTGGAGTTGTCAAACTCCTGGAGTGATTTATTTAGTGAAAAAAGGGGGTACACATCATAGTTTAATTCACTAGAATTCAACCATAGCTCAATAAAATCTCACCTGCTGGGGTTAGATAGATTTTGATAAGACACAACCATGGGAGTTGGAAATAGGTAAATACCTCATTTGGTTTGACCTAGAGAAATTACCTAAGGCAGATAATGGTTGTTTTTGTTATTTTTGCTATGGGCACACTATTGTTCACCTTGTCATAGGACCTATGCTAGATGACATGTATATCAAATACCTTCCAGTAGATCTTTGGGTCTCCCCAATTGGATATGTAAAACCCTCTGAGGAGTTTATTTAGTGAAAAGGATAACTTTTAGTGGATTAATTGCCAATAAATAATAAAAATTATTTTGGCAAGATACCGGTCCTGCATGTTGCACAAAACACACAAGAATATGGTACAAATATTATTTGAGCAAATTACCTCACTTTCCATTTTAATCTCTATTTAAACTAACCAGGTATATTAACTGATCTGAAAAGGAATTATAAAAGAAAAGGATAAAAAGATATGGGCCACGCTCTGGGCGGAAACGAGCCGCGCGGGGGGAGGGGGGGAATCGGCCCACGGCGGGCGACGCAGCGCGCGGGAGCCCGTGGCTTGAGCTGCCAGGCGGGGCCCATCGGTCAGTGGCGAAGAGGTATCGGCGGCGGTAAGCCGTTCGATCTAGTGCCAATCGACGGCTCCTAGTCGTCGTCTACAATGAAAGGAGAGGCCGGCGGCGGGAACCCTAGGGGACGGCGGGGCTCGCCGGGGGAGCTTACCAGGGGCTCGGCGGAGGTCGGGGACGCGACGGGGCGACACGGGGGACGACGGCGACTCCGGGGATGGGCGGAAGAAGGGGGTTCCTCGCCGGGATCTGGCTCGCGCGAAGACGACCGAGGAGAGCTCGTCGGAGCTCGTCGGTGCGGCTCGAGGGGGCTGTCCTGGGCCAAAAGAAAAGCATGGTTAGATACGGGGGAGGTAGGGGAGTTCGACCAGGTGACATGCAGAGGATGGGGAGCATGGAAGAGGGATCCTTGCTCGATTTTTGGGAGAAGCTGAAGCTTCTCCTTCTTCTTCTTCCGGGCAGCTCAGAGCAGGGGAGAGGGAGTGGAGCGTAGGGGAGGTGAGTGAGGAGGAGAGGGGGCAAATGAGCCAAGGAGGGGTGCTGGGGGTGGCCTCTGGCCTTTATACCAAGGGGAGAGCTCCATGGAGAAAATGCCCACTTTGGACATGGGGAATGGGTGGTGCTGGCCTGGGATTGGCTTAGAGGGCGGTGAGGACAGTTAAGAGGGGTATTTGGTCGGACAGAGAGATATGGAGGGAGCTATGGTAATTAAATGGGCAATCTTTGTAAGATATGATTGTCTCTCTCTCTACTATTCCAAGGGTAAAAGGGGCACGTGCTGGGGTGGAGCTACAGTGCTCACGACCAGGGGAGTGTGGGTTGCTATGGAGGAGTGCTTGACAAGCTTTGGGGAGGGCTTGGTCTTGGTTTAGCTCAAGTTTGATTGTTAGGCAAAATTTTGATCACAAGTGAGCTTGTGAAGGAGTTCAAAGATTTGCATTGGAAGAGATGGGGGAGATAGTACTGATGGATGGGCATGGTCAAGGTACACTCCTAGGATTTATTTGGGATTTTTATAAGGTGTTTTAGTCCTCTTAAATCCATTTATTCAAAAATGGCAGAAGTAGTTTCTAGAAGATCATTTGATATATTTTTACATTGGACCAGGTTGGTTTTTGGTGTGAGAGGGTCCCAAATGTGAAATCACACTTAGGGGAATTTTCCCAAGATTTATTGAGGCATAGAAGTATTTAAAACATTTATTTTGTTGTTTCTTCCATTTAGGAAAAAGGGCAAAAATAATTATTAAAGCTCTTCAAAAATAATTATTTTTGAAGTTGGAAGATAGGGTATGATATATGGAACTCACCAGAGCCAAAAGTTGGGGAAGTGTTTTGGCAAAAACCAAAATTTTCATTGGGAAAGGGGTTTTGAGATTTTATCTATTAAAGGAATTAAATAGATTTGGAGCCGTAATAATTAGGGGTAATTTTTGAGAAATCTTGATGATCAAGGTAGATGATGTAGGCAAGGTGTAGCAAGCATTTGCAACCTTGAGAATTGGAAATCCAACTTGAATTAGATGAAAAACAAGGGGTTGTGGATCTAGGGTGATGTTATTTTTATACCACCAAAACCTTGTTGGATCTTGGGGCTCAGAGATCACCTTGATGCAAGGGATAAATGATTAGTTAGACCAAGTCATATATATGATCATGGCAGAAAGAGTTTCGAGTGGTGATATTTGAGGTGGTCTGGAAATGGTGGCAAACTTTGTTGAAAATAAGACTGCCATACCAGATGAGTCATGATTCCTTATCAACCATGTGGGTTTAAGAAGCACAAAGATCCACTTGGGACAAGTGAAGTAGATGCTGATAGACCTATATGAGTGCATCACCACCATGCAAAAGAGTGGGTCCATAGAAGGTTGGATGATGGTGTGAGCTTCTGTCAAAGTAGGCATGATGACTAGATTTGCAGGAGAAGTTATTTTCTTGCCTGCAAAACCATCAAGAACAAGTGGGTACGAGGATGATCTAACCAAGGGAAAGGGTGGGCCTTGGTATTACTTAGGATGGTTAACAAGATGGTTCAAGTGCATTTCCAAGAATGCACAAGGGTTGAGGAAGGGAGGCATTCAAAAAGGTGATGTTGGGAATAGTTTTGCAGACTTAGCCAAATTTGGCAGATTTAGGGTTTTTGACTAGAGAAAGAGAGGGGATGTTTTTGTTGGGTTGCAAGGTATCCAATCATCATCAAGTGGATTATGTTGAAGTGTATATTGAGTAGAAAGTATCCATGCTTGATATTGGTCTTCATTAGCTTGGAAACTTCTAGAATGGATCACTTCAGGATTGATCTGGTTAAGGGTTTTAGATGATCACCTAGTAGCTAGAGATCAAGTCCAGGTTTGTATTCTTGCTTAGGGTAGGATGATTTGGAAATCTCTTGATCCTAGTGATGAGCTCCTAAAGTATCTCATACTATTTCCTAGGCAGACAAATCAAGCAGCAAATCATGGCAACTCATCTTAAAAACAAGGCAAACCTACTACTAGGGTTACCATCAAGCTTTGCTTGAGGTAAGGTTGGGTATTTTGAAGTGTTGGAGTTTGAATAATATGAGAGTCCTTGGTATCTCTACCAAGAGTAGAATTCAAGAACTTTGAGAAGAGGTTTTGGGAAACCTAGAGATAAGATTAGTTGAAGGTTCTGTCTTGAAAACATAAGGAGGTTATAGCTCTCCATAGTTTTGCCAATGGAAGCTATTAAACCAGTTTTGGTTACACAAGCATTTTGGCTCTGGTTTTAAAATGTCAAAACATTTGAGAATATGTAAAATGAGTCAGGATAGTTTTGTTAAATAGCTTTTGTCAACTGATGGTGAGGTAAGGAGTATCATATGGTATGCACTCACATGCACAGGTACAAACAAACAACAAGCAAACACTGCACCCATGAACAAGAAAAAGTTTTTGTTCCCCCTGATTTTTGCATCCTGGACAACTAATCAGGGTTGCAAAAATTGGGATGTTATAGACCTTTCGCCCTTAAAAGAATCTCGTCTCAAGATTCGGGAGAGTACCGTTAGGGGATTCGTGGAGGAGGTAGTGCTAGGGGTTTCATGCGTACTAACTTGCCAGCTTTGTCTCTGAACAGGGTCACTTCAACAGTGAGGTTGAACTTCAATCGTCTTGGAAGCACGAGTGTTGAGCTGGCTTCAACCCGGATTGTGAGGAGGGATCTTCCTGCTATAAGGATTTACGGCATCTCACCTAAGGGATTATCATATCCTTGTTTGCATTTTTGGGTCCAACTATTGGATTTCTTCTGGCAGAGGGTTATTCTATTTTGCGGGAAAGACGCATTCCTTCCCCCTTAGGATTAGACTGAGGCAGATCGGAGAGTTGGCATAGTCCTTCTTTCTTGGAGTCACAGATGAATGTTTTGAAGGCTGACGTCCATATTACTCCTGGAGTCGAGATCGTCAGAAGGCGTCCCATTCTAGAGGTCTTCTGAAGTATCCTCGGGTAGACAGTCTTCTGAGGATTGAGTGGAAAGACGTCATCCTTCCACAGTCGAGCTTCCTTAGGGCGCTTTAGGAGTGGTGCAGATCTTTTGTCTGGGAGTGCTGACCTAAGATTATGGGAAGGCTGCATCTTCCTGGAGTCTTGAGGTAAGGTCGTCAAGTGACGCCCTATTCTATACACCTTGGCGAGAGGGGGGGTTTCCTAATGAAGCCTTATGGAGTGAGCGCAGGGAAAGCTAGCGGTTTATGACTCTCCTGGCTAGTGTTTTAGTCAGGGTTGATGCAGTCAGCGTCGATGAAGAGGTCATCACTTGAATCTCTTGCGTTGCTTCTGCTTGAGGGCGGAGTGGACTCGTTGTCTTCATGCATCCTCGTCTTCGGGGAACTGAAGTATTCTGGCTTGCTGGTGAGGGACTTCCCGTGGGTGGTAAGCATTCCGGGTTGGGTCTGATGCAACGTCTTGGGTAAAACACACAACATGGAAAACATCAAGCAAGCATAGCAATCCAAGGACGTTATTACACAACCAACCAGTCTGCACCCGAGGGTGCTAATAGTACTAAAGCATTACAAAACGCGTTCAGGGACAATACATGACTCTACCCTATTGCTAGATGGGCGAGTACCGCAACGCGGGTGATTACTTGGAGGGTGCATCTGTGGTTCGTGGCTGACTCTGGGGGTTTCAGCTACTGCAAATCCTCTAGGTATGTGGGATATTCAGCTCGTCCTCAGTGAAGGTGAGAGTGGTGCCTTCCCAAGGTGCAGGGTTGGATGTTGGCTCACCCGGCGCTGGTGACTATATGATAGGGTGGTACTCATTGAGGAAGGGGAGTTCTTCGTTAGTCCCGGGATTCTTATCTTCAGGGGTTGGGGGTACTTCAATGGTCAGCTTCTTCTCCAAGCGAGTTGGTGGCTCTAAGACTTCTTTCGTGCTTACAGAGTAGGTTGATATCCATCTTCAGAAGCAGATTCTCTCGCCTGGCCTTGTCAAGAACTTCCTGGGAACGTTGGAGTAGGTATTCCATGTTCTCTAACTAATTCCCGATGCAGCAGGTGAGGAAGGACACGGTGGGCAGTCCATCTTGGTCACGCTTTCTAAACAAGTGGTAGGGGGTATCCTTCAACTCATCTTCGTGGATCTTGCAGCGGCGCGCCATGATCTCCTGTATGGCTCGCACCACACCATCTACCCAGTTGATGTCGAGGAAGGTGAAGATTGTGGGCGCGGTGTCCTCATCAGGGGAGGGAATCACAGCCTTGATGACCCATTGCATCACATTGGTGTTACTGCAAGGAAGTTCGGTTCCTTCAATCGTCGGCGAAGGCCTATTGACCCTCTTCAACAGGTCGTGAAGCTTCTCTTCAAAAGGCCAGAAACTATCTCCAATGATGATGCGTTCCAAGCGGAAAGAGGCCATCTACAGCAAATTTTTGAGATGGGGTTTGGTTACTGACAAGTGTGCAATATTTTTGGATTAGAAAATCATATTAATGCAAGTGGTTTTCAAAAGGGAGGGGGAAAAGACATAAGCACTTTTGCAAATAGTCATATTTTCTCCCTTGTCTTTTAGAAAATAGGTTTCTCGTTTCCTGTCTAACGTCCATGCTAACTAAGGTCTCCTACAGTCAGGATGGCTCTGATACCAAGTCTGTGGGCTCCCCGGATTAACCATCCGAGAATCCCTGTTATGTATGCATCCACGTTCCCATGATCAGTGAGCCGTGGAACATAACCGACAAGTATCATTACAACATCCGAAACATAACGAATTTACAAGACTTACATAAATGCCCTTATGGATATACCCTCTTTAGCAGCGGAACATCATCACGTGCAGAGCCCAATCGTGCATCAACCTACAAGTGACTGACTGGGAAGACGGCCTAGCTCACTGGACGTCACTTTAATCTTCCGATGTCGAACCTCTGAAAGCCTGGCCAAGTAAATAGCCAAGGACAATGCCATGAGTACTCTTGAATGTACTCGCAAACCACCAAGATAAGGGAAATAAGGAAATGAACTTCTCGCTGTGGCGAGATAGCTCTATCTAGGGTTGTTTTTGAAAAGCCTAGATTATCTCTTGTAGTTACAACATCTCCATATCTTTGTTGAAAAAGGAGTTTTGAAAACATGCCTCTATTTTATAAATCAAGACATCCCCATACTTTGTTGGAAAAGAGTTTGGAAAACAGTTTTGGAGTAAAAACCCTTTTTAAACCTCTTTGACCTCCTTTGGTCAAAACGAAACTTTCAAAAGTCAGGTTCCCCCGGAACCTCGATACTTTCATCCTTTCTTTCCAAACAAACACCGTTTGGGTACTCCTAGCCATCACCTTTCCAATCTTCCTTGACCGTGGACACGGCTATTCGAATAGATTATACTCTACAGAGTTTGCGCACTTTCCCCACAAGAATCAATACATCCGCCGGGGTAAAACCACGGCCCACTACCCACGGTAGATGGGGGTTCGGATAATCAAACCTAACCTTTCGTTTGTTGACCCTAGCAAAGGCTGCTTTTACTTTCAGGTTTGTTCTCCCCGGCAACGAGTATGTGGCTCCCATCCATAGTCCTACCTTCCGTACACGCGTATACCCAAGCCGCAACTTGGCGTATACCCTAAATTGCTAACTCCACTTCCTTCTGTACCACCTAAGTCATACCGTCCGCGGGAGACCCAATTGTTGCACCGGCACTCCTGCCAAGACAGGCTCACTCTTGCCTAAGCAAGCTACAGGCTCTAGATCCGGAGATATGTTAGCGCCTGCCTGGAATTCAAGGGATCTCTCCCTATAAGCATGGTACAAGCTGCCCGGCTCATGAAGACAAACTACGAGCTAAGCCCCAGCACCTGGGGTAATGTGGTTGCACGGATAAAAATTGTTCCGGTAAAGTCGTAGAACATCCCTTCTCTTTCTATTGTCCATTTTCTCATTTCTCATCAACACCACTTCTTTAGTTAAAACCTCCGCTTGGAACGATGCCACTTCCCAAGGGTTTTACAAAGTAGTTTTTAAACAGTTTAAGTAGTGTAAATCCCAAAACAAGTTATTTTCTCAAAGCTAGGTTTCCAACGAGGTAGGATGTTAACCATCATACTCTCGGTCTAAAGAGATAAAATGTTAGGTACATTAGGGTGGGTGCCATGAGGGACACCAAGTCATAACTTGGAGGACCAAGTCATTACCGCAGCATTTATAAAACAAGACATGAAGATAGATAATGCAATTTATAAAGGAGATACAAAACAGGTAATAAAAGGAATAGGACAAGTATCGCAATTCGGGAATGGTGGCTTGCCTGATGATTAGCAATAAGTCCCTGGACTTCTTTAGATAACCAAATATACCCAATAAATAATAATAAGGAGTCCTTTTCTTCTCGTCGTCAAACACTCACACTATCGCCGTCATCGAGTACACATGCAAGCAGAAAATACCACAATTCAATACAAGTCATACATGCATCAAACCATATAGAAAACAAACATAAGGAATCCTACTTAACTTTATAGGTTTCGGAGAAGTTGGGTACTAGAAGTGGAATTACTAGATTGCCATAGAGGTGTTTTTCTAATTGGAAGATAGTTGTCTAGGTTATATACCAAGGACTTGAGGTGAAGACTTGAGGTATGTAGGATGCCAATGTGCAAAAATGATATCCTCAGATAGGTCTTGTCAAAACAAGACCAGCACAAGTGGTTTTACTAGATTATCATTTACCTAGATTTAGTTATGCTTTTTATAGTGGAATAAACTCTGGTTTGAGGACATAATTCACCAGAATTTATCTAGAGGCCCAAAAATCATTCCCCTGGGTGGTTAGGTAGTGTTTGATATACTGAACCACATGGAAGTGGAATCTTGTCAAAATAATTACCAGAATGCCCTTAATAAATCATCAAAGGCAGTTCTGTATGGTTTTTCTCTTTTTCTCCAGATTAATTCTACAGAAGCTCTTGAGTTGATTCCAAGGGCATGTGGTCGGCATTTAGAATAACTTTCTGTAGGAATTGGATTCACTCATTTTGGAGTTGTCAAACTCCTGGAGTGATTTATTTAGTGAAAAAAGGGGGTACACATCATAGTTTAATTCACTAGAATTTAACCAGAGCTCAATAAAATCTCAGCTGCTGGGGTTAGATAGATTTTGATAAGACACAACCATGGGAGTTTGAAATAGGTCAATACCTCATTTGGTTTGACCTAGAGAAATTACCTAAGGCAGATAATGGTTGTTTTTGTTATTATTTCTATGGGCACACTACTGTTCACCTTGGCATAGGACCTATGCTAGATGACAGGTATATCAAATACCTTCCAGTAGAGTTTTGGTTCTCCCCAATTGGATAGGTAAAACCCTCTGAGGAGTTTATTTAGTGAAAAGGACAACTTTTAGTGGATTAATTGCCAATAAATAATAAACAATACTTTTGGCAAGATACCAGTTCTGCATGTTGCACAAAACACACAGGAATATGGTACAAATATTATTTGAGCAAATTACCTTACTTTCCATTTTAATCTCTATTTAAACTAACCAGGTATATTAACAGATCTGAAAAGGAATTATAAAAGAAAAGGAGAAAAAAATCTGGGCCATGCTCTAGGCGGAAACGAGCCGCGCATGGTGGGAAATTGGCCCACGGTGGGTGATGCAGCGTGCAGGAGCCCACGGCTTGAACTGCCAGGCGGGGCCCAGCGGTCAGTAGCGGTGGGCAGCAAAGAGGTATCGGTGGCGGTAGGCCGTTCGATCTAGTGCCGATCGACGACTCCCAGTCGTCGTCTATGACGAAAGGAGAGGCCGATGGCGGGAACCCTAGGGGACGGTGGGGCTCGCCAGGGGAGCTTACCAAGGGCTCGGGGGAGGTCGAGGAGGCGACGGGGCAACGCGGGGGATGACGGCGACTCCGGGGATGGGCGGAAGAAGGGATTTCCTCGCCAAGATCTGGCTCACGTGAAGACGACCGAGGAGAGCTCGTCGGAGCTCGTTGGTGCGGCTCGAGGGGGCTATCCTGGGCCAAAAGAAAAGCATGGTTAGATGCAGGGGAGGTAGGGGAGTTCGACCAGGTGACATGGAGAGGAGGGAGGAGCACGGGAGAGGGAGCCTTGCTCGATTTTTGGGAGAGGCTGAAGCTTCTCCTTCTTCTTCTTCCGGGTAGCTCAGAGCAGGGGAGAGGGAGTGGAGCGTAGGGGAGGTGAGTGAGGAGGAGAGGGGGCAAATGAGCCAAGGAGGGGTGCTGGGGGTGGCCTCTGGCCTTTATACCAAGGGGAGAGCTCCATGGAGAAAATGCCCACTTTGGACATGGGGAATGGGTGGTGCTGGCCTGGGATTGGCTTAGAGGGCGGTGAGGACGGTTAAGAGGGGTATTTGGTCGGACAGAGAGATATGGAGGGAGCTATGGTAATTAAATGGGCAATCTTTGTAAGATATGATTGTCTCTCTCTCTACTAGTCCAAGGGTAAAAGGGGCACGTGCTGGGGTGGAGCTACAGTGCTCATGACCAGGGGAGTGTGGGTTGCTATGGAGGAGTGCTTGACAAGCTTTGGGGAGGGCTTGGTCTTGGTTTAGCTCAAGTTTGATTGTTAAGCAAAATTTTGATCACAAGAGAGCTTGTGAAGGAGTTCAAAGATTTGCATTGGAAGAGATGGGGGAGATAGTACTGATGGATGGGCATGGTCAAGGTACACTCCTAGGATTTATTTGGGATTTTTATAAGGTGTTTTAGTCCTCTTAAATCCATTTATTCAAAAAGGGTAGAAGTAGTTTCTAGAAGATCATTTGATATATTTTTACATTGGACCAGGTTTGTTTTTGGTGTGAGAGGGTCCCAAATGTGAAAGCACACTTAGGGTAATTTTCCCAAGATTTATTAAGGCATAGAAGTATTTAAAACATTTATTTTGTTGTTGTTGCCATTTAGGAAAAAGGGCAAAAAGAATTATTAAAGCTCTTCAAAAATAATTATTTTTGAAGTTGGAAGATAGGGTATGATATATGGAACTTACAAGAGCTAAAATTTGGGGAGGTGTTTTGGCAAACACCAAAATTTCCATTGGGAAAGGGGTTTTGAGATTTTATCTATTAAAAGAATTAAATAGATTTGGAGCCATAATAATTAGGGGTAATTTTTGAGAAATCTTGATGATCAAGGTAGATGATGTAGGAAAGGTGTAGCAATCATTTGCAACCTTGAGAATTGGAAATCCAACTTGAATTAGATGAAAAACAAGGGGTTGTGGATCTAGGGTGATGTTATTTTTATACCACCAAAACCTTGTTGGATCTTGGGGCTCAGAGCTCACCTTGATGAAAGGGATAGATGATTAGTAACACCAAGTCATATAGATGATAATGGCAGAAGGATTTTGGAGTGGTGACATTTGAGGTGGTCTGGAAATGGTGGCAAACTTTGTTGAAAATAAGACTGCCATAACAGATGAGTCATGATGCCTTATAAACCATGTGGGTTTAAGAAGCACAAAGATCCACTTGGTACAAGTGAAGTAGATGCTGATAGACCTATATGAGTGGATCACAGCCATGCAAAATAGTGGGTCCATAGAAGGTTGGATGATGGTGTGAGCTTCTGTCAAAGTAGGCATGATGACTAGATTTGCAGGAGAAGTTATTTTCTTGCCTGCAAAACCATCAAGAACAAGTGGGTAGGAGGATGATATAACCAAGGGAAATGGTGGGAATTGGTAGTCCTTAGGATGGTTAACAAGATGGTTAACACTGGACCCATGAACAAGAAAAAGTTTTTGTTCCCCCTGATTTTTCATCCTGGACAACTGATCAGGGTTACAGAAATTGGGATGTTACGTCCATAACCAAGTGTGAGTCCACTCATGCATCCAACTCCAAATAAAACCAAGTTATTCCAAAGAGTCCACCATACCTACCTATTAGCATTTGCTATTGCAAGTATATTCATGTTTTTATCTACCTTCCGAATTAAACTTGTTATGTGAAAATTAGTGATTAAAGCTCTCACGAACTTGATGGCAAACTTTAATTTTCTTGCCCCTAATAAACTTGAACCATTGTGTCATCTATGTTGTATATGGTTGCACTTATATGTTGGGGATTAGCAGAACCATGCTATCATGGGGAATGCTTTCAACATTGCACTTGTACATTGTACCTAGTTGATATCATGCTCTTTTGTCTATGGATGTCGTTGGTGTGAAATGAAAGGGGAGCTTGTAAGTCCATGGAGTTATGTATGTGTGTTAGAGAAACGCCTGGGCGACTGGTCTAATCCATGCCTAATCATGGTGGAAACCTGCAGCGTAACCATAATGAGCAATCTATGAAGCATTCTTCTTATAAAAAAAGAGATAGAGATTGAGAAAAAAGAAAAAAAGAGATAAGAAAAGAGGAAAGAGAGAAAAAAGCACCATTTTCCCATGGGAAATAAGAAGATTGCTGAGATGCTCGTTGTCTGCTTGCCTTGTCATTTTGATATGGGGATTCTTCAGTATCATCGGGCAAGGGGTACCCCGTTGGCGGTTCTCTATGATACATATGTACTTTCCATGAGAAGAACTTACCGGTAACTAAACTTGAGTAGCATGAGGAGCGACCCTCGTATTCAAGGGACATGAGATTGCCAATTTATACTTTGTCAAGCATATACTCCATAGTTTGTTCACTTTAACCTTAATCACTTCAACATGCTTATGATAGGGGCAATGAGAGCTGAAAGCTAATAAGTACCATAATTTTTGGAAGCTCTTTATGAAACTTGAATCCCTTCTTCCTTCTATGAAGGCCTTTCTTTTACTTCTATGTTGAGTCTCCATCTTCTATCTTTATGCACCTATTGAGGGAGCATAGTGGCCATTCTTAGTTTAATGTGCATTGTCCCAAGACTTGTTGATTGATGCAAAACTTTGATATTGCTTGTTCTTAAACTACTTGTATCTAGTCACCCTTATGAACTTTGAAGGTGTCCTATGCATTTATGTTTTGATGAGGGACAAGCTGAATACCATTCTTATTATGCTTTCTTTATGTGAAACAATCAAACGTCTTGCAAAGCATTGTTATTCATGAATCTTTTGTTTGTGCCTTTTCATGTTACAACATAGCTGCTATGTCTTATTGTTAGAACTATATCTTTTATGCTATGTTAAAGTACTATGATCCCAGCTACAAATGTTTTACAAATACTTTGATCAAGTTTATGATGGTGCATGTCACCTCAAAAACTATTCTTTCTTTTTATCACTTACCTACTCGAGGACGAGCAGGAGTTAAGCTTGGGGATGTTGATACGTTGCTAACGTATCTATAATTTTTGATGTTCCATGCTTGTTTTATATCTACTTTCTTATGTTTTGTCCACACTTTGGAGTATTTTTATACACTTTCTTGGACTAACCTATTAACAAGATGCCACAGTGCCAGCTGCCTGTTTTCTACTGTTTTTGGTTCCAAGAAAGTTAGAAAATGAATATTCTCGGAATTGGACGGGACAAAAACCAAAGTCAATATTTCACCGAGGGGGACACGGAGCAAAAAGACGAGACGGAGAGGGGCCAGAGCCCGGCCACACCACCTGGCTGCACGGCCCGGCTTGGCCCGCGCCAGGGGGTGGTGTGGCCGCCTAGGGCACCCCCTCGGCCTCCCCTTTCGCCTATATATCGCCTCCGATACTGAAACCCTAAGCACCCGATCAAAATTCCACAAAAGAATCTGTAGCCGCTGTCATCTCCATCCCAAGATCGGGAGGGATCTGAAGCTCTTCCCGGCACCTTGCCGAAGGGGAGAATACACACTAGAGGCCTTCTTCATCACCATGCCTGCCTCCGGTGTGATGCATGAGTAGTTCATCCCTGGACTATGGGTCCATGTAGTAGCTAGATGGTTGGTTCTTCTCCTTTGTGCTATCATGTTTAGATCTTGTGAGCTCCATTCATGATCAAGATCATCTATTTGTAATCCTATAGGTTGTGTTTGCGGGGATCCGATGGATATTGAGATGCTATTTCAGATTGATTATTGATTCTATCATGTCTTTGTTATTTGTGATCTTGCATGCTCTCTGTTGTTAGTAGCTATCTTGGCCGAGTAGATGCTAGCAACTCCAAGAGGGAGTATTTATGCTCGATAGTGGGTTCATGCCTCTAGTAATCTAGGAAGTGATAGAAATCTCTAAGGTACTAGATGTGTTGTTGCTACTAGGTAGAAAACAGAAATCCTTTGTTCATAGAACAATCGTATTGTTTACTTTACACACAATGCTTAATGCAATTATCTGTTGCTTGCAACTTAATACTGGAGGGGGTTCGGATGATAACCTGAAGGTGGATTATTAGTCATAGATGCAGTTGGATTATGGTCTATGTATAATGCGGTAATGACCAATCAAATCTCATAGGAGTCAAGATGATTAGTATATGCATGTATGCTTTCTTGATCTTTCAATTGCCTCGTTGTAGTTTGTTCACCCAACATGTCATCTATTTTAAGGAGAATCACCACTAGTGAACTATGGACCCTACTCCTTTCTTTTACCATCAATCTATAATCTACTATTTATTGTTTTCTGTTTACTTCCTGCAAGCATCATCCTCGTGCTCCTCCTTGTCATGCTCGGCCTCATTGTCCATCTTATCAAAGTTTCTCAACATTCGTGGTGGCGTCCCTTCGTTAAAGTGCCACTAGTGACCATCTTCTTCATCAGAGGAGTCGGGCTATGGCGGCAGCCATGGCTCGTCGACTGAGTTTGGGATTCCAGGCAGAGTATCGGGGTCGTTCCCATTTGTCAGGTCGGTCGATGTGTTCTGGAGAGAGTTGCCATATGACATTTTGGAAGGAAACATAGAGAGATTGAGTTCTAAACAATTGCAGGTTGGGTATTCCTGGATGAAAGGAGGGGTGCATACTGTTGCAATTTATAATGTTTAGTTACAATCGTGCTTGTATTAATTTCCTGAAAAGTATCCCAAAATATTAGAAATAGATTGTACCAGACTTGTCCCATCAACAAAAAAGATTATACCAGACTTGATGCTTGATTTTTCTTGGCCTGGGGAATTCAGGAGGCGCCTGCTTTATCCAAAAATAAAGATAATCATGTAGATCATGCTGAATTACACTGTAACTCGTACTCCCACCGTTTAAAATGAAGTGCATCTACATGCTTATCTACACTACTATTATACTCTACATAAAGTTGTGTCACCTAACTTGATATATGGCGACATGGTGTGGGCCCCATCTTTTTATGCACCAATGCATAGTTATACTCAGACTAGAAGTCTAATCATTGTGCGCAAAGTTTACATAGCAATGAAGGAGAAATGGAAGATGGATGGTGAGAGGTGGCGAAGGGGAGAGAATATTTACTAGTACAACAGGTACTACAACATGTCAGGAACTCATCATAATAACTTTGCTTCTGACATCGCACTGCCTTCAACTCCTCTCGTGATTCCTACGTTTTACTCTCTAAGCTCACAGTTTCTTATCTCTCTTCGATTCCCCCTCCATTTCAAGCCATATTCTTCCTACTCCCTCTAGTCCATATTAATGGCCTCAAGTTTGTCTAGACTAATGACCTCAACATTGTCAACATATGAATACATCCAGTCTAAATACTTAACTAGATGCATATAAATATAGATAAAGTTGAGACCCGTAATATGGACCAGAGGGAGTAGTAGTACTATTTGATTTATAGAAAAAAATTCCTCTCACTTGGAAAATTGAGATTGTCTCTTTTTCTAATACTTGTTGGAAACTCCCCTTGGCAACATTGCTTACCATGCCAAGATGCACCAATTTATCTAATATGGGAAAATTATCATAAAGTGTGATGTTGGATATGGTGATGACCATGGTCTTTCGGCTTGAAATCTCTTCAGATACGTACATGCTAGGACAATTTTGTGAGGCGGGTTTTTCCAAAGTTGTCAAAACTCATGTTTATCATTTTTCGTGGCAAGTAATACAAACAAATAGCTTCATGAGTAACTCCTTGTTTCTAGGATTTTTCTTTATTTTCTTACTATTATTTTCAAAATAGGGCCAACATTGTAGGCACGCAAATTATTATCAAGAAATTGAATCTTTCAAAACTCTTGGTCATTCTCATATATTGATTGCTTGGCGGGTACAGTACCTTTAAATGCCTTATGTGAAATTTTAAGAGCAATTTACCACTTACTTGTACTTCAAATTAATTTGACCTAGTTTTGATAAATCTACCTAAAGACATTTAAGTGTCGAAGTTAGATAGAAAGCATGATCCACTACATCTGAAAATATGGGCTTGTGAAATTCCGAACCATATTATTTGGACTTTCGTTATAGAAAAAACATCACTGTTGTCAATAGGGAAATTGAATGTATTTTTTTCCTAATTGTTGGAAACTCCCACGGGAAACAATGCTTACTACGCCAAGATGCACCCATCTACCAAATTAGTGTGCGAACTTTATAATATTCTATACTATGATGTCCATATTGCCATGACGCCCTTGGTTATTTGAGTTGAAACCCAATAATATACATACCTTGTAGTTCAAATTTGACCTAATTTTGATAAATCAACATAAAGTAATTCAAGTGGGCAGAGTTAGCTAGGAAGCTTGAAACTCATAAAACATGGGAATCGTAAGTACAACATGTTGGTCCACTATATATGTTTGAAAACTTGGCTTGTGGTATTGATATCCATATTATTTTGACATTCTTTATAGAAAACAACAATCTCTTCATCATAGAAAAAATTGAGAATGTTCTTTCCTAATAGTTGGAAACTCACACCGACGTCATTGTTTACTACAAGAAGATGCACCCATCTACCTCTAGAAATACATTTAATTCAAGAGAAATATGTCACACCTACTAGTATCCCAAGTTTGACATAATTTCGTTAAATCGGCATAAATTCGCTAAGGTGTGCAAAGTTCGCTAGGAAGCTTGAAAAATCATAGTAGTACTAAAAGCTTGGGAATTATAAGAAAACATGGCCCACTTTGTATGATAATTGGGGTGGTGGCATTTTATTTTAATTGGGGTAGGTCTCCTAGGAGCGAGGTGCTTCAATTAACAGGTCAGTGGAAGTACAAGTTACATCAAGGACCATGAAAAGTGAAAATTACATCAAAGTCCATATATTTAGCACAAGCACCCTGAAATTAACCAAGGAAAAGCAGTCGGGTCCACCTCCTTCTCAACCAAGAAGCTGAGCCATACTCTTAGTACTAGTACTACTTTCTTAATAATAGAAAACATGGATTTTGGCATTCCGAACCCTATTATCCGGATTTTATTTATATAAAAACATCACTATCATCACTTGGAAAATTGAATCAATTTTCCTTTGTTTTCTTCTATTTTTTTAAAAAGAGGGTCAACTTCGTCAGGATGCAAATTATTAGCAAGAAGTTAATCTTTCAAAACTTTCGTTCGTTCTCATATATTGATTTCCTGATGGGGTACCTTCAAAGGCCTTCTGTATTTTTTCAAGAGAAATATCTCTACCACTTACTTGTACTCCCAATTAATTTGAGCTAGCTAGCTTCGATAAATCGACATAAAGTAATTTAAGTGAGCGTAGTTAGATAGGAAGAATGATCCACTATGTCTGAAAACATAGGCTTGTCGCATTCTGAACCATGTTGTCAACACCCGGATTTTTAATCCAGGATGCCCATTATGCCATACCTCGCAATTCCAGGATTACCATTTTTGTGAGACATAATGGATTGGATATCATAGTACATCATCCATTACAAACCATACATAATGTCTTACACGAACAAGGATCACATGATCCAGTCTTAATACAACAAGCAGCGGAAATAAAATATAAGCGTAGTGGTGGGGTCCATCTTCAGGGGGCACAGGCAGTGCTGACGAAGGCAGATAGTCCTAGTTATCATAGTCCTCCTGTTGGCCATCATCTTGATAGTCTCCTTCATAGTCTGGCCATGAGAATAGCCAGGGACAAAAGCCATGAGGTCTCTTTAAGTACTCGCAAACTACCTCTAACAAGTAATATAATTCTAGGTTAAAGTGCTGAATCTAAGTTTAACTATAAAGTTAAGTTTGAAACCAAAGCTGAGTTCTGAAGCAAAGAAAGATAAAATAAAGTTCTAGAATCACTTAAGTTGGGAAGCTATTGTCATAAACACAAACCTGTTGTGGTCAAGTCAAGATTCATCATTCATTTCATAAGTCATTTTGAAAACATCTGACAACGAAACAGTAAGGCCATTCCAACTGTCCATAACCGCGGACGCGGCTATTCGAATAGTTTGACACTCAGCAGAGGTGGTACACTTTCACCACAAGATTCGATACATCTGTCAGGGATAACCCTGAATCATCATACTTAGTATGCAGATAATCAAACATAACCTTCCCTTTACACACCCTAGTATAAGCACCTCTCCTATGAGTATGGCCTCCCAACCATGACCATCAGTCATCTTGGGCACTGCATAGGTGGACAACATTGAGAGGTAGCCTCATCTCAAACCTCTCCCGCGAGGGAACTAATACTAATGCATATAAATTTCCAGCTAAGCCTTACCCAATTCAGGTAGTGTGGTTGTACGGTAAATTTGGAATGGTATCTCATCCAAATCCAACCATCAGTTTTGTAAAAGGGTTAAGGCTCATGCCTCAACATTTTCATCATCATAAACCATTTGTGTTTCTCAACACATGTCAAAACATTTCAATAGAATGACTCATCATTCCAAGGTTTTCATAATTGATTTTCATCAAGTGTTCCCATCTAAAGTGACTCAAGTTTTTGATCTACTCTAAGCTACTAAGTTAAGAGTGTTCACTAAGGTGGAAAAGATGGGTTCAATCTCATGCCATAGAATGACATCTAAAAGGGTTCTAAATAGGTCAAGTTTTATACTCTTTATGCTACCTTCAAAACAAGTAAAGAACTTTGGGTAAAGTAAAGGGAGTAAAGCTTGTAAATAAGACTTGGGGTATCTAATGGTCAAAGTAGGGTGACCAAAGCATGCCTAAAGCATCTTTGCTAAACCATCTAGTTTAATCTTAGCTTGCTAAGCATTATACTTGCAAGTGTTAGCTTGCATTGTTAATTGTGGCTTGCCTTGGTTAGTGCAGTGGTTGAAGTTTCTTCTTCTTCTTCTTGGTAGAACTCCTCCTCCTCCTCGAAAGCTTGGTCGGTACTATCGTCTATAAATACATACGGAGTACACAATCACCAAACAATACTTAACCAGTCTAATTAGCATTCTAAGACACACATTTTATGATCTATTATCATCTCAAGCATCACAATTTTAATTTAATAGTTTCACTCTTTTTAATTTAGAAAAGTAATTTCTACTCATTGAAAAATTAATTAAGATTTAATATTCACCACTTAAAACATGGGATCATGTGGACACATGTCATCACCACATATTCTAGCAGGTGGGAATGTGATTTAAGGGTTGGATCATAATTATTTTGGTTTAAGTTCATTATTTAATGATTTAAAGTGACTAGAAATGCCTATATAGCATTATTTTGGTACTAGCCCAAATTCACTGCATGTAAACATTAATATTATTACATATTCAGATAGGTATGATGAAATGTGATTTTTGAGAGTTGGAATCAACTCAAAACCTATCTTGGTTGATTTTATAAAAATGTTGCAAGGTGCAAATGCTTCTGTTTTGTTGTTTTTACTAGGAGAGATCTATAACTCTAATTGAATTAAATCCAACGGGCTTCGATAGATCATTTGAATACCTTTTAGCAAAATTTGTTTCATACAATTTGGATTTGTAAATCTCTCTGAATTGATTTTCAAACTCAGAGACAGAACTAAGTTTAAACTAAAAAGGAAAATCTTAATTCAAACTAACTGGGTCACGCGGGAAACTCTAACGGTCCGGCCCAGTGTCACTCCGCAGCGTGGGGCTCAACTGACAGGGGGGTCCACAAGTCAGCGGCTCATAACGCGCGAAGCGGTACGGGGCGCTGTGGGCCGTTAGATTAGAATGAAGATCAACGGTTGTGGCTTGTCATCGACGACGGACCTATCGCCGGTGAGCTCGAACCCTAGCGTCTCGGTGGGGGTGCATATGGGGCGTACCAGGTCTCCAGCGACGATAGTGAGGCGGGCAAATGGACTGGTGGTCGACGGCGAGCTCAGGGACGGTCGAGGCAGCTCCGAGGGTGGTCGCAATCAGCGGCGCCCTGCTCCTCTAGAGGCGGCCTGCTCCGGCGCAATTCCGGCGAGCTGCTGCTCCCCTTGCTCTGGCTAGTGGTGTGGGATGATTAGTGAGGTGAGGGGAGTGGAGTGGTGTGCTTCAAATGGCTGGGGGTGCCCTCCTTTTATAGGCTCGACGGCGAGACCGAGAGGGATGGGCAGGCGACGGTGGTGACATGGCTACGAGCGGCTAGCGGCATGGCTGAGGGTGGCGATCGATGGGTGGTCTCCTGGCGGTGCTCTAGGAACTTAATGCGGGCATAGGGGCGGTGGTATGCGGTCGGGGGAAGCTGGCGCTCTGAGCGGCGGAGGCAGCGGTGTCCACGGCGAGCGGTGGTTGTGGTGTGTTGGGCGGTGAACGGGCGTGTCTGTCGTGTTCCCTGGGTCGTGGCGGAGCGGTGGGCGCGGGTTGCGGCCGAGCGGCGGCTTGTGCACGCGTTCCGGGTGCGGCGCTCTGGCGCGTGCTCGGCATGGCGCGGTGGCACTGGGGGCGGGCTCTCCTCGGTGGTCCACTATTGGGCTTAGCTCGGGGAGGGGACAGAGGGTGGCGATGAGGTCCTGGCTACCTCCTAGACATGGCGAGAGAGGGGGAGATGGTCTGCTGGGGGGAGTGCATGGTGTTGTCGGCGAGTTGGTGCTCAGCATGGCCTTGCACTGCCACTATGGACAAGGGGGATGGGTGCTAATGGTATGGTTAGATCATGAGGGGACCAAAGGATTAAATGGAGATCAAATGGGGGCAAAACCCTTTTCAAAATAGTGAGCTATGGTTTAGAGTTTAACCCTGCCTGCCAAGTGTTGATCAAATGGCCGCAAGAAATAAACTTTGGAATTTTGAAAAGATTTTTGGTGGGTTTGCTAGGCATAAGCTTGAGGCTCTGTGGGTGCTTGGGTTTTGAAAATGGAGCTTGTTTGAGTGGTTTTTGAAATAATGGGATCTTCCCATATGAATTAGATTCAATTTTAAACTGTCATTTAAAATTAGGATTTGAATGTTTTTAGCAGATCACACAGTGGGCCTTGGTACCTCATTATGTGTACTATCAAGGGGTGCAAAGATCTAGAATTATTTCTGTTGAGTTTTGAGTACTAGGAATAGCCAAAGTAGGCATGAGAGTTAATTTGGCCAAAATGACCATTCACTTCAATTATTAATTTTGAGTTATTTTTCTTTGGGAAAAGTTTGGGAGTGATTTAGATGATGTTTATTTCACCTAAGAAACATTTTACAAGCAAAGAATCACAGAACCATGGCAATTCAAATCAATTCCTAAATTAAATGCACATACACATAAATGCTTTCATTTTTAATTTGGAATAAATTTTGTTAACCCTAAATTTGAGGATTTGGATCTTGATAAGCTTGGATTAAAGTTTTGGGATGTTACACATATTCTTCGAATTTTTTTATAGAAAAAACATCACCGTAGTCACTAGGAACATTGGATGAACTTTTTCCTAATTGTTTGAAACTCCCATGAGCAACAATGCTTACTATGCCAAGATGCACCCATCTATAAAATTAGTGTGGGGATAATATCAGATCATAAACTTTGATGTTGATATGTACATGGCGACCTTGGTTGTTCGGATTAAAACCCAACAATGTTCATATATATACATGGTAGGACAATATTGCGAGTCTATTTTTCCAAAACTTGTCAAATCCCATGCATGCTTACCGTTTTCATGACATGTAGTGCATGCGACATGATGGGACGCCATGTGTAAATCTTTTATTTTGTATTTATTGTGATCATCTGCAAAGCATGTTCAAAATTGCTAGGATGCAAAATCTTAGCAAGAAGTTGTACTTGTCGTCAAAACTCTCGATGGTTTATGATATATTATTTGACCGCCCAATGCGTATGTCCAAAATATGTGTAATACTTTCGAAGGAGCCTACAACTTACTTGCAGTTTAAATTTGACCTAGGAAATTTTGATAAATGGACATAACGTCATCCAAGTGGGCGGAGTTGGCTAGGAATCTTGAAAACTCATAAAACATGGGACTCGTAAGTACAAAATGTTAGTCCACTATATATGTCTAAAAACTTGGCTTGTGGAATTCATATCCATATTCGTTAGACTTTGTTTATAGAAAAAAAGTTTGACCTAATTGCTTTAAATCAACATAAAGTCATTTAAGCATGTGAAGTCAGATAAGAGGCTTGAAAAATCCTACTAAAAATTGGAAATTGTAAGAACGCATGGTGCACTTTGTATGAAAAATGGTGTCCTTTGTGTCGTAGGAGAGAGGTGCTTCAATTAGCACAGTTGGTGGAAGTATAAGTTAATCAACGACCTAAAAATGTAAATTGCATCCAAGTACATACATTTTGCACAAAGGACCCTGAAATTAATTAAGCAATGAAAAGCAGTTGGGTATGGCTCCTGCACCAAGCAGTTGAGCCATACTATTCAACTAGTAGTACTTTCTTAACAAAAGAAAACATCACACTGCTCACTTTCGCTAGAGCTTCTTGATGAAGCGCATCGAATGCAAAACTCCTTCATTTTTTGATTTTTTTGTTATTTTATGTCAATGTCTTCAAGACGGGGTCGGCATGCAAATTCTTAGGAAGAAATCGACTCTTTCAAAAATCTCACTTTTTATCGCGCTAAATCAACATAAAGTCATTTTTGTGGTAGAAACTACCTAGAGAGCTTACATAAATCTGGGGAATAATTCTTAAACACATGTCCACATTTGTCAAAAATTGGGGTGGTGGCTAGGGCTAGACATAAAGCTCTAAGCTCAGCGATTTTCATGAGTGCTCGTCTGCTCGACTCGTTCGAGCTTGGCTTATTATCTTAACGAACTTAGCTGAGAAACATTTTTTGCTTGTTAATGTTAATAAGCTAAACAATTGAGTTAAAGAGTTTGTGAGATACTCATTAAGCTCGGTAACAATAAATAGCTTAGAAAGTGTATTCTCCTAATTTCATGTATGCCGGTTATTTGTTGTGTATTATGTACTGTACGAGAGAGAGACAACCCGTGGTTGGATGGTTATGAGGGCAATGGTGTAGGGGTTCGCGCATGAAAACAATAATTTTTTCCTACGCTAATAACCCTAATGCTAGGATCTATCTATTAGTAATGAAGTAATGGGAGGGGCTTTTCGCGAACTTACCCTTGAAGACCGAAAAGCGTTGTCAACGCTCGAGAGAGGGTGGGTGATGTAGTCGTACCGACACTGACCTCGGGGTCATGTTGAAGCTGATGGCTCCTTCAGCTTTAATGATTTCAAGTGCCCCAAGTGTTGTACCTCCGAGGTAGTTACATACATCTAGTGCCTGACGATGACTCTCGCTCCTCAGATCTAGCAGCAGTTGCGGAAGTAGACCTTCTAGATCAGAATCCCGCAGCGCGACGGCGCTCCGCGGTGAAGAGGTCTCCTGATCGCGCAGTCCAGACTTGGGACCACGGTCACGAGAGAGAGAGAATCAATTGGAGGTCTCCCCAAAAGAGAGAGAGAACCTTTTATTGATTATTGTGTATTTATTTTCCCGAAATACCTCTCTTTATATAAGGAAAAAGGACCCCATGTGGCTTTAGCTAAGCCATGTGGGACTAAACAAAGTAGAGGGGAGAGGGGGATGGCTGCCGCTAGCCAGGGCCCAAGTGGGCCCCACGCGGGTCCCTTGGCCCAACTATCCACCTCCCCTCGTTCCTCCCTTTGGTCTTTCCCTCATGGGCAGTTTTCCCTTATGGATTTTGTCCCAATAGGTATTTAACCATTTTAATTTCCTTTTATTTTATTAAATAATTATAAAAAATGATTAAATCAATATTTAAAATTTACTAACATATTATTCATACCTCGTGGCTATGGAACTCCTTCCATCCCACTCCGGACATCCTCCGGACTTTCCGAAACCCTTATGTTTTTCTCTCTTTCTATTCTTCGGTGATTCTACCGATACCAAAACGATCTCCGAGCATCATCAAGCCCTTAAGCGTGATACCCCCACGGTTTGGGAACATTCTAAACATGTTAGAGACCCCTCTCGTACCAATGATCATCAGCGGGACCTATATGCCCGTGATGACCCATGTGCATTCCATGAATCTTTTGTCGTTTGAACCATGAACGTCGTGTCATATTCCTTTTGTCTCTGTGATACTTGCATTGTCCGATATTTAATCAATGACATCACCATGTCGTGTTTAAACTCAATACTGAAAAATGCTAATTAACTCATTCTGACAAGTGATATCCCCGTGACCTAGTCACACGTTGCACAACTTTATGGATATAACTACTCCGAGTGGGCCCTTGAGTATCTCTTCGTCACATTGATGGACAAATCCCGCTCTTGACACATAGTTCCTCTACATTCTCCTCTAAATACCTGAATACACCTTTATGGTCACCATTTTACCGAGTGATGTTTGATGCAATTAAGGCACTCTCGGGTGACAGTGATTGATATGGTCTCATGGTCTAAGAAACAAGACACTGTGTTTCCTAATCATCGTAACTTGAACTTTGACATGATCGTGTTATGATGCTTAGTTAGGATATTTCTCTTCGTCTCATTCTATCAATGAGGTGACTCCATTGTCAACTAGCATAAATGCCACATGATTAGAAAACCTTGATCATCTGTTGACCAATGGACTAGTGACTAGAGTTTCACCGAGAACTTCTGGTTGTCTATATATTTCACGTGTATTAACGTTTTCTTTCTATACAATTATAGAATGATATAAAACCTAATCATAAACTTTATGAAATATGATAATAATCCATATTATTATATACCTCTAGGGCATATTTCCAACGGTCTCCCACTTGCACTAGAGTACAAATAAACTAGCTACATTTGTTAAAAAAATCATCGGCACCTTATAATCTGGCACTTCTGATCATGCTTGCTCATGGAAGAGGTTGAGTCTAGGGTCTGGACTTTACATCCCCTCATATCCTTTGCAACTCACTAATGTCACCTTAATTGACATTGTTACTTTATCATCTTATGATAACATCTTTTGTATGTATATTTTGTTATGGCAACAGAGTGAGGTCGGTTCCAAGAGCCAGCAATGACATTAGATCAGCCAATTCAAGCTTTCTCATGGGCACTGTGCCCTGGGACACACACTACAAAAAGACAAACTTGTCTTGCCACAACATTATACATTAGCTTGGTAATATCCTTATACTTTTATTTTAAATGTATTTATCAAAACACTAGTACACCTTGTGCATTTTTTGATGTTTACCACCATGCTTCCTCTTTGACTTAAATTGGTATTTTCAATGCAGAGATTTCCTATCTTTTACTTATAACATAACCCTTTATGTTTTAAGGTATGCCATCCTTCATGGATCTGAAACATGTCTATAGTTCTCATTAGATGTTGTGGATAAACTCAGCTCAATGTTCAGTGATTCATACTTAATCACTTCCGAATGTTTCTTCTTAGATCACATATTATGTTGATTTCTCATCATGGTTTCTAAGACAGAGCCTATGTCAAAACATGGTGGATAACGATCATCCTTTTCTTTATTTTGACCATTGATGTTGCACTCACATGCAACTCCTAATTCGAATGATTAAGGGCCATTCCTTCATCAATTCCTATTCCTAAACCATTTCAAAATCTCTTTTAGGAATATATTACAACATATTATTGTAAATATACTTTCTTTCAACTTTTAACCCTTATAAATCATTATTTATCAGTACTTGCGCTTTTATTCTTAATGTGTCGCACACATATAAGAATTAAGCTCCCACTCACAAGATGTTTCCTACATATTTGAGTTCAAAACTTACATTGCTCCCACTTGAAATGTGTTACCTACATATTTGAGTCTGAGACTTATATTGCTTCCGATCACATATTAATTTAGGAAGACTTTTATAGCTCCCACTCAATTTCATGCAAATTGCATATCTTCTCAATATTTTGAATGACATAAAAATCATGCTTTATCTTTCAAATTTTCCGTCATGACCTTGCGGTCCTTTGGAAAATTCAAGTAACCTCTTTTACTTGACAAGATTCTGTAATGCTTTACTTTCTAATCTTAAGTGAAATCCACTTCTAGGATTCCTCGTAACTTTAGTTCACCATCACTTTCCTTTGTAGTTCGTAGGTATGTCATGTTCCGATAACATGACAAGTGATTCATAAATGTCTCCATACAAGATGTAGGGTACATTTGTGAATCCTACTTCATGTAGTAAAAGTACCAGTGGGAAAACACAATGATAGTTATCATTGATCCTTTCCTTTATGTGAAGAGTCACGTTCTGGAACACGTTCCGGTGTGCTTCTCAACACTGTGATGTGGAGTTATGAAACCTGATTGTTCTTTCACTATCTTCCATTAGCTTCATTGTCGAGAACATAAACTTCCTCGAGAATGCACCAAAGTTTCGGCAATACTAGTTTTTCCTATCTTTTGGTTTTAGCCATGGATTTCATATTCAAAGTTTCTAATGAATATTCTACAAGGACTTGTTCGCTGTTGCTTTGGTAATATCAAATAACCCCAAAGTTTTCATGACAACCCATACAAGATATGGTTCCGATCTCACAAATTTAGATGGTTCACTTTATTCTAAATGAGTGTTCGTTATTTCCAACTAATGGCCTTTACACAAACACTACAACGATTTATCTAGCGCCATCTAGTCACCCACTTAATATCAAATATCATACTATGATGCTTTGCACTTCAACGTATCAAAATGCATTGCATTTCACAAGTTTTATGATAGTCTCATAACGTCGAATATTATCACTACTGATCAAATCATAGTAATTTGACTCTCTTTTATTTTAGTACCCTTTGATGCTAAAATCCTTTGATCATATCAAATGGTTTCATGCTCATGTTTCATTTGGTGAACTCCTTCAACAATCACAAAATGATAATCACCATTTTGTTGAAATACGGTACAACGAATATGCATTTTATTTCAACAATTCATCAAACACTTTGTATTCATACAATACGCGATGTTTTAGTTATATTACCGAACTTGGGCATGATTCATATGTGAAAAGAGATCAAATGAATTTCACATATTATCAACATAACATTTGAATTTCAAACAATGGTTTCATTCAAAATGAATATATCATTAAGTTGGGTATTTTCAAGGCATTTTAATATTTTACAAATGTTCATGCATTGTCAATTAGTTTCACAACACGGATAATTCACACATAATCAAAAAACCATATGAACACAAATAGAAATCATTCATAAAAGTAGAACAACTGTTTGTTACAAACTCATATGAATAACCATCTCACGAAGTGTGAGACACACTAAAGAAGTTCGCAATCCATCGATTACAATAATCATCCAAAACGATAAACTAAATGATAAACGGTGAGGGAGAGTGTTGTCGTCCATCTTCATCATGCTTGCCATCAACACGCAACATCACCTCCTCTCCAGCAAGCAGCTCTCATGCAGAAGGACCTGTTTTCACAAAATAGAACAAGTATCAGATACTTCAATAATGCAACAAGTGTTTGCAAGATTATAACATTTATAAAACTGTATATCATATATATAACTTAGTCATCGATGACCTCTATGGCGATGGGTTCAACCTTTATATTCTTGAAATATAATCTGAACTCATGGAAATCCAGTGTTTCCGTATCACCACTCATGATGCAAGTCCGGATGTGTCCTTTGTAGCTGGGAGGAAGGGACCGAAGTACCAGGCCTATCGCAAATGAATTGGTCACCCAGTAGTCCACGAAGTAAACAAGCATCATGTGTGCATCATGCATGAGCTGCAAGTGACTCTTCATACAAGTGTGTTCCTCCATCTGTATGGAAAGGAAATCTCCAAGAAGCTCAAGCTTCCACATGCGCACATGGCTTACAAATTCCACTCTCAGCTGATCCACCATCGAATATGGGTCAAGATCACCCATGAGTGTATGTAGTTCGTTCACCATCCTATAGCACATAAACACTTGAATGTAAGTGGACATCTCTTGACAAAAATAGCAGTCTTCCCACTCTCGTGGGGTCTCATAGTCACCTGGCTCATCCAAATCATCGTGAGGCATATGTAATCTACCACATTATTCTTAGTAAGGAGATCATTCAGACACACAAGCCCCTCAGGTAAGTTGGATCCATCAAGTCTAAGCTTTTCAGCAACTACTCATTCAGCAATCTCAAAAGAAGCTTCACGGCGAGCCATTTCTACATTTACAATTACAAAAGGAATTTTAGTCTAATTTTATAATTATATAAGTTAAACAAGAAATCCACTAAAACTACTATGCCCAAAAAGGTTTTAGTGATTACACGATCCCCATTCACTACACCGCCCCCGATCGTCATGGCCGGCAATATAGTTGCAAAGGTGGACGCCGAAACGTCGATCACATCATTCATGTGACTCGTGCTTGATCTTTCGATCATCCGTGTTCCGAGGCCATGTCTGTACAAGCTAGGCTCGCCAACTTAACCTTACATGTATTTGCTGTGCAACATGGCTTACACCCACCGTATGCGAATGCAGTTATGTGTGACACCCAATCATCATGGCGTGCCTCATAACAGAGAACTTTCTTGGTGGTGCACACTAAGGGAGAACATTTTGTTGGTATTATGTTTAAGATCATCTTATTTATGCTACCGTCTAGTATCTAATACTAGCACACAAAATATGCACAAACAATAAACATCATATTAAGTGCGATGGGCTAGTGTTGTGATCTCCATCCTGCATCTCCAGGTCCGATACCACGGTTCCGGTGTCATGGACACCAGGGTGCCAGCGCCTCCGGTGTTGTAGTCCACTATCACAATGACCATTACTATTACTTAGCAATATAAAGTAAACTACTTTACCATGACTATGACCATATCACATCACAACGCCCTTGTAAAACCAATTTAGACGCCTCAACTTTATCTTTGCATGTTATACGTGGTTGTTAGGGCTTTCGCACAAGAACCGTTCTTTTCTACGAACTTCAACCACAACATGGGTCAAATAGTTGTCTATACTACACCCCTTTCGAGGCCCTCCGTTGCAAATGGCATACAAACTAATGCGAGAGAGACACCCTCCCCCCCAAAGCCACTTTATACGGTACAAGCCATATGTCAAGCATGGACTAGTCTCGCGAATGAATGCGTCAATTTGGTTGGGGGCCGCTTCATCAAGCATTACTACAGTATGCACAAGTAAACGTGGGAGGGTAACAACTATAAGATCAATGCCCACATGCTACAACTCGTGTGTTCTACTTGTACTAGCAAAACTACGCATAGATCTAGCTCTGATACCACTGTAGGAGTTCAGGCATGAAAACAATAAATTTTTCCTATGCCAAGAACCCTAATGCCAGGACCTATCTATTAATAATGCAGTAATGGGAGGGGCTTTTCGCGAACTTACCCTTGAAGACCGAAAAGTGTTGTCAACGCTCAGGAGATCGTGGTTTATGTAGTCATACCGACGCCGACCTCGGGGTCATGTTGAAGTCCGACGGCTCCTACGGTTCTGAAGACTTCTAGTGCCCCAAGTGTTGCACCTCTGAGGGAGTTACACACATCCGGTGCCTGATGATGACTCCCGCTCCTCTGATCCACCAGTAGGTGCGGAAGTAGACCTTCTAGATCCGAATCTCGCAGCGCGATGATGCTCCACGATGAAGAGGTCTCCTAATCACGTAGTCCAGACTTGGGACTGCGGTCACGGGAGAGAGAGAGAATCAATTGGAGTTCTCCCCAAAAGAGAGGGAACCTTTTATTGATTATTGTGTATTTATTTTCCCAAGATACCTCTCTTTATATAATGGAAAAAGGACCCCATGTGGCTTTAGCTAAGCCATGTGGGACTAAACAAAGGAGAGGGGAGAGGGGGGCTTGCCACCACAAGCTAGGGCCCAAGTGGTCCCCACGCAGGGTCCCTTGGCCCAGCCAGCCACTTCCCCTCCTTCCTCCCTTTTGTCTTTCCCTCATGGGCCCTTTTCCCTTAGGGATTTTCCCAATAGGTATTTAACCATTTTAATTTCATTTTATTTTACTAAATAATTATAAATAAATGATTAAATCAATATTTAACATTTACTTACATATCATTAAACCCTCGTGGCTATGGAACTCCTTCCACGCCACTCGGACATCCTTCGGACATTCCAAAACCCTTCTAGTTTTCTCTCTTTATATTCTTCGGTGATTCTGCCGATACCAAAACGATTTCTGAGCATCATCAAGCACTTAAGCGTGATACCCCACGGTTCAGGAAAACTCCATACATGGTCGAGACCCCTCTCATACCAATGATCATCAGCGGGACCTGGATGCCCATGATGACCCATGTGCATTCCATGAATCTTTTGTTATTTGAACCATGAACGTCATGTCATATTCCTTTTGTCTCCGTGATACTTGCATTGTAAGAGATTTAGTCAATGAAATCACCATGTCGTGTTCAATATCTTTACTGACAAATGCTAATTAACTTGTTCTGACAAGTGATATCTCCATGACCTAGTCACATGCTGTGTAGCTTTATGGATTTAACTTCTCCGAGTGGGACCTTGTGTATATCTCCATCACGTGATGGACAAATCCCGCTATTGACACATAGTGCCTATACATGCCCCTATGAATACGTGAAGACACCTTTATGATCACTGTTTTACCGAGTGACATTTAATGCAATCAAGGCACTCTCGGGTGATAGTGATTGATATGGTCTCATGGTCTAAGAAACAAGACACTAGGTTTCCTAATCATAGTTACTTGAACTTTGTGACATGTTCATGTTACGATGCTTAGTTTGGGTATTGCTCATCATCTCATTCTCTCAATGAGGTGACTCCATTGTCAATTGGCATAAATGCCACATGATCAGGAAACCATGATCATCTGTTGACCAATGAACCAGTGACTAGAGTTTCACCGGGAACTTCTATTTGTTTATATATCACACATTTATTAACATTTCCTTTCAATATAGTTATAGCATGATATAAAACCTAATCATAAACTTTATGAAATATGATAATAATCCATATTATTATTTGTCTATAGGGCATATTTCCAACAAGTGGTACCCCATGCCTACCAGAGTTCAAACCCTAGGTTTGGCATTTTCATGTCTCATAAAAGGTGGAATATTTTTTAGTGGGAGGCGACATTCCCATTGATAGCGAGGTGCCTATGGTGACTTCGTCAAGATCAAGACCCGCCAGATCAGTCTCAATACACAGTCTTTTGGAGGTTCTCATAGGGGTAGGGTGTGCGTGCGTGCGCTCATATGAGTTAGTGTGTGTATGCATCTATGTTTTGTAATAGGTTTATGCAAAAAAGGCCATTGGTTTATTTATTGAGTTTTGCTCGGTTTTCCAAAAGTACCTGTATTGCCAGCCAAACTAGGTCACTGATGTCTGGGTCCTATGGGCTCACTTCCGTGCGGCCCAGTTATCAGTGGTCCAGTTATATCCTATAGCAGCCAGCGAATGTGAGCACTCGTTCCCCTATCTCTTCCTTCCACTAAGCCTTGGTGTTCGGCTTTGAAGGCGTACACATTTTCCGAGCAATGTCTGCGGATTCAGTCATGACGGCCCGGTGAACTACAGGGGATCTGAATGTGCAAAGAGACTGGTTAGGGTAAGTACGCCAGAGGTCACTGTCTCGGTTTTTTCTCGCATTTAGCTTCCTTAATTATATGGGGTCTCTCCTTTTTGGGGTTTCTATATTCTGCTCATCTCGATCGATGATATTTCCTGGGTTCATATGTCAGCTTGGATGGTAGAAGCGAAGTGGTATATCATCGTTACCGATACGGATCTCCAACACCGATGTGACTGCGCTCTTGCTCCCCGTCATCGCGTCGCGTTCGAGGGAACGAACTTCTTGTAGTTTCTTAGGTTACATCTATAAATGCGAGCGATGCACGTTCATCCACTAGGCTGATCTATCACACTCACTTTTGTTATAGCATGCGATGATGTCCCTATGGTTATAGCTCGAGATCCGCGATGAGCTCGAAGAGGGGGAGAAGGAGTGCTAGCATATGCATGCTGACGAGATGTCTATGGAGTTAGCGGTTGCCTCCTACTCACTGCGCCCAGTTTTAAATAGGCTAGATGCCCTTAGATTTGGGTATTTAGGGCTAGACATTAGGTTCTTAACCAAGTATGGTCTACAATCTAGATATTGATCATGCTCATGTTGCTTTTGGTGGCTGGTTGTAGATTCCACTAATAATTAAGTAATGTCCATTTGTTTACTAGTACTCCCACGTTCAATTACACTAGGTTAATTAACATGGGAGTAGTTGGCAGCCTGCTTATATCCTGTCTGAAGTTTATTGTTACTACTAATTGACCTGGTTTATGTGTTACTGCTATCTCTATCTGTCTACGAGTATTGCTACATTTTTGCACATTTTTGCACCTCCCCATTGTGCACCTTCTTTGACCAGCTGCGTCCACCTCTCCATCACAATAGCACAATCTCTGGTGAGTTTGCAACCATCTAAATTTTGTTTAGGTGATTGCTACTACCTCCGTCCCAAGGCTTAAGGCATATAACTTTTTTCAAAAGTCAAATCAACTAAATTTTGACCAAGTTTTTAGAGAAAAATATTAATATTTACACTATGTAATCCACGCCATTTCATACATCATGAAACATATTTTCACATGGTATCTATATAATATAATAGTTCTTAATAGTTTTTTCTAAATGTTTGGTCAAACTTTGCATGGCTTGACTTTTCAAAAAAGTTATATGCCTTAAGCCTTAGGATGGAGGGAGTATTTGAAATAGTAGATCTATATGCCACATGAAGCTAGGATCACCATGGATGTAGCCATGCAATTAGTTACAAGGTCCAATAAGCATAGGGAAGTATATGTCGTGAAGAAGAGTCTTATGAGGATCGAAAGCTTGGCCCCTGGCTTTATTTCACAGAATGGTCCTCTGTTGAACAATGCATAGATAATTTGTTGCATATCATTCATAAACAGATTGTTCTTCACTAGTGTCCTACATTGCTAAGTTTTTTAAATTATATTTTTTGGTAAAGGGGAATATGCCCAATCATTGGCATCATATTAGTGCACATATCCTTATTTGTATTGCGAATTTGATGTGTTATTTCCTAAAATTTACTGGTTTTGCTGCATTTCATTTAGCATCATGCTCATGTCCCACCCGTGGAGGAGGCATTGCATGAAGACATGCATATGCTTTGCTAGAATTTCAGAAACCTATGCTTTGTCCCCTATAACATTTTTTCCAATAAAGGGTGATTTATTACTTAAAATTCCCCTAAAATATATTGATCCTTTTTATTGCTGCGTGATTTGCATAATCAAAGTCATTCTGATCTCTTGCCACTTATTAAGGTCAGGACTGCTGATGTGCCAACTAAGAAGCCAAACCCTCAAGTACGACCCTTTTCATGTCGGTTCTGTTCCCCATGTTTGGGCAATGTGCCGTTGATTGGTTCTTTGCCACTTGCGGTACCACTGTGGAGCGTGCACGATGTATGCAGCTGAATTTGGATTATTTTTAAAAATGAGAATTTGGGTTAATTTTAGATTTGTTATCTGCAATTTCCACCTTATTCATATTTCTCAAGGCCTAATGGTGCTGATCACTTCAAGGATTTGATAATTAGCCATCTCCGAGAAAAAATATAAAGCTCATAGACACATGATTTTGTGCCTTCAAGAGAAAGAGAAACACCGGGATGAAAAGATTAGGCACCTGAAAGAAATGGCGACATCCACTAAGCAGATAGCTGATTTGACTACGGGATGGGATACATCAATTTTAGTTGCTCATGATGTTGTTGTTGAAGTTTCAAAAGTTTGTGGCTGACAACATAGTCCCCAAGTCGCCTGATATGGATGGTGACGAGCTCAGCCTATGCTTGAAATACATTGGCTAGGCGTATGAACAAATCTTGGAATAGGTGGAAATGCGAGCTGACAATGTTTTCAACTCATCTCTAGAAGCAGATGATACCCTAACATGAATTCGAGATTCTCCACACCCATATAGTCCTGATCCTGCAAAAGATGAGGAAATATGTAAACTAGCGTGACCCCGCTACTTCCATTTTAGAAGTGACGAGGGTTTAACTCATCAATGCCCATTGTTATGGACTTGGATTTTGGAGAAGGAGGGAGCGCTGGAGACATCTATCGGCTAGCAAACAAACACACAGGGGACTCGAAGATTTACCCAGGTTCAGGCCTCGTAGAGGTCCCTACTCCTGCTTGTCTGCTCGTGGAATTATCAAAGGAATCGAAGATTACAATGGTGCGCAGATGTAATCTGGCGAGGGTTGTGGAAACTAGGGTTGCGTGTGTCCTTATCGCCGCCCCCTCCTAGCCTTTATATAGATAGGCTAGTTCTCGGGTAGTAGGTCGAGTCAGTTACAGGTTAGGGTTTTCCCCTTTGAACTTTCTATCTTTAGCTTCTTCTTGTTCTTCAAGCAATCGAGAGTCCGTAGGTTACTCGAGTTTCTTCATTTGGGCCTTGGCGACATCGTGGGCCTCTATGTATTCAGGCCGTATATACCAAACTCGAGTACCTGTAGGGTATACCTATGTCAATAGCCCCCGAGTGTCCAGTGGAATCGTAGATTCGACTAGAGACTTTATGGAGCCTTTTGAGTGCATGACTGAGTATGTTTTTCGACTGCTCTGTTTACGTCATAGGGATTGTTGATGTGTGTGCCTGATTTAACCAATGTATTGGTATCAGTTAACTACTTTAGGGTAAAACAACGCCATCTACTCGAACTCGAGTCCCCGGACTCAAATCCGGAAAAGTGCTGGTGTAATTTGACTCAAGCTGCGGAGGTCTTACAGGAGTCGAATTCCAGTATACGGGTGTGAGCACTCGACGCGTCCGTCAAGGAGTGTTCATCGTACCTGCAGGCACGGATATATTTCTGGTAGTGCGCAGCTTAATGCGTTGTCAGGCCTTATTCAGGTCTTATCTTCACGCTGCAAGTGCGACATCCGAATTTTATCATCGCGGAGATGATTCGGGTGACCCAGGAGACGCGGTCTCTTTGTAGGGAAAAATTATGAGGCGGTGTCACCATAAACTTCGAGTGTGGATGTTATCAACACACAGTACTTTGTACAAATAATCATAGGGTGCGCGACCAGCGCTCCCTATGGGAGTAGCCCCCGAGTGCTTGGTTGAGTCAAAGACTCAGGCAGGGACAAAAGAACTTTTGCTACTGTTGTTGTCTTTTATTTGCTTGTTTCAGTCGAATTTGCTTCCGGCGCTCCCTATGGGAGTAACCCATGTCCATAGTCGAATTGCGGATTCGAGTGGTTGGGTTTTGCTTTGATTGTTCGTGTTCCTGTAAAAGAAGAAGAAAAATCATAGGGTGCGCGACCAGCGCTCCCTATGGGAGTAGCCCCTGAGTGCTTGGTGGAGTCGAAGACTCGAGCAAGGACTAAAGTAATCGAAGTCTTCTGCTACATAGTTGTTGATGACATCAGTGCTGACGATTTCATGACCTCGGTTTCCCGCGTGAGCGAATTTGACGGGACGTGACGAGCGGTGGGTCCCACTCCCTGACTCTGATTTGACTGGGCGTGCGTAATCTTTATTTTAACCGTGCCTCCTCGATTTTCGCACGTAATGGGAGTAGTGGGGGACGGTTCGCGTTTCAGCTCCTCCACGTGTCTAGCACGATGATCGCCACGCGTCCAGTAGGGTTTTTCTGAGCTGTTGGATTGCATCTTCTAGGGGTTAAGTAGTGACGCTGCGACGGTAAAATTCACATCTGCTTTCGTTCATCCTTTGCCTTCATCGCCATTGCCGCTTCTCCTCTGCTTTCTCTGCGCTCTTGTCCTCAGCGGCGCTGGACCAGCTCCGCACATTTCCCAGCTACTTCCTCCGGTCGCATCGCCGCCACGTAATGGGGAAGAAGAAAGGAGGTGCTGCGGCCGATTCCGCGGCTACCGCTGCTGCGATGAAGAAGAAGGGCAGCTCCGCCGCTGTGGGCACTAGCACCGCCGCCGGCGGGAAGAAGAAGGGCACGGGCACCCGTGTCACGAATGGCGCGTGGCGTCCATCCATCATCAAGTCCTCTGATCTTCGTCTTCTTCGCTAAGACGGAGTGTTGTCCGCCGCAGTCGCCGACGCGCGCGTCCCCGGCGGCGAGGTAATCCCCTCTCCTCCTGCCGGTTTTCGAGTGATGTTCCTAGCGTTCATCATTCACGGCCTCTCTTTGCCCCTACATCCTTTCTTCAAGGGCCTTCTTTGTTTTTACGGGCTCCAGCTCCATCAGCTGTCCCCCAATTCAATCCTCCACGTAGCTTGCTACATTACCCTCTGCGAGTGCTGGCTCGGGATCAAGCCGCATTTCGGTCACTTCAAGCGCCTCTTCAAATTGAAATGCCAATCGGCATCTGGTTCCGTAGTCTACGATGTAGGCGACTGCGGAATCCATGTCGATCCATCCGCCACATACTTCAACATCAAGCTGATGATGTCCGTCCAAGGGTGGAGGGACAAGTGGTTCTACGTTCGCGACTAGAAGGCCGACGGAGACCACTTTGGACTCGCGCCCTTCAACCCCTCGACGCCATGCAAGACGAGGCGGTCCTAGAAGAATGTGGTTATGCCCGGCGATTCCGCGGAAACAGATGTGCTGTACGAGCGCGTCTGCGACCTCGAGAGTCCCATAGGCAAAGAGGAAGGAGGATGCACCCTCATTCGCACGTGGCTACGCCGTCACGTCCAGCCCCTGCAGGCCAGAGTCCACCCCATGTTTCAGTGGGCTGGCGCTGACGATTTCACTCGCGTGTCTGCCGATGGCATGTCTGTGAGTGAGGTAGATAAAAGGGTTCGACTGGTTACTAGGTACACCGTCAAGGACGTGCTCCCCAGTGAACCAGTTGTTCCTCCGTTCGATGCTGCTAACCCTCCTCCTGAGGTAT
Organism: Avena eriantha; assembly: GCA_910589775.1. Taxonomy (NCBI): domain Eukaryota; kingdom Viridiplantae; phylum Streptophyta; class Magnoliopsida; order Poales; family Poaceae; genus Avena; species Avena eriantha. Next base: position 331,217,358 of record OU342742.1, on the reverse strand, counting down.
AGTTGTGCTACGCAGTAGCTTAGTTTGTTGATTGCTTCTTTGCTGTTTCTTATCTTTGTGCTAAATTTGTTGTATGTATGCAGGATTGGGCGGTGTCACCATGTATGCCCCCTCTTCCTGAGGGGGTTATCCCTCGCGAAGCCTTGGAAGAGGACGAGTCGGAGTCGACCGTCCTATCCGATGTGGAGGAGGAAGCCCCCGAGTCGTGTAGTCCGGATACTCACAAGCGTTTGCGCAGCGAGGATTCCGATGCGTCGTCTCCTTCGACTCCGGAAGGTGCAGGCTTTGGTGCGGAGTCGCTAACCCCTGCCATTCTTGTGAGCGTCGTGGCGCCATCTTCTCGCAAGAAGATGCGACTGCCAAAGGAGTCCTCGTCAGCGTCGGGGGAGCCAACCTTTGACTTTTATAAGTTTGAGTGGTAAGTATTTGATTTGTCCTTTTTGATTCGTCACTGGATTTGCCTTGTCCTTGATGTTGGTTTTGTCTTGTAGTCAGGAGGTGTCGTCATCTTCTGGTGACATCCAATTTTTGAAAGAATCAGGAGTCGCAACCTCAAGGGCCAAGAAAGAGGTCGAGCGTGCTGGAGACGCGCCATCGCGTGGTGGAAAGTAAGTGCTCTACACTTCTCCTTCTTTTGCATCGTTTTTATGTAGTCGACTGATAGTCAATCCCCTTTTGTTTTGTAGCTGAACATAATGCCCTTCTGCGCGACGCCGCCACCATGGAGAAGACACTCGCCGCGGCTGTGAAGGATCGCGATGAGGCAATCGCGGCGCGTGACGAGGCACAGAGGCGTGAAGAGGATCTGCGTGCCTCCATCGTAGCCAGGGAGAAGTTGTTCGAAGAACAGCTTTTCTCGATTGCCAAGGCCCTCTCAGGTACCTTGCTTGGATATCGTTATCGTTCTCTGTTTGATTTTTTGCCGTTGGCACTGATTTTCGTGTCCATGTGTGGGTTTATGTACAGATGCTAGCGATTTGAGTTTCGACCCTCAGGCCCTCCGCCGTGACGATGCCTTGGCGGGTGCGCTTTCAGCAGTCGAGGACCGCAGCGCCGCCGTTCAAGATATGCTATCCAAGGCCAAGGGCGTGCTCAGTCGCCTACGGGAGGAGTTGATGCCCAAGGCTGAGCTAATCGAGAACATGAACGAGCTGGTGGAGTCTCTCGCCAGGGGTGTTCCTACAAGCTTCAAGAATTCGCACCGTGCGGTTGGCGCGTCGATGTCACTTGCCATGGTGCAGGCCCACGGATTCGAGGTTGATCTTGCAGCGATTTCGAGGGCGATGCCCGTTAGCGCGGACGGCCAGCAGGTAGTCTTTTCTCCCTTCGTGACTGCCTGTGGCAAATATGGGTCGCAGCTGATTAACACAGTTGCGAAGTACTCTAAGGAGCTGCAGCGAGCCAAGAAGGCGGCAAAGGCTGCGACATCAGGGGCTGGCGAAAAGTCAGTGGCATCTGATACCGCCATGGACTCGATGAGGCCCCCGAATCCGTCTAAGTCGAAGAAGCCAATTGCTCCTCAGTAGCTTTGTAATAGTTGATTAGTTTATGTCTTTTGTCAAGAACATGCTTGTGGCTAGTGTATCTGCTAATACTTTTTCCAATCTTGAATGCACTCGACTCTTTTGTCTGTGTGTCGATTTGATCTTCTTATTGCTTATTGCTTGGCTTGTGGTAGGGTACATCAAGTGATCCTTTGAGGGAACCTCAAGATTCGCCGCCCCTTGATGATACTTTGGCACCACCGCGCTCCAGGGTGGATGAGTTGTCGCTGCTTTCACGACTGCGTGATCGCGTGAAGCAGTTGGAGCGTGAATTTCCCGTGCTCCACGGTAACACGGATGTATGGAAGTCAAAGGCAGAGAAGGCCACCACCCGAGAACAGTATCTGCTGGGGGAGATGACGCAGCTGGGCGACCAATTTAAGTGTTAGTTTGCTTGCTCTTATCTTTTCCTTGTAGTCACTCGCAATGGTGTGCCGTCCTTATGCTTCTGTTGTTGCTTTGTATAGTTGTCAGCGCGTGCCATCCGCAGGATGAGAAGGATAGGATTGCTATTCGCATGCATGATCTGACCCAAGAGAAACTTCAGGAGAGTGGATACTTCTGGGTGGATCATGATCGTGCGATTACACTGGCGACCCTGCAGGATCGTGCATCGCGAGTGTCATATTTTCTGAAGAAGTCGTAGTCATGCTTGAAGAACATTTATCGGACGATGTTTCCGCTGGATGTTGCTCCATCAAGCCTGCTGGCCCTTCTTGCCAAGTTCCAAGACCTGGCTGCGGTTCGCGAGTGTGTAAGGCAACAGTTGGTGGCTGGTGCCAAGGCCGCTCTGTCGCTAGTGTGACTGCATAGGCCTGACATAGACGTTGCGACAATTGCGGTTGGGCCACCTATGCCACCAGCAGGTTCTACTTGGAATATGGTGCCGCACTATCAGGCAGTGGATCGCCCAGCAGAGGAGCTCGTTGATTTCTTCGAGGAGCAAACCAACGTTCTTTTGTTGCAGTAGTAGCTTGTAACTACCTCGGTGAATTACGCTCTTAGTTACATGCCTGGATGAGCGAAAGTGGTTAAAATAGAACGGTGGGGCCCGAGGCCACTCACGGTAGACCTTTCGGCCGTCCTAACCACTTTCAGATCATCGGGACAAGAACGAGCGGCGTAATCGGCACGCGAAGGGATCAACTACATACACAAATGAGTATGTATGCAAACCACATACAACAGTCCTCAGAGCCATTCCATCTAAAAGAAATAGAAATATTGCGACGCCATACGGCAAGATTCAAATATCCTAGATAGAGATAATATTTTAGGATAGCTCCTCATACATCAAACATCAGAGTATCAGGCGGAAGCGGAATACAAGATCCGAGTACGGATAAGAAGCAAATCGGCATAAGATGCCACATAAATAAACACATCCCGCCCACAGATCTCACGGATCCCCGTTCTCGGAATCTCTACACCGAGTGATCGTTGTCAACATCATCCGTATCCTCCACCTAGTATCCATCTTGCGAGTACACCTATTCATCTGAATCAAACAATTTATCGTGTGAGACCCTAGGGGTACTCAGCAAGTATTTATGCCTCTAAAGGGGACACAACCTGGGGTGACGCAATTGCAGCAAAAGATAATAACTAACAAGTCTATAGATACTCGCTAACCATCCGCCTAACCAATGATAGTCAGATGTCCGTGAATTAAGAACAACAGTTATAACAGTATAATTAACAGATCCATCCTCCTCCTCGCTTACCAACGAGGAAGCGGACGAACAGCCCCCATCCATTGGCAGTTTTATTAACCATTCCATGAGTATTGCACTATTTACTAGTCAGGTACTTAGTCAATTTAAAAGCGGTACTTTAGTTACACTTGTCTATGATCGAGAAACTGTGCTCCAAGTCGTCCATAACCGCGGACACGGCTTTTAGAAAGATTTACCCTGCAGGGGTGCACAAATAGCAACACACACTCGATCCACCTCGGAAAAACCAACTCAAAACCCAACGAGGCATTCACGACAAAGCGATCACAGGATTCAGTAATATTTCAGGGGGCCACCCCATTAAGCTACCCGCAACGAAGCTAGCTGACTCCGAGACGGACTCAAGGTTTGCGTCAATGGCTATAAACGACTGGGAACCCGAAAGTGTGACTGGGCTTGTTGATACCACGAAAACACTCTGCATCCAACACAGTACAGGTGCTCCACGCACAATATTAAATAAAACAGTAAGCATGGCATAAGTACAGAATAGTAACAAAGCTCCAAACTACTTTGTGGCCCCAAGAAATAAGAATGAATCAAGCTCTGGCTCAGGGGGGTCCATAAGGCCTCCCGGATGTGGATAGTGCGAATAGTCAAGGAACAGGAATCAAGTACTCGGGGTCCTACGGGACACAAGTGAGCATGAAAAACCAAATAGCAGATATTGCTCACCGGTGCCTCTTTCATTAGTTATCCCATTACTACTCAGGTTAAGTTGTTTAGGTACCTCGTTATCCATCAGACACTCACATACCCTACACATGCTTTTCTACGACTCGCATGGCTCAAACAACTCCTGTAGTAATGGTTCATGGGATGGAGGAACAAGCTTCGGTGGGGTTTAAAAGTAAAGGCTATGCAGTACTTGGGATTCAATTTAATGCATTCGCGACTCAATGATTTAAGAATAAGATAGAGGCAATAGGTACTATATGTATGCAAGAATGTGGTAGTGCTTGCCTGGCAGCTCAGTTGAAGCGAGAGATGGATCTGGGTAGAACTCCTGTGATTCCTGATAATTCTCCTGCTGGGCGTCTATTCGAAGAAAAACCAAACAAACAAGGGCCAACATAAATAAAGTGCACAAGCATATGAATTAAAATGCGACAAGCAAACAAGCATGCCATGATGAATGATGCACAATTTATATGGCACTAAAGTAGCATGGCATGGGTGAGGTGTGGGACAAGATTAAGGCATTTTATTATTTATTTAGTCAAATTTTATTGCCATAAACAGTTCTGATTTTTAAATATGGCACGATGCGTGCTTCAATTCAGAACAAGGAATGCATACATAGAACGGGCTCGTCGCGCTGATTGATTTAGACATATTATTTATCAAATTTGGAGTTATAGAATTAAAGTTATTAATTTATTAAGAAAAGGGCATTTATTGTAATTTTAATCATCTCGAAACTTTAAAGTGGTCAAACAACATTTTGAATGGCATATTTGAATTCCTCACATTTTTCTGATTCAAAAACATGTATCATTTGTATTATTTGAATTTATAATTTAAAAGTTATTTAAAACAGATTTAAAATCATATTTAACAATTTCTAAAATTATTTATTAACCGAAAAAGATCGCAGAACTTTTTACACGCAACTGTACCTAGCCCCAGACACCGACATGTGGGTCCAGTGCTGACTCAGCACAGGTGGGACGCAGCGGATGCACGGGCTTTTCTCACCGCACGCTCACCCAGTCGCAGCGGATGACAGGTGGGCCTCCGGGTGGTGGGGCCACAGCGTGCACGCGGCCAGCGTGCGTTGGACACGTGGGCGAGCCGGAGCGCGGAGGACCAGTCTGTGAACGACACGAAAACGCAGGGGGTTTTGGAGAAAAGAGACTAGGGTTGATCGGATCTGACGAAAATTTGGCTAGGTGCAACGATTATTGGAGGACAATGGCGAGCAGACCGTCGGGAATTTTGTGACGCTGCAAAAATGAAAGTTGTAGATCCCACATTGGTCTACAACTTTGGTGTTTGGAGCTTCGTCAATGGAGGCCTGTAGCGGGCGGGGCAAGGAGGAGAACAGAGGGTGTCTAGTGGTTTAAACTGACGGCATTTTTTTCAGAAAACGGCTGAGATCGGCCCGGTTTGCAACGAAGATTATGGGTGATGTACTGGATCCTTTTGTTCGTGCTCTGCCTCGTTTTGAAGAGGGGAACAAGGGCTAGATCTTTCGTTCTCGCGTCGTTCGAATACGAGCAATACAACGACGACACCAACGCGTTGAACAGGAAGGCGCGGGCCGCGGTTGTACTGTTTGCTGCATGCACGCGGTACAGAGAGGCTGGTGAGCGCGGCGGTGGCGGCGGCGGTGCGCGTCGTGCACAGCGTCTGCGGCAGCTGGGCGCGATGGCGACGGCGAGACGGTAGGGTTACCGAGGTACTAGACAGGGAGGTGCGGCTCACCGAGGTGGCGGCGAAGGGGAAGCAGGCGGTGAGGTTGACGGCGTGACTGCGGCGGCGAGGCGCTGGAACGGTGACTGCACGGCGATCCCAGACCTCCTCCTCCTCGCTCCCGGTGCAGTTCCACCTCCGCACCTCGGCCGAGACTTTCCCGCGATGGTGGCTCCCTAGCGGCAGAGGGCAGGGGCAGTGGCCACGGCTGGGGTTGCTGTCATAGATGGAACAGAGACCAGGGCTGGCGATATGGATTGGTTTGGAGGGTAGGTAGAGAGAAGAGGGGGAAGGAGGACGACGCCCTGATGCTGGCTGCTTAAAGTAACGGAGGAGAGAGGGCATGCGCGAGACTTGTACGCCTGCTGGCAGCGAGAGCACGTGATGGCCCCGGGGAAGACAAACAGGACACGGGAGGCGCGCGGCTTGGTCTGCTCCTGATCAAGTCGGATCAGAAGGGGGGCAGGGTTAACACATGGGAGTGGCATCGGGTCTAGCCCAACCAGGCCGAGTATGAGAGGGGCTCGGATAGGAGGGGTAGGGTTAGACTTAGCTCGGATGGGTCTAGGGTTTTGGATAGATAGATAGGTAGCTAGATGGAGAGACAGTTTGGGCTGGTCTTAGGTGGTTTAGGGCCTGCCTTAGCTAGGGCTTAACTTAGCTAGGGTTTAAGAGAGGAGAACCTCGAGAAGAGAACCCAAAATAACATGCAAAGGCCACAAGGAAGGGGGAAAACTAAAAGAGGGCTTATATTGCATGTAAATCCAAGAAGAGAGAGGGGTGGTGAGGGTGGAAGGGAGAAAAGAACTAGGTGGTGAGAAACTAGATTGAGAAAAAGGGCTACACTTGCATATGCATGTACTATGGCTCAACAAAATAAAAGTGGTGGTTCCCTAAGAATGGTGGAGAAAAGAAAAGAGCCCACTTGGCTTGATTTCCAAAGAACCAAGATCCACTCAATGATCAAAGTAAAACCTAAAGGATAGAATGGTGGTGGTTTGCATGGCCCATGCATGGGCATTAAATGCCTTGTTTTATTCTTGTGAAAACAATATTAATGTATCATGGCATTATTCCCATGCATCCCCAAAATGTGGAGTAAAGGCCAAGCAAAAGTAAATAGAATTGGATCCACCCCGACCCACATGAGCTAGATTAAATGCCAAAAGAAATAAAAGCCCATGGGTACTTAGGATGGTGGAATTATAAGGTGGTGACAAAGAAAGAGGATAGAGTTGAATAAAAGATATGACCCCACTCAACTTGGGCATCAAGCATTATCAAGAGCCAAATACAATATATCCAGAGCCAAATACAATTAATAATGCATATGAGGGAAGAACCAAATGAAAAGGTTTTATATGATGCTCAAATGCAAGGTGGCATGATGACATGAGCATGATATAATTATGATGCAACAATTATATGTAGTAATTAGCCATTATATTACTAGACCAAGTAGCATTACAATTGTTAGACAATTGGGATGCTACAACTCTCCCCCACTAAACAGGAATCTCGCCCCGAGATTCTAGGAAGAAGAAGAAGACACGAAGAGGGTAGGGTACTTGGCACGGAGCTCATCCTCGCGGTCCCAAGTGGCTTCATCAATGGAATGGTGCGACCACTTCACCTTGCAGAACTTGATGGACTTGTTGCAAGTCCTTCTTTCTCCGACTTCAAGAATTTTTATGGGGTGTTCTTGTAAGACAGATCTTCTTGGATATTGATGAGTTCATGGTCCACGGTCCTACCGGGATCCTTGAAGCACTTCTTGAGCCGAGAGATATGAAAGACATCATGGACCTTGAGTTTTTCAGGGAGCTCAAGAGCATAAGCAACTTCTCCTCTTCTTCCACGAATTTTGAAAGGACCAATATATCTAGGAGCCAGCTTTCCTTTGATACCAAAGCGGTGCGTGCCTCTCATGGGAGTGACACGAAGGTAAACGAGATCACCAGGGACATACTCCATGTCCGTGTGCTTTCTGTCATAATTGCTCTTCTGGCGACTTTGAGCAATCTTCAGATTTTCAACAATGATGTGAACCTTCTCCTCTGCTTGAGTTACAATGTCAGGGCCAAACAATATTCTTTCACCTGCGCCCGACCAACCAATCGGGGTTCTGCATTTGCGACCATAAAGAGCCTCAAATGGTGCCATCTTTAGACTTTTCTGGAAGCTGTTGTTGTAAGAGATTTCAGCATAAGGAAGACATTCTTCCCACTTCATGCCGAAAGAGATAACGCAAGCACGGAGCATATCTTCCAGAATCTGATTGATCCTTTCAACTTGTCCTTGCGACTGAGGGTGGTAAGCTGTGCTGAAGTTTAATTTTGTTCCCAAAGCATTTTGGAAACTTCCCCAGAACTTGGAAGTGAAGATGCTTCCACAGTCTGAACTGATCTCAAGAGGAACCCCATACAGAGAGACAATTCTGTTGATATAGAGCTCAGCCAACTGAATTGCAGAAATTGTTTCCTTGACGGGAAAGAAGTGAGCTACTTTGGAAAGCCTGTCGATGACAGTAAAGATTGCATTGTTGCCCTTCTGCGACCTTGGAAAACTAGTGATGAAATCCATCTCTACTTTCTCCCATTTCCATTCCGGAGGCTTCAATGGCTGTAGAAGACCGGAAGGTTTCTGATGGACAGCTTTAACTCTGCGGCAGACATCGCACTCCGAGACATACTTGGCACAATATTGTTTCAACCCAGGCCACCAATATTGTGTTTTCAAGTCCATGTACATCTTAGTGCTGCCAGGGTGGATAGAAAGAACAGAATCATGCGCCTCCTTGAGAACTTGCTCTCTTAAACCCGGATAGTTCGGAACAAACATCCGGTGTTCAAAGAAAAGAGTGCCTTGGTCGTCGATGTGGAAAGACTCATACTTCGGAAGCTGAATATTGGAGATGATCTTTTTAGTGTAAGGATCACCAAGTTAAATGGAGCGAACTTTTTCTTCCAAGAGAGGTGTTGCTAGAAGGTTCAGAAGATACCCTTGGTCCACAATTTCAAGGTTGAGTTTGCGGAATTCCTCGCACAAGAGAGGCTGTTGTTCTTCCACCATGAGGTTGTTGACATAAGCTTTTCGGCTGAGAGCATCGGCCATGACATTAGCTTTGCCCAGAGTGTAGTTGATGGTCAAATCGAAATCATTTATTGCTTCAATCCACCTCCTCTGACGAAGGTTGAGATCAGGCTGTGTGAATATATACTTCAGACTCTTGTGATCAGAAAAGATCTCACAACGGTTGCCAAGCAAGTAATGCCTCCATACTTTCAAAGCAAAGACAACTGCTGCGAGTTCGAGGTCATGTGTAGGATAGTTGATCTCATGCGTCTTCAACTGTCGAGAAGCATACGCAACAACTTGTTTTTCTTGCATAAGGACCACACCCAATCCTTGTAATGAGGCATCACAGAATATCTGGAAAGGCTTTGATGTATCTGGAGGAACCAAGACTGGTGTGGAAGTGAGCTTCTCTTTGAGTGTTTCCAAGCTTGCTTGACATGCAGGAGTCCAAAGGTATTTCTTGCCTTTCTTGAGGAGATCGGTAAGAGGCTTCGCAATCTTCGAGAAGTTTTGAACGAAGCGACGGCAGTAACTAGCCAAACCAAGGAAACTCCAGACTTGTTTGACATTTATGGGTGGAAGCCAGTCAACAATTGTCTTAATAGTTTCTGGGTTGACGGCAATTCCCTTGGCAGAGATGACGTGACCAAGGTAGGTGACTTGAGGCAGCCAGAACTCACACTTGGAGAACTTTGCATACAGGCGGTTCACACGAAGCTTGTTTAGGACACACCAAAGGTGTTCTTCATGTTCTTCCTTTGACTTAGAATAGACTAGAATGTCATCCAGATAGACCACAACGAACTTATCAAGATACTCCATGAAAACCGAGTTCATAAGCCTCAAGAAGGTGGCAGGTGCGTTGGTGAGACCGAAAGACATGACCGTGTACTCATACAGGCCATAGCGGGTGGTGAAAGCTGTTTTAGGAACATCTTCCTTGCGAATCTTGATTTGATGATATCCACTTCTCAAATCGAGCTTAGAGAATACCACAGCTCCAGCTAGCTGATCAAAGAGATCATTAATCCGCGGAAGGGGATATTTATTCTTGATTATTTTAGCATTGAGAGCCCGATAGTCAACACAAAGTCTATCAGTCTTGTCTCGCTTCTTCACAAAGATGGTTGGGCTACCCCAAGAAGAAGTACTGTGCTAAATGAAACCCAACTTCTCTTGTTCATCAAGCTGACGTTTGAGTTCAGCCAACTCAGCAGGACCCATTTTATAAGGCCGCTTGGAGATAGGAGCGGTTCCAGGTTCAAGTTCAATCACAAACTCGACCTCACGATCCGGGGGCATACCTGAAAATTCTTCAGGAAAGACATCTGGGAACTCACAGACCACCGGAACACTCTGAATAGCTTCCATAGCATCATCATTCAGAGCCGCCAAAGAGTAAAGCTGAATTGTAGGAGTCAGACTTGGAGAATAGACTATATGGCCTTCAGGAATTTTCAGAGAAACTGGACGTTCAGCATAATCAATCACAGCTGCATTTGCTGTTAACCAATCCATGCCCAAGATAACATCAATGTCAGAATTACCCAGAATAATTAAGGAAGCCGGAAACGAAGAGCCACCAATCTCAATTTGATTGCCATGGCTGATTTTAGAAGATGCCATTGTTGCTCCAGGAGAAAGGACCATTAAACGCTTGGGGAGAGGATCCATTGCTAACTCATTCTCATTTGCAAACTTGTGAGAAACAAAAGAATGCGAAGCACCAGAATCAAACAAAACTCGTGCAGGGACTGAGTTAACGGGAAGCGTACCCATCACAACTCTAGGTGCATGCTCATCTTGAGCGACGTTGACACAGTTGGCACGAGCAACCGTAGACCCAGGCTTGGTGTTGATGTTGAGAGCCCGAGGTGGAGGTGCACGAACCATAGAAGAGCTTGCCGCAGGTCTTGGAGGTGGTGGAGGAAGAGCTTTGTTGTTCAATGGACAATTCCAGTGCTGATGCCCAGTGTTTCCACAAGTGTAGCAAGCACCAGGTGGACATGGAGCAACGTATCCAGGGACTCCGCCAGGCGCTCCAGGGTAGTTGTGGTTGTAGCCCCTGGGAGCCGCAGTGAAGGAGTTTGGTGGCCTTTCCGCGTAGCTTGACGGTCTTGGTGGAGCCGGGAGCGATGGTGGGGTGTTAGGAACCCAAACACGACGCTTAGAAGGAGTTGTCATAGCTGAAGAGCTTGCTGCATCGCGGCTGTGTTTCTTTGACTCCTCAAACACTTGCCTACTTGCTTCTTCCTGCAGAGCTGTATGTTGGAGTTCCAGAAAAGAACCCGGCCTTGCATGAGTGATTGCATATTTAATTGAAGCATTGAGCCCTTGCCTAAACCTCTTTTGCTTCTTCTTGTCATCAGAGATCTCATCGCCACCATACCGAGAAAGGTTCATGAAGTTTCTGATGTAGGTATTGACATTGTCATTGCCCTGCTTGAGGTTGAGAAACACTTCCTTCATCCTTTCCATGACAATTTCTGACAGATATTGCTCTTTGAACGCCGCCGTGAATTGCTCCCAAGTAGGCTGAAAACCAGAGAGGTCTACCTTGAGGTAATTTTCCCACCATAGAGCTGCATCTCCCTTCAGAAGGTGAGTGGCACATTTGACCCATTCTTGCTCAGGAACATCCGCAGTCATCAGCAACCTAGATATTTCCCGCAGCCAATCATCCGCATCAAGTGGCTGATCAGACACCTCAAATTGGCGTGGGTTGAACTTCAGAAAACTCTTGATGTCTCCTTGCTTGGGAGGTGGAGGTAGCGGAACAAACTCATTCCTCCTCACGCTTTCTTCGAAGCGCTGCTGGTTCTGCTGCATAGTGCCCAAGGCATTTGCAATACTTGCCAAAGCAGCCCCCTTTTCAGGTGGTATGTCCTCCTCAGAACGGCGTGGTGGTGCCATCCTGTGATTGATATAAAACACAAGTCAGTACTATAATGGAGAATGATAATAATCCAAAATAGTACCAAAATGGAATTAACCAAGATTAAAGGATACAATTCACTGAGATGATATTAAAATATCAACAAAGTTCAAAGCACCTAGAAGATATTAAGCATATCGCACACGACTGAACAAGGAGTGTGGTATACAAACTAACAAAGAAAAATTTTCCGCAAATTTCGGCATTTAAATACCACTATATGCGCCAAACCACTTAACGAACCAAGATTAGTAACTCTACCAATCCAATATAAAAGAGCGAATGATAAAAGTAGTGGTATGTTCGCGACTCCATCCCGCACTTAAATCATTACTCCGTACATGAATCAGTAAAACACATATCCCAACACCTTCTTCTTAAGATGAACCTAAATATTAGTAACTACGGAAACAAACACCCCCAAACAAGATAACGTCGGATAACAAAGTGTAAGACAGATCGCACCGGTATACAACGAATCAGATAGATCACGTCGGTTTACAAAGGCCTGTCGGTATGGAATGTACCAACAGTTGATAACCAAAGGCAGATATCGATAACATTTGGATGCAACAGATAGACAAAGAATTCACACACACACCCTATGGTACTACGGAACCCAGAACACGTGAATCCTAGTTTGAATTTTAGAAGAGGATTGAAAACGTTACACTTCCTTACCGAAAAAGGGTGGGTGGGTGGGTAAGAAGAAAAATGGAAGCAGTCCTACTCTCACGTTTGTTTTTCCCTAGTATACATAGCTACCAAAAATATTTGCTAGACTGACAACGACCATTTTGGCTGAGACCCTGAAGGGCGGGATGGCTCTGATACCAATTGTAACTACCTCGGTGAATTACGCTCTTAGTTACATGCCTGGATGAGCGAAAGTGGTTAAAATAGTACGGTGGGGCCCGGGGCCACTCACGGTAGACCTTTCGGCCGTCCTAACCACTTTCAGATCATCGGGACAAGAACGAGCGGCGTAATCGGCAGGCGAAGGGATCAAATACATATACAAATGAGTATGTATGCAAACCACATAGAACAGTCCTCAGAGCCATTCCATCTAAAAGAAATAGAAATATTGCGACGCCATACGACAAGATTCAAATATCCTAGATAGAGATAATATTTTAGGATAGCTCCTCATACATCAAACATCAGAGTATCAGGCGGAAGCGGAAAACAAGATCCGAGTACGGATAAGAAGCAAATCGGCATAAGATGCCACATAAATAAACACATCCCGCCCACAGATCTCACGGATCCCCGTTCCCGGAATCTCTACACCGAGTGATCGTTGTCAACATCATCCGTATCCTCCACCTAGTATCCATCTTGCGAGTACACCTATTCATCTGAATCAAACAATTTATCGTGTGAGACCCTAGGGGTACTCAGCAAGTCTTTATGCCTCTAAAGGGGACACAACCTGGGGTGACGCAATTGCAGCAAAAGATAATAACTAACAAGTCTATAGATACTCGCTAACCATCCGCCTAACCAATGATAGTCGGATGTCCGTGAATTAAGAACAACAGTTATAACAGTATAATTAACAGATCCATCCTCCTCCTCGCTTACCAACGAGGAAGCGGACGAACAGCCCCCATCCGTTGGCAGTTTTATTAACCATTCCATGAGTATTGCACTATTTACTAGTCAGGTACTTAGTCAATTTAAAAGCGGTACTTTAGTTACACTTGTCTATGATCGAGAAACTGTGCTCCAAGTCGTCCATAACCGCGGACACGGCTTTTAGAAAGATTTACCCTGCAGGGGTGCACAAATAGCAACACACACTCGATCCACCTCGGAAAAACCAACTCAAAACCCAACGAGGCATTCACGACAAAGCGATCACAGGATTCAGTAATATTTCAGGGGGCCACCCCATTAAGCTACCCGCAACGAAGCTAGCTGACTCCGAGACGGACTCAAGGTTTGCGTCAATGGCTATAAACGACTGGGAACCCGAAAGTGTGACTGGGCTTGTCGATACCACGAAAACACTCCGCATCCAACACAGTACAGGTGCTCCACGCACAATATTAAATAAAACAGTAAGCATGGCATAAGTACAGAATAGTAACAAAGCCCCAAACTACTTTGTGGCCCCAAGAAATAAGAATGAATCAAGCTCTGGCTCAGGGGGGTCCATAAGGCCTCCCGGATGTGGATAGTGCGAATAGTCAAGGAACAGGAATCAAGTACTCGGGGTCCTACGGGACACAAGTGAGCATGAAAAACCAAATAGCAGATATTGCTCACCGGTGCCTCTTTCATTAGTTATCCCATTACTACTCAGGTTAAGTTATTTAGGTACCTCGTTATCCATCAGACACTCACATACCCTACACATGCTTTTCTACGACTCGCATGGCTCAAACAACTCCTGTAGTAATGGCTCATGGGATGGAGGAACAAGATTCGGTGGGGTTTAAAAGTAAAGGCTATGCAGTACTTGGGATTCAATTTAATGCATTCGCGACTCAATGATGCAAGAATAAGATAGAGGCAATAGGTACTATATGTATGCAAGCATGTGGTAGTGCTTGCCTGGCAGCTCAGTTGAAGCGAGAGATGGATCTGGGTAGAACTCCTGTGATTCCTGATAATTCTCCTGCTGGGCGTCTATTCAAAGAAAAACCAAACAAACAAGGGCCAACATAAATAAAGTGCACAAGCATATGAATTAAAATGCGACAAGCAAACAAGCATGTCATGATGAATGATGCACAATTTACATGGCATTAAAGTAGCATGGCATGGGTGAGGTGTGGGACAAGATTAAGGCATTTTATTATTTATTTAGTCAAATTTTATTGCCATAAATAGTTCTGATTATTAAATATGGCATGATGTGTGCTTCAATTCAGAACAAGTAATGCATAGATAGAACGGGCTCGTCGCGCTGATTGATATAGACATATTATTTATCAAATTTGGAGTTATAGAATTAAAGTTATTAATTTATTAAGAAAAGGCCATTTTATTGTAATTTTAATCATCTCGAAATTTTAAAGTGGTCAAACAACATTTTGAATGGCATATTTGAATTCCTCACATTTTTCTGATTCAAAAACATGTATCATTTGTATTATTTGAATTTATAATTTAAAAGTTATTTAAAACAGATTTAAAATCATATTTAACAATTTCTAAAATTATTTATTAACCGAAAAAGATCGCAGAACTTTTTACACGCAACTGAACCTAGCCCCAGACACCGACATGTGGGTCCAGTGCTGACTCAGCACAGGTGGGACGCAGCGGCTGCGTGGGCTTTTCTCACCGCACGCTCACCCAGTCGCAGCGGATGACAGGTGGGCCTCCGGGTGGCAGGGCCACAGCGCGCGTGCGGCCAGCGTGCGCTGGACACGTGGGCGAGCCGGAGCGCGGAGGACCAGTCTGTGAACGACACGAAAATGCAGGGGGTGTTGGAGAAAAGAGACTAGGGTTGACTGGATCTGACGAAAATTTGGCTAGCTGCAACGATTTTTGGAGGACGATGGCGAGCAGACCGTCGAAAATTTTGCGATGCTGCAAAAACGAAAGTTGTAGATCCCACATTGGGCATTTTTTTCAGAAAATGGCTGAGATCGGCCTGGTTTGCAATGAAGATTATGGGTGATGTACTGGATGCTTTTGTTCTTGCTCTGGCTCGTTTTGAAGAGGGGAACAAGGGCTAGATCTTTCGTTCTCGCGTCGTTCGAAGACGAGCAATACAACGACGACACCGACGCGTTGAACAGGAAGGCGCGGGCCGCGGTTGTACTGTCTGCTGCATGCGCGCGGTACAGAGAGGCTGGCGAGCGCGGCGGTGCAGCGCACACGCGTGCGCGGCGGCGGCGGCGGTGCGCGTCGCGCACAGCGTCTGCGGCAGCTGGGCGCGATGGCGACGGCGAGACGGTAGGGTTACCGAGGTACTAGACAGGGAGGTGCGGCTCACCGACGTGGCGATGAAGGGGAAGCAGGCAGCGAGGTTGACGGCGTGACTGCGGCGGCGAGGCGCTGGAATGGTGACTGCACGGCAATCCCAGACCTCCTCCACCTCGCTCCCGATGCATTTCCACCTCCGCACCTCGGCCGAGACTTTCCCGCGATGGTGGCTCCCTAGCGGCAGAGGGCAGGGGCAGTGGCCACGGCTGGGGTTGCTGTCGTAGATGGAACAGAGACCAGGGCTGGCGATATGGATCGGTTTGGAGGGTAGGTAGAGAGAAGAGGGGGAAGAAGGACAACGCCCTGCTACTGGGTGCTTAAAGTAACGGAGGAGAGAGGGCATGCGTGAGACTTGTACGCCTGCTGGGAGCGAGATCACGTGATGGTCCCGGGGAAGACAAACAGGACATGGGAGGCGCGGCTTGGTCTGCTCCTGATCAAGTCAGATCAGAAGGGGGGCAGGGTTAACACATGGGAGTGGCATCGGGTCTAGCCCAACCAGGCCGAGTATGAGAGGGGCTCGGATAGGAGGGGTAGGGTTAGACTTAGCTCGGATGGGTCTAGGGTTTTGGATAAATAGATAGGTAGCTAGATGGAGAGACGGTTTGGGCTGGTCTTAGGTGGTTTAGGGCCTACCTTAGCTAGGGCTTAACTTAGCTAGGGTTTAAGAGAGGAGAACCTCGAGAAGAGAACCCAAAATAACATGCAAAGGCCACAAGGAAGGGGGAAAACTAAAAGAGGGCTTATATTGCATGTAAATCCAAGAAGAGAGAGGGGTGGTGAGGGTGGAAGGGAGAAAAGAACTAGGTGGTGAGAAACTAGATTGAGAAAAAGGGCTACACTTGCATATGCATGCACTATGGCTCAACAAAATAAAAGTGGTGGTGCCCTAAGAATGGTGGAGAAAAGAAAAGAGCCCACTTGGCTTGATTTCCAAAGAACCAAGATCCACTCAATGATCAAAGTAAAACCTAAAGGATAGAATGGTGGTGGTTTGCATGGCCCATGCATGGTCATTAAATGCCTTGTTTTATTCTTGTGAAAACAATATTAATGTATCATGGCATTATTCCCATGCATCCCCAAAATGTGGAGTAAAGGCCAAGCAAAAGTAAATAGAATTGGATCCACCCCGACCCACATGAGCTAGATTAAATGCCAAAAGAAATAAAAGCCCATGGGTACTTATGATGGTGGAATTATAAGGTGGTGACAAAGAAAGAGGATAGAGTTGAATAAAAGATATGACCCCACTCAACTTGGGCATCAAGCATTATCAAGAGCCAAATACAATATATCCAGAGCCAAATACAATTAATAATGCATATGAGGGAAGAACCAAATGGAAAGGGTTTTATATGATGCTCAAATGCAAGGTGGCATGATGACATGAGCATGATATAATTATGATGCAACAATTATATTTAGGAAGTAGCCATTATATTACTAGACCAAGTAGCATTACAATTGTTAGACAATTGGGATGCTACATAGCTTAGTTTGTATCCTGCACATAAGTGTACCAATGTTGTAAAGTTCGTATATACGTTGTGTATAATTGACTGTCGATTATGTATAAAGAGCTTGTTAGCATGTCAGTGCGTTGCACTATGCGACTCCTTTTCGTTAGCCTGGCCATGCGCTTATCTCAGTCCCTTGTCAACCTGTTAGGTGCGTTGCAACTGGGTTGATGTTGTGTCAAGGGTTTTGATTGATGTGCCAGCTACTTAGGATATCGCGTTTTAGTTCGTAGAATAGATGTGTATAGGGTGGCGCAGCCCCCGAGTGGAGAAGTTGCGGAAAAATAAAGGAGAACACAGAGTTTTGGGGCACTTAGCTTTATTTATTCGTGAGACAGTACGAAGTACAATGTGTGGCTAAGTAGCCTTGGCTGAGTGCCTTATTTGTGATGTAAAAGTAAAAACGACTAAGGGTAGAAGCGTCGCAGTTGCGCGATGTTCCAGGGGTTGGAGTATGCGACTCCTGTCTCTAAATCTTGAAGGCGATAGGCGCCACCTAGGATTACTTCTGTAATCACGTATGGTCCTTCCTAGGGGGACTCGAGCTTGAGGTGTCCTTGCTGCTTTAGTCGCAGGACCAGGTCGCCTTCGACGAAGGATCTGGGGTGTAGCCTCCTACTACGGTAGTTGCGTAGGTTCTGCTGGTAGATAGTTGATCTTTCCGCGGTGATTTCCCTTGCCTCGTCAAGGAGGTCGATGGAGTCTTCGAGTGCGAGGGATGACTCCTGCTCGCTGTAAGCAACCGCGCGCGGCGCCTTGTACCATACCTCGGCGGGTAGCACTGCTTCAGCCCTGTGCACCATAAAGAACGGAGTGTAGCCCGTAGCACTGTTTGGAGTTGTGCGTAGGCTACAAAGTACTGATTGCAGTTTGTCTGGCCAGCAACCCGCGGCTTGTTCGAGTGGCCGGAGGAGTCGCTTCTTGATGCCGCCGCAGATGAGCCCGTTCGCCTTTTCAACCTAACCGTTGGTCTGTGGATGTGCTACCAAGGCGTAGCTGATGTTGATTCCCAGATTCTCGCAGAATTCTTGGAACTCCTTGGATGTGAAGTTTGTTCCATTGTCTGTGATGATGCTGTGTGGCACTCCGAAGCGGAAGACGATGGACTCGAAGAACTTGACTGCACTGTGCCCTGATTGATTGGTCACTGGCATGGCCTCTATCCACTTGGTGAACTTGTCGACCGCCACCAGGAGGTAGACGTAACCTCCTCGTGAGGACTTGGGGAGCTTGCCGACCATGTAAAGTCCCCATTGCACGAAGGGCCAGGCCAATGGGATTGACCAGAGCTCTGCGCCAGGTGCGTGCGGCTTGTCCGCGAATTGTTGACACGTGTTGCATTTCTGGACGATGTCCTTGGCGTCGCGCATGGCCGTAGGCTAGTAGAACCCTGCCCGCAGAGCTTTGGCTATGAGGGCGCGACTGCCAGCGTGGTGTCCACATGTTCCCTCATGGATGTCGAGGAGGACAGCTCTTCCATCAGCCGTGGAGACGCATCGCTGGAGTACTCCTATGATGCTGCGCTTGTATAGTTCGCCGTTGATAACAGCAAATGCCGTGCATCGGTCGGGTCGTCCGGTAGCCTTTTGCTGAGGAGGTACGTGATGTACGACTGAGTCCAGGATGATTCGATCATCATGACGCTCATTGGTCCTTCAAGTCCTGTATCTAGCTCTAGGTCGTCAAGTGCCATTGGCTCATTGGGTGGCGTAGCCCCCGAGTCCGTTGTTGCGCTTGGTTTCTTCTCTGCTGCCTTTGGCTTGATGGAGCGTTCGCAGATGCGCTCGAGAAATACCCCAGGTGGTATGGGGGCGCAGGTAGAGCCTATGTTGGCGAGTGTGTCCGCCTCTTCATTGCTTTCGCGGCCTACGTGTCGCAGCTCACAGCCATCGAAGTCCCCTTCGAGTGTGTCGTAGAGGTCATGGTAGGCGATCATGTTGTCGTTCAGTGCGTCACACTCATGCATTGTTTGGTTGACGACCAACTTAGAGTCGTCGTATATAATGAGCCTGTTGGCACCGCAGGCTTTTGCCATCCTCATCCCCTGTAGCAGGGCCTCGTATTCAGCTTCGTTGTTGGAGGCGGTGAACTGCATTCGCAGGATGTACTTCAGCTTGTCCCCTTGAGGTGATGTCAGTATGACACCTGCAGCTGCTCCGTCCTTCCGCTTGGATCCATCGAAGTGCATTGTCCAGAGGTAGGACATATCTGGTTTGTTAGGGAGCTGGTTCTCCATCCAGTGCACAAGGAAGTCAGGAAGAACTTGCGACTTGATTGCGTCACGCTTTTCGTATGTAATGTCTCATGGAGACAATTCTATTCCCGAAAGCGCGACTTGTCCCGTGGCGTCGGGGTTATTGAGGATATGCTCCAACAGGGCGTCGTTGACCACCATGATTGGGTGTTCCTGGAAGTAATGGCACAGTCGCCGGGCGGTCATGAAGACGCCGTACGCCAGCTTCTGGTAGTGCGGGTACCGCTGTTTTGTTGGCGTGAGGACTTCGCTGAGGTAGTATACTGGGCACTGTACCCCGTGGACCTTGTTTTCCTCGGCTCGCTCGACGACGAGCACTGTGCTGACCACCTGGTTAGTGGCGAAAATATATAGCAATAGTGGTTCCCTTTCTCGTGGGGTCACTAGTACCGGCGAGGTGGATAGCAGGCGCTTGAGGTCTCGAATGCTTCCTGCACTTCGTTGGTCCATTCGAAATTTTCAGCTTTGCGGAGGAGTTGGTAGAAGGGCAGTGCCTTTTCACCCATCCGACTGATGAACTGACTGAGGGTCGTGATTCACCCAGCCAGCTGCTGAACGCCCCTTATGTTTTTTGGCTTCTCCATGGCTAGTATGGCTTTTATTTTCTTCAGGTTTGCCTCGATTCCTCTCACGGAGATGAGGTACTCGAGTAGTTGCCCAGATGGGACGCCAAAGGCGCATTTGTCCGGATTGAGCTTGATCCGGTAGCGGTCGAGGTTGGCGAAGGTTTCGCGCAAATCGTCGATTAGGGAGGCTTCCTCCTTGGTCTTGATTACTATGTCATCGACAGAGACTTGAATGTTGCGACCAAGTTGGTCCTTGAGGCAAGCCTGCATGCACCGCTGGTAGGTGGCTCCTGCGTTTTTTAGCCCGAAGGGCATTGTGTTGTAGAGAACACACCAAAGGGCGTTGTAAACGCTGTTTTTTCTTGATCTTCCTCCTTCACTCGAATCTGATTATAGCCTAAGTAGGCGTCGAGGAAGAAGAGGCGCTCGCATCCTGCGGTGGAGTCGATGATTTGGTCGATTCGCGGTAGCGGGAAGTGATCCTTTGGACAATGCTTATTCAGAGGGGTGAAGTCCACGCACATCCGCAGGATATCCGTGTCCTTTTTTGATACTAGCACCGTGTTGGCGAGCCAAGTTCTTTCCTTGATCTCGCGTATGAATTTGGCGTCGAGGAGTCTGTTGATCTCTATTCCAACTGCCTTCGCCCGTGGCTCAGATAATCACCGGATTGTTTGCTTGACTGGCGTTGCTTCTGGGTTGACGTTGAGTGCGTGCTCGGCGAATTCCCTGGGAACTCCTGGCATGTCCGCAGGACACCAGGCAAAAATTTCCCAGTGCTCACAGAGGAACTCGACGAGCGCGTGTTCCTATGCGGGACTCAAGTTGTTGGCGATGACGGCCGTTTTGGCGGGATCCGATGGGTGGACCTATACTTTCTTTGTGTGCACTGATGAGTCGAAAGATAGGTCAGGTGAGCTTGGCTGACTTAGGGGAGGCAGTCTGTTGTCTGTCGACTCCTTTAGTCTCGCGAGTTCTTCCTGCATGCCGAAGGACTGGGAAATTCTGTTGAATTCCCTGTTGCAACTGTTGGACCTCTCGAAGCTCCCGTTGACTGTGATGACGCCATTGGGACCTGGCATTTTCATCTGCAGGTAGGCGTAGTGTGGTACTGCCATGAACCTAGCGAATGCGACATGTCCGAGGATGCAGTGGTACTGTGAGGGCCAGTCGACGACCTCAAAGTCAATGCGCTTGCGCAGAAAGTTCTTTGGCGTGCCGAAGATGACGTCGAGGTTGATTTTGCCCAGGGGATATACACCTTTTCCTGAGATGATGCCGTGGAATGTTGTGTCTGAGGCCTCTAGGCAAGTTAGAGGGATCCTCATTGCTCGCAAGGTACTCGGGAATATAAGGTTGATGCCGCTTCCACCGTCCATGAAGACGCGGCTCATGTCAAAGCCTCCGATTTGCGCCTAGAGTACGAGGGGGCAATGGCCTGGACGGGGTACTTGAGGCGGATGATCGCGTTTGTCGAAGGTGATGCAGGACTCGCTTCCGCTGAGGTACTCAGTGGTAGATGGTGGCGAGTGTGTGGCCAAGTTGACTTGGCGAGTGGTGGCCTTCTGCACCCGATTTGAGGGGCGTCCCTTTTGGATCATCATGGTACCCATGGCCCGTGGGTATGGTTCGCCTCCGTGGTGCTGGTCCGGCGCAGCTGCATTTGGGGGTGGTCCAGGTGGTGGTGGCGGAGCTCCATGGGCTACGGCACCTGGAGCCGCTCCGTAGCCTCTTTTGACTGTGTTACGATTCATCCGAACCAATCCCTCATGTAGTTTGAGGAACTCACGGCAATCCTTGAGGAGGTGGCTGGACTTCTTCTTTCCATCATGCTTGTCGATGTAGAAGTGCACCATGCATGGCCCGGACAATTTGTCTTCAATGGATGTCGCGGGTGCCTCATCACGATTGCGGCGTTGCCACACTTGCGTAGTTTTCCCGGAGTCACGGTATCCACCGCTGCGATAACCGTTGTTGCAGTTATCATCGCGTCTGTCGGCGTAGCCAGCTGCCACCATGTTGACTTCGCCGCGATCATCGTAGATGCGCATGCGGCGTTTGCCTCGGCGGTCGCGTCTGCGCTCGAGTTCCGCCTCCTGGTCGGAGTGAACACGATTTTTCACCGAATCTTCTCCATCGGCCCACCGATTCGCGATTTCCAAGTGGTCGATGGTCTTGGGCTTTGAGCGGCCCAGCTCCTCCCTGAGCTCTATGCGGCGGACGCCGCCGTTGAATGCGTCAATCACGCGATCCTCCGAGATGTTCTCTACGGAGTTCTTGATGATGGACCACCTTTGGATGTAGGAGCGTAGCGATTCGCCCGATCTTTGCTGGCAGCATCTCGGCTCTTCGATTGATGTAGGCCGCTTGTACGTGCCCTTGAAGTTGCGCACGAAGCTGTAAACCAGCTCATCCCAACTACGAATGGATCCGCGTGGGAGGTTGTTGAGCCACGCTCGGGTGGCGCCTTGCAGCTGTAGCTATAAGAATTGCATGGCCGTGCTTCGACTGCCGCCGTGGAGCCTGGCGGAAAAGATCTGGTCCTCCAGCCAGATCTTCGGGTCATGTAGGCCGTCAAACTTCAGGTTCTCCAACGGGAGTTTGAACCCCTTGGGCATTCACTTTTGCCTGATGGACCTGCTAAAGCATCTGGCATCGCAGAGCTCCACATCTTCCTCTTCCGAGTCAGTCGACCGGGCGCGTCGCGCCCTTGATTTGTCGATCTTGCGCTGCGTGAGGTCATCACGCGCATCATAGTCGCGGTCATGTCGCCGTGAGCGGCGGCGTCGAGACAGGGCATGACTGTCGTTGTTGGATGAGGGTGAGGAGTAGCGCTTTGCTAGCGTTTTGCCTTTTTTCGGCTCTGGTGTTGGCTCCTTATCGAGAGCAGCCTCGATTAGTCCCAAGCCCGCGATCGTAGATCGGTGCATGGCGGCTCGGGGATCTCCAGCTGGTGGCTGGTTGTTGAGGAGGTACATGGTGGCTGCTGTCACCGCGGCCTGCGGCGTCTTGGGGACCACGTTGCCACGTGTATCGACTGTCATAGAGCTGAAGTCGAGGACCTTTGCAGCTTCTATGCGTTCTTGCTCAGTGAGATGGGCCACCCGAGACCGCCTCTTGTTTGGGAGGTACTCGTTGCCCTTTGAGGAGGATCCTCCGTGAGAGGAGAGCCCAGCACGTCGAAGGCTCGACTCGTCTACCGCCTTTTTACGCGCTTTGAGCTACGCGATTGTTTGCGCTTGGCGCTTAAATTCCTCCTTCAGGAGCCAATGGTAGTCCATCAGAAGTTCTTGCGAGGAACCGGGGGGGTAAAGGGTTCCCCAGTAGGGCTTCGCGGCAGCGAGCCCATTCAAGCTCATTGAGCCTAACCACGACGCGTTCGCCGGTTTGCTCGTTGGTTATGGTTGGAGGTTCGATCGCTCCTCCGTTGTTGACGGGGGCATGATTGCCACCGTTGCCACCGTTGCCGCCATTGCCACCGAGAGGCAGGTCGGTTTCGTTACCGCGATTGCCCGTGTTGTCGCGGTTGGCGGAGGTGTCGCCTGCGTTGATGACAGCGCACATGAAGTTATTGGGGAAGCTGCTGCTTCCATAGCTCTCAGATCCAGAGCCGTAGGCTCCATCTTCAGTGGTCAGATCGCTTAGATCGGGGTCGCGACTACTATCGCTGACCGTGTTCTAGACTGTTGCCGGGGCGTTGAGCTCACTGAGGGTACAGATCGATAGAGGGAACCATGATGCTGGGGCAATCGACGGCATCGTCGGCTGGTCAGGCATGTGAAGCGTGCCCATCTGACCAACTTGGAAGCGGAAGCTCCCGATCGCCAAGCTGATTCCGTTGCCCACGGACTCGAAAGCCAGGCGAGAGGCCGACGTGTGGACGGTGAAGTCGAACGTGTCGAAGAGCTGGCGAATCTCCACTGTTGCGGAGTTGTAGATCGCGGTTGATGGGGCCGAAGAAGCCGCAACATCAGTACTCCCAATTCCCACAGACGGCGCCAATTGACGAGGGTTTAACTCATCAATGCCCATTGTTATGGACTTGTGTTTTGGAGAAGGAGGGAGCGCTGGAGACATCTATCGGCTAGCAAACAAACACAGGGGACTCGAAGATTTACCGAGGTTCAGGCCTCGTAGAGGTCCCTACTCCTGCTTGTCTGCTCGTGGAATTATCAAAGGAATCGAAGATTACAATGGTGCGCAGATGTAATCTGGCAAGGGTTGTGGAAACTAGGGTTGCATGTGTCCTTCTCGCCGCCCCCTCCTAGCCTTTATATAGATAGGCTAGGTCTCGGATAGCAGGTCGAGTCGGTTACAGGTTAGGGTTTTCCCCTTTGAACTTTCTATCTTTATCTTCTTCTTGTTCTTCAAGCAATCGAGAGCCCGTAGGTTACTCGAGTTTCTTCATTTGGGCCTTGACGACACTGTGGGCCTCTATGTATTCAGGCCGTATATACCAAACTCAAGTACCTGTAGGGTATACCCATGTCAAGAAGAGTTTGAGATCTCTTATGAGGATTACGTTTGTTAAGTCATGTACTAAACCTGGTTAATTTTGCTCTGCTGGTGTGTGGTGTTGATGAATCTATATATTTGATGTACTATTATGACATATATATTGGATCAGGTTCTATGTGATGATATTTGGCAATAGAAGACATCTTATTCGAACTTGCATGATTTTTTATCTTTCCAAAAATGTCCTTCTGAGATCTTTTAATGCCAGTTGCGAGTGATTTGTAAGTAGATGTATCTGGTAGTAAACGAAAACTTTTAGTTGTAGATTGTGGAATTTCAGATCGATGTTTTTACTCTAGAACTTGATGTCATAGAACGATAGATCATACAACCTACAACATTTTATTCCAAGCAATTCATTGTATCACATGAATAAGTGCATAAACTTGATGTCTATAGGTGGGAACTGAGTAACGCAAGGCTCGGATCCTCAGTCGTGTAGTTGCTATATAAATATAGCAGGGTTTTTCCCTTAAAAAAATATTGGGGTTCACAAAAAAATATAGTGGGACCAAAACCTGTTTCTAGGAAGCTCAGCCATATGCCCCTGCACCGCATCATCATCTTCTCCGCCTGGCAGCCCTCCCTTGATCGAACCATCCTCGTCGCACCACCATTGAACACCACCGCACCATCGTTTGCTGGTACGTACATCCCCAACCTCCAACAAGTACGGACTTTCTGATGGATAGAATACATTTATAATTGCGAAGTAAATAAGCTAGTTGTGTTTCCAGGAAATGGAATCAGCGTTAGCGAATGATTTTGCTGCATCGGTGGATGCTTGTAAAGCATAGGTGGATGGTGAAGCAGCACCAGCGGATACATGTGAAGCGGGTGCGAAGGCTGATGCTTGTACTACATCGAAGTCTTGAGAAGTATTGAGTGATACTTGGAAAGCGCTGGAGGCACAATCAAAATCCTCGTCGGCTGCTACTGGAACAAATCCGGCTATGTTGGCTACCGCTATGAAAGCGATGGATGCATGGGATGCAAGAAATGTGTTAACCCATGGTCGTGCTTCTTCAGCGTTAGCGACTGTGGCTCGTCATTTGTCGGTGTGTCTGCTCCATCTGCTCAGAACTCGTGGACCCGTTGATAAGTTTTGCGTTGGATGTTGTCTCTCTCCCTCTTTTGGGTATTCTGCTCCGGTTTTTCTGGACAGAGTGGATATTAGTTTAAACTATTACTAGAAACATAAAAAGCTATTTAATCACAAAATAGTGATCCGAATGCAATGAAACTTTCATAGGATTCAAACCTAGGCACCTATTATTTATTGCATTTTTTCCAATTGTTTTGAATATTTTTGCTTTGTAGTTCAAAATCTGAATACTGTCATATGTTAGATCTAAGATGGAAGGTGGATCTTGGAGAAAGTCAGTGTGAGACTTGTTTTCACCAAGTCACTGAAGCTGCGTCCGTTTTTTCTCCCTTTTTTTAATAAAACGAGAAACTTTAGGTGAGGGCCTTTGTGTCCTCCCGGTGAGCTCTAGAAAAAGATGTTCTTCTTTCTTTTTTCAGTTCCAACATGGTGGAGCATTTTATGATGCTTTCGTACTACTCTAGTTGATGCTTTGTGCTGTTGTAGCTTTTCGGGAAAACCTGTACTAGAAAATCGCTCGTTGTTTCTACTTTGTTCATCGTCATGATAGCATGATCATATCATTATGCCACATTGCATTTGAGCATCATCATCATCATGCATATTTTGTCTAAAACTATTTTCCAAAACCCTATCGATGTTTTCTAAATATCTCCGACTTTATTTCAAATCAAAACCTCGATGTTTTCCAGATCTTTTATTTATCTAAAAACTATTTGTAAAAATCTTTTAAAAATAAAAGAAATAAGTAAAAATATTTTCTGAGAAGACCACAAGACGTCAAGCCTAAAGCCCAGCAGCTAGCAGCCTACTACCCGGCCCAACCAAAACCCTAACGTACCACCCAACCACACAGCCGCCACCCACCTACCACACCTCATCTACCCAGCCCCGCGCGTCACACCACCCACCTGCTCCCGCAGCGTGCACCGCCGCAGCGCACGAAAATCCCGCGAGCCCTGTCACGCCGCGCACCCACTCGCGTAGGACACACATGCCAGCGCGCGGCGTCCGCTCCGCCTGGCCCCACCCCGTGTCTGCGTCACCGCATGCAGCCCCACCACCCCCGACCGGAACGGAACCCCATCCCCACCTACCGCACGTAACACACGCCTCCCCGATTCCCCACCAAACCCGACGCCCAGCGCGACCCTTCTCCCCCGCGGGATCCCCTCCCCTCCCTCGCCTAGCGTCGTCGCCGGCCTCGCCTGGCGCCACTGCCTCCCGCGTCAGCCTGCCGCTATGGCCACCCGCGGCCGTGCTGTCCTTCCTCGGCCCCGTCCCCGAGCACGCCGGGCCATGCCGCTCGCTTCCTCTCCCTCTGGTGCTTGGCAATCGCCGCCGGGGCCGAGCCAGCGTCCGTCCCCAAGCCCCCAGCACCGCCAAGCTCTACGCCCTGCCCCGCATCTCCAGCCGCTCTTCTCCCTGGCGCCGCCACCGACCTACCCGCCGCCATCGAACCGCCTCTGACCCCGAGCTCTCGACCCCCTGCAGGGCTTCGTTTTCGCCGCCTAGACGGAGCCGCCGGCCACCGCCGCCACCGAGCCCCGGACCACCCCGCGCGAGCTCGGCCAGTGCTTTCGCCGTGTCGCGCCGTTCCTGGCCCCGTCCTCACCTCCTCCCTCCGCTGCTAGCGCCGGTCCGCACCGCCCCACGTCGCCGTGCTCTCCCCAAGAGCCCGCACGCGTGCCCACCGTCTGCAGCCACCGTTTTCGGCCGGTGTTTCGAGTTGGCCACGAGCTCCTCTCTGCCTGGCCTCCTGCAGGTCGTCGCGGATGTCTGGTGTGCTGAACCTCTGGTTCAATGTTGTTGCTGCTGCTACCCGATGACCAAGGCTCACCCTTCAACTCGAGAACTCCTGGATGAAGTGTAGTGTGTTGGTACGCATCTTGGTGGTACAGTAACTATGTGACCGGGAGGCTCCTCGATCTGTTGCCCGGAAGGCAACAAGAGTACCATGGGTAGAAACTCGAGTACGGCATCGACATCGAAGCCAAACCCCAAGATCTCTAACCCTGGTTCCCGTGATGCCAAACACCAAGTGTTCCGTCACAGATCCAATGGCCGAAATCCCGAAGACCTGGTCCCCAAAGTCCGAACCCTGGCACCGGCTTCATGTTCTCCTTCACGGACGCCGAAACCCCATTTCTGAAGACAAAGACTGACCCCGACGAGACCGAACCCGATCCCTCCCGAACCCAAGATCACCGAACCCTCATGTGTGACTCCTACCTAACCCAGCCCTATTTTTATAAATAATAATTAAATATAGAGATTAATGCGGGCTATTCTAGTCTATTACTATCTTCATTTAAATTTGTGTAGCGAATCGATGCCATGTTTTGACTTATTAAGCCAATATTTAAATTGTGCGGTATCTAAACAACATGAACCTCCTAATTAATTGTCGGGACCCCGGTTTCGCTTAATATTGCCTAGTCGCATTGCATTTGTGCCATATCATACATCATATATGCATCATGTCTGATCTTCTGCCGTAGTATTAAATAGTGCATCTAGTGTTTAGTTTAGTGCTTCGCTTCTTCACTAATTAGGCCGTTGAGTTGATGCGAGTGTCGACAAGTTCTTCGGATAATGTATCTTTGGCTTTGATTCCCAGGCGAGCATTCTTTCCTTCTACCTATTTTGCATTTATAGTTTTTACTTTCTTCTTGTTGATCTATTGCTATCCGTGTTGTAATGCTTTAGTTTATGTATCCTTTATATTTCTTGCAGTCTCTATATAGCCTTGGACATCTCCTATTGCCCGTTGTTTGGTAGACAACTGTTCTTGCGAGTCGTAGTTGCTCTTAGGTGTTGGTTCGAGTTGTCGAGTACCACATTTGTTGGAGATTGCCACATGCTTAATGATGGAGATGATCATGGCTTTCATTGTAACTCGTCAATTAAAATACTGAAAATAGATATAATGCAGATGCACCGGTGGATAATAGTCAATATTTGGTTTTTAACTGTCCACCTGTGTTCATCCAGGACCCGAGTTCTTGACACTTGTTCCGAGATCGAGTGCGCTAACCACATGTGGGTGGATGGGCACCCCATCGACTTACTACCTTATTTCAAAGTACTGTACTAGGGGTCACAAACTAGTTTGAGGATTTATCACTATCATGTACTTATGCCATGTTTTATTGCTTTATTTACTATTGCGTGTGGAGCGCCTGTACTATTTAGGAACCCCGTGCCACATTTTTGCTGTATCGACAAGCCCAGTCACACTTTCGGCTTCCCAGTCGTTTACAGCTGTCGTCAAACACCCTGGGTCTGTATCGGAGACGGCCGACTTCGTTGCGGGTAGCTTAGTGGGGTGGCCCCTATGTACTTGCTTTGGGTCTGGGAAACGTCGTGTACGAAGCCCCGTCGCATACCGTTGGATGTATGTTCAGGATCTTGCTCATATAGGATCTGACAACAAGTCTTGAAGTGCGTGTGGATACTTTGGTGCACCCCTGCAGGGTTAAATCTTGTTGAAAAGTCATGTCCATGGTTTTGGACGACTTGGAGCATAGTTTCTCGATCATAGAAAACTATAACTAAAGAATTACTGTTATAATTTGACTTGGATCAGATATGACTAGTAAGTTGGACAACCACCATTGAATGAATGAATAAAATTACCAACTGTGTGAGCTCCTCAGGATGACTTCCTCGTTTGGTCTCGAGGGAGAAATACCAGGATGGGTATGTTTGTTGTTAGTATCAGATTAGTTCTGAATAGGTCTTTCTTATCCCTCTTTGATAGCCAACAATTGTATCGAGTCTCTATAGATTGTTTAGTGCATGCTTCACTGCCGCTTCAGTCCACCATACCTATGTAAGCGAGAGCCGCCGAATTCTAGACTCGTCGTGTACTAGCCTCAGTACTGATCGCTCCCTTTTTTCCTTTGCCCTTTGTCGGCACCCCTTTTGTTTGATAGGTATAAGTTCGACGTCGTTAGAAAGGTTACCCTTCCATCTTGGCCTAGGCAGGGTTATGGATGCCATTGGTTATTCTTCAGGTCTCTTAGCCCCATTGCTTCTTATCCATACTCGGATGTGTATCGTTTTCAAGGTGATTTGGATCTTTGTATTGTATATCTGTATTCTTAACTCGTTGAGCCATTGTTGTATATATATGTTCTATGGGTTCCATCGTGAACTCTTGTGTAATGATATTACTTTGTTTTCCACCCGCACGCAAGTGCCTGGTGAGCATCCTTGAATCGTTTCTACGTGGGTTTGGCGGAAATTGCTAAAATCTGCACAAGGCTGATTCGAGGGTGATACCAAAGTGGTATCAGAGCTCAGCAGTTGCGATACCCCACTAGTCCAGCCTGTAGGATAACCAAGCTAACAGACGATGTAGAGTGTCAAAACTATTTTGCAATACTCGGTTGGATAGATTTGATTAGATCTGATTTTACTCCTTACCTCTATACTATTCTCCTCATACCTCTACGTGTTTTGAATCCACTCTTATGTTTTCTTCGAGTCCAGGATTTCTCATGTTTGGGTTTCCGTCGTACCTTCCGGGTTTCTCTTCCTCCCTTTTATAACGGTGGATCTACAATCATGGAATCTGCATCTCGTTTGTTGTACCTTCATCCAATCTTTTTGGTCCTTGAACTCTTTATATGTATCTGCACCTTGATAGATATCTGTATTGTTGAAAAAAATTATGAGAAGGATGAGCATTGGTGAAGTTGGAGTATACGTTAACCATGTGTTGTTCATGCCAATGGAACCATCGCGAAACCTAATCATTGTGTCTTTTTATACGATTTCTTTTGTGTCTTCTAGTGGTCCCCAACGCGATGACATCACCTACATCAGAAGATCCTACATCAATCCTTTGTTTCCGAACATCGCTTGTAAAGATATTCAGTCTGAATTTCGAGAGTGGTTGTATAATTCTCCTATTCATGTATAGAGTAATGCTTTGAGTGCGGGATGGAGTAGCTACCATACCACTACTCTTATCATTCGCTCGTGTACATCGAACTGGTGGATCAATGTAACTTTTACTCTTTTCAAGGAAGTTAGAGGTGGCCTTATCTTTTGAGACCTTTACCTTTGTCCTTTGTTTCTCCGGAGTGTTATCTCAATGAACGCGAGCAACGAACTTTTGTTGGTGGTGTCGACGATTCCAAGATGGAGCAAGAATATTTGGTAGTGGTGTCATGGAGATCTACACGAAGAAAGAAGACCCAGATCATCAGCCTTCTTTCCCGTACCATGAGGCGGATCTCGAGGGTGAGATCCCTTGTTAGTGGTGTCAAATTGTAGCATCCTGGGAAAACCACTACTAGAAAATCGCTTGTTGTTTCTACTTTGTGCATCATCATGATAGCATGCTCATGTCATCATGCCATATTGCATTTGAGCATCATCATCATCATGCATGCCATTACTTGGTTTTTTACCAGTAGCTCCTAGGACGCTCGATTCATAAAAGACCATGATCTTGACCCAGTCATCTTGCAGAAGCTGAATAGCCTAGTGGAAGTGCATAAAGCCTACAAACCATATGTACTCGGATATCACAATGGTAGCGTTCTATTTCATTATCTGCAAGGGTCTAACATGATAATAGCACGGGATCCAATTAGTGGAAGTGAAATAGTGATACTAGAACCACCAATTTGGTGGAGACGTAAATATGAGAGCAACACAATTCTCTATTTTAGAAACCATGGGAAATTGTCTTCACATTGTTGCAGCAATTTCTGGGTTGTTTGGATAGTAACCAATGGTAACCAAGCACTGGTCCAGAGGTACTCATTAGAGTTAGGAAAACTGGAGGACTAGATTGAACCTGCTGAGATGTTGGCTGAGATTAATCTCAGGCCGTCAACTCTCATAGGGGAATTTTGTACTGGCCAACAATGAAGTCCTGATATGTAATTTCCTTTGACAACGTGACAACAAAACTTTGTTATATTGAATACCCACATCATTCACATGATATTTACTAATGCAATCGTGTCATCTCTAAGGGGCATAATGGAGATGTTGCCCTTCTGGTTATAAGAAACTTCACTCTAAAATCATGGTCCAGTGCAAGATCATCAGGCAAATGAGAATCTTGGGTGTCTCATATAAAGGTTGAGTTGGATATTCTCCTTGGCCTTGACAAATCATGGCCATATGATGGTTAAGATGTAGTAAGGTTACTCTGCGCATTTGAGGATAGAGAAATGGTGGTTATATGGGCGAAGTAGGGAGTATTCGAATTAGATCTCAGCAGCATGAAGTGTAAGAAGTTCATATCTCCTAAACATTTGTGTACTTCACATCCCTACTTAATGACACCTGGTTAGTGCAGTCATTCATTTATAACCCTTGCATTTATGTACACCTATGGTTTCGCTGATAATTTTGTCCATTTCCTTCAGCAAACGACGTGATTCAGAGTGCTAAATCAAAGAAACGAAAAGGAAGTCCTATCAGCAACCTAGCTAATTTAGACTGCGACATCAAGGAGATGAAAATAACACTCGGATGAATAAGCAAGGCTTGTTTGGGAAAGAATGTGTTAGCCCATGTTGTGTTATTTGGAGCTGTAGTCTGTTGTTTGTTTGTTTGTTTTGGTAGCTGATGGAACTGTGGCTGCACCTTTGTTTGTGCTCCATTCATAGTGGCAGGGGCTAGAACATTAGAGTTGTATGTTCATTTTGAGGGCCTATGCGTGTCTGATGAAACTTTGCTTTATGTGATGAAATGGTGTTCTCTCTCTATAGTATTGTATGTGTGGTGAAACCTTGTTTTATGTGATCTACATAAAATCGTAGCTGCTGTTTGTGTGTTAATAGTATGTAGTAGTATTTGTTTTGCAGCAGGCTTTTTATTTGATCTGAATTAGTACTACCATTTAGTTAGTTCTTCCTACAGAAGTGTCTATGTTGACACCTAAATAGTTAGTAGACCTTGGTTACACACCATTTTCACCTGAGTTGTGAAAATGCAACTACATTCTTAAATCGGAGCTACTTTAGATATTTTTTTGTTATGTAAAATAATCATTCTAGTATTGGAGATCTACATATTTATACACGTAGTAGATGATCACTCTCCCTGACTTAGATTCCTGAAATAGAGGGAGAACGGCCTATTTTATAAATTACACTTTGGACAACCTCCAAATTCAAAATCTCAGTCGAGTGACAAAACCTACCACCTACCCCGTTTGAATTGGAGGTATCCAATTTACATTATGGATGGTTAGTTGACATGACTCTCGCATTAAATTCCTGACCCACAGTCTACATGACTTCTTTTCTATTATAACTTTGTTGGTAGCCAAATTCAAAATCATAATCGAGCGGTAAAATCACTCACCGATCTCGAAGCATTTTGTGACCCTCCGTTTCAAACATTTCGATGCAAAATCTCCCGCCGAGAGAGTTCCATTTTTCTATTATTACTTGGACGCTAGCCAAATTAAAAATCTCAGTCAAGCGACAAAATTTACCTCCTACGCCGAGTGAGTCGAAGGTATCCAATTTTCTATGCAAAAATATGGTTATGGATGATCAGTTGATGTGACTCTCGGCCTTGAATTCCTATTAGTAGATGGATGCAAGCCAAATTCAAAATCTCAATTGAGCAGCAAAATCACCCACTAAGCTTGAAACATTTCATGCCCATTCATTTCAAAAACATTGAGGCAAAATCTCCCAGCAGGGGAGTACCATTTTCCTAGTATTATTAGTAGATGGACCCTAGTTGAATTCAAAATCTCAATCGAACGGCAAAATCACTCATTGACCTTGAAGAATTTCGGGCCCACCTGTTTAAAAAACTCTACAGCAAAATCTTCCACTAGGGGAGTACCATTTTTCTATTGTCAGTAGATGGACCCTATCCAAATTCAAAATCTCAATCAAGCGACAAAATCTCCCACCGACCTTGAAGCATTTCGCACCCCTTTGTTTCAAAAACTTTGAGGAAAAATCTTCCACCGGGGAGTACCATTTTTCTATTATTAGTAGATGGATGCTAGCCAAATTCAAGATCGTAATTGAGTGGCAAAATCCCCCACCGACTCAGATGCATTTCGTGGCCCTCTGTTTTGAAAACTTTGAGTCAAAATATCACACCATGGGAGAACCATTTTTCTATTTTTAGTAGATGGACGCTAGCAAAATTCAAAATCCCAACTGAGCGGCAAAATCTCCCATCGACCCTGAAAAATTTGAAACCCTTCATTTTCAAACACTTAATAATTCCCATTCTACCCATTATTCAGACGACAAATGGGCATGCCAAGTTGGTACCTTGAGGGCACATTTGTAATTATATTTCTAGTCACCTCTATAGTCCCGATTCGCGTAGTATTTCCTGCTGGCCATCCCAAAAATCCCAAGATCCTCTCTCACGCTCTCACCTCCACAACCACCATGCACACCTGCCGGCGGCCGGAGCCACTTGAGCTGCGGTATCGCGCACTGCACTAGAGCCGCTTCACCGACATCCAGTGCACCGGATCTTGTTCACCGGTTAACTCTTCCACTTCATCGGAGATGCGACTGCGGCCATGTTCACCACATCAATAGTATCATCAAACGCCCAAGCTCTACTAGACGCTGTCGATAACTAGCCAACCATACCGGAGCCGCTTCACTGATGTCCATCGGCGGTATTTAGTTCAACAAGTTCCATGCCCATCGCTTAAGACCAGCTGCACGGGAATCGCCATTCACTGCACCATATCTGCCTCAATGATGCTCTCGTACACCGCATTGAAGCCGACATTGATCGCCCTAGTTCTTCTTGCTCGACACCAACATCCACTACAATAGCAGCACCCTCGGGCCTTGGTGACCTTGACATCACCAACATAGACATGGATGATGCTTAGACTCCCCTCCAACCATGGTAACCAAATCCAACTCGTTTTTATTTTGTTAGCAGTATATCAGGTTCAAGCCTGTCACAGTGAACTACATTTTTGTAATCGAGCTACATACCAAGTCAAATGTGCATGCTTGTTCTTTGTGCTACGTACAAGGTCACTAGACATGTTGATTTAGATCACATGCTCTACAAATTTTCAGGGCATGCACATTTTTGTTATTTTGCCATGCACATGTTATTAGCTACTCCGTACAACAATAATTGCCTGCTATTGTGGTTTTCTTGCAAAATCCAAGTCATTGGAGAATATTACTACTAGTTTGCATTCCTTGCTCCACAGTTGCTAACTTCTATCTGTTTTGTCCTCAACTAAGTTCCTTCTATTGTTACCTCCTTGACATCCTCCAGTTATCCTTTAGTACCCATTTAAACTCTTCGTACTAATTCGTTTATAATTTTTTTGTTGCCATCTGGTTCTTCAAAATCTGCAAGACTAACTATTTTATCTTCCTTTACATAGAGCTCAAACATGGAACACTGAACATGTTGGTTTGCAAAGCTTGTTCTACAAGTTCACAAGCAACACCTTTGTATTTCGTATCTGGTTCTGGTTCGTCCTAAGAAACTACATAACTATCATCTATTGTGTTGTTCATGGGTTGTTTGCATTCCGTGCTCTACAAATTCAGGTATGATGCCATTATATTTTCTATCTGGTTCATTCTTAACTATGACAATAACTCCATCCTATTGTGTAGTTCACTGCAAATTCCGAGTCACTCAACGTCTCATGCATTCCAGGCTATACAACTTCTTCTATATTTGCTAAAATTACCTGGCTAGTTCACATTTATTGAAATTCTAAAGCACACACACATTGTTTGGCTGTTCGTTTCACGGAAGGCACATTTGTTTAATGTTTGCTTGCTTGTCCTATTTTGTTTAATTAAACCATTGACCTGTAGTAAACTCTAGTTCAGATCAGTAGTTTCAAATTATTTGATAATGAAGATTGTTGTTTTTTTTCCTTATTTGCTATATTAACTTGTTATTACTTAGTTCCAGACTGCAATTGTTGCTTTCGCCACCAAAGAGGGGGTTGTAAGATCGTGTCTTAGGGTAGTTTTCTAATGTAGCTGTCATACTCAAAGGGAGATGTTGTTTATAGATTGAGAAAGCAAACCGAGGACTCTGCTATTCGTGGGCTCAATCTTGAATGACAACTGAAATGCTCAATTTTATCATCTTTCAGTTTGTTGATGATGTGTAATAATTTTAAGAAGTTTGCAGTTGATGTAATATCTAGGTAAATAGCATAGGCCATGTAGGCATTTACTTGACGATGTCCCCACCTGGTGGTAGGCGGTACCATAACTAGGTCGATTGGGCTATGATATTGGCCCATTATGTACTGGACCAATGATGAACATTAAATGATGCTCGATGATGGTCCATACACACCTTTTTTGATCATTGCGATTGGCGTGGGACACAGAAAGGCCGAAACAGTAACGGGACTCATGTGCAATAGGCTGAAAGGGACACCACGAACGGGCTCCATGAACAGTAAAAGGCTAGAACAGTAAAATACCAGAATCATAGCAGGCACATAGCGGTAAAAAGCCTACATCCTTATGGGACTAAACAGTGAAAGGCGTGAACAGTAACATGCCCAAACAGTAAAATCCTATAATGGTAGAAGGCCAGAACAATAGCAAACCTTCTCACAAATGGGTCATTAGTGGCGACCCGCGACGGGAAGACTCAAATAGTAAAAGGCTAGAATAGTAACGGACCTTCTTGCAAACGGGCCTTTAGTGGGTGACCGACCATAGGATTTAAGAATAGTGATGGGACTAAAGCAGGCCTTAACAATACCAGACCGATGTGGTGCGGGGCTCTAATGGGATGCACAATGATGGACCAAGTTGGGCTTACGCATGTCGAAATAGTAACGGACCACAAAGTTAATAGTCCACAGCTGGGCTACAAAGTGATGGGTCCCTTCAATCAGAAACACTAACGGGCCATCTTCTTATTGGGCTTGTCTCATGGGCAGGTCCACTTAATAATAAGAAGGCCTTGGCTGGGCCTTGGCTTCCATTACGGTTTTGTGACCATTAATGGAGGTAGCCGGCCATTAATGGCGCTTGCTATATGGCAGTTTGCATGATGTTAGCAGTCAACGGGGTTGGCGAAACCGATCTATCATAGCATGAAATTCCGTGGTTAAAGGGTGCGATCTGCCACGATAGCGGAAAAAACCATGGTAGATTCTCTGGTGACGAGGCTTTTACCACAGGTGCCCGTTTGTCATAGAAATCGTTTTGACCACGAAAATGGGCCTTCAACCACGAAAACCGTTTGTTGTAACAACCAACTTTTCTTGTAGTGAAGGAGCTTAGGAAAGTGTTTATTTGCAGCGTTTCTGTCGCACTCAAGGTTTCACTAGTCTTGAGTGAATTGACTGCAAGAGTTGAGGTGGAAAAGGGTGAGTGTGAATGAAAGGGTTTTGTATATTGAATGGTACTTAGGCACGGAGAGATACGGTTCATGGTGATAGTGAATGTGACAAATGGAATAAGCGGGGTAAGTGATCATAATACTTCTTATTGATATGTGAGTAGGCAAGTGACCCGTGTGATAGTCAAGACTCCTCTTGGTAGATTTCGTATGACCCAATGATCCATCTTCCTGGTACCAAAACCATGGCCAGGGCATCAATTAAGGTCGTGATACCAGATCAAGGCTTTAAACTTAGTGGATCCTTGTTGTCCTCGAGTTATACTAGATCCTCTTTGACATCGGTCGTGTCACCCAGGATTTGCTGATTCACTAGCAAACAAGTTCATGTCTATGATTTCTCAAGATCATGTTAACTGGGCCCTTAAATTAGATAACAAGAATTAGTCATACATAGACAATCATTCTGGAGATCTTGGGAATAATCAATGGAATTCTTCTCCTTCTTCAGATCTGATTTCCTCTATTCTAGGGTGTTTTGTGGCGGTTGCATCTGCTATTTCTTCCTCTTCCTTTTATGGAAAGTTCTTGGATTGATAAGGAGAAGAAGATGGCATATGGTATGAGTGGGTAGTATGGGTAAGGCCCGCCCATATTTATGGGCATTAAGGCCCAAGTACACTTTGAATCAAAATTTCTTCAATTGGAGATTTGCTTGTTTTGCTCTAAATAGCCCATAAATTTCCCGAGATCCCTCCATAAGTGTCAAATACCTAAAACTCATAGAACAAGATTTCATTAAATTGTGATATTAGCATTAATTGAAAGGTGAAACTCCAACGAAACCCGATGAAAACCAATGTAAAAACCTCGGTGGAAAGTGTTAAAATTTGGACCTATCATTGTGCAACATATGAGTAGGTCATGAGGATGGAATATCATCGAAACGAGTTAAGAAGCACTTGTCGGTAATGATATTGAACAAGGTATGATGATACCAATGATTAGATCCCGGACAGGTCAAGTATCAGAGAACCGAAGGAATTGGACTCAACCTTTATGGTTCAAACAACATTGATATCATGGAATGCACATGGGTCATTATGGTATCCAGATCCCGCTAATGATCATTGATTAGAGAAGCATCTTGATCATGTCTATGATGTTCCCGAACAGTAGGGTAACACACTTAAGGGTTCTACAACACATGGATTTCGCTTTGGAAACATCGGGATCATAGGAAGAAAGAGAAGAGAAATCTAGAAGAGAACTGGAATCGTTCAAGGAGGATCCAAAGTCATTTGGAGTGATTCGAAAGATGTTTCGGGTTAAAGGGCACTCAATAATATGTATTTTATATTAATTATTGGAATTAATATTAAAATAATCTTTAAAATTAAGTTTAAGGGGTAGTCCACCTTATATGGGCCAATCACCGGAGGGAAGGCCCACTAGGGAAAACCGCCCCAAAAGGAGGGCAAGGGCCGCCGTCACCATGGGTTAGAGCACGCGGGTGGGGCCTACCCGGCTGCCTCCCTTGTTGCCTCGTCCCTCCTCTATGTTTATTTCCAGCCTAGGACTTGACAAGGAATAGTATCTCCTTTTCCCTATATAAGAAGGGCCTTATGGGAGGGTAAAGACACAATAAGTGATATATTCTCTAAGGTAGTTTCCTTATGGAATATTTGTCTTTCGTTGGCTCTCATGTGTGTAGTTCCAAGAACAACTACGCACGTGGGACATGACACATCTTTAGCACGCCCTCGCGCTACTGGATTCCTAGTTCCAGAAGGTCTACTTCCGCAATCCCAACTAGATCAGGGAGTACGGGAGTTGT
The DNA here is from genome assembly GCA_910589775.1 of Avena eriantha. Lineage (NCBI taxonomy): Eukaryota > Viridiplantae > Streptophyta > Magnoliopsida > Poales > Poaceae > Avena > Avena eriantha. The sequence continues at coordinate 331,178,586 of OU342742.1, read as the reverse complement.
CACTAAGCACCGGACGTGTGTAAAACCACAAAGGTGCTGCCACTGCTGGCACCTGGATCATCATGTGAAGAGCTTCATGACCTTGAGGTTGGCTACGAGTACGACTACATCATCCACGTTCCCTGTGGAACATTAAACACTTTCGATCTACAAGGATATGTCACCAAAACCTTCTCTATTACAACATTACTCCTAGACAGATCCTGGTATTTGGTGTTGTGCTAGTGATGAAAAATTATTATTTTATTATGTGAATCCCTTCACCTTGTGTCTACGGTATCCAGTTCTGGTTTCGGATATAATAAGCGAGAGCGATAGTATGTTGGCTCATGCCTGGGCGGGTACTATCGCTCACACAATCTTGATTTCAGTCCTTCGGGAGAAGACTCCTTCTTTTGACTATCTCGTGCCAAATTCTCCCACTTTGTTTGGTATGAACATGGATAGTAGCGTGTTCTTATGTACCACAATCCTGTGTCTTAGGTCTGGTCGAGGTTGGTAGCTTGGTATTTGCGCGGGTGTATCTCTTATGTGCCTAGGTTAGTAGCTCGGCTTTATGCGGGTGTATCCCTTATGTTCTAAGGCTGGTAGCTTGGGATTTATGCGGGTGTATCGCTTATGTGCCGAGGTTGGTAGTTCGGGCTTTATGCGGGTGTATCCCTTATGTGGGTCCCCATACAATTGTCTTCATGTTTGAGATGTGTGAGTTTCTAGCTAGCCCAAGACATAGTGCTCGTGAGGAAGCCATACACCTCTGTCCCACTGGCAATGTTACTTGAGCATACCTCCACTAGATTACATAAAGGTTCATAATTTCCCTACACCATGCCCTGCAGAGGAATTTTGGCCATGGGTTCGCCCGAGTAATCCCTATCGAAGGTATCCGCATTCCAGTCGCATGTGTCGGAGGTTTTTGAGGCCTACGGTGTGATTTTAGGCTATCGAAGTGAGCATTGATCCCTTGATGGCCCCATCGTCGCTCGCAGTATCCACATACCCATCCTCTCTAGTTAAACATAACTAGGAGTGGACAAGCCCATCCTAGGTTAATGAAGGATCATGAGCGCTTTGAGAGGGTTTTTGGTCTGAATAGACCGGAGGGCATGTAACTTTTAATTTAGGGGGTCAGGTCATGCGGGTTAGTAGTTGCGTGGCCAATCGTTTAGGGTGGAGCTCTCTTGCCGTTGTCTGTTCCAGGGTAATATTGTGCCATGCGATCCCTCTCGCTTGTTCCTGCCATCATGACTTAGAGTACGCAGGGTAAATAATAAAACGGAATGGAGAAATACCCTGAAAATATTTACTAAAAGTGTGAAACTCCCCTACGTGTAGCCCCGGTGTTCGATCAAGTGTGGATGACTCGTTCAGTCAACCTTGTAGAACTAGGTGTATAATACCTAGATTCTCGTGTTATGGTATCAGATGCCTTAACGCGTTGGGTTTAGACGATGGCGTCCGAGCCCCTGAGTCCTTGTCATTGTTGCATGCTGGGGGCAGGTATAGACTATGCGGAAGAGCTGGATCAGATTTTTCTTCTCTAGAACAGACTAAGGTGTGTTCTTTTACTTGTCATGCGTGAGAGCCTGAGATACCATCTGAACTGGCACTAGTATCAGAGCCTGAGATTCTATAGCTGATGTCGCTGCTGGAGCTAGTGTCCCGGAGAGAGGTGACGAAGGTTTTCATCCTACGAAGTTTCTTTATCAAACGGTTCTTCTATAATTGTGCTTATTTGAACCAATATGGTAGAGGGATGTCCTCAATATAGATCTAGTATAATCCCGTAGGGATTATCGCTCCCACACGGCAAGTTCCTTCCCAACTCGGTCACTAGTGTAGTTGGGCGCGTGGGTGCTGCTCCATGTAGTCCACCATCATCCCAATTAGGTATAGTGGGTGTTGTTGGTTGTTTTTGCGACCTTTCAATGGCTCAGGGAGCAGGCCATCTTATCCGGAGGTCTGTGGTTGGAGGGCTTCCGTGGGCTTCCAAGCCCCTGGGTGGGCACTGGTTCCACGTGCCTCTTACCTTCCAGGCCTGATCCTCCTTCTAGGTCTGAGCTTTGTAAGATCTTCTGGTGCTGGGGCATATGGCCTAACTCGTTTTCCTCGAGCCACTACTTCTCTTTGTGCCTGCCAGAACTCAGGGTCCCTATCGGAGGGGCCATGTGCGTCTTCCTGCCGCATCGTAACCACCGGTTCTGGTAGGACAAAAACTGCGAGTGTCATGGCCACCATGTAGGCCCTAGTGAGGAGCGAGCTTCTGAATGTGTTGCCTCACCACAGGTCCCTAGATGGGCCATGATGCAGTTGCTTCAGGTCTCTGGTCTTAGCGCCTAGGTGAGGCAGGTCTTCCTTCACTATGATGTGGCCTCTCGGGCCAGCAAGGTCTTGTATTACTTTTGTTGGGTACAGGTATGCCCCGAACTGAGTTAGTTGTCTACTTCCTAGTATGACAAGCTACCATGTTGATAGGTCCACAACCTCGGCCGTACAAAACCGTGTTGTGAAGTTCCTTTCTCGCTGAGAGTAACCGGGTGGGTGACCTCTTTAGTGTGTTCTTCTGGGTTACTGATCCCGCACCATAGACTGAACTAATCCATAAGGATTTGAAGGTAATTCAGAAGTCTGGAAGAAATAGTGCCCATGACCATGGTTGGATCCGCAATGCTTCCCCAGATTCATAAATTGGCAATGTACGGAGAAACGGATAGTGGAGTCGGGTTGAACACCTAGGACCATTGGTGGAAGAGTGCAGGGCCCTGGTACATCCCCTGCCCCGGGCGTGGCGGCCTGAGTTATGCTCCCATCGAATTGGAATGCCGCTGATCCAGTCCAGACATGGTTTAGCTCATAGGGAGGAGGATTCCCGAGGGTCTAAGGGAGGGGACAAGCTTATTTTCTCATCTTCCCTCCTAACCAGGTTGATGCATGGCAACATCTGTAAGGTCATCGCTTCCTGTTCTACTTCGAACTCCATCCAGCGTTGAACCATGTGACACTGGTTGTATCTGTTAGAGCTCATCCTGTGGTACCCGCACCAGTTTTTCTTCATTTGCCGTGTTGGTGACACCTGCCTGGCATACGACGGAGCCGCTCGACTAAAACCTGGGTGCTATCCTATTGTCGGCCGACTGGTGAGGTGGGCTAGATTCCTTGTGCGACATGTCTCGATGGTGGAGAAGTAGTGTCCTTTGCAGCCAGATTTCATACTCATCCAGGTCTCTGCTATGCACGAAAGTCATACCCAACATCCTAGTGGCGTCGTGGATTGGCTTGGCTTTGGTTTCCCAGATGGAGGTTTTGGTGTCCTAGCATCCCAGGCATCCTAATTCTAAGCAGAGATGTGAGACCTGATTCCGTCCCTCTGACCTGGGCGGTCGATTGGGACTCTGTTGAGGCGCGTAGAGGCCGTGATAGTGACGTACATCCTTTGTCTGCATATCCTAGCAAGTTAACGTGCTCCGTCCTTCTCATGTAGTCTCGTTCTCCATAGTTGTACTCCGTTGTGGGCGGCTGAGACTCCCTGAGGTCCATATGGCCATCCACGTGGCGCGGTTCGCCTACTCTGTGCTCCATCAACCAGGCGTCGGGCGGGAAGAATCTTGCCGCCCTTATCTCGAAGCTGAAAGCTGCCTGTAGCCGAGATCCGTGAGCTTCCTGGTTCACCCTACCATCCCCGAAGTGGTTCTCGTTGTCAGAGACCTCATAGATTTGACAGTCTGGGCTCTTGGGTGTTATCATGGTAGATTCGATTTGCATGACACGGGCTCCCTCTGCCCGATGCCAACTAACAAGGGATAGTTCTAACGATCCCTCCATGGTCTCATTTTCGAGGACAAAAGATAGTTTATTTGTTCGGCAATTGGCTCGGGTCAGCATGTTTGGATCTCTCGAAGACAAAGACGAAGATATGTGTGTAATGGGAAGGATTCCCTCAGACTTTATTCATAAGTTAATCGAGATATTGTACAATGTATCTACAAGAGATCTTGGTGGGTTTATAATGACACCTGCCGAGAGATGAATCTAGAACTATGACTAAGGCTAACGGTAAAGACTCAGGTGATTATGGCATGTCGTTCGCGTGTAAATGTTCTCAAGTACTTATATGAATCGATGGTAGCAGAGTCTTCCTTAGTCACGTTAGGTCTTCATATTGTCTTGAACGTACTCTTGATCTCTGATCTCCCTTGCACAAACATCTGGTCTTCAAGATCTCTAGAGAGTCGTCTTGTAGCCCACATGTCAGGTCGGTTTGAGAGCTTCTAGATACAAGCCTTCAGATCCTTGACCGTAGAGGTGGGCGTGGCCAGGAATCATGGATTAAGGCCCATGTAAGGTACAAGCCTAAATCCACCCATCACCGACACATGGCAAGACCTGGGTCTAGATTGATAATAACAAGAGATAGAGCAAGGTTTTGATGTAAACAAATGAGGGATCAGAGAAGAAACATACCATGGATCATTGGTGTGTGAGGAATCGAATCAACAACAAGAAGGTATCGAGATCCAATTTAGGTGTTTTGAGGTTGGGAGGAAGAAGAAAGCAAAATAGTGGATTTGTTTTATGTTTAACTCCTCCCTGGCTGATATAGGCTGGTCGTGCACATGGTACATGAGGGTGGTAGGGTCACGGCGCACCCTTACTGAGGATAGCTACCTTATATTTTGGATCCCAGGTGACAAACTCATCATGGGTGTAGTGTATCACCAGATGCGCCCATATAGATAGTGGTTAATCTTGAAGTACCTTTTGTAGAAATTGATGTTTTCTCTGGGAACTTGGTACGGGCGCGTGGTACGAGCGGGACTGATCGTACCGATGCTCATTAAAACATCTGTCTTCGTAGACAAAAATCAAGATTTTCTATTTTCTTTTCGGAGAGGTCGAATAGGCGCGTGGTACGGGCAACTCCGCCCGTACGAGTGATTGTTAAGCTTGCAGTAACCTGCAAAAAATGCATTTTTCACAAAGAAATTACTTCACACGTCTTTACACAACAACAAAACTCGAAAATGGCAGTACATATATAAAATCTAACCACTACTTCCATTATCCAGGTGTTAGCAAATAATTAGTATTGAGTTTTATATGTTCTTCTCCTCCCTGCATAGGATCTTTGAACACTCTTTATTAGTAACAAAAACAAAAACAAAATTAAAATGAACACTAACACAAATACTTAAAAACTTTTTATTTAACATGGGTTGTCTCCCATGAAGCGCTTCTAGTTAAGGTCAATTAGCTTGATCCATATGGTGATAACTTTTGTTTTGATTTCGGAAGTGGAACACCCACTCCAAAGTAATTATCTTTCAATGTTATGATGTCATCATCATTAGTATCAACTTACTTCTTTCTAGGAAAGTGGACTACAAATGGTTCTCTTGATGGTAGTGTCGTGGTATTGACCACGACAGATGCTACAGGGTAGCTTACGTAAAGAAAAGGGCAAGGCAACATAGGAGAATCCGGGAGCGAGATTGGCACACGATGTACCCAGGTTCACGTCCCCTCGGTGGAGGATCGCTACGTCCTGCTGTCAATCCAGTATATGTTCATAGATTGGATTACAATGGAGTCACCGGAGGCGGTGGGAGAGACTAGATCTAATATCACGTGAGAGAGAAAGGTGGCTCTATATACACAGTTAGGGTTTACAAGTGCTAATGGGCTTTCTATTGGAGTCGCCGTCTTGGGCTCCCAGTAGGCGAGTCGTCTGGGTCTAGTATGCGCTAGTCGCTGTACTTGGCGAGTCGATCCACCATGGGTTAGGCTTTAGTCGGCTCGCTCCAACTGGCGACTTTGCTTCATGGGCATACCCCAATTGGTATTCCCTCATCAGTAGTCCCCGAGCGTGTCAGGGACTCGGCGATGACTTCAAGCCGCCAAATCGGCGCAGGTGATTCTAGGGTGGAGTCGATGGTGAGTCGTTGGCGAGCTCCTGAAACAGAGAAATAACTCATGAAGTAGCCCAATTGCCAAGACGAGTTGACGCGTCGGGCAAGTCATCATTGGAAGGAGTCGCCCCTTGGAGAAGTTTGGGCGACGCCTTGTCAACTTGCTGTCGTAGACGACGTGGATGCCACCAAATCATTGATGGTGACGTCACCAAGTCGGTGCAGGGGAATACACGAGACGAGCCCGCAAGGGCCGAGTCCCCGAGCGTGGCGAGTACGCGAGGGTGAGTCCGCGGTGGTGAGTCCCCGAACGTGTTGAGTACGCGAGGGCGAGTCCGCGGTGGCGAGTCCCCGAGCGTGTTGAGTACACGAGGGCGAGTCAGCGGTGGCGAGTCCCTGAGTGTGGCGAGTATGTGAGGGCGAGTCCACGGTAGCGAGTCCCCAAGCGTGTTTAGTACGCGAGGGCGAGTCCGCGGTGGCGAGTCCCCGAGCGTGTTGAGTACGCGAGGGAGAGTCCGCGATGGCGAGCCGCGAGCATTGTGAGCCACGGTCATGGAACCATGCACACACACAGTATGCCTAGGAGTAGTCCCCGACGCTCGAGTTGGCTTGTAGAGGCGACTTGAGGCTCTTTAGAGATGCATATTCTGAAAATACTAGTGGTTGTTGCCGAGCATGGCGAGTCCGCGTGGGGAGAGTTCACGTGAGCGAGTCCACGAGGGGAGAGTCCCCGAGTGTGGCGAGTCCGCGATGATGTTGATTGCGCTGTTTTTGTTAGCGAGTCTCTCATCTTGGCCCGGGAGGCCAGTCGCATGGCGACTCTAAAGATGGCTCTCGGCTTAATGTTCTTCCTGGATGATCCGAGGCTCGGTTTGCGAGTCCTCGTCCACAATACTTGGCCGTGCAAGTCGCACTATCTAAGGTTGAGGAGGACATGGTGTTTTTTGTGTAGCACTGCCATTTGGCTTTGCCTGGAAGTCGAGCAAGGGGACTCCAATGATGGCTCTCGGTTAGCATTTTTTGAGGACGATCCGAGGCTCGGTTTGCGAGTCCTCATCCACACTACTTGGCCATTACGAGTCGCTCTTTCAAAGGTTGACAAAGGCGAACTGATTTTTCCGGGGGGAAGAGACGCCCAACGGTGAGTCAATGCAGCGTGGCATTCGACACTCTCTAGCGACTCGTACGATGAGGGGCCCTTAGAAGGCAAGTCATACGCATTCGACGTACAATAAGTATAGGCGCGCTTTGGTGGAGTCAACGCGGCGGACATAGAGTCAACGCGGCGGACGGAGGTCGTGCTATGGCAAAGTTGACGCGGCGGACACGGGGTCGACGCGGCGGACGTAGGTCGCGCTATGCCGAAGTCGATGCGGCGGACACGGGGTCGACGCGGTGGATGTAGGTCGCGCTATGGCGAAGTCGACGCGGCGGACATGGGGTCGACGCGGCGGACGTAGGTCACGCTATGGCAAAGTCGACGCGGCGGACATGGGGTCGATACGGCGGATGGAGGTCGCGCTATGGCGAAGTCGACGCGGCGGACAAAGGTCACGCGGCAGATGGAGGTCGCGCTATGGCGAAGTCGAGGCGGCGGACACAGGATCGATGCGGCGGACGAAATTCACGCGGCGGATGGAGTCGCGCTATGGCGGTGTCGCGCGACGTTTAGCCGGTAGAATGTCGAGTCAGCGATGGCGAGACCGTGACGGCGAAGTCGTGATGGTGAGTCCCCGGGCATGGACAATGGAGAATCCGCGAGGGCGAGTCCCCGGGCATAGCAAATCCGCGATAGGCGAGGCGAGTCCACGATTACGAGTTCATGGACGTGGTTAGTCCTCGACGAACTGACGCGGCGTTTAGCCAGAAGGAGTGGACGCGACAGACCAGGTCACGTGACGGTGTCAGCTAGACTTTTGTCGGAGTCGATGCGACGGACCATCGCAGCAGACGAAGTCGGTCAGATTTTTGTCAGATTTTTGTAGGTCCGGAGTCGATGCCTTCTTTATTGTCCTTGTGCGTATGTAACAACACATTAGGAAAACGAGATTAGATGATGAATAAAAATAGAACAAACTTCAATCGGTAGGGAGGCCGACTCGTCGGTGGTGCTTGTGTGTCGAATCATGTATTAGCAATACATGTGAAGGATCATGCATGCAAAGGCTTATGTCTAAAAAATAATTAATCGGTGAAGTAATCCATGTGTAAGATCAAGAGAGAGATTTCTGTTATTAGATTAGAAAAAACCAGTATGGGATCGAGCATGTCGATCTGGGAGCTGATTCCTTCCTCAACCTCTTGGATAACCCCGCCTTGGACCATCAATCGTGCGCAGTACCGTACTCGACTGAATCTTGCCTCCATGAGACATGCACAAGGAATAACACATAAAAGTATTAGAATATTAGATCTGAAAAAGTATTTTAACAGTTTATTAATAGATAATCGAAGGAATCGGCGTGCCACTGTAGCGTGAAACCAAACATGCATGTGCGCAGTATAAACTAGATCGCCAAGGTAAGCAGCCACCGTCAGAAAGCTTTTTAGGTTTCCGATCAATCTTGAAGACGCCGCATGTGGACAATGTTGATGTTTATTCTCAGATGTTGCGATTGTACTTTTTCTTGATCGCGCGCAGATGTTGATGATGAATTTGAGGATCCTGTCCGGATCATCACCTCCAAGCACCGCTTGTCCCACGGTGGGCGCCAACTGTCGTGGTATTGACCACGGCTGATGCTACAGGGTAGCTTACGTAGAGAAAAGGGCAAGGCGATGTAGGAGAATCCGGGAGCGAGATTGGCACACGATGTACCCAGGTTCACATCCCCTCGATGGAGGATTGCTATGTCCTGCTGTCAATCCAGTATATATTCATAGATTGGATTACAATGGATTCGCCAGAGGCGGTGGAAGAGACTAGATCTAATATCACGTGAGAGAGAAAGGTGGCTTTCTATTGGAGTCGCCGTCTTGGGCTCCCAGTCGGCGAGTCTTCTGGGTCTAGTATGCGCCAGTCGCTGTACTTGGCGAGTCGATCCACCATGGGTTAGGCTTCAGTCGGCTCGCTCCAGCTGGCGACTTTGCTTCATGGGCATACCCCGATTGGTATTCCCCCATCATTAGTATCAACTTTCTTCTTCCTAGGAATGTGGACTACAAATGGTTATCTTGATGGTAGACTTATTCTCACATTCCCTTTATGCACGTTAATCAAGGCTTTGATGGTTCTTAAAATGGCCTACCTCTAATGATAGGCGCTATAGGATCTTCAGTCATATCAACTATAACAAGATCAATATTTGTGGGACATCCTTTGATGTTAACAACTATGTTTTCTTTAATTACCACAACTTTCTCATAAGTAGAATAAGCTAGATGGAGTTTCAATTCAGTAATTTCAAATGGCCCTAGGTTTAGTTTATCAAATAAACTCTTAGAAATTGTTGAAACACTAGCACCTATATAACAAAGTGCAACTATCTCATTACCTCCTACATGCCTCTTAATATTGGGCTCAAATATATCATCAAGATTAGCTAGAAGTTTGTCAGCTAGCTTTTTATATTCCATATCTAACTCACATACCTTTATGGCCACTTCATTTATAAATTGTTGCTATATGGCCTCATTACCCCCTTCGATACTGGGATTCTTCAATGCAAGCATCTTGACTAGATCTTCCACGGTATACTTTGGATATGGTGCAATACTATAATCTAGATCTTTAGGTTGTTCATCTTTATTTTCAACCCTCATCATCTTGATGTCTTCAACCGGATTTGGCTCGGGCTTTCCTGCAAAACTTACAAGTATGAGAGTTTGGCTCTCGGCAATTTTCCTAGGTGTGCCTCTGCGGTCTTTGTTACCTCCTATAGAGCTTGCACATCATTTCTAATAGCAATAGCTGATTAGAAAGTTTACCAATAATTGCATCATGGTTCTCCATTATCAAGGGTAAGTAATAGCGTTAGATTTTTCCACATTGTCCCATTTTCTTGGCCATGGGATGGAGACCAAAAAAGACACGGGGCAACGTCGCAACTGAGCCATTCTATCCCGCTATGGGCCAGGGCGAAAGATTCACTACCGCGTATGGTGCATCGCATGGTGTTGTACCCCGCGTCGCCAGAGGTTGGGACGCGCACACTTCATGCGCTTCATTGGTCTGCTGTCAGTGTACGTGGGCAGAGTTTCACCCCGTGAGAGGAGTTTCATCCACGACATGCCTCCGCACCCGCCGGGTGGCGGAATCTGCCCGTAGCGGATGTGGCATCATGAGCCCATGTTTCCCACGGAATACCGCATACATGGGCATAGACGAAGCCGACGTGCTAGTGTAGACCATAGCCGGTCACGTATTCTCACGTACGTGGGTCCCGTCTAGAGACGACGTGCCGACGTAGACCTATGTCGTCTGTCAATGTAAATCGTAGAAGACGTGGGGAGTCACTAGCAGAGCCGCGTAGACCGTGGATATCCGCGGATTATCACAATGAAATCATACCATGTGTCCCATTCAGAAATGAGATGGCAATGTAGATCATAGATGTCTGCGGGTTCTTGTGGATGCGTCATGTAGTTTTGCGTAAGCCCATTGAGTGGAGTATAACACTCCTTTCACCTTTTTCTCTCGCCACAACGCGCTAGATCATGTTTTCTCCTCTTCCACTTCTACCTGCTCTTTTAGCTTTCTCCCCTCGCCATTCGCATGCGACGACCCGGTGAAAACACCCGCTGCCGGCTAGATGGCGGTACACTCAACTAGCACATGGCCTCTCGCAGTCTGGTGCGGTCGTAGGCTAGGTCACCCTCTCAAGTGTTCCATGTCATGTAGGTTGCTGGTGGTGCTTCTCGAATCGAGGGTGGTGGTAATCTGGGTAACGACAATGGTGCGGGCGTAAGGTAAGTATTATCTTTTACCTTTCTTTTGACTTTTTGGTGTCATCTTCTTTGTTTTTCGACTTCTCGTCTATGCATTTATTTCTTCTTGCTTTCTCTTACTTTCTTACAGGCTGAAGAAAACGTTTGTTACGAGATTTTTGATTGTGAAACCGTTGGATGCGAACATTCCCAAGCACGAAATATTTTGAGAATGGAAATACGTTGAGGATCTAAAAGCGTTTACTATATAGTTTTTGAAAAATATTCTATTAATGGAAATGCGAGAAACCTCGGATAAGAAGCTCCGTAGGATAAAAGGTGTGTAAATTATTCGTTACTTCCTTCCTTTATATTTCTCGACATTTTTTTGGGTTTTCTGTTTTCGTACCCTCGATTCGTTAGTTGTACTTAGTTTTCCCCAATGTCTTAACTTTTCCTCCCTTTTTCCCATCTCCTTGTATGAAACTCTCACATAGTCTGAAAACTCGCTATCCGTCATTCTTGCTGTTACGTAATGACTAGTGGGGCCACGTACAGTCGGGTCCCATAGTGGACCCTCGCCGTTACGTGCTGACGAGTAGGGCCACGTTTTGTCGGGTCCCGTAGTGCACCCTTGTTGTTACATGCTGACAAGTGGGGCTGCATTCAGTCAGTTCCCGTAGTGGACACGTCTCTCCACTTATCCAGATCACCATAGGACCCATAGCTTATCCATGTGAGCGCTGGATCCACAATTTGCCCAGATTTGCGTTGCAAGATGGGACCCCGAGCCAGCCCCGCGCCCGTGCTGTTGCCTCCCCTTTCTTCTTCTTCTTCTCCGGTGATGGCGGCCCTTTGTCTAGCTTCATTTTCATATAGTGAAATATAATTCATCTACGAAAATTATACACCTTTGAACTCTTTGAAATCGCACTTAGGACATGGTAATGTTGTGCTAATAAAATCCTGATAATTTATCATTTCCATGGAATGAAATATAATGCATAAACTTGTGTATACAAAAATTATAAACCTTTGAACACTTTGAAATCGTAGTTAATACGTGATAATGATGTGCTAACAAAATTTTGAGAGATTATCATTTTCTCCCTCCCATTTTCATGGAGTGGAATGTAATGCATAAACTTGCATATACGAAAATTATACACATTTGAACTCTTTGAAATTGCACTTAACACGTTATAATGTAAAGCTAAGAAAATCTTGAGAGATTATCATTTTCATAGAGTGGAATGTAATGCACAAACTTGCATATGCGAAAATTATAAACCTTTGAACACTTTTAAATCGCACTTAATACGTGATAATGATGTGCTAACAAAAATTTGAGAGATTATCATTTTCTCCCCCATTTTCATAGAGTGGAATGTAATGCATAAACTTGCATATACAAAAATTATACGCATTTTAACTCTTTGAAATCGCACTTAATACGTGATAATGTTGTGCTAAGAAAATCTTGAGAGATTATCATTTTCATATAGTGGAATGTAATGCATAAACTTGCATATACGGAAATTATACACCTTTGAACACTTCCCATTCAAATTATATTCAAAATCATTTCTTTATGGAGTTAAAGTACCGGTGGCAAACTCGTTATTTTGCATGGATGGAGGGGTGCCCCCGAAAGATATAGGGGTTATCATGTCCGCTAGATCACAGAGGATCAACGATTGGTGGGCACGATCTGCGTCACAACTGTCTCAACCAATCAGAGCGTAGCAGCCAAGATGAGCACATGTGTGAGAGTTTGTGACTAAGAGAGAGGGGAAAACTGGGTAGAACTTAAAAACCAAGGGAAAAACTTAGTATAACTTAAAAACCAAGGGCAAAACTGACAAAGGGATTTAAATAGAAAATTGAAAGAGATTTAAAAAATGGAAAATGCTTCTTTTATACAATAAAATACATCTTGGCATACATCAAACTATTTGCAGTTCAAATATACACCAGTTTGACAATTATTGCCTCATTCAGACAAACTATGTTTTGGAGAGGGATGTTTTGGGAAGAGGCTTCAGTAGAAAGCCATGAACCTTCATAAATAGTAGGTGATTTGAGAAGCGGTGATTTAGGTTAAAACTTGATTTCTATACATTTCTTATGGTGGCAGGTCACATAATAAGTCTCCCCGGATAGATGCCACAATGTTTTGATCCTTTTGAATTTTTTGTGCATAAAATGACTCAATTAGCTAGCTAAAACCCATTCGTTGACTCTTTGTTGACCAGCCACCGAAGGGCAAAACTAAGTATATTGCACACGGGAGTGTTACTACTGGAGGGCAAAACCGAGTACAACCAAACTGCCAGTGTTACACTCGAGGGTATAATTGAGCAAAACTAAGTCACCAGGGTTAGATATGAGTGAAAACATGACTCATGGTACACGTGTCATGGTGCACGGGGCGGTAGCGGACACGTGTGGCCGTGCACGGTGCAGTAGTGTACGCGGTTACACGGTGCAAGGTGGTACAACAAAACATCCCTTCCCTTCTCCTTTATAGAGGCCTCCTCACTCTCACTCATCACTCACTCGCACACTCACGCGACCGTCTCCACTGTCCCATCAAATTCTGCAAACCCCCAAGAAAACCCCAACCACGCCAACGATGGAGAAGAATGGCACGGTGGCCATCGTTGCCTCCAAGGCCGCCGGCGAGGAGGCCCCCGTCCCCGTACAGGCCCCTGTCGAGGAATCGAAGGCAGCCACCATCCCCGTCCGGACCCCTGTCCCCGCTTCGGCCGTGCCGCAGTTAAAGGATTCCCGAGTTAGTACTAGCGCCGATTTGTAGTTGGGATCTGTATTCAATTTGGTTTGAGATTTGGGGAATAAACAGGGGATCTCAATCTGTTAATTTATGCAAATAATCAATCCCCATAATTAAGGTATCTCAATCTTGTCCTTATTGCACTCTACTGTTTTTTCCAACAGGAGAATAGCAGCGATGCTGAGTCCAAGGACACCAAGACTCGTCAGGTGCTGAGGAGGCTGAAGTCTGGCCAGTACGACAACTTCTTCGCCGACGACATCTACAAGCGCCCCTTCTTCACCACCAGGAGGTTCCGCGCCACCAACTTCAACTCCCTCATGAAGCATGTCGAGGACGTGAGGATCTACACCGAGTCCATGAACGTCCACGGCTTCAGAGCCAAGCACCAGGCGCTCGTGAAGGAAATATGCCCAAGAGGCAATCATAGAAATGATTGTATTTCATGTGTATCCATTAGTTATTATAATGTTCCTTGAATATCCATATACCAGGCAACTTGTATTGATTGTCAATTATGTGAATTGTTTGTGAAACTCTTTACTTGTATGGTTATCTAATAATTGTCCCTAGTCGGAGTTCATGTGAGGACACACGTGAATATTAGACTAGCACATCGATTGGTTGATTACTATGTTTCGCAAGTCATAGACATGGAGATGTCAAACCAATGATGTGGACACATGTTATGAACATGGGGTTGGACTGACCCAACTTGAGACTAGCAATAATACTTGTAGCTCTCTCTACACATCGTGTACGTTTTGTGCTTAGACCTGAGATTGTCACATGTACTTAAGATGTGGATCAACCTACTTTGGGGCTATCAAACACTACTCCGTAGCTGGGTAGTTATAAAGGTAGCTTTCGGGTTTGTCCTGATACATGCTGCAAGGCATCGGTCAATCAAGATGGGATTTGCCCCTCTCTACTTGAGAGAGATATCTCTGGGCCCCTCGAGTGATCGGATCCAGAAATGCATGGCCGTGCTACATATGGTTAAGAGTTAACCTAGTAAAGGGATTCTGAATCACAGTATCGAGAAAGAGAGGTCAGCTTGGAGCTAGACCAAATATCGTGAGGCAAAGGGAAAGACATGTACTCAACCTTGTGATGGTTCGTCCGAATGATCTTTATATGCGTTTAGGAGTTGGCACGTCTTGCTAGAGGCCGCTACCAACTATTGATGGAGTAAGTGTACTCGTGTCATGACTATACGTGTATGAACCTATAGGGACACACACTTTAGGGGCTGGAAGCCTAATGAGGATTGGATCCGAATTAGACCAGGCTTAGGCTGCTAATGAGCTGCTAATGTAGAAGCCCACCAGGGATGCCTATATAAGCGAGAGTGGGGCGAGCTGAATAGGGTTGAGCATTCCACCTAGCCGCCACTCGTCTTCCGCCTATGTTGCATGTGCAGACCTAGTAGTCTGGCATCTGACGGCTTCCACTCCGGACGTGTGGATACCTCGGAGGTCCTGCAGCTGTAGCACTTGGACGAGCCGCGCAAAGGGGAGATGCTCGTGGGACGAGGACGAGAAGGAGACGTAGAACATCTACACTGCCCTGACGTGCTTCATCGAGTTCCGCAACTGCACGTCTAGTGGTAATCCCATGATCTATGACAATAGTATTCCTAGTTGACGCGGTAGAAATTTTTGATTTTACGCTAGTGTAGCCTAGTCGTTTTCCTACAGCTCGGTCTTCACCTCCGAAACCTCCAGAAGGTGGCCATCAAGGACGGTCGCATGCCCCCGATCAAGCCCAAGGCGCCCAACATCAAGGGACTGGGCAGCAAGAAGTAGAGGAGGCACTAGAGGGAGGAGGCGGAGGCCCTCCTAGAGGAGGCCATGAAGGGACACTGATCTTGTGTTGCTGCTGCAGCTCTAAAGCAGCTCCTTTTGTATTGTCTGTGTTGAACTTGTCCACTGCTGCTGCTGAGCAGCCAAATTGTTGAACCTCGTTAAGTACCTTACTATATATCCTATATTAGCTGCTTTATATACATCTACTATATATATATATATCCTAGATTAGCTGCTTTATATACATCTGCTCTGTTTACTCAATGATATTATGGTGCTGGTTAGATTTGCTGCTCTAGATTTGCTACCAGGTTGGGGGAAAAACGAGGTCCAAAAGGAACAATGAATGAAGAGATGCTCTAGATTCGCTACCTTTTTGGGAAAAAACACAACTGTTAGCAAGAGAGAGGGGAAAATGCGCTCTTAAAAAGGCCAACATAAAAATAACAAACAAGAAAACTCCAATTTAGGCGACATGACGCACGTAACCACCAAACACGCCCCACATGGTCGCACACCATGTCCCCCATAATGCATTCCCAATAAACTAGCCCCACACAGTCCCACATGGCATGTCCCCACAAGTTAGCATAACACATTCCTTACTAAACGGCCCCACGTGATCCTAGACCACGCAGCCCCACACGTCATCCAACGGTAAACCCGACGGTAGCTGCCATTCGAGCTCTTTGATGAGTTTCTGAGAACGAGAGGGGCAAAAGTGAGAAAAAGTTAAGTGGCTGGGGAAACTGAGTACAACTAACGAACCAGGGGCACGAAAATAGAAATCCCAACTAGTTTTTACCCAAAAACAATATAATTCCTTTCTCTACCAAAAATCTCAAAATCTCCTCCTATAAGAGAAAGTTTTTTTTTCTCCGAATTAATCACTTCCCGAACTTAGGTCACATTTGAGGCCTGCAAATCATAACCTATCTTCCCACTTAAAAAATAAATATTTTTGAAGAGTTTTAATATTTCTCCTACCTATTTTTCTTAAATGGCAGAAATAGAGAAATTAATGTTTTAAATACTTCTCTGTCTCAATAAATCTTGGGAAAATTCTCCAAAGTGTGAATCCAGATTTGGAACCATCTCAAACCAAAAAGTCATCATGTACGATTCAAAGTTTCCCAATGAATTCAATAAAACCTAATCAGAACTTTTTGAATAATGGATATAAATGGGATCTAAAATGATGAAATAAATCTAGGAAGTGTATGTTGATCACATCTACCTACTAGGATCATTGAATCAACTTGCCAAGATCAACTTTCAAGAATCTTTTCAAAAACAAGGCAATATGGCCAAATGGGATGCTTGTCCAAACATAATCTAAAACTTAACAAAACCATCACCACTCTCCGGCTAGCACCCCCTATCCAAGCCCTCATACACCATGTATACCATGGACCTTATCCACTTCAGTTTAAATAAGCCCAAGGCCACTCCGACCCTCCCTGCTCTCTCATTTCTCTCCCCTAGCCACCAGAGAACCTCCCCATGAGCCCCATCTCCTCCACCATCTTGACAGCTCCCTAGAGAAGGAAGAAGCTCCACTTCAGCGATTTTAAAGAAACCACTCGGGTGCTCCCCTTCCTAGTCCCCTCCAGCTGCATGTTACCTCTCTGAGATCCCCATGCTCCATTGTGCCTAACCCACCCCATTTGCTGGTATAGGAACGTTGGCAGCCTGCTCCCCCAGCAAGGTCCAACGAGATCGTCTCAGGTGCTACTGCGCGAGCACATTCCAATCGCAGAAACTAGCCAAGCCGCCGCTCTCCGGGCTCGTCGCCGACCGCTGCGTCACCCTACGCCATCACTGATCTCTTCCTGCACCTCGGTAAGACCCCCACAACTCCCTACGCCATCTAGGGTTTGTAGCGCTGCCGCACATGTCTTAGCAGGGGAGACGGCCTCCGAGCAGTCGATGCCCGTCTAATCCGACGGTTCTCAGCTCCTCGTACCCCTTCACCTTGCCGAGTCGCTGACAGACGGACCCCATGGCCAGTGGTTTAAACCATGCTCCCGCGCGCAACAACCCGCGACGTGGGCCGCATTCGCTCCCCCAGCCTATCTTGTTCCAGATCCAGCCCGATTCCCCTTTTCTTTTAATAATTCTTCTAGATCTCAAAAGTAGGGTGCTAGAAAAAAATCTCTAGGAAAATGAAAAAGTCTGTATTTGGCCAGATCTAAATTTTGAAATATTCCCTACTGATTTCTCTAACATGAAGTACCAATAGTTTGACTAAGTATTATTTGTACAAATTATGGAAAGTAATCTACCCCAACCTATCCGTTTCAAGAAATAATTACCCTTGGGAGCTCCACATATCCAAATGTAGTAAACCTAACTTCATCTAGAAGGTATTCAATATGCCTATCCATTCACCTTAGTCCCATGCCAAAACTCACTATAGATGCACTGCACTAAAAATAACAAAATCAATTCATAAATGCCTTATAGAATTTCTCTATGTCAATCTATACTAGATATTGAGTTGATTCCAACTCTATGTGATGTGATACATCCATACCTATCAAAACCTAGGAGATCAATATTTATTGAGCCCCTGTTGATTTATGGTGAATTAAACATATCTGTCTAGGGTCCTTTCAGTGGATAAATCACTACAGTAGTTTTACAACTCTATAACTGATTAATCCAATTTCTACAGAAAGGTATTGATAATACCTACCATGTTTCCTTGTATTCATATCAAAATCTTATGTAGTTTAAATCTAGTGGATTTATTTTTGCCTGGAGAACTTCTTTGGGATTTCCCAAGGGCATTGTCATGATTAATTTGAAGTGATTCCAACTCTAAAAAATCACAAAATCAAATATATACAAAAAACTCCGAGGACAAATGTATTTGAGCTACAAATATTTTATGGTGATTATTCACCTAAACTAGGGTTTATTCCACTAGAAACTTCATATATAAATAAAGAAAAGTGATAAAATCATGAAACCAGTTTCGTGGCCTTGTTATTTCAGTATCTATCTATTGATATCATATTTATACATTGATATCACACAAACCCAAGCCTTAGTCAAAACCCCTTCATTAGGTGGTATTTGACAATTAAATCATTAAACAAGTTCCACAAATGCTTTTCCAATAACTCCAATTGCAATAAACTTAATCCATTAAAACCTACTAAAGCTATTGATGTGTTGTATGTTTGTTTGTTGTATTGTACTGATGCTTGTATGCCTTGTATTGATTGTGGCCTTATTTGCTTACATGTATGATCCCTGATGATGATAGTTGCGATCATATCAAAGACCGAGGAAGATGGTTATTTAATTTGGTTATTATGGTATTCTAAAAAGAAGTCCAAGGACATATTGCCAGATTGTTGATCTCAGGCAAGCCACCTTCTTGCTCATCAGCCTTGTCCTACTGTTTTACTTATGCATATTTTACCTACTATTTATGAAAACTATATTGTTTTATTATATCATGATCGGTATCTGGTAGTGGCTTTGCTCCTCCAACCAATACCATTTGTACTGCTAAGTACAACCCCTTTGATGAGACCTACTTGCCCCTAGTGTTGTTAGTGGTATATAACACCATACCCCTTTGGAGACCCCGTTTTAGCCGAAGCAAAACTATAGGACGGGAAGACCCCATAAAAGTTTTACAAAATGTTTTATGATAAAACCTTGGTGAGGTTTGACCTACCAAGAGACATTTGAGAAAATAAAAAGGTCCTGTTTTACAAAATGCTAAAGAAAGAGGAGGAAAAATGTTTATGAAAATGCACCTGTTTCTTTCATCTTTAGTTATAACAGCTAAACCATGCCACCACATTACTCTGGAATGGGACAAGGCTGGACTTGAAGTTTGCTACTATGGTATGGGAATTCTCACAACTACTTATAAGGGACCGTCTCCCTCTAATTCTGGGCTTCCTTTATAAAAGGGTCAACTCTTAGACAGTCACCTGGAGGAAGTAGGACCGCCCGTGTGAGCGACCGGGCGGTACTATGAGCCTCTCATTGAAAGTGCACACTCCAAGATTGAGTGGTGCGGTCCGGTTGGTCCATGGATCTTGACATCCCGGTGTTGAGGGGAACCACTCATAGGGTAGGGCCTATAGTAGAGTGGCATCCAGAGAGTCTTGATCGATTATTCGACCCACAATCCGTGCGAGATCAGGGCAGGGTAACCGGATGGTGTGGGTAAAGTGTACAACCTCTGTAGAGTGTAAATATATTCGAATAGCTATGTCCACGGTTATGGACGGTTGGACACACTACTGTAGAGCGGTGCTAGTTTTGTTTTCAAAAAGGATTTTGCAAAAAGAAAGAGTTTCCTAAAAAGAGTGGTCTAGCGTGACCATGAAGGAAGTGAGGTGATCTGGAAAGATCACGGAGGATGAAAATACGGTCGAGTTAAGACCGCAAGATGAGAAATGGGTGACCCAATCCTAGTGTTTTTCCAAAACTTTTCAAATGGGTTTCAAAATGTTTTACAAAAGTTTTCAACAAATATATGTAGATGCTATATCTACAAGAGAAACTATTTTAGAAAAGAACATTTCTTGGAGCCCTCCTAGTACCACAACCATACTAGATATCCTCTTGTTAGTATTGTTCTCTTAAGGTGGTTTGCGAGTATATTCAAAGTACTCACTAGCATTATCCCTGGATATTAACTTGGTCAGATTCGAGAATTACGTGAAGAACAAGGTGACATTGACGACTATGCGAGATAGGACATTCTCCCAGTCAGTTGCCTGTAGGTTAAGGCATGGCTCGGGCTCGACACTTGATAAGTTCCACTAATAGTCATCGATGTAGCCATCATGGCAATTAAGGTATGACTTGTATCCGCTTAAGTAATGGATGTTTACTTTGATACTTGTCGGTTATGTGCCACGACAACTGATCATGGTGATATGCATAAGAGGATTATCGGAGGTTAATCCAGGGGGCCCATAGACTTGGTATCAGAGCCATCCTGACTGTAGGAGAACCTTAGTTAGAATGGACGTTAGACAGGAAAATTATTTTGGAAACACCGGCTTTCTAAAACTACTTTCTCAAAAGCTTTTCGAAAAAGTTCTACTTCTTATCTCCCCCTAAATTAAATGATTTCGAACATAGTGTCTTCTACCTCTCGTCCAAATTTCAAACATACGGATTTCAAACTTTAGGATTCCGAACCAGATGATGATGATTGTAATGAGACGAAGAGGCGCAACTACCAGCAAACACAAGGAGACTACAAGATCGCCCTACCCGCGGAATCCTCATAATCCGAAGAAATCAAGTGCCACAAGATGACAATGGCTTCATATGCAAGATAGTGACCCAGACCACAATAACGTGATACCTAGGATCAATATTCTTAACATAGGATTCCCCTATACATCGAGTAGTCAACTCCTTGGTCTCCCTAGTAGACCGTGTTTGTTTGCCTATGTGCACAATGTGTTGCTTGAAATGTGTTGTTTGCATTGCTAGGTGAGGTAGAACCTTGCGACCCTATCGCTCTGCACCTTGTACGTATGTTCTGGCTTTGACCTAGTCAATTGTGCTTTGAGGAATCGATACACCCCCTAGTAACTCAGGCACCCCATGTTAGTTAGTGTCGCTAACAATACCGATACGAACCTCGTGAGTTATGAGAGGAAGAGTATCCCAAGAAACCAAGACCTCGACATCATCAAGTTAGAACCATCTGAAGACTTCTCCTTAGCAGGGTGGCATACCTTGTCAAAGTCACCTCCCAAGAACCCAGAAGGCTTGCTAACTAAGATGAGGAGTGAAGAAATGACTACACTAACCTTCGGCATATTAGAGTTTCCGATAGACCCAAAGGACTAACTCTATTATTTGACCCCTCATGTCAACACCCGGATTTTTAATCCCAGATGCCTGTTATGCCATACCTCGCAATCCCAACATTACCATTTTTCCGAGACATAACAGATTGGATATCACAGTACATCATCCATTACAAACCATAATAAGGTCTTACACAAATAAAGGATCTCATGATCCAGTCTTAATACAAACAAGTAGCAGAATAAATAACGTAGTGGTGGGGTCCATCTTCAATGTCACAGGCAATGCTGATGATGGGAGATGATCCTAGTTGTCGAAGCCGTCCCGCTGTCCTCCTTCATGGTAATCCTCCTCATAGTCTGGCCACAGGAATAGCCAGGGACAAAAGCCATGAGTACTCTTAAAGTACTCGCAAACTATCACTAACAAGTAAGGTAATTCTAGTAGGAATGCTAACTCTAAGTTTATTTGTAAAGTTAAGTTTGAAACCTAAGTTGAGTTCAGAAACAAAGAAAGATAAAATAAAGTTTGAGATCCCTAAGTGGGAACTTAGTTGTCATAGTCACAACTCTGTTGTGGTCAAGTCATGTCACAATTCATTTCATAAGTCATTTTGAAAACATCTGACAACGGAACAGTATGGCCACTCCAACTGTCCATAATCGCGGACGCGGCTATTCGAATAGTTTGACACTCTGCAGAGGTGGTACACTTTCACCACAAAATTCGATACATCTGTCAGGGATAACCCTAAATCATCATACTTAGTATGCAGATAATCAAACATAACCTTTCCTTTACACACCCTAGTATAAGCACCTCTCCTATGAGCTTGGCCTCCCAGCCATGGCCATCTGCCATCCTGGGCACTGCATAGGTGGACAACATTGAGAGGTAGCCTCAGCTCAAACCTCTCCTGCGAGGAACCTCATACTAATGCATATAAACTTCTGGCTAAGCCTTACCCAATTCAGGTATTGTGGTTGTGCGGTAAAGTTGGAATGGTATCGCATTCTAACCTAACCATCAGTTTTTATAAAGGGCTAAGGCTCATACCTCAACATTTTTCATCATCATAAAACATTTGTGTTTCTCCACACATGTCAAAACATCTCAATAGAATGACTCATCATTCCAAGGTATTCACAAGTCATTTTCACCAAGTACTCCCATCTAAAGTGATCAAGTGTTTGGTTTAGCTCTAAACTACTAAGTTAAGAGTGTTCACTAATGTGGGATGCTAATATCAATCTCATGCCATAGAATGACATCTAAACCTAACTATATATGTCAAGTTTTATACTCTTTATGCTATCTATAAGCAAAGTAAATACTTTGGTAAAGTAAAAGGAAGTAAAGCTTGTAAGTAAAACTTGGGGTAGATATAAGTCAACATGTATAACCAAGCATGCCTAATGCATCTTGATTGAGTTAACTTGCATCTAGTGATGGCTTGCTAAGTATAATACTTGCAAGTGTTAACTTGCCAATAATATCTTGCAAGTTTTATCTTGAATTGTTAATGATGGCTTGCCTTGGTTGGTGAAGTGGTTGAAATTCTCTTCCTCCTCTTCTTAGTAGAACTCCTCCTCCTCGAAGACTTGTTCGGTACTATCGTCTATAAATACATACGGAATACACAATCACCAAATAATACTTAACTAGTCTATTTAGCACACTAAGGCACACATTGGATGATCTAGTATCATCACAAACATCACAAGGTTTAATGACTAGTTTCATTTATTTTATTTGAGAAAAGTAATTTGTACTCATTGAAATTAACTAAGATTTAATATTCTCCAATTAAAATATGGGATCATGTGGACACATGTCATCACCACATATTCTACTATATGGGAATGTGATTTAAAGGTTTGATCAAATTTTAATAAGTTTAAGTTTAATATTTAATGATTTAAAGTGACTAGAAATGCCTATATAGCATTATTTTGGTACTAGTCCAAATTCATTGCATGCAAACCTTAATATTATTACATATTTATATAGGTATGGTTAAATGTGATTTTTTAGAGTTGGAATCAACTCAAAAGCTATTATGGTTGATTTTAGAAAAATGTTTGAATGTCAAAAAGCTTCTGTTTTGTTATTTTTTCTAGGAGAGATATCTAACCCTAATTGATTTAAATCCAACGATATTTGATAGAGATTTTCATTACCTTTCCAACAAAATTGGAATCACTCAATTTGGATTTCTACAACTTTCTGAATTGATTTTCAAACTAGGGGACATAATCTAGTTTAAGTCCAAAAAAGAAAAAGGTTTATTTGAATCTGCTGGGTTGCGCGGGAACACTAATGGGCCGGCCCAGTCTCAGCTGACAGGGGGGTCCCACATGTCAGTGGCTCTTTAAACGCGAAGCGGTACAGGGCAACATGGACCGTAGGATTAGAACTAGGATCTACAACTCACGTTCATCGTCGACGACGGACACGTCGCCCGCGAGACGGAAACCTAGCGGCGCTGTGGGGGTGTAGTGGGGGCATACCAGGGCTCCATCTAGTGCGGCGATGGGGGTGTTTGAACAAGGAGGCGACGGCGGGCTCAGGCAAGGTCGCGGCAGCTCCGGGGGTGGACAAAATCGACGGGGGCGTCTCCTCCTCTACTACGGCTATCTCTGGCGAAATTCCAACGGAGGGCAGCTTGAGCTGCTACGGCGAGAGGTGGGGAAAGACCAATGGTGAGAGGGGAGCTAGGTGGTGTGAAGAAATGGTGCTGGGAGGCTCCCTTATATAGGCTCAGCGAGGCGGCAGAGAAGCATGGGCGGAGCTCGTCGGTGACGACGGCACATGGTGCTATCGGCGTGGACAAGGTAGGCGGATGCTGGGCGGTCAGCTAGGGCTTAATGGCGATGCTAGGGGCGGTGGATTGCGGTCGGGAGCGTCTGGCACTCCACGCGGCAGAGGCGGTGCTTGACGCGGTTCACGGTGGATGTGGGTCGCGCGGTGGGGAAAGGGCGTGTCTGGCGGGCTGATGTGGTCAAGGTGGAGCGGCGCGCGCGGGCTATGGTCGAGGGGCGGCTTGTGGAGCTTTGTTGGGGACGGCGCTCTGGCGTGCACTGCGCATGGCACAGCGGCAGTGGCCGCGAGCAATTGGAGGTGGTCCAGGGGCTGTCTGTGCTTGGGGATGGGACCGTAGGCGGCGGTGCTACCACGCCTACCTCCCTGGAGTGGCGAAAGAGGGCAGGGCTATCTGCTGCGAGCTACCCATGCTCGACCGGCGGGCATGGCATTGGGGTGGCGCGACACTATGGCTAGGGACTAGGGAGTGGCTGGTTTATGACTTGGCTGGGACTAGGGGAGCCAAGGAAGGTTAATGGTGATCAAATGGCTCGACAAAATTTGATCAAAATAGTATTAGTTAGGCAGGTTTGATTCTGCTCACAAGGTGTTCGACACAAGGGACGCATGAGTTCAACTTTTGAATTTTGAAATGAATTTTGGTGGAGTTGTTATTCACATGCTTAAGTATCTGTGGTTTCTAGGATTTGTCAAATTGAATTCATTTGCATGGTTTTTGAAAAAGTGGGATCTAGGTACATACACTTGATTCCATTTTCAAATGTCTTTTAAATTTAGAGTTTGAATGTTTTTGGAAGATCATAAAGTGGTCCTTGGTACATCACTACTTGTACTAGCAAGGGGTGCAAAGATCCACGATTGTTTCTGTTTGAATTTGAGTTCTAGGAACACCCAAAGTGACCTAGTTGATTAAAATGGCAAAAGTGACCATTTCCATTATTAACTCTTTCTGATTTCTTTTTCTTTGGATTTTGCTTGGGAATGATCTAGATGATGTGGCATTCATCTTAGATTCATTTTACAACCATTAGAACAAAGAATCATGGCAATTCAAAACAATTCCTATTTAATGCAACACACACATGCATGCTTATTTATTTAAAGGAGAAAAAAGTTTTTGTTAACCCTAAATTGGGTGATTTGGATCTTGATAACTTGGATTAAAGTTTTGGGATGTTATACCTCAGCCCAACCGACGGGAATTCCTCGCCAGAAAGCCGGAGTACTCCAAAACCCTAAAGACAAGCTACATGAAGACAACGAGTCTACTCCGCCATTGAGCATAAGCCCCACCACGAATTCAAGTGAAGATCAATCCTCTGAAGCAGGATGCCATTACCTCGATGGAAGACTAGCAAGAATAGTTGTTAACCGCTAACCTTCCTAAAGCTAACAACTTAAGGTTTCATTAGGACCCCCCGACAAGGTATGCGCCATGGGACGTCACATGAGCATCTCGTCTCAATACCCAGGGAAATACAACTTTCCTCGAGCTTCACGCTAGCACTCCAAGACAGAAGATCTACAACCCTTCTCGAAGAACCTTAGTAAAGCTCTAAGGTGGAAAGACTGCGTGTCGGGGGCCCTAGATTAATCCTCCGAGAATCCCCGTTATGCATTGATGAGTGCATATTTGCTTCATGTTTTATATTATTATTTTGCATTGTAGATGTAGGATCTTGGTATTTTACGGTGCTCGCACGCACATTTTATGCCTGTTTTCACCAGGATCAAGATAGATGATGGATACAATGGACACAATTCTTGGAGCAGTTGTACTGAGGTGAAAAGGAGTCCAAAACAACGTAAATCACTTATTTGGGAAATATTAATAATACCATAAGAAAACTCGAAGCGAACAAGGTATACAGACGGTTTAACGACCAACTATACATCGGGAATAAAATTTCCGGCCGTATAGTTCCTGCCGTATAGCTAGTGCCGCCACCAGCTCCTCAAATAGTTTCACCCCGTGCAACTGGATGAGAGAGATGACATATAGAACAACAACTAGAAATCGCCGAAACTTTACCTCCGGAAGGCATATGAAGGGGGAACTCATCCACCGAGATCCATCTTTGCCCTGCGCAGATCCGGGAGACTAAGGCATCGATCTTCATCATCAACCGTTGCATCACCACCATCTCCATCCACCCCATCTACATCTTGTCTAGATCTTGTTGTAATTTCCATACTTGTTGTGGATTTATACAAGTACTATTCATCTATGATAGATTCCATTGTTATTGACATGATGTTGATTGCCTCCATGTCTGAGTAGATCATTAGTTCTTGGGGATATGGATAAACCCTAGTATGAGATTGAAATAAGATAAAGTTTATTATGATATTCATCGGTGTGAGCATGTGTTAGATTGTCTTCATCTTGATGTTGGGAAAAGTCGACCTCTTAATATTTGCCTCTTATGGGGACTTGATGGAGGGAACTACTTGTTGGTAGACGGAGGTGTGTTAGCACTTATAGTGACTATAAAGTTGTTGGCACTCCTTACGTATCAACTTGGGTACCGAAGAACTCACGGAACACTATCCATGCCATGAGATACGTTCTACGAGATTAAGTCCCTTAATAGCGCAGTAATTCGATTGATGTCGATTGCTGACTGCTATGGTTATGAGGATGATGTGAGCAGTGGTTGCTACCTATTTGTCCAAATACGGAGTTCTTCCCACACATACATAGTTGAGAATGTTCATGATAATAATCTTTACCTTAGTTCCTTATATTGCTAGTGGTGTATCCGCTACTCCCTGAGAACGCCTGTTTCCCTATTGCAGTTCCAATCTCTCTTACATACGCGATACTTATTTTCTGTGTTTAGTTGTTTTACTTTATTTATTGTTGCTCTTATACCAAAAACCCCAAAACACCTTTTTACGCAATACTCGCATTTTATCTTGTCACTTAGAACTTTATTTAGCATTTCTATTATAGTATTTAATTCAAGAGTTATTAGACTTTAGACTCCCGCTCCCTGTGGGATCGATATCTTTATTTCGAAACTAGCTACAAACGATATGTGCACTTGCAGTCATCATGCATACGCCATGATCCCATGATCAGTTTGTCGTGGCACATAACTGACAAGTATCAAAGTAAACATCCATTACTTACGCGGATACATGTCATCCCTTATTTTCTGTTATGGCTACATCAATCATCATCAGCAGAACTTCATTAAGCGTAGATCCTGAGCCATGCCTTAACCTATAGGCAACTGACTAGGAGAACGTCCTAGCTCGCATAGCCGTCAACTTCACCTTCTTCTCGATATCTGACCAAGTTAATAGCCAGGGACAATGCCAGTGAGTACTTTGAATGTAATCACAAACCACCTTAATATATTAACAATGAAAGGATATGCAATATGGTTGTGGTAGTAGAAGGGCTCCATGATAGGTTCTTTTCTAAAATGGTTTTCAAAATCAAAACCAGCACTGTTCTATAGCAACCTTCCCAACCGTCCATGACCGTGGACATAGATATCCGAATAGATTTACACTTTGCAGAGGTTGTACACTTTATCCACACCATCCGGGTACCCTACCCTAATCACCTATAGATCATGGGTCGAGTAATCAATTAAGACTCTCTAGATCCCACTCTAGTATAGGCCCTACCCTATGAGTTGTTCCCCTCAACACTGGGACGTCCGGGCCAAGGACCAATCAGAGAGCAATATGACTCTTCGAGAGTGGGCGCTTTCAATGAGAGGCTCCTAGTATCACCTGGCTACTCCCGAGGGCAGTTCACACTTCCTCTAGGTGACTGTCTAATAGTTGACCCCGTCTGTAAAGGAAAGCCTGGCAGTCGAGAGATGTGATCCCTTATAAATACTTGTGAGAATTCCCATACCAAACCTCAAGTCTAGCCCTGTCCCATTTCAGAGTAATGTGTTTGCACGAGTTAATTGTTCTCGCAAAACTACAAAGAAACATGTGCGTTTTCGTAACTATTTTTCCTCTAGCCCTTTTGTAAAACAAAAACCTTTTTATTTCTCAAACTTATCTTGGTAGGTCAGACCTCACCAAGGTTTTATCATAAAACATTTTGTAGAACTTTTCCGGGGTCTTCCCATCCTATAGTTTGGCTCAACTAAAACTGGGTCTCCAAAGGGGTATGGTGTTATACACCTTATACCATATTAGGGACAAGTAGGTGTTATCAAAGGGGTTGTACTCAGTAGTACAAATGGTATTGGTTGGAGGAGCGAAGCCACTACCAGGTATAAATCATCATATAGTAAAACTATGCAATTTTTCATAAACAGATAGGTAAAACATGCATAAGTAAAACAATAGGACAAGGCTTATGAGCAAGAGGGTGGCTTGCTTGTGATCAAAAATCTGGCAATAAATGTCCTTGGAATTCTTCTTAGAAAACCATAATAGTAACCATCTTCTTCGGATCTTTGATATAATCGCAACTATCATCGTTAGGGATCATACATGCAAGCAAACAATGGCATAATCAACACAAGGAATACAAGAACCAATACAATACATCAGGCAAACATACAACACATTGTTCACTTAAGTAGGTTTTGGTAGATTGAGTTTGTTGCAATTGGAAATACTATAATTGCCTTTGTGAAATTTCCTTTATGATTCAATTTTCAAATACCATCTAATGAGAGGGTATTAACTAAGGCTTGGGTTTGGGTGAGATCAATGTACAAAAATGATATCAACATATAGGTATTGAAATAACAAGGCCGCCAAAAGTGGTTTCATGATTTATCACTTTTCTGTAATTAGTTATGATTATTTTAGTGGAAATACCCCTAGTTTAGGTGAATAAATCACTAGAAAAGATCTGGATCTCAAATTTTTCCCTCGGAGAGTTGTGTGTATATTTGAGTTTGTGATGCTGGATAGTTGGAATTACCTCAAAATAACTAACGAAACACCCTTGGGAAATTCCCAAAGTCAGTTTTGCAGGCAGTTTATCTTTTTCAGTAGCTTTAATCTACAGAACCTTTTGATATGAATCCAAGGACAAATAGTATGCAATTTAAATACCTTTCTGCAGAAATTGGATTCATCATTTTAGGAGTTGCAGATATATAGAGGTTATTTATTTGGTGGAATAACCCTACATAGAGGATTTTAATTCACCAAAAATCACCAGAGGGTCAAAAAATCTTGATCTCCTAGTTTTGGTTAGGTATTGATGTACCACTTCACTGGAAGTTGGAAACAACTCAATAGGTGTTATATATTTGCCTATGGAGTTTTCTGAGGGCATTACTAGATGTATTTTGTTATTTTTACTAATGTCAAACCATGGTTCACCTTGACATGAGATAAAGGCTAGATGATATGTATATCAAATACCTCTCAGAGGAACTTTGATTCATCCCATTTGGATATGTATAACTCCGTGAGATATTTATTTACTGCAAAAGGTACATTTTAGTTGTTTTAATGCCAGCAAATAATGAAATTTAGTTTTGACAAAGGACCAGTTCTACATGATGCACAAAACATGCAAGAATAAGTAAAATTTAGATATGCACAAAATAAGATCTTTTTCATTTTTATTTCGATTTAAACCAACAGGGTAAATTTCACATCTAGAAAAGATTTATAAAAAGGAAAACAATAGAGGGCAACTAGGCTGGCTCTGAGGAAACCAGGCCACGCAGTGGCCTGCCGGCCCAACTGGCCCTAGGGCACGCGGGAGAAGGCATTTGAACCCGTAGGGCGGGGCCTGGGCATCAGCCGCACATCGGGGCAAAGAGGTATCATCGATTCCTGGTCATATGATTCAGTTGGATCGGACGGTGTCAAATCGTCGTCATCCTCCCGCCGGGACACAAAAATGGAAACCCTTGCTAGGGGGTTAGGCTAAGCAGGGGATCACCAGGGGGCCTCCGTGGGCAACGGCGAGGTGACGAGGCGACGAGGCCATCCCTAACGACCACGCCGAGGGGTGATAGCAGCAGATTTGGTGCTGGTAAGAGACTCGCGACGCGGGCGCTAGTGGAGCACCCGCAACAGCTCGTCGGAGCACCTCTTCAGTGTCTGCATGTTGGATGAGAGGGGTCAGAGAGTAGGCTGGACTCCTAGGATACGCATGGGTGGTGTGGTTACTATGGTAGGTGCTCGAGAATGTTGGCTTCATCAGGTAAGTTTTTCCACTGTCACCTCACACGGTGGGCTGCTCCGACGCCTTAGTAACCAAAAGGAGGGGGTGCTCAGGTAGATTTGGAGTAGAGCAAGATCATGAGTTGGATAGAAGGGTAGGGGTGGTCTAGATTTGTGGCCATGCTCATAAAAAGCTTGCATACCCGAGAGAGGGGATGAGCTCTCCTAGGTAGCTCAAGGGGAGAGCGTGGGATCTGGCTCTGGGGAGTGGAATGAGGGCACAAGGAGTGGCTGGGGTTGCATGTGCCTTCTTATCCAAAGGTTGGAGGTTCATGGTGAACTAGGACCATGGAGGGCATGGGAGAAGGGAGGTAGCAGGGGATTGGTTCTCAGGGGCGGTGGAGAGGTGAGAGAGGGGTCTCTGGTCGTGTGCAGCAAGAGGCAGATGAGGGGTAGTGTTGTAGCAGAATAATAAAGGGGCAAATATTTGCTTGTATGTCTCTTTACTTCTCCAAACATAAGAGACAAGGGCAAGGGTAGAGCTACAGTGGCCAGCTACAGTGTAGCTCGATGAGATGGTTATCCTGGTGTTAGAGAGATTTATTGGGCAAGCTTTGATAAAGATGGAAAGAGGTTTAGCTTAAGTTTTGAATTATGTCAATACATGGCCATATTGATGATCATGAAGGTCTTATTGATTTTTTATCTTGGTAAGATGGGATAATGATGCTGGTAGATAGAGGTGTTCAAGATGCACCTCCAGAAATTAATTGAGATTTTTTAGATGATTTTTGGTGCATTTCAAATCAATTATTAAAATAGTGCTAAAACTATTTAATTGAATTATTTTGAATTTTTTGAATGTGATAGAGAGGTTTTTTTTAGTTTGATATGGTCCCAAATATGAAATTACTCTTTGGAGAATTTTCCCTAGATTTATTGTGAAGAAAAGTATTTTTAAACCTTTATTTCTCATTTTTGCCATTTAAGGAAAAAAAGGGAAAAAGAATTATTAAAACTCTTAAAAAATATTTATTTTGAAGTGGGGAGATAGGGTATGATATATAGGCCTCAAATGTGCTAAAATTTGGACAAGTGTTTTGGAAAAATCATACTTTCTTTTATAGGGAGAGTTTTTAAGTTTTAGTGAAAGAAAGGAATTTAATTCTTTTTGGGCCAAAGTAATTATGGATAATATTTGATAAATTTTTATATCCAAGTTATATGATGTACAAAAGCTGTATCAATCATTTGAAACCTTGGGTTTTGAGATTCAAGCTTGATTTTGAAGGAGGACATGGGATAGAGGATCGTAGGCATATATAATTTTTATACCTTCAAAACCTTGTTGGATTTTGGATCTCACATCTCCCCTTGGGACATGGGCTATATGGATAGATAGAACAAGTTATGTATATCATCATGGTACGAAGTGTGAAGGTTGATAATGATTGAGATTCCTAGGATTGATGCCAAATTTGGCTAAAAATAAGGGTATCATAGAAGAATATTAATTAGCTTCAAAACCATATGGGTTTTAGAAGAACAAGGCTCCAATTGGAACAAGTGAAGTATGTATGGATATAAATTCATTATTAGAGTACAATAATTCAAATAGTTGTTCACAAGAAGTTAACATGGAGATGTGAGGTTCTGCAAAAATAGGCTAGTTGATAAGATTTGCAGAAAAGATTATTTTCTTGCCTACAAAACCATCAAGAACAAGTGGGTTGGAGGATGATATAGACAAGGGAAAGAGTGGTACTTGGTAGTCCTTAATATGTTTTACAATATGGTTCAAGTGCATTTCCAAAAATGCACAAGGGTTGAGAAACAGAGATGCTCAAAGATGAGACATTGATAACAGTTTTCCAGACTTAGCCATTTGGCAGATTTGGGGATTTTGACTAGAACACAGGAGTTAAGGTTTTTGGTTGGTTGCAAGGTTCCAAATTATCATCAAATGGATGATGTTGAAGTGTATATTGATTAGAAAGGATCCATGCTTGGATTTGGTCATCATTGCCTTGGAAGCTTCTAGAAAGGTTTAACTCTAAAGTGATTTAGTAAAGGGATTAGATAGCCACTTTAGTGGCCGGAGGTTAGATCAAGCTTTGGTAAACTTGGTTAAGGTTGGTATTCTTAATCTAGCTTGATCTTAGAGGATGAGATCCTAGTGTAGCTCATACTACTTCCTAAGCAAACAAGTCAAGCAGTAGATTAAGGCAATTCATCTTAGAAAGCAACTCAACTACTACTAGGGTTACCGTCAAGCTTAGCTTGAGATAAGGGTGGGTAGTTTGAAAGGTTTGATTTTGAATAAGGTAAGGTCCTTGGTATTTCTACCAAAATTAGAATTCAATTTTTTTATAAAAGGGCTTTTGGAAAACCTAGAGGAAAGAGTAGTTACAGGTTCTATCTTGAGAACATAAGGAGATTATATCATTTAGATTTCCATAGTTTTGTCAATAGAGGATACTAAAATAGTTGTTGCTGCAAAGGCATCTTGGCTCAAGTTTTGAAATGCCAGAACATTTGAGAATATATAAAGTGAGCCAGGACAGTTTTTTTAAATAGCTTTTGTCAACTAGGGTTGAGGTAAGGAATATATCATCTACTACATAGCCAGATGCATAAACATAAGCAGTAAAGCAAGCAAACACTACATCACTAAAGAAGAAAAGTTTTTGTTCCCCCTGATTTTTGCATTCTAGACAACCAATCAGGGTAGCTGAAAGTGGGACGTTACACTACGTCTTTCCACTCAACCTCGAGACGATTGCCTACCGAAAGATAGTTCATGAAGAATTCCCGACCCAACGTCCTTCTCCAAGCACCGACTCGAGAGTCCTCAGTGGGAAACTAACAAAAGATAGACCTCAACGACAACGATAGAAGTCCACTAAGTCCCTCCAATACCCATGAAGTTCAGAATGAAGACATCAAAAATACTTGAAGACGACAAGACGACCCTACAACGAGTATGAAGCAACCTAAAAGAAGCAGCCCTCACTGAAGATTTTTACAAACCCTCCTAGGTTAACTCAGCTGGAGACCCACCTGAAGTGTGACCAATCCACTAACCACCTCCGCTCTACCCCGCGTAGAAGATCCACAAATTCAACTGCTCCAATAGGCTCAGTACAAATAAAAGTAGTATATAAGCCCCATATTACATAGCTTGCAGACAATAACTGAAGATCTCAACTCCAGAAGGTTAGCGAGAGTCTCCAAACCTCATCCGACAACTCCAAGGAGGAAGGACTATAAGTATCTCCAAGCTACCTTAGTTTAACCCTAAGGGGGAAATACTACTTCTTTCCAACAAAAATAGAGTACCCATCGACCCGAAATAATCTCCAGAGTCTTGACCTTAAATCATTAAAAAGGATACGATAAGCCTCTAAGGAAATGCCGTATATCCTTATAGAGAAGACATGAAGCTGCAGATTTTAACTTTAGAGGAGTACTCCGTGAAGTCCAAATTAGAAGTAGCCGCCCATCCTAAGCCCTCGAGATATCGAGTCCGAAAGGAAAAGAAGATCATACATAGCAACTAGGTCTGAAGCTTGCTCAACTCTCTATGCACCCAAGAAGATTGAAGCCCAGCTCTACCGACACAGTAACCATGTTCAGAGATGAAGTATGTAAGTTAATATGTTGGAGACACATAGTACTAACCCCGACTCAAAATCACCTAACCTTACTCTCCTGAATCTTGGGACGAGATTCTTTTAAGGGGGAAAGGTTTGTAACATCCCAATTTTAGCAACCCTGTTAGTTGTCTAGAATGCAAAAATCAGGGGGAACAAAAAAAATTCTAATCTAGTGATGCAGTGTTTACTTGCTTGTTTGTTGATGCTTATGCATCTGAGTGTGTAATAGAAGATATACTCCTTACCTTACTCTCAGTTGACAAAAGCTATTTAACAAAACTATCCTAGCTCATTTTACATATTCTCAAATGTTTTGACAATTCAAAACTCGAGCAAAGATGCCCTTGCAGAAAAAACTATTTTCTTAGCCTCTATTTACAGAACTATGGAGGTCTATATAATTGAATCTCCCTATGTTTTCAAGACAGAACTTTCAACTACTCTTACCCCTAGGTTTTTCCAAAATCTTTTACAAAACTTTTAAATTCTATTCTTGGTAGATGTACCAAGGAACCTTACCATGTTCAAATATCCAACGTCTTAAAAATACCCATCCATACCTCAAGCTAGGCTTGATGGTATCCCTAGAAGTAGATTGATTGCTTGGAAGATGAATTGCCTTAATCTGATGATTGACTTGTTTGCTTAGGAAGTAGTAAGAGCTACCCTAGGAGCTCATCCTCTAGGAAGCTAAATTAAGATTATAATCCCTAAGCAAGTTCCAAATCTTGATCTGATATCTAGTCACTAAAGTGACCATCTATTTCCTTAACAACATCAACTTAGAGTTAACCCCTTCTAGAAGCTTCAAAGTCAATGAGGACCAAATTCAAGCATGGATCCTTTCTACTCAATATACACCTCAACCTCATCTACTTGATGACAAGTTTGGAACCTTGCATCCACTCAAAACCATCCCCTCTAATATATAGTCAAAAAACCCTAAGTCTGCCAAAAATAACAAAGTCTAGAATTTTTTTTAGCAATATCACATATTTGAGACTCCCTCCTTCTCAACCCTTGTGTATTTTTGGAAATGCACTTGAACCATATTGTAAACCATATTAAAGACTCCCAAGGACAACTATTTCCTTGTCTAGAGAATCCTTTAACCCACTTGTTCCCGATGGTTTGGCAGGCAACAAATTAACCTTTCCTACAAATATTCCCAACATGCCTACTTTGGTAGAAGCTCACATCTCCAAGCTATCTTATTTTGTCCAACTCTTCACATGACTGTGCTCTAATCATGAAGGTCTATTGATCCCTACTTCATTTGTTTCAATTGGATCTTTGTGCTTCTAAAACCCATATGGTTTTGAAGGCTATTTGATAATCTGTTTTGTTACCCTTATTTTATTCCAAGTTTGGCATCAATCCTTGGAGAGCTCAGTCATGATCGACCTCAAACCTCTATACCATGGTGATATACTCAACTTGTTATATCTATTCATCTAGCCCAAGACCCAAGATGAATTCTGAGCTCGAAGATCCAACAAGGTTTTGGTGGCATAAAAATATTATCCCCTAAGATCATCCATCTACCCCCTCATGTTTTCTCCCAAAATCAAGTTTGCTTCTCAAAACCCAAGGTTTCTAATGATTGATACATCTTGTGCAAATCATATACCTTGGAGAATAAATTTTGTCCAATGTTATCCATAATTATTTTTGACCCAAAAACAATATAATTCCTTTCTTTACCAAACATCTCAAAATCTCCTCTTATAAGAGAAAGTTTGTTTTTCTACAAATCACTTCCCAAACTTAGGTCACATTTGAGGCCTATAAATCATACCCTATCTTCCCACTTCGAAAATAAATATTTTTGAAGAGATTTAATATTTCTTCTGCCTATTTTTCTTAAATAGCATAAATAGAGAAATTAATATTTTAAATACTTTTCTACCTCAACAAATCTTGGGAAATTCTCCAAAGTGTGAATCCACATTTGGGACCATCTCAAACCAAAAAGTCATCATTTATAATTCAAATTTTCCTAATGAATTCAATAAAACCTAATCAGCACTTTTTGAATAATGGATATAAATTGGATCTAAAATGATCAAATAAATCTCAAATAAATCTTGGAAGTGTATGTTGATCACATCTACCTACCAGCATCATTATATCAACTTGCCAAGATAAAATTTTGAGAACCTTTTCAAAAACCAAGCAATATCACCAAATGGGATGATTGTCAAATCTTATTCTAAAACTAAACCAAACCATCACGACTCCCCTCCATGGCTGTCCACAGTAACCACCTCTCTACCCTAGTCCTGAGCACTATAGTTGGTACCATAGAAATCCTAGTTTCTTGTCCCCTTGCTCTTGGATGGAGAGGAGAGATGTGAGATGTCGTGCCTAGTCCCTATAAAGAAATTGCTGCTGCTGCTGCACCCCCTCCTCTCTGTCTTCCTGTAGTAACCAGGAACCACCACGACCCCTACCATTGCCCAAACCGACCAATCTCCGGCTAGCACCCCCTCTCCAAGCCCTCATACACGATGTCTACCATAGACCTTCACCACTTCGGTATATACAAGCCCGAGGCCACTCTGACCCTCCCTTCTCTCTCATTTCTCTCCCTAGCCACCAGAGAACCTCCCCACGAGCCCCATCTCCCACCCATCTCCACAGCTCCCTAGAGAAGGAAGAAGCTCCACTTTGGCCATTTTGCTGAAACCACTCGGGTGCTCTCCTTCCTACTCCCCTTCAGGTGCATGTTATCTCTATGAGATCCCCATGATCCACTGCACCAAACCCACCTTGTTAGTACAGGAATACCGACAGCCTGCTCCCCTAGCGAGGTCTGACGAGCTTGTCTCGGGCATTACCGTGCGAGCACCCTCCAATCACAGAAACTAGCCAAGCCGTCCCTCTCCGGGGTTGTCGTCAACCGCCGCATCACCCTATGCCATCACCGACATCTCCCCGTTCGTCGGTGAGCCTCCCCTCACCTCCCTATGCCGTCTACGGTTTGTAGCGCCATCGCGCACGTCCCATAGAGGGAGACGACCTCCGGGCCGTTGATCCCCGTCTAATCTGACGGTCCTCAGCTCCCTGTACCCCTTCGCCTTGCCGAGTCGCTGGCAGGTGGGCCCCGCGGTGAGCGGTTTAAACTGCGCTACTACCTGCAGTGTGGGACACATTTTCTCCCCCAAGCCCATATATTTCCAAATCTAGCCCGATTCCCATTTTATTTTAATAATTCTTCTAGATTTGAAAAATAGGCTGCTAGAAATAAATCTCTAGGAAAATGAAGAAGTCTGTTTTTGGCCAGAACTAAATTTTGAAATATTCCCTAGTGATTTCTCTAACATGCAGTACCAATAGGTTGAGTAAGTTTTATTTGTACAAATTATGGAAAGTAATCTACCCCATCCTATCCGTTTCAAGAAATAATTACCCTAGAGAGCTCCACATCTCCAAATGCAGTAAACCCAACTCCCTATGGAAGGTATTCAATATGCCTATCAATTCACCTTAGTCCCATGACAAAACTCACTGTAGATCCACTACACTAAAAATAACAAAATCAATTCATAAATGCCTTATAGAATTTCTCTAGGTAAATCTATATAAGATATTGAGTTGATTCCAACTCTTTGTGATGTGGTACATCCATACATATCAAAACCAAGGAGATCACTATTTATTGAGCCCCTACTGATTTATGGTGAATTAAACATATCTGTCTAGGGTCCTTTCAGTAGATAAATCACTATAGGAGTTTTACAAATCTATAATTGATTAATCCAATTTGTACATAAAGGTATTGAAAATACCTACCATGTTTCCTTGGATTCATATCAAAAGCTTCTATAGTTTAAATATGGTGAAAATGACAAAATACCCGCACAACTAACTTTGGGATTTTCCCAATGGCATTTTGTTAATTATTTTGATGTGATTCCAACTCTAAAAAATTGAAAACTCAAATAATACAAAAACCTTTAAGGAAAAATTTATTTGAGGTCCAGATCTTTTATGGTAATTTATTTGAAGGAAATATGCCCTGAGAGGCAATAATAAAGTTGTTATTATGTATTCCTTGTATATGATAGATGTTTATTTTGCATGCTATAATTGTATTGATAGGAAACATCAATACATGTGTGTTTAATAAACAAAAAGGGTTCCTAGTTATGCCTCTCTTATAGACTAGCTTGTTGATTAACAGGATGATCAAAGTTTCCTGATCATGGACATTGGATGTTGTTAATAACAAGGTCACAGCATTTGTGAAATGATGTGATGAACATTCATCCGAAGTATAGCATTACGATCAAGTCATTATGTTTATATTGCTATAACATCATACAAAGTAGTCTTAGTCCTTAGACCATGAGATCATGTTAATTGCTAACACCGGAAGAGTATCTTGATAACATCAAACGTCACACCATAACACGGTGACCATAAAGGTGGGTTCAGTGCTATGAAGGTGTTATGTTGAGGCTCATGGATCAAGAGTGGAATTTGTCAATCCCGATGACGGATAGATATACTCTGGGCCCTCTCGGTGATATCACATTAAGATAGCTTGCAAGCAAGTGATGTGATCACTAGAATGTTATATCACGGGAACGAGAAAAGAGTGCATGTCGGTAACGAGATCAAACTAGGTATTTGGATACCGATGATCGAATCTCGGACATGTATTATATCATGATACAAAGGGATTAAATTGCTGACGTTAAAGGTTCTCACGATCACAGAAGTCATCGTTGAATATGCAGGAGTTAGTATGGATCTCCAGGTCCCACTTCTGATTATTAATCTGAGAGGAGTCTCAATCATGTCTGCATTATTCGCGAACCGTAGGGTGACACACTTAAGGGTTGCCGGACACCATTTAGGAGCACATATGTTCCAGACAAAAGGTTTGCAAAGCGCAGGAAATGTTTCGATAGAAACTGGAATTGTTTCGGGTGATATTGCAGAAAGTGGTTCTACATGTGATATTGAAATGTTGCAAGGGGTTTTATGTGAATGTTTGTTAATTAAAGTAATTAACAAAAATTCTGAATGAAATAAATAAAAGGGTTTTATTAATTGAGAGTTGCATTTAATTTGGTGCAAATTAAATACATGTGAGTGGGATTTTGGGTGGAGGCCATGTTTATGTGAGTGGAAGTTCACCACATGAATGAAGGAGGGGAGGAGTCCCCCCCCCACATGCGCCGGCTATGGGAGGAGAGGGGTCTCCCTCCCTCCTATATAAAGCCCCCTCTCCCCTCTCACAAAACAACACCTCCTCATGAAGGATCTCTCTCCCCCTCTAGATATTCCCCCATGGTCTCGGATTAGCGAGATACATGTTCCTGGTGGCCTTGCGTCTGGAAGGAGTTGCTGCTTCCGCTGATTTGCTAGAGCGAGGAGGTGGAGGTTGTCTGGTGGCTTGAACGTGTGTGCGAGGACGGATGCGCTGCTGATTTGCGGCGCTCGGACTTCCACACGATCTTGAGATCGGCAAGCGTACGACTACATCAACCATGAGTTCCTACTCGTTGTCTTCGAGGGTAAGTTCTCCATGGATGTATGTCCACCCGTTGCTCTGTATCTAGTAAATAGATCTTGGCGTATAGTTCTCATCATAGGAAATTTTTTGTTTTCTATGTTGCGGACCCAACAGTATTATACTGATGCATGTATGCCTTGATTGATTGTAGTCTTGTTTGCTTGCATGTATGATCCCTGATGACGAGAGTTGCGATCATATCAAAGACCGAGGAAGATGGTTATTTAATTTCATTATTACGGTATTCAAAAAAGAAGTCTAGTGACATATTGCTAGATTTCTGATCTCAGCAAGCCACCTTCTTGTTCATAAGACTTTTCCTACTGTTTTACTTATGCATGTTTTACCTACTATTTATGAACACTACATTGTTTTATTATATCAAGATCGGTATCTGGTAGTAGCTTGGCTCCTCCAACCAATACCATTTGTACTGATAAGTACCACCCCTTTGATGACACCTACTTTCCCCTAGTGTCGTTAGTGGTATAACACCATACCCCTTTGGAGACCCTGTTTTAGCCGAAGCAAAACTATAGGATGGGAAGACCCTAGAAAAGATTTACAAAAAGTTTTATGATAAAACCTTGGTGAGGTTTGACCTACCAAGAGACATTTGAGAAAATAAAAAGTTTTTTTACAAAATGCTGAAAGAAATAGGAGGAAAAATGTTTACAAAAACGCACCCGTTTCTTTGCAGCTTTAGCTATAACAACTAAACCGTTCCACCACATTACTCTGGAATGGGATAGGGATGGACTTGAAGTTTGCTACTCTGGTATGGGAATTCTCACAACTACTTATAAGGGACCTTCTCCCTCTAATTCTAGGCTTCCTTTATAAAAAAGGGTCAACTGATAGACGGTCACCTGGAGGAAGTAGGACCACCCATGTGAGCGGCCGGGTGATACTATGAGCCTCTCACTAAAAGTGCACACTCAGAGATTGAGTGGTGCGCTCTGGTTGGTCCATGGATTCCGACATCCCGGTTTTGAGGGGAACCACTCATAGGGTAGGGCCTATAATAGAGTGGCATCTGGAGAGTCTTCATCGGTTACTTGACCCACGATCCGTGTAGGATCAGTGCAGGGTAACCGGATGGTGTGGGTAAAGTGTACAACCTCTGTAGAGTGTAAGCCTATTTGAATAGCTATGTCCGCAGTTATGGACAGTTGGTCAAACTACTGTATAGTAGTGCTGGTTTTGTTTTCAAAAATGATTTCAGAAAAGAAAGAGTTTCCTAAAAAGGGTGGTCCATCGTGACCATGGAGGAAGTGAGGTGATCTCGAAAGATCACGGAGGATGAAAAACCGATCGAGTAAAGACCATGAGATGAGAAATGGGTGACCCAATCCTAGTGTTTTTCCAAAACTTTTCAAATGGTTTTCGAAATGTTTTACAAAAGTTTTCAAAACATATATGTAGACGCTATATCTACAAGAGAAACTATTTTAGAAAAGAACATCTCTTGGAGCCCTCCTAATACCACAATCATATTGTATATCCTCTTGTTAGTATTGTTCTATTAAGGTGGTTTGCGAGTACATCAAAAGTACTCACTAGCATTGTCCCTAGCTATTAACTTGGTAATATTCGAGAATTAAGTGAATAAGAAGGTGACATTGATGACTATGCAACCTAGGATGTTCTTCCAGTCAGATGCCTGTAGGTTAAGGCATGGCTCGGGCTCGACACTTGATAAGTTCTGCTGATGCTGATTGATGTAGCCATCATGGCAATTAAGGTATGACTTGTATCTATTTAAGTAATGGATGTTTACTTTGATACTTATCGGTTATGTGCCATGATAACTGACCATGGGATCCTGGTGATATGCATAACAGGGATGCTCAGAGGTTTAATCAGAGGGCCCCACAACATGTACATACAACTACCACATTCATAGATTCTGATTGAGTTCTCTCTCTATCTCTGCTTTTTCTGTACTTTCTTTGCACGTGTTGCCATGGTCAGCTCCTTCTTCCCGCCGCCTCCATCATCATCGGCAAAGTCTGTTCCAGTGATACTAGTAAGCTCTCCCACCGAGGATGACGGGGAGAACAATACAGAGGCATCATAAATGGATGCATAGATTCTAGTGGACAATGACCGCATCAACACTAATGCGGACGCTGATCCCGAGCGTGGTGCTAGAAGCACCGATGAGGATGAGGACGCCATCATTGGCAATGACGAGGACACCATCATCGGTTCCAACTTCAACGCGAAGAGTGGTGTCAGTAGGAATGACAATGACGAGGAAGAGGATGAGGATGAGGACACCAACGAGGATGACCATACAGACGCTGATCCTGACGAGGACGAGGACAACAATGCACAGACTGACGCACACATCGAGGAGAACAATGTTGAGGCCGATGTTGCCACAAACGACGACCTTGATTGGATGTTTTTCGAAGAAGCCAAGGCAGCGTGGAAGCGGGAGGACACGCTGTTGGCATGTTCTCAAGCGGCATGAGGGGCGGATGGAAGGATGGAGAGTAGTCAGACAATGGAAATGATTGTGACTTCGGCTCCGGCACCGACAACGATGCCAGAGACGCTTCCTCTAGCATGCGAAGCATCACGAAGATGAGGGTGCGCCTGGGACCTCGAAAAAGAAGAAGAATAACTAGAAGAGGTAGGGTCCCAATAGTAGTATATTAGTACTTTAGTTATTTTTGATTACATTGCTTATTTGTTTCTGAACAGTGTGAAAATATTTTGTTAAGAAGTTGCAGTAAATTTTTTGTACTTTGTATGTCCCAATATGAATTGAGATCCGACTTTCATTGTTCCATTCTACGACTCATGTTGCCTTAAATGTTGTTATATTATCTGAAATGTCGACTTTTCGGATGGATTTGGGAAAAAAAGGAAGAGAGACAGACTGCTATGAAAGAAGTTTCAATTGTTTCTACTCCTACACACACAATTATCGCAGAATGTGACTTAGTTTTTTGTCAGCTTGGTACTATAATTACTTTGACAAGACAATACTACAGAGCATGCATCACGCAAATCAAGTAATTTGCTACGTCTTGATATCATGTTAGAATGGAAGCATCATCTCCTCTGCGCCTTCTTGTTTTCCCACGATCGTGACGTATTTTTTGGTCAACTTGGTATGATCATTAGATTGATGACACAATACTGCAAAGCATGCAACATGCATATTAAGTACTTTTCTCAAGCTCGATAACATGCTAGAATATCTTTAAAAACATACATGTTTACTCTATGTCTATGTGTTTCCCTCGACGCGACACCTAACTCATAGACATGAGGTGTTTACTTTGCTCTCTATCCACGATTTTTTCCATAAATTAAATCTAACGGCTAATGGTCTTTGACTCTATGACCAGACGATCTGCCTAGCCGTAGATGTCATACAATATTTGGTCTCATAGCCACGCCCCGAGGGGCACAGAGAGAAGGATAATTTTAATAAGAACATTGTTTTGTTCAGTTTGAGCTTGCATAAATGATTTAAAATAATTTTCAAGCTAGAGATTAACATGGTTTTCTCCATTACTATTATTAGAATTACTCTTTGTAGAATCTATAGAATTATAATATTGTTTTTGAAAGTTCCAGCGAAAGCTTCGACTCTTCCATGCAGGATTATAAGGATTATGGACTATAAAACCTACTTCCTCAATAGTGGTATTGGTGATGGCATTTACCAGGTATCTTCCTTACGCTTGAAAATAGTTAATAACTCATCTACCTTTGTTGTAAGCTCTTCATTATTCTCCTCGGTGATTGAATTCACCTAACTCTAGGAGGATCCTTCTACATGCCATTGGGCATGGATGCTTTGCATAGCATTAAGAAGCTGTTTGGAAACATTTACTTTCTTGCCCATGAAAGTGCATCTTGTAGCAGTATCAAGCATAGATTTAGACACATAATTTAAACAAATAAAAATAAATGTAGGATTAACTGTTCATCCATCCCATGGATGGGACAACTCATTATTGATTCCTTCATCCTCTCCCATTCAAGCACTAGTGGCTCGTGATCTTCTTGTCTAAAGCCAGTAATGTTATCGAAGTTGCATAGTCTTAGCTGTACGAAAAACTTAGTCATGAAAATGCATTCCTCCCAAGAAGTAATAGTTCCTTTTGGCAAAGCTAGAAACCAATCTTTTACATTTCATCTAAGTGAGAATGGAAATACATAGCTTGACCGTATTGCAGTCAACATCTTTTATGCGCATCTTATCACATATTTTAGTAAATTTATTTTTGTACAAACCTGAGTTCTCAGAAGCTGAGCCTCAAAATTGGTTATGTTGAACCAAACATAAAAAAATAGGATTTATTTCATAATTCTTCGATGTGATAGTGGGCTAAGTCATAGGTGCACGCATAAAGTGATCATTAGAGGTGGCATATTCCCAAAGCTTCTTTTGTGCCATACTGCTATTTTTTAGGTTTTTAAGATTAAGATAAACAATAAAAGAAGTAACTATTTTTTGAGATTTCAATAGATAATAGAAAATAAATTAATAACAATAAATAAACTAAAACAAAATTAAAACTAACTAACAAGGTCTCTAGTAACCTCACAAGGGTAGTGAATTGCTTCCCCGACAACGGTGCCAGAAAAAGGGTTGATACCTTTGATCCAGATTATGGGTGAAAGTATAGTTGATTTATCCCTAGTATACCTAGGTTTAATCGAACCTTGGGAAACAATTGGTGTAGGTTGAGGAATGTCTACAATACATGTTAGTTTGCTTCAATATTTGTTTACTAGACCTTTCTAGTTTGCTTTTTTTTCTCAAAGTTGTATCAATGGATGGAGATAGGGCAGGGTTGAGGTTTCACCTGCAGCTATGCATACATATGGGATAAATATAATAGTAAGAACA
This sequence comes from Avena eriantha, assembly GCA_910589775.1. Lineage (NCBI taxonomy): Eukaryota > Viridiplantae > Streptophyta > Magnoliopsida > Poales > Poaceae > Avena > Avena eriantha. The sequence continues at coordinate 331,134,414 of OU342742.1, read as the reverse complement.
TTCATGTGTAAATCATCTAATATAGGTAGGATTTGTGGGCAGCACATCCGTAAATACTAAAGCCCCTACGAGCCACGAGCATTACATAAAGTCTCTTGGTCCAACTGGTATACCACGAAGCACCGGGCTATGAATGATTACTAAGTAAATACAGACCAAAGTATTAAGGTTAGTGATGTTGTTGTTCCTAGATAGATCACTATACGATTGATGTACTCCTCTTGCTTTCACTAGGTTTCACGCATAGGCGATGTTCACCAAACATCTTACCTCAAACATTGCTAAATTGTCGGGGTCTTGGGTACCTTACAAGTCCTTGGATTGAGTTAAGAGACAAGGATACAAATACATGTTTGCTATGGAATCACCACCCAATACTCCCATGTAATTAGATGCACATAATTGTTGCATGGCTATTCCCCAACCCACAACCCGTGAGGACTACTCACTCATAATAATACCAAGGATAGAAAATATTGTAGAATTACTTAGATCAATACCAAATATCCTTATAATAGTCCCCAACTATGAGGAGATCTTGAATACAAGTTATGGCTATGGCTATGGATGGAGATGGATATGGAGATGGAGATGATGAACTATGGTGGTGGTGAAGTGGTGGATCTTCCTCGTTGTGGTTTCACATGCAATATTTGAATGGCGGCTCTCTTTGAAGTGGCTGGGAGTCTCGAAATATATAGGACCCTTCATGAAAGTTGTTTGGTTTGACATGGCGAAGCCACCACCAGGTGGTACAAGTGGACGATATGGACATGCTCTACTTTTACCGATGCTCGTTAACCCTTCTAGTTGATGGCATTCAGTCCTGGTTGACTTGGTGGTCTTGGAAACATGTGATTCTCCCCTGATTGCTCCAGATTACGGCATAATAGAGTGATTTTCTACACATTACATTTAAAACAAGGATTTGCACATCTTTGCAATAATTAGTCATTAGTGGCAAGGCTAGTGAGATATTTTATCAATTGCTTGATTTAATATAAGATTTAAACGTGAATAAGGATGGCTATTTTCACATCCATCAGTATTCCATACACATGTGCATGGTACCATATTTGTTCTTCACAAACAACACTGGTGCTCCTCAAGGTGAGGTGCTCGGTCTAGCATATCCTTTCTCTAAAAGCTCATGAACTTGCTTCTTCATCTCCACTAGCTCATTTGCTGGCATTCTATATAGTATGTTTGCAATGGGTGTGGTGCCTGGGACTAACTGAATGGAAAAATCTATCTCACGGTCTAGTGGAAGACCTGGTAAATCCTCTAGGAAATCATCTGGATATTCCTTAACCATTCTAACATCAGACACATCCATCTCTTTCAAGTTGTTCATTATACTATCCACATTGGTTTGGGATGCTAAGTCCGATTTGTAGTCTACCACAGTTCCATCAGTGCTAGTCAGTGTTACCTCTTTAAGGCCACAATCTGGCACATCACTATGCCTTGCTAACCACTTCATGCCTAGAATGACATCTAATCCTTTAGATTCTAACATTACGAGGCTTGCTAGAAACTCTACTCCTTCAAACGTTATGATCACTTTAGGATGCTTTAAACCCGTCATAACAATTTCCCTAGGTAATTGTACTGCCATCTCCTGACTCATACCCTCAGTTTTCAAATGATGTTTTTCAACAAATTGCTTGGAAACAAACGAATGGGAAGCTCCATAATCAAAAAGTACTGAAACATAGCATGAGTTGATTGGGAACATACGGAACAACATTTGAGGTTTCATGAACATGTTCAGTTGTGACATGGTTGACTTGATCATGCCCTAGTTGTCTTGATGCACGAGTTGTGCCTCCTAGTATAGGCAATATGCCTCATCCACGTCATGCTGCTAGTGTCTTAGTTGCAAACCCCAAATTGAACTTCACTGGTGGCAGCCCTGTGTTCTTCTTGCTCGGACACACAACAACAAAGTGCCCTTGTATGCCACAGTTCTAGCATGCCTTCCTAGCAGTGTTAGCATGGTTTCCTCCGACCTCAGCTCTCCGAGTATGATATGCATTGTGTGAATATTTGTTATTAGGATTTTTTGGCTCGTGAGCTAGTGCATGATAACCGGGGTGATTATTGTTCTTCTACCACGAGCTCCCTGCCCCATGCGGACCCTAGGGTGCCTTGCGTTTGCGGTGCTCCACCTGTTCCCTCTTGGAGTTCTCCTGTAGAATAGCCTTGTTGAGCAAGCTCTGGAAGTTGGGAAATTCATGAGACACTAGCCTATCCTTTAAATATGGGTTCAATCCCCTCAAAAACCTTGCAGTCTTGTATGCTTCAGTAGGGATATATGCCTTCCCGTAGCGAGATAACTTAGTGAAATTGCCCTAGTATTGAGAGACTGACATTTTCCCCTAGACTAGAGCACGAAATTCATCCTGCTTCAGTTCAATGAGACCAGCAAGAATATGTGTAGTGTAAAAGGCCTCTACAACGTCATTCCAGTTGATCCCCTCAGCATCATCATGTCCATCATAATAGTTCTACCACCAGTCCACGGCCACACCCTTGAGTTGGTGCGCAGGAAACATCACACGGTCATGAGCATTAAAGTTCACAAGATTGAGCTTCTGACAGATGTCCTTCAACCAATCATCAGCCTTAGTAGGCTCAGACACCCCACAAAAGTAGGTGGCTTTGTTCTCAAGAACTCAGCTAGCTTGAGATGCGATAGAGGATGTTTTGGTTCTGATACTAGTTGAGATTCTGATTTTGAATCTGATTCGCTGGATTGGTGACCATCTGCTACAATAACTGGGTTTGCATCAGCATCACTCGGTGGTGGTGGCAGATGTTTTCCCTCATCCTCAGTATGTTTGTGAGTGTCATGGACTTCACCTTCGATAAAGTTCTCCTAAAAAGCTGGTCCACGACCGTGTCCACGTCCATGTCCTCCGTGACCATGACCTATGTTGGCATTCATCCTGTTGTCATTCATGTTTAGGGTTAGATAAGAGATAATATTGACTAACCCACAAAACCAAGTTTCGAACACGACAGAGAGAAAATAAAAATAATAATTCTAGTCCAAAAGCAATAGTTTCGAAAGCGCACACACGATGGTTCATATAGGAAATAAATAGTAGCTATACCACATGGATTAGTATAGGATACTAGAGAACATGTACGTAAAGAAGGATTGCTAACAAGTTTACTCTCTTATTTAATATTAAACTAAACTAAGCCCTTCCCTGTCGTGGTCACTAGTACGGAACCCATGTGATCCTGTATGTGGCTGTTAAGGTGCTTGGGTGAAGTGAAGCTCGAAGTGACGTTCAGTTGTGTCTTCCTCTTCTGAACTAGTTGGAATACTCTCTTAGGGCTTCGTTTATTCCTGAGAATTATCAGTTGGTTCTAGTTGCATAGACAGTGGCGCTGCATGTTGGGAATATGCCCTAAAGGCAATCATGTATGATGTTATTTCCAATGTATTCATAAAGTTATTGTCCATGTATAAACTACAGATATATATCATTGAATATGTGATTCGATTATGGAACTATATATTCATGTTGTTTATACTGATTGTCCTTGGTCACTGAGGTTGTACTGGACACACAACTTAGACTAATGTCAAAGTCGGCTGATGACTCGGTTCCACTTGTCATGGGCATAGAGATGCTATTCCGATTTATACTGATTCGGCTAAAGAGTTTAGCGAGTCGGATTGAGCCATATTGAGATACAACGAATAAGTTATCATTTGTATATCTCAATCAATGTAATCTTTAGACCTGAGGTTATTGCACAATCCGAGTTGAGGATCACCGACTTACGTTTTGTCAAACGTTGTTCCATCACTGGGCAGTTATAAAGGTGGAGTTCGGGTCAGCTGAGAATCAAGCTGCGTGATGTGAATAACCAAGATGGGTTCTTACCCCTCCATCTGAAGAGATATTCTCTAGGCCCTCTTGGAAGATATGATTTGGAAAGTATGGCCATGCATGACTCGGTTAAGTGTTAACCGAGGCAATCGACTAAGAGTTAGTCAGATGAATCACTTATCTCGGAGCGAGAAAGAGAGTCGAACTATTTAAGCGATGACGAATATTCGCCTATAGTTTGACAAGGTATATCGTCAGGCAAAAGGGACTCAGATGAAAGTTGCATTGGAAGGTATGTCATCATGACTCTTTGGTACTTGGGAGTTGGCACGTTCTACTAGGAGCCGCTACCAACTGATCGGTCACGAGTGAGACTCGGATCGTATCCGGGTCACCATGAGCCCGTCGGGTCATACACTTAAGAGCGGGAGCATATTTGGATTGGGCCCAAAAAGGAAACGGACAGTCAGTGAGTTGGACTCACAGTGACTAATATAGGCCTTTTAGTGAATGGGCCACAAGTGAGTGGAGCCCACTTTCACTCCCTATATAAGCTGGGACGCAGGTGCTTAGAGCACAAGGTTAGGTCACTCCATGTGTTGGAAACCCTAGCCCCAGTCCAGTCCTGTCGCTGCCGTACCGGACCTAGCAGTCCATCGTTGTTGCTCCTCCTCGTACGTGTGGATACTGGCGGAGGTGCTGTACGTTCAGCACTTCGATGATCGTGGATCCGAACGGATCATGAGGACTGCACTGCATCAAGCGACGTGCTTCATCGATTTCGCAACCGCGCGTCTAGTGGTAATTCTCGTGGCCTACTACCTCCGCTAGATCTTGGGATCACCGCGTAGGGAAAAAGTTTTTTTATCTCTGCGTGGCCTGACACTGCAAGAGCAAGCAACGACACGATGGCCTGGAGAGCAAGACAGTGTCTCGGTACATGGTGGAACTTCTTCTTCCTCAAGACCCGCACGCACGCATGGTATTAGATGCCGAGCGCATTATCATAGAAAGTTCTGTGGCGCAGTGTGTGAGGCACATGTTGTTGTAGTTCCGGTCCCTAACCTTCGCCGCCATAGACTGCTAGCGCGATTGCCATAGCGTCCTTGGCAACTTGCAACTTGTTGATGGCCTCCTGAGTTGTAGCTTCAGCTGCATCACGTGCAATGTTAGCTGCAACAAGAGCTGTATTTTCTTCCACAAATCTCTCATGTAAAGTATCGAGTTGATCCTGGTAGTGATGGCTATAGTAACGTGCTTTGTTTAGCATCCTTGCCGTGACAACCAACTGATGTTCTAGTCCAAAGTTTAGCGATTCCATGTGGATGATCGTGAGGTCATCCTCCTCCTGTTGGTACCTCTTGTATTGCCGTAGCAGCCCTCCATCTTTCCGGTAGGCGAAGTAACAGAATGGAGTGTCACAAAGCTTCTCCTGTTAGACCCACGCCAGCTTATGTAGCGCTTGACGGATGGTATCAATGGTGGCATCTTCCAAGTCTTCTCTAGTGGCCATAAATGGGTGTCCTCCAATCCCTGCCCAATGGCCCTATATTGTCAGGCTGGGGTACATCACGAGAGTAACACTCACATACTCCTCTTGCCAAAGTAACCACCTGGTACATCCAGTAGCCTTCGAGTCATGCTCATAGCCTAACTCAGTGAGCATGCCACGAAACTCCCTCTCTAAGTTGCCAAACTCCTCAACCTTGCATGTTGAAATGATGGCCATCTACGCACATTTGAATGAGACAAGTATGATCGGCAACAAAATTTTGTAAAAGACAAATAAGAAAGAAAAGCTATAGGAAGAAAAAATCACATATGCTTTTAGTCAAACATACGTACTATGCTTTCCATTCTAACTAAGGCCACGTGACTAGGTCAACATCAGCTCTGATACCACTTCGGTGATGACCATAATTTAAATTCCAGACCTCCCTATTTGACTCATCAATCCCAAGATCAAGTTGACGACACAACAAAATGAATACCTTTATAGAATGTTGAAAAAGTAATTATTACAATGTTTGAATAACAATATCCACATAGTATAATATATTGTGACATTTATTACAACCAGAAAGTATAGCGGATAAATAAAATATGTAGCGACTCCATCTAAGCCATAGGCAGTTGATGTAGTCCATGAGACCTCACTCCTTCGCGCCATCGTAGTCATCAAAATCTTCCCCATCGTAATAGTACTCTAGATTTTTTAACAAGAGTATTGCAATGAGTACATAAAGTACTCAACATACCCCTTATGCAAAACATGTAATATCTACATGTAGCTTTATGTAGAGGTTGTATGGTCCTTTTGCATAAAAGATAATTTTATTTACAATAGATAGTAGTTTTGATAAAAGCAGGTTTAGACGAAAACATGTTTTATCATCATTGTGTTTGTCCTCAAAAACTCACCTACTTCATCAGATTCCAAGAGAATGACTAAGGAAAAGAGGGAAGTAGCAAGACAAGTTTCTATATGTCAAGAATGATTCATGTGTCGTCCATGACCGTGGACATGACTATTCGAATTGTTTTAACTCTGCAGATGTGGTACCCTTTTCCCACAAGACACAACCCCGTCTTGTTCCCCACCAGTGGCCGCTGGTTTAGTAAACACCATTTGGTACCAGGAGATCGGGGTCGTGAAAAGGTCTTTTATCTAGAACCCCAAAGATGTGATGATCTGTAACACCCCTAGTTTTATTAATACTAATTAGGGTTTGATTTGTGCATAGCATGAGCATCATCTTCTCTAGATAAAATGCATGGAAGAAAACAATATGCAAACCCCAAACCCTAATCTTTTCCCTCTCTCTTTGGACTTATTTAAAATGTGGTTTTTATATTTTGAAAAGTATCAAAAGTTAAGGAACCAAAACTGTTATAAAGGGTCCCTTCCATATTTTAATATTTTTGCAAAGTTCTTGTATTTTTGAAATGCCCAAAATAGTTTTTATTTTGAAATTACAAAAGAGACAAAAGAAAACAGAAAAGGAAATGGAAAAATAATTTGATAGAAAAAAATACGACTAGTACTACAACCAGGCCTAGCCCAGGTCGCCCTCTTTCCCTCTCCCTTCTCTCTCTGCCGCCCAGTGCAGCGCGTGGCAGCCCACTCCCGGCCGAAGTGCGGCCCAGCCAGCCCGGTACCCCCTTTCATCTTTCTCATTTCTTCTTCCTCGCTGATGGAAGCTCCTGCGTGCCAGTCTCATCTCCTCTCCGCCGTTTGATGCAAGGATAAGAATGACCACCTCGTCCTCTCTCTCCCCGTGCCAGTCTCATCTCCTCTCGCCCTCTCTCGTAGTTTTCCCCTTCGGCCCCAAAACCCTAGTTCTGGCCGCCGACGAGCCCGGCTGTTCTTGGTCTTCCCTAGCCCACCCGAGGTACCCAAGAGCTCCGCCTCATCATGCCGGCCATCTTACCCGAAGGAATCGACCTCCGGCGCCGTGATTCGACGCCACGATCTTCATCCTCTCTAACGCCATTCGTCATCGATTCACCTCCGTCTGGCCTCCACGAACCTCACCGAGCCCTCCATCACAACCCGGTGAGATTCCGGTGCCCACGCACCTCTCCGTCCTCTCCCTTGTGCTCTGGTTCGTGCTGCCGACGATCACCACTGAGCGCCGCCGCCAGACCTCGTCGATGTCATTGGTCCGGCGACCTCCTGCAAGCGGCGCCGCCATATTCTGGTAGCCTGCATCGAGACGCGTCCAACGTGCCCACTGATACGTCGTAAACGTATCTATAATCTTTGATGTTCCATGATTGTTTTATATCTACTTTCTTATGTTTTGTCCACACTTTGGAGTATTTTTACACATTTCCTAGAACTAACCTATTAACAAGATGCCATAGTGCCAGTTGCCTGTTTTCTGTTGTTTTTGGTTTCAGAAAAGCTAGTAAGGAAATATTCTTGGAATTGGACCGGACAAAGGCCAAAGTCAATATTTTACCCGAAGCAACTCGGAGTTCGGAGGGGAGACAAAGTGGCACACCAAGGCGGCCACACCTGGTAGCGGTGCGGCCTGGGGGCGCCACCAGGGGGTGTGGGCCCCCTGGTGCTCCACCTACCTAGACCTTCCGCCTATAAAAGCCTCTTGGGATGAAAACCCTAAGTACCCGATCAAAATTCTATGAAAGAGTCTGTAGCCGCCATCATCTCCATCCCTAGATCGGGAGGGATTTGAAGCTCTTCCCGGCACCCTGCCGGAGGGGAGAGATCACCCTGGAGGCCTTCTTCATCACCATGCCTGCCTCCGGTGTGATGCGTGAGTATTTCATCCTTGGACTACCACTCCATGTAGTAGCTAGATGGTTGATTCTCCTCGTTTGTGCTATAATGTTTAGATCTTGTGAGTTCCATTCATGATCAAGATCATCTATTTGTAATCCTACATGTTGTGTTTGCGGGGATCCGATGGATATTGAGATGATATTTCAGATTGATTATTGATTCTATCATGTCTATGTTATTTGTGATCTTGCATGTTTTCCGTTGTTAGTAGCTATCTTGGCCAAGTAGATGCTAGCACCTCCAAAAGGGAGTATTTATGCTCGATAGTGGGTTCATGCCTCTAGTAATCTGGGGAAGTGACAGGAATCTCTAAGGAACTAGATGTGCTGTTGCTACTAGGGAGAAAACAACAATTCTTTATCCATGGGACAATCGTATTGTTTATTTTACACACTTTGCTTAATGCAATTATCTGTTGCTTGCAACTTAATACTGGAGGGGGTTCGGCTGATAACCTAAAGGTGGATTATTAGTCATTGATGCAGTTGGATTACGATCTATGTATAATGTTGTAATTTCCAATCAAATCTCGTAGGAGTCAAGATGATTAGTATATGCATGATGCTTTCTCGGTATCTGTCAATTGCCCCGCTGTATTTTTTTCACCCAACATGTCATCTATCTTAAGGAGAATCACCTCTAGTGAACTATGGACCTCGGTCCATTCTTTTACCATCAATCTACCATCTACTATTTACTGTTTACTTTCCGCAAGCAATTACTATCTTCCACACAATACGTTTAATCCTTTGTTTTCAGCAAAATCGGTGAGATTGACAACCTCACTGTAAGTTGGGGCAATGTTCTGTGGTTGTGTTGTGTAGGAGTCCAAGTTGGAGACAACACCTTGGGGTTGTTTCCTTGCTCCTACTGGTTCGATAACCTTGGTTTCATAACTGAGGGAAAACTTGCTGCTGTGCTCATCATACCTTCCTCTTGGGGTTCCCAACGAGCTCGATATATTTTGAGCCATCAAGCCTTTTTTTGGCGCCGTTACCAGGGAGTCAAGGACAACTTCACTAGGGGAGTCCTTCATAACCAATCTCTTTACTTTGTTTTTTGTTTTGCTTAGTTTATTTCTGCTTTGTTTTCTTGTTTCTTTTATCAAAAACACACAAAAATTAGTTGTTCTGGTTTGCTTCCTTTATTAAAAGCACAAAAAAATGAATACTCCTAAAAATACTAAGCTGTGTGACTTTACCAGCACCAACAACAATGATTTCATGTGCACACCTATTGCTCCACCTTTTCCTAAAGCTACTTTCTTTGAAATTAAACCTGCTTTGCTCAGTCTTGTTATGAAAGAAAAAATTTCTGGTGTTGGTACTGAAGATGCTGCTGCTCACCTTAATAACTTTGTTGAACTTTGTGAGATGCAAAAACATAGGGATATAGATGGAGATATTATTAAGCTTAAATTGTTTCCTTTCTCTTTGAGAGGAAAAGTTAAAGAATGGTTGCTATCCCTAACTAGAAATAGTATTGATTCTTGGACTAATTGCAATGATGCTTTCATTGGAAAATACTATCCTCCTGCTAAGATTATATCTATGAGAAGTGAAATAATGAAATTTAAACAATCTGATAATGAACATGTTGCTCAAGCTTGGGAAAGAATGAAATCTTTGGTAAAGAATTGTCCCACTCATAGACTGACTGCTTGGATGATTATCCAAACCTTTTATGCAGGACTGAATTATTCTTCAACAAATCTGCTGGATTCTGTTGCTGGAGGTACCTTTATGACCATTACTTTGGGTGCTGCAACAAAGCTCCTTGATAATATGATGGTTAACTATTCTGAATGGCACACTGAGAGAGCTCCACAAGGTAAGAAGGTAAATTCTGTTGAAAAAACCTCCTCCCTGAGTGATAAAATTGATGTTATTATGTATATACTTGTTAATGGGAAAGCTCATATTGATCCAAATCATGTTCCCTTAGCCTCTTTGGTTGCTCAAGAAGAGAAAGTTGTGTGAACTTTATTAGAAATAATAATTTTAGCAACAATGCCTACAAGAATAATTTTGATTATAACAATTATAGGCCTTATCCTCCTAATAATACTTATGGTTATCATGGTAAATCTGGAATGCCTAGTGAAGAAAGAATTTTAGAAGTTGAAAGAGCCACTAAAAACTTCATGCAAATGCGATATGAATAGAATAAATTATTTACTAAAAACATGGAGGAACAATCTACTATTTTGAAAAATATTAGTCATCAACTTGAGAGTTTAAATAGGGAAATTCCTAGTTTGCAATTAAAACTTTCTAATGCTGAAAGAAATATATCATATTTGTCAGAAGCACAATCCTATTTGATTAATAAAATGGCTGCTAAACCTGAACTATTGAAAATCCCTTTGTTGCTACTAATGCCATACAAGTTAGAATTGATGAAAATCTTAGACTATTAGCTGAATTGCATGCTAAGTGGGAAAGAGAAGATGTAATTGCTAAAAATAGTAGTATTTGCACTATCACCACCACTAATGTTGATGCTAGCAACCCACACAAAGTCCCCATTCCTTTTGCAACAATGCCTAAAACCAATGGAACCTTTTCTAATAAAAATGCTGAAATTCTTCGAAATACGAGGAACAATAGCTCTACTACCTTGGATGGTAATTATGATTTTTATCTTGATGGTTGCAATATCTCTGAAGTAATTATGTTCCTACGAAGGCTTGCTAAAAGTCCTAATGCTAGTGCTATGAATATGGCCTTTACAAAACACATTACTGATGCTCTCATTAAAATTAGAGAAGAAAAGATGAAACATAAAGCTTCTATCCCTATGAAATTAGAATATGGTTGGGAACCCATCATTAATATGAAAGTGAATGATTTTGATCTCAAAGATTTATGTGATCTTGATAGTAGTGTTTCTATTATGCCTAGAAGAATTTATGAAATGCTTGATTTACCACCATTGGAAGATTGTTATTTAGATGTCCAACTTGATGATAATGCTAAAAAGAAACTCATGGGGAGTGTTAATTATGTTCTTATTATGGTTAACAATACCTATGTCCCCGTTGATTTCTATGTTTTGGATGTTGAATGCAATGCTTCTTGTCCTATTATTTTGGGAAGACCTTTTCTTAGAACTATTGGTGCCATTATTGATATGAAAGAAGACACCATTAAATATCAATTCCCACTCAAGAAAGGTATAGAACACTTCCCTAAGAAGAGAGAGAATATTCCTTTTTTCCTCTCCTATTAAAACAAAAATTTCTCTTAATGCTTCTTAATTTCAGAATACTTGAATCTTGCTTCTTATGCCTAGCTCAAAGGCATTAAAGAAAAGCACTTATTGGGAGATAACCCAAATTTTTAGTCAATAAATTTTTCTTTTGTTGAGTCTTGGAAGTTATTGCCTCTGTAATAACATCTCCTTATCCTTTTTGTGTGGTCTTTGTGCCAAGAGTAACCTCTAATGAGAGAGAAATAAGACTTGGGAAAGTTGTTGTCCCGAAACAGAATTTTGTGCTTTGTTGTAAACATTCGTGAAAAATCTCTGTATGTAGGATTGAGCTGTAATTATTTGTGCTTCTGCCCCAGGTTGTTATCCAACTTTCGTTAGTTTAACACTTTTCGATTTGAGCAACAGAAGGTTTTCAAAAATATTGGTTTTTACCTGCTGGTCTGTTTTGACAGATTTCTGCCATTATTTGCATTTGCCTCTTTAATCTCTTTCTCTTTGAGTTCTCTTTGATCACTTGAACTTTTAAAAGGAATTGCTATAGTAGCTTGTGTTTTAATGGAAGTTTTACTTGTGTTGAAACTGAACCTAAAGACTTATTATCTTGAGTACACTAATGTTGCTAATGAAGATTGTGTGAAGTTTTGTATGAAGGAAATTGTAGGGAAGAACAATGTGATAAGATGAAGTATGGACAAAAGCTCAAGCTTGGGGATGCCACCCGTGTCACCCAAGAAATATTTAAGAAGTACAAGCGTCAAAGCTTGGGGATGCCCAAGGCATCCCCTTCTTCATCAATAAAAATCTCAGGTTTTCTTCCAAACACTTCATTTTTATTGTTTCATGCACAATTGTGTTGTTCTTGGAGCGTCTTCATTTTTTTTTCGTTTGCTTGGTTTGCTTCAATAAATTGGTTGGACCCCCGCATTCATACATAGTTTCAAATAAGTTTATTTGCATTGAAAAGAGTAGGAAAGTTCATGCTTATAAGTGGTATAAAAGGAGCTTGTTTTTGACCGTGACTTAGATTTTATATGTCATGCTTGATATTGCTTTGACTTTATGCTTAGTGATTATTGCTGTAGCATGACTTGTTACAAACAATTGAGATTGCTTAATGTGCCTTGAAAGAATCATGCGTTGTTTTAGCATATAAAAGCATAATATTGTGGTATTCTCCTTTGATACTTTATTTGGGTTGACTTGGCGCATGCTCAAACCATGTAGGGACTATACCAAGTCGCCATAGCCTCTATGATCATTTAGTTTTCGACTTCTAATATCACTTTATGGTTTAATTAATAATGTTTTGTCGCTTTGCATGATTATGGCCATTATTGCTCTCTTAGTTGGTCGCTCCTAGTGTTTTGCTAGCATCCGCATGTACCAAGTATGAGTCCCACTCATGCATCCAACTCCAAATAAAACCAATTTATTCCAAAGAGTCCACCATACCTACCTATTAGAAGTTTTGCTATTCCAAGTATATTCATGTTTCTATCTACCTTCCGAATTAAACTTGTTATGTGAAAATTAGTGATTAAAGCTCTCACGAACTTGATGGCACACATTACTTTCTTGCACTTAATAAATTTGAACCATTACGCCCATCTATGTTGCGTATATGCTTGCACTTTGTAAGTTGTGAATTAGCAGAACCATGTATCACGGGGAACGCTTTCAACATTGCACTTTATTTAGTTTATATCATGTTCTTTTGCTTATGGATCCCGGTGGTGTGAAATGAAAGGGGAGCTTGTAAGGCTCATGGAGTTCGTATATGTGTTAGAGAAATGCCTGGGCGGCTGGTCTAAGCCATGCCTAATCATGGTGGAAACCTGGAGCATAACCATAGTTAGCAATCTGTGAAGCATTCAAAAAAAGGAAAAAAGAAAAAGAAAAAAAAGGGAAAACCCTATGCAAATAGCATACAAAAAGATTACTGAGATGCTCATTGTCTGCTTGCCTTGTCATTTTGACATGGGGAATATTCCGTATCATCAGGCAAGGGGTACCCCATTGGCGGTTCTCTATGATACACATGTACTTACAATGACAAGAACTTACCTGTGACTAAAGGTGAGTAGCATGAGATTCGGTACTCGTAAGCAAGGGGCATGAGATTTTCAGCTTATAACTTGTCAAGCATATCCTCATATTTGTTCACTTTAACCTTAATCACCTAAAGATGCTTTTGATAGGGGCAATGAGAGCTGAAAGCTAATAAGTACCATAATTTTTGGAAGCTCTGTATGAGACTTGAATCCCTGCTTCCTTCTATGAAGGGCCTTTCTTTTAGTTTTATGTTGAGTCTCCATCTTCTATCTTTATGCACCTATTGAGAGAGCATAGTGGTCATTCGTAGTTTAATGTGCATTGTCCCAAAACTTGTTGATTGATTCATAACTTTGATATTGCTTGTTCTTAAACTATTTGTATCTAGTCACCCTTATGAACTTTGAAGGTGTCCTATGCATTTATGTTTTGCTACACTATGAGGGACAAGCTGAATACCATTCTCATTATGTTTTCTATATGTGAAACAAACAAACGTCTTTCAAAGCATTGTTATTCATGAATCTTTTGTTTGTACCTATTCGTGTTATAACATAGTTGCTATGTCTTATTGTTAGAACTATATCTTTCATGCTATGTTAAAGTACTATGATCCCGACTATCAATGTTTTACAATACCTTGATCAAAATTGTGATGGTGCATGTCACCTCAAAAATTATTCTTTTCTTTATCACTTACCTACTCGAGGATGAGCAGGAGTTAAGCTTGGGGATGTTGATACGTCGTAAAAGTATCTATAATTTTTGATGTTCCATGCTTGTTTTATATCTACTTTCTTATGTTTTGTCCACACCTTGGATTATTTTTACACATTTTCTGGAACTAACCTATTAACAAGATGCCACAGTGCCAGTTGCCTGTTTTTGGTTTCAGAAAAGCTTGTAAGGAAATATTCTCGGAATTGGACCGGACAAAAGCCAAAGTCAATATTTTACCTGAAGCAACACGGAGTGTGGAGGGGAGACGAAGTGGCGCACCAGGGCGACCACACCTGGTGGCGGCGCGACCTGGGGGGGCGCCACCAGGGGGTGTGGGCCCCTTGGTGCTCCACCAACCTAGCCCTTCCGCCTATAAAAGCCTCCCAGGACGAAAACTCTAAGTACCCGATCAAAATTCCATAAAAGAGTCTGTAGCCGCTGTCATCTCCATCCCTAGATCGGGAGGGATCTGAAGCTCTTCCCGGCACCCTGTCGGAGGGGAGAGATCACCCTGGAGGCCTTCTTCATCACCATGCCTGCCTCCGGTGTGATGCGTGAGTAGTTAATCCCTAGACTACGGGTCCATGTAGTAGCTAGATGGTTTGTTCTCCTCCTTTGTGTTATCATGTTTAGATCTTGTGAGCTTCGTTCATGATCAAGATCATCTATTTGTAACCCTACATGTTGTGTTTGCGAGTATCCGATGGATATTGAGATGCTATTTCAGATTGATTATTGATTCTATCATGTCTATGTTATTTGTGATCTTGCATGCTTTCCGTTGTTAGTAGCTATCTTGGCCAAGTAGATGCTAGCAACTCCAAGACGGAGTATTTTTGCTCGATAGTGTGTTCATGCCTCTAATAATCTGGGGAAGTGACAAGAATCTCTAAGGTACTAGATGTGTTGTTGCTACTAGGGAGAAAACAACAATCCTTTGTCCATGAGACAATCATATTGTTTACTTTACACACTTTGCTTAATGCAATTATGTATTGCTTTCAACTTAATACTAGAGGCGGTTCAGATGATAACCTGAAGGTGGATTATTAGTCATAGATGCAGTTGGATTACGGTCTATGTATAATGTTGTAATTCCTAATCAAATCTCGTAGGAGTCAAGATGATTAGTATATGCATGATGCTTTCTCGGTGTCTGTCAATTGGCCCGCTGTAATTTGTTCACCCAACATGTCATCTATCTTAAGGAGAATCACCTCTAGTGAACTATGGACCCTAGTCCATTCTTTTACCATCAATCTACCATCTACTATTTACTATTTAATGTTTTCTTTGCGCAAGCAATTACTATCTTCCACACAATACGTTTAATCATTCATTTTTAGCAAAACCAGTGAGATTGACAACCTCACTGTTAGTTGGGGCAAAGTTATGTGGTTGTGTTGTGCAGGATTCCAAGTTGGAGACAACACCTTGGGGTTGTTTCCTTGCTCCTACTGGTTCGATAACCATGGTTTCATAACTGAGGGAAAACTTGCTTCTGTACTCATCATACCTTCCTCTTGGGGTCCCAACGAGCTCGATATATTTTGAGCCATCACCCAGCCGTGCGTCCAGGCGCGCTCGGATTCCTCGGATGCATGCTCGACCTGGAGCTTTGCCATTGCTGGCGTCATGATGACGCGGTAATTTCTTTTTCTTTTATTTTAAAATGTTTTGTAATTGTTTTTTGTAATTGTTTTATTAATTGAAAATGCTGACAGGTGGGTCTAGTATGTCAGGTTTTTATTCTTTCTGGAAATGTTTTCTGAAATTAATAAAGTCTGACATGGGGGTCTAGGTTGGAAAATAATTTTAATAATTCCAAAAATGTTTAATTATTTAAAAATGATTTAAAATGGATTAAAATTGGGAAAAATCATAACTAGTTCATTTTAAATCAGAAAATATGTGTAATATATCAAAATGTTCAGAAAAATGAGATCTATCTCATAGCATCAACATCATGCATTGTTCAACAACTTAAATTGCAAGTTTCATTTGAGAACTAAATGAACCCCCGCAGGTGATTCCGAGGTCTCTCCTGTATTAGTGTTCAGACCCCTCGAAACCGCATTCAATTTTTCAAGCATGCTATAGGGTTCATTTCAATACACTTTGACTTGTCATATCATCATCCTTGCTTGAGCATTGCATCGATGCCATGAGTTAATTCTTTTCCCCCTTTCTTTCCGGTGTTTGCTTCTTCCCGGTAGAATATGATATCGAGATCAAGATCGAAGATTGAGATCAACACCATCAAAGCTTGAAGATCAATATCTGGCCAGCTATAATCAAGTAAAGTACTAGAAGTCTGAAGATCTCCTTAGTTGGGTATCAACAGGCAAAGGCAAGCAAAACCCCACACATGATAAAGTCCTATACTTTCAAAGTATTTAATTCTTGCCATGTGCATACGATTCCAAAGTGAGTGATCCTATCTAATGCATGTTACCTTTGCAGCCTATACTCCCCGATACACTGCTCCTAGCATAACTAGGGTTTGGCTTATGAGCTTCGCTAGAGCTATTATATCTGTTGTGCTTAGCCAAGCTTAGCTGTTACCGCTGGTCCATCCAGTTGATGAAACAGAGATACGAATGAACCAATTATGACAAGACAATGTGGTATGATCAGAGATGGAAGTGAAACATGCTAAGGCTTGAATGGGAGGCCACATCGGTTGTGGTTTTTGCAGTCCCATACTTGCCACTACTAGGATCTGAGTTATTGCCTCTTGAACCAAAACGAGCGTACAACCACATGGGGGCCTGGTAACCCCCTCGACCAACTAACTTGCCTAGTAGATTCCATGAGTCACATTGTTCGGACGTTCCATTCAACATATGCATTCTGGTTGTTCTTGAAGGAGGTGCATTCATATAGGTAGGTAAGCGTGGTAGGGAATGGGAAAGGCATGGCCTCCGCAATCTCAAACCCTGTTCACATCTGTAGGGACCGACTTCGGGACTTGACCCGTTACAGCGGCATCTCCTTAGGGCATGACTCATGGTCTCGGCGAAAGCAACATAAAGGTCATGTCTAATCACCCTCTCTCGGCCTTCCAAGGAAGAGGGCTAATCTTAAGTGGCATTAAGAGTCGGTTGGTACATGTGGGTAAAGGTGTGCACCCCTGTAGTGTTATTAATCTCTTCGAAAAGCCGTGTCCACGGTTATGGATGACTTGGGAACAGACGTCATGATCATAGAGAACTATAGCCTAATTGTAAAACTTGGTAAGAAAAGTGTGGTTAAGGACACTTCCTAAGGGATTGGGGTGATCCTAGTTGGTAGGTTCAGCTGATAAAGTTTCTGTGGATATCAAAGAAGATCAAAGCTAGAGATATCCCTTTCTTATCCACTTTTAAAAGGTTCCATTAGTCGAGCTTCTCCTCTCTCTTTTACAAATAAAATTAGCTTTATGCAAAGTAACCCCACCAGCCATAAGTCTTGCAGAGTACACCCTGTACTCAGCCTTGCTTTGTTGATACTTTTGCAGCAGGTAAGTGTTACCATAGAAGAGGAGTTCTTTTCAGCATCGACATTGACGAGTAGCTTGGGGTTCCCGGTCGGCAGCCTGGAATCTATGGATTGGGACGTCATCGTTATGCTTCAGGCCTCTTAGGCCATTTTTAAAGTTTGCTATACTTAATAACATAATTTTCCTTCTGTTGTTTGATGTTTGTGGTTAGTGACCTTTGTTTTTAATAATTTGGTTCTTTGCTTAGTTATGAGCTTGCTGTAATAACGTTTGTGTCGTAGGGTCACTGTTGTGTTACCCATTCTTCCTCTATATGCTTTCGAGATTTAGGTTAGGCTTATATCAGACAGAGGTCTGGGATTTGTCTATCCTTGATCCCGGGGGTGTCACAGGTTTTGGTATCAGAGGAGTACCGACTGTAGGAAAATCTTTTTACTGGTCGATGTTGAGTCTAGTGTTTGAAAAAAAACTATTTGAAAGCTGAAAAGTATTTGCGAAAACTCTAGTATGCCTCTTTTTGTCCTTATCCAATTTTTCTCTAACTCTGGGTCATCATATCTTGTGTTGACTTTGAAAAGTTTTTCTATCTCGTCTCGTATTTCAAAGCTTAGGTGCCTTTTAGGAAAGTTGTTTCTCAACCAGTTGACCTTGTGTTGAGTTCTCCAGAGTCAAAGGTGTATTTCTTCCTTGTTTCCCTTTGATCTTCTTCAGCTGAGAGATTCCTTTCCATCATGATCTATCTATCTTATGGGTCCACAACATTGCGTTGATGGTTCCACTATGTTCTGTTCAAGGCTTTGAGGTTTCTTTTTGCCTGATGTGCCTCCTTTTCATTTGTCTGGGTACTTTAGAAGTTGTTTCTTCTCTTGGAAGCTACCTAATGGTTACGACCTTGTAGTACCTCTATACTACTAAGATAGTAGTTACTCCTTTCTTTGGGTTTTAACCCTTGGACTTGAACCGAAGACCCCTGATTGTGTTGGATTCTAGTGTCATGAATCTTGCACATAAAGCTGATCTTTAACCCAAGATCCATTTTTTTGATCCCTGTTGTTAATGTTCAAACATTACCTCGGGATGGCTAGTACCTTCTAGTATAGCCTTCAAGATTGTGGTTATTGTCATTATTTAGTTGTGACAAATAAGGACTTTCCCTACCACATGCGATGGCAGATGTTCTTTAATGGAACCAAATAGATGATGATAAGAGTAATCCTCGTGAGTCTCACTTCTGTACTCGTGAATCTGCCACACCTCCCTTTCCTACAGCGGTCCTCGGAAGATTGTTGATTTATGCATATACATCTCGAGAATTCTATCCTAAGCATGTTCCTTTTCTTTTATTGTTTCCGACCATTGTCTACCAGTTGGTAGCCAAGTAGTAAATGCGCATCGGTATCTTCCGATGCAAGGTACTCTTGTGGTCCGTCAAGCCAAACCATTTCGGGATGTCAGGAGAAACAAACTCCAGTACCTTGTCATATCTAGGACCAGGTCAAAGTGTTGTAATCTGCAGATCAAGAGGCATTGATTAGCTTCTGATCTGTTCTACCTTAAAGTATCACACTCCTTTATATCAAGAGGTCGTGCTAAGATTCATGACCCACTTAATGAAGTGATGCTCCTACACATTCATACCCACCCTTCCCCCGAGTTGTTCGCACTCAGGAATGATGTGTGTGCGTAATAATTTGTCCATCTAAGATTCTTAGCAATTCTTATCGCTTTGAATTTCAAGGACATTTGTGTCATTCTTAGCGTGATGGTTAATCTATCACTAAGAAAAGTTTGATTATGCTACCAAGTCTATTATTCTGGTACACTCTCCTCGGTCAAAGAGTTAGGCTCATGCCGAAGCTCTGAGACTATGTCCTCTTGCCTTACCAAGCAAGTTTCCTCTCGAACCAAGTGATATAACGGTGGTTCGTGATATTCTGGACGTCTTTCTAGAAGTATCGCCATGTTGCCATGTGACTGTGATGTCAAATTCTCGAGCAAGCAAGTTTCCTGAACTCCTCCTTTTCCAAGGATCCGTACTGGATACCCCTGAACTAGTTGGTTGAGCTTAAACAACAACTTGGAGAGTTGTAAGACAAAAGTTCTATCTGATCTAGTTCATCTAAAAGGGATGTCTAGTTTCGTTCGCGCTGAAGAAAGATAGTATTTCCTTTGTGGATATGTTATCTTCCCCCCACCTTTGATTTGATTTGGGTTATCATCAAATCAAACTCAGTCCCAGGGACTATCCTGGTGATGTATTTACTCGTGATGTTTCACCTGGGTACATCTTCATGTTCTTTGGTCTAACCAATATCTATGTCATGTTCATATAGTATATGAGTCCATCTTCCTGGATTATCTTGATAAGTTTGTTATTGAGCCCATCGATGACATCCTTATCTTATCCATGCTAAATTAGATTCATATGGAATAATTGGCATTAATGTTGGAAATTTTTTGTGAACTATCTTCGTGTTATTTCGAAGTACGTGTTCTGGATGTTAGAAGTAACCTTCTCTGGTTCACGTGCAGTTGCTGAAAGTTGTCGCCATGGATCCGAATAGAGTTATTTTTATTCCTCGGGAATTGTTTCAAGTCAGTCAAGAATGTGCGATGTATTCTTGATATGGTAGGTTGATACCTTCACATCTCGAGAAGATTCTTTAAGCACTCAAAGCCACTAATTGATTTGTCATGGTAGAGAAGAAGTCCTACAAACTTTAGTATCCTCCTAAATGTTTCCCAACAAGGATTCAGTTGTGTTCCGTTGCAAAACACTTTATGCATGAGAAATTATCTTTTGGATAACTTGCTAATACATGGGTTTTGCAACCTAGCTCATTCATTTGGAGCTTGACATTGTAGTCCATGTCTTGAGAATCTAGTAACTTTACCTTTGTGGTAAATGTTGCAAATTTTCTATTCTGACATGCTGAGTCTGATGTATCATTCCACCTAACCAGAGCTAAATCTTAAGCAACAATGATGGTTGGTGTTCATCAAGGTTTTTGATGTAGGTCTCTTTGAAAATCTGACAAGATTGATGTAATGGTTGACACAATTAGCCGGAAGACCTCTTGTCACATTCCCTTTAATTAGCAATAATAACCACTCTCATGAGGCATCTTCTATGACTTATTATAGGAGTTGTGCTTAAGGGTTCCTTTGTAAATGAAGTCTGACCTTCACTTGATACTCGCTTTCTTGAACATCAAGGAGAACATTTAAAGTAGTGTTGCTAAATGTCTCTCGGTCGATTCTCCGGACCCATTTATGTTGGCAAGCGTCTTGCTATACCAAGTAATTGAGGTCTGAGAATGAAGTTTGTTTTTCCTCGTGTTATTAGGAATCTTATTTTATATTTATCTTGGTGGTGTAAAGTAATATCGCGATCTTTGGCAAAGATTTTGATAAAGCTGGATGAATAAAAAGTTTCCTTCCGCTCCTCTAACATGTTCGAAGAGAGACTATGATTTCGGTAGTCAGAAGTTCCTCTTGTTACATGTTCCTTGTGACTCTTACGAGTCCTCTCCACCAAACAACCCTTCTGTCTTGACCTTCTGTTGAATGAAGAGTGATCCTTCTGTATTAAAAGCAATTCAACAACTTAGTTCTCTGTATCTGTGTATCCCCGGAATCTCTACCTAAGTTGTTTAGTAGGGGTTCCCTACTCGAAGTCTGTGGTTGTGTTCTTTCCATTGTATGCTCTCCCTTTTCAGAAGTTTAAACTCTTCTGAAGCTCCATGGTCTCAATCCTTATAAAGACTAGCTATCTTTATAAGGATTGAGACCATGGAGCTCCATCTCCTTTCGTGTCCTCTGATGTCTACGCACTTCTATTCTTGTAGACAGTTGTTGGACCTCCAAGTGCAGAGGTTTGTAGAACAGCAGCAAGTTTTCCCTTAAGCGGATCACCCAAGGCTTATCGAATTCAGGGAGGAAGTGGTCAAAGGTATCCCCTCTCAAGCAACCCTGCAATCAAAATACAAGAAGTCTCTTGTGACCCCAACACACCCAATACACTTGTCAGGTGTATAGGTGCACTAGTTCGGCGAAGATATAGTGAAATACGAGTGGTATGGATAATTATAAGTGGTAACGGTGGTAGAAAATAACTTGATGGCGTGGAAAAGACTAAAGGCAAACTAAAATAAAGATGGAAGCAAGCAAACATGTAACAAATCTAATTGCAAACGGTGTATCAATGCTTAGAAACAAGGCCTAGGGATCATACTTTCACTAGTGAACACTCTCTCATAAATATCTTGTCTTAATGATACTACTCTTAGCTACTCTCCGGTTGGACACTCTAATCAACGGTAGGGAAAACCCCACACTGTCACCTTGAGTACTAGATGAGTCCAACAAACACCACAATTTCATAAAGACATCCAACTCCAAATATAACTCATAACAAGTATATGTAATCTCTAGCTTAAGTGCCACCATGGTGAGCACGCTGTCACTTTCACACACATGGGGAGAGCAGAGATCTAATAAAGCACTTGAGTAGCAAGGTAGATCTATAGATTACAAGCTCATGATCTCAATAAGATCATGCATAGTGAGAGAGATTAACACATAGCTACCAGTAGAACCCTTAGGCTCGAGAGAGAACTACTCCCTCCTCATCATGGGAATCAACAATGGTGATGGAGATGGTCGTGGAGATCGATGGAGATGGCTCCGGGGGCACTTCCCCGTCCCGGCAGGGTGCCAGAACAGAGACTTTTTGTCCCCCGAATCTCCTCATCGGTGGCGGCGGCGCTTCGGAACTTTTCATGGATTTCTGGTTGACTATTTAGGGTTTTGGTATCGGGAGGCTCTTATAGGTGAACGAGGCAAGGTCGGTGGAGTGCCAGGAGCCCACACCACCTGGTGGCGTGGGTAGGGCTATCCCGCGCCTAGGGGGGTGTGGCCAGGCCCTGGCCCTCCTCCGTCTCGTATTCTGGCTCCGTGAGTGTTCCGGTAAAATAGGAACTTTTGCTTTTGTCCCGTCCAATTCCGAGAATATTGATTCTCTGACTTTCCTGGAACCAAAAACAGCAGAAAACAGGCAATTGGCACTATGGCTCTTGTTAATAGGTTAGTCTAAGAAAGCATAAGAAAAGTACTCCAAAGTTGGAACAAAACATAAGAAAGTAGATAAAACCAAGCATGGAACATCAAAAAGTATAGATACATTTGCAATGTATCAACATCCCCAAGCTTAACTCCTGCTCGTCCTTGGGTAGGTAAGTGATAAAAAGAAAGAATAATTTTTTAGGTGACATGCACCATCAAAGACTTGATAAAGTATTTGCAAAACATTCAAAGCTGGGATCATAGTACTTCAATCGTAACATGAAAGACAAAGTTCTAGCAATAAGACAAAGAAACTATGATGCAACATGAAAAGGCACAAACAAAAGATTCATGAATAACAATGCGTTGCAAGACGTTGGTTTGTTTCACATAAAGAAAACATAGCATAATAGTATTCAACTTGTCCCTCATAGAGTAGCAAATATAAATGCATAGGACACCTTCAAAGTTCATAAGAGTGACTAGATACAAATAGTTTAAAACAAGCAATATCAAGGCTATGCATCAATCAACAAGTCTTGGGACAGTGCACATAGAACTAAGAATGGCCACTATGCTCTCAAAGTAGGTGCATAAAGATAGAAGGCGGAGACTCAATATATTGGTGGAAGAAAGCCCTTCATAGAAGGAAGTAGGGATTCAAGTCTCATAAAGAGCTTCCAAAAATTATGGTACTTATAGCTTTTAGCTCTCATTGCCCATATCATAAGCATCTTGAAGGTGATTAAGGTTAAAGTGACACAACTAAGAGGATATGCTTGACAAGTTATAAACCGAAATCTCATGGCCCTTACTTACGAAGACCGAACCTCATGCTACTCAACTTTTGTCACAAGTAAGCTCTTGTCATTGTAAGTACATGTGTATCATAAAGAACCGCAAACGGGGTACCCCTTGCAAATGATACAGGAGCTTTCCCATAATCAAAATGACAAGGCAAGTAGACAATGAGCATCTCAGCGATCTTTTTATTTGCTATTTGCATAGGTTTTTATTGAGGATGCTTCATAGAGTGCTCATTATGGTGATGCTGCAAGTTTCCACCATGATTAGGCATGGCTTAGGCTAGCGGCCTAGGCGTTTCTCTAACACACATACAAACTCCATGATCTTACAAGTTCCACTTTTATTTCACACCGCCGGGATCCGTAAGCAATAGAACATGATATCAACGGGGTACAAAGTACAAGTGCAATGTTGAAAGCGTTCCCCATGAAACATGGTTCTGCTAATTTCAACTTCTAAAGCACAAGCATATACGCAACAAAGAAGGACCCAATGGTTCAAATTTATTAGATGCAAAAAAGTAAAGTGTGCCATCAAGTTCGTGAGAGCTTTAATCATTAGTTTTCTCATAACAAGTGGAAGGTGAAAAAAAGCATGAATATACTTGGAATAGAATAAGCTAGTAGGTAGGTATGGTGGACTCTTTGGAATAACTTCGTTTAGGGAGTTGGATGCATGAGTGGAACTCATACTTGGTTGCGGAGGCTAGCAAAAGACTGGGAGCGAGAAACTAAGAGAGCAGTAATGGCCATAATCATGCAGAGCGAAAAAACAACATTGATCAAAGCATAAAGTGATACTAAAAGTTGAAAAATAAAGGATCATAAAGGCTATGGTGACTTGAGATAGTCATAACATTGTGTGAGCATGCGCCAAGTCAACCCAAATAAAGCATCAAAGGACAATACCACAATACTTATGCTTTAATATGCTAAAACAATGCATGATTATTTCAAGGCACATTGAGCAATCTCAATTGTTTATAACATGTCATGCTACAGCAAAGAATACTAAGCATAAAGCCAAAACAATATCAAATATGGCATGAAAAAGCATAGGCCATAGTCAAAAACGAGCTCTTTTTACCACATAAGCATGAACTTTCCTACTCTTTTCCAATCCAAACCAAACTATTTGAAACAACTCACAAAGATGATAATAAATAAAGATCAGTGAGCTTGTCTCAAAAATTTACAAAGAAGAACTAAAAAGTTCTAAGCTGAAAGCACGAGAAAACTAAGGCTAAACACGGTGCTAGCAAAAGAGAACACTCACAGAACAATAAGAATGAAAACTAGAGTATTCTAGGCAATGAAAACGGAGCGTGTCTCTCTCCAAAAGAAGTGTGTTGGGATACAGCCAACTTATTCAAGCAAACTAAGCAAACCAAGAAAACTAAAACTAAAAACTAAAACAAAGACGCTCCAAGAACAACACAACTGTGCATGAAACAATAAAAATGAAGTGTTTGGGAAAAAACTGAGATTTTATTGATGAAGAAGGGGATGCCTTGGGCATCCCCAAGCTTTGACGCTTGTACTTCTTGGATATTTCTTGGGGTGACACATGTGGAATCCCCAATCTTGAGCTTTAGTCCATCCTTCATCCTATTACTCATTCCTTCCATACACCTGAAATTTTTCCTTCATACAAAACTTCACACAATCTTTATTAGCAACATTAGTGTACTCAAGATAAAAGGTCTTTAGGTTCAGTTTCAACACCAAATAAACTTCCATTAGAACACTAGATACTGTAGTACTAACCTCAAAAAGCTCAATTCCCCAAAATAACTCAAGAAGGAACCAACAAGAAGCAAATGCAGAAAATGGCAGAAATCTGTCAAAACAGAACAACAGGTAAAGATGAATTTTTTAGAAGCCTTTCTGTTGCTCAAATCAAAACGTGTTGAACTAACGAAAGTTAGATAAGAACCTGGGGCAGAAGCACAAACAATTATAGCTCAATCCGACGTACAGAGCTCTCTCAGGAATTTTTACGGTTAAGCACAAAAATCTGTTTCGGGACAGCAACTTTCCCAATCATTACTTCTCTCTCATTAGAGGTTACTCTTGGCACAAAAAGCAAATAAAAAGGATAAGGAGCGGTTATTACAGAGGTAATAACTTCCAAGACTCATCTAAAACTTTTGGGTTATCTCCAAATAAGTACTTTTCTTTAACGCCTTTAAGTTAGTCATGATAGTTTGAGAAGATGCTCACATAAGAAATATGAATTGAAGTAAAAGAGAGCATCAAGAAGCAAATTCAAAACACATTTAAGTCTAACCCACTTCCTATGCATAGGAATCTTGTAAAGAAATAAGTCATGAAAGCACAAAGCAACAAGCATAGTAAAGCAAAAAAGGTGCAACTTCAAGACTTTCAACATAAAGAGGGGAAACTTAATATTATTGAGATGCATAAAACCATGTTTCCCTCTCTCATAATAACTTTTAGTAGCATCATGAATAAAATTAACAATATAACTATCACATAAAACATTCTTATCATGAGCCACATGCATAAAAGAATTAATACTCTCCACATAAACATAGTCATTCTTATTAATTGTAGTGGGAGCAAATTCAACAAAATAGCTATCATTATTATTCTCATCATCATAATCATCAAATATAGGAGGCATATTGTAATCATAATTAATTTTCTCCTCGATAGTAGGTGGACTGAAAATATCATATTCATCATAGTAATCATCATATATTGGAGGTGTAGTATCATCATAAGCAATAGAATAACTATCTTCCAAAGCTGAGAAACTAAAAAGATCATTTTCATAAAAACTAGCTTCCCCAAGCTTAGACTTTTCCATAGCATTAGCAATAATGGTGTCCAAAGAATTCATACTAACAACATTGCTATTAGCATGCAAATAAAGTTCCATAGGTTTTTTAATTTTCTCTTCAAACACTTCAGGTCCTAACTCAAGATAGATACTATAAAGCTCTCTAATTTTGTTGTTGTTTCCCATTAAGCCTAACTAGTGAAAACAAGAAACAAAAAGACAAAATTGCAGAATCTAAAGGAAATAACTTCGAGCACTCACACCGGAGGATGTGAGTACCTTTTACCTTACCTCTCCGGCAACGGCGCTAGAAAATAGCTTGATGTCTATGCACTTCTATTCTTCTAGACAGTTGTTGGGCCTCCAAGTGCAGAGGTTTGTAGAATAGTAGCAAGTTTTCCCTTAAGTGGATCACCCAAGGTTTATCGAACTCAGGGAGGAAGTGGTCAAAGGTATCCCTTGTCAAGCAACCCTGCAATCAAAATACAAGAAGTCTCTTGTGTCCCCAACACACCCAATACACTTGTCAGGTGTATAGGTGCACTAGTTCGGCGAAGAGATAGTGAAATATGAGTGGTATGGATAATTATAAGTGGTAACGGTGATAGAAAATAACTTGATGGCGTGGAAAAGACTAAAGGCAAACTGAAAAAAAGATGGAAGCAAGCAAACAGGTAACATATCTAATTGCAAACGGTGTATCAATGCTTAGAAACAATGCCTAGGGATCATACTTTCACTAGTGAACACTCTCTCATAAATATCTTCTCTTTGTGATACTACTTTGAACTACTCTCCGGTTGGACACTCTAATCAATGGTAGGGCTATAACAGCACACCTCAAAGTAAGCCTTTCCCATCTAGAAAACCCCCACACTGTCACCTTGAGTACTAGATGAGTCCAACAAACACCACAATTTCATAAAGACATCCAACTCCAAATATAACTCATAACAAGTATATGTAATCTCTAGCCTAAGTGCCACCATGGTGAGCACGCTGTCACTTTCACACACATGTGGAGAGCAGAGATCTAATAAAGCACTTGAGTAGCAAGGTAGATCTATATATTACAAGCTCATGATCTCAATAAGATCATGCATAGAGAGAGAGAGATGAACACATAGCTACCGGTAGAACCCTTAGCCTCTAGAGAGAAATACTCCCTCCTCATCATGGGAATCAGCAATGGTGATGGAGATGGTGGTGGAGATCGATGGAGATGGCTCCCGGGGCACTTCCCTGTCCTGGCAGGGTGCCGGAACAGAGACTTTCTGTCCCCCGAATCTCCCCTTCGGTGGCGGTGGTGCAGCGGAACTTTTCGTGGATTTCTGGTTGACTATTTAGGGTTTTGGTATCGGGAGGCTCTTATAGGCGAAGGAGGCATGGTCGGCGGAGTGCTAGGGGGCCCACACTACCTGGTGGAGCGGGTAGGGCTAGCCCGCACCTGGGGGGGTGTGGCCAGGCCCTGGCCCTCCTCCGTCTCGTATTCTGGATCCATGAGTCTTCCGGTAAAATAGGAACTTTTGCTTTTGTCCCATCCAATTCCGAGAATATTGATTTTTTGACTTTCCTAGAACCAAAAACAGTAGAAAACAGGCAACTAGCACTGTGGCTCTTGTTAGTAGGTTAGTCCAAGAGATCATAAGAAAAGTACTCCAAAGTTGGAACAAAACACAAGAAAGTAGATAAAACCAAGCATGGAACATCAAAAATTATAGATACATTTGCAATGTATCATCCTCTATTACTTTGAGGTCTTTCATGCTCGTTAGCTCTAGAGATGTTATGAAGGGTCTATCCATGAGTCAACCATGAGATACTCTATTTGTGGTTTTGTGTCTTTCCCTCTTTTCTTTAGTGTGTACAGAAACCTCAAAGAAATGAAGCGCTTCATTCATTCAATAATGGTGGCATGGATCAACCTCTTTGAGAAGATCATCAAAGTTTAGTGTAACCTTGTTCCTTCCATCTTCCTACCTAGGAATATCGGGACGAGATTCTGTTAAGGGGGATAGAACTGTAACACACCTAGTTTTATTAATACTAATTAGGGTTTGACTTGTGCATAGCATGAGCATCATCTTCTCTAGATAAAATGCATGGAAGAAAACAATATGTAAACCCTAAACCCTAATCTTTTCCCTCTCTCTTTGAACTTATTTAAAATGTGGTTTTTATATTTTGAAAAGTATCAAAATTTAAGGAACCCAAACTATTATAAAGGCTCCCTGCCATATTTTAATATTTTTGCAAAGTTCTTGTATTTTTGAAATGCCCAAAACAGTTTTTAATTTGAAATTACAAAAGAGACTAAAGAAAACAGAAAAGGAAATGGAAATAGAATTTGACAGAAAAAACTACAACCAAAACCGCAACTAGGCCCAGCCCAGCTCGCCCTATTTCCCTCTCCCTTCACTCTCTGGCACCCAGTGTAGCACGCAGCGGCCCACTCTCGGCCAAAGTGCGGCCCAGCTAGCTCGGTACCCCCTGCCATATTTCTCCTTTCTTCTTCCTCGCCGACGGAAAGTCCTGCGTGTCAGCCACCTCGCCATCGATCTCCCTCCCACTATGATGCTCGCCGCCACGGTTCGACACAAGGATAAGAATGACCACATTGTCCTCTCTCTCCCCATACCAGTCTCATCTCCTCTCGCCCTCTCTCATGTTTTTCCCCTTCGGCCTCGAAACCCTAGTTCTGGCCGCCGACGAGCCCCACCGTTCTCGGTCTTCCCTAGCCCACCTGAGGTGCCCAGGAGCTCCGCCTCATCACGCCAGCCATCTTACCCAAGAAATCGACCTCGCGTGCCATGATTCGATGCCATGGTCTTCATCTTCTCTGACACCATTCATCATCGGTTCACCTCCGTCTGGCCTCCACGAGCCTCACCGACCCCTCCATCACAACCCCTATGAGATTCTGGTGCCCACGCACCTCTCCTTCCTCTCCCTCGTGCTCTAGTTCATGCTTCAGACGATCACCACCGAGCGCTACCGCTAGACCTGGTCGGTGTCGTCGCTCCGGCGACCTCCTACAAGCGGCACCGCCATATTCTAGTCACCCGCAACGAGATGCATCCAACGCGCCCATCCGTGCATTCAGGCACGCTTGGAATCCTCGGATCCATGCTCGACCTAGAGCTTCGCCATTGCTGACGTCAGCATGACGTCATGCTGACCCAGTAATTGCCTGTTCTTTTATTTTAAAATGTTTTTTAATTGTTTTCTATAATTGTTTTAGTAATTGAAAATGCTAACGGGTGGGTCCAGTATGTCAGGTTTTTATTATTTTTGGAAATGTTTTCTGAAATTAATAAAGTCTAACATGTGGGTCCAGGTTGGAAAATAATTTTAATAATTCCAAAAATGTTTAATTATTTAAAAATGGATTAAAAATGGGAAAAATCATAGCTAATTCATTTTAAGTTAGAAAAATATGTGTAATATATCAAAATGTTCAGAAAAATGATTTATATCTCATAGCATAAATATCATACATTGTTAAACAACTTAAATTGCAAGTTTCATTAGAGAACTAATTGAACCCCCGTAGGTGATTCCGGGGTGTCTCCTGTATTAGGGTTTGGACCCCTCGGAACCCCATTCAATTTGTCAAGCATGCTATAAGGTTCATTTAAATACACTTTAACTTGTCATATCATCATCATTGCTTGAGCATTGCATCGATGCCATGAGTTGATTGCTTTCCCCCTTTCTTTCCGGTGTTTGCTTCTTCCCGGTAGAATATGATATCGAGATCGAGATCAAAGACTGAGATCAACACCATCGAAGCTTGAAGATCAATATCTGGCCAGCTATAATCAAGTCAAGTACCAGAAGTCTGAAGATCTCCTTAGTTGGGTATCAACATAAAAAGGCAAGCAAAACCCCACACATGATAAAATCCTATGCATTCAAAGTATTTAATTCTTGCCATGTGCATACAATTACAAAGTCTTTTATCAATAGATAGAGTGATCCTATCTGATGCATGTTACCTTTGTAGCCTATACCCTGATCCAATGCTCCTAGCATAACTAGGGTTCGGCTTATGAGCTTCGTTAGAGCTTTTATATCTGTTGTGCTTAGCCAAGCTTAGCTATTACCGATGGTCCATCCGGTTGATGAATCAGAGCTATGAATGAACCTAGTATGATAGGACAACATGGTATGATCAGAGATGGAAGTTAAACATGCTAAGGCCTGTATGGGAGGCCACATCGGGTTGTGGTTATTGCAGTCCCATACTTGCCACTACTAGGATCTGAGTACATGCCCCTTGAACCAAGATGAGCGTACAGCCACACGGGGGCCTGGAAACCCCATCGACCAACTAACTTGCCTAGTGATTCCATGAGTCACATAGTTTGGGAGTTCCATTCGACATATGCATTCTGGTCGTTCTTGAAGGAGGTGAAGGAGGTGCATTCATACAGGTAGGTAAGGATGGCAGGGAATGGGAGAGGCACAACCTCCGTAATCTCAAACCCTGTTCACATCTCTAGGGACCAACTTCGGGACTTGACCCGTTATGGCGGCATATCCTTAGGGAGCAACTCATGGTCTTAGCGAAAGCAAGGTAAAGGTCTTGTCCAATCACCCTATGCCGGCCTTCCAAGGAAGAGGGATAATCTTAAGTGGCATTAAGAGTCGGTTGGTACGTGTGGGTAAATTTGTGCACTCCTGTAGGGTTATTAATCTTTTTGAAAAGCCATGTCCACGATTATGGACGACTTGGGAACAGACGTGATAATCATAGAGAACTATAACCTAAACGCAAAACTTGGTAAGAAAAGTGTGCTTAAGGATGCTTCCTCAGGGATTGAGGGGGTGGTCCTAGTTGGTAGGTTTAGCTGATAAAGTTTCAGTGGATATCAAAGAAGATCAAAGCTAGAGATATCACTTTCTTATCCCCTTATAAAAGGTTCCATTAGTCAAGCTTCTCCTCTCTCTTTTACAAACAAAGTTAGCTTTATGCAAAGTAACCCCACCAGCCATAAGTCTTGCAGAGTACACCCTGTACTCAGCCTTGCTTTGTTGACACTTTTGCAGCAGGTAAGTGTTACCATAGAAGAAGAGTTCTTTACAGCATCGATATCGACGAGTAGCTTGGGGTTTCCGGTCGGCATCCTGGAATCTTTGGATTGGGACGTCATCGTTATGCTTTAGGCCTCTTAGGCCATTTGTTAAGTTTGCTATACTTAATAGCATAATTTGCCTTCCATGTTTGATGTTTGTGGGTAGTGACCTCTGTTTGTAATAACTTGGTTCTTTTCTCAGTTATGATCTTGCTGTAATAACTTTTGTGTCGTAGGGTCACTGTTGTGTTACCGATTCTTCCTCTATACGCTTTCGAGATTTAGGTTAGACATATATCAGACAGAGATCTAGGATTTGTCTATCCTTAATCCCGGGGGTGTGACATGATCCCACCAGATCTGGTGCACAGAACTGAGAGTATGTCCCCAAACCGATCCCCCCATCTATGATGAAGGCTCCCCCGTAGGCAGACACCTCATCAACGGTACATCAACAGTGACACCTAAGGTTGACTAACCTACTTAACCATGCTAGTTCTCATTATATAATGTGGTTATACGATGGTGACAATCTTCAAATCTAAGACTTATTAGGACCTCATGTGGCATAGACTAAGGATTGCCCCCTCTATCTAGTGGAGGACAGCCAACAACTCCTTCCTTTTATCCATCTATCAGTTGTGCCAGTGTTTAGATGGTAAGTTTCACCTAGAGTAGAATAGAGTAGAAGAAATAAACAACATTTAGCTCAGCGAGCTCAACAAGTTTCAAAAGTGTTTATGTGACCTGAGGGTCTTTGATGGTTGTGAAAATGACCATATTTTTCGCGTTTAAGAATTGTTTTAGTCAAGCAATTGACAAGAATCTCTAGCCTTGCCACTAATCACTAATTATTTCAAAGATATGCAAACCATTGCTTTGAATTGTGCTGTGGAGGAAATCACGCTTTTAATGTAAAATCTGGAGCCATAAAATGAAGATTTTGGGGAAGTCTATACAACCAAGTAATCCTAGAGCAAATACCAGGTTCCAAGGGCCATAACGACCACTGGTATGAGCAGGGCCCGCTCGTACCATGTGTCGATGGCCTCGTCTCATCAAACCCTACAACTTTCATGAAGGCGCCTATATATTTTGAGGTCCTAGTCGCCGCGCAGGGGGCCGCCATTCTCAGATTGCATCACAACACCACCAAAGGAGATCCACACCATAGTTCATCCTCTCCATCCTCCATCCTGTCCATTAGCCATAGCCATTACCTTGTACTTGAGATCTCCTTGTGATTCGGCGGCCATTGTAAGAACATTTGATTTCAATCTAAGTATTTTGCATAATGTTTTCTATCCTTGATCTTATTGTTATGAGTGAGTATTCCTCACAAGAGGCGGATTGGGGTGAAACCACGCAGCGATTATGTGCATCTAATCTATGGGAGCATTGTGTATTGTTTGAATAAGGGATTTGTATCTTTTGTATCTTTCTCTCTTTCCTTGATCTTTGGACTTGTAGGTACCCAAGACCCCTGAGATCGATAAAGGCTTGAGGTGAGGTACGTGGATAGAAGCAATCTCATAGGAAACCCAGTGATAGAAAGGGTTATATAGTCTTTGCTTAGGGACCCATTCGGGAACAACAACATCTCTTCTTAAGGCTTTGATCTGTGTTTTCCACTTAATAACTCTCTGTATCCCGGTGCTTTGTGGTGCAAATGGTTGGATCAAAAGGCTATTGCTATGCATGTGACTTGCAAGGGCTTTAGTATATCAGAATGTGATGCCCACAAAAATTATCTCTATTAAAACATTACACATCACTGTGCCTATTATTATATTTTATCCCATATGATGTGCAGCTGTAGGTGGATCTTCAACCCTGGACAATCTCCATCCATTGAAACAACCCCCGATATAAAGTAAACTAGAGTTGTCCGGTAAATGAAGGTAAAACAAAAAACAAAGTCTTGCAGACATGTCCTTTTCAATTCCTTTTTAGCATTGTTTCCCAAGGTTTGATTAAACCTAGGTCTACTAGGGAAAAAAGACTATTATACTACATCCGTGAATCCGGTTTGAAGGTATCAACCCCTTTTTCTAGCGACGTTGTCATGAAGCAATTTGCTATCCTAGTGAGGTCATTAGAGACCTTGTTTTTATTTTTATTTTTGTTTGTAGTTTATTTATCATTATTAGTTTACTTTCTTGATATCTATTTGAAAATCCCAAAAAATAGTTACTTGTATACTTGTTTCCTTTACTTTAAAAATAACAAAAAGAAAAAAGTCATGGCTGAAGAGAAACTTGGGGAGTATGTTACCCCTATTGATGACTTTATTCGTGCACCTATTACTCGGCCCGCTGTTGATGCAAAAGCATGTGAAATTAAGCTTAATATTTTGAGTTTGTTCAGCAGAACCAATTTGGAGGTTCATCTTCCAACGATTTAGGTTTGCACCTAAATACTTCTACTAAAATTTGCGACATGATGCGCATTAAGGATGTTAACCCAAATGCTTTTAAGTTACGTTTGTTTCCTTTATAAGAGGAAAGGTAAGGATTGGTTGCTAGATCTACCTAAAGACACTATTACATCTTGGGAGGAATGCACTAATCTCTTTATGACTAAATTCCCCCCCCCCCCCTAGCTAAGACTATGCAGCTAAGATCAAACATTACAAGTTTTAGACAGGAAGACCGCGAGCCACTTGTGCTTGCATCGAAAAGGATGAAAGAAGCCGTAATGAACTGTCCTAGTCATGGGATATATGGAAGAATGTCTTATAATATATTTATTTTATAATGGACTCAACCCAATGTCTAAGTCTATGCTAGATACCACAGTAGGAGGAACAATCAGGGAAGGCAAGTGAGTGTTGCAAAGAAACAACATGATGATATGCAAAACAACCAGGCATAATGGCATGCGGAAAGAACCCCAAAAAAGTGAATTCAATCACCGAGGTAAACAATGAAGAGCTTACTGCAGAGGTAGATGAGTTACTTAACATAGTAAAGGGTAAGGAAGATACCCAAATTATTGCTATCATTACCAATGTTAATGATGTTAATTTTATAGCTCGTAATCCTTATTATCCTGTTTGGAACAACCAAAACTTTGGCTCAACTTTTCAAAAGCAATATGCTAATCCTGCAGGTGCTCCACATAATAATTATGATAACAATAATGGAGAAAATCATGGAAATCTCTCGTTGGAACATACTATTAGAACTTTTATGCAAGATCAAACCGAGCAAAACAATATGCTTATTAAAATTACGAAGAACCTTGAATCTAGTATTGGTAAATTATCTAACCAGGCCATTGCAATTAGAAATGACGTGCATGCTCTAAAAGAAAGAACAAAGACCGTGGAGGCACAATTGGACAAGGTAACTGAGAGCCAAGCTCTCATACTTGAAAAATTCACTGGAAAGCCCAAGCCGAACATGGTTGAAGACCTCAAGATGATGAGGCTAGAAATAAATGAAGATAAGCCTGAAGAGATGGATTACAGAAATGTGCCAACACCTGAATACACCATGGAAGATTTATTAAAGATGATCACCTTAATGAATCCCGGTTTAGAATAAGGTAACAATGCTACATACTAACAATTTATATAACAAGTAGCATCTAAATTTCGTGAACTAGAAATCGATTATAAGAGACTAGCTGATAAGCTCCCTGCTACAATAGATGATATTTTTGAGCACCCTATTAAAGTGAAAATTGGTGTTAATGAGATATCTGTACTCTATGATCTTGGTGCAAGAATCTCAAGAATTTCCAAGAGTCTATTTGACA
Source organism: Avena eriantha (assembly GCA_910589775.1). Taxonomy (NCBI): domain Eukaryota; kingdom Viridiplantae; phylum Streptophyta; class Magnoliopsida; order Poales; family Poaceae; genus Avena; species Avena eriantha. The sequence goes on along the minus strand of OU342742.1, from coordinate 331,099,275 downwards.
AGTTAAACTTGGGGCATTTTACAACTACTGAAATGAGACTCCATCTTGCTGATTCAACTTATAAACAAGATGTTGGGATAAAATAAAACATAGTTATTGAAATTAAAGGATGTCCTGCTCTTATTGATCTTGTTATAGTAGACATGCGTGAAGATCTCATAGCACCTATAATTCTAGGTAGGCCCTTCCTAAGAACTATTAAAGCTTTGATTAATCTACATGAAGGGAATGTTAGAATAGGACTACCATCTAGAGATCCTTTTATAGTCCACTTCCCTAAGAATAAAAAGGCAAGACATAATAATAATGATGATGGTATAATCACACTAAAAGCCAATTAATTTGGAGTGTGCGTTCCACTCACAAAACTTAAATGATCACCATCTTGGTCATAATTGACCTTAATTAGAAGCTCTTCATGGAGGCAACCCATGTGAAATAAAGGTTTTTACTCTTTTGTTAGTTTTCATTTTGTTTTTTTTTTTCATTTTGTTTTTTATAAAGAGTGTTAAAGAAGTCCTATGGAGAGAGGAGAACAAAATAAGGTAATCCCCGATCTTCTATTTTACTAACACATGGCCTTAAGGTATTGCTGATTTTTGTGAAGTCTTTTTGTTGTTATTTTGTCATTTTCTAAGATGTGCAAAGGAGCGTGAAGCTACTAACTAAATTCCAAAAGTTTTCTAGCTTCCAGGGTGCATAACGACCTCTGGTGCGACACGGAGACCCCGTACCATGCGCCGGTACCACATCGCAGCTTGGAAGAAAAGAAATCTTGATTTTTGTTGCAGGACATAGTGGCTATAATGACCACTGGTACAATCGAAGGCGGTCGTCCTGCCCGCCTGTACCGTACCGCTGAGCAAAACATCAGCTTTCAAGCAAATGTACTAACCAAATAACGACAAGTAGTATGGGAACGCGAGCCCATACCGAGTGCACCGCTAGAAGGAAACGTTGACCCTAAGGTATGTCACTTGGTACGGGCGAGCTCTGGCCATACCGCCCGCCCGTACCATGTACTAGGCCGAGATATCAACATAGGAAAAGGTAACCCTAAAATCCCCAAAACACACATCTCTCTTTCTTCTACCTCCAAACTCCAAACCACCTCCATTGGATCTTCAATACTACTCGTTCTTTCTTTGATTCCTTGCACCCATTCGATCTAAGGTATGTTTCTCCTCTGATCCTCAGCTTATTTGCATCAAAACCTTGCTCAATATTTCACCATTATCAATCTAGACTTAGGTCTTGTTATTGAGATAATATTGATTATGAGCATGCTTAGTTTTGTTTTTAGAGGACTTATCGTCGGATTGAGGACAAGTACGCCATGAGGGGGTCCTCGAGGCATGCGGAAGAGAGGGGTGTGAGACGTACGGTATTCCGGGACGGTGAGCACACAAGTTTACCAAGGTTCAAATCCGCCGGCTTTGGACGGATCCTACTCCTGCTAGCAATCCAGTAATACAGCAGAGCCGGAATATGGGTTACTAGGGTTTCGCCTGTGCGAGTTGAGATTGTAGACTATTGAGGTGTTTACAGTGTTGCCCTAAAGGCTCTCCCTAGGACGGCTTATATAGATATCCGGCCTAGGGTTTACATGAGAGATCTATCCGGCTACGACTAAGTGTCGGTTACAGAGTACATCTTGAACTACAAGTAACATTATGTGCCTAAGTCGGTAAGTCTTCTAGGCCTTCTTGTAGCCGGATTGGACTCCGTCTTTCTCTCTGACTGGGCCGCCCGTGAAGCAAAGCTCTAACCCGAAGTGGGCCACCCTGGTCAGTGAGGAACTGTGAGGATACCTGGAAAGTATATCCCCAACAGGAGCCCCCGGAGGCCTCCAAGATCCAAAGTCGGATTTATCATCGTCTAGCTTGATCTTCGGCTTGTAGAATCTTGAAGGTTTCCTGAAATTCAAAAAAAAATGATCCGGGTCTTAAAAATAAGTCGGACCTATCAACAGGTTATTCGGATTTTCCAGCTTGATTTCAAACTAAGCCGGAACTTGGTTTCTAACGCCACCTAACACAAGTCATGGTCAAGTCACGTCATCTGACAGGCCTTCCGTCAGCACAACCGTTGGTGGGTCCGTGGTTCGTGGAACCGAGGCGCCGTTTCAATGCGTGCATGGAGATCGAGGCGGTTACACGGTAGCATTTGCACGAATCTTGGCGCAGTTAGCTGGATATAAGGGGTTAGGATTTGCTCCTTCTCCTTCCACCGGTCCTTTGCCTTTTCCTCTCCTCCCAATCTCCCTACGCGCACAAAGCTCCCCATTCCTCCCCCATAGAAATCCCAGCGCCGCCCCTTTTAGGTCAACTGCTCGCCGAAGAACTGGCTTCATCTTCTTCCTCCGGCTTGGCGGCAGCGGAGGCGGCGGCGACGGTGGAAGCGGTGGCGGAGAAAGAGAGCTTTCGTGGGCTCTGGACTCCCTGCGCGCTCAACGACGAGGGTCTCAAGAATGTGGAGAAGGAAGGGCTCCTTGATGCCGGCGACTGGCGGAGCGGCTTCGAGGAAACCGTCACCAACCCGCGCGACGGCGAGCGGGTCCACTTCGGCACCCATCTCAAAAGAGGTTTGTCATTTCCTCCCTCAGAGTTCTTCTCCAAGGTGATTGATCATTACGGAGTTCAACTCCATCATCTTCCTCCTAACTCTCTTTTAGAGATGAGCGTGTACGCTTCGCTGTGTGAGGGCTTTCTCGGCATTAGGCCGAGTTTGACTCTTTTCTGGTACTATTTTCATGTCCGGAGAAACTCCATTACCGCCAGTGTTCCTTATATCACCGGCACTATTATTTTTTCGCTTAGACGCGAGCGCACGTATCCCAAAATTCTAGCTAGTGACTCGGTCAATCAATGGCCAGCCACGTTTTTCTATCATAGGGATATTCTGGCTCCCGGCAAAGCCACTGCTTTGCCGGCTTTTGTTGACGGAGCTGCCACGTCCCAACCTTCTTGGGACGATGCTGCTCCGGCTCTCACCGACGATCTGATCCTCGCTAAGAGGCGGATCGAATACTTGATCAAACACAAAGGACTGAAGGGATCCAACTTGGTCCAATGCTGGGTCTCACGCTGGATCCAGCCCCTTCAGTACCATGGGGATCGACTAATGCACTCCATCACGTCATCCAAGAAAGATTCCCTCCGCATCAGCCCCAAATCCTACACAGCTCAAGGCTACATAAGCTAGATCAAGTGGCTGATCCGGGAGTGGATCGAGAGGAGAATCCCGGAGGTTTCTCTGGATATGCATACGGCTGAAAACCCCGTAGTGCTGGTAAGCTTCCATTAGTACACTTTTTATGTGTTTCAATCTTCGAGTTATACTGCAATACTGATATGTTTTCTTATTTTTTAGCTTGCCGACCTCCCCGGGTCGGAACTTGCTCCGCTCGAAGGATATCCTCCTGAGTTTTCTCAGGAGACAGAGGTGGTCCCATTGCCGGACCCTGCGCTCAAAAAGCGCAAAGCTCCGACAGTGGCTGTTGGCACAAAGGAGGTGCCTGTCGTGAAGAGGTAACTTTCAGTCACAACTTCCGCCTTTGTACTTTACTCAAATTTCTTTTCAAGATGTAACGTTTCCGACTTTACTATATTCTCAGAGCAAAACCGCTCATCAAGGGCAAGGGGAAGGGAATTTCTTCGAAGCCCCTGCGATAGACGAAGATCACCATAGCTTCCCCTGCCATAGCTCCTCCGACTCCTGCTCCTCAACCTTCTGCAACGCCGGCGACCATTCCTTCCCCGGTCGTCGCAGAAGATCCGGCTCTTTCAACAGAGCTCGCGATCCTTGAATCGCACACTGACATCAACATGGGTGAGTCAGATCTAGATAAGGGTGAACCCTCTTTGGGTAATGATCCCTCGGTAGAAACCTTTGCTGAAAACCTTATCAGCAATCCGGGACTTTCCAAGTTTGGCTTGTCTCAGAAATCTGCTGAAGAAATCCAGCGTCTCGCCAGGCAGTGCCTGGAGAAAAGTACTTTATCTGCCGAAGAAGAAGCGCAAGAAGCAGAGGACGTCAAGTTCTCTGACCTTCTCGCCCAAGTGCGTCTTTGTGACGAGAGGATTAGGACTGGTGAGCTTCCAGCAGCCCTAGTGATTCCTCTGACTCTCGCCGAAAAGGTGGCCGCTGAAGTGAACGCGGGTTTGGATAAACTCACCCGCGAACAATATGTAAGTCGGAATTCCAACTCCTGTTTTTCCATTCTTTTATATCATATCCTCTAGCCCCCAAGCATGAAGTAGGATATATAATCCGGGTTTATGCTTCATTAGGATGCTAAAGAACGAACTAGTGTAGCCCCCAAGGCTCGTGTTGATATTAGCAAAAATATTAGGCCGAGTCTTAAGTAGCTTTCTGACTATGGGTATTCTGACTTACAGAAAGTATGTTCCTATAACCAGGATTTACTGAAGAATGTCTGCGATAAGCAGAGAGAGATCAATGCTCTCCGGCTTAAAAATGCTGAACTTAAAGTTGCCAAGGATGAGGCCGAAGGTAAACATTCCGAGACTCAAACCTTGTATTTGTTATTATCAATGTCGAGTTTTTTGAAATTTTCTTCTTTTTGACTTACAGAGCTGGTGAAACAATCCTGCGCCATGATTGAAGAGGCCGAGAACCTCAAGACCTTGGTGGTGGAGAACAAGGAGCTTCGCCAAGAGCTGGATAAGCTCAAGGTGGATCATGAAAAGAGCATAGCTCAAGTCCTTGAATCCTCCTCCATGGCTACTGAAGAGCATGATCGCTAGATCGCTGCTCAAGATAAAACAATCTTGGACCTCAAGAGTGAGCTTAGCAGAGAGAGGGACCTTTCCCAGGTGCTCCGGGCTGAACTCCAGAGTCTCCGAGAGGAGAGGACCAAAATTGACGACGTCATTTTTGGTATGTTCCATCTGTCTGACTTGTATTTTTCTTCGACTTCTATCAATGTCAGAATTTCTTAACTTGTTTTGTATATAGGTCCTCTGAACTTGATGGACTCTTCCTCCACCGAGCCCCGCACCCACCGGCTTACCAAAGTCGGTGACCTGCTTCATGACTTCCGCCAATCCCTTGAGGACATCAGCGAAGCTCTCAAGATTCCGGACATGCACAACATGTCGGATTTTCAGGTGCGGGACAAGGCAAAGGAGATGCCGCAGCTCTTCCAGGATTGGAACATGTCCTACGCACGATCAGTAGCGCAAAACGCTCTCACCATGGTCATGAGCCACCATGGAAACATGGAGATATGTTAAGTGACCCGAGGGTACTCTAAAGTGGATGAAGATGGCCAGGAGCAGGACATCAAGGCCATTATGGTCTCCTGTGCCGGATATGGGTGTCATGTAGCTGACTTGACTAGCTACGATACTCCATTCTTCAACCGCGTGGACACTCCGCCTCTGCCTCCAGAAGAAACAGTAGAAATTTCCGACGATGAACGCACCACCTCGGATGCGGACATCTCGGAACGATATCTAGGCGACGTATCCAGCAAGCCGGCAGCTCCTTCATCTCCTCCTGCATCATAGATCAGAAATTTTTGTATTATTCCAGAAAACGTGATGCGTCTGTAAATATGCAGTACTTTAACTTTGCTAGTGCTAAGCTTTTGATCTATTCAGCACTTTTTGGCTTTGATTTTTTTGTGTGCCTGAAATGTTTATATAAGCACTTGTATTTTTTCGTCTACACTTATCGTTTATCTAGCTTTCCGCCTCGTCCCTTTTGTGAGCCGGCTAAACCTTCCGCCGGAAACTTTGCCGAGCAACGGAGCTCAATTGCTAAACCAGTTTAAACTCGGAAACAAAGTCGGCTTCCAGTACCAACAATTCACTACTCGGAAAATGCCCGCATCCAGTAATCAGACAGATAACAAAAGTAAAGACTAGATTTTTTTTAGAGTTATACCCGAAGGTAGCAATTTTAGAATCGGAAATCTCAACCAGAACGAACATGAGCATAAAGTACTTTCAAGCATTCTGGGATTTTCGACTATGACATGATCATTTGGAAATAAGATGGTAAAAACTTCTTAGAAAAACTTGAGGCAACCAAAACTTTTATTTCTCACAGAACATGTACATATATATGATAACAAAGAAGGATAAACTAAGAATAAAAGGGACGTAGCTGAGCAATATTCCACGGTCTGTCTAACTCATCCGGATTTGTACTGCCTCCAGCTCTCTTTCTCTTCTTAGTAGCAGGTCTTTCTTTGACTGGCCTCATGTCAGTTAAGTAGTACGATCCATTGTGCAATACTCGACTAACTAAAAAGGGCCCTTCCCATACTGGGGAAAGTTTGTGCTTTCTTTGTTGCACAAGCCGGAGAACCAAATCATCTTTATTGAAAGATCTATTTCGGACTCTCTGGCTATGATACTTGCGTAACTTCTGCTGATAGGCTGTAGATCTCATTTCAGCAACGACACGAACTTCTTCGACTAAGTCGAGATCATTTTGTCAAGAAATCTCGGCATCCTCTTCGATATACGCGGCCACTCTAGGAGAAGTATGAATCAAATCGCTAGGAAGAACTGCTTCTGCGCCCTAGACCAAGAAGAAAGGTGTGTATCCTGTTGACCTGTTTGGAGTTGTTCGTAAACTCCAAATTACAGAGGGTAGTTCCTCTGCCCAAGCCCCCGCAGCACGTCGTAGTGGTGTTTCGAGTCTCGGTTTTAGGCCTTGTAGGATTAAACCATTTGCTCTTTCGACTTGTCCGTTAGCCTGTGGATGTGCGACTGACGCAATGTCAAGCCGGATATTTTGCTCGTTGCAGAATTCAGCAATTCTCCCATAGAGAAATTACTCCCGTTGTCGGTGATAATGCTATGCGGATAACCATATCGGATTATAACATCCTCGACAAATCTTTTGGTTGTTGCTCCATCACAACTAGTGACAGGTTTAGCCTCAATCCATTTGGTGAATTTATCCACCATCACTAAGAGGTGAGTAAATCCACTTGGAGCTCATTTAAATGGTCCTACCATATCAAGCCCCCAGACCGCAAACGGCCATGTTATAGGTATTGTTCGCAGCTGATCAGCTGGAACATGAGCTTGCTTGGCGTACTTTTGGAAGCCTTTGCACGTCTTGACTAATCGTTCGGCATCTGCCTGAGCTGTAAGCCAGAAAAATCCGTGTCTAAAAGCTTTTGCCACTAAAGATTTGGCTGCAGCATGGTGAGCACACTCGCCTTCGTGGATTTCTCTTCAGATTTCCACTCCTTCTTCCGGAGATACACAGCGCTGAAAACCCCCAGAAACACTCCGTTTATGGAGCTCACCTTTCACAATAGTATAGGCTTTTGCTCGTCGGATAATCTGCCGGCTTAGCACCTCGTCTTCGGGTAATTTTCCATCTACCAAATAATCGAGGTAGGGTTGAGTCCATCTGGGAATGACAGCCAGAACTGCTATCAAAGGTGAGTCGGATTTGGTCGGATATTCCTCATCTACTCCCTTTATTGAGGGAACTTTGAGGTGCTCTAAAAAAGCGCCATCCGGGACCTCTTTCCACGCAGAACCTATCCGAGATAGTGCGTCTGCTTCCTCATTTTCTGCTCGAGGGATGTGTTGAACTTCAAACCCTTCGAACGATTTGGATAGATCATCCACGACAACTTTATATGTTGCCATGTGTTTATTCGCATTACAAATATCCGACACTTGTTGAGCAACAAGATCCGAATCTCCGTAACACATCAAACGTCGGATGCCAATATCCTTAGCAATCCGGATTCCATGTAGCAGTGCTTCATACTCGGCAATATTGTTTGTCGCTATGAAGTGGATCTGCAACACGTATAAAAGTTTATCTCCTTGGGGTGATTTGAGCACCACGCCAGCCCCCGAGCCCCCTCGAGCCTTAGACCCATCGAAAAAGAGGGTCCAATATTCTGACTCAGGGAGGATCATGTTCTCCTTCGTCTCTGTCCAATCAGCGACAAAGTCAGCAAGGATCTGGGATTTGATTGTTGTCCGAGGTTTATACTCAATATCGAAAGCTGAAAGCTCTATGCCCCATTTGGCGACGCGTCCTGTGGTGTCACTGTTGTTGATTATATCTCTCATGGGAGCTGTGCTCACCACGGTAATTGGATGCTCCTGAAAGTAGTGTTGTAACTTACGAGATGCTATAAAAACACCGTAAGCCAACTTTTGATAGTGCGGATACCGCTGTTTTGATTCTGTCAGGACCTCGCTGACAAAGTAAGTCGGACGCTGCACCAGGTGTTCCTGATTTTCCTCTGGTCTCTCCACCACCATGACGATACTAACGACCTTATTTGTCGTAGCAAGGTAGAGCAACATCGGTTCCTTAGGTTCCGGCGCTGCAAGGATAGGAGCAGATGAGAGTACTCTCTTCAGATCTTGTAGTGCAGCTTCAGCTTCGTCGGTCCAAAAAAAATCCTTGGTCTTTTTCAGAAGTTTGTATAATGGTGCGGCTCTTTCACCAAGCCGGCTTACAAATCGACTAACCGCAGCGATGCAACCAGTTAATCTTTGTACGTCCTTCAGGCGAGTTGACCTGGAAATATTGAGTATAGCCTTGATTTTTTCTCGGTTCACCTCTATGCCTCTTTGAGACACGATGAAACCTAACAATTTTCCGGTTGGTAGTCCAAAAAAGCATTTCTTTGGGTTAAGCATGATGTTGTATTTTCGTAGATTGGCGAACGTTTCCTCCAAGTCGGAAATCAGTGTTTCCTTCTTTTTGGACATCACCACGATATCATCCACGTATGCATGTACATTGCGTCCGAGTTGGTCGTGGATGCAACACTGCATCGTGCGCTAGTACGTAGCTCCTGCGTTCTTTAGCCCAAAGGGCATCGTAACAAAACAAAAGGTTCTGAAAGGGGTTATGAATGAAGTTTTGACTTTGTCAGATTCCTTCATCCGGATTTGTTGATAGCTGGAATATGCGTCGAGAAAACAGAGGAGTTCTGAGCCTGCCGTAGAATCGATGACTTGATCAATTCTAGGTAGAGCGAATGGATCTTTTGGACAAGCCTTGTTCAAGGCAGTATAATCAACACACATCCTTAAATCAGTGGTGTCCTTTTTAGGGACCATTACAGGATTGGCCGACCACTAAGTGTGGATGACCTCTTCTATGGATCCGGCTAACTCGAGCCGCGCTAGTTCCTTAGCTATTTCCTTACGCTTTTCGTCACCAAACCGTCGTAAGGACCGTTTGACGGGTTTAGCGTTCGGGTTTACATTTAGAGAGTGCTCGGCAAGTTCCCTAGGTACTCCGGTCATGTCAGATGGCTGCCATGCGAAGATATCTTGATTTGCTTGGAGGAACTTGACGAGCGCGCTTTCCTATGCGCTACCTAGGCCTACTCCTATCTGGGTCACCTTGGAGGGGTCATCTTCCTTCAACGGTGCTTTCTTCGTCTCTTTTGATGCCTTGAACTCCGGATTTGGCTTTGTCACCTCCTTCTTCATTGCGGGCATCTCGGACGAATCTATGCTCTTCTTGATCTTCTAGTACTCCTGGGCGTGCAGCACGGCTTCGGCAAAGGCGGCATTTCCATCCTCGCACTCCCGCGCTTTCTTCGGGTCTCCCCTGATGGTGATCACGCCGTTGGGACCTGGAATTTTCATCATATTGTAAATGTAACACGGACGAGCCATAAAAGCCCAGTAAGCCGGACGTCCTGGGACAACTCCGTGAAAGATCATAGAGCTATGGTTCAGCTGGGTTTTTGAGATCTTCATCCGGCGTAGCGTTTCGACATAGAGAATATTGATGCTGCTACCACGGTCCATGAGGGTCTTGGAGAAACCATAACCGTCAATAAGTGGGTTGATGATTAAGGCGTATTTTCCTCACATGTGTAACTTAGGCGGATGATCAACGCGGTCAAATGTGATTGCCACTTCCGACCAGTCCAGATATTGGGGGACAGCCGGAACTGTTGCATTGAGCTCGTGGAGAACTGCTTTCTTGACCTTCGCTGGTTGAGATCCGAGGAAAGTGACGTAAGTGTCCTTCTTGGTGGGAAAAGTCTTCTTCCCTTCTGACTTGGGATTTGAAGCATCAGCTTCCTCCATGTCGGAATCTTCCTTGGTCTCTTTGTCCTTTTCGGGATTTTTCTTTCCCTTCTTCCGCTTAGCTTTGTAGCCCGCGGTATCATCTCTCTTGATATCGTCATTGAAACGACATTCAGCGTTGGTGTGGGACGAGCCCCCATTGGTGTCTAGGTGATGCACACATGGGTTATTGGCAATGTCGACCCAAGAGTAGGTTTTGCCTGGTTGCTGTTCTCCTCTACCTTGGACCCTTGAAGTCCCACGGCCACGCCCGCGGCCTCCGCCACGTCCTCCCCGTCCTCCAGACCTGGAAACAGTAGTAACCACCGCTGTTTCCGTGTTGGGTTTTTCTTCTGAGGTATTTTTGCGCTTCTGAGCTTGTTTCTTTGGTTGTCTTGCCGGCTGAGGCACAGCTAGGACGTTGAGTAATCCTTCTGCATCATCGTCAGCATCTGCATACTTGCTCGCTGTTTCTATCATCTCCCAAATCAGTGACCTTGTCACACTTCAAGCGGTGACGTAGTAGACCAATTGGGAGCCTTGCGATGAAAGCTTCAATCGCGGTTTGATCGTTTACTCCTTCACAAGAGTTCTTGGTGTCGATCCATCATCCGAGGTAATCCCGGCAAGTTTCTCCGGCCTTCTGGGTGCAACGTTGTAGGTCTCCGACCGAACAGGGCCTCCCATATGTGCCTTCGAAATTCTGAAAGAACGCACTTTCCATGTCATACCAGTTATGGATGGTGTTCTCCGGAAGTTCCTTGCGCCATGATCGCGCCGTCTTCCGCAACATAAGTAGGAGATATCGGGTTGCGACCAGGCTGTTTCCGCCTTTGGCGATGCAACAAGCTTGGAAAAAATCCTGTAGCCAAGTATCTGGCCGAGCAATGCCGCCGTAGGCTTGGATGTGCCTTGAGATAGAAAATCCTTCCGGGAATCTTGTAGCTCTGGTGCGTGGTCCGAAGCACTTCGGGCCCACGTAGATATCATCGTTTTCATAGCGCCGCGCCTCTATGTTGGAATTGATCCTGTGCCTTGCGTCATTCGGGGATAGAGATCATCCCAAATGCCAGCTGTGACTGTGGTGTCTTGGAGCCGGACTTCGGCTTCTGCCACTACCTCCTCCGCCACGTCGTCCTCCTTGCCCTCCTTGGGAACAATTGTGATGACTGCTTGGTGGAGAGGGTAGGGCAGCTGAATTGTTTCTGGCTGATCGTCGGCCTCTGTCCGGAGCGTCATTATTCCGGTTTCGGGGAGGATCTTGACTACGACGAGCCCCCTGCTGGCTTTTCTCAGCATGGTTTCCGTCGTTCCTTCGCTCGTCGTTCCCACCATGGTGAGGCTCAGCCGGACGGCTTGCATGTTTAGGAGGTGGCATTTTTTGACGATCCTCCTCCCGATGTTTCCCTTTATCTTCTCCCCTTCGATCGTTAGACTCACGTTGGGGAGGGTTCCTCGGATTCAGTGCAGCAATGGCATCTTTCTCGGCCGCTGGAGCGATGTTGCTCCAGTTACGTGTAGTTCTGTAATGCTGTCCTGACGATCCGGTTCTTGAATAATTGTCTTCTCGGCGTTCGGGGCGATGATATTGCTCCCGGACGTAATGGGATCTTACGTTAGCCCACGCTAGATCTGTGCGACATTGGTCGGAATCCGAGACCAGTTTTTGACTTCCGGACAGGGCAACCTTTTGCTGCTCCAGTCCCTTGTTGAGTAGTTTGATACCCAAATGGATCTTCTCCGGTCCTGGATTAACCGATAGAATTTCTCGGGCCTCCACGGTATTCTGTACTGGGGTTGGGTATACCCAATCTCCTTTGCTATCTTTCCGTGGCTTCCCCATATCATCTCCAAAAAGGACGGCACGGACATGTGGGAATTGGTCGTCATCGGTGTGACGCTTTCGTGTCTTTTGATGCAACCGAGACATATAGTCCTTAGTTGCCATGCGTTTCTTCTCCACCTCGATGTTTTTGGCTTCATCGAGGAGTTGTTGACGACGCGCTTCTAGGGCTTGGGCCCTTTCGTCTAGCTCTTCAGCAGTAGTTCTGCAGCTGTAGGGATAGGTGTGGTTGATGCAACATCGATGAGTTTACGTGCACCTTCGGTGATGACGTGTCATTCTTCTTTTTTCGGCTCTTCTGGGATAAGTGCTCCATCCAAGTCTTCCTCGTATTCCTCGGCAATCACCTCCTCTGTCAGAGGGTCTTTTGTCGGGGTTTTGTTCTTCTTCTTTGCCTTCTTGGCAGCGCCGGTAGCAAAGACGGCTTTGGGTCCGTTTCCCGGAGTCAAGCTCTGACCGGTACTTTCGGACATCTGGACTTCGGGATTATCTCCGACGTCCATGTCATCCTACGCTTTGGGAGAGTGTTCCCCGAATCCTTCATCCATGGCTTCTCCTTCTTCTGCATCTTTGGAGTTATACTCCTCTTCATATTCCACGGAGAACTTTCGGAAATCTGCCGACGTCATAGATTCATCCGAGGATCTGGGAACGTCGGCGTTTGTTCCAATTGCCTCCAGCACAGAGTCGGTGTTTTCTCCAGCATCGGCAGAGCCGAATCCGTATCCCACGTATCTGACAAAGTGTGACGCGTGCTTCCTGAGGTACCTGCATCTTTCGCGATTAGCCATGTCGAAACTTTTGATGGTCTCGAGGATTGCATCTGCGCTTTCGCCTTGCAGTATCATACGTTTTAGTGTATACCTCAGGAAAGGCCTGTCTGTCCTGGCGTCGTCAGAGTCGGAATCAGTGTTGTTGATAAGTTCCTCCTGAATTTCGACTTCCACGTGTGGGTCGATCTGGGATCCGGCTTCTCTAGGGAGATCCACTCCAGATTCGACTTGGACTGCTAGGTCTTCTTCAGGCTCGGATTTCTCCACTATCTCCGCAACTGGTGCGGGCTGGGTGGGATTAGGGTTTTCTGAGATCTGGAACTCTGCCGCCTCAGTGGACAAAGGGGACCCAGAAGATTCTTCTGCCTCTATCATCACCACTGGGGTGGGTTGGGCAGGTTCAGCGAAACCGATGTAAACATCGATCTCGCCAAAAGACATGATTGTGTAGGCAGTCACGACCTCCCTAGCCGGAATCCAAGACTCGTCGAGAATGATGAGAGGGACGTCGCTGGCGTAGAGGATGCGACCGACGGCGATAGTCTTGCCGATTCGGATTCTTGCAGATTCCGCTCGGAACGTAGATCTGAAGCTCACATGCCCCACGGTGGGCGCCAACTGTCATCGGATTGAGGACAAGTACGCCATGAGGGGGTCCTCGAGGCATGCGGAAGAGAGGGGTGTGAGACATACAGTATTCCGAGACGGTGAGCACACAAGTTTACCCAGGTTCGAATCCGCCGGCTTTGGACGGATCCTACTCTTGCTAGCAATCCAGTAATACGGCAGATCCGGAATATGGGTTACAAGGGTTTCGCATGTGCGAGTTGAGATTGTAGACTACTGAGGTGTGCAGAGTGTTTCCCTAAAGGCTCTCCCTAGGACAGCTTATATAGATATCCGGCCTAGGGTTTACATGAGAGATCTATCTGGCTACGACTAAGAGTCGGTTATAGAGTACATCTTGAACTACAAGTTACATTATGGGCCTAAGTCGGTAAGTCTTCTAGGCCTTCTCGTAGCCGGATTGGACTCCGTCTTTCTCTCTGACTAGGCCGCCTGTGAAGCAAAGCTCTAACCCGAAGTGGGCCACCCTGGTCTGTGAGGAACTGTGAGGATACCCGGAAAGTATATCCCCAATAGGAGTTTCTTTTGTAACAAGTGTGGAGGATCATTTATATGTTTCTATTGGATTAATTTTTTTATTAGCATTATTATTTGTTTTGTTTTAGGTGAACATGAGGAGCCGTACACATGTGATTGCTACGGAACAAGCCACACCACCCATTGATATGCTAACCCCCGATCCATTTGAACCGAGTTCACTGAGGAGTTTCAGCTCAACTGTTTTAACCGTATCAAGCTCCAAGAAATCAAGTCCATCAAGTAGGTGTGTCTTTACATCCTCAACCAACTGGGCATTCATCATGATTTTGACTTACTTTGCAATAATGTTGGTTTGTATGATTTTGTTTTTCAGGATGAAGTCACGTACCATCGCTTGACGCTTGAGTTCCTTAGTACCTTGACACATATGGTGTGCTGACACTACTGCCTTGAGGAGGAAATACCTGGAGTTGATGGGTATCTACTTCCGTCTTATGAACTGTGAGTATTCCTTGACACTCGCCCAATGGGCTCACTACTTTGGGTTTGCCAACAATGCCACCGACATACGCTCCAGCACTTTTGTTCTTGATTCATCACCCTTGGTTTACTGTAATAGGATGAGAATTCGTGGGAACACACCCAAGGGAAACCAAATTAATCACCCTGCTATTCGTTATTTGTTCTATGTTATTGCTAACACCTTGCAGGAACATGGGGAGTTACTTGAGTTAATGAGGAGGATATGATGATCATCGTTAAAGCTGCTATTCCTAACTGTAACTTAATGCCAAATTTGGGTGCCCTTCTTTTCTTTTATCTTAAGAATCAAGATCATTAGTCTCGTGGTTCCATATGCAAAGGAGGAGTCATAACCATGCTTGCACATGCACTTCACGTCAACCTAGGTAATATCCAACCATTGGTAGGAGATCGTCGTCTTGGTTTTTCTACTCTGAGATCTTGTGGTATGATTTCTAGAACTAATGGTAGATACTTCCTTCATATACCTAGAGCGGATCACTTGATCCTAGCTCCATTGCCTAATGGTCTATTCTCTATCGAGGAGGGATGTTTGCTTTATGACGCACAGGTTTAGGCAAGTCTACCCCAAAAAGAAGTACACGTGGAAGAAGAATGAGAAAATGAAGAAGCGGAACAAGAAGGACCCGAACAAGATGTGCAACCACCAAAATTCTATGCCACCTATGATGATATCTTTTCTCTCGAAGGAAACATCCAAAAATGAACAACCTATCAATAAACCTTCGAGGTGCTACTTCCAACCTCGCCACCTAGTTCAATAATTGGAGAAACCAATGGAACATGCAAGATTATCCACTGCCACCACAATAAGAAACAGAAGGGCTTGCAAAAGTCTGAGCTTGGGGATGTGTCCCCCGGAAATTTTATTTATGTAATAATGAGGTTATACGCCAGCTCCTTGAGAGCATTGAAACACTCGTGTTGGTTTGTTCCAACACTTTTATTTTCTTTCGTTTTTCATTTGCTTTTGTTTTTCATTTTTTTTCTTTTCTTAGTTCCTTGCTTGGTCGCAAGTTCTTTTATATTATTTAATCCACATTCTCAAAACACAAAATGATTTTTCCCTTTTTCCTTTTTTGCAAAAGTGGAATTGCCTATTGCCTCTTTACTTTAATTTTATTATGGGAGTGATTTTTACTTGAGTACTGAAGGAACACATCCCCATAAGGAAGAAGATTATGAAGTTTGTGGGCCCTTGGATTAATCCTCCGAGAATCCATGTTATGCATATCACCACGATCCCATGATCAGTCTGGCGTGGCACATACCCTACAACTATCAAAGTAAACATCCATTACTTAAGAGGATACAAGTCATACCTCCATTGCCATTATGGCTACATCTTTCTTTATCAGGTACAGTGTCGAGATCGAGCCATGCCTTAACCTACAGGTAGCTGAATAGAAGAACGTCCTAGCTTGCATAGTCATCCATGTCACCTTCTTCCTCACTTCTTCTCAAATCTGACCAAGTTAATAGCCAGGGACAATGCCAATGAGTACTTCGAATGTACTCGCAAACCACCTTAAGAGAATAATAATAAAAGGATATACTATTATGGTTGTGGTAGTAGGAGGGCTCCATCGGAGGTTCTTTTCTCAAATAGTTTCTCTTGTAGATATAGCATGTCAATATCATTGTTGAAACTTTTGTAAAATATTTTGAAAGTCATTTGAAAAGTATTGGAAAACACTAGGATTGGGTCACCCAATATCATCTCCCGGTACTCACTTGACCGAGTTTTTCATCTTTCGTGATCTTCCCAGATCACCTCACTTCCTTTGTGGTCTCCTAGACAACCCTTTTGAGAAAAACTCTTTCTTTTCTGAAAACCTTTTTAGAAATAAAAATAGCACCGCTCTATAGCAGCCTTTCCAACCGTCCATAACCATGTACACGGCTATTCAAATATATTTACACTCTGGAGAGGTTGTATGTAACGCCCTAGAATCGGGTCTATGCAGATATTAGCATTTCTGCTGAAATCTGCATAGAAGTGATTCAAGGGCGTCCACTAGACACTTTCGTGTGGGTGGATTTTGATACAAGTAGTTACATCACAATAGTTTACAACAGAATCCACAACGACTTATATATACAACAACAACTCAACGAATCAAGAATACGAAGATACAATACAAGGATACAAATCATGAAGAAAGCCAAGTAGTATCCGAGTACGGACAAGATCCAAATTGGACTAAGAGTCCTAAAGAATAAACAAGCGGTGTCCATAACCCTTCCCAGGCCAAGCCAGAAGGGTAACCTTCCTAACGTCGTCAATCATATACCTGTCAAAGCGAAAGGGTGCCGACAAAGGGCAGAGGAAAACGGAAAGAGAGCAGTCAGTACTGAGGCTAGTACACGGCGAGTGTAGAATTCGACGGTCCTCGCCTACATAGGTATGGTGGCTCAGGGACATCAAAGCTTGCACTATCTAACTTATAGAGACACACTACAACTTTGACTATTAGAGCGAGGTAAGAGAGCGCTATACGATAAGTATAATATAACACCAAACAGAACCCATCCGAAGGTTTCTCCCTTGAAGACCAGTCGAGGAAGTCCACTTGGAGAATACACATGGTGGCAATTTTATTTAAGCGGGTGTTTAGTTGATAAAAATAATTACTAATCATATATTTAGAGGCAAAACATTAGTGGCGTTATCTATGATCATGACACCGTACTCCTGAGGCATCCATAACCGTGGACACACGATTTCTCAAAAAGATTTACCCTGTAGGGATACACTGCTGTACCCAAACGCATGCTTAACCCTTCAGGCAACATATCGTGCTGTCTGAATCTCACAACAAGAACTGTCCCATATCTACACGCGTATCCAGAGGTATCACCTACTGTGGGGAACCAACCAAGAGGTACGACGATTCTCAAGGAAGGCACAATGTTTGAGTCTATGTCTGGTCGATGGTCGAAACATAACTTGTAGAGCTCCATCCCACCTCTGGCACGGTATCCCGATTTTATGCAATGCAAGCCATGGCAGTCCACCAAAATATCAAGTCTGAAGACATATCAACTCACCCATGTCTGAGGACATATTATGCGTATGCACCAAATGGAAAACCAATTTTGTGACCCTCTGGATAAACGAATAGCGTCGGTAGTTGAGGGGGGATCCCTGGGCCCCCCACATTTGGTTAGCGCGATCAACTTAGAACTAGTATCATCAAATAAACGGGTCCTAGGTCGGCTCAAGCAGTTCCCAAAGGTGGTCCCTGTCGGGGCCTTATCATTAAGTGAAACCATAACCATAATCATAGCCATAACCAACGTCACCAATTTAATTTATCATGTTATCAACAATAACCAGATATCATGGTTCACCTATATGAGAGCGGGCAGCAGACCTAAGCATGCGATACGACTCGCAAGGACAAAGCTAGCTACTCAAACAAAGGAAATAGGATAACCAAGGCAATATGATAGAGCAGGTAAATAAAGGGACAGTTCTATAGCATCGACAATAAGCATAGCAATAGACAAAGGAATGAAGTAAAGACTACAAATGCAAAATAGGTAGAAGGGGAGAATGCTCGCTTGTGAGAAAAGTCGGTATCTGAAGGCTTGTCGCAACTCGCAACCACTCATCGTCATATCCGGTGAAGAAGCAAACACTAGAATGAACAACTGATGCAATATTTAATACTCTGCGGAAGATCCGGCATGTTTATGATATGATGCATGACATGGCAATATGCGACCTAACTTAGCAATATTAAGCGGAACCGGAGTCCCGATAGCTAAATATTATGGTTCAAGTAGTTTATCTACCCCACAATTTAAATGTTAGACAAATTTAAATTGAGGAGATATATGACTAGAATAGCCCTCATATAGTCTCCACTGTAATTATTAGGTGAGTCAACAAAATACCCCCAAATGACAAAGTATGTATGCAAGCATGTACAATTTATATGCAACGAGTTGTATATCATATGATAAAATAGGGACGGATAGGGGTCAGACATTGGGGTTCAAAGATCTTGGGGTTTCGAGGGATCGAGTTCGGACTTCGGATCCACGGAGGAGAACTCGGGTGTTTGTCGGTGTCAGACTCGGTTTTGGCTCCGATGGTCTTCTAGTTTCACCGGATACTCGTGTTCTTCGTCTTCCAGCATCGGAAATCTTGGTCTCGGCACGACAAGGCCATATTGTCATCCGGGTTGCATCCCTCACTTCGCATCAAATATAACCACAACACCTTCACCTTCACGTGATCGAAGTAGGTTTCTTCGGGGTCTTCGAAGGACCTAGGATTGGCATAGGCAAACTAAACCGAGGCAGAGGGGTGATCTGTGCCTGAAGGGAAAAACACAAGCTACACATTGTGGCACCGAGCTGATGGATACATGCAGCTAGAAAACAACTAACTAGCTGCACGTGCTGCAGGAGCAAGAGCAAAAGATGGCATACGCCTACACCTGAAACAACCAGGGGGCGCCGTGCACGACTGACACGAGACGCGAGCAGATGCATGCGGAGGTTCGAGAGCATGATGACAGAATTGAAGGAGAAGGAGCACTCAGGGGAACAACACCATGGTGACCAGAGGCGGCGGTGCTCGGAAGCTTGCAGGTGGCGCACGTGGCATCGGGGACGGCAACGCTGGGCACGCGTCAGCCCGGAGAAGGCCAAGTAGTTGAGAAACCGCGATGATGCTCGCGGGAAGGTGGAGGCCACAACGAGGTGCCAAAGGAGTTGCCGCTGGCGGTGGCGGTGCTCACGTGGGGAGCAGGCGGAGTTGACGAGGCCAAAGGCCACGACCAGCGGTCAAGCAGGGCATCGAGGATGGCGAGCTTGAGGGTGGTGGCGCATCAGGAAGGCGAGCAGGGGATGAGTTCGGCGAGGCAGCAGGGTGCGGCCGCGCTGACGAGGCCGGGGAGCAGCGAGGCTCGAAGGAGGGCGGCGCAGGCTCGAGGGAGGAGGAGACACGCTGGTCTCCGAGGCAAGGGCGACGGCAGCGCTGCGCTTGCGGGCGAGGGAGAGAGACGAGGCGAGGATCTCGACCGGGATGGGTAGGTGGCTTCACGTGGGGTCGCGCATTGAGGCGTGCAACGTGACTTGCATGTGTGGTGTATCGTGAGCATGGGTGTGGTCTGTGCGTGCCCGCGCCTAGGTGTGTGCTTTGTGTATGTTGCCCGGCAGCGACGGGGTAGGGATTAGGTGTGCGGCTGTGTTGCGGTTAGGGAATAGGGTTAGCCGGATATGGGGTAGTAGGTGGCTAGCTGGGCCTTTTGGCCTGGCCAGCTGCCTCCCCCTAAAAAAGATATTTTTATTTTATTTGTTTTATTTTTAGTAAGGCTTTTGTAAATAGTTTTTACACAAATAAAATATGTGGGAAAGACTAGTTTTTATTATTCAAAATTAAAGGAGGGGATTAATTAGAAAACATAATAGACTTTTGGCGAAAATATTTCAGGGCAAAATATGAATGATGTCGTGATGATGCACAAAATAAGAATATACAGGCAATTCTAATTGGGGATATTTTCCTGGGCATTACATTGTACACTTTAGCAACACCATCCGGGTACCCTTCCCTAATCCCACACATATCGTGGGTCGAGTAATCGATCGAGACTCTTGGTATGCCACCCTAGTATAGGCCCTACCCTATGATTTGTTCCTCTCAGCACCGGGACATCGGGTACCAACAGACCAACCAGAGCGCTGACTCTCTCAAGAGTGGGCACTTTCAATGAGAGATTCATAGTATGGTCCGGCCGCCTACAAGGACGGTTCGCACCTCCCTTAGGTCATTCCCTCAACGGAATGCTCACTAAGGGAAAGCCCGACATTCGAGAGATGTGATCCCTTATAAGTAGTGGTGAGGCATCCCCTACTAGAGAAAACAAACTTCAAGCTAGGCCCTGTACCATACCAGGGTAATGTGGTTGCACGGGTTAATATTTCTAGCAAACTGCAAAGAACCGGGTGCGTTTTTGTAAACATTTTCCTTCTTCTCCACTTTAGCATCACTTGCAAAAACCAAAACCTTTTTCTTTCTCAGACATTTCTTGGCAGGTCAAATCCTCGCCAAGGTTTTACCATAAACATTTTGTAAACTTTTCTGGGGTCTCCCAACCTATAGTTTTGCTTTGGCTAAAACAGGGTATCGAAAGGGGTATGGTGTTATA
The DNA here is from genome assembly GCA_910589775.1 of Avena eriantha. Classification (NCBI taxonomy): domain Eukaryota; kingdom Viridiplantae; phylum Streptophyta; class Magnoliopsida; order Poales; family Poaceae; genus Avena; species Avena eriantha. The sequence goes on along the minus strand of OU342742.1, from coordinate 331,078,790 downwards.
CACCACTTACAATACTACGAGTGAGCAGGTGTAATCAAGGGGGTTGTACTTAGTAGTACAATTGTGTAATGGTTTGGAGGAGTCAAGCCACTACCAGATATAAATCATCATATAGTAAAACAATGCAGTTTTCATAAACAAGTAGGTAAAACATGCATAAGTAAAACAGTAGGACAGTCATATGAGCAAGTAGGTGGCTTGCCTGTGACCAGCAATATGGCAATATATCCCTGGCTTCTTCTTAGAAATCCAAAATAATAACCAATATCTTCACCTTCTCGACTTTGGTATAATCGCATCTATCGTCATCACAAATCACACATGCAAACACACAAAAGCCACAATCAACCGAAGGCATACAACACCAGTACAATATAGTGATACATTGCAAATGTATCTATAATTTTTGATGCTCCATGCTTGTTTTTATCTACTTTCTTGTGTTTTGTCCACACTTTGGAGTACTTTTCGTATGATTTCTTGGTCTAACCTATTAACAAGAGCCACAGTGCCAGCTGCCTGTTTTCTGCTGTTTTTGGTTCCAGGAAAGTCAGAAAATGAATATTCTCTGAATTGGACGAGACAAAAGCCAAAGTGCCTATTTTTCCGGAAGACTCACGGAGCCAGAATACAAGACGGAGGAGGGCCAGGGGCTGGCCACACCCCCCCAGGCGCGGGCTAGGCCTGACCGCACCAGGGCCTGGTGTGGTGGCCCCAGGCACCCCCTCGACCTCTATCTTCGCCTATAAGAAGCCTTCTGACCTAAAAACTTTGGGGGGGGGGGGGTTCGACGTTTTTCCATGAAAAGTTCCGCTGCGCCGCCGCCACCGAAGGGGAGATTTGGGGGACAGAAAGTCTCTATTCCGGCACCCTGTCGGGACGGGGAAGTGCCCCCGGAGCTATCTCCATCGACCTCCACCATCATCTTCATCGACCATCCATGTTCCCCCCATCTATGAGTGAGTAATCCCCCGTTGTAGGCTATGGGGATGGTAGGGATTGGATGAGATAATTCATGTAATGGCATCAGATTGTTAGGGCATAGTGCCTAGTATCTCTTATTAGTCTTTATGACTTTGTTGCAACTTTGTTGTGCTTAATGCTTGTCACTAGGGCCCGAGTGCCATGATTTCAGATCTGAACTTATTATTGATTCATTATGATAGTATTGTTTTGGGTCTTATCTACAAGTTGTTTACACACGTCGTTGTCCGGAACCTATGGTCCCGAAGTGACAGAAATCGGGGTAGCTGGAAGGGAAAGGCTTTGATGTGAGGATCACATGTGTTCACGGAGTGTTAATGCTTTGCTCCGATGCTTTATTAAAAGGATCACCTTAATTGCCAGTAGTTCCCTAGGGGCCCTGCTGCAAACGGGATGACAGGACAAAAGATGTTGTGCAAGTTCTCATTACGAGCACGTATGACTATATATGGAACACATGCCTAGGATTGTCTAGTACTTGGGTGCTTTATCTTATTTATCTGCAATTGCCCTATGTTCTGATTGCTATGTGAATTGTCTTGTCCATGCAACGCCCGTCCATCCATCCCTATGCCTACCGCACTCGAATCCCACTGTTTACTGCTTTTGTTACTACTGTCTTTGTTTTGCTACTACTGTTACTTTACTATTCCTACTACAAAACTGTTGCTACTGATAAACTGCTGTGAGCAAGATTGTTTCCAGGTGAAGCTGAATTGACAACTCAGTTGTTAAGGCTGATAAGTATTCTTTGGCTCCCCTTGTGTCGAATCAATAAATTGGGTTTCACTTCCCTCGAAAATACTGCGATACACCCCCTATACTTGTGGGTCATCATATAGCAAACAAATGATCAAGGCATAAGTACACTTCAGTAGGTTTTGATAATTTGAGTTCAAGGAAATTGGCATTACTTGATTTGCCTTTGTGGAATTTCTCTTATGAATTATGGGCCAAAAAGTACTTGAATAAGGGGTTTCCATCCTAGGCTTGGATCTGTATGATATCAATGTACAAAAATGATGTCATCAGATAGGTATTGAAATAACAAGCCCACCAGAAGTGGTTTCATTATTTTATCACTTTCCTTTAGATATGGATTTTCTAGTGAAATAAATCCTAGTTTAAGGGAATAAATCACTAGAAAAGATCTGTAGTTCAAATAAATTTGTCCTTAGAGGTCTTTTAAGATCTTGGAGTTTAAGAATTTTGAGAGTTGGGATTCATTTCAATATTATTACCAGAATTCCCTTGAGAAAATCCCAAAGTCAGTTGTGTTGGTAATTTGTCTTTTGCACCATACTAAAACTATAGAAGATTTTGATGTCAATACAATGGCACAAGGTAGGTATTTCAAATACCTTTCTTTAGAAATTGGGTTCACAAACTTTGGAGTGGTATAACTACATATGTGATTTATTTGGTGAAACAATCATAGGCAGAAGAGTTTAATTCACCAAACAAATTGGGAGGTTCAATAATTTTTTATCTCCTAGGTTTTGGTAGATTTGGTAGTACCACTTCATTGGTAATTGGAATCAACTCAAAACATAGTACTAGTTGACCTAGAGAATTCTAAAGGAATAAGTGAATTTGTTTTTGTCATTTTTGCTATAGAAAAACCATGATCAACTTGGCATGCGCCTAGGGCCAACTGATAGGAATTTCAAATACATACCATAGGAAAGTTGTCTCACTCCAATTGGAGCTATATAACTTATTGGGAGATTTATTGATTGCCGGGGACACATTTTAGAAGACTTATTGTTAGGAAATAATGACAAGTATTTTCGGACTGGGGAGAATTATGCATGTTGGACAAAACACAAAGGTATCTAGTAAAATTTGGATGTAGCAAATCCATTCAGTTTTCATTTTATTTTGAATAAAACCACACAAGTACATTGCAATTTCTGAGAAATTTATTAAAGGAATAAAAGACATGGGCCAGATCTACAGGCAAACGGGCCACTCTAGGGGAAACTCATCCCACTTGGTGAAACACCGTGTAGGAAGCTGTGGGTTTGAAACCCTAGGGCAAGGCCCACCAGTCAGCGGCACAATACCCCGAAGCTGTATCTGGCAATGAGATCCGTTCAATTAGAGCGGATCCAATGGTCTGCAGTTTTCATCTCCGCTGAAACGAGCGTCATCGCGTGGGAACCCTAGGTTTGTTGGGGAAGGCATGGGGAAACTTACCTAAGGCTCGCTAGTGTCTAAGCATAGTGGGAGGGGTGTGGAGCACGAACATGACAACAGGGATGGGCATCATTGATAGTTTTCACTCCAGGAGGGGGTTCGCGCATCGATGCGTACGGGCATGCTCGGAGTCGGGTCGGGAGATCTCTAGAGATCCTCCATGTTGGCGAGATGGCGTCCATGTGGACTTGGGATGCGGTGCAGGATGTATGGTGGCTTTTGGCGAGGCAATGGGTGCTCAAACATGTCGAGCTCGCTGGGAAAACTTCTTTCGGACAGGTTCCGATGATTGTGCCTCTAGTGTACCTGGGACAAAAAGGAGTGCACGTGGGAGTAGATCAGGGGGAGGGAACTAGAACTACGAGAAGCACAGGAGCTGGGGAGGTCGAGGTCAACCACATACTTGCATGCACGTTGGGAACTGAGAGGGTTTCTCCTCCTTCTCCCAAGCAGCAACGCGAGAGAGAGCTCTCGAGGGTCTAGGGGAAGGAAGAGGGAGTGGAGTGGTGTGGCATGGCAGGGTTGAGAGGGGAGGCACTAGCCTCTGGCCCTTTCAACTAGATGGTGTGGCTCATGGTGGACATGGCTCATGAGAGCAAGAGATACGGGGTGAGGGTCAAGCCTTGGCTGGTCTGGGCAATGGGTGGTTGTGCTGGGGCTTTGTGGTGCTGCAGAAGGGCAGAGGTGGAGTGGGGTAGCATTAGCAAGCGAGTTTTTATGTCTAGAAAAGAGATTACCTCTTGTCTCCTTCATAGACAAACACAGATGACAAGGAGGTGGAAGTTGCTATAGTGTATGGCTACAATGTAGCTCGACCGAAAGGGGTGTTGTTGCTATGGAGAAGTATTGGGCAAGTTTTGATGAGGGTTGGAGATATTTTGGTAGTGGTTTTGTATTATGATCAAAATTGCCACATTTGATAATCATGGGGTAATACTTGAGTTCTGATCTTGACAAGGTGGGGTAGAAGTACTGGTAGATAGATATGGTCAAGATAAACCTCGAATAATTATTTGGGATTTAACAGAATATTTTAGATCCTTTTTATATCAATATTCAAAAAGAGCTGAATCTTTTTTAATGAATTCATTGAAATTTTTGAATCAGACAAGGTGAATTTTTTATGTGATAGGGTCCCAAATACCAGTTCACACATTGGAGAATTTTTCCAGGATTTATTGAGGTAGAAAAGTATTAAAAATAAATTGTTTTTGCATTTTTGCCATTTAAGAAAATAGGAAAAAAGAAATAATAAAAGTTTTGAAAAATATTTATTTTGGAAGTGGTAATATAGGAAACATAATATAGGCCTCAAATGTGCTTAAATTTGGCAACGTGTTTTGGAGAAAAACAAACTTTCTTTTATCGAGGGTGTTTGGAGGCTTTTGTAAAAGAAAAGATTTAAATAGTTTTTGGGCCAGAATAATTATTGAGAACATTTGATAAATTTTTATATCCATGGTAGATGATGTTCACATAATGTATCTATCATTTTCGTCCTTGGGTTTTGAAAATGAAACTTGATTTTGGAATAAAACAAGGCATAAAGGATCTTGGGCACTATTATTTTTATACCATCCAAACCTTATTGGATTGAGGAGCTCAAGGCTCTCCTTGGGTCATGGGCTAGGTGGGTAGATAGACCAAGTTATGTATCTCACCATGGTACCAAGATTTTAGCTTGATCATGGTTGAGCTTTCCTATAATTGATGCCAAAGTTGGCTAAAAATAAGGGTGTCAAAACAGATTATTAATTAGCTTCATAAACCCTATGGAAACACGTGAAGTAGGGATGGATATACCTTCATTATTAGAGCACAATCATGCAAAGAGTTTGTCAAAATAAGATAACATGAAGATGGGAGTTTCTAGCAAAGTAGGCATGTTGATACGGTTTGTAGGAAATATTACTTTCTTGCCTACAAAACCATCAAGAACAAGGGGTCAAAGGATGATCTAGATAAGGGAAAGTGTGGGACTTGGGATTCTTTAATATGGTTTACAAGATGGTTCAAGTGCATTTCAAAAAATGGACAAGGGATGAGAAAGGTGGAGACTCAAAGATGTGATGTTGATATCAGTTCTAGACTTAGTCAAAATTTGGTAGTTTTATGGTTTTTGACTAGGATACAAGAGGGGATGGTTTTGAGAGGATGCTAGGTTGCAAACTCGTCATCAAGTGGATGAGGGTGAAGTGTATATTGTGTATAAGGGATCCATTCTTGTATTTTGTCTTTGTTGACCTAGAAATTACTAGAAATGATTAACCCTAATTTGATCTGGTTAAGGGTATAGATTGTCACTTTAGTGCCCACAGACAAGATCCATCTTTGGAGACTTTCTTAGGGTTTGGAAACTTAATTTAGCTTGATCCTAGAGGATGAGCTCCTAGGGTAGCTCATACTACTTCCTAAGCAAACAAGTCAAACTGTAGATCAAGGCAATTCATCTTCTAAGCAATTCAATATACTACGACTGATACCATCAAGCCTAGCTTGAGATAAGGAGGATGATTTGAAGGGTTGGAGTTTTGAAGAAGGTAAGATTACTTGGTACTACTACCAATAATATAGTTCAAAGAGTTTTATAAAAGGTTTTGGAAAACCTAGGGGTAAGATCATTTGGAAGTTTTGTCTTGAAAACATAAGGAGATTATACATGTAGATCTCCATAATTTTGGTAATATAAGCTAGAGAAATCATGGTTGTTGCAAAGGCATCTTGGCTCAATTTTTTAAATGTCAGAACATTTGAGAATATGTAAGATAAGCCAGGACAATTTTTAAAATATTTTGTCAACTGAGGGGAAGGTAGAGGAGTATATATTCTGTTACACATTTAGATGCATAAGTAGATCAAACAAGCAAGCAAACATTGCATCAATAAATATGAAAAAGTTTTTGTTCCCCCTAAATTTTGATTTCTAGGCAACTAATCAGGGTTGCTGAAAGTGGGGTGTTACAGACCTTTCTCCCTTAAAAGAATATCTTCCCGACATTTGGGAGAGTAAGGTTAGGGGATTTTTTGTCAGGCTAGTACTATGTGTCTCAAGCTTACTAAATTAAGGGCTTTGCCTTTGAAAGTGGTCTTAGATACACGGAGAGTTGAGAAAGTTCTAGACCTGGTTGCGAAGGTTGATCTTCTTCTCTATTTGGACTTCATATCTTGAGGCTTACGTGGGGTGAACTATCTCTAACTAGAACTTCGCAATATACCCTTGTGAGTATAAAATCTACTACTCTATGTATTTTCTATAAGGATCACATCGTTTCCTTAGGTCTTATCATATCCTATTCAACGACTTAGGGTTAAAACTCCTGAGGTTACTTCTGGCGTAGGGTTATTCTATTTTTGTGGGAAAGACACAGTCTTTCCCCCTTATGGTTAATCTAGGGTAGCTCAAAGATAATGTAGGTTCTTCCTTCTTGGAGTCGTTGGAGGAGGTTAGGTGAGAATCAAAACCTTCCTTCGGGAGTTAAAATCTTCAGATGAAGTCCGCAAACTATGTCCTACGAGGCTCATATACTACTATTATTCGTACTTAGCCTATCTGAGTAGTTGAATTCACGGATCTTCCAAATGGTTTAGAACTAAGGGGGGTTAGCGAATCGATGGTCCTTCGGGTTGGTCTTCAGCTGAAGTAGCAAAAGAGGGGTTTCACAACATCTTCAGTAGATGATGTCTCTTTAGGTTGCTTCATACTTGTTGGAGGGTAGTCTTGTCGTATGGATTATAAGCTTCTTTAGTATTGTGGAAGTTTAGTAGACTTCTAACATTGTTGTCGAGGTCTATCTTCTGTTATTTTCGCACTAAGGACTCTTGAGTCGATGCTTGGAGAAGGACGTTGGATTGGAAATCTTCCTGAAGTTTCTTCCGGTAGGCGGTGATCTTGAATTGAGTGGAAAGACGCCTTAGAGATTTACTAAGGTTTTTCGAGGATAGTGGAGAGCTTTTGTCTTGGAGGATTAACGTGAAGCTAGAGGGGCTTTATTTTCCTTGGGTCTTGAGTTGAGGTCTTTGAGTGACGTTTTATTGCGAAAAACCTTATCGGGGGTGGTTTCCTAATGAAAGCCTTAAGGAGTTAGCTCTAGGAAGGTTAGCAGTTAGCGACACTTCTTGCGAGTCTTCTGTCAGAGTAGAGACATCCAACTTTATAGGAGTAGTCTTCTCTTGAAATCTTTGTGTTGCTTTTGCTCGATGGAAAATTAGACTCGATGTCTTCATGCATCCTTGTCTTCAGGATTTTGGAGTATTCGTGCTTTATGGTGAGGAACTTCCTATTGATTTGGATAGACGGTCGAAAAACTAGTTAGTCTCTTGGGGCTGACAAAAACTCTTAATATACGAAGGTTAGTGGAGTCAGGTCTTCACTTCCTGCCTTGGTTAGAAGGTCTTGTGGTTTCTTGTGGATAGTGGGGATCCTTCGGTGGTCGACTCCCAGCTTCAATGGGACTCTTGCTATTGTCAGCAGGTGAATAATGGCGTGTAGTGTAGGGAACGAGTCTTGAGAGATGAGTTTGACAAGTACTCTTATCTTGCCATCCTGCTGAGGTGGAGTCTTAGATATGCTCTATTCTAGCTTGACAACGTCGAACCTCGGGGTCTTAGATATGCTTTGTTCTTATTTATTCTTGGATCTATATACTAGATTAGTATGGGTCTCGACAGCGACAACTACGCTAGGGGTACCTGAGTTACTAGTTGGTGTATCGATCCCCAAAACACATTTCACTTGGGTGAAATCAAGCTAAAACACGCATACAAGGTGAACATAGCGATGGGGTCGCAATCTTCTTCCTAGCATAGATATGCAAACACCACGTAGCAATAAACGCATCCTGCACTTAGGCAAGAAAACATGGCCTACTATAAGGACCAAGGAGTTAACTACTCGCGGTATAAGCGAATCCTATCTTAGGACTGTTGATCCTAGACGTCGTGTTATTGTGGTCGGGGTCACTATCTTTGATATGAAGCTTTTGCCGTGTCGTTGGACGCTTCTTGATAGTGGAGCACTCGAATCTTTCAGTTACGAGGATTCTGTTGGTAGGGCGATGTTGTAGTCTCCTTGTGTTTGCTAGGAGTTGTTTGTAGCACCCCAATTGTCTAACAATTGGAATGCTACTTGTCCTAGTAAGATATTGGCTACTTCATATATATTATTGTTGCATCATAATTATATCATGCTCTTGTCATCATGCCACCTTGCATTTGAGCATCATATAAAACCCTTTTTCTTTGGCTCTTCTCTCACATGCATTAATAATTGTATTTGCCTCTTGATATTGTATTTGGCTTTTGATATATTGCTTAATGCCCAAGTTGAGTTGGGGGCATATCTTTTATTTCCATTACACCACCTTTCTCTCTCACCACTTTATAATCCCACCATCCCATTAACCATGAGCTTGTTTATCTTTCTTTTGCTATTTTGTTCTAGCTCATGTGGGTTGGGGTGGATCAAACCTTTCCAATTCCTTGCTTGGCTTTATTCCACTTCTTGGAAATGCATAAGAATAATGCCATCATATTATTATTGTTGTCACAAAATAAATAATGGCATTATTATTTTTGCATGGACCATGCACATCTCTCCACCACCTTTTTGCTCCTTTGGTTTTCCTTTATTTTAAGTGGAGCTTTACTTCATGGGTCATCTCTTTTCCTTCCACCATTCCAAATCCTCATCTATATCTATTTCTTTTATTTTATTTTTCCCTCATGCATGAACCACATGAGGCCTATTCCACAATTCTTTTCTTTTTACTTTCTTGGAATTCTTTTTCTCCTCCACCTCATGTTAAGTCAAGCACTCACCATGCTCCACTTGGGTTGTTCTTGTCCACATTCTTTTCTTTTATTTTAATTTTCTACATGTATGATCATATGTGGCCTTTTACACCTACTCTCTTCCTTCTTCTTTCTTTCTTGTTTCTCTCCATGAGTCCATGCAAGATCAAGCCTTTCTAGTTCTTCTTGTATTGGCCTCTTACACAAAATTTACAATCTAACTACTTAAAAATAATCAAACCTATTTAATCTCTTTTCTTCCCATAACCCCATTTTTCTACTAACCCTAAACCCCCTCTCTCTCTCTCTCTAGCTTGGCCTCCATGCCAAGCCCCTCTCTCTACCTGACCCACCACCCCAGCCACTCCTCTCTCTAACCTAGCTAAGTCAAACCCTAACCCTAGCCATGTCCTAACTAACCCGAGCTCACCCGAGCCCCTTCCCTCTTTCTCTCTCTGCCGAGCGGGCCTAGCTGCACCACCATCGCCTACCCCACCTGCAGCCTCCCCGCCTCGCCCTGGACCAGCTCCAGCCAGCCCAGCCGGCCGAGCACGTGCTCGAGGAGGAGGAAAAAGGTGGCACGAGGCCACCTTTATCTTGCCGTGCCCCAGCTGCCCTCCTTCCCCTCTCCCTCCTTTCCCCCTCTCCCACGCCTCCTCTGGCCTCTCCAGATCCGCCCCAGAGCACCGCCTCCTTCCCCTTCTTCTCCTCCGACCTGACCACCCGCCTCGCCGGTCGCCGCCAGCTACACCGCGCCCCCGTCGTTCCTGTCCGCGAGCTCGACGTGGAAGTGGCCTGGGAGCCCGAGGACATCCCCCTGCTTCGCCCCATACACGTCGTCGCAAAGGAGGAGCCCTAGAACCGCCGGAGCCAGCGCCGCCCGACGCGAAACCCTAATCGCCGGAGCGCCTGCTTCACCGACGATCCGCCGCTCCTCGCTCCGATCCGACCACACCAGCGAGCCCGCGGTGAGCCTCCCTCTCTCCCTGACATGCTCCGCCTCGCCGTCGACGTCTAGCACCGGTGAACGTTTCGTCGAACAGCCGCCGCGCGCCAGAGCTCGCCGTTGTCTGCCAGGTTCCCACGCTGCTTAGAGCCTACCTAGCACCCGAACCCCCTCCTAACAGCTCCCCTAGCACCACCGCACCGGTCAGCCCGCTCAGCGCGCGCTCCCGCGGCCCGGGATCGAATCCCCGCTCCGCGCCGCGCTCCCACCTGCCGCCAGACGCGAGGAGAAGAGAAACAGTACCCGGGGTCGTGGTCATCTTGCAAAAATCCCCCCACCTTTTTGAGTCTCGCAACCCGCGCTCCTAGTGCCCCACCGGTCAGTCGCCCAGGTCATCTTGCAGAAAAACCCTCAGCCTTTTTCGGCCGCAACCCGCGCTCCAACCCCCGGCCCACCTGTCAGCCCCTGTCTCGCTCTCCGCTGACACGCGGGCCTGCGCTAGATGGCCCACCCCGCAGCCTCAGTGGCTAGGCGGGCCGCGGTGACAAAAGATTTTCCCCGCGCGCGTGGCCCAGTTAGCACCAGGCCCACCTATCAGTGTCTGTGGCTGGAATCGCCTGAGTAACAAAAGTAATTCCTGAGTCTGTTTTTATTCAAATCTTTTCCAAATTTATTTAAATTCAAATTCTTTTCAGATTCAAATAATTTTAAAAATACAAATCCAAATAGTACAAATAATATATGTTTCGGAATTAGAAAAATGAGAGGAATTCAAATATGCCCTTCAAAATATATTTTGCACACTTTAAATCTCGAGTTGATTAAAATTACAAGAAAATGCCCTCATACTTGATTAATTAATAACTTTTGTTTTATAATTCCAAATTTGGCAAATAATATGCCTAAATTGATCAGCGCGACGAGCCCGTTCTATTTATGCAGTCCTTGTTCTGAATTGAAGCATGCATCATGTCAACATTTAAATTCTGAACTGTTTATGACAATAAAACTTGGGCAAATAAATATTAAAGTGCTTTATTTCTTGTATCCACACCTCACCTTTTCCATGCTAATTTAATGCCATGTAGATTGTGCATCATTCATCATGGCATGCTTGGTTGCTTGTTGCATTTCAATTTATATGCTTGCGTACTTTATTTATGTTGGTCCTTGTTTGTGTGGTTCTTCTTCGAATAGACGCCCAGCAGGAGGTTTACCAGGAATCACAGGAGTATTACCCAGATCCATCTCTCGCTTCAACTGAGCTGCCAGGCAAGCACTACCACATGCTTGCATACATACAGTACCTATTGCCTCTATCTCATTCTTGCATCATTGAGTCGCGATTGCATTAAATTGAATCCCAAGTACTGCATGGCCTTTACTTTTAAACCACACTAAGCTTGTTCCGGTCCCATGAGCCATTACTACAGGAGTTGTTTGAGCCATGCGAGTCGTAGAAAAGCATGAGTAGGGTATGTGAGTGTCTGATGGATAATGAGGTACCTAAACAACATAACCTGAGTAGTAATGGGATAACTAATGAAAGAGGCACCGGTGAGCAATATCTGCTATTTGGTTTTTCATGCTCACTTGTGTCCCGTAGGACCCCGAGTACTTGATTCCTGTTCCTTGCTTATTCGCACTATCCACATCCGGGAGGCCTTATGGACCCCCTTGAGTCAGAGCTTGATTCATTCTTATTTCTTGGGGCCACAATTAGTTTGGGGCTTTATTACTATTCTGTACTTATGCCATGTTACTACTTTATTTAAGATTGTGCGTGGAGCACCTGTACTGTTTTGGATCGTGGAATGTTTTCGCGGTATCGATAAGCCCAGTCACATTATCGGGTTCCCAGTCGTTTACAGCCATTGACACAAACCTTGGGTCCGTCTCGGAGCCGGCCAACTTCGTTGCGGGTAGCTTAATGGGGTGGCCCCCTGAAATATTTCTAAATCCTGTGATTGCTTTGTCGTGAATGCCTCGTTGGGTTTTGATTTGGTTTTTCCGAGGTTGATTGAGTGTGTGTTGCTATTCGTGCACCCCTGCAGGGTAAATCTTTCTGAAAGCCGTGTCCGCGGTTATGGACGACTTGGAGCATAGTTTCACGATCATAGACAAGTATAACTAAAGTACCACTTTTAAATTGACTAAGTACTTGACTAGTAAATAGTGCAATACTCATGGAATGGTTAATAAAACTGCCAACGGATGATGGGGGTTGTTCGTCCGCTTTCTCGTTGGTAAGCGAGGAGGAGGATGGATCTGTTAATTATACTGTTATAACTGTTGTTCTTAATTCACGGACTTCCGTCTATCATTGGTTAGGCGGAAGGTTAGCGAGTCTCTATAGAATTGTTAGGTATTATGTTTTGCTGCAATTGCGTCACCCCAGGTTGTGTCCCCTTTAGTGGCATAAAGACTTGCTGAGTACCTCTAGGGTCTCACACGATAAATTGTTTGATTCAGATGAACAGGTGTACCCGCAAGATGGATACTGGGTGGAGGAGACAGATGATGTTGGCAACGATCATTCGGTGTAGAGATTCCGGGAATGGGGATCCGTGTGATCTGTGGGTGGGATGTGTTTATTTATGGGGCATCTTGTGCCAATTTTCTTCTTATCCGTACTCGGATCTTGTTTTCCGCTTCCGCCTGATACTCTGATGTGTGATGTATGAGGAGCTATCCTAAATTATTATATCTATCTAGGATGTTTGGATCTTGCCGTATGGCGTTGCACTATTTCTATTTCTTTTAGATGGAATGGCTCTGATGTACTGTTGTATGTGGCTTGCATACATACTCACTTGTGTATGTAGTTGATCCCTTCGCCTGCCGATTACGCTGCTCGTTCTTGCCCCGTTGTCTGGAAGTGGTTAGGACGGCCGAAAGGTCTACCGTGAGTGGCCCTGGGCCCCACCGTACTATTTTAACCACTTTCGTTCATCGAGGCATTAACTAAGAGCGTAATTCACTGAGGTAGTTACATTGTTTATCTTCATCTCGTTATCATTGTCTTCACCTGGTTCTAGGTCTGATTTTTATTAACTCCGTATGTTTGAAATTTCGATGAGAGTAGAAGAAAACATTTTAGAAATAATTTAAATTAGTGGAGATAAGAAGTAGAACTTTTTGAAAAGCTTTGTGTAAATAGTATTTTCAAAAGCTGGTGTTTCCAAAATATTGTTTTTCATGTCTAACGACCATGCTAACTAAGGTTATCCTACAATCAGGATGGCTCTGATACCAAGTCTATGGGCCCCCTGGATTAATCCTCCGAGAACCCCTGTTATGCATATCACCATGATCCCATGATAAGTTTGTCGTGGCACATAACCGACAAGTATCAAAATAAACATCCATTACTTAAGAGGATACAAGTCATACCTCAATTTCCATTATGGCTACATCGTTCTTCATCAGCGGAACTTTAGTACAGTGATGACTACAAGTGCACAGATCAATTGCAGCTAGTTTCAAATAAAAGTATCAAACCCACAAAGAGCTATTTGGTTAAGGTCTTTATGCCCCCCGCCACTGTCTACTAAAGGATACTTGTAAGCTGTCTTTGATTTCAAATAAAGGGTGTTTGAAAGGTTTTTGTTTGAATGCGGAAAAGTAAATAAAACAAGTAAAGGAAAACAAGTAACGAAAGCATTTGGAATGGTGGTTGAACTCAATAAGGCTAAAGCGTTCTCGGGGATGTAGGATATACCACTAGCATGTTGCAATTTATCATAATTAGGATAACCTATTTCTTATGTCATGACATGTGTGGAGAGAGCTCCGTAATAATATGTTCAGCACAGGGCTCGTAGGCAGTCACTTTGTTGAGCCAAGGAATGAGGTCATCTCTAAATAACCACTGCGATGTCTGAGAGCAGTCACCCATATAGACCACCGCAATTAAGAGTCTTACGTGGATATCGTAATTAGCTTAGTGATCTCTCTTTATTCCTCCTTTGACCGTGCAGGTTATAAGCTAGTGCTTCTAGTCACAAATATCTCTGGGCATACTTCCAAACACGTCCAAAGGATTTCACCCTTTTCTTCTAACCCGAAGGCAAATGATATGTGGATGACTACACATACCATCTAAAGAAACAGATCAAACACAAATCATCGATCAAGAGATCATGAACACAAGTAATAGATCATCTTTATTTCATTTAATAATAAAGCTAGGGTTTCTCCATCCCACCAAGAACAAAGTAAACTACTCACACATGGAAGCAATCAACAACATCATCATAATCAAATGAATGGATAAAAGTATGGGAATGAATCTAGTGCGAACCACAATTGAATCCAGAATTACAACAAGATCTAATGGATGGAATATGGGAGTAGTAATGGTGATGCAGATGCAGCGGTTGATGGTGAAGGGGATGATGTGATGTCCTCCAATGGTCCATGAAGCATCAAGGATTTTCCGTTCTCCAAGTTCCTCCTCCAGATCCCTTTCTGGTGTGGCTTTTCGTGGCTAGAAGTTTTTGTGAATGTCGGATCTCAGATCTGTCTTTGTCATGCAAAAGTATTTGACGATGTGGAAATGCTGCCATATAATACGGGCGGACGATAAGGGAAGGATCCACTTGTACCATTGGTCGTTAAGGCCCATGTGTCCTCCTCCACGTATGCAAATCTCCCAAGTGCGAGGAAAAATCAATTAAATGACTTTTATCACTTAATATCATATTACAATATAATATGATAGTCCCAATTGATATGTTCATAAGAGACTTAGTAATTCGGGATCCTATTGAAACAAGGACAAAAGGTGCATGCAAACGCAGTAAAATACCAAAAACCCTACTCTACTTATGGAGAAACAAGAGGTAAATATGCTTCAATTTTTGACTCATCAACTCCCCCAAGCTAGACTCTTGCATGTCCCCGAGCAAGATGGTGGCGTATGGACAATATCATCATGGTCATGAGGCACGATTCGTTACAATAAATGAGGAAAAAATTAAAACAAGAATAGAATATCAGATGTAGAGTTGCATCGTGAGTTTTATCACACGTTTACACATCACATGACTTAGGGGCTTCCACATATTTTTGTATCAATAATGCTATAAGAAGTTATTAGGGATTAACATATTATAAAATTTTAAGGTTAAATTGGTTGAGCACTAGATTTGAGTAATGAAAGATTCATGATCACCCCTTTTTTCTTCAAGATTGTACTTTTCTTTTGCCTTGAAATTCTCTTGATAGTTGGATCTTTCTTTTTAATCTCTTTTTTATATAGAAGAGATACCTGATCATGCTCACTACTTCATATGGCTCTTGTAAACCCAAACCTGTGACTATAACATGCCACCAAGTTTTTCTTCTCATAATCAATCAATACTTTATTGGTGTGGAAGACCCTAAAATCATAATAGTTCTACACGTATCATAACACTCATCCTAATTCCTTCATCTAATATAATAATCATGAATCAAAAGATTACTTCAAATACCATGAAGTATCGAAACTCAACGGATATAATTCTTTCCTTGAACAAAAGGGAGTTTGAAGATTATGGAACTAATGCAAATTCTTGAAATAAAACCTAACATGTGTGCGGTAAAATAAACATGCTAAAACTAAAAGATAGACTACAAGGTCTTATAGATCTCCCCCAAACTTGGGATCAAGACGATGGGATCAAATAATCCCTTGTGATTATTCGATACCATGGCGTTCTTCAAGGTGAAGGTGTGGTGTTGGATACTGCTACACGAAGTTTCTTGTTTGTCTCCTCTAGGGAGGATATGCGGTGAATACACTTCTGCAGATCTGCATGCAAGCGGAACATCCCTTCAGCGACCCTGCTTAGCACGTCATTGAGTTCCTTGTTGCTTTCGAGATCTAAGAGATGTTTCCGCATGATCTCATGATGTATGAGTTCTTCCTTCTGATCCTTCTCTATCTTGCGAAGATGTTGTTTAGTTTCTGGGATGTGCGGGATGATGGGTATATCCAGGAGGCTGAACTCCCAATTTTCCTACAGCTTCACGCTCATGCGTGCATTCATGGCAATCTTCTTTGTTGTAGAAGTGTGTGATGTATTCTCCTTATAAGTTCCTGCATCAGCTCGGTTAGCTTTCTTACACTTGGGTGAAGAGTAGTTGGTGGCGATGAACTTGCGTGACTCCGTTCATCCCTTCCCATGGGGTTTATTTGCCTCTTCCTCATCCTCAGGCTTCACCATAGCAAGATAATCTGGCTCCTTCCACCCTCTCTTTGTTTGCTCCATGAAAGCCCCGAATTCCTCATCATGATCATCATCAGAATCATAAGCATACCTCTTGTTCTTTGGGCTTAGGCCTTGATCTTCACGGTCATAGGCTTCAATGGAGAAAGTCTAGAAGCTATCCCATGAAGGAGCCATGAGGTCTAGAGGTTTGCCTTTGCCTGGAACTGGGTAGTGCATCAAGGATATTGGATATGTTGATATAAGAGAGAGGAAGATCTTTGGGGAGGCTTATGAAGGGTCAAAAACAGGTAAAAACTCGTACTACAAGAAAAAGGGTCGGCCAAGAAAATAATACCAACAAATAAGGAAAGAAATAAAAGAAAAAGGAATGAAACGAAACGGTAACGACCACTGGTACGGGCGGGTGCCCATATGACACGCCCGTACCAGATCTTTTACGAACATTCGACCCTCCAACATCGGTAGGAAACCAACCGACCCAGTGGTACGGGCAGGACCCATCCATACAGTTCGATCGTACTAGTGGTTACCAACTTCTCTCTCCCCCTTTTTTAGTCATAATAAACCAAAGGAACGAGGGAACACATGGCGAATAACGACCTACCGTACGGTCAAGGGCACCCGTACGGTGCAGTCATAATGAAACTCCAAAAAATGTGACAGGACTACTGATCATTTAAGGAGCACTGGTATGGGCGGCTCTGGTCATACCGTCCGCCCGTGCTAGCCTCGTAAAACTAGCAGTAAGCGCTGGGAAACATAAGGAATCCAAAATTATGAATGGAAAAGGCAAAATAACATCTAAAACAAAGATGAACCAAGGTTTCGAATATCTTGCTCATCCAAAGGGAATGAGTTTACTTGGGTACCTTCATCTCCTTTTAATTTTTGAATCAAATTTTTATTTTTTCTCTTTGAA
This sequence comes from Avena eriantha, assembly GCA_910589775.1. Lineage (NCBI taxonomy): Eukaryota > Viridiplantae > Streptophyta > Magnoliopsida > Poales > Poaceae > Avena > Avena eriantha. The sequence goes on along the minus strand of OU342742.1, from coordinate 331,061,734 downwards.
CAAGGTTGGTTGCAAGAAATCGCTAAAACCATTGCAAAGAGAAACTGAAAACTTTCTTTTAATAGTTGTAGTCCTTGAGGGTGTAGTTGGATGACACTTCGTTTGGTGGTTCGATTTCCACGATATCCACCGGTGTGTCCGCCGGTTCTTGCAAAATTAAAGTCCAACGAATCATCCTTGGCTTGATGTTAGTCCTTTCTTGAATTTATTTTAAGCGAATATTATCAGTATGCACTCTTACTGTAGAGTCAATAATATAAGATCTAAACTTGTCGCAAGAGAAAACCACAGTGAAAAACTCCTTTTTACCATGGGGTAATTATTTTGGGAGCCATTTAAGGTGCGACTAGCATGATGAATGATATGGAGTTCATGACCATCATATTGGCAAAGAATTCCTCCAATAGCTTCTTGGCTAGCCTCACAAAATAGATCAAAAGGTTTCTTCCAATTAGGTGGACTTATAATAGTAGCTTCAAGAAGGGATTGCTTTAATATGTTGAAAGAAGTAAGATAGTTTTCATCAAAAAGAAATGAAACATCCTTTTGTAGAAGGTTGGTCAGTGGTCTGGCAGTTTTGAGAAGGTTTTAATGAACCTTCTATAGAATCCATCATGACCTAAGAAAGTCCTAATACCTTTTATATTTCGAGGAGGGGGATGCCTTTCTATTGCTTCAATATTCTCTTTATCGACTTCTATACCCTTACCTGAAATTTTGTGACCAAGTACCATACCTTCTTGAGCCATAAAGTGACATGTTTACCAATTCAAGACTAGGTTAGTATCTTCACAACTCTGCAAAACTTTATGAAGGTTATGGATACAATGATTAAATGAGGTTCCATAACAGAAAAATCTTCCATGAATACTTCCATAACACTTTCAACATAATCAGTGAATATAGCACTCATACACCTTTGGAAGGTGGTAGGGGCATTGCAAACACCAAAAGGCATATGATTATAAGCATATAAGCCGAAAGGGCAAGTGAAAGTTGTCTTTAGTTGATCATCAGGGTGAACAACTATTTTGGAAAAACTAGAAAAACCGTCTAGATAGTAAAAATGGGAATGCATAGCAAGCCTCTCTAAAGTTTGGTCTATAAACGGTAAAGGAGAATGATCCTTTCTAGTTTCCTTATTAAGTTTTCTATAACCAATACACATCCTGTGACCAATAATAGTTCTAGTTGGTACCATCTCATTGTGTTTGTTTTGAATGACAGTAAACCCACCTTACTTATGAACACAATGTACAAGACTTACCCAATAACTTTCTTCCACGTGAAAGATTATACCTGCATCTAATAAAAGGCATGACCCAAGCATATGCATTAAGGCTTTGACCAATTATTCCAATCGATCAGTCCGATCCTTCTCCTCTTTTGTTCTTATCTCCATCTCTTGGTCTTTGCAAGCAGTACCCCTGTGAATACTCCACAAGTATGAAAATTTCTTAATGTTAGTTGAGTTAAGTCGCATTTGAAAATCTGCAACCGGCCGAGCTCCTTCTTCCATAAATATTCTATGAGTGTCTATCAAGGGACTAATGCCTTTAAAGTTGGTCATCGAATACCCAAGAGCATTTTGATGCATTCGGAGAGCCATCATCAAGTTTTCCTCCTCTTTTTCTAAAAGGTTAGAACTTACAATGACAGGGAAATTATTAGTTTCATCAAGAAACCTATATTTTAATTCCTTGGACAAGGTTTTGAGTGTAGGAGGTGGAAGTGCCACATCCCCTTTCCTTATAGGTTCTTCATAAATTTGATTCATTTCGGGATCTACCTCAGGGTTGAATCAAGATAATCATCAATTTCCATCTTATATGTATCTTGAGGAATATTATTATTGGCAACTAAACTCTTTGCTAAATTATCATCAGGAGTTTCAACGACTATAGAGGCAAACTAATGATGTTACCTTCCTCTTCTTGCCCATATTCATATTCATTCAACTCCTCAATAACTGGCTTATGATGGAATTTAGAAAAGTGGAAGTCCATTTTCTCTTCACCAAACTTGAGAGATACAATTTCTCTCTTGTAGTCAATGTTTGCCCCTGTGGTGTTGAAGAAAGTTGTTCCAAAAATAATTGGACAATGAACAATAGTAGGCATAGCAACAAGTACAGAATCAATGGGGTACTTGTATGGTCCAATACAAACTAGGAGATCTCTAATTATTCCCATAGGAACTCTGAGTGTTTTATCTACAAGCATTATTGTCATATCAGTATCCTCTAATTCAGCTGGGATTAGTTCATTTTGAATCTTTAGATAAAAGTTATAGGGGATTACATTAATAGTTGTTCCAACATCACAGAGGCCATAATAAGAAGATCCACCATAAGTATAAGGGAGTATAGGTTTACCAACTTCCTTAGCTTTTACCTTTCCTTCAACCAATTGTGAAGCTTCAGTGTCTAGCTCTATCATGTTGCAATGTGCATACATGGTTAGGACTCTTCTTTCGTTGGTTCCCAGGTCTCCTACATACTCACTTGGTCAGTTTTCCTTGCTGGTGCATCTTCTTCTAACGTTTTGAGGAACATTCTCTCTTCTTCACGTTGTTCTTCGAGTTGTTGAGCCATCATATGTTTTCGCATAGTCCTTCGAAAAGGAAGGGTTTCAACATAAGTGGGTGATGACTGCAAGTGCACAAACCAATTGTACCTAGTTTCGAAGTAAAGATATTGAACCCACAGAGAGCTATTGGTAAAGGTCTTTATGCCCCTCGTTACTTCTACCAAAGTATACTTCTAAGTTGTCTTTGATCGCAAGTAAAGGGTGTTTGGAAGTTTTATGGTTGATTGCAGAAAAGTGTAACACCCCAGTTTAGTTAATCCTAATTAGGTTTGATTGTGCATTCATGAGCATCATATTTTAAAAGGGCATGCAAAATAAATAAAGTAAAACCCGAAACCCTAGTTCTTCCCCACTTTTTGAGAGTTATTCAAAATGGTTTTGAATTTTTAAATGACAAGAATAATGGAGCCCAAATTGATTAAAGGGTCTCTACAATATTTCCATATTTATAAAACCTTCTGGTATTTTCAAATTATTCAAAACAGGTTTGTATTTGAATTACAAAAGAGATAAAGGAAAACAGAAAAAGAAAAAGCTTTTGTTAAAAAAAGAGCCAGAACCTCCAGGCCGCGCAGCCTAGCTAGCCCACGTCCCTCTTGCCTCTTCCTGTCGCCCACACGCACCTGTAGCCGGCCCAACAGCAGCCAGGCCCAGGTAACCTTTCGTCCAGCTAATCGTCATCGTCTACCTCTGGCTCTCCCCGTTCCGCTGGCGCCAAGATACTCGATGCCGTTGTTCGTTGTCTACAAGTACCTCTCTGCTGCCGAGAACCTAGTCGAGAACTAGTTTTCTACCTCCCATTCCCTGTCGCTCTTAGGCCACGGAGAGCCCGAAACCCTAGCTTCCTTAGACGCCGGTCGATGTCATCGCTAAAGACCTCCCCGAGCCAAGCTGACGCTCCCTAGAGCTTCACCTCGTCGCCATGACCTTCCTCGCTAGAGAAATTTGCCACTAACGCCCCTAATCGAGATCCCCGTGCGCTTCTTCTACGATGATGGTCATCGTCGTTGTCGTTGATTCCAGCCGCGCCTCGTGGCGCCGAGCCCTCCATAGCGATTAGCATAAGCCACTGGTGCTTTGGCACCTCCCTGTTACCTCCCTCTCGCTCTCTGTTCCTGTCGCGCTATGCACCTGTAGCCACCGCCGTTTGGCCTCGCTGTCGTCCATGCTCTGATGACCAATAGGTCGCGGTGCCGCCCTTTTTTAGCTCACCGTGGCCTCTTGCATCGAATGAGCCCGCTCCCGAAGCCCGACACTGCCTCTTGCGTCGAGTCCGAGCTCGACCTAGGAGCTTCGCCGATGATGATGTCAGCACGACGCCAAGCTGGCGTCATATAACCCATTTTTGTTTCCTTTCATGTTTTTTGTTAATATTTTCTGTAAATATTAATATTGCAGGTGGGTCCTAGCTGTTAGTATTTTAACAATTTCCTTAATCATTTATAGAATTGAATAAAAACCTGACAAGTGGGCCCAGATGGAAAATAATTTAATAATTCCAAAAAAATGAATTGTTTTAAAAATGTTTAAAATGGATTTAAAATGAGAAAACTCATAACAAATTCATTTTAAATCAGAAAAATACAAATAATATTTCAAAATGTTCAGAAAAATGAGATCTACACAATAGACTCAAAATCATGCATTGTTCAACAACTTTCATAACAAGTTTAATTAGAAGAACGAATTGAACCCCATAGGTGATTCTAGGGTCTCTCATATATTAGGGTTTGCACCCTTCGGATCCCCTTTAAATTTACAAGCATGCTTTAGGGTTACATTTCAATACAATTTAACTTATCATATCATCATCCTTGCTTGAGCATCGCATCGATGCCATGTGTTGATTGTTGTTCTCCCTTTCTTTCTGGTGTTTGCTTCTTCCCGGTAGAATACGATATCGAGATCGAGAATGAAGACCGAGATTAACACCATCAAAGATCAACAAACAATACTAGATCAAATGTAACCAAGTAAAGTACAAGGCTTCCAAAGATCTATATATGGGTATCAACGAACAAGGCAAGCATAGCCCCACCATTATACAATCCTATGATTTCGAAAGTATTTCATTCTTGCCATGTTGCATATGATTCTACTGTGGTCTTTTATCGATAGATAGAGTATCCTATCTGTTGCATTACTCACTTTGAGCTTATATTACCCGATCCACTGCTCCTAGCATAACTAGGTTTGGCTTGTGTGCATTGCTAGAGCTTTTATCTGTGTGTTGCTTAGCCATGCTTAGCTATCAGTGCTTTTTTATCCAGAAGATATACCAAATGCAAAGAATCTAGTATGATAGGAGAATGAGGTATACTGATGAGGTAAGATAAGTGGTAAAGGTTAAACATGCTAAGTCTTGTATGGGAGGCCATGGTGGGATGTGGTTTTTGTAGTCCCATGCTCGCCACCATTAGGACCCAAGTTCTCGCCTTTCAAATCGATACGAGCGTACAGCCACACGGGTCCTGGAAAACCTCACGAGTAACTAACTTGCCTAGTAGATTCCATAAGTCACATAGTTCGGGCGTTCCATTTGACATATGCATGAAAATATTTTGAATGATTTAGCAGGTGAAGGTGCATCATAACAGGTAGGTAAGTGTGGTCGGGGTTGCTTGGAGTGGATGGAGCCCCTAGTAAACCAACCTCGCCTCACATCTCTCGGGACCGACTTCGGGATTTGACCCGTTACGGCGGAACCATCCTTAGGGCATGACTCATGGTCTCGGTGAAAGCAAGGTAAATGTCGTGTCTAACCACCATCTGTCAGCCTTTCAAGGAAGAGGGCTAATCATGTGGCATTAATTGTCGGTTGGTACGTGTGGGTAAAGTTGTACACCCCTGCATGGTTAAATATTTTCAAAAATCCGTGTTCACGGTTATCAATGCTTGGTGACCAAATTCTAAGATCATAGAGAACTATAACCTAATCATAAAACTTGGAGGTTTCAACGTGTGCTTAAGGATGCTTCTTCATGGGTGCGAGGGGTTGCTCCTAGCTAGGAGATGGTGATGATTAGGTGGATATCAAAAGATGATGATCCATTCTTTGGAGATGGTGCTCTCTTATCCCCGTTTAAAATATTATGATTAGACGATCTTCTTCTCTCTCTTGTTTTATAAACAAAGATGGCCTTATGCAAAATAACCCCACTAGCCATAAGTCTTGTGGAGTACACCATGTACTCAACCTTGCTTTCTTGATACTTTTGTAGCAGAGTAAGTGTTCCCCTGAAGACGAGTTCAATATGACATCGACACCGACAGGTAGCTTGGGGTTCCCAGCCGGCAACCTGGAATCTATGGGCTGGGACGTCATCATTATGCTTCAGGCCCCTTAGGCCATTTGTTAAGTTTGCGATACTTAATAGGATAATTTTCCTTCCGTTGTTTGATGTTGTCGTCAGTGACTTCTTCTTGTAATATTTTGGTTATTTGCTTAGTTATGAAATTGCTGTAATAATTTTTGTGTCGCCGGGTTACTATTGTGTTACCGATTTCTCACTAGATATCCTCGAGCTCTAGGTTAAGCTTATGTCGGGCTAAGGTCTGGATTTGTTTAATGCTGATCTCGGGGGTGTCATAGTTCTTGGTATTAGAGCAGTATCGACCATAGGAAAACTTTGCTATTGGTCGATCTTGAGTCTAGTTCTTGTGAAAACTATTTCAAAGATGAAAAGTATTTGCGAAAACTCTAGTATGCGTCTTTTGCTCCTTATCTGGTATCGCTCTAAACTCTAGGTCATCTTATCTTGTGTGGAATTTGTAAGAGTTTTTATATGTCTTCTATTCTTTCAAAACTTAGGTGCCTTTTGGGCAGGTCGTTTCTCAGCCTGTTGACCTAGTGTAGAGTTCTCTAGAGTTGTGTGTGTTGTGAATTCCTCATTCCCCTTTGTTCTGTTTCAGCTGAGAGATTCCCTTTCCATCAAGTTCTCTCTATCTTATGGGCCCACAATATTATATTGTATGGATCCATAGTGTTCTGTTCTAGGATTCGAGGTTTCCTTTTGCCTCGTATGCCTCCTTTTTATTTGTTTGGGTACTTCAGAGGTTGTCTTTTGTTTTGAATGCTACCTCGCAATTGCTACCTTGCAGTGTATGTTGTGTCACTCAAGTAGTAGTTACTTCTTTCTCGGGTTTTAACCCTTGGACTTGAACCGAAGATCCCGGATTGTACTGGATTCTAGTGTTGTGAGTCTTGTATATGAAGCTGATCTTTAACCCAAGGTCCATTCTATTGTCCCCTGTCATTAATGTTAAAACATTACCTCAGGATGGCTAGTATTATAATTCTAGCCTTCAAGCTTGTGGTCTTTGTCGCGATTGAATTGTGACAATTAAGGACTTCCCCTACCACTAGCTATGGAAGATGTTCTCTATAGGAACCAAATAGATCATGACAAGAGTACTCCTTGTGAGTCTCGCATCTATACGCGTGACTCTGCCACACCTTCGCTTCTATGTGTTGGTTTTCGGAAGATTGTTAATCTATGCATCCACATCTCGGGATTCTATCCTGAGCATGTTCCTTTCCCCCTTGTTATTTTCGACCTTTGTCTATCACATGGTAGCCAAGTAGTAATGCGCATTTGTGTCTTCAGATGCATTTGTGGTCCGTCATGACAAACCATTTTGGGATGTCAGGAGAAGCAAACGCCAATACCTTGTCATATATAGGATAGGTCAAGTGTTGTAATCCGCAGATTAAGAGGCATGCTTAGCTTCTATCTGCTCTACCTTAGAGTATCACACCCTTTTATACTAAGAGGTACTGCCGTGTTTCATGGCCTTCTTAATGAAGTTATGCTTTTACACATATTTACCCACCCTTCTTTCGAGCTTTTGCACTCGAGAATGTTGCGTGTGTGTAATAATGTGGACATACAAGATTATTAGCAATTTATTATTGCTTTGAACCCTAAGGACATTTTTGTCATTATGAGCATGATTGGTTAATCCTATCACTAAGCGAATGATGACTGTGCTACCAAGTCGGCTATTCAGGTGCACTCTCCTCGGTCAAAGACTTAGGCTTATGCTGAATCTCTGAGACTATGTCTCTCGCCTCACCAAGCAAGTTTCCTCTTGAACTAAGTGACATATCGGTGGTCCGTGATATTCTGGTTGTCTTCTAGAAGTATCACCATGTTGCCACATGACCGTGTTGTCATGTTCTTGAGTAAGTAAGTTCTATAAACTAATTCTTCTCCAAGGATCCGTGCTGGATACCCCCTGAACTAGTTGATTGAGCTTAAACGACAATTTGGAGAGTTGTAAGACAAAACTTCTACCCGACCTAGTTCATCTTAAAGGGATGTCTAGTTCTGTTCATGCTAAAATAAGATAGCATTTACTCCATGGATATGTTATCTTCCCCGCTTTTGATTTGATATGGGTTATCGTCAAATCAAACTCAGTTCCAAGGACTCTCTTTATGATGTTTCTTCTCGTGATGCTCCACTTGAGTACATCCTCATGTCCTTTGGTCTGACCAATATTTTGCTTTGTTCATACAAGATATGAGTCCATCTTCCTGGAATATCCTGATAAGTTTGTTGTTGAGCCCATCGACAATATCCTTATTTTCTCCATGTTAGACTAGATTCATATGGAACACTTGGCATTAATGTTGGAAAACTTTTAAGAACCGTCTTCAACTCACTTCGTAGTATGTGTTCTGGATGTTAGAAGTGACCTTCTCCGATTCATGTGCAATTGTTGAAAGATGTTGCTGTGGATTTGAGTAGAGTTATTTTAGTTCCCTTTAAGGATACAATTGTGTTTTTTTGCAAGTATTCGATGTATGAGCAGTTGTCCTTCGACAAGTTGCTAATACAGTCTAGCAACATAGCTCAGTCATTTGGAGCTTTACATTGTAGTCCATGTCTTGAGAATCTAGTAAATTTACCTTTGTGGTAAATGTTGCAAACTTTCTATTCGGACATGCTGAGTCTGAAGTATCATCCCACCCAACCAAATCTGAATCTCAAGACGATATGATGGTTGGTGTTCCTCAAGGTTTTGACACGGGTCTCTTTGTAAACCCGTCAAGATTGATGTAATGGTTGACACAATTAGTCAGAAGACCTATTGCCATATTATCTTGAATCAGCAAATAGCAACCACTCTTCATGAGGCTTCTTCCATGATTTATTATAGGAGTTGCGCTTATGGTTTCCTTTGTCTCCGAAGTCCTACCTTCACTTGATGTCTGGTATTCTAAACATCAAGGAGAACGTTTAAAGTAGTGTTGCTAAATGTCTCTCGGTCGATCCTCCAGACCCTTTTATGTTGGAAAGCATCTTCTTGTGCCAAGTAACTGAAGTCTAAGAATGAAGTTTCGTTTTCCTCATGTCATCAGGAATCTTGTTACCTATTCATCTTAGTGATGTAAAGTGATATCATGATCTTTGGCAAAGATTTTGATAGACTTGGATGAATAAAGATTCTCCTTCGATCCCCTAACATGTTCGAAGAGCGACTATGATTTTGGTAATCAGCAGTTCCTCTTGTTACATGTTCCTTGTGACTCTTATGAGTCCTCACCACAAAACACCTTTCTGTCTTGACCTTCTGTTGAACGAAAGAGTGGTCCTTCTATATCAAAAGTAGTTCAACGACTTAGTTTTCTATATATTTGTATCTCTAGAAGCTCTACTTAAGCCGTTTAGTAGAATTTCATCTCTCGAAGTTTGTTGTTATGTTCTTTCTGTTATATGCTTTCCTTTTCAGAAGCTTAAACTCTTTTGGAGCTCCATGGTCTCAATCCTTATGAAGTCCATATATCTAATACCTTCGAACCATCTCATCTTGTTTCCTCTTTTACCTTGACGTGTTTGATGTCATTATCTCAGAGTTGTTTCCAAACACTTCATCCATGAGTTGACCATGAGATAATATGTGTGGTGTTTAGTGTGTTTCCCTCTTATCATTAGAGTGACCATGTTTCTTTTCCTTCTTCCTACCTGCGGAATCTTGGGTCAAGATTATCATAAGGGGGATAGATCTGTAACACCCCAGTTTAGTTAATCCTAATTAGGGTTGATTGTGCATTCATGAGCATCATCTGTTAAAAGTGCATGCAAAATAAATAAAGTGAAACCCGAAACCCTAGTTCTTCCCCTCTTTTTGGGAGTTATTCAAAATGGTTTTGAATTTTGAAATCACAAAAATATTGGAGCCTAAATTGTTTAAAGGGTCCCCACAATATTTCCATATTTATAAAACCTTCTGGTATTTTCCAATTATTCAAAATAGTTTTGTATTTGAATTACAAAAGAGATAAAGGAAAACAGAAAAAGAAAAAGCTTTTGTTAAAAAAAGAGAGCCAGAAGCTCCAGGCCGCGCAGCCCAGCTAGCTCACCTCCCTCTTCCCTCTTCCTATCGCCCACGTGCACCCGTAGCCAGCCCAACAGCAGCCTGGCCTAGGTAACCTTTCGTCCAGCTAATCATCGTCGTCTACCTCTCGTTCTCCCCAAAGCTGCTGCGTGTCGCCCTCCGCCATGCTGCCAATGCCAAGATGCTCGCCGCCGCTGTTCGCCATCTACAAGTACCCCTTCGCTGCCGAGAACCTAGCCGAGAACCAGTTTTGTACCTCCGCTTCCCTCTCGCTCTCATATCGCAAAGAGCCCGAAACCCTAGCTTCCTCAGACGCCGGTCAATGTCATTGCTGGAGACCTCCCGGATCCAAGCTGACGCTCCTTGGAGCTTCACCTCGTCGCCATGAACTTCCTCACCAGAGGAATTCGCCACGGACGCCTCCAATCGAGCTCCCCGTCCGCTTCTTCTCCGATTATGGTCGTTGTTGTTGCTGTCGATTCCATCCGCGCCTCGTGTCGTCGAGCCCTCCATAGCAATCATCGTAAGCCACTGGTGCTCTGGCACCTCCTCGTTACCTCCCTCTTGCTCTCTGTCACCATCATGCCATGCACCCGCAGCCGCCGTCCATGCTCCGATGACCAATAGGTCGCGGTGCCGCAATTTTTTGGCTCACCATGGCCTCCGGCGTCGAATGAGCTCACTCCCAAAGCCCGACACCGCCTCTTGCATCGAGTCCGAGCTTGACCTAGGAGCTTTGCCTATGATGACATCAGCACGACGCCAAGCTGGCGTCATATACCCCCTTTTTGTTTCCTTTTATGTTTTTTGTTAATATTTTCTATAAATATTAATATGACAGGTGGGTCCTAGTTGTCAGTATTTTAACAATTTCCTTAATCATTTATAGAAATGAATAAAAACGTGACAAGTGGGCCTAGATGGAAAATAATTTAATAATTCCAAAATTGTTTAATAATTTAAAAATGTTTTAAAATAGATTTAAAATGGATTTAAAATGAGAAAATCATAACAAATTCATTTTAAATCAGAAAAATACAAATAATATATCAAAATGTTTAGAAAAATGAGATCTACACAATAGACTCAAAATCATGCATTGTTAAACAACTTTCATAACAAGTTTAATTAGAAGAACCTATTGAACCCCGTAGGAGATTCCGGGGTCTCTCCTGTATTAGGGTTTGCACCCTTCGGATCCCCTTTAAATTGCCAAGCATGCTTTAGGGTTACATTTCAATACAACTTAACTTGTCATATCATCATCCTTGTTTGAGAATTACATCGATGCCATGCGTTTATTGTTGTTCTCCCTTTCTTTCCGATGTTTCCTTCATCCCGGTAGAATACTATATCAAGATCGAGATTGAAGACCGAGATCAACACCATCGAAGATCGACGAACAATACTTGATCAACTGTAACCAAGTCAAGTACAAGGCTTCCGAAGATCTATATTTGGGTATCAACAAACAAGGCAAGCATAGCCCCACCATTATACAATCCTATGATTTCAAAAGTATTTCATTCTTGCCATGTTTCATACGATTCTACGGTTGTATTTTATCGATAGATAGAGTATCCTATCTGTTGCATTACTCCCTTTGAGCTTATATTACCTGATCCACTTCTCCTAGCATAACTAGGTTTGGCTTGTGTGCATTGCTAGAGCTTTTATCTGTGTGTTGCTGAGCTGTCAGTGCTGGTTCATCCAGAAGATGTACCAAATGCAGGGAATCTAGTATGATAGGAGAATGAGGTATACTGATGAGGTAAGATCAGTGGTAAAGGTTAAACATGCTAAGGCTTGTACGGGAGGCCATGATGGGATGTGGTTTTTATAGTCCCATCCTCGTCACCATTAGGACCCGAGTTCTTGCCTTTGGAACCGAGACGAGCGTACAGCCACACGAGGCCTGGAAAACCTCATGAGTAACTAACTTGCCTACTAGATTCCATGAGTCACATAGTTCGGGCGTTCCATTCGACATATGCATAGAAAATGTTTTGAAATATTTGGCGGGTGAAGGTGCATCATAACAGGTAGGTAAGCATGGCGATGTTGCTTGGGGAGGATGGAGACCCTGGTAAAGAAATCTCGCCTCACATCTCAAGGGACCGACTTCAGGATTTGAGCCATTATGGTGGAACCATCCCTAGGGCGTGACTCGTGGTCTCGGTGAAAGCAAGGTAAAGGTCATGTCCAACCACCCTCTGTCGGCGTTCCAAGGAAGAGGGATAATTATATGGCATTAAGAGTCAGTTGGTACGTGTGGGTAAAGTTGTACACCCCTGCGGGGTTAAATCTTTTCAGAAAATTGTGTTCACGGTTATAAACGCTTGGTGACCGAATTCTAAGATCATAGAGAACTATAACCTAATCGTAAAACTTGGAGGTTTCAATGTGTGGTCAAGGATGCTTCCTCACGGGTACGAGGGGGTGATCCTAGTTATGAGATGGTGATGATTTGGTGGGTATCAAAAGATGATGATCAATTATTTGGAGACGTCACTCTCTTATCTCCTTTTAAAATATTCAGATTAGACGAGCTTCTTCTCTCTCATGTTTTATATACAAAGATGGCTTTATGAAAAATAACCCCACCAGCCATAAGTCTTACGGAGTACACCCTGTACTCACCCTTGCTTTGTTGATACTTTTTTAGCAGAGTAAGTGATCCCCCTAAAGATGAGTTCTGTACGAAATCGACACCGACGAGTAGCTTGGGGTTCCCGGCTGGCAGCCTGGAATCTATGGGCTGGGATGTCATCATTATGCTTCAGGCCTCTTAGGACATTTGTTAAGTTTGCTATACTTAATAGGATAATTTGCCTTCTGTTGTTTGATGTTGTGGTCAGTGACCTCTTCTTGTAAGATTTTGGTTCTTTGCTCAGTTATGAGCTTGCTGTTATAATTTTTGTGTCGCAGGGTTACTGTTGTGTTACCAATTTCTCACTAGATATCCTCGAGCTCTAGGTTAAGCTTATGTCTGGCTAAGGTCTGGATTTGTTTAACCCTGATCCCGGGGGTGTCACAAAAAGTAATTAAAACAAGTAAAAGAAAACAAGTGACAAGTTTATGTGAAAGCGTGATTGAACTCATTAGGGAAAAAACATTCTCGGGGATGCAGGATACACCACTAGCATAGTATTATTATTATATGCAACCAAGATAACATACTTCTTGTGTCATGATATGTGTGGATAGAGCCCCATAATAGGATGTTCATGACAAGGCTCGTAGGAAGCCACTTTGTTGAGCCAAGTGTGAGGTCACCTCTAAATAACCACTACGATGTCTAAGAGCAATCACCCATACAAACCACAACAATTAAGGGTTTCCCCATGGATAGCATAATTAGCTTAGGGAGTCCCTATTTAATCCCCCTTTGACCGTGTAGGTTACGAGCCGACGCCAATCTGTCATGGGGCATTTCGGGTATGCTTCCAAGACACGTCCAAAGGGTTTCTCCCTCCCTTTAGCCCCGAAGGCAAATGATATGGGGCCAACTACGCATACCATCTAAAGAGAGAGAGATCAAACACAAATCATAATTATATCATAGACAAGCAAGTCATACTGACACAAGAATAGATCATCTTTATTATAAGTTCATAATTGTGCTAGGGTTTCTCCATTTCCCCAAGAACAAAGGAACTACTCACTCATGGAAGCAATCAACAACATCATCATAATCAAATGAATGGATTGAAGTACGGGGTAGATCTAATGCAAAGCACAATTAGATCTAGAATTACAAAGAGATCAAATAGATGAAACATGGAGTAATGGTGGTGATTAAGATGCAATGGTTGATGATGAAGGGAATGATGCGTTGTCCTCCAATGATCCGTGGATCAGAAGGGATTTTACCCTGTCCAAGTTCCTCCTTTAGATCCCTCTTGGATGTGGTGTTTCGTGGTTTCTGGTGGCTGTGAATGTTGGATCTCCCTCTCGTCGTCACTAGAGAGAAGTATTTAATGAGGCGGTCGCGATGGTGCCTGGTATGGGCGGACGGTACGGGCAGGCTCCGCCTATACCAGTGGTCATTAACCATGTTGATTCCTCTATGATTGGTATTCTTCCAGGTGCGAAGGAAAATTCATAAAATGACTTTTATCACTTAGAAATATCATATAATTACACAATATGACAGCTCTAATTGATATGTTCATATATGACTCCATGATTTGGGATCCTGTTGAAACAAGAACAAAATAGTGCGCGTAGGTGCAGTGAAATACAAAATCCCCTACTCTATTTATGCAAAAAAGGTAAATATGCTTCAATTTTGGACGCATCTGTGGGTAACTCCCTCAATGGCTCTACATGAGCCACAATTATTGTCTCAACATCTTCAATTGGCTCAGGTGGGGGAATATATTGAAGCCAATCTTTCTTGGGAGATTCAATGTGTTCTGTAAAAGACTGAAGGATTTGCAAAATAATATGATCATCAAGTTGAAGTTCATTAGCAGTTTATCTTCACTCACCGAACTCCTTATAAGTATTGAGACAATCATATCAAATTTCTATACCTCCTTCGCCGCCTAAATCAAATCCCCAAGTTTCTCTATTACGACGAATACGGTCTAGGAGTTCCCAAGCTTTAGTTATAGTTAGCAACATAAAAGAGCCTCCGGAATTTGTGTCTAGCTCATGTTTAATCTCTTGATTAAGTACCCCATAGAAAATATGTAGAACATACCATTCAGGTAAATCATTGTGGGGACATTCATTAAGGATGGACTTATACCTTTTGAAAGCTCTAACCAAGCCTTCACCTGAGCGGTTTTTGAAGTTCGTGATTGCCCTTCTTACCGCAGTCGTCTTTACTTTGGGAAAGAATCAAAATATGAATTCTCCTTTGAGTTTTTCCCAAGTATCAATTTTTTCTACATGGCAAAATTATATACCAAGCTAAAGAAGTGTTGGTTAGATATTGGCTAAACAATTTAAGTTTCAGTTCATCATCAGAATAGCCTCTCAATTTAAGTATCCAACATAACTTGGTAAAATGCATTAAATGAGTGTAAGGATCCTCATCCGGATCGTCTCCTGCAAAAAACATTCTCTTTAATAATAGCGATAAAGCGAGGGTTAACCTCATATTCTGGTTCACTCCCACTTGGGAATTCTTTGGAAAAGTCCTCTATAGAACTTCTTGAGGTGTTTAGTTGCATCGAGCTGATTCATCAGTCTGAGTGCAGTCATGATGTTTACCTGAAACTAGTAATCAACTTTAGTAAAAAAATAGTAGAATAAGCAACTAAAAACAAAGAACAGAAGCGCATAGCTCCCCGGCAACGGTGCCAGAAAATAGCTTGATGACCGCAAGTACACAGATCGATTGTAGCTAGTTTTGAAATAAGAGTATCGAACCCATAGAGAGCTATTTGGTTCAGGTCTTTATGCCCCTTCTCACTGTCTACAAAAGGATATTTGTCAGATGCCTTTGATTTCAAGTAAAGGGTATTTGAAATGTTTTATGTTGAATGCGGAAAAGTAAATAAAATAAGTAAATGAAAACAAGTAACGAAAGCATTTGGAATGGTGGTTGAACTCAATAAATTTAAAGCATTCTCGGGGATGTAGGACATACCACTAGCATGTTGCAATTAATCATAAATAGGATAACCTATTTCTTATGTCATGACATGTGTGGAGAGAGCTCCGTATCAAGATGTCCAATGCAAGGCTCATAGGCAATCACTTTGTTGAGCCAAGGAATGACGTCAGCTCTAAATAACCACTGCAATGTCTAAGAGGAGTCACCCATATAGACCACCGCAATTAAGGGTCTCCCCATGGATATCGTAATTAGCTTAGTGAATCTCTCTTTATTCCTCCTTTGACCGTGCAGGGTATAAGACAATACTTATAGTCACAAATAGCTTTGGGCATACCTCCAAACACGTCCAAAGGATTTTGCTCTTTTTTTATACCCTAAGTCAAATGATATGTGGACGACTACACATACCATCTAAAGAGAGAGATAAAACACTCATCATCAATCAATAGATCATGTAGACAAGTAATAGATCATATTTATTTCCCCAAGAACGAAGCAAACTACTCACACATGGAAGCAATCAACAGCATCATCATAATCAAATGGACGGATAAAAGTTCAGGATTGAATCTAATGTAAACCGCAGTTGAATCTGGAATTACACCAAGATATAATGGATGGAAGATGGGAGTAGTAATGGTGATGGTGACGCAGCGATTGATCGTGAAGGGGATGATGCGATGTGCTCCAATGATCCGTAAAGAAGCAAGGATTTTCCCTTCTCCAAGTTCCTCCTCTATATCCCTTTCTAGTGTGGTTTTTTGTGGCTAGAAGTTTTGGTGAATGTCGTATCTCAGGTCCATCTTTGTGAGGTGAAAGTATTTGATAAGGAGGACGTGTAGCCGTATGGTACGGGCGAACGGTATGGGAAGGCTCCACCCGTACCAGTGGTCGTTAAGGCCCCTGTGTCCTCCTCTGCGTATGAAAATCTCCCCGGAGTGAGGAAAAATCAGTTAAATGACTTTTATCACTTAAAAATATCATATTACAACATAGTATGATATTCCCAATTGATATGTTCATAAGATACTTAGTAATTCGGGATCCTATTGAAACACAGACAAAAGGTGTGCACAAATTCAATAAAATACCAAAAACCCTACTGTACTTATGCAAAAACAAGAGGTAAATATGCTTCAATTTTCGACTCATTATACAGCGTCGAGCCCGAGCCATGCCTTAACCTATAGGCAGCTGACTGGAAGAACGTCCTAGCTCGCATAGTCATCAACGTCACCTTCTTCCTCACTTCTTCTTAAATCATACCAAGTTAATAGCCAGGGACAATGTCAATGAGTACTTTGAATGTACTCGCAAAACACCTTAAGAGAATAATAATAAAAGGATAAACAATTATGGATATGGTAGTAGGAGGGCACCATTAGAGGTTCTTTTCTCAAATAGTTTCTCTTGTAGATATAGCATGTCTATATCTTTGTTTAAAGCTTTTGTAAAACATTTTGAAAGTCATTTGAAAAGTTTTTGAAAGCATTAGGATTGGGTCACCCAATATCATCTCCTGGTACTCACTTGACCAGATTTTTCATCTTCCATGATCTTCCGAGATCACCTCACTTCCTTTGTGGTCTCCCAGAGCACCCTTTCAAGAAAAAATTCTTTCTTTTCCGAAAACCTTTTTACAAATCAAAACCAGCACCGCTCTACAACATCCTTTCCAACCATCCATAACCGCTCACATGGCTATTCGAATATATTTACACTCTATAGAGGTTGTACACTATACCCACACCATCCGGGTACCCTGCCCTGATCCTACACAGATCGTGGGTCGAGTAACTGATCGAGACTCTCGGGATGCCACCCTAGTATAGGAACTACCCTATGAGTTGTTCCTCTCAACACTGGGATGTCGGGTACCAGCAGACCAACCAAAGTGCATCTGACTCGCTCGAGAGTGGGCACTTTCAATGAGAGGCTCATAGTATCATCTGGCCAACAGAATGCTCACCAAGGGTAAGTCATGCATTAGAGATATGTGATCCCTTATAAGTAGTTGCGAGGCATTCCATACTAGGGAAAAAAACTTCAAGCCATGCCATGTCCCATACCAGGGTAATGTGGTTGCACGGGTTAATTGTTCTAGCAAACGAGCAAGAATCGCATGCATTTTCGTAAACATTTTCCTTCTTCTCGACTTCAGCATCACTTGCAAAAACTAAAACCTTTTTCTTTCTGGAACATCTCTT
This sequence comes from Avena eriantha, assembly GCA_910589775.1. Taxonomy (NCBI): domain Eukaryota; kingdom Viridiplantae; phylum Streptophyta; class Magnoliopsida; order Poales; family Poaceae; genus Avena; species Avena eriantha. The sequence goes on along the minus strand of OU342742.1, from coordinate 331,044,023 downwards.
GGAAGGTCAAATCCTCGCCAGGGTTTTACCATAAAACATTTTGTAAACTTTTCCAGGGTCTTCCCAACCTATAGTTTTGCTTTGGCTAAAACAGGGTCTCCAAAAAGGTATGTTGTTATACACCACTTACAATACTAGGGGCAAGTAGGTGTCACCAAGGGGGTTGTACTTAGTATTACAATTGTGTAATGGTTTGGAGGAGCCAATCCACTACAAGATATAAATCATCATATAGTAAAACAATGCAGGTTTCATAAACAAGTAGGTAAAACATGCATAAGTAAAATTGTAGGACAAGGCGTATGATAAAGTAGGTGGCTTCCTGTGACCAGCAATATGGAAATATGCCCCTTGGCTTCTTCTTAGAAATCCAAAATAATAACCAATATCTTCATCTTCTAGACTTTGGTACAATAACATCTATCATCATCACGGATCAGACATGCAAATAGACAAAATCCACAATCAACACAAGGAATACAAACATTAGTACAATACAACTAACAAATGAGCAAGGCATAAGTACACTTCAGTAGGTTTTGATAATTTTAGTTCAAGACAATTGGGATTACTTGATTTGTCTTTCTGGAATTTATTTTATGAATTAAGGGCCAAAAACTACTTGAATAAGGGGTTTCCAACCAAGGCTTGGATCTGTATGTATCAATGTACAAAAATTATGTCATTGGATAGGTATTGAAATAACAAGGCCACCAAAAGTGTTTTCATGATTTTATCACTTTCCTTTAATTAGATATGGATTTTCTAGTGAAATTAATCCTAGTTTGAGGCAATAAATTAACAAACAAGATTTGTAGTTCAAACAAATATTTCCTCAGAGGATTCGGTAGATATTGGAGTTTATGAATTTTGATAGATGGATTCATTTGAAGATAATTACCAGAATGCCTTTGGGAAAATCCCAAAGTTAGTTATGTTGGTAGTTTGTTTTTTCAACATATTAAAACTATAGAAGCTTTTGATGTGAATCCAATGTCACAATGTATGTATTCCAAATACCGTTCTGTAGAAATTGAATTCACAAATTTTGGATTGGTATAACTACATATGTGATTTATTTAGTGAAACAATCCTAGGCAGAAGAGTTTAATTCACCAAAATTTCCTAGAGGTTCAATAAATTTTAATATCCTAGGTTTTGGTAGATTTGGTAGTACCACTTCACTCGGAATCAACTCCAATGATTGTACTACTTGACCTAGAGAATTTCTAAAGGTAGAAATGAATTTTTTGTCATTTTTGCTATAAAAAATGATAGCTCAATTTGGCATGAGCCCAAGGCTAGGTGATAGATTTTTCAAATACCTACCATAGGAAGCTTGTTTCACTCCAACTGCGGCTATATAACTTATTTAGGGATTTATTTATTACCAGGGACACTTTTTAGAAGATTTATTGTCAGGAAATAATGACAAGTATTTTGGGACTGGAGTGGGCTCTGCATGTTGGACAAAACACTAAGGTATCTGGTAAAGTTGGGGTGTAGAAACTCTAGTCATTTTTTATTTTTATTTTGAATTAAACCACACAGGTACATTGCAGTTCTGGAGAAATTGATTAAAGGAATAAAAGACATGGGCCAGATCTACAGGCGAACCTACCGCTCCAGGGTAAATTCGACCCACTAGGTGAAAACCACGTGGGAAGCTTTGGGTTTGAAACCCTAGGGCAACGCCCACCGGTCAGCAGAACAAGACCCCGAAGTGGTATCTGGCAACGAGATTCGTTCTATTAGAGCAGATCCGACGGTGCGTGGTTGTCGTCTCCACTAAAATGAGTGGCACTACATGGGAACCCTAGCTTCATCTGGGAAGGCATGGGGCAGCTTACCTGAGGCTTGCCGGTGTCTGAGGATAGTGGGAGGGGTGTGGAGCATGACGACGACCTCAGGGATGGGCGTCATCGACAGTTTCTGCTCTAGGAGGGGGTTCGTGCATCGGTGCAGACGGGCATGCTCGGAGTCGGGAGGTCTCCAGAGCTCCTGCACGTCAACGAGATGGCATCCATGTGGACTTGGGATGCGGTGAGGATGTTAGGGACACTTTTTAGAAGATTTATTGTCAGGAAATAAGAAAAGTATTTTCGGACTAGGGTGGGTTCTGCATGTTGGACAAAACACTAAGGTATCTGGTAAAATTTGTGTGTAGCAAATCCAATCATTTTTCATTTTTATTTTGAATTAAACCACACAGGTACATTGCAATTCTAGAGAAATTGATTAAAGGAATAAAAGACATGGGCTAGATTTATAGGGGAACATGTCGCTCCAGCGGAAACTCGACCCACTGGGATAAAGACCACATGGGAAGCTGCGGGTTTGAAACCCTAGGGCAAGGCCCACCGGTCAGAGTAACAAGACCCCAAAGTGGTATCTGGAAACAAGATCCATTCGATTAGAGTAGATCCGATGGTCTGCAGTTGTCGTCTCCGCTGAAACGAGCGCCACCGCGCAGGAACCCTAGCTTCGTAGGGGAAGGCACGAGGCAGCTAACCTGAGGCTTGCCGATGTCTTAGGATAGTGGGAGGGGTTCGGAGCATGACGACGACCTCGGGGATGGGCGTCGTCGACAGTTTCTGCTCCATGAGGGGGTTCACGCATCAGTGCAGACGGGTATGCTCGGAGTCGGTCGAGAGATCTCTAGAGCTCCTGCATGTCAGCAGGATAGCATCCATGCGGACGCGGTGAGGATATATGGTGGATCTTGGTGAGGCAGCATGTGCTCAGACATGTCGAGGTCACATGGAAAACTTCTTTTGGACAGGTTCCGATGACGGCTCCCCCGGTGTACGTGGGACAAAAAAGAAGGGCACGAGGGAGTAGATCAGAGGGAGGGGAGTAGAACTGAGAGAAGCACAAGATCTGGGGAGGTTGAGGTCGACCACATACTTTCATGTAGGTTGGGAACCGAGAGGGTTTTGTAACACCCTCGAATCGGCCCTATGCAAGTTTTAGAGCTTCCCGCCAAACCCGCATAGAAACGATTCAAGGACGCCCACCAGGCACTTGCATGCGGGTGGAAAACAAAGTAATACCATTACACATTAGTCCACGATGGAACCCACAGAACATTTATATACAACAACGACTCCATGAGTCAAGAATACAGATATATAGTACAAAGATCCAAATCACCTTGAAAACGATACAACATCCGAGTACGGATAAGATGCAAATGGGGCTAAGAGCCCTGAAGAATAACCAATGGCGTCCATAACCCTGCCCAGGCCAAGCTAGAAGGGTAACCCTGCTAACGACGTCGATCTCAAACCTGCTAAAACAAAAGGGGTGCCGACAAAGGGCAAAGGAAAAAGAGGAGCGTCAGTACTAAGGCCAGTACACGGCGAGGCTAGAATTCAGCGACTCGCGCCTACATAGGTATGGTGGACTGAAGCGGTAGTGACGCATGCACTAAACAACCTATAGAGACTCGATTCAACTATCGGCTATTAGAGAGGGATAAGAGAGACCTATTCGGGATCAACCTGATACTAACACTAGTCATACCCATCCTGGAATTTCCCCCTCGAGACCACACGAGGAAGTCAAACCGAGGAACTCACATAGTTGGCAGTTTTATTCATTCCATTATAGTTGTAACACTTATTAGTCAGGTATAGATAACATGAGTCATCCTGATAGCATAAGTAGTGCGCAGTTTTAGTTAACCATTCAGTTGTAGTTGCAGTACTTACTAGTCAGATACAATTAGCATGTGACATCCCAAACCCAACAGTTGTTGGCACTTTTATTTCATTCCATTGGAGTTGCGATTCTTACTAGGCAGGTATAACATGACACGATACACCCCAGTTCCACCAGTTGTTGGCACTTTTATTATCCATTCCATTGTAGTGAAGATGTTTACTACTTTAGTTATGCTTGTCTATGATCGAGATACTGTGCTCCAAGTCGTCCATAACCGCGGACACGGCTTTCAGAAAGATTTACCCTGCAGGGGTGCACAAATAGCAACACACACACGATCAACCTCAGAAAAACCAAATCAAAACCCAACGAGGCTTTCACGACAAAGCGATCACAGGATTCATAAAATATTTCAGGGGGCCACCCCACTAAGCTACCCGCAACGAAGTTGGCCGGCTCCGGAACGGACCCAAGGTTTGTGACGACGGATGTAAATGACTAGGAACCCGAAAGTGTGACTGGGCTTGTCAATACCGCGAAAACGTGGCACGATCTAAAACAATACAGGTGCTCCCCGCACAATCTTAAATAAAGCAGTAAAGCATGGCATAAGTACAGGATAGTAATAAAACCTCAAACTAGTTTGTGGCCCCAAGAAATAAGAAATGAATCAAGTTCTGGCTAAGGGGATTCATGGTCCCATTTGCAGATAGTGCGATGGTCAAGGAACAGGTATCAAGTAGTCGGGGTCCTACGGGACACAAGTGAGCGTGGAAGAACCAAATAACATCTATTGCCCACCGATGCCTCTGCATTAGTTATATCTAGCAATTTAATAGTTGAATTTAAAGTCATGATCCTCTGCAACCGTAAAGCATATGACAACATTCCACCAACTGCGTGGTACTTCACGACACGAGATCGCACCTGAGCTAGCGACTACGACTCGCAAGGCCATCTATCTACCAAACAACAGGTAATAGGAGGTGTCCAAGGCAATATAAAGGCTGCACGGAGTATATCTGGTACGGAACACTAAAGCATCGCGACTCGGATAGCAATAGATCAACAGGGGGAAATAAAGACTATAAAGAGAATGCCCGCCTGGGATACACTGCCGACGGATCATATCCGGAGAACTTGTCGACACTCGCATCAACTCATCGGCCTAATCCGCAAAGAAGTAAACACTAGAAGAAACACCGGATGCAATATTTAATACTACGGCAGAAGATCCGGCATGATTATGATATGATGCATGGCATGGCACAGATGCGGTGCAATTAGGAAATATTAAGCGGAACAGGGGCCCCGATGATTAATTAAATGGTTCAAGTTATTTAGAAACCCCGCAAATTAAATGTTGTTTTAACAAGGCAAAACATGGCGTCGGTTCGCTACGCAAATTTAAATGGAGTCCGGTATAAGGCAAGGATATCCTGCAGATGGACTCCATATTTAATTATGAGGTGAATCGGCATAATGCCGCCATACCCACAAATATGTATGCAAGCATGAACAATTTATTATGCGACAGTTGAAAATTTCATATTATAAAAATAGGGGCTTAGGTTCACACATCTGGGTTCGGATGATCTTGGGTTCCGAGGGTTCGGGTCTGGGTCTCTGGGTTCGATGGGAACGACGAGGTTCGGATACAAGATGGAGAACTTGTCGTGTCGTGACGGAGAACTTGGGTTCCAAGCGGTCGATCTTGCCGTCGATGGCAAACTTGAATGGATCGGGTACCGGTGGTCTTTGGATCCGTGTAGGAGATCTTGACGCCTGTGACGAAGAACTCGAGTTCAAAAGGAGGTCTTGGCGTTTCGATGGATCGGTCCTCAGGGTCGGAGAACTTGGTGCGCCGGGGGTCAACGAGGTTCGGGCTCGACTGGATCGGTCTTCGGATCCTTGGGGGCCTTCGGTATCCGGGAAGGAGGCCTTGAAGTCCATATCAGGAGATCTTGTCGAACCGGCATCATCGCCTTCGGGTTTCATATCGGAGAACTCAATGTTCCGAGAAGGTGTAGGAGTTGGGCGCCGTGGTCTTGCCTAGTCCCTCGGGTCATGTCTCGTGTCGGTCTCGTCTACCATGTTCAATTGTGGTCTTGTCGGCGGTTGATCTTGACTTGCCGGTGGAGGTCGTGGCAACTCTTGGCGCCGGTCAAAGTTGATGAAACTAGGGTACAGGCTAGGGATGTTATGTTCATCGGTTGTCGTACTGGCACCACAACAGCAACACCGGTACTCCAACATTCACGCCTACACAGGAGAGCCACAAGAGGCCGCATGACACGCACGGAAACAGGAGGCGGGCTCGCGCGCTTGGGCACACACATGGTCGAGGTGGCCGCCGGGGTCGAAGGGGCTGGGAATGGCGGCCGCGGACATGGCGATGGAGGAGGGCCTCGCAGACGATGCAGGGCGACCGGAGAGGAGGGCGAGGCCGGGGCGCTGGGGACGAGCTCGGTTGGCGACCGCGCACGGTGATCGGCAGTGGAACGGCCGGACGGGCGCTGCTGGCGAGGAGTCCATGACGGCGGCGAGCTCGAGGACGGCGGCTCGTGCGGAAAGGAGGAGAAGAGGCGCGGGCTCGTGCCGCGGGAGGAGGATGCGAGGCGGCGCACTAGGGAGAGGAGCGGCCGGAGACGCGGGGACGGGCGCGGAGCTTGGCAACGCAGGGGTTGAGCTCCGGCGGCCGGTTGCGGAGGAGCGAGCCAAGGAGGACGACGCTCGTAGGTGGTGGCCGCGCGAGGCGAGCTCCACGCGGGGCGAGACAGGCCGAGGCCGGAGGGCCAGGCGGACGGAGGCGGGATCTCGCGCCGGCGGCGGGGCTCCGAGCGGGGGTTGGGCGATGGGAGCGAGGCAGGAGCGGGGTCGGGATGAGGAGGTGGGGCCGGGTTGGTGGGGATCGAGCTTAGCGTGTCGAGGCTTCGCGCGTGTGTATCAGGGCGGGTGGGTCGTGTGCGGTGCGCCTACATCGCTAGGTGGTGAGGCAGGCAGGAGGCGCTAGGTGTGGGGCGTGGTGGGGCCAGCTGCATGTGGGGTGGAGAGCACAGCGCGCCGTGTGGCAGGGAGCGTGGCGGCGACATAAGGTGGTGGTGTGGAGGCTGGGGTGAAGGGAGGGGTAGGTGGGGTGGAGGGATTAGGGTTAGGCTAGGTTTGGGTATATGGGGTACTAGGCTGGCTAGCTGGGCCTTTTGGCCCGGCCGGCTGCCTCCCCCTAAAAAAATAACTTTCATTATTTTTATTTTGTCCGAATAGAATCTTGTAAATATTTTGTAGACAAAACAAAATATCCGGAAGAGGCCGGGTTTTAATTTGAAATAAAGGCGGGGCATTTAGAAAAAAAAACCAGACTTTTTGAAAATAGTTTTCAAACAAACCATGCATGATGATGACGATGCTCAAATGCAATGTGGCATGATGACATAAGCATGCAGGCATGATGATGCAATGCACAAAAACACAGCAATTTTCTAGTAGTGGTTTTTGCGGGATGCCACAATTCGACACCACTAACAAGGGATCTCGCCCTCGAGATCTTCCTCGTGGTACCGAAAGAGGTCGATGACCGGAATCTCCTTGCTTCGTGTGGATCCTCGCTACACCACTAACAAGAGGTCGTTGTCCGTGATCGTCGAGAGAACACTCCGGGAACAAAGGGCGAAGGTAGAGGTATCAACAAATAAAGCCACCTCTAGGTTCCGTGGACAGAGTAAAATTGCTGGATCTACCGATTCGATATACAAAAGCAAATGATAAGAGTAGTGGTATGGTCGTGACTCCATCCCGCACTCATATCATTACTCCATACATGAATAGCAGAATTATGCAACCAACTCTCGGAATCAGACTGAAGATCTCGACAAACGAGGTTTGGAAACAAGGAGTGATGCAGACTCTGTACCGGATCTGGCGTAGACGATGTCGTCGCGTCAGAAAACACCAGAAGGCACGAGAAGGAACAAAGAGAAGTCCAATAGATGAAGGATTCCTCAGATAGCATGAAGACCGGATGTAGAAACGCCGTTGCCAAAGGGGGAAGCGAAACCCTGAAGGTACGACGGAAACCCAACCACGAGAATTCCTGGACTCGAAGAAAAGATAAGAGAACAGATCCAAAACACGTAGAGGTAAGAGGAGAATAGCAGAGGGTAAGGAGTAAAAGCAGACCTAATCAGATCTATCCAACCGATTTTCCAAAATAGTTCTAACACTCTACTTCGGCCGTTAGCTAGGTTATCCTACAGGCTAGACCAGTGGGGTATCGCAACTGCTGAGCTCTGATACCACTCTGTAACACCCTCGAATCGGCCCTATGCAAGTTTTAGCGCTTCCTGCCAAACCCGCATAGAAACGATTCAAGGACGCCCACCAGGCACTTGCATGCGGGTGGAAAACGAAGTAGTACCATTACACATTAGTCCACGATGGAACCCACAGAACATTTATATACAACAACGACTCCATGAGTCAAGAATACAGATATATAGTACAAAGATCCAAATCACCTTGAAAACGATACAACATCCGAGTACGGATAAGATGCAAATGGGGCTAAGAGCCCTGAAGAATAATCAATGGCGTCCATAACCCTGCCCAGGCCAAGCCGGAAGGGTAACCCTGCTAACGACGTCGATCTCAAACCTGCGAAAACAAAAGGTGTGCCGACAAAGGGCAAAGGAAAAAGAGGAGCGTCAGTACTGAGGCCAGTACATGGCGAGGCTAGAATTCGGCAGCTTGCGCCTACATAGGTATGGTGGACTGAAGCGGCAGCGAAGCATGCACTAAACAACCTATAGAGACTCGATTCAACTGTCGGCTATTAGAGAGGGATAAGAGAGACCTATTCGGGACCAACCTGATACTAACACCACTCATACCCATCCTGGAATTTCCCCCTCGAGACCACACGAGGAAGTCAAACCGAGGAACTCACACAGTTGGCAGTTTTATTCATTCCATTATAGTTGTAACACTTACTAGTCAGATATAGATAACATGAGTCATCCTGATAGCATAAGTAGTGCGTAGTTTTAGTTAACCATTCAGTTGTAGTTGCAGTACTTACTAGTCAGATACAATTAGCATGTGACATCCCAAACCTAGAAGTTGTTGGCACTTTTCTTTCATTCCATTGGAGTTGCGATACTTACTAGGCAGGTATAACATGACACGATACACCCCAGTTCCACTAGTTGTTGGCACTTTTATTATCCATTCCATTGTAGTGAAGATGATTACTAGTCACATATTAAGTCAAATTTATAGCACTACTTTAGTTATGCTTGTCTATGATCGAGATACTGTGCTCCAAGTCGTCCATAACCGTGGACACGGCTTTCAGAAAGATTTACCCTACAGGGGTGCACAAATAGCAACACACACACGATCAACCTCGGAAAAACCAAATCAAAACCCAACGAGGCTTTCACGACAAAGCGATCACAGGATTCATAAAATATTTTAGGGGGCCACCCCACTAAGCTACCCGCAACGAAGTTGGCCGGCTCCGGAATGGACCCAGGGTTTGTGACGACGGCTCTAAACGACTGGGAACCCGAAAGTGTGACTGGTCTTGTCGATACCGCGAAAACGTGGCACGATCCAAAACAGTACAGGTGCTCCACGCACAATCTTAAATAAAGCAGTAAAGCATGGCATAAGTGCAGGATAGTAATAAAACCTCAAACTAGTTTGTGGCCCCAAGAAATAAGAAATGAATCAAGTTCTGGCTAAGTGGATTCATGGTCCCACATGCGTATAGTGCGATGGTCAAGGAACAGGTATCAAGTACTCGGGGTCCTACGGGACACAAGTGAGCGTGGAAGAACCAAATAACATCTATTGCCCACCGATGCCTCTGCATTAGTTATATCTAGCAATTTAATAGTTGAATTTAAAGTCATGATCCTCTGCACCGTAAAGCATATGACAACATTCCAACAACTGTGTGGTACTTCACGACACGGGATCGCACCTGAGCAAGCGACTACGACTGACAAGGCCATCTATCTACCAAACAATAGGTAATAGGAGGTGTCCAAGGCAATATAAAGGCTGCACAGAGTATATCTGGTACGGAACACTAAAGCATCGCGACACGGATAGCAATAGATCAATAGGAGGATATAAAGACTATAAATGCAAAATAGGTAGAAAGGGGGAGAATGCTCGCCTGGAAAACACTGCCGACGGATCATATCCGGAGAACTTGTCGACACTCGCATCAACTCATCGGCCTAATCCGCGAAGAAGCAAACACTAGAAGAAACACCGGATGCAATATTTAATACTACGGCAGAAGATCTGGCATGTCATGATATGATGCATGGCATGGCACAGATGCGGTGCAATTAGGCAATATTAAGCGGAACCGGGGCCCCGAAGATTAATTAAACGGTTCAAGTTATTTAGAAACCCCGCAAATTAAATGTTGTTTTAACAAGGCAAAACATGGCGTCGGTTCGCTACGCAAATTTAAATGGAGTCCGGTATAAGGCAAGGATATCCCGCAGATGGACTCCATATTTAATTATGAGGTGAATCGGCATAATGCCCCCATACCCACAAATATGTATGCAAGCATGAACAATTTATTATGCGACAGTTGATAATGTCATATTATAAAAATAGGGGTTTGGGTCACACATCTGGGTTCGGATGATCTTGGGTTCCGGGGGTTCGGGTCTGGGTCTCCGGGTTCGACGGGAACGACGAGGTTCAGATACAAGATGGAGAACTTGTCGTGTCGTGACGGAGAACTTGGGTTCCAAGCGGTTGATCTTGCCGTAGATGGCGAACTTGAATGGATCAGGTACCGGTGGTCTTTGGATCCGTGTAGGAGATCTTGACGCCTGTGACGAAGAACTCGGGTTTGAAAGGAGGTCTTGGCATTCTGATGGATCGGTCCTCGGGGTCGGAGAACCTGGCGCGCCGGGGGTCGACGAGGTTCGGGCTCAACTGGATCGGTCTTCGGATCCTTGGGGGCCTTCGGTATCCGGGAAGGAGGCCTTGAAGTCCATATCAGGAGATCTTGTCGAACCGGCATCATCGCCTTCGGGTTTCATATCGGAGAACTCGATGTTCTGAGAAGGTGTGGGAGTTTGGCGCCGTGGTCTTGCCTAGTCCCTCGGGTCTAGTCTCATGTCGGTCTCGTCTGCCATGTTCAATTGTGGTCATGTCGGCGGTTGATCTTGACTTGCCGGTGGAGGTCGTGGCAGCTCTTGTCGCCGGTCAAACTTGATGAAACTAGGGTATAGGCTGGGGATGTTATGGTCATCGGCTGTCGTACTGGCACCACAACAGCAACACCAGTACTCCAACATTCACGCCTGCACAAGAGAGCCACAAGAGGCCGCATGACATGCACGGAAACAGGAGGCGGGCTCGCGCGCTTGGGCACACACATGGTCGAGGTGGCCGCCGGGGTCGAAGGGGCTGGGAACGGCGGCCGCGGACATGGCCATGGAGGAGGGCCTCGCAGACGATGCAGGGCGATCTGAGAGGAGGGCGAGGCCGGGGTGCTGGGGACGAGCTCGGTTGGTGACCGCGCACGGTGAGCGGCAGTGGAACGGCCAGACGGCCGCTGCTGGCGAGAAGTCCGTGACGGCAGCGAGCTCGAGGACGGCGGCTCGTGTGGAGAGGTGGAGAAGAGGCAGCGGGCTCGTGCCGCAGGAGGAGGATGCGAGGCGGCACACTAGGGAGAGGAGCGGCCGGAGACGCGGGGCCGGGCACGGAGCTTGGCGACGCAGGGGCTTGAGCTCCGGCGGCCGGTTGCGGAGGAGCGATCTAGGGAGGAAAACGCTCGGAGGTGGTGGCCACGCAGGCGAGCTCGACGCGGGGCGAGACATGCCGAGGTCGGAGGGCCAGGCGGACGGAGGCGGGATCTCGCGCCGACGGCGGGGCTCCGAGCGGGGGTTGGGCGATGGGATCGAGGCAGGAGCGGGGTCGGGGTGAGGAGGTGGGGCCGGGTTGGTGGGGATGGAGCGAAGCTTGTCGAGGCTTCACGCGTGTGTACCAGGGAGGGTGGGTCGTGTGCGGTGTGCCTGCATCGCTAGGTGGTGAGGCAGGCGGGAGGCGCAGGGTGTGGGGCGTGGTGGGGCAAGCTGCATGCGGGGTGGAGTGCATAGCGCGCGCACGTGTGGCAGGGAGCGTGGCGGCAGCAGAAGGTGGTGGTGTGGAGGCTGGGGTGAAGGGAGGGGTAGGTGGGGTGGAGGGATTAGGGTTAGGCTAGGTTTGGGTATATGGGATAGTAGGCTGGCTAGCTGGGCCTTTTGGCCCGGCCGGCTGCCTCCCCCTAAAAAATAACTTTAATTATTTTTATTTTGCCCGAATAGACTCTTGTAAATATTTTGTAGACAAAACAAAATATCCGGAAGAGGCCAGGTTTTAATTTGAAATAAAGACGGGGCGTTTAGAAAACAAAACCAGACTTTTTGAAAATAGTTTTCAAACAAACCATGCATGATGATGACGATGCTCAAATGCAATGTGGCATGATGACATGAGCATGCGGTCATGATGATGCAATGCACAAGAACACAGCGATTTTCTAGTAGTGGTTTTAGCGGGATGCCACAGGTTTCTCCTCCATCTCCCGAGCAGCAGCACAAGAGAGAGCTCTCGGGGTTCTTGGGGAAGGAAGAGGGAGTGGAGTGGTGTGGGATGATAGGGTGGAGAGGGGAGGCACTAGCCTCTGGCCCTTTGAACTATAGGGGTGAGGCTCATGGTGGACATGCCTCATGAGAGCAATAGAGAGGGGTGAGGTTCAAGCATTGGCTAGTTTAGGCGGTGGGTGGACTTGCTGGTGCTCTATGGTGCTGCAGAAGGGCAGAGGTGGAGTGGGGTAGCAGCATCAAGCAAGTTTTTATGGCTAAAAAAGGGTGTAGCTCTTGTCTCCTTCATAGATGAACAAAAAGGACAAGGAGGTGGAAGTTCACGTAGTGTATCTATCATTTTCAACCTTGGGTTTTGAAAATCAAACTTGATTTTGGAATAAAACAAGGGATAAAGGATCTTGGGCACTATAACTTTCATACCATCCAAACCTTATTGGATTTAGGATCTGAAGCATCCCCTTGACTCATGGGATAGGTGGATAGATAGAACAAGTTATTTATATCTCCATGGTACCAAGAGTTGAGCTCGATCATGGTTGAGCTTTCCTAGAATTGATGCCAGAGTTGGCTAAAAATAAGGGTGTCAAAACAGATTATTAATTAGCTTCATAAACCATGTGGGTTTTAGAAGCATAGGGCTCCAATGAAACACGTGAAGTAGGGATGGATAGAACTTCATGACTAGATCACAATCATGCAAAGAGTTTTTCAAAATAAGATAACATGAAGATGGAAACTTCTGCCAAAGTAGGCATGCTGATAAGATTTCTAGGAAAGATTACTTTCTTGCCTGCAAAACCATTAAGAACAAGGGTTCAAAGGATGATATAGCCAAGGGAAAGTGTGGGTCTTGGGAGTCTTTAATATGGATTACAATATGGTTCAAGTTCATTTCCAAAAATGCACAAGGGTTGAGAAAGGTGGAGACTCAAAGATGTGATGTTGATATCACTTCTAGACTGTCAAAATTTGGCAGTTTTAGGGTTTTTGACTAGGATACAAGAGGGGGTGGTTTTGAGAGGATGCTAGGTTGCAAACTCATCATCAAGTGGATGATGTTGAAGTGTAGATTGTGTAGAAAGTATCCATGCTTGTAGTTGGCATTTGTTGACCTAGAAATTACTAGAAAGGATTAGCCCTAATTTGATCTAGTTTAGATTGTCACTTTAGTGACTAGAGATCAAATCCAGCTTTGGATACTTTCTTAGGATTTGTAAACTTAATTTAGCTTGATCCTAGAGGATGAGCTCCTAGGGTAGCTCAGCCTACTTCCTAAGCAAACAAGTCAAACTGTAGATCAAGGCAATTCATCTTCCAAGCAATTCAATCTACTATGATGGATACCATCAAGACTAGATTGAGGTAAGGAGGATGTTTAGAAGGGTTGGAGTTATGAAGAAGGTAATATTACTTGGTACTTCTACCAATAATAGAGTTCAAAGAGTTTTATAAAAGGTTTTGGAAAACCAAGGGGTAAGATAATTTGGAAGTTCTGTCTTGAAAACATAAGGAGATTATATCATGTAGATGTCCATAATTTTGGTAATAGAAGCTAGAGAAATCATGATTGTTACAAAGGCATCTTGGCTCAAGTTTTGAAATGCCGGAACATTTGAGAATATGTAAAATAAGCCAAGAAATTTTTGTTAAATAACTTTTGTCAACTCAGGAGAGGGTACGGGAGTGTATCTTCTATTACACATTCTTATGCATAAGTACAACAAACAAGCAATCAAACATTGCATAGTAAACAACAACAAAATTTTGTTCCCCCTAAATTTTGAATTATGGACAACTAATCAGGGTTGCTGAAAGTGGGGTGTTACAATGTCGCTCATGAGAGGTATGTCCTATGTCACCCACTTTTGAAGTTTGAACTATTTATCTTAGTTAGTTGATGTGCTAAGATGCTATCCTAGTGGGAGTAATTCAAAATAGTTAGAGTAAATCTTTTTATTTGTATGAATGATTATTTGTGGAAGATTTTACTCTAGTTCTTGTAGCTAACCTAGTCTTTCCTTGCAAATAATATTTCCAAACAATCATAGCAAGAAAAGGTCTCAAATTTATGACTTGTTTGATGAATGATTGTCTTGACAGTTTACCTTTGAAGATACTTAACCCCATAGATGCTTTGATAGACTTGATAGCACTCTCGAAAGGAGTTGTTTCATCAAAATGAAGTCTAGCAGTAATTGTGATACAAGCCAAAGCTAACCTTGTGGATCAAACTGTGATACTATTTAAAAAGTTCTATGTTTTTGATGCACACCTTTGGATGCCGACAACTCCGTTGGCCTACGAACGATCAATGGTATAACCCCGGATTTCAGCTATGAGTGGACAACATAGGTGGCATTTGTCACCACAATGGGAAAAAGTATTTGTACTCTCGAAGGTTGCGCAAACCTTTGTTTAAAAGAATCACTTAATGATCCTTGTTGAGAGTTATCCTTGAAAGAAGGAATAAAAAATATGAATATCCACATAACAACTCCTTGGCATGGTCTCATTACTACTTTATGAATTTTCTTGAAAGAAAATGAATGGAATAGAAGTGTTTTGATAGTCTTTATTTACTGATGTGGGTGTCAATAAGACACTTCACCATTATGCTACTTAGGACATGAACTCTCTTACTCAATTTTTCTATTATAAAACATCCTAGTGTTCCTTGGCAACCTACGAATTACTAGAGGAATTGGATTGATGGTTACACTTCTAGTTATTTATACTTATATTAAACTCTACTTTGATTGTCTTGAGTTATCAAAGCTTGTATAATGTTCTTGGCATCTATCTAATTTTTGTGAGCCTTTCAAATGGAGGAAGTGTTAGACGCATATGACTACCGACTATCAGTGAATTCATCTTCTCGTTGTTTCAGTTTAAACGTTGAATTCCTTATATTTTTGTTTTTTCTTGCTCGAGGGTGATCAAGGTATGATCTTTGGGGAGGTTGATGGCTGTGAAAGTATCCATGTTTTTCCGCATTTAAACAATGTTTTCAGTCATGCAATTGACAAGAATATCTCTAGCCTTGCCACTAGTGACTAATTATTGCAAAGATATGCAAACCATTTGAAAGGGCATGTATG
Organism: Avena eriantha; assembly: GCA_910589775.1. Taxonomy (NCBI): domain Eukaryota; kingdom Viridiplantae; phylum Streptophyta; class Magnoliopsida; order Poales; family Poaceae; genus Avena; species Avena eriantha. The sequence goes on along the minus strand of OU342742.1, from coordinate 331,028,635 downwards.
CCCCCACGTGTGGTTTTGGTAATTAATGACAATCTTTATGGACTAATGTGTAAATTGAGTTTCACTTGTAGGTTTGTCCATTGGTATCTCTTATACCATGTGTTGGGTTCCAGGTTGAAAAAGAAGAAGCTCCAAGGGCTTTGTGCCTATTGGGATATTGTTGAAGAAGAAGATGGAGTTCCTTATGGCTATCTTCAAGACATCATCAAGAAATGAAGTGCATGCTCAAGATGCGCCATATATAGAAGATATCATGCTTGAATCTTGCCATCCTCAGCGATCATGAAGTGATGAACACAACTTCAAAGAAGAGGTTTCCCCATGGAGTATGGGGAGCATTTCACAAGTCTTCATCAAGCAATAGCAATCAAGAAAGGCGTTCCATCTTGAGAAGGACAAGATGGTCTACATCAAGCTCAAGTGGAATGCTCAAGGAAAATGTATGATCTTGATAGGTTTTCTATTTTACCGGTATTTTGTAGTGTTGGGAGACCGAGTTTCGGATAGATAGTCGTACTATCAAGAGAGACTCTTGAGTGGGTGACTTGATCGTATCTTTCGGAGAGAGATTAAACCTTTGCGTACATAGCATCATTTTGGTTGTTGTTTGGTTCTTGTACATGTGAGGATCTAGAGCTTATGGTTATCTTCATGACAAGCTCGAGTTCATCAAAAACGTATTTGCCCTACATATCTTTTTTGCATTTTTGATCTGGCTCCAAACCTTGGGAGATACCACACATATATTCATGGTATTTTCTCCCTTGGTGATACCGCTAGGCCTTGTTAGATTCTACACATCATTATCTTTCCAACAAAATTGGTTTCATCTCTTTTGGATTTCATACGCAAAAACTATTACACTTTTGGTTTCTGAAGTTTCCTTGACCAGAAGTTCCGGCTCTCCACCAGTAGTACTGCTAGGGCATGATTGCCGCCGGTAGTTCCGTTGGAAGTTTCGGCCTATGTTCCGATGCCCATGGGATGCATTCAGTAACTTCTCTATTTTGGTGAGTTCTGTTTGGCAGAATCTTCGTCGGATGTTTTGGTGGTAGTACGGCCCATGGGAGGAAGTACCGTCCAGGCACCGGAAGAACCACTCGGGCAGAAATGCCGCCGGTAGTACTAGTGGAAGTACCGAAGCCACTTCTGTTTGTCCCGATTTCTATTCAGTAACCTCACTGTTTTGGTCGTGCATATTTGTTGGAACTTCGATCGGAACTTCTGCCGGTAGTACCGGCCATGCTCGTTTTTTCTCTCTCGCACCACTGTTTATGACCGTTGGCTGGGTGCCATCGGTAGGACCGCTCCCCCACCGGTACTACCGGTTGTGCACGATTGTATGCATAACGGGCAGATCGGGGAGCCCTTTAAATGGGTATCCTCTTCCCCTTCATGTCTATCTTTCTTTTCTTTGTTCTTGGCTTTCTCTCTCTCCTCCATTTTTGACCTTGAAGAGCTTTCCCTCTCCCGTTCCCCCTCCTATGATTCTTGCATCTTTTTGAGGGATTTGAGAGAGGAGATCTAGATCTACAACCCCGACCAAACCAAATCCCTTCTTTGTGAAGGAATCCTTATGATCTAGATCTTGGAGAGTTTTGTGTTCTTCCTACCTTATTCCCCCAATAGCTTTTGTAGCTTTGGTGGAATTTGAGAGTGAAGGACTTGCCTCTTGCATTTGGTGCATATGTTTGAGTTCTCCTTGGAGATTCGGCGAATTCAAGCTTTTCGGCTTGTTACTCTTGAGTTCTAGGAACCCTAGACGGTTGTGTGGAGTTGTGGTGTGTTCTTGGGGGCTCCAATTGAGTTGTAGAGATTCCCCCAAGCTTGTGGCATTGTGGAGCCTTTGTGGTGTTTCTTGGGAGCCGTCCAATTGAGTTGTGTTGATCGCCTCAAGCCTTGTACGGGTTCGGTGACCGCCCTCAAGTGTCCCATAGTGGATCGTGAGTAGGCCTTTGTGGTGAGCTCGAGGGAGAATAGTGTGAGCCTTTTGTGGCATCGGTGGTTTGCGTGCCTTCACATCTTGGGGTGAGGCCTTGTGTGGCATTGTGTGAGCATCAAGCCACCACACCTCAAGGTGAGCCATTTGTGGTGTTCTAAGTACATTGCACCATCGCACCTCTCCAACAGAGACATAGCTTCCTTGGAAGAGAACTTCGGAATAACATATCATCGTCTACGTGTCCATCGGTTATCTCTCAACCGAGCCCCTTTACTTACACAATTTACATTGTGATAGCCATCGTGCTTGAAGTATTATATCTTGTTATCACCTTGTTGCTTGTCTTTCTTAGCATAGATTATTGGCGCACTTAGTTGAACCTAGTGGATATAGGTTTTGTCTTACTAAATTAGACGTTAGTTTTATTGTGTATTTATTAGAGCCTAAACCATAATTATTTTAAAACGCCTATTCACCCCCCTCTAGGCAACATATGTTTCCCTTCACCATTGCTTTGAATTGTGTTCTGCAAGAAATCAAGATTTTAATGCGAAATCAGGAGCCACAAATGAAGATTTTGAGGAAGTCTACACGTCCAAGTAATCCCGGAGAAAATATTAGGCGACAGGGGCCATAACGACCACTGGTACGGGCTGGGCCCGCCCATACGGCCCCACCCATACAATGTGGTGGTGGCTTCATCTCGTCAAACCCTACAACTTTTGTGAAGGAGCCTATATATTTCGAGGTCCTAGCCGCCACGCAGGGCAGCACCATTCTCAGATTACATCACAACACCACCAAAAGAGATCCACACCATAGTCCATCCCCCCATCCGCCATCCTCTCCATTAGCCATAGCCATTACTTTATACTTTAGATCTCCTTGTGATTCGGCGACCATTGTAAAAATATTTGATTTCAATCTAAGTATTTTGCACAATGTTTTCTATCCATGATCTTATTGTTATGAGTGAGTAGTCCTCACATGCTACGGGTTGGAGTGAAACCTCAAAGCGATTATGTGCATCTAATATATGGGAGCATTGTGTATTGTTTGAATAAGGGATTTATATCTTTTTTTTCTTTGTCTCTTGCCTCGATCTTTAGACTTGTAGATACCCAAGACCCCTGAGATCGATAAAGGCTTGAGGTGACATACTTGGCTAGCGGCAATATCATAGGAAACCCAGTGACAGAAAGGGTTGTACGGTCTTCGCTTAGAAACCTATTCGGGAAAAATTGCAACATCTCTTATTAAGGCTTTGATCTGTGTTTTCCACTTAATAACTATTTGTAGCCCGGTACATCATGGTGGAAATAGTTGGATCAAAAGGCTATTGCTATGCCAGTGACTCATAGGGGCTTTAGTATATCAGGATGTGCTGCCCACAAAGATTATCTCTATTAAAACATTACACATGATTATGACTATTATTATCGTTTATCCCATATGATGTGTAGTTGCACGTGGCTCTTCAACCCTAGCCTATCTCCATCCATTGAAACAACCCCCGATATAGAGTCAACTAGAGTGGTCCGGTAAACAAAGGTAAAACAAAAAAGTCTTGCAAACGTTTTCTTTTTAATTCCTTTTAGCATTGTTTACCATGGTTCGATTAAACCTAGGTCTACTAGGGAAAAAGACTATTATACTACATATGTGAATCCAGATCGAAGGTATCAGTCATCCCGTTCTTCCGAAGAGGGAAGATCAAGGATCCTAAATATTATTTAGCAAGGCTAAGCAACTCTACTCTACATGATTAATATATAATCTCTACTGAGGTTAGTGTATGGCGACATGTCTATCAAGGTATGTGGTTAAAAAAATAGCAGTATATTTGTAAAACAATAAATAACATGCACTTGTAAAACATGGGATAATCATGAAAGGGGCATGCCTTCATTATCGTGAAATTGTTCTTCCTCGTAGTCTTTATTCTACTCAAACTTGTCACTCCCTAATCATCATATGATGAATCACAAATAAATAGAAGCTTTATGTGTGATTCTGGTGCATGGCTTAATAGGATTGATAGGATACTCATACCAACAAGTTGCAACTTCTTTTCCTAGGATCATATTCAAAGGACTCTAGGTTAAGCGTGCTTGGCCTGGAGAAATTTGAGGATGGGTGACCAACGGGTAGGTTGTTCCCGGGTGCGCATGACTAAGGACAAAGTGCACAGAAAATACAATTGTTGCTCTGTCACCAATCTAGAGATCCTAGTAAGCTGCTAAGGGTAACAACTATCGGTACGGAGAAGCCAATGAGTTACACTCGTGGTCTAATGATCTTATAGTAACGGTAATAATTGTTAATGAGAAACCACCGATAACAATATTGATGATGCATTTCACGGTATATCATGTTGGGTTTATCCATCATTGTTGTAATCTCAACAACTCTGAGCTCATATATCATCGGCATCTCTACAACACTCTGTACTATGCTCATAATCAGGAAACAAAGACCATCAATGATACAGAAACTAGTCTTAGAGGCAAGACTAGGGATATCTAACGTTGTTTATAATTCCACAAATGTATTTGGGTTTTCCTCCAAATACTCATTATCTGGAACTAATACTATTATAGCACGGAACAATAAAGTTAATTATGAAATGGAAATATAATAATAAGCCATTTATTATTGCCTCTAGGGCATATTTCCATCAGATTTAACATCAAATATCCCTAAATAAGGACCACCTTTCCAAAATGACAACAAACATAGTTCATACATGTATACAAATGGGGGTAAAAAGATCAATCATGCATCTCGATCAAGGATCATCTTCCTGTTCTTCTCCAACCAAGACAGCTAAGTTGGATCCTTGTTCGTGAGGTTCGAGGTCATGATCCTATTTTCTTTGGCGGGTATGAAGAGCTCCTATTCCTTATGCTTGAGATCTAGCTCCCTTTATCTTTACCGGGCATTGATCTCTTCTATCTCGAGCTTTTTAGATTGAATCTCGTAGAATTTCTTGGCTGCATCCTCCCTTTCATTGTGTTTTCTATCTTCCCTCTTATCAAAGGACACCTCCTTCTCAGTGAACATATCTTTCGACGTCTCTTGTATGGGAAGTTATGAAGCTTATTGCTTGGCATCGAGCTTTGTGTTGGTCCTTCCCCTCTGCCTTTGCGGTTTACCCCCACTTTGGGTTGTCCTCTCAATGTCGATGACTCTAGAGATTCCTCCCTTTTGCCCCTTCACCACAATATAGCTCCCTCCATTTCTCGTAATCTTTGAGCTTCAACGAACAATGGGGCAATGTGAAGGTTTTCTTGTCGTGGCATGTCTTGAAGTGTTCCAAAGCTTGGAACACCGACAAAACAAGTTTGTTGTTAGGACAGGGAAAATATGTGTGCATGTAAGAACAAGAACACTGAAAGGATGTACCGATTATACCAAGTCTTAGACTCCAGTGCCACTCACGGGACTCAACTTCACATGGTCATATGAAGCACAAAACTTTGAGCACTGCTCGGAGATTGTTGCCCACCACTTAGTAAGAGAGTTCTCATTGCGATCACTCTCAAATGGCTTGCCACTGAAATGTCGATGCTCATGGAAGTACTTCCATGTATGATTCCAAAAATGCACTCCCTTTTGCTCGGCCCCGATTATTGCATCTTGCCCAATTTTGAGCCATGCATCACACATAATTTCATCTTCTAGGTCTGAGTATGATCTGGTCCTCCTGTTGCCGCATGTTAGAGCTTGTCGTGATAGTTCGTCCTTGAACAAAGGCTCACGATCGATGGACATACCATCTTGTTGGGTATCGTGTTCGGCACCACAGTTTTGGGTATTAGGGAGGAAATTAACAATTTATTTGCAAACAATAGGGGTAGTACATGACCAAAGATTGGACTACACACAAACCTGGGAAGGACTTGGGGTGGGTGTTTTGTTGAACAATTTGTTAGGAGCGGGCATCTTGCCCGCGAGAATGGTCCTTGTGATCTTGCTGTTGCACGAGGACCCGCTAACCTTCAGGGTCACACTCAGATCAATCCTCACCACCAGGAAGGACTCGCTAATCTCTGGTGAGGGCAACACGTCGACCGCATCCATGTCCGGTATGGGTGGGTTGTTGGCTGGCGAGTTGAAATTCACAGCAGTAGTCGCATATGCTGCGGCTACAAGTGCTGCTCTTTTATCAGTATGAGGGTGGCGGTCTGCGTCGCGAGGGCCTCGGCGTTGGCCTTGGTATGAATGGTTGCGGCGACCATGAGGGATTTGTCCCTTTCTTGGGTGAATGTCGTGGCTCCAGGGTATGCCCTGGCCCTTCCCCAATGTACGCCTCTCTTCCTCTTCTCCTCCGCCTGCTCCTCATCTATGATTGTGAGCTCCTTCTTCACCTTCATTGTGGCGGTGGTAGGTTTTGTGGAATGGGTGTAGGTGGTGTGTAACTTCCAAAAACTCTAATCCAAGGTTAATCAAGATCCAAATCTTCAAAGTTAGGGTTAACAAAAACTTTTCCATTTAAAATTATTAAGCATTCATATGTGTGTGCATTTAATTTAGGAGTTGTTTTGAATTGCCATATTTGAGTGATCCATTGGTTGTAAAATGATTCTAAGGTGAATTAAACATCATCTAGATCATTCCCAAGCAAATCCCAAAGAAAAACAAATCAAAAAGAATAAAATGAGCAAATGGTCATTTGTGCCATTTTAATCACCATGCCTACTTTGGTTATTCCTAGAACTCAAATCTTAACAGAAACAATTTTGGTTCTTTGCACCCCTTGCTAGTACAAGTAGTGATGTACCAAGGACCACTTTGTTCCATTCCAAAAACTTTCAAACACTAAATTTAAATGACATTTGAAAATTGAATCTAGTGTAGGTATCAAGATCACACTTATTCAAAAACCACTCAAATGAAATCCATTTTCAAATCCCAAGCAAACCTAGATGCTTAAGCAAGAGATGAAACACTCCACCAAAACTCAGCACAAAATTCAAAACTTTTGTTCTTGCGGCCATTTGATCGAACATGTGGCATGCACCATTTTTTCTGCCTAACAAACACTATTGCTTGATCAATGCCTTGTCGAGTGTTTGACCTCCATTTGGTCCCCTTGTCTCCCCTAACTCTAACCAGCACATAACTAAGCTACTAACCGGGCTAGAGCAGCAGTGGAGAGCCGCCACTTTATGGTCACCGCCGTCCAGAAGCGGGCAACGTGCCAGGGACAGCGCCGCGCCAAACCAGCATGTCCCCTAGCTCCGCCCAACCCTACCGCCGCCCCTGGTCCACCCCTCGATCAACCCCAGCCCCTGGACCACTCCCCAGGGTCACCTCCCTTTCTCTCTGCGAGCTCGCCAGAGCGCGCCAGAGTGCGATAGACGCCAGCACGCAGCAGACCGCGCCTTGATGCCATACCATGCACGCCGCTCCACCTCGACCCCAGCACCCCGCCAGACATGGCCGTGCACCGCCACACGACCCACAGTCGCCGAGTGCCGCGTCGAGCACTGCCTCTGTCTCCCAGAGTGCGCAACGCTCCTGACCATACGCCACCGCCCCTAGCCGCACCATAGCGCCATAGTTGACCGCCAGGGAACCGCCCACCGTCTGCCTACCTCACCCACACCGACAACCCCCGGTGCTGTCGTCACCGATGACCTCCGCCCACACCTCTCAGTCTCACCAGCGCGCCTATATAAGCAGGCCTCCCCAGCACAAATTCCTCACACCATTCCACTCCCCTCTCTCCCCTGAACATTTCCCCTCTCTCGCTGGAGCCGCTCGAGTCGTAGTTCGCCGGAATTGCACCGGAGGAGCCCGCTGCAGAGGAGGAGACGCTGCCGTCGATTTTGTCCACCGCAGCCCCTGCCGTGAGTTCGCCTAAGCCCACCGTCGCCGTCTAGTTTGATCGCCCGCCTCACCGCACTAGCTGGAGCCCTGGTACGTCCCCAGTAGACCCCCACCGGCCGTTTAGGGTTCGGTCTCGCCGGCGACGAGTTCGTCGTCGACGACGACTGTGAGCCGTTGATCCGCGTTATAATCGTGTGGCCCAGATTTCTAGATACCGTTTTGGGTTTTAAGTCTCGCTGACAAGCGGGACCAACCTGTCAGCTGCCCTCTGCGCCGCTCAGTGCCATTGGGCCGGCCCATTTCCTTTCCCGTGCTAGCCCACGAATTCAAATAAGTGTTTTTCTATTTAAGCTTAAATCCAATTTTGTCCCTTAGTTCAAAAATCAATTCAGGAAGATTTACTGCACCAAATTGAGTGATTCCAATTTTGTTGGAAAGCTTATGAAAAGATCTATCCAAGCCCATTGGATTTAATTCATTTACAGTTAGATATCTCTCCTAGTAAATATAACAAGATAGAAGCAATTGCACATTCAAACATTTTTATAAAATCAACCATAATAGCTTTTGAGTTGATTCTAACTCTCAAAAATCACATTTAACCATACTTATCTGAATATGTAATAATATTAAGGTTTGCATCTAGTGACTTTACACTAGTACCAAAATAATGCTATATAGGCATTTCTAGTCACTTTAAATCATTAAATATTAAACTTAAACTTATTAAAATGTGATCTAACCTTTAAATCACATTACCATATGTTAGAACATGTGGTGATGACATGTGTCCACATGATCCCATATTTTAAGTGGAGAATATTAAATCTTAGTTATTTTTAATGAGTAGAAATTACTTTTCTTAAATAAAAAGAATGAAGCTAGTTAATAAAACCTTGTGATGCTAGTGATGATAATAGATCATCAAATGTGTACCTTAATGTACCAAGTGGACTAGTTAAGTTTTGTTTGGTGATTGTATATACCGTATGTATTTATAGACGATAGTACCGACCAAGCTTTCAAGGAGAAGGAGTTCTACCAAGAGGAGGTGGAAGAAAACTTCAACCACTGCACTACACAAGGCAAGCCATCATTAATAATGCAAGCTAGAATTAAACTAGATAATCTAAGCAAGGTGCCTTAGGCATGCTTTCGTTATACCACTTTGAATATTACCTACCCCAAGTTTTAATTCAATCTTTTACTTTCTTTACTTTACCAAAGTCCCTTACTTTTTTGAAGGTAGCATAAAAAGTATAAAACTTGACCTATCTAGATAACCTTAGATGTCATTCTATGGCATGAGATTGAGATTAGCATCCCACCTTAGTGAACACTCTTTACTTAGTAGCTTAGAGTTAAATCAAAACTTGAGTCACTTTAGATGGGAACACTTGGTGAAAATGAATTGTGAAAACCTTGGAATGATGAGTCATTCCATTGAGATGTTTTGACATGTGTTGAGAAACACCAATGGTTTATGATGATGAAAATGTTGAGGCATGAGCCTTAGCCCTTTTACAAAAACTGATGGTTGGATTTGGATGCGATACCATTCCCATTTTACCGTACAACCACAATACCTGAATTAGGTAAGGCTTAGCCGGAAGTTTATATGCATTAGTATTAGTTCCCTCGCGGGAGAGGTTTGAGCTAAGGCTACCTCTCAATGTTGTCCACATATGCAGTGCCCAAGATGATAGATGGTCATGGTTGGGAGGCCATGCTCATAGGAGAGGTGCTTATACTAGGGTGTGTAAAGGAAAGGTTATGTTTGATTATCTACATACTAAGTATGATGATTCAGGGTTATCCCTGACAGATGTATCGAATCTTGTGGTGAAAGTGTACCACCTCTTCAGAGTGTCAAACTATCCAAATAGCCGCGTCCGCGGTTATGGACAGTTGGAGTGGCCATACTGTTTCGTTGTCAGATATTTTCAAAATGACTTACGAAATGAATGTTGAATCTTGACTTGACCACAACAGGGTTGTGACTATGACACTAGCTTCCCAACTTAAGTGATTCTAGAACTTTATTTTATATTTCTTTGTTTCTTAACTCAGCTTAGGTTTCAAAGTTAACTTTACAAATAAACATAGAGTTAGCTCTTCCCACTAGTAGTACCTTACTTGTTAGTGGTAGTTTGTGAGTACTTAAAGAGTACTCATGGCTTTTGTCCCTGGTTATTCCCATGGCCAGACTATGAAGGAGACTACCAAGATGACGGACATCAGGACGGATATGATAACTAGGACTATCTTCCATCGTCAGCATTGCCTGTGCCACTGAAGATAGACCCCACCGCTACGCTTATTATTTATTCCGCTGCTTGTTGTACTCAGACTAGATCATGAGATCCTTTATTCGTGTAGGACCTTATATTTTTTTGTAATGGATGATGTACTGTGATATCCAATCTGTTATGTCTCGCAAAAATGGTAATCCTGGGATTGCGATGTATGACATAACAGGCATCTGGGATTAAAAATCCGGGTGTTGACAAGTTGGTATCAGAGCCATCCTGACCATAGGAGACCCTAGTTAGAATGGACGTCCGAACAAAAACTTAATTTCAAAAACCAAAGTGAGTATTTATGAAAAACTATTTCCTCTCTTACCCTTGGGAATTCATTCTTTCTCAAAAATTCATGTTCCTCCAATTCTTACGTTACTACATAAAATTTGACACACTTGATCACTTCACTAACTTCCTCATCCTTAATTCTTGTAGATGGAGACTCAGTTTAGCAAGTTCTACCAGTTGGGCAATGGAGGTCAACTGATCTTCGAGAGGGATCTAGATTCACTCTCTGAGTTATTGGGACGCCCACATCCGGAGTTTCTTGGATCTCAACTCCTGGACCCCCAGGAGGAGATTTACAATGGCTAGTCACCGCTGATCTTCGAGGAAGCATAGAAGCACCAACGTCTGAGAGAATCCAGTTCTCCGTAAGAGAGAACAACTGGCTAGATGGATTAGCCAGGGCAATGCATGAAGCTCTCGCACGTCTATGTGCCCTCAGTATCAACCAAATCCAAGGAACCCGCTTTGCGCACCATGCAAGGCGTGACTTCATGGGAATGCCAATGGAGATGCCAGGTCACCCGGAGTTGAAGCGTCAAGTGGAGAACCTTGACTTCCTGCTGTATGATCGCCAGAAGGAATTGGACAATGCTAGGGAGTTTGCCAACCACAACCGTGCCATTGCTGCCCAGAAGGCCCAGACTTTCTCACTGCTTGTCAAGGATCTTTAGTCTCTTTGCCGCCAGCGCGAACGCAAGAAGGTGGCCGACCTCGAGAAGACCATCAAGGAGCAAGAAGCTCAGCTTGCATCAAAGGAGGAAGAAGAGGAGGGTGAAGACATCCAGGGAGATATGGATTCTTACCTCAGCAATGATGATGACCTTCTGGAGGAGGATGCCGTGGACTTCCACACCGACGATGACGACTCCGACTTCATAGACGATGAGTAGATGCACTAGAGCACTTTCGTAGCATGAGATGTATCGGTCCCATTATATCGTAGCTTGCAGAATGGTTCTTAAAACCATCTTTTTCCTTTGTTGTTGTGGTGTGTGTGTGTGTGTTTGTATCGTCTGCTTGTTTGAGGGAATGAAATGGAGTTAGTTGCAAAACCTGAGTCAAACTCAAAGTTTTAGCTTTGAAACCAAAACTATGAACCTTAGAACTTTCCCTCTTACCCCTTTATCTATCTCAATCTTCAGATGACTCGTGGAAACCCCGGAGGGAGTAGCTCATCGCAAGACCCAATGATGCAGATCATGCAGATGTTAGTTGCAGACCGTAAAGCAAGTAGGGCAGAGCGCCATGACAACTTAGCAACACTGCAGCAGATAGCTCAAATGTCCCAAAACAACCAAGGTCATGGAAATCAGGATCATCAAGGATCCAAGCTAAAAAACTTGTAGAATACCAATCCCCCAATCTTTAGCACTTCGGAGAACCCATTATATGCTGATGACTAGTTGCAGACGATGGAGAACAATTTGGAAGTAGCCAGAGTTGATGACAAAGAGAAAGTTCTCTTTGCCACCCACTACTTGGCAGGAGACGCAAGAGCCTGGTGGAACAGCATCCGCCTGATGAACCATGGTCAAGTGATGACATGGGAAGCCTTCAAAATCAAGTTCAGCCGCACCCACGTGGCAGGGCCTAGTCACCCGAATGAGGGATGAATTCCGAGATTTGAAGCAAGGCAGAATGACTGTGGTGGAGTACCATGACAGATTCCGGTCGCTTGCCAGGTACGCACCCGATGAGATCAACACAGAGGCCAAGAAGAAGGAGAGATTCCTGAACGGACTGCATGATGAGATGCAGATTGTACTCGTCAACATCCGCTTCGAGGATCTCGAAGAGCTAGTCGACTCTGCCATTCAGATGGAAGGGAAGATTAACCAGGCAAACGACAACCGCAAACATCGTATGATGCACCAAGCTGGATCCAACAGTCACCAGAAGTACCGCCCCAACCCGTCTGTTGGATTTGCCCCGAGAAACAACCGACCCCAATGTCTCGCCCAAGCTACCCCAACCGTAGCGTAGGCAATGTGAAGTCCGGAGGAAACAACAACAACCCCGGCAACACCAGCAACTTCAACCGTGCACCTCCCAAGAGCAACAACACCAACAACAACAACATTGCACCCAGAACTGGAAGCAATGATGTCCGTGTCGCAACTAAAGACAAGTCCTAGATAACTTGTTTCGAGTGTGGAGTGAAGGGTCACTATTCCAATGAGTGTCCCAAGAAGACTGCCACCACTGCCAATGTGAATGCCCCAGCTCAACAGCAGCGTCATGTTCAACAAGGGAGAAGGTTTGCCCGAGGTAACCCTCACAACCGCAACGGCCGTCTCTTCTACATGAATGCCGAAGAAGCCCAAGAAGCGCCAGATGTAGTGCTTGGTATGTTTTCTGTCAACTTAGTTTTAACAAGAGTGTTATTTGATTCGGGAGCATCGCAATCATTTGTCACCGAAGAATTTGCATACACTAGTAAGATTCACCCAACCAACTTGAAGCATGTCATGATAGTTCAAATCCCCGGTTCAACTACAAAAGCTAGAAAATTTTGCACCGTTGTGCCTATCAGAATACATGGGATAGATTTTTATGCCAACCTAATAGTACTTGGAACCAAAGGATTGGAAGTAGTACTAGGTATGGATTGGATGTCAAAGCATAAAGGACTGATAGACCGTGCTAAGAAAGCCATCACCATGACCAGTAGCTCTGGAGTAATAGTAGAGCATATATCTGAAACCTTACCTCGTCAATTCAAGTGCAACAAGAGTCTAGACCTACCCACCATAGACCAAGTTAGAGTAATCTGTGAATACCCCGACGTATTCCCGAATGAATTGTCATGTATGCCCCTGAATAGGGAAATTGAGTTCATTATCGAACTAATCCCCGGAACCGGACCCATAGCCCAGAGACCCTATAGCATGAACCCCTCATAGTTAGTAGAGTTGAAGAAGAAGTTGGATGCTATCTTAGCAACAGGCTTGATTCAACCAAGCGCATCGCCATGGAGATCACCGGTGTTATTCGTCGACAAGAAGGATGGAGGCAGCCGTTTGTGCACCGATTACAGAAAGCTAAATGACGTCACCATCAAAAACAAGTACCCTTTGCCAAAGATAGACGATCTATTTGATTAGTTAAATGGTGCCCAGGTATTCTCGAAGATTGATCTTAGGACTGGTTATCACCAACTTAAGATTCATGCAACGGATATTCCGAAGACCGCCTTTACTACTCGTTATGGTTTATATGAATATACGGTCATGTCTTTTGGATTAACCAATGCCCCTGCTTATTTCATGAATCTCATGAATAAGATCTTTATGAATTTCCTGTATAAGTTTGTCGTTGTGTTTATCGACGATATCCTTATCTACTCCAAGACAGAAGAAGAGCATGCGCAACATCTGAGAATCATCCTAGAAACCCTGAGAGAGCATCAGTTATATGCCAAGTTCAGCAAATGTGAGTTTTGGCTGAAAGAAGTAGGATTCCTAGGACATATTGTGTCTACTGGAGGAGTCTCTATTGATCCTGCCAAGATCAAAGATGTCGAAGAATGGGAAGCCCCAACCACTCAAACCCAAGTCCGTGCATTTGTCGGGTTAGCGGGATATTACCGCAAGTTCTTAGAAGGATTCTCGAGTATCGCCAGACCCATGACCCAATTGTTGAAGAAGGACAAGAAGTTTGAATGGACCGACAAATGTGAAGCCAGATTCCAAGAACTGAAGAAGAGATTGATTTCAGCCCCAATATTGATCATGCCAGATATCAAGAAGCCATTTGATGTGTATTGTGATGCATCCAAGATTGGTCTCGGATGTGTATTGATGCAAGAAGGCAAAGTCATCGCTTATCTGTCTTGACATCTAAAGCAGCATGAGCAGAACTATCCGACCCATGATCTTGAGTTAGCAGCTGTAGTTTTGGCATTGAAGACACGACGTCACTATCTGATGGGTAATCGCTGTGAGATTTACTCAGATCACAAGAGTTTGAAGTATATTTTCACTCAGAAGGAGCTGAATATGAGGCAGAGGAGATGGATAGTTAATCAACGATTATGACCTTAACATCCACTATCTCCCGGCAAAGCCAATGTGGTAGCGGATGCTCTTAGCAGATTGCCTTGTAGGCTAAACACCATGATCAAGGAGAAGCAACCAAGTTTGTATGAAGAGTTGGAACAGTTTAGAACTGAGATAGTTAGTAAAGGATTTTTAGCTAGCATTGAACTTCAACCATCTTTGATTAGCCAAATCAAGGAAGCCCAAAATGGAAATGAAAGTATCGACGGAATCAAACGTCATATTGGTATGGGAAAGGTACCTGGATTTACCGAAGACGAAGAAGGAGTTCTGTGGTACAAAGGCCATATCTGTGTGCCAGCAGATTCAGAGCTGAAGCAAGTTATCATGCGGGAAGCTCATGATACTCTTTATTCTATCCACCCCGGAGGCGCAAAGATGTATCAGGATTTGAAAGAGCAATTTTGGTGGCACAGGATGGAGAGAGAAATCGGAAGCTACATCGCCAAGTGTGGCATCTGTCAAAGAGTCATAGCAGAGCATCAGAGACCCACAGGACTGTTGCAACCATTGCAGATTCCGGAATGGAAATGGGATTCCGTCGGACTGGACTTTTTCACCGGTTTGCCTACTTCTAGTAGGGGAAATGACTCAATCTGGGTCATCGTTGATAGACTGTCCAAGGTAGCTCACTTGATACCTGTCAAGACAACCTACCAGAGTTCGAAGCTAGTAGAGTTGTATATTGCTAGAATTGTTAGTCCGCATGGAACCCCCAAGACCATAGTATCAGATCGAGGAACCCAATTTACCTCGAGATTTTGGCAGAAAGTCCAAGAAGGATTGGGAACCAAGTTGAATTTCAGCACCGCTTATCACCCGCAAACTGATGGACAGACTGAGAGAGTCAACCAAATCCTAGAGGATATGTTGACAGCTTGTGTTTTGGAGTATGGATCAAAATGGGAAGACTGCCTGCCTTTTGCAGAATTCTCATATAACAACAGTTATCAAGCTAGTTTGCAAATGGCACCATTTGAGTTCCTATACAGAAGAAAGTGCCGCACCCCTTTGAATTGGTCGCAAGTAGGAGAGAGTCAGATCTTTGGACCCGACATTCTCCAAGAAGCCGAGGAGAAGGTTCACAAGGTCCGCGAACACCTCAAGACCGCCCAATCCAGACAGAAGAGTTATGCTGACAAGAGAAGGATAGACCTGACTTTCAATGTCGGAGATTTTGTATATCTCAAGGCTTCGCCATTGAAGGGAACACAACACTTTAGTCTGAAAGGAAAGTTAACCCCGAGATATATGGGACCATTCAAGATTCTGAATTGTCGAGGGGAAGTATCGTATCAACTGGAACTACCTGAAGAGATGTCAGCCATCCACAATGTGTTCCATATCTCGTTACTTCGCAAATGCCTAGAAGTGCCAGAGAAGACTGAAGTTTTCAAGAACATCGATCACCGAGCTGTTGATATCAACAAGGACCTAACATATCGTGAAGTGCCCATCCATATCTTGGAAGAAGCTTACAGAACCACCAGGACCAGAAGTATCAAATTTCTCAAGATTCAATGGAGCAACCATACCAAAGAGGAAGCCACTTGGGAGCGAGAAGATTACATTAGGACAGAGTTCCTAGATCTCTTTAGTTCCTAGTTTTCTTTCGTAAATCTCGGGACGAGATTTTGTTTAAGGGGGGAAGGTTTGTAACATCCCAAAACTCTAATCCAAGGTTAATCAAGATCCAAATCATCAAAGTTAGGGTTAACAAAAACTTTTCCATTAAAATTATTAAGCATTCATATGTGTGTGCATTTAATTTAGGAGTTGTTTCGAATTGCCATGTTTGAGTGATCCATTGGTTGTAAAATGATTCTAAGGTGAATTAAACATCATCTAGATCATTCCCAAGCAAATCCCAAAGAAAAACAAATCAAAAGAATAAAATGAGCAAATGGTCATTTGTGCCATTTTAATCACCATGCCTACTTTGGCTATTCCTAGAACTCAAATCTTAACAGAAACAATTGTGGTTCTTTGCACCCCTTGCTAGTACAAGTAGTGATGACCAAGGCCCACTTTGTTCCATCCCAAAAACTTTCAAACACTAAATTTAAATGACATTTGAAAATTGAATCTAGTGTAGGTATCAAGATCACACTTATTCAAAAACCACTCAAATGAACTACATTTTCAAATCCCAAGCAAACCTAGATGCTTAAGCATGAGATGAAATACTCTACCAAAAATCAGCCCAAAATTCAAAACTTTTGTTCTTGCGGCCATTTGATCGAAAAGGTGGCATGCACCATTTTTTCTGCCTAACAAACACTATTGCTTTATCAATGCCTTGTCGATTGTTTGACCTCCATTTGGTCCCCTTGTCTCCCCTAACTCTAACTAGCACATAACTAAGCTACTAACCGGCCTAGAGCAGTAGTGGAGCACCACCACTTTATGGTCACCGCCGGCCAGAAGCAGGAAATGTGCCAGGGACAGCGCCGCGCCAAACTAGCACGTCCCCTAGCTCCGCCCAACCCTACCGTCACCCCTGGTCCACCCCTCGATCAACCCCAGCCGCTAGACCACTCCCCAGCGTTGCTGCCCTTTCTCTCAGCGAGCTCGCCAGAGCGCACCAGAGCGCGATAGCCGCCAGCACGCAGCAGACCGCGCCTTGACGCTATAGCACACACGCCGCTCCACCTCGACCCCAGCACCCCACCAGACACGGCCGTGTACCGCCGTGCGACCCACAATCGCCGAGCGCCGCGTCGAGCATCGCCTCTCTCTCCCAGAGCGTGCGATGCTCCCGAGCATATGCCACCGCCCCTAGCCGCGCCATTGCGCCGTAGCTGACCGCCAGGGAACCGCCCACCGTTTGCCTACCTCACCCACGCAGATAGCCCCCTGTGCCGTCGTCACCGACGAGATCCGCCCACACCTCTCGGTCTCACCGCCGCGCCTATATAAGCAGGCCTCCCCAGCACAAATTCCTCACACCATTCTACTCCCCTCTCTCCCCTAAACATTTCCCCTCTCTCGCCGGAGCCACTCGAGCCGTAGTTCGCCAGAATTGCACTGGAGGAGCCCGCTGTAGAGGAGGAGACGTGGCCGTCTATTCCGTCCACTACAGCCCCTGCCGTGACTTCGCCTGAGCCCGCCGTCGCCGTCTAGTTCGATCGCCCACCTCGCCGCACTAGCTGGAGCCCTGGTACGTCCCTAGTAGACCCCCACCGGTCGTTTAGGGTTCGGTCTCACCGGCGACGAGTCCGTCGTCGACGGCGACTGTGATCCTTTGATCCGCGTTATAATCGTGTGGCCCAGATTGCTAGAAACCGTTTCGGATTTTAAGGCTCGCTGACAAGCGGGACCAACCTGTCAGCCGCCCTCTGCACTGCTGAGCGCCACTAGGCTGGCCCATTTCCTTTCCCGCGCTAGCCCACGAATTCAAATATGTGTTTTTCTATTTAAGCTTAAATCCAAATCTGTCCCTTAGTTCAAAAATCAATTCAGGAAGATTTACTAAACCAAATTGAGTGATTCCAATTTTGTTGGAAATCTTCTGAAAAGATCTACCCAAGCCCGTTGGATTTAACTCATTTAGAGTTAGAGATCTCTCCTAGTAAATATAACAAGACAGAAGCAATTGCACAATCAAATATTTTTGTAAAATCAACCATAATAGCTTTTGAGTTGATTCTAACTCTCAAAAATCACATTTCACCATACCTATCTGAATATGTAATAATATTAAGGTTTGCATGCAGTGACTTTGGACTAGTACCAAAATAATAGTATATAGGCATTTCTAGTCACTTTAAATCATTAAATATTAAACGTAAACTTATTAAAATGTGATCTAACCTTTAAATCACATTCCCATATGTTAGAACATGTGGTGATGACATGTGTCCACATGATCCCATATTTTAAGTGGAGAATATTAAATCTTAGTTATTTTTAATGAGTAGAAATTACTTTTCTTAAATAAAAAGAATGAAGCGAGTTAATAAAACCTTCTGATGCTTGGGATGATAATAGATCATCAAATGTATGCCTTAGTGTACCAAGTAGATTAGTTAAGTATTGTTTGGTGATTGTGTATACCGTATGTATTTATAGACGATAGTACCGACCAAGATTTCGAGGAGAAGGAGTTCTACCAAGAGGAGGAGGAAGAAAACTTCAACCACTCCACTACACAAGGCAAGCCATCATTAACAATGCAAGCTAACACTAGCAAGCTATTGTTAGCAAGCTAGAATTAAAGTAGATAATCTAAGCAAGGTGCCTTAGGCATGCTTTGGTTATACCACTTTGAATATTACCTACCCCAAGTTTTAATTCAAGCTTTTACTTTCTTTACTTTACCAAAGTCCCTTAATTTTTTGAAGGTAGCATAAAAAGTATAAAACTTGACCTATCTAGATAACCTTAGATGTCATTCTATGGCATGAGATTGAGATTAGCATCCCACCTTAGTGAACACTCTTAACTTAGTAGCTTAGAGTTAAATCAAAACTTGAGTCACTTTACATGGGAACACTTGGTGAAAATGAATTGTGAAAACCTTGGAATGATGAGTCATTCTATTGAGATGTTTTGACATGTGTTGAGAAACACAAATGGTTTTTGATGATGAAAATGTTGAGTCATGAGCCTTAGCCCTTTTACAAAAACTGATGGTTGGATTCGGATGCGATACCATTCCAATTTTACCGTACAACCACAATACCTGAATTGGGTAAGGCTTAGCCGGATGTTTATATGCATTAGTATTAGTTCCCTCGCGGGAGAGGTTTGAGCTGAGGCTACCTCTCAACGTTGTCCACCTATGCAGTGCCCAAGATGACAGATGGTCATGGTTGGGACGCCATGCTCATAGGAGAGGTGTTTATACTAGGGTGTGTAAAGGAAAGGTTATGTTTGATTATCTACATACTAAGTATGATGATTTAGGGTTATCCCTGATAGATGTATCGAATCTTGTGGTGAAAGTGTACCACCTCTTCAGAGTGTCAAACTATCCAAATAGCCGCGTCCGCGGTTATGGACATTTGGAGTGGCCATACTGTTTTGTTGTCATATGTTTTCAAAAATACTTATGAAATGAATGATGAATCTTGACTTGACCACAACAGGGTTGTGACTTTGACACTAGCTTCGCAACTTAAGTGATTCTAGAACTTTATTTTATCTTTCTTTGTTTCTGAACTCAGATTAGGTTTCAAACTTAACTTTACAAACAAACATAGAGTTAGCTCTTCCCACTAGCACTATCTTACTTGTTAGTGATAGTTTGCGAGTACTTAAAGAGTACTCATGGCTTTTGTCCCTGGGTATTCCTATGGCCAGACTATGAAGGAGACTACCAAGATGACGGACAGCAGGACGGCTATGATAACTAGGACTATCTTCCATCGTCAGCATTGCCTGTGCCACTGAAGATGGACCCCACTGCTACGCTTATTATTTATTCCGCTGCTTGTTGTACTCAGACTGGATCGTGAGATCCTTTATTCGTGTAAGACCTTATATTGGTTTGTAATGGATGATGTATTGTGATATCCAATATGTTATGTCTCGCAAAAATGGTAATCATGGGATTGCGATGTATGACATAACAGGCATCTGGGATTAAAAATCTGGGTGTTGACATGGTGACTGCAAGTTCGGGTGGTGGAGGCGGTGGAGGAGCTGTCGCGGTAGCTTCAGGCACTACAAAAGTGGCCCAGACGGGGGGCACGGTGGAGAGTGGCACGATGAACATGGTATCGCTAGGGAGTGGTGGTGGCAGAGTGCGGGGTGTTGTATGGGTGGAGTGGGCAAGCTTCGGTCCCTAGAGGATGAGGCCAGGGAGGACATCGCGCAGGCGAGCAAGCTATCCCCCCTTCCGCACACGCAAACATGGCCCAAGTTTGGCCCGTGGTGCGCTGAAACCGATCGCTCCACAACTTCGGCTCTTTCTGCGGGGGGTCATTGGGTCATGGACTCGATCCGGTCAGACCGATTCGGATGTGGTCGGTCTGTGGGGGCAGGGTTTGGAGATTCCCTTAGCTCTAATATAGGGTAGACAGGGGAGAACAACTGATTAGGTTCATTTGGTAAGACCCCACTTTCAGTAACATTGATTAGTTGTCCAAGATGCAAAAATCAGGGGGAACAAAAAAATATTTGTTTAGTGATACAATGTATGCTAGCTGGTTCGTTTGTGATGATGCATCTGAAAGTGTAGTAGATGATATTGTCAACACCCGGATTTTTAATCCCAGATGCCTGTTGTGCCATACATCGCAATCCCAGGATTACCATTTTTGCGAGACATTACATATTGGATATCATAGTACATCATCCATTACAAACCATAATAAGGTCTTACACAAATAAAGGTTCTTATGATCCAGTCTTAGTACACACAAGCAACAGAATAATAAGCGTAGCGGTGGGCTCCATCTTTAGTGTCACAGGTAATGCTGACGATGGGAGATGATCCTAGTTGTCGTAGCCATCCTACTGTCCTTCTTTCAGATAGTCCTCCTCATAGTCTAGCCACGGGAATAGCTAGGGATAAAGCCATGAATACTCTTTAAGTACTCGCAAACTATCACTAACAAGTAAGGTAGTTCCAGTAGGGATGCTAAGTTCTAAGTTTATTTGCAAAATCTAGATTTATCTTAAGCTGAGTTCAAAAGTAAAGAAAGCTAACTTAATGTTCTAAAATCACTTAAGTGGGAAACTAGTTTTCATGTTCACCACCCTGTTGTGGTCAAGTCCAGTCACACATCATTTCATAAGTCATTTCGAAAACATCTGACGACGGAACATTATGGCCACTCCAACTATCCATGACCGCGGACGCGGCTATTCGAATAGTTTGACACTCTGTAGAGGTGGTACACTTTCACCACAAAATTCAATACATCCGTCAGGGATAACCCTGAATCATCATACTTAGTATGCGGATAATAAATCATAACCTTTCAATTACACACCCTAGTATAGGCACCTCCCCTATGAGCTTGGCCTCCTAGCCATGGCCATCTACCATCCTGGGCACTGCATAGGTGGACATCATCAAGAGGTAGCCTCGGCTCAAACCTCTCCCGCGAGGGAACCCATACTAATGCATATAAACTTCCGGCTAAGCCTTACCCAATTTAGGTATTGTGGTTGTACGGTAAACTTGGAATGGTATCGCATCCGAACCCAACCATCAGTTCTTGGAAAAAAGGGCTAAGGCTCATGCCTCAACATTTTCATCATCATTAAGCATTTGTATTTCTCAACACATGTCAAAAGATCTCAATAGAATGACTCATCATTCCAAGGTTTTCATAATAATTTTCACCAAGTATTCCCATCTAAAGTGATCAAGTTTTATGCTTAGCACTAGCCACTAAGTTTAAGAGTGCTGACTAATTAGGGGTGCTAATCTTCAATCTCATGCCATAGAATGACATCTAAGTGTAACTAGATAGGCCAAGTTTTATACTCTTTATGCTATCTATAGTAAAAGTAAAAGAACTTTGGTAAAGTAAAAGAAAGTAAATCTTGCAAGTAAAAATTGGAATTGGTATAATCAAATATATAACCAAAGCATGCCTAATGCATTTGCTTAAGTTAACAAGGTGGCAAGTGTTAACTTGCTTAATTCTAGCTTGCTAACAATAGCTTGTCTTGATTGGTGCAGTGATTGAAATTCTCCTTGTCTTCTTTGGGGTAGAACTCCTCCTCCTTGTAGACTTGGTTGGTACTATCGTCTATAAATGAATACGGGATACACAATCACCAAACAATACTTAACTAGTCTAATTAGCACAATAAGGCACACACTTGATGATCTATTATCATCACAATCATCACAAGATTTAATGAACTAGTTTCATTTATTTTATTTGAGAAAAGTAATTTCTACTCATTGAAATTATCTAAGATTTAATATTCTCCAAATAAAATATGGGATCATGTGGACACATGTCATCACCACATATTTTAAAGATGGGAATGTGATTTAAAGTGTTGGTCACATTTTATAAAGTTTAGGATTATTATTTAATCAATTTAAAGTGACTAGAAATGCCCTAATAGCATTCTTTTGGTACTAGTCCAATGTCACTGCATGCAAACCTAAATATTTTTATATATTCAGATATATGTCATCAAATGTGATTTTTGAGAGTTGGAATCAACTCAAAAGTTACCATGGTTGATTTTTGAAAATTGTTTGAATGCAGAAAAGTCTCTGTCTTGTTATTTTTGCTGTAGATTATCTCTAACTCCAAAAGACTTAAATCCAACGGTCTTGGATAGATATCTTGATTATATTTCTAACAAAATTTGAATCATGTCATTTGGTTAAGTAAATTTTATGAATTGATTTTTTAATCTAGGCACAGAATCTAGTTTAAACCTAAATGGAAAAATACTAATTTAAAACTGTGGGCTAGCGCTGGAAAACTAACGTTCCGGCCCAGTGGCGCCCCGCGGCGTAGAGGGCGACTGACAGGGCGGTCCTACACATCAGTGGTTGCTACTCAGCGAAATGGTACGGGGCATTCTCAACCGTGCGATTAGAACTACGATCGACGGCTGTGGTTCGTCGTCTGCGGCGAACAGTTCTCCGGCGAGGACAAACCCTAGTGGCACTGTGGGGGTACGTGGGGGGCTTACCAGGGCTCCAGCTAGATGTGGCGATGGGGGCGATTGAACTGGGAGACGACGGCGGTTCTAGGCGTGGTCGCGGCGGCTCCTGGGACAGCTCCAATCAACAGCACGTCTTCTCCTCTACTGCGGCCAGCTCCGGCGAAATTCTGGCGAACTGCGGCTCGATCGGCTCCGGGAAGAAATGTGGGGAGGTTAGTGGCGACAGGGGAGTGGAATGGTGTGAGAAATGAGGCTGGGGGACGCCTCCTTCTATAGGCTCAATGACGGGACAGAGCTGCATGGTCAGGCGGTGGTGGCGACACGGCTACTGGCTGCTATAAGCATGGCTGCGATCGGCGGTCAACATAGTGCTCCCTGGTGGTCCTCTACGGCTTAAAGGTGTGGCTAGGGATGGTGGCATTTGGTTGGGCGTGGCTGGTGCTCTGCGTGGCAGAAGCGGCATTTGACGCGGCGCACGGGGGCAGCAGGTCAAGCGGCGGCGAACAGCCATGTCCGTGTGGTTCCTGGGTTCATGTCGAAGCGGTGCGCGCGGGCTGTGGTCGAGGCGCGGCGTGTGCATGCTTGTTGGGCACGGCGCTCTGGCGTGTGCTCGGCATGACGCAGACACGGTGGGCGCGGATGTGCTGCAGTGGTCCAGGGTCTGGCAGTGCTTGGGGAAGGGACAGCGAGGGGCGGTAGGGTGCGGCCCTCCTAGGCATGGCGGGAGAGAGCAGGGCGGTCTGCTGGGAGCTGTCGATGCTCGACCAGCGGGCATTGGCGCTCGGTGGCTTGGCACTGCTGCAAGCGGCTAAGAGGTAGCCTGTTTATGACCTGGTTGGAACTAGGGCAGACAAGGGGAGTGGATTGAGGGCTTAGTGGAACTTGATCACTGCTTTTGAACAGTATTTGTTAGGCCAGTTTATCTGTGATCACCAAGTGTTAAAAAATGGCCGAAAGAAATTTGTATTTGAATTTTGAAAAGATTTTTGGTGTTTGATCTAATCTTATGCTTGGTAGTCTCTGGTTGCTGGGAATTGTCAAGGTGAATTGGTTTGGTTGGTTTTTGAGAAATGGTGATCTTAACACATACACTTGATTCCATTTTCAAATATCATTTAAATTGCTTTGCTAAAGGTTTTTGTAAGTTTGTAAAGTGGGCCTTGGTACATATTTACTTGGTCTAGCAAGGGGTGCAAAGATCTAGAATTTTTTCTGTTTGAAATTGACTTCTAGGAACACCTAAAGTGGCCAAGTGGATTAAAAGGGTCAAAATGACCATTTGCATTATTTAATCTTATTTGATTTCTTTTTCTTTGAATTTTGTTTTTAAATGGTCTAGATGATGTGTCATTCACCTTTAAACCATTTCATATCATTTAGGTCACTCAATCATGGCATTTCCAAAAAATTCTACACTAATGCAACACACAAACATGCATTCATTAATCATTTTAATAAAAAACGTTTTTGTTAACCCTAAATTGGGTGATGAGAATCTTGATAACTTTGATTAATGTTTTGGGATGTTACAAACCTTCCCCCCCTTAAAAAAAATCTTGTCCCAAGATTTAAGAAAAACTAGGAACCAAAGAGATCTGGAACTCAGTCGTAATGTAATCTTCTTGCTCCCAAGTGGCTTCTTCTTTGATATGGTTGCTCCATTGGATCTTGAGAAACTTGATACTCTGGGTCCTGGTGGTTCTGAAGGATTCTTCCAAGATACGAATGGGCACATCGCGATACGTCAAATCCTTGTTGATATCAATGGCTTGGTGATCGATGTTCTTGAATACTTCGGTCTTCTCCGGCACTTCTAGGCATTTGCAAAGTGTCAACACCCGGATTTTTAATCCCAGATGCCTGTTATGTGATTCATCGCACCTAGGATTACCATTTTTGCGAGACATAACAGATTGGATATCACAATACATCATCCATTACAAACCATAAATAAGGTCATACAAAAATAAGGATCTCATGATCCAGTCTTAATACAACAAGCAGCGGAATAAATAATGAGCGTAGCGGTGGGGTCCATCTTCAGGGGCACAGGAAATGCTGACGAAGGCAGATAGTCCTAGTTATCATAGCCATCCTGCTGGCCATCATCCTTGTAGTCTCCTTCATAGTCTGGCCATGAGAATAGCTAGGGACAAAAGCCATGAGTACTCTTTAAGTACCCACAAACTACCACTAACAAGTAGTATAGTTCTAAAGTAAAGTGCCAACTCTAAGTTTAACTATAAAGTTAAGTTTGAAACCTAAGCAAAGTTCAGAAGCAAAGAAGATAAAATAAATTTCTAGAATCACTTAAGTTGGGAAGCTAGTGTCATAGTCACAACCCCGTTGTGGTCAAGTCAAGATTCATCATTCATTTCATAAGTTGTTTTTGAAAACATCTGACAACGAAACAGTATGGCCATTCCAACTGTCCATTACCACGGACGCGGCTATTCGAATAGTTTGACACTCTGCAGAGGTGGTACACTTTCACCACAAGATTCGATACAACTGTCAGGGATAACCCTGAATCATCATACTTAGTATGCAGATAATCAAACATAACCTTTCCTTTACACACCCTAGTATAAGCACCTCTCCTATGAGCATGGCCTCCCAACCATGACCATCTATCATCTTGGGGACTGCATAGGTGGACAACATTGAGAGGTAGCCTCAGCTCAAACCTCTCCCGTGAGGGAACTAATACTAATGCATATAAACTTCCGGCTAAGCCTTACCCAATTCAGGTATTGTGGTTGTACGGTAAATTTGGAATGGTATCGCATTCGAATCCAACCATCAGTTTTGTAAAAAGGGTTAAGGCTCATGCCTCAACATTTTCATCATCATAAACCATTTGTGTTTCTCAACACATGTCAAAACATCTCAATAGAATGACTCATCATTCCAAGGTTTTCACATATCATTTTCACCAAGGGTTCCCATCTAAGGTGACTCAAGTTTTTATCTAACTCTAAAATACTAAGTTAAGAGTGTTCACTAAGGTGGAAACATAGGATCAATCTCATGCCATAGAATGACATCTAAAGTTATCTAGATAGGTCAAGTTTTATACTCTTTATGCTACCTTCAAAACAAGTAAGGGACTTTGGTAAAGTAAAGGAAGTAAAGCTTGGAAATAATACTTGGGGTAAGTAATAGTCAAGGTGGTATATCCAAAGCATGCCTAAAGCATCTTATAGGTCAAGTTTTATACTCTTTATGCTACCTTCAAAACAAGTAAGGGACTTTGGTAAAGTAAAGGAAGTAAAGCTTGGAAATAATACTTGGGGTAAGTAATAGTCAAGGTGGTATATCCAAAGCATGCCTAAAGCATCTTTGCTCAAATCATCTAGCTTAATTCTAGCTTGTTAAGCATTATACTTGCAAGTGTTAGCTTGCATTGTTAATGATGGCTTGCCTTGTGTAGTGCAGTGGTTGAAGTTTTCTTCCTCCGCTTGATAGCACTCCTCCTCCTTGAAAGCTTGGTAAGTACTATTGTCTATAAATACATACAGATACACAATCACCAAACAATACTTAACTAGTATAATTAGCACTCTAAGGCACACATTTGATGATCTATTATCATCACAAGCATCACAAGTTTTATTAACTAGCTTCATTCTTTTTATTTAAGAAAAGTAATTTCTACTCATTGAAAAATAACTAAGATTTAATATTCACCACTTAAAATATGGGATCATGTGGACACATGTCATCACCACATATTCTAACATGTGGGAATGTGATTTAAGGGTTGGATCACATTTACTTAAGTTTAAGTTTAAGTTTATTATTTAATGATTTAAAGTGACTAGAAATGCCTATATAGCATTATTTTGGTACTAGTCCAAAGGCACTGCCTGTAAACCTTAATATTATTACATATTTAGATAAGTATGGTTAAATGTGATTTTTGGGAGTTGGAATCAACTCAAAAGCTATCATGGTTGATTTTATAAAAATGTTTGTATGTGCAAAAGCTTCTGTCTTGTTATTTTTACTAGGGGAGATGTCTAAATCTAATTGAATTAAATCCAACGGGCTTGGGTAGACCTTTTCAGTAGCTTTCTAACAAAATTGGAATCACTACATTTGGATATGTAAATCTCTCTGAACAGATTTTTAAACTAAGGGACGGAACTAAGTTCAAACCTAAATAGAAAAATCCAAGTTTGAATTAAATGGGTCGCGCGGGAAGGAAAACGGGCCGGCCGAGTGGTGTTCCGCGGCACAGAGAACAGCTGACAGGGGGGTCCACCGGTCAGTGGCTCTTTACACGCGAAGCGGTACGGGGCGATGTGTGTCGTCAGATTAAAAGGGAGATCTACGGCTGAGGAGTGTCATCTCCGGCGAACAGTTCGCCGGCGGGAACTAACCCTAGCGGCTCGGTGGGGGTGTTCAAGGGGCATACCAGGGCTCCAGCTACTGCGGCGATGGGGGCGATCGAACGTGCTGTTGACGACGGACTCAGGGGTGGTCATGGGAGCTCCTGGGGTGGACGAAATCGATGGCGCCTTCTCCTCCTCTGCAGCGGGCTCGTTCGGCCAAATTCTGGTGAACCAAGGCTCAAGCGACTCCGGTGAGAGGTGGGGAAGGATCAGTGAGGAGAGTGGAGTGGAATGGTGTTTGTAGTTGGTGCGGGGAAGGGCTCCTTTTATAGGCGCAGCTAAGCGGCAGAGGAGCATGGGCGGTGCTCGCCGATGACGACGACACAGCGAGCTAGAGGCGTGGGCGGTGCGCTAGGACGGTGGGTGGTGCCCTGGAGAGTGTCACGGCGGTGAGTGTGCAGTGGTTTGCGGTCGGGGGCAGTGAATGGCGCGACGCGCACTAAGTCTCTGCCGACGGCGATTTTCACGGCGGCCAGCGACTACGGGGCACAGTCGGGGGAATGGGCGTGTCCGTTAGCTTGCTAGGCCAGTGTAGCATCCCATCTGTCTAACATCTGTAATGCTACATGGTCTAATAATAAAATGCTACTTCCTACATATAATTGTTGCATCATAATTATATCATGCTCATGTCATCATGCCACATTGCATTTGAGCATCATATAAAACCCTTTTTCTTTTGGTTCTTATCTCATATGCACTATTAATGGTATTTGCCTCTTGATATATTGTATTTGGTTCTTGATAAATGCTTGATGCCCAAGTTGAGTTGGGGGGCATATCTTTTATTAACTCCACCACCTTTCTTGTCACCACCCCATTATTCCACCATCCAACTATATGTGAGCCTTGCAATTTATTTGGTTTTACCTCTAGCTCATGTGGGTTGGGATGGATCCACTTACAATTCCACAAGCTCCTATATAAGCATCATGTTGTTTTCACATTATTGATATGTGGGAGCCATATAGCCACCTTTGCATGCTATGTGAGTGGAGTGCCTTGTCAAGCTTCCATATGGTTTAAATTTGAATATAAGCTCATGGAGGAATACAATTGTGATTCATGTTGGCTAGTGGCACATACACATAAGCTTGGCCACCTTATATTCATGCATGATCTTGTATTTAGTACATGTGGTAAACAAGCTTCCTTTCCTTTTGTTGGGCCATATTCAAATTCTTGAAACCTTGCTTATACAAATGCCATGAGTTATTCTAGTGGTTTTCACTACTAGAGAATGTATTTACTATTTATGCATGGGCCATGCAAGATCATCATCTACTCTCTTAATTTGGCTATTTCTTGGATTTTTGGAGTGTAGCATGGTTCTATTGGAATCAAGTCAAGATGGCTCAAGTTGTTTGAACTCCACCATCCTAGGGGATTCCCTCTTGGTTTTGTGGGCATATGTGACATGCATGTGGTACATGGAGCATATGTTCTTCCCCTCTTAATCTAGTCCTTTGCTTCTACCCAAAATTCTACCCCTAATCTCACACCCTCCACACTCAACATCCCATGCAATGCCACCACCTTTTCTATCTCTTGCCTTTGAATAGGTGGAGTTTTATTGGTTTGAGTCATATTCTTTTGAATCAAATCAAATACCATTTATAAATCCTAACTACCCTACCTAGCCCAAACCCTAAACCCTAACCACCACTAAACCTAGCTACACACTCACCTCGCCACCCCATCCTCTCTACCAAACCGTGGCCACCACCATCTGGTTCGGCCATCACCCCAACCTACCTACCATGCCGAGCCACCCTCCCCTCTCCCTTACCCTAGCCGAGCCAATCTACCCTTCCCTCCCCTTTTCCTCTCTTCCCTCGCTGCCAAGGAGACCCCACCGAGCCACCTGCTCCGTCCCCTCTGGCCCCAGCTGCAGCTTCCCCTGGTCCACCCGAGCCTTGCCACCGCGAGAGAGAGGAGAAAGGTGGCCACCACCACCTTTTCACCCTCCGACCCCATGTGTAACCCCTCCCGTCCTTATCTCCTTCCCCTCTGCCTTGCAACCCTCCAGATCTTCCCAGGGCCCTGCCCATCCCCACCAAGATCCCCACCTGCCTGCTACCCCCTCTCTCTCCCATCCCCGACAACCTCACCGTCGGCTCCTTCTCTCCACCACCATAACAAGGAGGCGGGCGTGGCGTTTGTTGTCGAGGAAGGCCAAGGAGATCATCTGCATTGCCCCTGTGCTCCCAGACGAGGAGGAGACGGCCGTACCCGCTGCACCCCGACGCGATCCGACGAGAAACCCTAGCGGCAGAACCCCAGCTACCGCGCTGATCCCCTGCACTCCGGCCCGATCCACCACCATCAACACACTCCCGGTGAGGCGCTGATCCCCCTGACATCCTCTCGCACGTCTTCGCTTCCTGCATGCGCCAAACACTCTGACGAGCACCCTCTGTGCATGGTGCTCACGATCGTCTTCTCGCAGTTGCCCCGCTGTAGCCTCTTCTAGTCGCATCGCTTGAACCCAGCAACAACCCCCGCTAGCCGCAGCGGTAGCCGCCGCCGCGCGTGCGCTAGATCACAAGATCAAACCCCGCCGCGCCTGTCTCCCGCTTGTCTGTCAGTTTCGTCAAAAACCGGAGAAGAACAACAGTAGGCCGTTGTTCTTTTTGCAGTTAACCCCCAGCCGTTTTCGCTTCCAACCCGCACTCCACCGGGCCCCACATGTCATCAGGGATGGCGTTTTTACGAAAAGGCACCACGGGTTTCGCAACCTTAACCCACAGACCCCGTCTGCGCCGCGTGTCCCCCGCCCCTTCACCCACTGGCGCGTGGGCCCGTTTGACCGCCGGGTCCACCCGACAGTCAATGTGGTTCGGTTTCGTTGCGGTGAGAAACGCCGGCTGAAACCGCTGCGCCCCACCTGCGCTTAGTCAGCGCTGGGCCCCTCCTGTCAGCCGCTGTGGCTAGCTTCTGCCTGTGTGCAAAAAGTATCTGCCTTTTACCTGTTTAATAAAAATGATTTCAGAAATGTTTAATATGTTTTTAAATCTAGTTTTAAATAACTTTTAATTGGCAAACCCAAATAATACAAATAATATATGTTTTTGAATCGGAAAAATGTGTGGAATTCAAATATTCCATTCAAAATAAGGTTTGACTAATTTAAATTTTCGAGACGATTAAATTTGCAATAAATGCCTTTTCTCAATTAATTAATAATTTTAATTCTATAACTCCAAATTTGGCAAATAAGATGTCTAAATCGATCAACGCGACGAGCCCGTTCTGATTATGCATTTCATGATATGAATTGAAGCATGCATCATATAAATATTAAATAATTAGAACTGTTTATGGTAATAAAACTTGGCCAAATAATTAATAAAATGATTTATTCTTGTCCCCACACCTCACCCTTGCCATGCTACATTATTGCCATGTAAATTGTGCATCATTCATCATGGCATGCTTGGTTGCTTGTCGCATTTTATTCATATGCTTGCGCACTTTATTTATATTGGCCCTTGTTTCTTTGGTTCTTTTCGAATAGACGCCGAGCAGGGGAATTATCAGGAATCCCAGGAGTACTACCTAGATCCATCTCTCGCTTCAATTGAGCTGCCAGGCAAGCACTACCACATGCTTGCATACATATAGTACCTATTGCTTCTATCTTATTCATGCATCATTGAGTCGCAATTGCATTAAACTGAATCCCAAGTATTGGATGGCCTTACTTTTAAACCCCACTAAAGCTTGTTCCTCCATCCCATGAGCCACTACTACAAGAGTTGTTTGGGCCAAGCGAGTCGTAGAATAGGATGTGTAGGGTTTGTGAGTGTTTGATGGTTAACGAGGTACCTAAACAACTTAACCTAAGTAGTAATGGGATAACTAATGAAAGAGGCACCGGTGGGTAATATATGTTATTTGGTTTTTCCTGCTCACTTGTGTCCCGTAGGACCCCGAGTACTTGATACCTGTTCCTTGACTATCGCACTATCCGCATATGGGACCATGAATCCCCTTAGCTAGAGCTCGATTCATTTCTTATTTCTTGGGGCCACAAAGTAGTTTGGGGCTTTATTACTATCCTGTACTTATGCCATGCTTTACTGCTTTTATTTAAGATTATGCATGGAGCACCTGTACTAGTTTGGATCGTGACACGTTTTCGCTGTATCAACAAGCCCATTCACAATTTCGGGTTCCCAGTCGTTTACCGCCGTCCACACAAACCCTGGGTCCATCACGGAGCCGACCAACTTCGGCGCGGGTAGCTTAGTGGGGTGGCCCCCTGAAATATTTTATGAATCTTGTGATTGCTTTGTCGTGAAGGCCTCGTTGGGTTTTGGTTTGGTTTTTCCGAGGTTGATCGTGTGTGTGTTGCTATTTGTGCACCCCTGTAGGGTAAATCTTTCTGAAAGCCGTGTCCGCGGTTATGGACGACTTGGACCATAGTTTCTCGATCATAGACAAGCATAACTAAAGTACCGTCTTTAATTTGACTAAAGATCTGACTAGTAATTAGTGCAATACTCAAGGAATGATTAATAAAACTGCCAACGGATGGGTTATTCGTCCGCTTTCTCGTTGGTAAGCGAGAAGGAGGATGGATCTATTACTTTATACTGTTATAACTATTGTTTCTAATTAACGGACATCCGCCTATCTTTGGTTAGGCGGATGGTTAGTGAGTATCTATAGACTTGTTAGTTTTTATCCTTTGCTGCAATTGCGTCACCCAGGTTTATGTCCCCTTTAGAGGCATAAAGACTTGCTGAGTACCCCTAGGGTCTCACACGATAAATTTTTTGGTTCAGATGAATAGGTGTACTCACAAGATGGATACTGGGTGGAGGAGACAGATGATGTTGGCAACGATTACTCGGTGTAGAGATTACGGGGATGGGGATCCGTGAGATCTGTGGGCGGGATGTGCTTATTTATGTGGCATCTTATGCCGATTTTCTTCTTATCCATACTCGGATCTTGTTTCCCGCTTCCGCTTGCTACTCTGATGATTGATGTATGAGGAGCTCTCCTACACTATTATCTCTATCTAGGATATTTGGAACTTGCCGTATGGCGTTGCAATATTTCTATTTCTTTTAGATATTATGGCTCTGAGAACTGTTGTAAGGTAGCTTTCATACATACTCACTTGTGTATGTATTTGATCTCTTCGCATGTTGCCTAAGCCGCTCGTTCTTGTCCCGATGTTCTTGGAAGTGGTTAGGGCGGTCGACGGGCCTACACGCGGGTGGCCCTGGGCCCCCGCTGTAAAATTCCTTAACCACTATTGGTTCATCTAGGCTTAAACTTAGAGCGTAGGGTCCGAGGTTGTTACAATTGGTATCAGAGCCATCCCGCCCTTCAGGGTCTCAGCCAAAATGGTCGTTGTCAGTCTAGCAAATATTTTCGTAGTTATGTATACTAGGGAAAAACAAAACGTGAGAGTAGGACTACTTCCATTTTTCTTCTTACCCACCCACCCACCCTTTTTTGGTAAGGAAGTGTAACGTTTTCAATCCTCTTCTAAAAATTCAAACTAGGATTCACGTGTTCTGGGTTCTGTAGTACCATAGGTTGTGTGTGTGTGGGTAATTCTTTGTCTATCTGTTGCATCCAACTTGTTGTCGCTATCTGCCTTTTGGTTATCAACTATTGCTACATTCCATACCGACAGACTTTTGTAAACCGACGCGATATGTCTTACTCTTTGTTATCCGACGCTATCTTGTTAGGGGTGTTTGTTTTCCATAGTTGCTAATCTTTAGGTTCATCTTAAGAAGGAAGAGAGTCGGGATATGTGTTTTACTTATTCATGTGCGGAGTAATGCTTTGAGTGCGGGATGGAGTCGCGACCATACCACTACTTTTATCATTCGCTCTTGTATATTGAATTGGTAGAGTTACTAATCTTGATTCGTTAAGTGGTTTTGCGCATATAGTGGTATTTTAATGCCGAAATTTGCGGAATTTTTTTCTTTGATAGCTTTGTACCACACTCCTTGTTCAGTCGTGTGCGATATGCTTACTATCTTCTAGGTGCTTTGAACTTTGTTGATATTTTAATATCATCTTAGTAATTTGTATCCTTAATCTTGGTTAATTCCATTTTTGGTACTATTTTGGGTTATTATTGTTCTCCATTATGGTACTGACTGGAGTTTTATATCAATCACAGGATGGCACCACCACGCCGCACTGAGGATGACATACCACCTAAACTGGGGTCTGCGTTGGCAAGTATTGCTAATGCCTTGGGCACAATGCAACATAACCAGCAACGCTTTGAAGAAAGTGTGAGGAGGAATGAGTTTGCCCCGCTACCTCCACCTCCCAAGTGAAGAGACATCAAGGACTTTCTGAAGTTTAACCCGCGCCACTTTGAGGTGTCTGATCAGCCACTAGATGATGATGATTGGCTTCGTGAGATGTTAAGGTTATTGATAACTACTGATGTTCCTGAGCAAGATTGGGTAAAATGCGCCACTCACCTTCTGAAAGGAGATGCAGCGCTATGGTGGGAGAATTACTTGAAGGCAAACCACTCTGGTTTTCAGCCTACTTGGGAGTAGTTCGCTAGGGCTTTCAAAGAGCAATACCTGTCATAAATTGTCATGGAGAGAATCAAGGAGGTATTTCTCAACCTCAAGCAGGGCAATGACAATGTCAACACCTATATCAGAAACTTCATGAATCTTTCTCGGTACGGTGGCGATGAGATCTCTGATGACAAGAAGAAACAAAAGAGGTTTAGGCAAGGGCTCAATGCATCTATCAAATATGCAATCACTCATGCAAGGCCGGGGTCCTTTCTAGAACTCCAACATACAGCTCTACAGGAAGAAGCCAGTAGGCAAGTGTTCGAGGAGTCCAAGAAACACAGTCGTGACGCAGCAAGCTCTTCAGCTATGACAGCTCCTTCTAAGCGCCGTGTGTGGGTTCCTAATACCGCACCGCCGCTCCCGGCTCCACCAAGACCTTCAAGCTACGCAGGAAGGCCACCAAACTCCTTCAACGCTTCTCCTAGGGGCTACAACCACAACTACCTTGGAGCGCCTGGCGGAGTCCCTGGCTACGCTGCTCCACGTCCACCTGGTGCTTGTTACACTTGTGGGAACACTAGGCATCAACACTGGAGTTGTCCCATGAACAACAAAGCTCTTCCTCCTCCACCTCCAAGACCTGCAACAAGTCCTTCTATGGTTTGTGCACCTCCACCTCGGGCTCTCAACATCAACACCAAGCCTGGGTCCACTGTTGCTCGTGCCAACTGTGTCAATGTCGCTCAAGCTGAACATGCAACTGGAGTTGTGATCGGTACGCTCCCCGTTAACTCAGTCCCTGCACGAGTTTTGTTTGATTCTGGTGCATCGCATTATTTTGTTTCTCACAAGTTTGCACATGAGCATGATCTGGCTATGGGTCCTATATTGCATCGTCTCGTGGTACAATCTCCTGGATCAAACATGAGGGCTTCTCATATCAGCCATGGCAATCAAATTGAGATTGGTGGCTCTTCGTTCCCGGCTTCCTTAATTATTCTAGGCAATGCTGACATTGATGTTATCTTGGGCATGGATTGGTTAACAGCAAATGCAGCTGTGATTGATAGTGCTGAACGCTCGGTTTCTCTGAAAATTCCCGAAGGCCATATAGTCTATTCTCCAAGTCTGACTCCTGCAATTCAGCTCTTCTCTTTGTCTGCTCTAAATGATGATGCCATGGATGCTATTCAGAGTGTTCCGGTGGTCCTTGAGTTCCCAGATATTTTTCCTGAAGAGTTACCAGGTATGCCTCCTGACCGAGAGGTCGAGTTTGTGATTGAGCTTGAACCTGGAACCGCTCCTATCTCCAAGCGGCCTTATAAAATGGGTCCTGCTGAGTTGGCTGAACTCAAACGTCAGCTTGATGAACAAGAGAATTTGGGTTTTATTCAACACAGCACATCTTCTTGGGGTAGCCCAACCATCTTTGTGAAGAAGCGAGACCGCATTGATCGAGTTTG
This sequence comes from Avena eriantha, assembly GCA_910589775.1. NCBI lineage: Eukaryota > Viridiplantae > Streptophyta > Magnoliopsida > Poales > Poaceae > Avena > Avena eriantha. The sequence continues at coordinate 330,993,236 of OU342742.1, read as the reverse complement.
TGTTGATTACCGAGCTCTCAATGCAAAAACCATCATGAAAAAATATCCCCTTCCGCAGATTAATGATCTCTTCGATCAGCTAGCTGGAGCTGTGGTATTCTCTAAGCTTGACTTGAGAAGTGGATATCATCAAATCAAGATTCGTAAGGAAGATGTCCCCAAAATAGCTTTCACCACCCGCTATGGCCTGTACGAGTACACGGTCATGTCCTTCGGTCTCACCAACGCACCTGCCACCTTCTCGAGACTTATGAACTCGCTTTTCATGGAGTATCTTGTAAGTTCGTCGTGGTCTATCTGGATGACATTCTAGTCTATTCTAAGTCAAAGGAAGAACACGAAGAACACCTTCGGTGTGTCCTAAAAAAGCTTCGTGAGAACCGCCTGTATGCAAAGTTCTCCAAGTGTGAATTTTGGCTTCCCAAAGTCACCTATCTTGCTCACATCATCTCTGCTAAGGGCATTGCCGTCAACCCAGAAACTGTTCGGACAATTGTTGAGTGGCTTCCACCCAAAAATGTCAAAGAAGTCCGGAGTTTCCTTGGTTTGGCTAGTTATTGTCGTCGCTTCGTTCAGAACTTCTCGAAGATTGCGAAGCCTCTTACCGATCTCCTCAAGAAAGGCAAGAAATACCTTTGGTCTCCTGCATGTCAAGCTAGCTTTGAAACACTCAAAGAGAAGCTCACTTCCACACCAGTCTTGATTCCTCTAGATACATCAAAGCCTTTCCAGATATTCTGTGACGCCTCCTTGCAAGGATTGGGTGCGGTCCTCATGCAAGAAAAGCAAGTCGTTGCTTATGCTTCCCGTTAGTTGAAAACTCATGAGCTCAACTATCCAACGCATGATCTTGAACTTGCAGCGGTTGTCTTCGCTCTAAAAGTATGGAGGCACTACTTGCTTGGAAATTGTTGTGAGATCTTTTGTGACCACAAAAGTCTGAAGTACATCTTCACACAACCTGATCTCAACCTTCGCCAAAGGAGATGGATTGAAACCATCAATGACTTCGATCTCACCATCAACTACACTCTTGGCAAAGCTAATGTCATGGCCGATGTTCTCAGCCGAAAAGCTTATGTCAATAACCTCATGGTGGAAGAACAACAACCTCTCTTGTGCGAGGAATTCCGCCAACTCAACCTTGAGATTGTGCATGAAGGGTATCTTCTGAATCTTCTGGCAACCCCTCTCTTGGAAGAAAAGATTCGTGCTAGCCAGCGAGGTCATGCTTACACCAAAAACATCATCTCCAACATTCAGCTCCCGAGGTATGAGTCCTTCCACGTCGATGATCAAGGAGCTCTATTCTTTGAACACCGGATGTTTGTTCCGAACGACCCGGGTTTGAGAGAGCAAGTTCTTAAGGAGGTGCATGATTCTGTTCTTTCTATCCATCCTGGCAGCACAAAGATGTACATGGACTTGAAAACACAGTATTGGTGGCCTTGGTTGAAACAATGTTGTGCCAAGTATGTCTCCGAGTGCGATGTCTGCCGCAGAGTTAAAGCTGTCCATCAAAAACCTTCTGGCCTTCTTCAACCATTGAAGCCTCCGGAATGGAAATGGGAGAAAGTAGAGATGGACTTCATAACTGGTTTTCCAAGGACGCAGAAGGGCAACAACGCAATCTTTGTTGTCATCGACAGGCTTTCTAAAGTGACTCACTTCTTTCCCGTCAAGGAAACAATTTCCACAATTCAGTTGGCTGAGCTCTATATCAACAGAATTGTCTCTCTGTATGGGGTTCCTCTCGAGATCAGTTTAGACCGTGGAAGCATCTTCACTTCCAAGTTCTGGGGAAGTTTCCAAAATGCTTTGGGAACAAAGTTGAACTTCAGCACAGCTTACCACCCTCAGTCACAAGGGCAAGTTGAAAGGATCAATCAGATTCTGGAAGATATGCTCCGTGCTTGCGTCATCTCTTTCAGCATGAAGTGGGAAGAATGCCTTCCTTATGCTGAGTTCTCTTACAACAATAGCTTCTAGAAGAGTCTAAAGATGGCACCATTTGAGGTTCTCTATGGCCGAAAATGCAGAACTCCGATCGGTTGGTCGGGCGCAGGCGAAAGAACATTGTTTGGCCCCGACATTGTAACTCAAGCAGAGGAGAAGGTTCACATCATTCTCGAAAACCTGAAGGTTGCTCAAAGTCGCCAGAATAGCAACTATGACAGAAAGCACACGAACATGGAGTATGTCTCTGGTGATCTCGTTTACCTTCGCGTCACTCCCATGAGAGGCACACACCGGTTTGGTATCAAAGGGAAGCTGGCTCCTAGATACATCGGTCCTTTCAAAATTCGTGGAAGAAGAGGAGAAGTTGCTTATGCTCTTGAGCTCCCTGAAAAACTCAAGGTCCATGATGTTTTCCATATCTCTCAACTCAAGAAGTGCTTCAAGGATCTCGGCAGGACCGTGGACCATCAGCTTATCAATCTCCAAGAAGACCTGTCTTATCAAGAACACCCCACAAAAATCCTAGAAGTCACAGAAAGAAAGACTCGCAACAAGTCTATCAAGTTCTGCAAGGTGCAGTGGTCGCACCATTTCGTTGATGAAGCCACTTGGGAACGTGAGGATGAGCTCTGTGCCAAGTATCCTACCCTCTTCGTGTCTTCTTCTTCCTAGAATCCTGGGGCGAGATTCCTGTTTAGTGGGGGAGAGTTGTAGCATCCCATCTGTCTAACATCTGTAATGCTACATGGTCTAATAATAAAATGCTACTTCCTACATATAATTGTTGCATCATAATTATATCATGCTCATGTCATCATGCCACATTGCATTTGAGCATCATATAAAACCCTTTTTCTTTTGGTTCTTATCTCATATGCACTATTAATTGTATTTGCCTCTTGATATATTGTATTTGGTTCTTGATAAATGCTTGATGCCCAAGTTGAGTTGGGGGGCATATCTTTTATTAACTCCACCACCTTTCTTGTCACCACCCCATTATTCCACCATCCAACTATATGTGAGCCTTGCAATTTATTTGGTTTTACCTCTAGCTCATGTGGGTTGGGATGGATCCACTTACAATTCCACAGGCTCCCATATAAGCATCATGTTGTTTTCACATTATTGATATGTGGGAGCCATATAGCCACCTTTGCATGCTATGTGAGTGGAGTTCCTTGTCAAGCTTCCATATGGTTTAAATTTGAATATAAGCTCATGGAGCAATACAATTGTGGTTCATGTTGGCTAGTGGCACATACACACAAGCTTGGCCACCTTATATTCATGCATGATCTTGTATTTAGTACATGTGGTAAACAAGCTTCCTTTCCTTTTGTTGGGCCATATTCAAATTCTTGAAACCTTGCTTATACAAATGCCATGAGTTATTCTAGTGGTTTTCGCTACTAGAGAATGCATTTACTATTTATGCATGGGCCATGCAAGATCATCATCTACTCTCTTAATTTGGCTATTTCTTGGATTTTTGGAGTGTAGCATGGTTCTATTGGAATCAAGTCAAGATGGCTCAAGTTGTTTGAACTCCACCATCCTAGGGGCTCCCCTCTTGGTTTTGTGGGCATATGTGACATGCATGTGGTACATGGAGCATATGTTCTTCCCCTCTTAATATAGTCCTTTGCTTCTACCCAAAATTCTACCCCTAATCTCACACCCTCCACACTCAACACCCCATGCAATGTCACCACCTTTTCTATCTCTTGCCTTTGAATAGGTGGAGTTTTATAGGTTTGAGTCATATTCTTTTGAATCAAATCAAATACCATTTATAAATCCTAACTATCCTACTGATGACCCACAAGTATAGGGGGTGTATCGCAGTATTTTCGAGGGAAGTGAAACCCAATTTATTGATTCGACACAAGGGGAGCCAAAAAATATTTATAAGCCTTAACAACTGAGTTGTCAATTCAGCTGCACCTGGAAACAATCTTGCTCATAGCAGTTTATCAATAGCAACAGTTTTGTAGTAGGAATAGAAAGTAACAGTAGCAGCAAAACAAAGACAGTAGTAACAAAAGCAGTAAACAGTGGGATTCGAGTGCGGTAGGCATAGGGATGGATGGACGGGCGTTGCATGGACAAGACAATTCACATAGCAATAAGAACATAGGGCAATTGCAGATAAATAAGATAAAGCACCCAAGTACTAGACAATCCTAGGCATGTGTTCCATATATAGTCATACGTGCTCGCAATGAGAACTTGCACAACATCGTTTGTCCTGCCATCCCGTTTGCAGCGGGGCCTCTAGGGAACTACTGGCAATTAAGGTGCTCCTTTTAATAGAGCACCGGAGCAAAGCATTAACACTCCGTGAACACATGTGATCCTCACATCAAAGCCTTTCCCTTCCGGCTACCCTGATTTCTGTCACTTCGGGACCACAGCTTCCAGACAACGACGTGTGTATACAACTTGTAGATAAGACCAGAAAAAATACTATCATGATGAATCAATAATAAGTTCCGATCTGAAATCATGGCACTCGGTCCCTAGTGACAAGCATTAAGCACAACAAAGTTGCAACAAAGTCATAAAGCACTAATAGAGATACTAGGCACTATGCCCTAACAATCTGATGCCATTACATGAACGATCTCATCCAGTCCCTACCATCCCCATAGCCTACAGCGGGGGATTACTCACTCATAGATGGAAGAAACATGGATGGTCGATGAAGATGATGGTGGGGATCGATGGAGATGGCTCCGGGGGCCCTTCCCCGTCCCGGCAGGGTGCCGGAACAGAGACTTTCTGTCCCCCGAATCTCCCCTTCGGTGGCGGCGGCGCAACGGAACTTTTCGTGGAAAAACGTCGAACCCCCCGAAGTTTTTAGGTCAGAAGGCTTCTTATAGGCGAAGAGAGAGACCGAGGGGGTGCCTGGGGCCACCACACCAGGCCCTGGCGCGGCGAGGCCTAGCCCACGCCTGGGGGAGTGTGGCCAGCCCTTGTCCCTCCTCCGTCTCGTACTCTGGCTCCTGGAGTCTTCTGGAAAAATAGGCACTTTGGCTTTTGTCCCGTCCAATTCCGAGAATATTCATTTTCTGACTTTCCTGGAACCAAAAATAGCAGAAAACAGGCAGCTGGCACTATGGCTCTTGTTAATAGGTTAGTCCAAGAAATCATATGAAAAGTACTCCAAAGTGTGGACAAAACACAAGAAAGTGGATAAAACCAAGCATGGAGCATCAAAAATTATAGATACATTTGCAATGTATCAACATCCCCAAGCTTAACTCCTGCTCGTCCTCGAGTAGGTAAGTGATAAAAAGAAATAATTTTTGAGGTGACATGCACCATCAAAGACTTGATCAAAGTATTTGAATAACATTTAAAGATGGGATCATAGTACTTCAATCATAACATGAAAGACAAAGTTCTAGCAATAAGACAAAGAAACTATGATGCAACATGAAAAGGCACAAACAAAAGATTCATGAATAAGAATGCTTTGCAAGACGTTTGTTTGTTTCACATAAAGAAAACATAGCATAGTGGCATTCAGCTTGTCCCTCATAGAGTAGCAAACATAAATGCATAGGATACCTTCAAAGTTTACAAGAGTGACTAGATACAAATAGTTTAAAACAAGCAATATCAAGGTATGCATCAATCAACAAGTCTTGGGACAATGCACATAGAACTAAGAATGGCCACTATGCTCTCAAGAAAGTGCTCATAGAATAAGTGGAGACTCAACAAGTGGAAGAAAAAGGTTTTGAAAATTTTTGAAAGGCTTCCAAATCCTGAAAGTATGGTACTCGTTAGCTTTGAGCTCTCATTGCCCCTATCATAATCATCTGTAATGTGGTTAAGGTGAAAGTAACACAACTAAGAGGATATGCTTGACAAGTTATAAATTGAAGTCTCATGCCCCTTACTTACGAAGACCGATCCTCATGCTACTCAACTTCAGTCACAAGTAAGCTCTTGTCATTGTAAGTATGTACGTATCATCGAGAACCGCCAACGGGATACCCCTTGCACATGACACGGGAGCTATCCCATGATCAAAATGACAAGGCAAGCAGACAATGAGCATCTCAGCGATCTTTTTATTTACTATGTGCATAGATTTTTATTGAGGATGCTTCATAGAATGCTCATTATGGTTATTCTGCAAGTTTCCACCATGATTAGGCATGGCTTAGGCTAGCGGCCCAGGCATTTCTCTAACACACATACAAGCTCCATGATCTTACAAGTTCCACTTTTATTTCACACCATCGGGATCCGTAAGCAAAAGAACATGATATCAACAGGGTACAGAGTACAAGTGCAATGTTGAAAGCGTTCCCCATGAAACATGGTTCTGCTAATTTTAACTTATAAACCGCAAGCATATACGCAAAAAAGAAGGACCCAATGGTTCAAGTTTATTAGGGGCAAAAAGTAAAGTGTGCCATCAAGTTCGTGAGAGCTTTAATCACTAGTTTTCTCATAACAAGTGGAAGGTAAACAAAAGCATGAATATACTTGGAATAGCATAAGCTAGTAGGTAGGTATGGTGGACTCTTTGGAAAAACTTGGTTTAGGGAGTTGTATGCATGAGTGGAACTCATACTTTGTTGTGGAGTCTAGCAAAAGATTGGGAGCGACAAACTAAGAGAGCAATAATGGCCATAATCATACAGAGCGACAAAACAGCATTGATCAAAGCATAAAGTGATACTACAAGTTGAAAACTAAAGGATCATAAAGTCTTATGGTGACTTGAGATAGTCATATCATGGTGTGAGCATGTGCCAAGTCAACCCAAATAAAACATCAAAGGAGAATACCACTATACTATGCTTTAATATGCTAAAACAACATATGATTCATCCAAGGCACATTAAGCAATTTCAATTGTTTATAACAAGTCATGCTATAGCAAAGAATACTAAGCATAAAGCCAAAACAATATCAAGCATGGCATGACAAAGCATAGGCCACAGTCAAAAACAAGCTCTCTTTACCACTTAAGCATGAGCTTTCCTACTCTTTTCCAATCCAAACCAAACTATTTGAACACCAATGTATGAATGAGGGGGTCCAACGAATTTATTCAGCAAACTAAGCAAACCACTCAAACTAAAAACCAAAACGAAAATGAAAAAGAAGACGCTCCAAGAACAACACAACTGTGCATGAAACAATAAAAATGAAGTGTTTGGAAGAAACCTGAGATTTTTATTGATGAAGAAGGGGATGCCTTGGGCATCCCCAAGATTTGACGATTGTACTTCTTGGATATTTCTTGGGGTGACACGCGTGGCATCCCCAAGCTTGAGCTTTAGTCCATCCTTCATCTCATTACTCATTCCTTCCATACACCTGAAATTTTTCCTTCATACAAAACTTCACACAATCTTTATTAGCAACATTAGTGTACTTAAGATAAATAAGTCTTAAGGTTCAGTTCTAACACCAAATAAACTCCCATTATAACACTAGATACTGTAGCACTTCCCTCAAAAAGCTCAATTCCCCAAAAGAACTCAAAAAGGAAGCAACAAGAAGCAAATGCAGAAAATGGCAGAAATCTGTCAAAACAGACCAGCAGGTAAAGACGAATTTTTTCGAAGACCTTCTGTTACTCAAATAAAAATGTGTTGAACTAACTAAAGTTCTATAACAACCTGGGGAAGTAGCACAAAAAATTACAACTCAATTCGACGTACAGAGCTCTCTCAGGAATTTTTACGGTGAAGCACAAAAATCTGTTTCGGGACAACAACTTTCCCAATCATTACTTCTCTCTCATTAGAGGTTACTCTTGGCACAAAAGCAAATAAAAAGGATAAGGGGCGGTTATTACAGAGGTGATAAATTCCAAGACTCATCTAAAACTCTTGGGTTATCTCCCAACAAGTACTTTTCTTTAACGCCTTTAAGTTAGGCATAAGAAGCAAAAACTAAAATTGATAGAATAGAAGTAAGCGGAGATAATCATGGTGAAAACATTGTTTTGTTCAATGAAATCCTTTTGTTAACAAGGTTGATCAGGTCTTGTTACCAAAACAATTCCATATGATAAAAAACTTTGTATCCCACTAATGATTATGTTACCTCAACTTTGATAGCAATGGTCCCAATCATAATAGTTTCACATTTTTCTCTTCGTATGGGACAATATATTTCTCCAACTTGAATGCCCTCAACATGTTCAGTTGAATTCAATCCATAAGTCATTTCAATATTATTGAGGAAGTAGACAATGTGTTCATTGAAGGTCACCTTTCCTTGATTACAATTAATAACAGCTCCTGCAGTATTTAAGAAAAAGTCTCCCAAGAATAATAGACATATTATCATCTTCAGGCATAAAAGTTTGAGAGGATGCTCTCATAAGAAATATGAGTTGAAGTAAAAGAGAGCATCAAGAAGCATTCAAAACACATTTAAGTCTAACCCACTTCCTATGCATAGGAATAATGTATGCAAATAAATTCGCAAAGAACAAAGTGACAGGCATAGGAAGATAAAACAAGAGTGACTTCGAAACTTTCAGCACATAGAGAGGTGTTTCTATACCATGAAAACTTCTACAACCATATTTTCCTCTCTCATAATAATTTTCAGTAGCCTCATGAATAAACTCAACAATATAACTATCACATAAAGCATGCTCTTCATGATCTACAAGCAGTAGAGCTTTATTATAAACACTATCAAGAGAAACCTCTGGAACATAACATTCATTCTCCTTTAGTAAGCAAGGGGGACAATCAAATAATGTAAGGGATAAAGAGTTAGTCTCATTAGAAGGTAGGCATGGGTAGCTAATCCATTCTTCCTCCTTTTGTTCATCACTCTCCTCCTCTTTTTCATCTAATGAGATTTCAGGTTCATCAATTTCTTCTTCCATAGGATCCTGCAAGGCATTAGTCTCTTCCATTTGTCGAAAGCATCTATTAAAATATTCAAGAATATAGTCATTTTCATCCTTGTAATTATCAAAAAAAAAATTTAAGCATACCATACACCTCATATTTGTAAGGTGAATCATCAATATTTTCAAGCAAACTAGCAAGTTCAAAAACACCCTTCCAAGCAATAAATTCTTCAATTTGTTCCGCATCATAAAAGTCATAAATTCCTTTAGCATAGGAAGATATGGTATCATTATCACTATACTCACATTGAAAAGGGAGGTGTTTATACCTCTTTCTGCAACAAGACTCATCACAAGAATAATTAACATTATAAGTAGACCACACGTTCCTAGCAATGGTATACAATCTATCAATTTGTTCCCATAAGTGTTTCCCTTTTTATGACAAGCGGTGTTCCTTATAATAATATTTTTGATCTTCCGTGAACCCACCTTGCCAATAAGATTCAGTTTCAAAGAAACCAACCATTGACAGCAAGCATGATAAAGCAAGACAATAACAGACCAACGAAAATAACAACTAGAGTAGGAACTATTTTTTTGTATTTTCAATAAAGGAAGAAGCAAACAAGGCAGAAATAAACTTAGCTTGAACAATAGTGAATCCAAGTGAACTTGATAAATAAAGCTATGCTCCTCGGCAACGGCGCCAGAAAATAGTCTTGATGACCCACAAGTATAGGGGGTGTATCGCAGTACTTTCGAGGGAAGTGAAACCCAATTTATTGATTCGACACAAGGGGAGCCAAAGAATATTTATAAGCCTTAACAACTGAGTTGTCAATTCAGCTGCACCTGGAAACAATCTTGCTCACAGTAGTTTATCAGTAGCAACAGTTTTGTAGTAGGAATAGTAAAGTAACAGTAGCAGCAAAACAAAGACAATAGTAACAAAAACAGTAAACAGTGGGATTCGAGTGCGGTAGGCATAGGGATGGACGGACGGGCGTTGCATGGACAAGACAATTCACATAGCAATCAGAACATAGGGCAATTGCAGATAAATAAGATAAAGCACCCAAGTACTAGACAATCCTAGGCATGTGTTCCATATATAGTCATACGTGATCGCAATGAGAACTTGCACAACATCTTTTATCCTGCCAGCCCGTTTGTAGCGGGGCCTCTAGGGAACTACTGGCAATTAAGGTGCTCCTTTTAATAGAGCACCGGAGCAAAGCATTAACACTCCGTGAACACATGTGATCCTCACATCAAAGGCTTTCCCTTCTGGCTACCCCGATTTATGTCACTTTGGGACCATAGGTTCCGGACAACGACGTGTGTATACAACTTGTAGATAAGACCAGAAACAATACTATCATGATGAATAAATAATAAGTTCAGATCTGAAATCATGGAACTCGGGCCCTAGTGACAAGCATTAAGCACAACAAAGTTGCAACAAAGTCATAAAGCACTAATAGAGATAGTAGGCACTATGCCCTAACAATCTGATGCCATTACATGAACGATCTCATCCAATCCCTACCATCCCCATAGCCTACAGCGGGGGATTACTCACTCATAGATGGAAGAAACATGGATGGTCGATGAAGATGATAGTGGGAATCGATGGAGATGGCTCCGGGGGCACTTCCCCGTCCCGGCAGGGTGCTAGAACAGAGACTTGTGTCCCCCGAATCTCCCCTTTGGTGGCGGCGGCGCAGCGGAACTTTTCGTGGAAAAACGTCGAACCCCCCAAAGTTATTAGGTCAGAAGGCTTCTCATAGGCGAAGAGAGAGACCGAGGGGGTGCCTGGGGCCACCACACTAGGCCCTGGCGCGGCCAAGCCTAGCCTGCGCCTGGGAGGGTGTGGTCAGCCCCTGGCCCTCCTCCGTCTCGTATTCTGGCTCCTGGAGTCTTCTAAAAAAATAGGCACTTTGGCTTTTGTCCCGTCCAATTCCGAGAATATTCATTTTCTGACTTTCCTGGAACCAAAAACAGCAGAAAACAGGCAGCTGGCACTGTGGCTCTTGTTAATAGGTTAGTCCAAGAAATCATATGATAAGTACTCCAAAGTGTGGACAAAACACAAGAAAGTGGATAAAACCAAGCATGGAGCATCAAAAATTATAGATACATTTGCAATGTATCACCTACCTAGCCCAAACCCTAAACCCTAACCACCACTAAACCTAGCTACACACTCACCTCGCCACCCCATCCTCTCTACCAAACCGTGGCCACCACCATCTGGTTCAGCCACCACCCCAACCTACCTACCATGCCGAGCCACCCTCCCCTCTCCCTTACCCTAGCCGAGCCAATCTACCCTTCCCCTCCCCTTTTCCTCTGTTCCCTCGCTGCCAAGGAGACCCACCGAGCCACCTGCTCCGTCCCCTCTGGCCCCAGCTGCAGCTTCCCCCTGGTCCACCCGAGCCTTAGCACCGGGAGAGAGAGAGGAGAAAGGTGGCCACCACCACCTTTTCACCGTCCGACCCCATGTGTAACCCCTCCCGTCCTTATCTCCTCCCCTTCTGCCTTGCAACGCTCTAGATCTTCCCAGGGCCCTGCCCATCCCCATCAAGATCCCCACCTGCCTGCTACCCCCTCTCTCTCCCATCCCCGACAACCTCACCGTCGCCTCCTTCTCTCCACCACCATAATAAGGAGGTGGGCGTGGCGTTTGTTGTCGAGGAAGGCCGAGGAGATCATCTGCATCGCCCCTGTGCCCCCAGACGAGGAGGATACGGTCGTACCTACTGCACCCCGACGCAATCCGACAAGAAACCCTAGCGGCAGAACCCCAGCTACCCCGCCGATCCCCTGCACTCCGGCCCGATCCACCACCACCAACACACACCCGGTGAGGCGCTGATCCCCCCTGACATCCTCTCGCACGTCTTCACTTCCTGTACGCGCCAAACACTCCGACGAGCATCCTCTATGCACGGTGCTCGCGATCGTCATCTCGCAGTTGCCACGCTGTAGCCTCTTCTAGTCGCGCCACTTGAACCCAACAACAACCCCCGCTAGCCGTAGCGGTAGCCGTCGCCGCGCACGCGCGCTAGGTCGCAAGATCGAACCCCGCCGCGCCTGTCTCCCGCATGTCCGTCAGTATCGTCAAAAACCGGAGAAGAACAACAGTAGGCCGCTGTTCTTTTTGTAGTTAACCCCCAGCCGTTTTCGCTTCCAACCCGCACTCCACGCGGCCCCACATGTCATCCGCGGTGGCGTTTTTACGTAAAGGCACCGCGGGTTTCGCAACCTTTACCCGCAGACCCCGTCTGCGCCGCGTGTCACCCGCCCCTTCACCCGCTGGCGCGTGGGCCCGTTTGACCGCCGGGTCCACCGGTCAGTCGTTGTGGTTCGGTTTCGTTGCGGTGAGAAACGCCGGCTGAAACCGCTGCGCCCCACCTGCGCTAAGTCAGCGCTGGGCCACTCATGTCAGCGGCTATGGCTAGCTTCTGCCTGTGTGCAAAAAGTATCTGCCTTTCACCTGTTTAATAAAAATGATTTCAGAAATGTTTAATATGTTTTTAAATCCAGTTTTAAATAAGTTTTAATTGGCAAACCCAAATAATACAAATAATATATGTTTTTGAATCATAAAAATGTGAGGAATTCAAATATGCCATTCAAAATAATGTTTGACTAATTTAAATTTTCGAGACGATTAAATTTGCAATAAATGCCTTTTCTCAATTAATTAATAACTTGTAACACCCTCGAATCGGCCCTATGCAAGTTTTAGCCCTTTTCGCCAAACCCGCATAGAAACGATTCAAGGACGCCCACCAGGCACTTTCGTGCGGGTGGAAAACAAAGTAATACCATTACACAACAGTCCTCGATGGGACCCACAAAACAGATATATATACAACATGACTCCAAGCGTCAAAAATACAGATATACACTACAAAGATCCAAATCACCTTGAAAACGATACAGCGTCCGAGTACGGACAAGATGCAAATTGGGCTAAGAGCCCTGAAGGATAACCAATGGCGTCCATAACCCTGCCCAGGCCAAGCCGAAAGGGTAACCCTGCTAACGACGACAATCTCAAACCTGCAAAAACAAAAGGGGTGCCGACAAAGGGCAAAGGAAAAAGAGGAGCGTCAGTACTGAGGCCAGTACACGGCGAGGCTAGCATTCGGCGGTTGTCGCCTACATAGGTATGGTGGACTGAAGCGGCAGCGCAGCAGCATTAAACAACCTATAGAGACTCAGTAAAACTAGCGGCTATTAGAGAGGGATAAGAAAGATCTATTTGGCTCCAACCTGATACTAACACCAAACATACCCATCCTGGTATTTCCCCCTCGAGACCAAACGAGGAAGTCGGACCAAGGAACTCACACAGTTGGCAATTTTACTCATTCCGTTATAGTTGCAGCGCTTACTAATCAGATATAGATAGCATGAGTCATCCTTAAGCATAAGTAGTGGGCAGTTTTAATTACCATTCCGTTATAGTTGGAACATTTACTAGTCAGATATAATTGTACTAAGGAATCCCAAAACCCAGCAGTTGTTGGCACTTTTATCACATTCCATTGGAGTTGCAATACTTACTAGGCAGGTATAGTATGACCCAGATCACCACAGATCCACCAGTTGTTGGCATTTTTAATATCCATTCCGTTATAGTTGCATCTGTTTACTAGTCACATATTAAGTCAAATTTATAGCACTACTTTAGTTATGCTTGTCTATGATCGAGATACTGTGCTCCAAGTCGTCCATAACCGCGGACACGGCTTTCACAAAGTTTTACCCTGCAGGGGTGCACAAATAGCAACACACACTCGATCAACCTCGAAAAAACCAACTCAAAACCCAACGAGGCATTCACGACAAAGCGATCACAGGATTCAGAAATATTTCAGGGGGCCACCCCACTAAGCTACCCGTAACGAAGTTGGCCGGCTCCGGAATGGACCCAGGGTTTGTGTGGACGGCTGTAAACGACTGGGAACCCAAAAGTGTGACTGGGCTTGTCGATACAGTGAAAACATGTCACGATCCTAAATAGTACAGGTGCTCCACGCACAATCTTAATTAAAGAAATAAAGCATGGCATAAGTACAGGATAGTAATAAAACCCCAAACTAGTTTGTGGCCCCAAGAAATAGAAATGAATCAAGCTCTGGCTCATGTGGGTCCATAAGGCCTCCCGGATGTGGATAGTGCGTAAAATCAAGGAACATGTATCAAGTACTCGGGGTCCTACGGGACACAAGTGAGCATGGAAGAACCAAATAACATCTATTGCCCACCGATGCCTCTGCATTAGTTATATCTAGCATTTTAATAGTTGTATTTAAAGTCATGATCATCTCCACTATAAACATCTGCCAGCATTCCAACAACTGTGGTACTTGACAACACGAGATCGCACCTGAGCAAGCAACAACGACTCGCAAGGCTAGCTATCTACCCAACAACAGGTATTAGGAGGTGTCCATGGCAATATAGAGGCTGCACGGGATATAACTGGTGCACGGAAACTAAAGCATCGTGACACGGATAGCAATAGATCAACTGGAGGAAATAAAGACTATAAATGCTAAATAGGTAGAAGGGGGAGAGATGCTCGCCTGGGAAACACTGCCGACAGATCATATCCGGAGAACTTGTCGATACTCGCATCCACTCATCGGCCTAATCCGCGAAGAAGCAAACACTAGAAGAAACACCGGATGCACTATTTAATACTACGACAGAAGATCGACATGATGCATGTATGATGTATGACATGGCAAAGATGCGATGCGACTAGACAATATTAAGCGGAACCGGGGTCCCGACAATTAATGAGATAGTTCATGTTGTTTAGGTACCCCGCAATTTAAATGTTGTCTTAACAAGGCAAAACATGGCATCGGTTCGCTATGTAATTTAAATGGAGTCCGAAATAACACAACAATATCCCGCATATAGACTCCATATTTAATTATTAGATGAATCGACATAATGCCCCCAAACCACATGATGCGATGCGAATATGAACCATTTAATATGCAACAAGTGATAATGTCATATTATAAAAATAATGGGGGTCTCGGATAGGGAATCACATTAGGGTTCGGCGAACTTGGGCTCCGAGGGGTTCGGGGTCGGTCTCAGGGTTCGATGGGGGAACGGTTCGACGGGATCAGTCTCGGACAACGGAAGGAGAGCTTGGCATTCTGGGAAGAAGGACTTGGCGTCGGGGGCGCATCGGATTTTCCCTGGTCAGTGTCGGTCTTGTCGTCGCGAAGATCTTGCCGGGTCCGCGTATCGGGTCTTCGGGGACGATCATTGGTTCCTTGACGTCTACCTTGGGGTTCCATCTTCGCTGTCAAAAGGCGAGCTTGGATCCACGACGGAAGTCTCGTTGTTCCGAGAAGAAGGTCATGGCGTCCGGAAGGCGATCTTGGGGTGAAGAGCTCGATGTTCGCGTCGAAGGTCTTGGGGTTCGATGCCAGAAGTTCTTGGTTCGGCACCCGTTGTCGAGGTGAATTGTTCGGTGTTGGTAGATCTTCGGGTGTCGAGGGGTAGATGTCTGGGATCCGGCTGCTTTGGTCGACGGCGCACTTGAAATGACACCGGAACAAACTTGAGCTGCAACGGGTGCACGCGAGCGGATCTCACCAGGGCCCCCCCGGACAACATTGAGCACACAATGTGCACACGAGCACACGGATGAGGATCAAAGATGTCTCTGCGGGACCTAGACGGTCATCTCCAGGCAGAGAACGCGTGCGGGGCGATACACCAAGGCATGCTCGACGGCGGAGGATGGGAAGAGGGCGACGGCTCGAGGCGGAAGGGGTCGCCAGGGAGGGAGCCCACGAGGCGGCGGCGATGCTCGCTGGCGGGAGAGGCGGGCCGGGGCGGCGTTGCAGAACTCCGACGGTAGGGTGCAGAGAGGGCGCAGGGAGAGCCAGTGAGGAGCTTGATGTGGGGTAGCGTGACGCGGACGACAGGAACCAGGGAGACGGCTCGGCGGCACGGTCCAGGCGGCTGCGCGCAGGGAGGGACTCGTGCGGGGGGACGGGGAGGTACGGTGCGGCCCGGGCCTAGCGACGGCCGGTGCCGGGGCGAAGAGTCGGTGGCGAGGCCGGACGCGGCTGGCTCGGGTTGGCGAGGTAGCCTGCTCGAGCAGCGGCCCCCGCAGAGGAGGCGAGGTCGATGTAGCGACAGACGGACGCGGCGACAGAGCACGCGTGAGAGGGTGTCTGCGGCCGGGGAACAGCGACGGCGGCGACGGGTAGGTAGGACGGCGAGGGGGGATGGGGAGGTCGTGGGGAATTGCGGTAGGTGGGGCGAGTCGAGGCGGTTTGAGCGCGAGGTGGACGCGGGGCCACGGGGGGGGGGGGGGGGGGGGGGCGATGCTCCGAGCAGAGGATCCGAGGCAGTCGGGCGTGGGGCTTGTTGCAGTCGGAGAGGGCTAGCGGGGCGGTCACGATGCGAGGTGGGGCCGGGTCGAGGAGGTGTGGATGGAGCGGGGTGTGGGCTGGCTGTGTGGTGTGCGTGTGTTGCGTGCGTGTGTGGTGTTTGCTTGCGGGACGCATCTGGGAGCGTACAGCGCGCGTTACATGGGACATGGCATGCGGTAGCGTGCGCAGCGGGCTGGAGCGGGCGATGGGTGCGTGGCTTGCTTGCTGCGCGGCTATGTGGTGTGCGGCAGCGGTGGGATTAGGTCTAGGTTTAGGGTTAGCCAGGTATTAGGTTTAGGTTGTTTTGTTCTGGGTGGTAGGCCGGCTGCTGGCTGGGCCTTCTGGGCCTGGCCGGCGGCTGCCTCCCCCAAGTTTTATAAAATGTTTTTATTTACTTAATTTGATAAAATCTTTTACGAATAGTTTTAGACAAATAAAAGATCCAGATAGAAGGGAGTTTTATATTTTGAAATAAGAAGGGGGCAAATGTAGAAAACAAAATAGGCTTTTGGAAAATAGTTTTAACCAAAAATATGCATGACGACATGACGATGCTCAAATGCAATGTGGCATGATGATATGAGCATGCGGTCATGACGATGCAATGTACAAAAACCACACGATTTTCTAGTAGTGGTTTTAGCGGGATGCCACAATTCGACACCACTAACAATGGATCTCTCCCTCGAGATCCGCCTCATGGTACCGGAAGGAAGCCGATAACCTGAATCTTCTCGCTTCACATAGATCCTCACGACACCACTAACAAGATTGTTGCTCCATCTTGAAATCGGCGACACCACCAACAAGGGGTCGTGGTCCATGATCGTTGAGAACACTCTAGAAAACAAAGGACGAAGGTAAAGGTATCCACAAATAACGCCACCTCTAGCTTCGATAGAAAAAGAACCGATGCATTCTCATCCACTTCAATGTACACGAGCAAATAGAGTGAGTAGTCGGCATGGGGGCCAATCCATCACGCACCCAAACTATTACTCCACACAATCAGTAGAAAAGCGTGCAACCATTCTCGGAATCAGACTGAAGATCTCGACAAGCGAGGTTCGGAACAAAAGAGGAATGCAGACTCTGCATCGGATCTGGCGTAGATGATGTCGTCGCGTCGGAAACCACCAGAAGGCACAAGGAGGAACAAAGGGAAGTCCAACAGATGAAGGATTCCTCAGATAGCATGAATACCGGATGTAGAAGCACCATTACCAAAGGAGGACGCGAAACCCTAAAGGTACGACGGAAACCCAACCACGAGAATTCCTAGACTGGAAGAAAAGATAAGAGAGCAGATTTAAAACACGCAGAGGTAAGAGGAGAACAATAGAGGGGTAAGGAGTAAAATCAGACCTAATCAGATCTATCCAACCGATTTTGCAAAATAGTTTTGACACTCCAGATCGTCCGTTAGCTAGGTTATCCTGCAGGCTGGACTTGTGGGGTATCGTAACTGCTGGGCTCTGATACCACAACACCCTCGAATCGGCCCTATGCAAGTTTTAGTTCCGCCAAACCCGCATAGAAACGATTCAAGGACGCCCACCAGGAAAATGAAGTAATACCATTACACAACAGTCCTCGATGGGACCCACAGAACAGATATATATACAACACGACTACAAGATCAATAATACAGATATACATTACAAAGATCCAAATCACCTTGAAAACGATACAGCGTCCGAGTACGGACAAGATGCAAATTGGGCTAAGAGCCCTGAAGGATAACCAATGGTGTCCAGAACCCTGCCCAGGCCAAGCCGGAAGGGTAACCCTGCTAACGATGACGATCTCAAACCTGCTAAAACAAAAGGGGTGCCGACAAAGGGCAAAGGAAAAAGAGGAGCGTCAGTACTGAGGCCAGTACACGGGGAGGCTAGAATTCGGCGGTTGTCGCGTACATAGGTATGGTGGACTGAAGCGGCAGCGCAACATCATTAAACAACCTATAGAGACTCAGTAAAACTGGCGGCTATTAGAGAGGGATAAGAAAGATCTATTCAGCTCCAACCTGATACTAACACCAAACATACCCATCCTGGTATTTCCCCCTCGAGACCAAACGAGGAAGTCGGACCAAGGAACTCACACAGTTGGCAATTTTACTCATTCCGTTATAGTTGCAGCGCTTACTATTCAGATATAGATAGCATGAGTCATCCTGAAGCATAAGTAGTGGGCAGTTTTAATTACCATTCCGTTGTAGTTGGAACATTTACTAGTCAGATATAATTGTACTGAGGAATCCCAAAACCCACGAGTTGTTGGCACTTTTATCACATTCCATTGGAGTTGCAATACTTACTAGGCAGGTATAGTATGACCCAGATCGCCACAGATCCACCAGTTGTTGGCATTTTGAATATCCATTCCGTTATAGTTGCATCTGTTTACTAGTCACATATTAAGTCAAATTTATAGCACTACTTTAGTTATGCTTGTCTGATCGAGATACTCTGCTCCAAGTCGTCCATAACCGCGGACACAGCTTTCAGAAAGTTTTACCCTGCAGGGGTGCACAAATAGCAACACACACTCGATCAACCTCGGAAAAACCAACTCAAAACCCAATGAGGCATTCATGACAAAGCGATCACAGGATTCAGAAATATTTCAGGGGGCCACCCCACTAAGCTACCCGCAACAAAGTTAGCCGGCTCCGGAACAGACCCAGGGTTTGTGTGGACGGCTGTAAACGACTGGGAACCCGAAAGTGTGACTGGGCTTGTCGATACAGCGAAAACGTGTCACGATCCTAAATAGTACAGGTGCTCCACGCACAATCTTAAATAAAGCAGTAAAGCATGGCATAACTATAGGATAGTAATTAAAACCCAAACTAGTAAGTGGCCCCAAGAAATAGAAATGAATCAAGCTCTGGCTCAGGGGGGTCCATAAGGCCTCCCGGATGTGGATAGTGCGTAAAATCAAGGAATAGGTATCAAGTACTCGGGGTCCTACGGGACACAAGTGAGCGTGGAAGAACCAAATAACATCTATTGCCCACCGATGCCTCTGCATTAGTTATATCTAGCATTTTAATAGTTGTATTTAAAGTCATGATCATCTCCACCATAAACATCTGCCAGATTCCAACAACTGTGGTACTTGACAACACGAGATCGCACCTGAGCAAGCAACTACGACTCGCAAGGCCAGCTATCTACCCAACAAAAGGTATTAGGAGGTGTCCATGGCAATATAGAGGCTGCACGGGATATAACTGGTGCACGGAAACTAAAGCATCGCGACACGGATAGCAATAGATCAACAGGAGGAAATAAAGACTATAAATGGAAAATAGGTAGAAGGGGGAGAGATGCTCGCCTGGGAAACACTGCCGACAGATCATATCCGGAGAACTTGTCGATACTCGCATCCACTCATCGGCCTAATCCGCGAAGAAGCAAACACTAGAAGAAACACCGGATGCACTATTTAATACTACGACAGAAGATCGACATGATGCATGTATGATGTATGACATGGCAAAGATGCGATGCGACTAGACAATATTAAGCGGAACCGGGGTCCCGACAATTAATGAGATAGTTCATGTTGTTTAGGTACCCCGCAATTTAAATGTTGTCTTAACAAGGCAAAACATGGCATCGGTTCGCTATGCAATTTAAATGGAGTCCAGAATAAGACAACAATATCCCGCATATAGACTCCATATTTAATTATTAGATGAATCGACATAATGCCCCCAAACCACATGATGCGATGCGAATATGAACCGTTTAATATGCAACAAGTGATAATGTCATATTATAAAAATAATGGGGGTCTCAGATAGGGAATCACATTAGGGTTCGGCGAACTTGGGCTCCGAGGGGTTCGGGGTTGGTCTCAGGGTTTGACGGGGGAACGGTTCGACGGGATCGGTCTCGGACAACGGAAGGAGAGCTTGGCGTTCCGGGAAGAAGGACTTGGTGTCGGGGGCGTATCGGATTTTCCCTGGTCGGTGTCGGTCTTATCATCGCGAAGATCTTGTCGGGTCCGTGTATCGGGTCTTCGGGGACGATCTTTGGTTCCTTGACGTCTACCTTGGAGTTCGATCTTCGATGTTGAAGGCGAGCTTGGATCCGCGACAGAGGTCTCGTTGTTCCGAGAAGAAGGTCATGGCGTCCGGAAGGCGATCTTGGGGTGAAGACCTCGATGTTCACATCGAAGGTCTTGGGGTTCGGCGCCAGAAGTTCTTGGTTCGGCATCTGTGGTCGAGGTGAATTGTTCGGTGTTGGTAGATCTTCGGGTGTCGAGGGGTAGATGTCTGGGATCCGGCTGCTTTGGTCGACGGTGCACTTGAAATGACACCGGAACGAACTTGAGCTGCAACGGGTGCACGCGAGCGGATCTCACCATCGCCCCCCCGGACAACATTGAGCTCACTATGTGCACACGAGCACACGGATGAGGATCAAAGATGTCTCTGCGGGACCTAGACGGTCATCTCCAGGCAGAGAACGCGTGCGGGGCGATACACCAAGGCATGCTCGATGGCGGAGGATGGGAAGAGGGCGACGGCTCGAGGTGGAAGGGGTCGCCGGGGAGGGAGCCCGCAAGGCGGCGGCGGTGCTCGCTAGCGGGAGAGGCGGGCCGGGGCGGCGTTGCAGAACTCCGATGGCGGGGTGCAGAGAGGGCGTAGGGAGAGCCGGTGAGGAGCTCGACGTGGGGCGGCGTGACGCGGACGACAGGAACCAGGGAGACGGCTCGGCGGCATGGTCCAGGCGGCTGCGCATAGGGAGGGCCTCGTGCGGGGGGACGGGGAGGTACGGTGCGGCCCGGGCCTAGCAACAGCCGGTGCCGGGGCAAAGAGTCGGTGGCGAGGACGGACGCGGCCGGCTCGGGTCGGCGAGGTGGCCTGCTCGAGCAGCGGCGGCCTCCGCAGAGGAGGCGAGGTCGATGCAGCGACAGACGGACGCGGCGGCAAAGCACGCGTGAGAGGGAGTCCGCGGCCGGGGAACAGCGGCAGCGGCGACAGGGTAGGTAGGATGGCGAGCGGGGATGGGGAGGTCGTGGGGAATTGCGGTAGGTGGGGTTGGTCGAGGCGGTTTGACCGCGAGGTGGACGCGAGGCCACGGGGGGGGGGGGGGGGGGGGGGGGGAATGCTCCGAGCGGAGGATCCGAGGCGGTCGGGCGTGGGGCTTGCTGCGGTCGGAGAGGGCCAGCGGGGCAGTCATGATGCGAGGTGGGGCCGGGTCGAGGAGGTGTGGATGGAGCGGGGTGTGGGCTGGCCGCGTGGTGTGCGTGTGTTGCGTGCGTGTGTGGTGTTTGCTTGCGGGGCGCGCCTGGGAGCGTACGGCGCGCGTTACATGGGACAGGGCATGCGGTAGCGTGCGCAGCGGGCTGGAGCGGGCGATGGGTGTGTGGCTTGCTTGCTGCGCGGCTGTGTGGTGTGCGGCAGCGGTGGGATTAGGTCTAGGTTTAGGGTTAGCCAAGTATTAGGTTTAGGTTGTTTTGTTCTAGGTGGTAGGCCGGCTGCTGGCTGGGCCTTTTGGGCCTGGCCGGCGGCTGGCTCCCCCAAGTTTTATAAAATGTTTTTATTTACTTAATTTGATAAAATCTTTTACGAATAGTTTTAGACAAATAAAAGATCTAGATAGAAGGGAGTTTTATATTTTGAAATAAGAAGGGGGCAAATGTAGAAAACAAAATAGGCTTTTGGAAAATAGTTTTAACCAAAAATATGCATGACGACATGACGATGCTCAAATGCAATGTGGCATGATGACATGAGCATGTGGTCATGACGATGCAATGCACAAAAACCACGTGATTTTCTAGTAGTGGTTTTAGCGGGATGCCACATAACTTTAATTCTATAACTCCAAATTTGGCAAATAAGATGTCTAAATCGATCAGCACGACGAGCCCGTTATGATTATGCATTTCATGATATGAATTGAAGCATGCATCATATAAATATTAAATAATCAGAACTGTTTATGGTAATAAAACTTGGCCAAATAATTAATAAAATGATTTATTCTTGTCCCCACACCTCACCCTTGCCATGCTACATTATTGTCATGTAAATTGTGCATCATTCATCATGGCATGCTTGGTTGCTTGTCGCATTTTATTCATATGCTTGCGCACTTTATTTATATTGGCCCTTGTTTGTTTGGTTCTTTTCGAATAGATGCCGAGCAGGGGAATTATCAGGAATCCCAGGAGTACTACCCAGATCCATCTCTCGCTTCAATTGAGCTGCCAGGCAAGCACTACCACATGCTTGCATACATATAGTACCTATTGCTTCTATCTTATTCATGCATCATTGAGTCGCGATTGCATTGAACTGAATCCCAAGTATTGCATGGCCTTACTTTTAAACCCCACCGAAGCTTGTTCCTCCATCCCATGAGCCACTACTACAGGAGTTGTTTGGGCCAAGCGAGTCGTAGAACAGCATGTGTAGGGTATGTGAGTGTCTGATGGTTAACGAGGTATCTAAACAACTTAACCTGAGTAGTAATGGGATAACTAATGAAAGAGGCACCGGTGGGTAATATCTGTTATTTGGTTTTTCCTGCTCACTTGTGTCCCGTAGGACCCCGAGTACTTGATACATGTTCCTTGACTATCGCACTATCCACATATGGGACCATGAATCCCCTTAGCTAGATCTCGATTCATTTCTTATTCTTGGGGCCACAAAGTAGTTTGGGGCTTTATTACTATCCTGTACATATGCCATGCTTTACTGCTTTATTTAAGATTGTGCGTGGAGTACCTGTACTGTTTTGGATCGTGACACGTTTTCGCTGTATCGACAAGCCCATTCACACTTCTGGGTTCCCAGTCCTTTACCGCCGTCCACACAAACCCTGGGTCTATTGCGGAGCCGGCCAACTTCGTCGCGGGTAGCTTACTAGGGTGGCCCCCTGAAATATTTTATGAATCCTGTGATTGCTTTGTCGTGAAGGCCTCGTTGGGTTTTGATTTGGTTTTTCCGAGGTTGATCGTGTGTGTGTTGCTATTTATGGACCCCTGCAGGGTAAATCTTTCTGAAAGCCGTGTCCGCGGTTATGGACGACTTGGAGCACAGTTTCTCGATCATAGAGAAGCATAACGAAAGTACCGTCTTTAATTTGACTAAAGATCTGACTAGTAATTAGTGCAATACTCAAGGAGTGATTAATAAAACTGCCAACGGATGGGTTGTTTGTCCGCTTTCTCGTTGGTAAGTGAGAAGGAGGATGGATCTGTTACTTTATACTGTTATAACTGTTGTTTCTAATTAACGGGCATCTGCCTATCTTTGGTTAGGCGGATGGTTAGCGAGTATCTATAGACTTGTTAGTTATTATCTTTTGCTGCAATTGTGTCACCCCAGGTTTATGTCCCCTTTAGAGGCATAAAGACTTGCTGAGTACCCCTAGGGTCTCACACGATAAATTCTTTGATTTAGATGAACAGGTGTATTCGCAAGATGGATACTGGGTGGAGGAGACAGATGATGTTTGCAACAATCACTCGGTGTAGAGATTCCGGGGATGGGGATTCGTGAGATCTGTGGGCGGGATGTGCTTATTTATGTGGCATCTTATGCCGATTTGCTTCTTATTCGTACTCGGATCTTGTTTCCCGCTTCCGCTTGCTACTCTGATGATTGATGTATGAGGAGCTATCCTACACTATTATCTCTATCTAGGATATTTGGATCTTGCCGTATGGCGTTGCAATATTTCTATTTCTTTTAGATGGTATGGCTCTGAGAACTGTTGTAAGGTAGCTTGCATACATACTCACTTGTGTATGTATTTGATCTCTTCTCCTGTTGCCTACGCCACTCGTTCTTGTCCCGATGTTCTTGGAAGTGGTTAGGGCGGTCGACGGGCCTACACATGGGTGGCCCTGGGCCCCCGCTGTAAAATTCCTTAACCACTTTTGGTTCATCCAGGCTTGAACTTAGAGCGTAGGGTCCGAGGTTGTTACAGCCGGAGGGGATCGTGTAGGCGGGCAGCTGGAGCGAGGCGTGGTCTGGTCGAGCGGGGGACCGTGCATGCTCTGCGGGCGGCGTCGGCATGGCCGAGAGTCTCCGGGCGCGGTGGTTCCTGGCGGCTCTGGTCGCTGTCCTCGGGCTGGGGCTGGTTTTACGGTGGAGGTGGACCAGGGGTTGGCTCCTGGACATGGTGGATGGCGCTGGCGGCGGCTGTGGCGTGCTGTCACCGGTGAGGTGCCCAAATGGGGCTCGGCCTTAATGGCCATGACCATTTGGTCGTGGCACAGTGGGTGGCTGGGCTAGAGAGGGGTAGGGGAGTGCACTGGGTGCATGTAGTTGCAAAATGGGGAACCAATTTGGTTCAAACACTGCTCCAAATATTGTTTTGTGTTTTGTTTATATTCTGTACACCAAGTGTTTGTAAAAATAGCCGCAAGAAATCAAGTTTTGAATTTTTGGATGATTTTTGGTGGAGTTGCTAGACACATGCTTAAGCCTGTGTGGTTGCTTGGGATTTGAAAATGGAGCTCATTTGAGTGGTTTTTGAAATAGTGGGATCTTCCCATATGAACTACATTCAATTTTCAAATGCCATTTAAAATTAGTGTTTGAAAGTTTTTGGCAGATCACAAAGTGGTCCTTGGTACATCATTACATGTACTAGCAAGGGGTGCAAAGATCCATATTTATTTCTGTTAAGAATTGAGTCCTAGGAATAGCCAAAGTAGGCATGGTAGTTAAAATGGCACAAATGACCATTTCTTTCTTTTATTCATTTTGATTTGTTTTTCTTTGGGATTTGTTTGGGAATTATTTAGATGATGTTTATTTCACCTAAGAATCATTTTACAAGCAAAGGATCACTTAATCATGCCAATTCAAAACAACTCCTATTTAAATGCACACCCATATGAATGCTTTAATAATTTTAATTGGAAAAGTTTTTGTTAACTCTAAATTTTGATGATTTGGATCTTAATAACCTTGGATTAAGTTTTGGGATGTTACAAACCTTCCCCCCTTAAACCAAATCTCATCTCGATATTTACAAAAGAAAACTAGGAACTAAAGTGATCTGGGAACTTTGTCCTAATGTAATCTTCTCGCCCCGAGGTGGCTTCCTCTTCGGTATGGTTGCTCCATTGAATCTTGAGAAATTTGATACTTCTGGTCCTAGTGGTTCTGTAAGCTTCCTCCAAGATACGGATGGGCACTTCACAATACGTCAGGTCATTGTTGATCTCCACAACTCTATGATCGATGTTCTTGAAAACCTCCGTCTTCTCTGGCACTTCCAGACATTTCCGAAGTAACGAGATATGGAACACATTGTGGATGGCTGACATTTCTTTGGGTAGTTCCAATTGATACGATACTTCTCCTGGACGATTTAGAATCTTGAATGGTCCAATATATCTAGGGGCTAACTTTCCTTTTAGACTAAAGCATTGGGTTCCCTTCAATGGCGAAACCTTGAGATACACAAAATCTCCGACATTGAAAGTCAGGTCTCCCCTTCTCTTGTCAGCATAACTCTTCTGTCTGGATTGGGTGGTCTTGAGGTGCTCACGGACTTTATGAACCTTCTCTTCAGCTTCTCGGAGAATGTTGGGTCCAAAAATCTGACTCTCCCCTACTTGCGACCAATTCAAGGGGGTGCGACACTTTCTTCCGTATAGGAACTCAAATGGTGCCATTTGCAAACTAGCTTGATAACTGTTGTTATATGAGAATTCTACGAAAGGCAGGCAGTCTTCCCATTTTGATCCGTATTCCAACACACAAGCTCTCAACATATCCTCTAGGATCTGGTTGACTCTCTCAGTCTGTCCATCAGTTTGCGGGTGATAAGCGGTGCTGAAATTCAACTTGGTGCCTACTCCTCCCTGAACTTTCTGCCAAAATCTCGAGGTAAACTGGGTTCCTCGATCTAATACTATGGTCTTGGGGGTTCCATGCAGACTAACAATCCTAGCAATATAGAGTTCTTCTAGCTTCGAACTCTGGTAGGTAGTTTTGACAGTTATGAAGTGAGCTACCTTGGACAGTCTATCAACTATGACCCAGATTGAGTCATTTCCCCTATTGGAAGTAGGAAAACCGGTAATAAAGTCCATTCCGACGGAATCCCATTTCCATTCTGGAATCTGCAATGGTTGCAACAGTCCTGTGGGTCTCTGATGCTCTGCTTTGACTCTTTGACATAGGTCACACTTGGCGATGTAGCTTCCGATTTCTCTCTTCATCTTGTGCCACCAAAATTGCTCTTTCAAATCTTCATACATCTTCGGTCCTCCGGGGTGGATAGAATAAAGAGTATCATGAGCTTCCTGCATGATAACTTGCTTCAGCTCCGAATCTGCTGGCACACATATACGTCCTTTGTAACACAGAACTCCTTCTTCGTCTTAAGTGAATCTAGGTACCTTTCCTGTACCGATACGATATTTGATTCCATCAATACTTTCATTTCCCTTCTGGGCTTCCTTTATTTGGCTGATCAACGTGGGTTGAAGTTCAATGCTAGCTAAAAATCCTTTGCTAACCAATTCAGTTCTGAACTGCTCCAACTCCTCATACAAACTTGGCTGCTTCTCTTGGTTCATGGTGTTTAGCCTACACGGCAATCTGCTAAGAGCATCCGCTGCCACATTGGCTTTGCCGGGGTGATAGTGAATGTCAAGGTCATAATCCTTGATTAACTCTATCCATCTCCTTTGCCTCATATTCAGCTCCTTCTGAGTGAAAATATATTTCAAGCTCTTGTGATCTAAGTAAATCTCAAAGCGATTACCCAATAGATAATGACGCCATGTCTTCAATGCCAAAACTACGGCTGCTAGTTCAAGATCATGGGTCGGATAGTTCTGCTCATGCTGCTTCAATTGTCTAGACATATAAGCGATGACTTTGCCTTCTTGCATCAATACACATCCAAGACCAATCTTGGGTGCATCACAATACACATCAAACAGCTTCTTGATGTCTGGCATAATCAATATGAGGGCTGATATCAATCTCTTCTTCAGTTCTTGAAAACTGGCTTCACATTTGTTAGTCCATTCAAACTTCATGTCCTTCTTTAGCAATTGGGTCATGGGTCTGGCAATGCTCGAGAATCCTTCCACGAACTTGCAATAATATCCCGCTAATCCGAGAAATGCACGAACTTGGGTTTGAGTGGTTGGGGCTTCCCATTCTTCGACATCTTTGATCTTGGCAGGATCAATAGAGACTCCTCTGGCAGACACAATATGTCCTAGGAATCCTACTTGTTTCAGCCAGAACTCACATTTGCTGAACTTGGCATATAACCGATGCTCTGTCAAGGTTTCTAGGATGATTCTCATATGTTGCTCATGCTCTTCTTCTGACTTGGAGTAGATAAGGATATCGTCGATGAACACAACTACAAACTTATCTAGGAAATTCATAAAGATCTTATTCATGAGGTTCATGAAATAAGCAGGGGCATTGGTTAATCCAAAATACATAATTGTATACTCGTATAAACCATAGCGAGTAGTAAAGGCGGTCTTCGGAATATCCGTTGCATGAATCTTAAGTTGGTGATAACCAGTCCTAAGATCAATCTTTGAGAATACCTGGGCTCCAGTCAACTAATCAAATAGATCTTCTATCTTTGGCAAGGGTTACTTGTTCTTGATGGTGACGTCATTCAACTTTCTATAATATGTGCATAGACGGTTGCCTCCATCTTTCTTTCCGACGAATAACACTGGTGATCTCCATGGCGATGTGCTTGGTTGAATCAAGTCTTTTGCTAACATGGCATCCAACTGCTTATTCAGTTCCACTAACTCTGAGGGGTTCATGCTATAGGGTCTCTAGGCTATGAGTCCGGTTCTGGGGATTAGTTCAATATTGAACTTAATATCCCTATCCGGAGGCATACCTGGCAATTCATCTGGGAATACATCGGGGTATTCACAGACTACTCTTACTTGGTCTATGGTGGGTAGGGCTAGACTCTTGTTGCACTTGAATTGACGAGGTAAGGTTTCAGATATATTCTATACTGTGACTCCAGAGGTACTGGTCATGGTGATGGCTTTCTTAGCACAGTCTATCAGTCCTTTATGCCTTGACATCCAGTCCATACCTAGTACTACTTCCAATCCTTTGGTTCCAAGTACAATTAGGTTGGCATAAAAATTTATCCCATGTATTCTGATAGGCACAACTTTGCAAATTTTTCTAGCTTTTGTAGTTGACCCGGGGATTTGAACTATCATGACATGCTTCAAGTTGGTTGTGTGAATCTTACTAGTGCATGCAAATTCTTCGGTGACAAATGAATGCGATGCTCCCGAATCAAACAATACCCTTGCTAAAACTGACTTGACAGAAAACATACCCAGCACTACATCTGGCGGTTCTTGGGCTTCTTCGGCGTTCATGTGGAAGAGACGAGCGTTGCGGTTGTGAGGTTTCCCTAGGGCAAACCTTCTCCCTGATTGAACACGACGCTGTTGTTGAGCTGGGGCATTCACATTGGCCGTGGCGGCAGTCTTCTTGGGACACTCATTGTAATAGTGACCCTTCACTCCACACTAGAAACAGGTGATCTGGGACTTGTCTTTTGCTGCGACGGGCACAACATTGCTGCCAGTTCTAGGTGCAGTGTTGTTGTTGTTGCTGTTGTTCTTGGGAGGTGCACGGTTGAAGTTGTTGGTGCTGCCGGAGTTGTGATTGTTTCCTCCGGACGTCACATTGCCTCCGCTATGGTTGGGGTAGCTTGGACGAGACATTGGAGGTCGATTGTTTCTTGGTGCATATTCTAGTGAGGGGTTGGGACGGTACTTCTGGTGGCTGCTAGATCCAGATTGTTGCATCATACGACGTTTGTGGTTGTCGTTTGCTTGGTTAATCTTCCCTTCCATCTGAATGGCAGAGTCGACTAGCTCTTCGAGATCCTTGAAATGGATGTTGACGAGGACGGCTTGCATCTCATCATGCAGTCCGTTCAGGAATCTCTCCTTCTTCTTGACCTCTGTGTTGATCTCATCAGGGCGTACCTTGCAAGTGACAGGAATTTGTCACGGTATTCCACCACAGTCATTCTGCCTTGCTTCAAGTCGCGGAACTCATCCCTCAGTCTAGTGACTAGACCTTGCGGCACGTGGGTGCGGCTGAACTTGGTTTTGAAGGCTTGCCATGTCATCACTTGACCATGGTTCATATTACGGATACTAGTCCACCAAGCTCTTGCATCTCCCGCCAGGTAGTGGGTGGCGAAGAGAACTTTCTCGTTGTCATCAACTCCTGCTACTTCTAAGTTTTTTTCCACTGTCTGTAACCAGTCGTCAGCATCTAGTGGGTTTTCAGCCTGGTTAAAGATTGGGGGATTGGTATTCTGAAATATTTTGAGTTTGGATCCATGGTGATCCTGATTTCCATGACCTTGGTTGTTTTGGGCCATCTGAGCTATCTGCTGCAATGTTGCTAAGTTGGCCTGGTGCTCTGCCCTGCTTGCTTCATGGTATGCAACTAACATCTGCATTATCTGCAGCATTGGGTCTTGTGATCAGCTGCTCCCTCCTTGGTTTCCACGAGTCATCTGAATATTGAGGTAGATAAAGGGGTAAGAGGGAAATTTCTAAGGTTCATGGTTTTGGTTTCAAAGCTAAAACTTTGAGTTTGACTCAGGTTTTGCAACTAACTCCATTTCATTCATTCAAGCAAAGCACACGATACGAACACACACCACAACAACAACGGAAAGCAGATGGTTTGAAGAACCATTCTGCACGCTACGATAAAGTGGGACCGATACATCTCATGCTACGATAGTTCTCTAGTGCCTCTACTCATTGTCGATGAAGTCGGAGTCCTCATCGTCAGTGTAGAATTCCACAGGATCCTCCTCTAGAAAGTCATCATCATTGCTGAGGTAAGAATCCATGTCTCCCTGGATGTCTTCCCCTCCTCTTCTTCCTCCTTTGCTGCAAGCTGAGCTTCTTGCTCCTTGACGGTCTTCTCGAGGTCGTCCACCTTCCTGCGAAGATGGGCGATGGTGCGATCCTTCTTCTCGCGCTGGAGGCGAAGAGATTGACGGTCCTTGACAAGCAGTGAGAAAGTCTGGGCCTTTTGGGCGGCAATGGAACGGTTGTGGTTGGCAAACTCCCTAGCATTGTCCAACTCCTTCTGACGACCGTACAGCAGGAAGTCAAGGTTCTCCACTTGACGCTTCAGCTCTGGGTGACTGGGCATCTCCATCGGCATTCCCATGAAGTCATGTCGCGCATAGTGAGCAAAACAGGTTCCTTGGATTTGGTTGACGCTAAGGGCACATAGACGTGCGAGAGCTTCATGCATTGCCCTGGCTAATCCATCTAGCCAGTTGTTCTCTCTCACGGAGAACTAGATTCTCCCGGACGTTGGTGCTTTGATGCTTCTTCGAAGGTCAGCAGTGACTAGCCATTGTAAATCTCCTCCTGGGATTCATAGAAGTTGAGCTCCAAGAAACTCCGGATGTGGGCATCCCAGTAACTCCGACAATGAATCTAGATCCCTCTCGAAGATCAGCTGACCTCCGTTTCCCAACTAGTAGAACTTGCTAAACTTAGTCTCCATCTACAAGAATTAAGGATGAGGAAATTAGTGAAGTGATCAAGTGTGTCAAATTTTAAGTAGTAATGTAAGAATTTGAGGAACATGAATTTTTGAGAAAGAATGAATTCCCAAGGATATGAGAGGAAATAGTTTTTCATAAATACTCACTTTGGTTTGGAAATTAAGTTTTTTTGTTCAGACGTCCATTCTACTAGGGTCTGCTATGGTCAGGATGGCTCTGTTACCAACTTGTCAACACCCGGATTTTTAATCCCAGATGCCTGTTATGTCATTCATCACAATCCCAGGATTACCATTTTTGTGAGACATAACAGATTGGATATCACAGTAAATCATCCATTACAAACCATAAATAAGGTCTTACACAAATAAGGATCTCATGATCCAGTCTTAATACAACAAGCAGCGGAATAAATAATAAGTGTAGCGGTGGGGTCCATCTTCAGGGGCACAGGAAATGCTGACGAAGGCAAATAGTCCTAGTTATCATAGCCGTCCTGTTGGCCATCATCTTGATAGTCTCCTTCATAGACTGGCCATGAGAATAGCCAGGGACAAAAGCCATGAGTACTCTTTAAGTACTTGCAAACTACCTCTAACAAGTAATATAATTCTAGGTTAAAGTGCTAAATCTAAGTTTAACTATAAAGTTAAGTTTGAAACCTAAGCTGAGTTCTGAAGTAAAGAAAGATAAAATAAAGTTCTAGAATCACTTAAGTTGGGAAGCTATTGTCATAAACACAACCCTGTTGTGGTCAAGTCAAGATTCATCATTCATTTCATAAGTCATTTTGAAAACATCTGACAACGAAATAGTATGGCCATTCCAACTGTCCATTACCGCGGACGCGGCTATTCGAATAGTTTGACACTCTGCAGAGGTGGTACACTTTCACCACAATATTCGATACATTTGTCAGGGATAACCCTGAATCATCATACTTAGTATGCAGATAATCAAACATAACATTTCCTTTACACACCCTAGTATAAGAACATCTCCTATGAGCATGGCCTCCCAACCATTACCATCTGTCATCTTGGGCACTACATAGGTGGACAACATTGAGAGGTAGCCTCAGCTCAAACCTCTCCCATGAGGGAACTAATATTAATGCATATAAACTTCCGGCTAAGCCTTACCCAATTCAGGTATTGTGGTTGTACGGTAAATTTGGAGTGCTATCGCATCCGAATCCAACCATCAGTTTTGTAAAAAGGGTTAAGGCTCATGCCTCAACATTTTCATCATCATAAACCATTTGTGTTTATCAACACATGTCAAAACATCTCAATAGAATGACTCATCATTCCAATGTTTTCACAATTCATTTTCACCAAGGGTTCCCATCTAAAGTGACTCAAGTTTTTATCTAACTCTAAACTACTAAATTAAGAGTGTTCACTAAGGTGGAAAGATAGGATCAATCTCATGCCATAGAATGACATCTAAAGTTATCTAGATAGGTCAAGTTTTATACTCTTTATGCTACCTTCAAAACAAGTAAGGGACTTTGGTAAAGTAAAGGAAGTAAAGCTTGGAAATAATACTTGGGGTAAGTAATAGTCAAGGTGGTATAACCAAAGCATGCCTAAAGAATCTTTGCTCAAATCATCTAGCTTAATTCTAGCTTGTTAAGCATTATACTTGCAAGCGTTAGCTTGCATTGTTAATGATGGCTTGCCTTGTGCAGTGCAGTGCTTGAAGTTTTCTTCCTCCTCTTGATAGAACTCCTCCTCGAAAGCTTGGTCAGTACTATCGTCTATAAATACATACGGAGTACACAATCACCAAACAATACTTAACTAGTCTAATTAGCACTCTAAGTCACACATTTGATGATCTATTATCATCACAAGCATCACAAGTTTTATTAACTAGCTTCATTCTTTTTATTTAAGAAAAGTAATTTCTACTCATTGAAAAAAAACTAAGATTTAATATTCATCACTTAAAATATGGGATCATGTGGACACATGTCATCACCACATATTCTAACATGTGGGAATGTGATTGAAGGGTTGGATCACATTTACTTAAGTTTAAGTTTATTATTTAATGATTTAAAGTGACTAGAAATGCCTATATAGCATTATTTTGGTACTAGTCCAATGTCACTGCATGTAAACCTTAATATTATTACATATTTAGATATGTGTGGTTAAATGTGATTTTTAAGAGTTGGAATCAACTCAAAATCTATCATGGTTGATTTTATAAAAATGTTTGAATGTGCAAAAGCTTCTTTTTTGTTATTTTTACCAGGAGAGATCTCTAATTCTAACTGAATTAAATCCAACGGGCTTGGGTAGATCTTTTCATTAGCTTTCTAACAAAATTGGAATCACTCCATTTGGATTTGTAAATCTCTCTTAATGGATTTTTAAACTAAGGGAGAAAACTAAGTTCAAACCTAAATAGAAAAATCTAAGTTTGAATTGAATGGGTCGCGCGGGAAGGAAAACGGGACGGCCCAGTGGCGTTCCGCGACACAGAGAACAATGGATAGGGGGTCCACCGGTCAGTGGCTCTTTACACGCGAAGCGGTACGGGGCGATGTGGGTCGTTAGATTAAAAGGGAGATCTACGAATGAGGAGTGTCGTCTCCGGCGAACAGTTCGCCGGTGGGAACTAACCCTAGCGGCTCGGTGGGGGTGCTCAGGGGGCATACCAGGGCTCCAGCTATTGCGGCGATGGGGGCGATCGAACGTGATGTCGACGGCGGACTCAGGGGTGGTCGCGGCAGCTCCTTGGGTGGACGAAATCGACGGCGCCTTCTCCTCCTCTGCATCGGGCTCCTCCAGCCAAATTTCGGCGAACCAAGGCTCGAGCGGCTCCGGTGAGAGGTGGGGAAGGATCAGTGAGGAGAGGGGAGTGGCATGGTGTGAGTAGTTGGTGCAGGGAAGGGCTCCCTTTATAGGCGCGACTAAGCGGCAGAGGAGCATGGGCGGTGCTCGCTGGTGACGACGGCACAACGAGCTAGAGGCATGGGTGGTGCGCTAGGACGGTGGGCGGTGCCCTAGAGAGTGTCACATCGGTGAGTGTGTAGTGGTTTGCGGTCGGGGGCAGTGAATGGCGCGGCACGCACTAAGTCTCTGCCGATGGCGAGTTTCATGGCGGCCGGTGACTACGGGGCACGGTCGGGGGAATCGGCGTGACCGTTAGCTTGCTAGGCCGGTGGGGATCGTGTAGGCGGGCGGCTGGAGCGAGGCGTGGTCTGGTCGAGCGGGGGACCGTGCGCGCTCTACGGGCGGCATCGGCATGGCCGACACTCTCCGGGTGCGACGGTTCCTGGCGGCTCTGGTCGCTGTCCTCGGGCTGGGGCTGGTTGGACGGTGGAGGTGGACCACATGCTGCCTCCTGGACATGGTGGACGGCGCTGGCACCGGCTGTGGCGTGCTGTCGCCAGTGAGGTGCCCAAATGGGGCTCGGCTTTAATGGCCATGAGCATATGGTCGTGGCACAGTGGGTGGCTGGGCTAGAGAGGGGTAGGGGAGTGCATTGGGTGCATGTGGTTGCAAAATGGGGAACCAATTTGGTTCAAACACTGCTCCAAATAGTGTTTTGTGTTTTGTTTGAATTCTTTCCACCAAGTGTTTGTAAAAATGGCCGCAAGAAATCAAGTTTTGAATTTTTGGATGATTTTTGGTGGAGTTGCTAGACACATGCTTAAGCCTCTGTGGTTGCTTGGGATTTGAAAATGGAGCTCATTGAAATAGTGGGATCTTCCCATATGAACTACATTCAATTTTCAAATGCCATTTAAAATTAGTGTTTGAAAGTTTTTGGCAGATCACAAAGTGGTCCTTGGTACATCATTACATGTACTAGCAAGGGGTGCAAAGATCCATATTTATTTCTGTTAAGAATTGAGTCCTAGGAATAGCCAAAGTAGGCATGGTAGTTAAAATGGCACAAATGACCATTTCTTTCTTTTATTCATTTTGATTTGTTTTTCTTTGGGATTTGTTTGGGAATGATTTAGATGATGTTTATTTCACCTAAGAATCATTTTACAAGCAAAGGATCACTTAATCATGGCAATTCAAAACAACTCCTATTTAAATGCACACCCATATGAATGCTTTAATAATTTTAATTAGAAAAGTTTTTGTTAACTCTTAAGTTTTGGGATGTTACACGAATTAACGAGATGCGGAACACATTATGGATGGCTAACATCTCCTCTGGCAGTTCCAGTTGATACGATACTTCTCCTCTACGGTTCAAAATCTTGAAGGGTCCAATATATCTCGGGGCTAACTTTCCTTTCAACTGAAAACGCTGCGTTCCCTTCAATGGCCACACTTTGAGATATACAAAATCTCCGACATTGAAAGTCAGGTCTCTACGTATCTTGTCAGCATAACTCCTCTGTCTAGATTGGGCGGTCTTGAGGTGCTCACGGACTTTGTGAACCTTCTCTTCGGCTTCACGTAGGATGTCGGGTCCGAAGATCTTACTCTCTCCTACTTGCGACCAATTCAAAGGGGTACGACACTTTGTCCCATATAAGAACTCAAATGGGGCCATTTGCAAACTGGCTTGATAACTATTGTTGTATGACAATTCTGCGAAACGCAGACAATCTTCCCATTTTGATCCATACTCTAAAACACAAGCTCTCAACATATCTTCTAAGATTTGGTTGACTCTTTTAGTCTATCCATCGGACTACGGGTGATAAGCTATGCTGAAATTTAACTTGGTTCCTAATCCTTCTTGGACTTTTTGCCAAAATCATGAGGTAAATTGGGTTCCTCGATCCGATACTATGGTCTTGGGGGTTCCATGCAAATTGACAATTCTAGCAATGTACAACTCTGGTAGCTTAGAACTCTAGTAGGTTGTCTTGACAGGTATAAAATGGGCTACCTTGGACAGTGTATCAACTATGACCTAGATAGAGTCATTTCCCCCACTAGAAGTAGGCAAACCGGTGATAAAGTCCATTCCAACGAAATCCAATTTCCATTCCGGAATCTGCAATGGTTGCAACAATCCTGCAGGTCTCTGATGTTCTGCTTTGACTCTCTGACAGATATCACACTTGGCGATGTAGCTTCCGATTTCTCTCTTCATCTTGTGCCACCAAAATTGCTCCTTCAAATCTTGATACATCTTTGTTCCTTCGGGGTGGATAGAATAAAGAGTACCATTAGCTTCTTGCATGATAACTTGCTTCAGCTCCGAATCTGCCGATAAACAATTACGTCCTTTGTACCACAACACTCCTTCTTCATCTTCGGTGAATCCGGGTACCTTCCCTGTACCAATACGATGTTTGATTCCGTCGATACTAGCAATTCCTTTCTGGGCTTCCTTGATCTGACTAATCAAAGTAGGTTGAAGTTCAATGCTAGCTAAGAATCCTTTGCTAACTAGCTCTATTCTAAACTTCTCCAACTCTTCATGCAAACTTGGCTAGGCTTCTTTGATCCTGGTGTTTAACCTACCCGACAATCTGCTAAGAGCATCCGCTACCACATTGGCTTTGCCAGGGTGATAGTGAATGTCAAGGTCATAATCCTTGATTAACTCTATCCATCTCCTTTGCCTCATATTCAGCTCCTTCTAAGTGAAAATATACTTCAAGCTCTTGTGATCTGAATAAATCTCACAGTGGTTACCCATAAGGTAATGACGACATGTCTTCAATGCTAAAACTATGACTGCTAGTTCAAGATCATGGGTAGGGTAGTTTTGCTCATGCTGCTTTAGTTGTCGGGACAGATACACTATGACTTTGCCTTCTTGCATCAACACACATCCGAGACCAATCTTGGATGCATCCCAATACACATCAAACGGCTTCTTGATATCTGGCATGATCAATATTGGGGCTGAAATCAATCTCTTCTTGAGTTCTTGGAAACTTGCTTCACATTTGTCGGTCCATTCAAACTTCTTGTCTTTCTTCAACAGTTGGCTCATTGGTCTTGCGACGCTCAAAAATCCTTCAATGAACTTGCGGTAATATCCTGCTAATCCGAGAAATGCACGGACTTGGGTTTGAGTGGTTGGGGCTTCCCATTCTTCAACATCTTTGATCTTGGCGGGATCAATCGTGACTCCTCCTGCTGACACAATATGTCTGAGGAATCCTGCCTCTTTCAGCCAGAACTCACATTTGCTAAACTTGGCATACAACTGATGTTCTCTAAGGGTTTCAAGGACAGTTCTCGGATGTTGGTCATGGTTTTCTTCTGACTTGGAATAGATAAGAATATCGTCGATAAACACAACGACAAACTTATCCAGAAAATTCATAAAGATCTTATTCATGAGATTCATGAAATAAGCAGGGGCATTGGTTAATCCAAAAGACATGACCGTATACTCATACAATCCATATCGGGTGGTAAAGGCGGTCTTTGGAATATCCATTGCACGAATCTTGAGTTGATGATAACCAGTCCTAAGATCAATCTTAGAAAACACTCTGGCACCAGTTAACTGATCAAACAGATCCTCAATCTTTTGCAGTGGGTACTTGTTCTTGATGGTGACATCATTCAGCTTCCGGTAATCTGTGCACAAACGGTTACCTCCATCCTTCTTGTCGACAAACAAAACAGGTGATCTCCATGGCGACGCGCTTGGTTGAATAAAACCTTTCGCCAGCATAGCATCAAGTTGCTTCTTCAGCTCCACTAGTTCAGAGGGGTTCATGCTATAAGATCTCTGTGCTATGGGTCCTGTTCCCGGAATTAGTTCAATAATGAACTCGATATCCCAATCTGTGGCATACCGGGCAATTCATCTGGGAATACGTCGGGGTATTCACAGACTACTCTGACTTGGTCTATGGTTGGTAGGGCTAGACTCTTGTTGCACTTGAACTGACGGGGTAAGGTTTCAGATATATGCTCTACTGATACTCCAGAGCTACTGGTCATGGTTATGGCTTTCTTCGCATAGTCAATCAATACTTTATGTTTCGACATCCAATCCATTCCTAGTACTACTTCCAAACCTTTGGTTCCAAGTACTATTAGATTGGCATAAAAATCTATCTCATGGATTCTAATAGGTACCTCCTTGCAAATTTTTCTAGCTTTGGTGGTTGAACCAGGAATTTGAACTATCATGACATGCTTCAAATTGGTTGGGTGAATCTTACTAGTGCATGCAAATTCTTCTGTAACAAATGAGTGCGATGCTCCAGAATCAAACAACAATCTTGCTAATACTGAGTTAACAGAAAAACCCAGCACGTCATCTGGTGCTTCCTGGGCTTCTTCAGCATTCATGTGGAACAGACAGCCGTTGCGGTTGAGAGAATTACCTGGGGAAAACCTTCTTCCGGGTTGAACACGGCGCTGCTGCTGAGCTGGGGCATTCACATTGGTGGTGGCTGCAGGCTTCTTGGGACACTGGTTGGAGTAGTGACCCTTCACTCCACATTCGAAGGAAGTAATCTGGGACTTGTCTTTGGCTGCAACGGGTACTACACTGCTTCCAGTCCTTGGGGCAGTATTGTTGTTGTTGTTGGCCTTGGGAGGTGCACGGTTGAAGTTGTTAGGGTGGCCGGGTTTGTTGTTGTGGTTTCCTCCGGACTTCACATTTCCTCCGCTACGGTTGGGGTAGCTTGGACGAGACATTGGGGGTCTATTGTTCCCTAGGGCATATCCTATAGACGGGTTTGGGCGATACTTCTGGTGATTGTTGGATCCACTCTGGTGCATCATTCTACCCTTGCGGTTGTCATTTGCTTGGTTGATATTCCCTTCCATCTGGATGGCAGAGCTGACTAGCTCTTCGATATCTTCAAAACGGATGTTGATTAACACCGTGTGCATCTCATCATGCCATCCATTCAGGAATCTCTCCTTCTTCTTGGCTTCAGTGTTGATCTCATCAGGTGCATACTTAGAGAGGGACAGAAATTTGTCACGGTACTCAACTACCGTCATTCTGCCTTGCTTCAGCTCTCTGAATTCATCCCTCATTCTAGTGACCAAACCTTGCGGCACATGGGTGCGGCTAAACTTGGTCTTGAAAGCTTCCCACGTCATCACTTGCCCGTGGTTCATGGTACGGGTGCTACTCCACCAGGCTCTTGCATCTCCTGCTAGATAGTGGGTGGGAAACAGTACTTGCTCGTTGGCATCAACTCCTGCGGCTTCTAGGTTGTTCTCCATGGTTTGTAACCAATCATCTGCATCCAATGGGTCTTCAGACTTGCTAAAGATAGGGGGATTGGTATTTTCAAAATTCTTGAGCTTGGATCCATGATGATCCTGATTTCCATGGCCTTGATTATTGTGGGCCATCTGAGCTATCTATTGCAGGGTGTCTAGATTTCCTTGGCGCTCCACTCTACTAGCTTCACGGTCAGAAACTAGCATCTGCAGAATCTGCAGCATCGGGTCCTGCGATGAGCTGCTTCCTCCGGGGTTTCCACGAGTCATCTAAAGATTGAGATAGATAAAGGGGTAAGAGGGAAAGTTCTAAGGTTCATGGTTTGTTTTCAAAATATTTTAGACTTTGAGTTTGACTCAGATTTTGCAAACTAACAACTTCTCATTCATTCAATCAAAGCACATGATACAAACACACACACCACAACTTGAAAGGAAAACATATGGTTTTAAGGACCATTATGTAAACTAGGATATAGTGGGACCAGTACAACTCATTCCTACGGTAGTGATCAAGTGCATCTACTCATCATCAATGAAGTCAGAGTCATCATCATCGGTGTAGAAATCCATGGCATCATCCTCTAGGTAGTCCTCGTCATCACTGATGTACGAGTGAAGATCTCCCTGGATGTCTTCACCTTCTTCCTCTTCTACTTTTGCTGCAAGCTGAGCGTCTTGTTCCTAGATGGTCTTCTCGAGGTCGACCACCTTCTTGCGAAGACGAGCAATGGTGCGATCCTTCTTCTCGCGTTGACGGTGAAGTGATTGGCGATCCTTAACAAGCAGGGCGAAAGTCTGGGCCTTCTGGGCGGCAATGTCAAGGTTGTGGTTGGCGTAGGCTCGAGCATTATCCAATTCCTTTTGTCTATCATACAGCAGAAAGTCAAGTTTCTCCACTTGGTTCTTCATCTCTAGGTGACTTGGCATCTCCAAAGGCATTCCCATAGAAGCACTCCTTGCATAGTGAGCAAAGCGAGTTCCCTGGATCAAGTTGATGTTTTGTCCGCAAAGACGGGCGAGAGCTTCATGCATTGCCCTGGCTAATCCACCTAGCCAGTTGTTCTCTCTCACGGTGAATTAAATCTTCTCCGAAAGGGGTGCTTCCATCTTGCCTCGAAGATCAGCAACTATCAGCCATTGTAGGTCTCCTCCTAGGTGATAATTGAGTTGCACTCCGAAGAATTCTAGATGCGAACGCTCAATGTACTCAGACAGTGCATGAAGATCCCTCTCGAAGATCTGTTGGCCTCCGTTGCCCAACTGGTAGAACTTGCAGTACTGAACTTCCATGTACAAGAATTTAGGATGAGGAAGTTAGTGAGGTGATCAATTGTGACAAATTTTATGTAGTAATGTAAGAATTTTTTGAGGAACATGAATTTTTTTGAAAGAATCAAGGATAAGAGTGGGAATAGTTTTTCATAAATACTCACTTCATTTGTTTTTGAAACTAAGTTTTTGTTTGGACGTCCATACTAACTAGGGTCTCCTATGGTCAGGATGGCTCTGATACCAACTTTTCAACACCCGGATTTCTAATCCCAGATGCCTGTTATGCCATACATAGCAATCCTAGGATTACCATTTTTGCGAGACATAACAGATTGGATATCACAGTACATCATCCATTACAAACCATAATAAGGTCATACACAAATAAAGGATCTCATGATCCAGTCGTAGTACAAACAAGCAACGGAATAATAAGCGTAGCGGTGGGCTCCAACTTCAGTGTCACAAGCAATGCTGATGAAGGGATATGATCCTAGTTGTCGTAGCCGTCCTGCTGTCCTTCTTCCGGATAGTCCTCCTCATAGTCTGGCCACGGGAATAGCCAGGGACAAAGCCATGAGTACACTTTAAGTTCTAAGTTTATTTGCAAAAGCTAGATTTATCTTAAGCTGAGTTCAGAAGTAAAGAAAGCTAACTTAATGTTCTAAAATCACTTTAGTGAAACTAGTGTTCATGTTCACAATCCTGTTGTGGTCAAGTCAAGTCACAAATCATTTCATAAGTCATTTCGAAATCATCTGATGGAACAGTATGGCTACTCCAACTGTCCATGACCGCGGACGCGGCTATTTGAATAGTTTGACACTCTATAGAGGTGGTACACTTTCACCACAAAATTTGATACATCCGTCAGGGATAACCCTGAATCATCATATTTAGTATGCCGATAATCAATCATAACCTTTCAATTACACACCCTAGTATAGGCACCTCCCCTATGAGCTTGGCCTCCCAGCCATGGCCATCTGACATCCTGGGCACTGCATATGTGGACATCATCATGAGGTAGCCTCAGCTCAAACCTCTCCTGCGAGAGAACCCATACTAATGCATATAAACTTCTGGCTAAGCCTTACCCGATTCAGGTATTGTGGTTGTACGGTAAAATTGGAATGGTATCGCATCCGAACCCAACCATCAGTTTTTGGAAAAAAGGTCTAAGGCTCATGCCTCAACATTTTCATCACCATAAACCATTTGTGTTTCTCAACACATGTCAAAACATCTCAATAGAATGACTCATCATTCCAAGGTTTTCATAATCATTTTCACCAAGTATTCCCATCTAAAGTGATCAAGTTTTATGCTTAGCACTAGCCACTAAGGTTAAGAGTGTTCACTAATGAGGGGTGCTAATCTTCAATCTCATGCCATAGAATGACATCTAAGTGTAACTAGATAGGCCAAGTTTTATACTCTTTATGCTATCGATAGTAAAAGTAAAGAACTTTGGTAAAGTAAAAGAAAGTAAAGCTTGCAAGTAAAAATTGGAATTGGTATAATCAAATATATAACCATAGCATGCCTAATGCATTTGCGTAAGTTAACAAGGTGGCAAGTGTTAACTTGCTTAATTCTAGCTTTCTAACAATAGCTTGCCTTGATTGGTGCAGTGGTTGAAATTCTCCTCGTCTTCTTCGGAGTAGAGCTCCTCCTCCTCGTAGACTTGGTCGGTACTATCGTCTATAAATGAATACGGGATACACAACCAACAAACAATACTTAACTAGTCTAATTAGCACACTAAGGCACACACTTGATGATCTAGTATCATCACAATCATCACAAGATTTAATGAACTAGTTTCATTTATTTTATTTGAGAAGAGTAATTTCTACTCATTGAAATTATCTAAGATTTAATATTCTCCAAATAGAATATGGGATCATGCGGACACATGTCATCACCACATATTCTAATACATGGGAATGTGATTTAAAGTGTTGGTCACATTTTATAAAGTTTAGGATTATTATTTAATCAATTTAAAGTGACTAGAAATGCCCTAATAGCATTCTTTTGGTACTAGTTCAATGTCATTGCATGCAAACCTAAATATTTTTACATATTCAGATAGATGTCATCAAATGTGATTTTTTAGAGTTGGAAACAACTCAAAAGCTATCATGGTTGATTTTTGAAAAATGTTTAAATGCAGAAAAGTCTCTGTCTTGTTATTTTTGCTATATATTATCTCTAACTCAAAAAGACTTAAATCCAACGGTCTTGGATAGATATTTTGATTATATTTCTAAAAAAATTTGAGTCATGCCATTTGGTTAAGTAAATCTTTTTGAATTGATTTTTGAATCTAGGCATAGAATCTAGTTTAAACCTAAATGAAAAAATACTAATTTGAAACTGTGGGCTAGCGCGGGAAAACTAACGCGCTGGCCCAGTGGCGCTCTACAGCGCAGAGGGCGACTGATAGGGCGGTCCTACACGTCAGCGGTTTCTACTCAGCGAAACGGTACGGGCCATTCTCAATCGTGCTATTAGAACTACGATCGACGGTTGTGGTTCGTCGTCTCCGACGAATAGTTCTCCGGCGAGGACAAATCCTAGCTGCACGGTGGGGGTACATGGGGGCTTACCAGGGCTCCAGCTAGACGTGGCGATGGGGGCGATCAAACTGGGAGATGACGGCAGTTCTAGGCGTGGTCGCGGCGGCTCCTGGGATAGCTCCAATCAACGGCGCCTCTTCTCCTCTACTGCGACCAGCTCCGGTGAAATTCCAACGAACTGCGGCTCGATTGGCTCCGGGGAGAAATGTGGGGCGGTCAGTGGCGAGAGGGGAGTGGGATGGTGTGAGAAATCAGGTTGGGGGAGGCCTCCTTTTATAGGCTCGATGACAGGACAGAGCGGCATGGTCAGGCAATGGTGGCGACACGGCTACTGGCTGCTATCGGCGTGGTTGCGAGCGGCGGTCGACGTAGTGC
This sequence comes from Avena eriantha, assembly GCA_910589775.1. Classification (NCBI taxonomy): domain Eukaryota; kingdom Viridiplantae; phylum Streptophyta; class Magnoliopsida; order Poales; family Poaceae; genus Avena; species Avena eriantha. Next base: position 330,950,057 of record OU342742.1, on the reverse strand, counting down.
TCCCTGGCGGTCCTCTACAGCTTAAAGGTGCGGCTAGGGACGGTGGCATTTGGTCGGCTGCGGCTGGTACTCTGCGCGGAAGAAGCGGCGTTCGACGTGGCGCACAGGGGCTGCAGGTCAAGCGGCGGCGAACGGGCATGTCCGTCTGGTTCCTGGGGTCATTGTGAAGCGGTGCGCGTGGACTGTGGTCGAGGCGTGGCGTGTGCATGCTTGTCAGGCACAGCGCTCTGGCGCGTGCTCGGCATGGCGTAGACACGGTGGGCGTAGATGTGCTACGGTGGTCCAGGGCCTAGCAGTGCTCGGGGAAGGGACAGCGAGGGGCGGTAGGGTGTGGCGATCCTCCTAGGCATGGCCGAGAGAGCTGGGCGGTCTGCTGGGAGCTATCCATGCTCAACCGGCGGGCATGGCGCTCAGTGGTTTGGCACTACTGCAAGCGGCTAAGAGGTAGCCTGTTTATGGCCTGGTTGGAACTGGGGGAGACAAGGGGAGTGGATTGAGGCCTTAGTGGCACTTGATCACTGCTTTAGAACATTATTTGTTAGGCCGGTTTATCTGTGATCACCAAGTGTTTGATGAAATGGACAAAAGAAAGTTATATTTGAATTTTGAAAAGATTTTTGGTGTGTGATCTGATCTTATGCTTGGTAGTCTATGGTTGCTGGGAATTGTCAAGGTGAATTGGTTTGGTTGGTTTTTGAGAAATGGTGATCTTAACACATACACTTGATTCCATTTTCAAATGTCATTTAAATTTCTTTGCTAAAGGTTTTTGTAAGTTTGTAAAGTGGGCCTTGGTACATCTTTACTTGGTCTAGCAAGGGGTGCAAAGATCTGGAATTGTTTCTGTTTGAAATTGACTTCTAGGAACTCCTAAAGTGGCCTAGTGGATTAAAAGGGTCAAATCGAGCATTTGCATTATTTAATCTTATTTGATTTCTTTTTCTTTGGATTTTGTTTTTAAATGGTCTAGATGATGTGTCATTCACCTTTAAACCATTTCATATCATTTAGGTCACTCAATCATGGCATTTCCAAACAATTCTACACTAATGCAACACATGCATTCATTAATCATTTTAATAAAAAAAGTTTTTGTTAACCCTAAATTAGGTGATTAGAATCTTGATAACTTTGATTAAAGATTTGGGTTGTTACAGATATACTCCTCTTTTACCTCAAGCTAAGCTTGATGGTATCCTTAGTAGTAGTTGATATGCTTGTTAAGATAAACTGCCTTGATCTGTTATTTGACTTGTGTAGGAATTAGAGTGAGCTACCCCAGGAGCTCATCCTCTAGTATCAAGCTAAGTCAAAAATACAAACCCTAAGAAAGTTCCCCAAGCTTGATCTGATCTCTAGTCACTAAAGTGACCATCTCACCCCTTAACCATATCAATTTAGAATTAATCCTTCCTAGTAGCTTCCAAGTCAATGAAGACCAACTCTAAGTATGGATCCATTCGACTCAACCTACCTTCAACATCATCCATTCGATGATGAGTTTGGAACCCTGCTTCCTCTCAAAATCATCCACTCTTGTATCCTTGTCAAAAAAAACAAATCTGCCAAAATATGACTAGTCTGGAAATGTCATCAATATCACATATTTGAGTCTCCACTTTTCTCTACCCTTCTGTATTTTTGAAAATGCACTTGAACCATCTTGTAAACCATCCTAAGGACTGCCAAATACCATTGTTTCCCTTGGCTAGATCATCCTTTGATCCACTTGTTCTTGATGGTTTTGTAAGCAAGAAAATAATCTTTCCTGCGAATCTGATGAACATGCCTACTTTGGCAGAAACTCCCATCTCCATATCATCTTCTTTTGACCAAATATTTGCATGGTTGTTTTCTAATAATTAATGTCTATCCATCCATACTTCCCTTGTTCCAATTGGAGGTGTTCTTCTTAAAATCACATGGTTTTAGAAGCTAAATAATAATCTACTTTGACACCCTTATTTTTAGCAAAGTTTTGCATCAATTCTTGGAGAACTCAGTCATGATCTAGGTCATCTCTCTTTACCTTGATGATCTTAATCACTTGTACTATCTGTCCATCTAACTCATGACCTGAGGGGATCTCTAAGCTCATCAATCCAACAAGGTTTTGGTAGGAGAAAAATAGTATTGCCCAAGATCCTCTCTACCCCATCTCTTGTTTTCCTCAAACCAAGTGTTGATTTTCCCAAAACCCAAGGTGGGAAATGATAAATACACTAGTGGACATAATATACCTTGGATATAAAGAATTATAAATCCTTTTCTATAACTATTGTTTGCCTAAAAAGATTTATTCTCTTATTTTACCAATTTTTCAAAACTCCTATTGAAGAAAGTTTGTTTTTATCCAAAACACCTTTTCAACTTTGGGCACCTTTGAAGCCTAAATATTGTTCCCTATCTTCCCACTTCAAAAATAATCATTTTTGAAGGGTTTTATTAATTAAATTTTCCTACTTTCTTAAATGGCCGAAATGGAAAAATAAATATTTTAAATACTTTTACTTCTCAATAAATGTTGAGAAAAATCTCTAACTGCTGATATGGTATTTGGGACCATCGCAAAAAAACATCCACCTGGTCCAATTCAAAAATCTCAAATGCACACATTAAAACTATTTTAGAACTTTCCGAATAATTGATATAAAAAGGATCTAAAAATCAGCTGAAAAATCACAAAGATTTATCCTAGGTAGGTCTTGACCATACCTACCTCCTAAAACCATTTGATCATTTGTTCATGCTAAACTTTTGAATGTGATGCACTATCTTCCTTCAAGTCAAAACTAAACATAATTCAAAAACCACTAACAAACCTCATCTTATCTTCATAAAATCTTGCCTAACACTCCTCCACAACAACCCCTCTCTAGTCATGCATAGTAACCCTAGAACTATAGCAACCGTCTCTCTTTGTCCACTTATACTTGGATAAAGGGGAGATAATGGACATGTATTTTCTTTCCCTATTTATTTACTTGTTGATGTTGCACACTCCCTCTCTGCCCTTTGCACTACACTAGAGCTCACACAGTCCTCTCTCCACCGCCCTTGCTACCCTATACCTGGCTAGCACCCAACCTCCAAGCTCCCCATGGACTAATCCCACCATAGATCACCCTCCCTCGGTATAAGAGGCCCTCAGGCCACTCCATCATCCCACTTCCTCATCACACTTCTCCCTACCCACCAGAACACCACCCCCACGAGCCCCTGTCCCTTTTCTTGCTCCCCATTGCCATGCTAGAGAGAAAAAGGTCCTCCCAGATTTGCGAGAAGAGCTTGCTCTCACAGCTGAGATAGTGCAACCCCCTCCTTCCTGTGTCTCATTTACATACCCATGCACTCTTCGCTATCTCAACCTGCTTTCTTATTGCCTTAGAAGCACCCCAGACACCAGCCACGATTACCATCTACGGCCATCGTACATGCAACATCACGCGAAGCACGTCCGGAAGCCCAGCATGCCTTGTCACCAATGGCTAGACTCGGCATGAAGCATCGCATCGCCCTATTTGCACCACCACGCTGTCTCTCTCGTCCCTAGGTGAGCACCCTCCACCTCACTGGAAACCACTAGGATTTCCTCTTCGTTAAGCCGAAAGAGGTTGAAGACGGTGAAGAGTCGTTGATCGTGCTTTAATCCAACATCCAGCATTGCCGGATACCCCTTCAGGCTCTGACTCCCACTAACGGGAAAGACCAGCCCCGGGGCCTTTAAATCTCCTTTTCTTGTGTAATGGGATATCTAGGTGGGCCGGTTGGCCACTGTTCGGACCATTTCCCCTAGATCTGGCCTACGAGCTTCGCCTCCCATTTTTTTAAATGATTTTACCCTTTCTAGATTCCACTTCTAGACATAACTGCAAACAAAAATGGAAATGACATGAAACTTCCTAAATCTAAATTTTCTCAAGTGCATAGTGGTTTTACTTGGCATGCAGAACCAATACCTGGGCAAAACAATAAACATACATTTTTGGTAGTTATTCTCCAAAGATATGTCCTTTTCACTTAAAAATCAATAGCTAAAGTTTTACACCTCCAAATGAACTCAAACAAGTTTGTACTGATGGTTATTTCAGATCTCTATCTTTTGGCCTTTGTCTCATGCCAAGTTGAGCTAGGATTTTACCTTCGTGAAAATAAAAAAATCAATCCATTTCTCCCTTCTGAAAATTCCCTAGGAAAATATATTGCCCATTATGAGTTGATTCTAACTCTAAGTGATGTGGTCCTACAAAACATACAAAAAGCTAGGAGCTCATAATTAATTAAGCCACTGTAGAATTTTAGTGAATTAAACCGCTCTGCATGTGATTATTTCACTAGATAAATCATTACATTAGTTCAACTACTTCAAAAATGGTAAATCCAATTTCTACATAAGGGTATTTAAAATACCTACCATGTATCTTTGGATTCATATCAAAAGACCTTTAGAATAAATCTGGTGAAAAAGACAAATTGCTAGTAGAACTGACCCTCGGATTTTCCCAAGGGCATTCTGGTAATAATTTTTGAGTGAAACCAACTCTCAAAAATCATAAATTCAAATATATAGAAGAACCTCTAAGGACAAATTTATTTGAGCTATAGATCTTTTCGTGATTTAACCACCAAAAAAGATTATTTCCACTAGAAAATTCATAACTAAATAAAGAAAATTGATAAAATGATGAAACCACTTTTGGTGGTTTTGTTATTTCAATACCTACCTATTGATACCACATTTGCATTTTGTTATCATATAGAACTTGGCCTTGACATTAAACCCAGTTGGTTCACCCCACACGTACCCGCCATGGATAGCCTGCTTTTCTATGTTATATAGACTTGCATGTAACTATTCAGAGTCAGGATATTCTATATAGTGTGAGTATTCCCTCAAAAAGCTTGGTTCTAGTGCAAAATAATCAATATGTAAAATCCGAACAAGTAATTGCGAAGATTCGTGCATTGGCTGTGAGGGCTCTCAGTAAGTGGTATTTGATAATTAAATCATAAAAGAAGTTCCACAAATGCAAATAAAGTAATTCGGATTGCTATGAGCTCAAGTTACCAAAACCTACTGAAGTGAAATGATGCTTTGTTCAATTGCTTGTTGTTTTGTATTGGTGCTTGTTTTCCTTGTGTTGATTGTGGCATTTGTGTATTTGCATGTGTAATCAATGATGACAATAGATGCGATGGTCAGAGGCTAGACACCTACTTTCTCATAAGCCTTGTCCTAATCACTACAAGAATCTGGACAGTTCATGATATTTTATTCATGACATGCCATAAAAACGTCATAGATGCGGGACGTTCTGGGTCATTTCATCATGACGCACTCGAAGGCCCTCCAGCCCGGTTATCCATGATGTTCTAGGTTTTCATTGACAAACATTCATCGCGAATTTCATCCGAGGCCATGAAGCCCAGTTCGGCATTTCGTCCCATACAAAATCGTCACGAAATTCGTCAAGGGCCATAGGTTGACTGTCTTTTTTTACGACCGGGCCATCCATGCCTATACCCCACAGTCATCTCGGTTTGAATGGCAGGGTCAAATGGGTTGTTCTCATAGTTTTGTCAGGCCCAGCTGTCAGTCCATTAGATAGAAATTAAATATCATAAAAATAGAGTACTGTGACCAGGGTTCGAACTCGCGACCAAACTCGTTGTCTCAAGGCCTGGAACCACTAGACCAGGGGACTCTGTTCGGACGGTTCTACTACTTTTTTGTTCTTATACGCATGTTCTAAATCAGCCGTCCTTCCATATTTACACTGATGTTTTCACTAAGCCCCAATAGTTGGACAAGACAACTACGTTTCAAACATAGCACTACTTCATATTTTTTATACACGTGTTCTCAATCACACGAAGAAGCAAAATGTGTAAGTACAGGAAATTACAGGAACAATCAACACAACATATATCACCATGGAGATAGCACACAATCTTACAAATATATAGAGAAAATGGTTGACATACAGTTCCAAAACAACTAGACAACTAGATTCACATAGAATTCCAAAGCAAGTACACAACCTGCACGTTCACATACTTTTCCAAAGAGTTCACTGATAACATATCCAACTAGTATAACCAGGTACTATGATAGGAATCTCCAATGGTAGATACCGGTTGAGGTGGGCATTGATGTACCTAGCTGAAAAGTATTGGATGTGAAGAATAAAGTTAGTTGTGGAAGTATAGTTCAATGTGCATAAGTAGATTTATAGAGTCAAATCTCAGAAGTTTTCCATCTTGGCCTTTCCAGGGATGAATTTTGACTTTTTCATCTTGCACACATAGTGTGGTATAGGTGGCTTGTGTCCTGAAATTCCTCTGAGATACGCAACTTGGTTTGAAATCAATTCCATATCATTTCCAAACATGCACTCCGTGCCTTCATTGAGGGACCTAGAAAGAAAATATTAGAAAGTAATATGTAGCAGCATAAGAATGACTGTAACTTTAAGCCAATATCAATGACTCTAACCTCTAGTGAGGTCCCTCAGTTTCTCAGCTTTCTTGGCTACAGGTTGCTTTAGCGCGTCATAAGATGGAACATTGTAGCCTTGCTTTTTATCCTAAAATAGACATTACACTAATTAGAATGTTTTGTTTTGATGCTATACAGTAGGTTTCAGTACTATCCAGTAGCAACAATTTTAGAACCTACTCATATGTGTCGCTAGACTTGCAATCATATTTTGTGCCAGAGCTTGCAATCCTCACATTTTATGATCTTTAGCGGGATGGAGCAATTTATCGGCGCCATCGCCATGATGTTTTGCGTGATGACATCCAAATTTTTGGGGTTCAACAGGGTGTAGTTCATCTGAAGTTCATTAAGAAATCTGAGGACGAGTATTACTACAATAGAACGAGGAGGCGATGTGTTGAGACACTTAGTGCTAGTAGAAACAATTTTAGAACTTTCTCATGTATCTCCCTAGCCTTCATACCACAGAACCTACAATCCTTATAGTTCATCCTACCTGCCCTAGAGAGTAAATATAAGAATTAAATTAGAGGCACAAGCATCAAGTGACTAAAAAAGCGTGGGGACCTAGATCGAGTGTTTACTTGGGGCCTAGACCTAGATCAAGCATGGGGACCCAGATCCATCGCCGGTGACCTAGAGCACAGACGCGGTGACCTATATCGAGTACAACATTGCTGATGTGGTGACCTAGATCGAGCATAGACGCGCAATTGTAGAGATGCATTGAGATAGGTCGAGGATCCTTGCCCGTGAGCCTGCAGCCGCCGTTGCCGCCATCATCACTAGGGAGGGGAGATGATTTTGTGGTCGCTAGGCAGGGGAGAGGATTTGGTGGTTGCTGGGCAGAGAAGATGTGTGTGAAGTGGTAGGGACTAGGGAGGGTTAAGCGAGCAGTAGCATGACGAGTGGGTCCCACACGGGATTGGATTTTCGTCTCGCAGCCAACAACTTTTTTTGAGAGAGAGAGAGCTATTTTTTGTTATTATCTTATTCAGGAAAGCTAAGACACATACTATGCCTCATGTACATATAAATAACTCTTATTCCTATATATTTCAGATAGAAAATAAGGGATATGTTTTTCAGAAGCTTTCAAAATTAGGGACAGATCACCTTTGTTCACAATGTTCTTTAGTTATAAGGATGTAGTTTGTGATAAATCCATCCTATAATATCAGGGCTGACAAATATATATTAAAATAATATCATAACACATACATTACAATTTATAGGATTAGTATATTACTTCACTAGATCATCTGTGTCATCATTACATCATCATCACCTCACATATTTAGAACAGTTAAAAGGCACATTGCACACAACACAAATAGCACTACCACTACAATCTTCAGTAGAATAAGCATTTTCCTAACTGCATCTAACAGCTTCATCATGTTCTGGTCTTGTGGTTGCACCAAAGTCAGATTTCGCTCCTCTTTTCTAAGCTCAAGTTCCTCCCTTCTTTTCTCTGTGCAGCGTACGGCATCAACATCAGTTTTGCCTCAGATGAAGTTGTGCTCCCCCAAGTAGATAACGTACTACAGTTCCTAGTGCCAAAAGTTGCAACCAAACTGACATATTTACACACAACGAATATCAATTAAGCAACTGTGTAAATGTACGGAGAAAAAAATAAGTTAAATCAAGAATTTAGAACACACGTCATTTATAGAGATTATGTACCCCATGCCTCTAGCACTTGTACAACACCCATTCTTTGTGATCTGTCATCCGAGACAACACACGCATGCTCCAGCAGTAGTTTCGTGGATCTAGGGTTCTAACAGAGGAGGGAAACAGAGGCGAGAGAAAGAAGAAATTTCAGCCACAGGCCACGCAGGTGTAGTATATGACGATTATGCAAAACCACTCTCTCTAACATCTGCCTTCTAAAAAATTCAGAAATTAACAGTTAAAACATGGTTTTCAAGGAAAATGAGCTAGTTCATGACCACAATCATAGCACAGTTTGTTGTAATGTGCCCATATTCTACACACGTCTGTATCTTGTGATGGCAAACAATGTTGCTTCAGGAAGTTTTCACTTTCTGCACACGGAAAAACCATTTTCCTAGTGACCGAAAGGGTATATTTTCTGAAGCAGCTAGCAAGGATGTGCTACGAAGATGCTTCACCCTATTTTTAATAAATATTGGAGAGCATTTGGTGGAAAATTCACCAATTGGATACACCTCAAATCTTATGTGTACCACCCATAATTTATACAAGTTTCTATCAGCTTTGCTCGAAGGGACTCAAATATAGCCTAGAAATACCTCGTACCTTGCTGAAGAATTTTCCAAAAATCATTTCTAGGTACAAAACATGACATTTGTTTAGAGATTCGATAAGAGATTATCAAGGCACAGCACCTAGCTTAAGAATGCTAATTGCCGAAATCTTGGCCGCATTTTGAAGCCAGCGTCAAGAATCAAAAAGGAATCAAAAAATGCAAATCCTTCACTCTTTGTCATTTTATGTTACCTAGTTGCAGGTAAAAATAACAAACATGTGATATGGGGATTATTTGAAAAAAGTGTTCATAGAAATGAGCTACTCTCTTTGATGATTCATGGTTTTCAGGGCAAATAAGCTAGGTCATGACCATAATCATGGCACAATTTGTTGCAAGGCTATTGCTTCAATATACCCCCTTCTCTCAAATTTTACAACAACAAATGGTTGAGATCGCTCTATACCCCTTCATGACTAAGGGCATGATGGTATTTAGTGAATTATGAATTTAGATTCTAGAATATTAAATGCGTAGCCCATGGCCTCAGCTTCGATCAATTACTCTCTCAGTTTCCGACTAATTGTAGTCTCCATCGGCTGCATTGCGGCACTCTCCGGTTGGCTGCTCTGCTCCCTAATTGCTGCTATTGGGTCATCATTGGGCTGATGGACCTTGTCCATGGCCTTGATTTCCTGGACGGCGACCTCATCCGGCTCCTGGCCTTGACGAGCACCGAGAAATTTTGGAATAGGTGCACCAGTAAGTGTCGTGCATCACTATCATTCATACCCATTGGGATCTAGGTTTGCTCAATGTGTTTTGAGGTCAGTGCTTTATGTTTAGACGAGAATCACCAATTAAACTCAATGGTTAACTAGATGCATGCTCCTATGTATATTGCACTAGACTACTGTACAACTAGATGATTTTCAGTCAACAGTACATGCTGATGAGGGGTAATAGACAAAATCCCTAGGAATTCACTTCGGGACACTATGCGGCCCACTATCCAAAATTTTCCAGAGCCAAAAAACCATGAGTGATGAGTGACGTCTTCTCGACACGAGCCATATCGCCGATGATCACGAACATCTTGGCGTGCCACTAACGATGACCAAGAGCTGGAAGCACTACAGGAGACTAAGAGCTTGAAAATTCCTATGAGCTATTTCGCAGTCACCGCCTCGGAGGAGCCCGACGCGGCCCTTCGAAAGGCATCAACATATCGAAGGGTTGCAGAGGAGCTCACTGCGCCGGGCCTCCTTCGAGGACCCTCACCTGATCAGCCCGTTGTCAGGGTGAGGAGGGATGAGGAATCGAAAAGGGACTAACCACCTTGGCTTCCACGTACAATTACTGTTAGCATTAGTGTAGAGTTTAATCTATATTAATGGCTAACTAGTAATAAAAGACCTGTTTACCCTTTTGAAGTTTTGGAAGAGGGGGTCAACCGAAACACACCTCTTGTTGCAATATTCCCATATTTCGCACAAGTGTGTATCTTGTGACCGAAAACAATGTTGCTTCCGGAAGTTTTCACTTTCTGTGCACGGAAAATCAATTTTCTATTTTTACAGTGCCCAAAAGGGTGTATTCTCTTAAGCAGCTACCAAGGATGTCCTACGAAGATGCTTCACCCCATTTTTAATAAAATAAGAGAGCATTTGGTGGACAATTCACCAACTCTACGCACCCCAAAGCTTACGGTGCACCGCCCGCAATTTAGACAAGTTTTTGTCGGTTTCGCTGGAAGGGGCTTAGATATAATCTGAAGGTACCGTATAGCTCGCTCAATAAATTTCAAAAAAAATCATTTCTACGCACAAAACGTGACATTTATTCAGAGATCCAGTAAGATATTATCAAGACCTGTCACCTAGCTTAAGAACCCTAATTATCACAATCTTTGCCGCATTTTTGAAACCAGCCTTAGGAATTCAAAAAAATTCAAAAAATGTAAATCTTTCGTACTTTGTCATTTTATGTTACCTTGTTGCAGGTAAAAATAACAAACATGTGGTATGGGGATTATTCAAAAAAAACTATTCACAGCAATGAGCTATCGCCTTCGAGGATTCATGGTTTTCAAGGCAAATGAGCTAGGTCATGACCACAAGTATAGCACAGTTTGTTGCAATGTGCCCATATTCTGCACACGTGTGTATCTTGTGATGTCAAACAATGTTCCTTCAAAAAGTTTTCACTTTCTACGCACAGAAAACCCATTTTCCATTTTTTCGGTGCTCGAAAGGGTGTGTTTTCTAAAGCAGTTACCATGGGTGTGTTGCGAAGATGCTTCACCCCATTTTCAATAAATATTACAAAGCATTTGGTGGATAATTCACCAATTGGATGCACCCCAAAGCTTATGGTGCACTGCCCGCAATTTAGACAAGTTTATGTCGGTTATCGCTGGAAGGGGCTTAGATTTAGCCTAGAGGTACCTCGTAGCTCGCTCAAGAATTTTCTAAAAAATTATTTCTAGGTATAAGACATGATATTTATTCAGAGAACCAGTAAGAGATTTTCAAGGCCCAACACCTTGCTCAAAAACCCTAATTGCCGCAATCTTTGCCGCATTTTGAAACCAGCCTCAAGAATTCAAAAAAATCAAAAAGGCAAATCCTTCGCCCTTTCTCATTTTATGTTACCTAGTTGCAGGTAAAAAAACAAACATGTGATATGGAGATTATTTGAAAAAAGTTTTCACAAAAATGAGCTACCACCTTCGAGGATTCATGGTTTTCAAGGCAACTAAGCTAGGTCGTGACCATAATCATGGAATAGTTTGTTGTATTGTGCCCATATTCTGCACACGCGTGTATCTTGTGATGTTAAAAACTATTAGAGATCATTTGGTGGATAATTCCCCAATTGCATGCACCTAAAACATTACGATGCATCGTCTGCAATTTAGACAAGTTTCTATCGGTTTTGTTGGAAGGGGCTCTGATTTAGCCTGGAGGTATCTCATAGCTCGCTCAAGAATTTTCCAAAAAACTATTTCTAGGTACAAAACATGACATTTATTCATAGATCTAGTAAGATATTATCAAGACCCGGCACCTTGCTTAAGAATCCTAATTGCCGAAATCTTGGCCGCATTTTGAAACCAGTGTCAAGAATCAAAAAAATTCAAAAAATTCAAATCCTTCGCACTTTGTCATTTTATGTTACCTAGTTGCAGGTAAAAATAACAAGCAGTTGACATGGGGATTCTTCAAAAAAGTGTTCAAAGTAACGAGTTGTCGTCTTCGAGGATTCATGGTTTTCAAGATAAATGAGCTAGGTCATGACCACAATCATGGCACAGTTTGTTTTAATGTGCCCATATTCCACACACGTGTGTATCTTGTGATGGCGAACAATGTTGCTTCAGGAAGTTTTCACTTTCTATGCACAGAAAATCCATTTCCCATTTTCTCAGATCCCGAAAGGGTGTATTTTCTGAATCAGCTACCAAGGATGTGCTACGAAGATGTTATACCCCATTTTTACTAAATATTAGATATCATTTGGTGGACAATTCACCAATTGGATGCACGTCAAAATTTACCATGCACCGCCCGCAATTTAGACAAGTTCCTATTGGTTTCATTGGAAGGGGCTCAGAATTAGTCTAGAGGTACCTCGTAGCTCGCTCAAAAAATTTCTAAAAATCATTTCTAGGTACAAAACATGACATTTATTCAGAGAAGAGATTATCAAGACCCAGCACCTATCTTAAGAACCCTAATTTCCATAATCTTCGCCGCATTTTGAAACCAGCCCGAAGAATTCAAAAAATTCAAAAAATGCAAATCCTTCGCACTTTTTCATTTTATGATACCTAATTGCAGGTAAAAATAACAAACATGTGACATGGGTATTATTCGAAAAAAGTATTCATCAAAATGAGCTACCGCCTTCGAGGATTCATCGTTTTCAAGGCAAATAAGCTAGGTCATGACCGCAATCATAGAATAGTGTGTTTCGATGTGCCCATATTCCACACAGGTGTATATCTTGTGATTCCAAACAATGTTTTTTCAGGGAGTTTTCACTTTCTACGCACAGAAAATCCATTTTCCATTTTCTCGATGTCCGAAAGGGTGTATTTTCTGAAGCAGCTACCAAGGATGTACTGCAAAGATGCTTAACCCTATTTTTAGTAAAATTAGAGAGCATTTGGTGGAAAATTAACCAATTGGATGCACCTCAAATCTTTTAGTGCACCGGCCGCAATTTAGACAAATTTCTATCGTTTTTGGTGGATGGGCTCAGATTTAGCCTAGAGATACCTCGTAGCTCGCTCAAGAAATTTCCAAAAAGTCATTTCTAGGCACAAAACATGACATTTATTAAGAACCATGACCTAGCTTAAGAACCCTAATTTTCAAAATCTTGGCCGCATATTTAAACCAGCCTCGAGAATTCAAAAAAACAAAAAATTTAAATCCTTCATACTTTGTCATTTTATGTTACCTAGTTTCAGGTAAAAATAACAAACATGTGATATGGGGATTATTCAAGTGTTCATAGAAATGAGCTACCATCTTCGAAGATTCATGGTTTTCAAGACAAATGAGCTAGGTCATGACCACAATCGTGGCACAATTTGTTGCAAGGCTTCTACTTTATTATACCCCTTCTCTCAAATTTTATAACAACAAATGGCTGAGATTGCTCTATACCTCTTCGTGACTAAGGAAATAATGGTATTTAGTGAATTATTAATTCAGAGTCTATCCTATTAAAATCCGTAGCCCATGGTCTCATCTTCGATCGATTACTGTCTCAGTTTCCAACTAATTGCAGTCTCAATCAGTTGCATCGCAGCACTCTCCGGTCGATTGCACTGCTCCCTAACTATTGGGTCATCATTGGGATGATGGCCCTTCTCCATGGCCCTGATTCCCTGGATGGTGACCTCATCCGGCTCCTGGCCTTGATGAGAACCGAGAAATGTTGGAATAGGTGCAGCAGTAAGTATCGTAAATCACTATCATTCATACCCATTGGAATCTAGGTTTGCTCCATGTGGTTTGAGGTTAGTGCTTTATGTTTAGCACGAGAATCACCAATTAAACTCAATGGTTAACTAGATGCATGCTCCTACGTACAGTGTACATGTGAATGAGGGTTAATAGACACAATACCTAGGAATTCACTTCGGGACACTTTTTGGCCCACTATCCAAAATTTTCCAGAGCCAGAAAACTAGGAGCGAGGTCTTCTCGACATGGGCCATATTTCCGATGATCATGAATATCTTGGCATGACATTAATGATGACCAAGAGTTGGCAGCACTACCGGTGACCAAGAGCTTGACGATTCATGTGAGCTATCTCGTAGTCACCGCCTCGGAGGAGCCCAACGCGGCCCTTCGGAAGGGATCAACACGTCGTAGTGTTGCAAAGGAGCTCACTGTGTCACGCCGTCTTCGAGGACCTCACCTGGACCTTGCTCCTCGTGCTGCCATTAGCCTGTCGTCAGGGAGAGGAGGGACAAGGAATCGAAAAGGGACTAACCATCATGGCTTCCATGTAGAGTTATGGTTAGCATTACTGTAGAGTTTAATCTAGATTAATATATAATTAGTAGTAAAAGACCTTTTTTTACCCTTTAGAGGTTTTGGAAGAGGGGGTCTACCGAAGCACACCTCTTGTTGCAATCTGCCCATATATCGCACAAGTGTGTATCTTGTGAAAGAAAACAATGTTGCTTGAGGAAGTTTTTACTTTCTGCACACGGAAAATCCATTTTCTCGGTGCCCGAACGAGTGTATTTTCTGAAGCAGCTACCAAGGATGTGCTACCAAGATGTTTCAGCCCATTTTTAATAAATATTAGAGAGTATTTGGTGGACATTCACCAATTGAATACACCTCAAAGGTTAGGGTGCACTGCCTGCAATTTAGACAAGTTTCTGTCGGTTTCGCTAGAAAGGCTCAGATTTATCCTAGAGGTACCCCGTAGCTCACTCAAGAGTTTTCAAAATACTCATTTCTAGACACAAAACATGACATTTATTCAGAGATCTAGTAAAAAATTATCAAGACCCGGCACCTAGCTTAAGAACCCTAATTGCTACAATCTTGGCCACATTTTGAAACCAGTCTTAGGAATTCAAAAAAATTCAAAAAATGCAAATCCTTTGTACTTTGTCATTTTATGTTACCTAGTTGCAGGCAAAAATAACAAACATGTGATATGGGGATTATTCAAAAAAAATGTTCACAGAAATGAGCTACTGCCTTCGAGATTCATGGTTTTCAAGAAAAATGAGCAAGGTCATGACCACAATTATGGCACTGTTTGTTGCAATGTGTCCATATTCCACACATGTGTATCTTGTGATGGCAAACAATGCTGCTTCAGGAAGTTTTCACTTTCTGCGCACGGGAAACCCATTTTCCATTTTACTAGTGCTCGAAAGGGTGTGTTTTCTAAAGCAGCTTCCAAGGATGTGCTGCGAAGATGCTTCACCCTATTTTTAATAAATATTAGAGGGCATTTGGTGGACAATTCACCAATTGGATGTACCTCAAAGATAATAGTTGACCGCCCATAATTTAGACAAGTTTCTGTCACTTTCGTTGGAAAGGGCTCGAATTTAGCATGGAGGTACCTCGTAGCTCGCTCAAGAATTTTCCAAAAAATCATTTCTATGTACAAGATATGACATTTAGTCAGAGATCCAGTAAGACATTATCAAGACCCAGCACCTAGCTTAAGAACCCTAATTGCCGCAATCTTGGCCACATTTTGAAACCAGCCTCAAGAATTCAAAAAAAAGCAAAAAATGCAAATCCTTCGCCCTTTGTCATTTTATGCTACCTAGTTACAGGTGAAAATAAAAAACATATAATATGGGGATTATTCGAAAAAAGTGTTCACAAAAATGAGCTACTGCCTTTGATGATTCATGGTTTTCAAGGCAAGTGAGCTAGGTCATGACCACGATCATGGCACATTTTATTGCAATGTGCCCATATTCCGCAAAAGTGTGTATTTTGTGATCGAAAATAATGCTGCTTCGGAAAGTTTTTACTTTCTACGCACGAAAAATCAATTTTCCATTTTCCCGTGACCAAAAGGGTGTATTTTCTGAAGCACCTACCAAGGTTGTGCTGCCAAGATGCTTCACCCTATTTTTATAAATATTAGAGAGTATTTGGTGAAAAATTCACCAATAGGATGCACCTCAGAGCTATGGTGCACCGCCCGCATGTTAGACAATTTTTTGTCGGTTTCGCTGGAAGGGGCTCAGATTTAGCCTGGAGATACCTTGTAGCTTGCTCAAGTATTTACCAAAATAATTTCTAGGTACAAAAGATGAAATTTATTCATAGATCCTGTAAGAGATTATCAAGACCCGGCACCTAGCTTAAGAACCCTAAGTTCCGCAATCTTGGCCGCTTTTGAAACCTAAATGTTGATTTATTTCAGCCACACATCACGCATCCAACGGCCAAAAATTTATGGTTTTGTCCTCCCACCAATCCAAAATTTTGGCTTCGGTCCTCCCGCCGATCCAAAATTTCGGGCAACCAAATTCTATCATCGAGCCAAATAAGACTTAGGCGCACTGATATTACAATTTAGCCCACCCGCATAGCGTAACCAAAGCATTTGTGTATAGGGAATTTACGTAATCTGTAACATCCTGATTTCAGCAACCCTGATTAGTTGTCCAGAATGGAAAAATCAGGGGGAACAAAAACTTTTTCTTGATCATTCATGTAGTGTTTGCTTGTTGTTTGTTGGTGCTTGTGCATGTGAGTGTATACCATATGATACTCCTTACCTCACCATCAGTTGGCAAAAGCTATCTAACAAAACTATCTGAGCTCATTTTACATATTCTCAAATGTTCTTGCATTTCAAAACATGAGCCAAGATGCTTAAGTAACCAAAACTATTTTAGTAGCTTCTACTGACAAAACTATGGAGAAATATATAATATAATATCCTTATGTTTATAGGACAGAACCTTCAACTACTCTTACCTCTAAGATTTCCAAAACCTTGTATAAATTTTTTGAATTCTACTCTTGGTAGGGATACCAAGGACTCTTGCCTTATTCAAAGTCCAACCTTTCAAAATTGTCCATCCTTACCTCAAGCTAAGCTTGATGGTAACCCTAGTAGTAGTTGATTAGTGTATAAGATGAGTTGCCTTGATCTGCTTCTTGATATGGTTTCTTAGAAGTAGTATGAGCTACTCTAGGAGCTCACTCTCTAGGATCAAGGTTTCCAAATCACCACACCCAAAGCAAGATTACAAAACTGGACCTGATCTCTAGCTACTAGGTGATCAGCTAAAACCCTTAACCAGATCAATTCTGTAGTGGTCCATTCTATAAGCTTCTAAGTCAGTGAAGACCAATATCCAGTATGGATCCCTTCTACTCAATCTACTCTTCAACCTCATCCACTTGATGATGCTTTGGTATCTTGCAACCCATCAAAAACATCCCCTCTCACGCTCTAGTCAAAAACCCTAAATCTGTCAAATTTGGCTAAGTCTGGAATCTGTTTCAACATCACCTTTTTGAATGCCTCCCTTTCTCAACCCTTGTACATTTTTTGAAAATGCATCTAAACCATATATCATACAGGGGATCGGGGATCCCTGGAGGGTGGGCCTTCTCCGATAAAGGTCCATGTGGGACATCAACCTGGAGAAGGAATGAAGGGTCTGCTAGCCTCCACGCGTTACTATGAGCCCCTCATTGAAAGCGCACACTCGAGAAGTGGAAAAAGCACTGCGGTTGGTCCTCGGTACCCGATGTCCCGGTTTTGAGGGGATTAACACTCATAGGGTAGGCACTTATATTGGAGTGGGCATCCGGAGAGTCCTGATCGGTTACTCGACCCACAATCGGTGTAGATCAGGGTAGTGTACCCGGATGGTGTGGGTAAAGTGTACAACCTCTACATAGTGTAAATCTATTCGAATAGCCATGTCCGCGGTTAAGGACGGGTTGGACAAACTTCTATAGAGCGGTGTTGGTTTTGTTTTCAAAAAGGATTTCGGAAAAGAAATGGCTTTGGAAATGTTTTGGCCATGGGATGGTCGGAAAGGAGAAAGGTTTTGACCATGGGATGGTCGGTAGGGAAAGAAAGGAGTTTGGTCGTGGGACGACCGGAAGAAAGGAACAAATGGGTGACCCAGTGCTAATGTTTTCCAGAACTTTTCAAAACGGTTTCCAAAATGGTTTACAAAAGTTTTCAACAAAGATATGTAGATGCTATATCCACAAAGAAACTATTTGAGAAAAGAACCTCCCTTGGAGCCCACCTACTGCCACAGCTATATTGCATATTCTCTTGTTTTATTATTCTATTAATTTGGTTTGCGAGTACATTCAAAGTACTCACTGGCATTGTCCCTGGCTATTAACTTGTTCAAATATCGAGAAGAAGGTGAAGTGGAGGACTATGCGAGCTAGGACGTTCTCCCAGTCAGTTGCCTGTAGGTTGAGGCATGGATCGGGCTCTATGCTTGATGAAGTTCCGTTGATGATTATTGATGTATCCATAACGGCATTTATGTAAGTCTTGTAATTCGATATGTCTCGGATGTTGTAATGATACTTGTCGGTTATGTTCCACGGCTCACTGATCATTGGAACGTGGAGTATGCCTAACAGGGATTTCTCGGATGGTTAATCCGGGGGCCCCACAGACTTGGTATCAGAGCCATCCTGACTGTAGGAGAACCTTATTTAGCACGGTCGTTAGAAAGGAACCTTATTTTGAAAACCCTGGCTTTCGAAAACTAATTTCTCAATGAGTTTCAAAAAGTTCTACTTCTTCTCTTACTCTAAGTAAATGTTTTCGAAAATGGTTTACTCTAAATCTCGTCCAAACTTCAAACCTACGGATTTTAAATAACTAGGATCTATACCTAGTGGAGACAATGAGAACAGTAGGAAGACAAGCAACTACCAGCAAACACAAGGAGACTACAATATCGCTCTACCAGCGGAATCCTCACAATCAGAAGATATCGGGTGTTGCACTATCAAGAAACGTCCAAGATACGACGAAGGCTTTATCTGCAAGATAGTAACTCCGACTTGAAGAGAGACGATATCTAGGGTCAATAGTCCTAAGATAGGATTCCCCTACATCGCGAGTAGTTAACTCCTTGGTCCCTAGCTTTGACCGTGTTTGCTTGCTTAAGTGCATCATGTGTTGCTTGACGTGTGTTGTTTGCCAAGGACATTGCGAGCCCTCGCTCTGTTCGCCTTGTTTGTATGATCTGGTTTGCCCTGAACTCCTTAAAAATGTGACTCGAGGACCGATAACCCACCTAGTGACTCCGGAAACCACTGTGTTAGCAGTCGGTAATGAGACCTAGAATAACATCAAGAGTATATGAGAGGAAAAGTATGGCAAGAACCAGGAGTTCGACATCTTCAAGTCAGAAACAACTCGAAGACCTCACCTCAGCAAGACGGCATACCTCGTCAAACTCACCTTGTAAGACTCGTCGATAGCACCACACTCCCTTGTTCCTCGGTCTATTACAGCCAGATTTTCGTTGGAGCTGGAAGTCGATCACCGAAGGATCCTCAATATCCACAAGAAACCACCTGATAAGTCAACCAAGACAAGAAGTGAACACCTAACAACACTAACCTTTAGTGTATTAGAGCTTCTAACCGCCTCAGGTGACTAACTAATCTTGTCGACCCTACCCAATCCAACGGAATGATACTCCCTAGAAGGTCAGAACCACCCCTAAAGTCAGATGAGTAGGAAGCGTGAAGACAACGAGTCCACTCCACCATCAATTAGAAGGAACGCAAGAAATGCCAGTGAAGACCACTTACCCGATGCTAACTACTTCAACTCTGACTAGCTACTAGGAAGAGAGTCGTAAATAGCTAGCTTGCCTTGAGCTAACTCCATAAGGCTTCGTTAGGAAACCACCCTCGCCAAGGTGTATAGAATTGGGTGTCACTCGAAGACCTCAGCTCCAGATTCACGTTAGATATATCCTTTCCGCTAACAGTAAGTCAGCCTTCCAAGACAAGAGATCCAAAACCCTTCTTGAAGAACCTTAGTGAAGCTCTAAGGTGGAAAGACTGCATCTTTCCACTCAATCTCTAGAGGATCGTCGGCCAGAATATAATCCAGAAAAGATCCCCGGATCAGACCCGTTCTCGCCAAATAACAACTCGCGAGTCGTCGGAGGAGAAACTAACTAAAGATCCTACGAAGCCCCTCTGCCGTTCCAGCTGAAGACCCACCGGAAGGGCCACCGGATCGCTAACCAATCGCTTAGAGGATGTGAGACTCTAATGACTCCACCAGGCTAAGTATAAATAATAGTAGTATATAAGCCCTATAGGACCTACCTTCGCAGAGGTCATCGGAAGATTCCAACTCTAGGAGAAGGAGTGATGACAGTCTTCAAAACCTCAATCTACGACTCCAAGAAGAAAGGAATATGTCAACTCTCCGATACACCCCAGTCAAATCCTAAGGGGGAAAGACTGCGTCTTTCCCACACAAATAGTGAAAACCCTCGCCAGGAGCCAACCCAGAAGCTTGTACCCCAACGTCGTTAATAGGAAACGCTATGACCATAAGGAAGAGCCATGGATCCTTAGAGAAAGGTACATCAGGCTGTAGATAATATCTCCCGATGAGTACCCTGTGAAGTTCAGCATCAAGAGAGTCTGCCCAGTCTAAGCCCTCGAGATTTAGAGCCCCAAAGGAATATAAGATCATTCCTTGTAATCAAGGCTAGACTCTGCTCACCTCTCCGTGCATCCCAGAAGACTGAAGCTCAACTTCAGCGACAGAGTAGTTATTTCCGAAGACGGAGTCCGTAAGATAGTACGCGTAAGACACCTAGTATCAACCCGACTTAAAAATCCCCTAACCCTACTCTCCTGAATCTCGGGACGAGATTCTTTAAGGGGTAAAGGTCTGTAACATCCTGATTTCAGCAACCCTGATTAGTTGTCCAAAATGCAAAAATTAGGGGGAACAAAAACTTTTTCTTGATCATTGGTCCAGTGTTTGCTTGTTGTTTGTTTGTGCTTGTGCATGTGAGTGTATACCATATGATACTCCTTACCTCACCATCAGTTGGCAAAAGCTATCTAAAAAAACTATCCGGGCTCATTTTACATATTCTCAAATGTTCTGGCATTTCAAAACATGAGCCAAGATGCTTAAGTAACCAAAACTATTTAGTAGCTTCTACTGACAAAACTATGGAGAAATATATAATATAATCTCCTTATGTTTTTAGGACAGAACCTTCAACTACTCTTACCTCTAAGATTTCCAAAACCTTGTATAAAACTTTTGAATTCTACTCTTGGTAGGGATACCAAGGACTCTTACCTTATTCAAAGTCCAACCTTTCAAAATTGTCCATCCTTACCTCAAGCTAAGCTTGATGGTAACCCTAGTAGTAGTTGATTAGTGTATAAGATGAGTTGCCTTGATTTGCTGCTTGATGTGGTTGCTTATAAGTAGTATGAGCTACTCTAGGAGCTCACTCTCTAGGATCAAGGTTTCCAAATCACCACACCCTAAGAAAGATTACAAAACTGGACATGATCTCTAGCTACTAGGTGATCAGCTAAAACCCTTAACCAGATCAATTCTGCAGTGGTCCATTCTATAAGCTTGCAAGTCAGTGAAGACCAATATCTAGCATGGATCCCTTCTACTCAATCTACTCTTCAACCTCATCCACTTGATGATGCTTTGGTATCTTGCAACCCATCAAAAACATCCCCTCTCATGCTCTAGTAAAAAACCCTAAATCTGTCAAATTTGGCTAAGTCTGGAATCTGTTTCAACATCACCTTTTTGAATGCCTCCCTTTCTCAACCCTTGTACATTTTTTGAAAATGCATCTAAACCATATTGTTAATCATCCTAAGTACTACCAAGGCCCACTCTTTCCCTTGGTTATATCATCCTCCAACCCACTTGTTCTTGATGGTTTTGTAGGGAAGAAAATAACTATTCCTGCAAATCTAGTCAACATATCTACTTTGATAGAAGCTCACACCACCATCCAACCTTCTATGGACCAACTCTTTGCATGGATGTGTTCTACTAATATAGTTCTATAAATATCTACTTCACTTGTTGCAAGTGGATCTTTGTGCTTCTTGAACCCACAAGGTTTTGAAGGCTAGTTGATAATCTGCTTTGGCAGGCTTATTTTATTCAAGGTTTGAAAGCCTGTCTTGGTGAGCTCAAGCAGGATCAAGCTCAAACCTCTACACCATTGCAATCTACATCACTTGGTCTATCCATCCATATGTCCCATGCCCCAAGGTGAGCCTTGAGCTCCAAGATCTAGCAAGGTTTTGGTGGCATGAAAACAATCTTACCCAAGATCCTTAAATCTCTAGTTTTCACCAAAATCAACTTGGATTCTCTAATCCCAAGGTTGAAAATGCTTGCTACACCTTGTATACATCATCTACCTTGATCATAAAGATTTATCAATAATTATCCATATTTATTATGGACCAAAACTATTTAATTCCCTTAATAGGCAAAACCTCCAAAACCTCTTCCATAAAGGAAAGTTTGGTTTTTGCCAAAACACCTCTCCAACTTTTGGCTCATTTGAGATCCATATATCATACCCTGCATTCCCATCTCAAGAATAAATATTTTCGAGATTCTTTATTATTTCTTTTTGCCCTTCTTCTTAAATGGCAGAAACAAGAAATAATCCTTTAAAAATACTTTCCCACCTCAATAAATCCCAATAAAATTCTCCAAGGTGTAATATGGTATCTAGGACCATCTCACACCAAAAACCAACCTTGTCCAATGTAAAAATATCAAATGAGATTCTAGAAACTACTTTTGCACTTTTTGAATAATTGATCTAAAGTGAACCAAAATTCATCCAATAATTCTCAGTTAATTCATGGAGTTATATCTGATCCACACCCATCTACCAGCATCTTTGCCTCATCTTGCATAGGTCAAATTTCTAGACTTCCTTCATGACCATCTATTTAATCAAATTGGGCAAACTATGGAATTATCAAGCCAAACCAAGAATCAATCACCAGGTCTCACCACCACTCACCACAGCAACCACCATCTCCTCTGGTCGTGATCCCTGTATAAAATCACTGTAGCAGCTTGTCCTCTAGTGCTTGGACACTAGGGCTTAACCTCATATGGGTGTCTTGCTTTGCAAACCTCTTCTCCCATTGCAGCTGATGCACACTTCTCTCTCTGACCTGCATCTAGACCAGATACCACCCTCCACTGCCCACAACATCCTCCCCTAGTTTCATCCCCCTCCCTCACTTGCCCCAAATGGGCAAGGTCCACCATGAGCCTCCCCTTCGGTTAATAAGGGCCAGAGACCACCCACTCTCTCCTGCTCCCTCATTTGCCTCCCTACCACTTCACTTACCTCCCCAGAGCCCCTCTCCTCCTGCCTTGCTCTGCTCCGCTCGAGAGAGGGAGAAAAATGAGCTCCTCGGCCATAGCCAAGATCTGCTCGGGTGCTCTCCATCCTACTCCCCTCCAGCTCCATGTCCCCTTGTTGAGTTCCCCTCCGTCTCCTGCCTCTAACCAAGCTCTCATTTTGACCCAGGACGACTCCTAGAAGCTACTCCGGTGAGCTCCGACGAGCCCCTCTCGAGCGTGGACGTGTGGGTCACCTTCCGTTGTCAACACCCACACTAAAGCCCCTCCCCGAGGTCGTCGCTGCTTACCGCACTTCCTCCACCGTTCCTCGGCCGCCGCCGAGCTCTCAGGTGAGACCCCTGCACCGCCATCGACCTCCGACGAGGCCACGCTCAGATATCTTCACGCGAGATCTGTCCCGACGCTGAACCCGTCCATGGTGCCCCTCTCCGGAGTCGTCGTCGTCGACCGCTTCGCCCTGCAGCCTCCCAGGCTTCCCTCCTTCCTCCGGTGAGCCTTCCCGCTGCTCCGTCGCCTCTGCTAGGGTTCTGACCCACTGCCGCCGGCGCGAGCAGGACGACAGCACACAGCCGTCGATCTCGCTTTAAATGGATGACCCTGGAGCCTCCATACCTCTTCGCCCCTCACCGCCACTAACGCGCGAGGCCCTTTGCCAGGATTTCAAACCCCATCCCGCGCGTCGCCTGCGTGGTTGGGCCGCCTCCTTGCCGCCCGACCCAACTGCTCCCTGACCCCAGCCTAGTAGCCCCTGCCCCCTTTTCTTTTTAAATTCTTTTTCCTAATCTGTTAAATACCTGATTCATTTAAATCGATTTGAAAATGGAAATTGGGGTAATCTGTCAAACTAAAATTTTAACTAGGTTCATGTGTGTTTTGTGCAACATGCAGAACTAGTCTTTTGCCAAAAATAATTTCTATTATTTATTGGAAATTAATCTTCTAAAGGGTGTCTTTTGCACTAAGTAATTTCCTCAGGGAGTTTTACATGCCCATTTGGGATGAATCAAAACTCTCCTAGAAGGTAATTACTATACCATCCGATTAGCATAGGCCTCATGCCAAGGTGAACAGTAGTTTGTCTATCATAAAAATAACGAAAACCATTAGTTTCTGCCTTAGGTAATTTCTCTGGGTCAAACCAACAGAGGTATTGGCCCATTTCCAACTCCCAGTAAAACTCCATATCAACATATATCAAACCCGAGCAGCTCAAATTTTATTGAGCTTTGGTTCAATTTTAATGATTTAAACATTTCTATCCATAGTGCCATCACTAGATAAATCACCCTGGTAGCTCTGCAACTCCAAAAGGGTTGATTCCAATTTCTACAGAAAGGAATTCCAACTACCTACACTGTGTCCTTGGAATCAAATCAAAAGCTATTGTATATTTACTCTCGTGAAAAAGACAATTTGTCTACAGAACTACCTTTGGCAATTTCCTGAGGGCATTCTGTTAAATATTTTGGCATGATTCCAACTCTCAGTCAACAAGTACATCAAGGCCTACCTAACCATCCAAGGAAATAATTCTTGGACATACAGAACATTTTTGGTGAATTATTTCCTAAAACTCGAACCTTTATCACTAGAAAATTCATAGGAAATCAAAGAAAAGTGATAAAATAGTGAAACCACTTTTGTTGGTTTCATTTTATCAACATCTATCTGTTGGTATCATTTTGTGCACCATGGTATCATACAAAAAATGTCCTTGGTCCAAAACCCTCCCCTTAGGTAGTCCCTCGACAATAAACCGCAAGGGATGTTCATCCCCTTCTCTAAGGCCATCTCAACCTCCTAAATCCCATCCTCTCTAAAACTACTGAACCTTAATTGAAGTTTATTCAATTGCTTGTTTTCTTAGTGGTATTGTTGCTTGTATGCATTGTGTTGATTGTTCCCTTGTTTGCTCTGCTAGTCGACACCGATAGTTGCTATATTATCGGGGACGAGAAGATTTGGTTATATTGGGTCTCTAACGAAGAAGTCCAGGGACATTGCCATATTGCTGATCACAGGCAAGCCACCTTCTTGCTCATAAGCCTTGTCCTATTGTTTTTATTTATGCATGTTCTATCTACTGTTTATTAAGAACTGCATTATTTTACTATATGTTGATGTATACTTGGTAGTGGTTTGGCTCCTCCGAACTATTACACTTTTGTACTACGAAGTACAACTCCCTTGATGATACCTACTTGTCCCTAGTAGAATAGATGGTGCATATCCACCATACCCCTTGGAGACCCCGTTTTATCCGAAGCAAAAACTAGAGGATGGGAAGACCTCGGAAAAAGGTTTTACCAAATGTTTTATGAGAAAACCTTGGTGAGGTGGGACCTCCCAAGAGATGTTGAGAAAGAAAAAGGTTTTGTTTTACAAAATGCTAAAGAAAAGATGGAGGAAAAAGGTTTACAAAAACGCACCCGGTTCTTTGTAGTTTAGCTATAACAACTTAACCTTGTGCAACCACATTACTCTGGAATGGGACAGGGCTGGATTTGAGGGTTGTTTATTCCAGTATAAGCTGCCTCGTAACTACTACAGGGGATCGGGGATCCCTGGAGTGTGGGCCTTCTCTGATAAAGGTCCATGTGGGACATCGACCTTGAGAAGGAATGAAGGGTCTGCTAGCCTCCACGCGTTACTATGAGCCCCTCATTGAAAGCGCACACTCGAGAAGTGGAAAAAGCGCTCCGGTTGGTCCTCGGTACCCGACGTCCCAGTTTTGAGGGGATTAACACTCATAGGGTAGGCACTTATATTGGAGTGGGCATCCGGAGAGTCCTGATTGGTTACTCGACCCACAATCGGTGTAGATCAGGGTAGTGTACCCGGATGGTGTGGCTAAAGTATACAACCTCTGCAGAGTGTAAATCTATTCGAATAGCCATGTCCACGGCTAAGGACGGGTTGGACAAACTTCTGTAGAGCGGTGCTGGTTTTGTTTTCAAAAAAGGATTTCGGAAAAGAAATGGCTTTGGAAATGTTTTGGCCATGGGATGGTCGGAAAGGAGAAAGGTTTTGGCCATGGGATGGTCGGAAGGGAAAGAAAGGAGTTTGGTCGTGGGACGACCGGAAGAAAAGAACAAATGGGTGACCCAGTCCTAATGTTTTCTAGAACTTTTCAAAACGGTTTCCAAAATGGTTTACAAAAGTTTTCAACAAATATATGTAGATGCTATATCCACAAGAGAAACTATTTGAGAAAAGAACCTCCCTTGGAGCCCACCTACTACCACAGCTATATTGCATATCATCTTGTTTTATTATTCTATTAAGGTGGTTTGTGAGTACATTCAAAGTACTCACTTCCATTGTCCCTGGCTATTAACTTTGTCAGATATCGAGAAGAAGGTGAAGTGGACGACTATGCGAGCTAGGACGTTCTCCCAGTCAGTTGCCTGTAGGTTGAGGCATGGATCGGGCTCTACGCTCGATGAAGTTTCGCTGATGATTATTGATGTAGCCATAATGGCATTTATGTAAGTCTTGTAGTTCGATATGTCTCAGATGTTGTAATGATACTTGCCAGTTATGTTCCACGGCTCACTGATCATGGGAACGTCGAGTATGCATAACAGGGATTTCTCGGATGGTTAATCCGGGGGCCCCACATAATCTATTCAAAACCCTCCTTTATCATCTCACCGAAAGGAGACAAATCCAAATCTCCAACCCTTGCCCTCGCCGCTTCCCGCCTGTCGTAGCAAGCCCACTGTCCTACCCACGCTGCCCTAGTAGTCATCTAGCCATCGAGCTATCCCAAACCCTTGCACGTCCTCACCTTCCCGGTTTTCGACCATGCTGTCGAGATCATGGCTCTTCCACCTCGTTGTCGAGGACTGTCATCTGGCTGTCAGCCTCACCGGCAAGGTCTACCACCTCACCAACAACGTCCTCCCTCTCTCCGTGAACCTCAGTGTCAAGGTTTGCTACCTCACCATCCACCCCACCAACAAGGTATGTCCCCTCACCGCCCACCTCGTTGTCAAGGTCTGCCACTTTTCCTTTCACCACGCCAACAAGGCACGCTAGATCTTTGTCCACCTCACCGACAAGGAAGGCCAACAAGGTTCCCGACAAGTAGCACACAAAGAAAAAGGCCCTGACGTCTGCAGGCAAATAAACAACCTCCTAGTTTTTCTGCTCTTTTAAGCCTACTCAATGTTCATGTGTTTCATTTTTATTGCCTGTGAAATTTCTTGTTTGAAAGGCAATAGTTTCATTTTCCTCCTCATGTTTTCAATAGGACAATAAACACCATACATTACATTTTGTTTAATTGCTTGTTTAATTTGTAGCTTACTTGGATTTCTTTATTAATGTTAGATCCTCAAATGCATCCCATGGAAGAAAGTCGGCTAAAAAACATCATGAGAAACAATGAGTGGTTGCAACAACTAAGTGTTAGGCCCTTTGCAAGTATTTTCGCATCGCCAACTGTATTGTCTCCTAAAAATACAAGAGAATTCTCTGGATCTGACTATGATCCTGAAGAGGAGGAAGATATCACTGAAGGAGACATAGATGATGTCCGTGTGGACAATGAGTCGTGGGTCGACCCCTTACCTTCTCACTCATCTTATGTTGAATTGTTTGCTAATTTATATATATATATATATGTTGCTTCTTTATTATCCCCAATTGACCGATACAAATGGAATTTCTAGCCACCGAAGAGGAAATGCAATATGACAGTTGTTGTCAGGACAATGTTGGCTCCTGCTGGTGTAGCAACTCCTTAGAAATGTGTCTTGGCGGGCCAAGGTGCCGGCACAAAAACATCGAGAAAAACCAAGTCCAAGGGAAGCAATCAGTTGCCCAAGACGGCCGGGAAGCTGCCCAGGCCGAGCACACGCCTCCCCAAGGCCAGCAGCTAGATCCCAGCCTTCTGCAGGCACCACCCAAGGCCCATAGCCAAGTCCCTGCCTTCTGTAGGCACCTCCCCAAGGCCGGCGGCCAGGTTCCTGTTGTCCGCGAGCACCTCCCCAAGTCCAGCAGCCCAGTCCCTACCGTTTGCTGGCACCTCCCCAAGGCAAGAAACAGCCCCCACACGGCCATGCACGGGCGCCTATCCAAAGCGACCGTGCACCTCTCCAAAGCGACTGTGCATCTGAGGGTTCAGCTACCCAAGTTAAGGTGCCAACTTCCCAAGGTGAGGGGTCAGAAGTGAAATGTGATGGATGGTTCTTTGACCATTTTGACTAGGATCAAAAAGGTAACGTGTTGAACAAATTGCTTGCTCTACAGTAATCCATTAACATTATATTGTGTGAATCATACTTATTGTATTTTACTATTGTAGAACACTAACTCATACCCATTATATTATTATAGATGAATTTGGCCATAATCATTCTGGAGACACTATTATGCATGATGATCCTCAGTTGGTGGTTGACAAGATGCCCACAAAAAGACTTCAACTTGTCGTTCCTCCAGGAAGAACTAGACCAGTGTGAGCAGTAATTGCTACCAAGTTTGCCACTTAGTGTGTAGTAACAGTCAGGAAAAAGATGTCTATATTCCCCTAGTGGAAAGAGTACAGGGAGAGGCCGGATGTCAGAGAAGACTTCTATGGTAAAGTTTCTATATGTTCTGTAACACTCAGCTATACCTTTCTTCCATTGTTGTTAATGCAAAAGCTGATAATCCTTGTTTTATTTCAGCAAAAGTTTGTCATGGGCCCCTCTCTACCCGATGTGCAGTTTGCTTGCAACAAGCAGTTCATGAGGCACGCAAGAAATCAACGGCATTATCTGAAGAAAGAGTTTTTTGACAGCTTCCCAGCGAATGAAGTTACAAGGACATCTCCTATGGAACACATGAGCAACTAGGAGTGGTGCAAGCTTGTTGATTTTTGGTCTGACCCAAAAAACAAGGTCATGTCTTGTTTACTCAACTTCTCCTATATGAATTTTTTAAGCATGACTAATGGTATGATCTCTACTTGTGTAGGCTCTTTCTGAAAAAACAAGGACAAAAGAAAGTGCGTCAAGTACCCTCATGCCACTGGTGCTCGCTGCTACGAGGTTTTGTGTGACATGGAGGAAGGCTCCATTGAACTGCTCGAAAATGGATTGACTGACAATGTGAAAGAAGCAATGGTAAGTCCTCCATAATACTTTCCATCTTCGTAAAATTCAATGCCTTTTATTCCCTCATATATACGATGTGCTTATTATTTTCTCGCTAGGTTTCTCATATTCTCTTATATTCCTAAAACTGGTGGGCAGTCGTGGAAAGAAAGATGGTATAGAGGATGAAGCAATTCCTTCCATTGACTTTGTGCACTTTGTGCTGTCTCGAAACAAGAGAAGGCCAACTTTCCTGAAGAACATCAGCATCCATGCAAGTACTTCAAGACCAACCAAGTCTCAGCTAGAAGCTCAAATCGAGGCTCAGAAAGCAGGTAATGTGGAACTGTGCTCTACCATTGAGGAGTTGCAGAAGGTGAACAAATCTGGCAAGGTAGAGAAGCTGAAGTATTTGGAAGACCTACAAGCGACATGGAAAAAACAAGAAGAGGCAAATGCATTAATACAATAAGTGTTAGCTCAGCTGTCCAAACCACAACAGACAATTTGGTGAATATGTGGAAATTTGTCTGGCATGAATTGAACCTTTTTATGTCTTATTTTAGGCTAGTATTCATTTCTCTAGAGTGAAATATTTGTCCTGATTTTTTTTTCAAATTCTGTATTGTAAGCCTATAAATGTCATGATTCTTTCTTTATGAAATATTTCCGTCATGTTTAGTCATCACCGTGGCGTGTGTAGGCTGGTCAACCGCCATGACCAAGTAGTAACGTCACGAAAGTGATGACATCATCACTTCTGCCTAGACGATATAGGTCATATACATGTCTCGCGCTGACTGGTCCACGTCTTGTCCTGCAATTGACCCACGTGTTATCATTTAAATGGACCATGTGTCTACCTATCGGCGGCAGGCTGCAACGAAAGGAAATTCGTCACGGCTGGCATGACGTCATAGACGACGTAATGATGTAAGGAAGTGGCGGTAACGAAATCAAGTTATGACACAAAAAACGTCCTGATAGGATGACAACATTGATGACCCCATGACATCACTAAGCGTCGCTAACAACAGCTGATGGTGCCATTTGCCACATGGCACTGTCCATGAAGAAATAATAACGTCACGACAGAATAGTCTTTGGGTCAGGCTGGTCCCGTTGTCCACGGCGAAATTTCAGAAACGTCACAGATGGTCGTGATCCAATTTTGATGTGAGGTTCATGACCTTTTTTCGTTGTAGAATCCGTCATTGATGGCCATCTATTATGCTTTGCCTCTTATCAATGACGATATCAAAACGTCATGAACCATCCAGATTCTTGTAGGGAATATTTTACTTATGCATGTTTTATCTACTTGTTTATGCAAACTACATTATTTTACTATATGATGATCTATATCTGGTAGTGGCTTGGATCCTCCAAACCATTACACATTTGTACTACTAAGTAAAACCCCCTTGACGACACCTACTTGTCCCCAGTAGTGTAAGTGGTGTATAACATCATACCCCTTTGGAGACACTATTTTAGCCGAAGCAAAACTATAGGCTGGGAAGACCCCAGAAAAGTTTACAAAATGTTTTATTGTAAAACCTTGGTAAGGGTTGCGCTACCAAGATGAGTTTGAGAAAGAAAAAGGTTTTTGTTTTACAAATGGTACTGACGTCGAGAAGGAGGAAAAATGTTTACGAAAACAGACCCAGTTCTATGCAGTTTGATAGAACAATTGGCGTGTGCTACCACATTACCCTGGAATGGGACATGTCCTGGCTTGAAGTTTGTTTACTCTGGTATGGGATTCCTCGCAACTACTTATAAGGGATCATCTCTCTTGAATGGCGAGTTTCCCTTATAGAAAGGGTCATATGGGGAAGCAATGACCTGGAGGCGATGCAAACTGCCTTCGGGGGTAGCCTGATGATACTATGAGCCTCTCATTGAAAGTGCCCACTCTCAAGGAGTGTAAAATGCACTTCGGTTGGTCTGTGATACCCGACGTCCCGACGTTGAGAGGAACAACTCATAGGGTAGGTCTTGTACTAGAGTGGCTTCCGAAGAGTCTTGACCGGTTACTCGACCCACGATCCATAAGAGATAGGAGCAGGGTACCCGGATGGTGTGTGTAAAGTGTAAAACCTCTATAGAGTGTAAATATATTCGAATAGCCATGTCCACAATCATGGACGGTTGGTAAGGTTGTTGTATAGCCGTGTGGTTTTTAGATTTCTAAAAAGGATTTTGAGAAAGAAAGATTTTTCAAAATAGGGTGGTACGGAGTGACCACAAAGAAAGTGAAGTGATCTTAGAGGATAACAAAAGATGGAAATCCTAGTTGAGTTAGGACCGGAAGATGAATTTGGGTGACCCGGTCCTAGTGGTTTTCCAAACTTCACAAATGTTTTCAAATTTTTTTACAAAAGTTTTCAACAAAGATATAGAGAGGCTATATCTACAAGAGAAACTATTTGAGAAAATAACCTCTAATGGAGCCCTCCTACTACCACAACCATATTGCATATACTCTTATTGTTATCCTCTTAAGGTGGTTTGCAAGTAAATTCAAAGTACTCACTAGCATTGTCACTGGCTATTAACTTGGTCAGATTTTGAGAAGGAATATGAAGAATAAAGTGACAGTGATGACTATGCGAGCTAGGATGTTCTCCTAGTCAGTTGTTGATAACTAAAAGTACACAGATTGTTTGTAGCTAGTTTTGAAATAAAGATATTGATCCCACAGGGAGCAGGAGACTAAAGTCTAATAAATCTTGAATTAAATACTACAATAGAAATGCTAAATAAAGTTCTAAGTGACAAGATAAATGCGAGTATTGTGTAAAAAGGTGTTTTTGGGTTTTTGGTATAAGAGCAACAATAAGTAAAGTAAAACAACTAAACACAGAAAATAAGTATCGCGTATGTAAGAGAGATTGAAACTGCAATAGGGAAAAAGCATTCTCAAGGAGTAGTGGATACACCACTAGCATTATAAAGAGCTAAGGTAAAGATTATTATCATGAACATTCTCAACTAGGTATGTGTGGGAGGAACTCCGTATTTGGACAAATAGGCAGCAACCACTGCTCACATCATCCTCATAACCACAGCAGTCAGCAATCGACATCATATTAAGGGACTTAATCCCGTAGGACATATCCCATGGCATGGATAGTGTTCCGTGAGTTTCCGGTTCCCAAGTTGATACGTAAGGAGTGCCAACAACTTTATAGTCACTATAAGTGCTAACACACCTCCATCTACCAACAAGTAGTTCCCTCCATCAAGTCCCCATAAGAGGAAAATATTGAGAGGTCGACTTCTCCCAACATCAAGATGAAGACAATTTAACACATGGTCACACCGATGAATATCATAATAAACTTTATCTTATTTCAATCTCATACTAGGATTTCTCCATCTCCCCAAGAACTAGAGATCTACTCAGACATGGAGGCAATCAACATCATGGAAATAACAATGGAATTTATCATAGATGAATATTACTTGTATAAATCCACAACGAGTACGGAAATTACAACAAGATATAGACAAGATGTAGATGGGAAGGATGGAGAGGGTGGTGATGCACCAGGGCGAAGATGGATCCCCAGTGGACGAGTTCCCCTTCCAGATGCCTTCCGGAGGTGAGGTTTCAGCGATTTATGGTTGTTCTATATGTCATCTCTCTGATCCAGTTGCACGGGGTGAAAGTTTTTGAGGAGGCGGTGGTGGCGCCAACTATACGGCGGGAACTATCTGGCTGGAAAAAGTATTCATGTCGTATAGTTGGTCGTTAAACCGTCTGTGTCCTTTGTTCACTCCGGGTTTTCTTATGGTATTATTGATATTTCCCAAATAAGCGATTTACGCTGTTTTTGACTCCTTTTCTGCTCAGTACAACTGCTTCAAGAATTGTGTCTATTGTATCCATCATCTGTTATGATCCTGGTGAAAACAGACATAAAACATGCACGCGAGCGCCGTAAAATACCAACATCCTACATCTACAATGCAAAATAATAATATAAAACATGATGCAAATATGCACTCATCAACTTCCCCAAGCTTGTACTCTTGCTCGTCTCGAGAAAGTGAGCTTAATGGATGTGATCCTCATATTTATGAAGCTGTGTCGATAAAATAAATGAGGCAGTTGCAGAATGTGTTTATCATACATGATACATAGGAATAAGTTCATGAATAGTACCTTACTCGAACCATCCGAATAATATTAGAAGGCTTCCACACCTTAGAATTTAACTGTTCACAAAAGATCACTCTCAATGTGATGTAAAAGTATTCAGTTCAACCGAATGAGTTAGCGAGGTAGTCCCAAGTGTTTTAGGATTAACATATTCACTTGGGATTTAAAATCTCAAAACGTCTCTTTGTCATACTACAATATATTGGTGTATGCCTATTTGTTCTTTGCACATTCGCTCTTTTTCTTCTTTCTTTTTTTATATATGTGCTGACACTTTTGTTTAAGTGTTGTGCAAAGGAGCTAGCCATACATTCCACTTCACGTAGGAATTCAAAGTTTAACGATCTCGGTTACCAAATTCCAATTGTATATGAAGCAATCTTTATAGCTTGAATATTCTACCTCGTATTGATCTCACTCTATTTTGATAGCAGTTTTTATTTTCCTTTGTTCAAGGTTTATTTTTCAATTTAACTGATAAGATAATTTTTCTTTCTTTGTAAATCAAACCATGTACCTACAACATATTGACCAAATTATCTATGTATGTTCCATTAATACCAATGGTGTGGAAGACTCCTATTGATATCATCAAGTACAAGTAAAATTATACTCAAGCCATTCGTATATCCAATAGGACAAACACAAACTCAACATTTCTCCATATATGATAATAAACTCGGAATTTCATAAAAGGGGTCAACTATTCCTAAAGGGAATTCTGATGATGCAAACTTTATTTCTAGTTTTAACTAATGGAAAACTAAAATAGTAATATAAAACTTATAAGATAGATTACAAGGTCTTAAAGATCTCCCCAAGCTTGGAATCAAGCCAGGCAGGATCAAATAATCCCTTGAGACTATTTGATATCATGATTATTGTAGATCACTGTGATGCCATGGCATGTAACACCGCGGTGTGTAGCTTCTTGTTGGTATCCTCCAGAGCGGTGATGCAGCTGCAGCACCTACGCAAATAAGATTGCAAAGTGTCCACCTTATCCGCGATTTTATTCACCAATGGGATAAGATCATCTTTCTTCTCTACACCTTGAGACGGTGGCGGACTTCAACGCGATGGAGTAGCTCTTGCTTCTGATATATCTCTAGTGCTCGCACGCGGTCCTTGGTCCTGGGAGCAGCTTCCTCTTCCTCATCCATGATTGATGGACCGGGGAAGTGGAAATTGTTCCTCCACTCTTCTTGAGGCTTCACCCTCATAAGAGCGCCAATAGTAGGCTTCAAGAGTGGCGTCGTTTCTCCATTGCTAGCACCTGAACCAAGATTAGGTAATTCCGTACACTTGTGTGGCCTAGGGTTTGTGGTGATGAACTTGACCATCACCACACGCCCTTTTCCATGCAGCTTGCGACCTTCTCTCTCTTCTTGAGCTCTCTTCATTGCCGCCCAGTTGATCTCTGTTGGATCATAAACATCGTGACATATGTAGATGTCTCTCACTTCATCGGAATCATTGTTGTAGTAGCTTGGCTCAACGTACTACTTGTTCCCCGGGCTAAACCTCTCCACCTCCTCCTTGTCTTCCTTCATGGACTGGTTGCTAGAGCGGTCCCTGGAAGGAGCAATGAGACCCAGGGGTTTTCCACGGCCAGGGGCAGGATAGCGCATTGCTAGATTGGTTCCTGGAGATTATGATTAGAGCGAGAGACAATGGCAGTACATAAGGGGGGTCAGAGGTCGGTAAAACTTGTGAGGAAGACCAAATCCACGCCCAAGAAAAGAATCTTAATGGAATAGGAAAAGAAATCGCGGATTTTGAGGAGTCATGCCGCGTAACGACCAACTATATGGGCACGGCCCATATAGCTCTGGCCGTATAGTTGGTTCCGAGCAGATATTTCTGAATATCTCGAGTCCAGGTCGGTTAAGTTACCGACTTGGAACCGAAAATACCCTTCTTTAATGAGATTATAATCGGAAAAATGAAAAAGTAAATGAAGATGTTTGAGAGTTTAACGACCAACTATACGGCCGGAATTTCATCTCCGGTCGTATAGTTGCGACTGTATAGATACAGACACCAAAAATAGAAAGTGCCTGAGAGTTCAACGACCAACTATACGGCCGGAATTATTTCCTCCGGTCGTATAGGTGCGATCGTATAGATCCAAGCATCAAAAACAATTTCGCAAAGGAGATACAAAGGGTTTAACGACCAACTATACCGCGGAAGCTTTCTGTCCGGTCATATAGTTTCGCTCGTATAGTTGGTAAAAGCCTCCAAAAACTTCAAAAAAACACAAGGAATTCAAAGGCAAAAAAATTAGGAGCAAAATCTATGAAAATAAATCACTTATTGGAGTAAGAACACTTATCTTGAACTTACCGTTTACTTATTCAGGGATGACAAGCTCCTCCAACAACAAAGACTCCTTCTCTTTTGGAGGAATTGACCTTAGTTCATTGAATAATTCTCACAAGCAAAAATCACTAGGACTAAAGTTCCTCTCAACAAGATTGGTGTCTTGTTTGGCAATTATGGACACCGCATCCAACATCTTTATTTCTTGCCTCTGCATGATATGTAACTCAAATTCTTGAAGTAAAATAATCCAACGGATCAGCCTTGGCTTATGGTTCTTCCTCTCAAGGAGTTCTTCTAAACCATCACGATCTGGATGAACTCTTAATTTTGCATCAACTATATAAGATCAAAAATTTATCGTAAGAGAAAAATACAGCAAAGAGTTCCCTCTCTTCCTTAGGATAATTCTTTTGAGCACCATTGAGAGTTCTATTAGCATGATGTATAATATTAAATTTGTGACCTATGTGTTGTCCCAGAGTGACTCCAAACAGCATCATCACTAGCTTCACATATTAAGTCAAAAGTCATATCCCAGATAGGTGGTTTAATGATAGGAGCATGGGATAAAGCATTTTTAAGTCTGTCAAAGGCTATAAGACATTTATAATCAAAATTAAATCTTACGCCCTTTTGTAGGAGGTTAGTCAAAGGTTTAGATATTCCGGAGAAATTTCTAATCAACCTTCTATAAAAACCCACATGACCAAGAAAACTTCCTATACCTTTTATATCCCTAGGTTGTGGCATTCTCTCTATGGCCTCAACCTTAGCTCTATCCACTTCCATTCCCTTACATGATACCTTATGTCCAAGGACTATACCTTCTTTGACCATAAAATGGCACTTCTTCTAGTTTAGAACAAGATTTGTTTCTTCACAACGCTGCAAAACTATTTTGAGATTATCCAAACAACTAGTAAATGAAGTTCCATAGACAGAAAAGTCATCCATAAAATACTTCCATTATTAGTTTTATGAAATCCACAAAAATAGCA
The DNA here is from genome assembly GCA_910589775.1 of Avena eriantha. Lineage (NCBI taxonomy): Eukaryota > Viridiplantae > Streptophyta > Magnoliopsida > Poales > Poaceae > Avena > Avena eriantha. Next base: position 330,913,303 of record OU342742.1, on the reverse strand, counting down.
GTCATGCATCTTTGAAAAGTAGCTGGAGCATTACATAAACCAAAAGGCATACGCTGTAAGCATGTAAACCATAAGGACTAATGAAAGTTGTTTTAAGTTGGTCATCAGGATGAACAACTATTTGAGAAAAAATAGAGTATCCGTCCAAGTAGAAAAAATGAATGTGGTTTGCTAACCTTTCTAAAGTTTGATCTATCAATGGTAAAGGATAATGATCTTTCCTAGTTTCTTTATTCAATTTCCTAAAATCTATGCACATCCTATTCCAACGATAGTTCTAGTAGGTATCAATTCATTGTTTTCAGTAGGAAGAACAGTAAAACCGCCCTTCTTAGGAACACAATGAATAGGACTTACCCATTCACTTTCTTTAACAGGATAGATTATACTTGCGTCCAATAGGCATACAATTTCTTTTCTTACCACTTCCTTTATTTCGGCCGTTAGCCTTTTATTAAATTCCGCAACTGGTTTAGCACATTCTTCCATGAATATTCGACAGACGGTTATCATGGGACTAATTCCCTTCAAATCATCCATTGAGTACCCAAAGGCGTTATGATGCTCCTTAAGTATTTTCATGAGTTCTTCTTCTTCTCCTAAAAGTTTAGCACTAATAATAACAAGAAATTTATTTGTATCATCTAAAAATCTGTAATTAAGATTATCTGGTAGAGTCTTCAATTCAGGGGGTGGTAATTCATCATCCCCTCTCTTTTATGGCTCTTCAAAAGCCTCATTATTTGGAGGCCCTATAATAGGAAGTGAATCGAGTTCATCTTCTAGTTCTTCTAGGGACTTGTCCTCCATAACTATTTCTTCATAATTTAAGTCTTCATTTATTTCTTCTTTTTGATCACTAAAGAAGAGAGCTGCCATTTCCTCAATGGTTTTCTCTTTCTCTTCTTATTGTATTTGTGGAGGCCTATCTTTAAATTTGGAAATGTGGAATTCTTTTTCAGCTTCCCCAAGCTTAAGAGACACAATCACCTTTTTGAAATCAACATGAACACCTACATCACTCAAAAAGTTTCTTCCAAATATAATAGGGCAAAGAGTGTCAGCTGGCATATCAACAACTACAAAATTTATAGGAAAGTTTTTTATTGTCAATTATGCTAGTTGCATCTTCAACTACTCCCATTGGAATTCTAAGAGTTTTATTGGCTAACATGATTGTCATATCAGTATTTTCAATTGTAGCCAGTTCTCTTTCTTCTTTTATTTCTAAATAGAAATCATAAGATATAACATTAACTTCGTTGCCAAGATCGCACGAACCATAATGCGAGGTTTCCTTAAATATGCAGGGAAGAATAGGCTTATCCACATCTTTTACCTTTGTTTTACCTTCAACCAATACGGAAGTATCTTTATCAAGTTCAACTATGTTACAATGCACATACATAGCCATAATTTCTTCCTTGGTTACCTCTTCATCTTTGGTTTCTTCAAAATGTTCTACAACTTCTGGCATAATTTCCTCTTCCTTCTTCTCCTATACTGCTTTGACCTGTTCATATTCAGAAATATGCTTTTGTGCAGTGTTAGGAAAAGGTATCTCAGATGTTGGTTCTAGGGAGGCCATTTCGCTTTAACTTCTTTCTTCTTTTTATGTTTGGGTGGTGGATCATACTTGACCAAACCTTATTTTGGAGCTTCGATGTGTTTTGTAAAAGCTTTAACAACTTGCAACACAAGATTTGAATCCAAATAAAGTTCTTTAGATAATTCTTTAACATGACCCTTTTTATTATAGTCAAGAATACAACCATGATCTATTTCTAGCCTCCTTCGCTTCCTAGAACAAAATTCCATGAGACTCTATGATCGCGAATTATATTAAGTAAATCCCATGCTTTAGTTATAGGAAGATTCATAAAGGCTCCTTCCACAAAAGAGTCTAGTACAATTTTATTAGGTTCAATTAAACCGCCATAAAAGATATGCAATAAATACCATTCAGGCAAATCATGATGAGGACATAAATTAAGTAAATCTTTAAATCTGATATAAGCTCTTACTAGTCCTTCATAAGGACGGTTCCTCCAAGTCATTATAAGACGCCTGATTCCAAAAGATTTCGATAATGGGTAATATTTTGCTAGAAACTCACAGGCTAAATTATCCAAAGTAGTAGTGGCTTCTGGGGGTAGAGATCTATACCAGGAGAGAGCCGAACTAGTCAAAGTATGACTAAAAATTTTAACCCTTACCTCATTGGTGGTATATTTCGTCAATTGAAAAGTGCCACATATATCTTTGAAACATGCAATATGCTCATATGGATCAAGATCTTCTTCATCCCCAATAAATTGCTTCTTGTGTAGAATACCAAGTAATAGAGGATTTATTTCAAACCCCCTTGTCTTCTCATTGGAGTTGTCTATTATATAAATATCATAGGGCTTTCCAAACTCATATGCTCAAACTCCATCATGTTGGTGGAAACCTGTAACTCAAAACAAAACTTAGCAAGACAAAAATAAGTAAGCAAAAATTAAAAGACCTAAAGTGCTTAGCTCCCCGGCAACGGCGCCAGAAAATAGCTTGATGACTGCAAGTGCACAGATCGTTTGTAGCTAGTTTCAAAATAAAGATATCGATCCCATAGGGAGCAGGAGACTAAAGTCTAATAACTCTTGAATTAAATACTATAATAGAAATGCTAAATAAAGTTCTAAGTGACAAGATAAAATGCAAGTACTGTGTAAAAAGGTGTTTCGGGGTTTTTGGTATAAGAGCAACAATAAGTAAAATAAACAACTGAACACAGAAAGTAAGTATCGCGTATGTAAGAGAGATTCGAACTGCAATAGGGAAAAAGAGTTCGCAGGGAGTAGAGGATACACCACTAGAATTATACAGAGCTAAGGTAAAGATTACTATCATGAACATTCTCAATTGTGTATATGTGGGAGGAACTCCGTATTTGGACAAATATTCAGCAACCACTGCTCACATCGTCCTCATAACCACAGCAGTCAGCAATCGACATCAATCGAATTACTGCGCTATTAAGGGACTTAACTATAGGACGTATCCAATGGCATGGATAGTGTTCCGTGAGTTTCCTCGGTTCCCAAGTTGATACGTAAGGAGTGCCAACAGTGTTATAGTCACTGTAAGGGCCAACACACCTCCATATACCAACAAGTAGTCCCCTCCATCAAGTCCCCATAAGAGGCAAATATTGAGAGGTCGACTTCTCCCAACGTCAAGATGAAGACAATCTAACACATGGTCACAGCAATGAATATCATAATAAACTTTATCTTATTTCAATCTCATACTAGGGTTTCTCCATCTCCCCAAGAACTAGAGATCTACTCTGACATGGAGGCAATCAACATCATGACAATAACAATGGAATCTATCATAGATGAATAGTACTTGTATAAATACACAACGAGTACGGAAATTACAACAAGATCTAGACAAGATGTAGATGGGATGGATGGAGATGGTGGTGATGCAGCGGTAATGATGAAGATCGATGCCTTCGCCTCCCAGATCTGTGCAGGGCGAAGATGGATCCATGGTGGATGAGTTCCCCCTCCAGATGCCTTCCGAAGGTGAGGTTTTGGCGATTTATAGGTGTTCTGTAGGTCGTCTCTCTAATACAGTTGCACAGGGTGAAACTATTTGAGGAGGCGGTGGCGGCGCCAACTATAAGGCTAGAAAAGGTATTACTGTTATATAGTTGGTCGTTAAACCATCTGTGTCCTTTGTTCGCTTCAGGTTTTCTTCTAGTATTATTGATATTTCCCAAATAAGCGATTAACGTTGTTTTTTACTCCTTTTCTCCTCAGTACAACTGCTTCACGAATTGTGTCCATTGTATCCATCATCTATCCTGATCCTGGTGAAAACAGACATAAAATGTGCGGGCGAGCGCCATAAAATACTAAGATCCAACATCTACAATGGAAAATAATAATATAAAACTTGATGCAAATATGCACTCATCAGTTACCTGTAGGGTTAAAGCATGGCTTGGGTTTGACATTGTACTAAAGTTCCACGAATGATGATCGATGTAGCCATAATGGCATTAAGGTATGACTTGTATCCGCTTAAGTATTGGATGTTTAGTTTGATACTTCTCGGTTATGTGCAAGACAGACTGATCATGGGATCATGGCGAAATGCATAACAAGGATTCTCAGATGACTAATCCGGGGGGCCCACAGACTGTAACATCCCAATTTCAGCCACCTTGCTTAGTTGTCCAGAATGCAAAAATTAGGGGGAACAAAAAAAAATCTTGTTAGTGATATAATGTTTGTTTGCTGGTTTTTGCTTATACATCTAAATGTGTAGTAGATGATATACCCCTTACCTCACCCTTAGTTTACAAAAGCTATAACAAAAGAGATGTCTTGGCTTATTTTACATATTCTCAAATGTTTTGGCATTTTAAAAACAAAATACAAGATGCCTTTGCTACCACAAGTATTTTAGTATCTCTATTAACAAAATTATGGAGATTTATATGCTATCATCTCCTTTTGTTTTCAAGATAGAACCTCCGAATAATCTCCCATCTAGTTTTCCAAAAACCTTTTTATAAACCTTTTGAATTCCAATCTTAGTAGAAGTACCAAGAACTCTCACCTACTTCACAACCCAACATTTTCAAAATACCCATATTTACCTCAAACTAAGCCTGATGGTACCCTTAGTAGTAGACTTAATATGTTGTTAAGAAGAACTGCCTTGATCTGCTGTTTGACTTGCTTCAATAGGAAGTTTGGTGAATAACCTAGGAGCATCCTTGACAACATACTACCCAAACAAGGCAACCCCTACTCCCTTGAGAAGAAATCATTAGAACATAACAGAAAGATAACCCCTCCCTCTGTTATCAGGATCATTTTGGATAAGCTCCTTAAAAACCCTAACTCTTGATCTAAGTCCTAGTGCCACCTATATTGCGGTGACCCAACATACCACTATAGTCATTGACATAACACCGATGAAACACCATTCACTAGTATTACATCCCTCAGAGTGGTACAAAAGAAACACAACAGGTCGAAGACATTAATATAGATTACAACTCGACTCTTTACATAAGATCAGAGAACGCTCTAGGTTAAAGAGAGAGAAAGAAACTTCTTACAAATAAGAACCGAAAATAATAACTTGGAACTATCTGGCTAATAAGACTAGCATCTAAACTATCTAGCTTGCAATTGCTACTAAAGCAATGCTCTACAGAAATAGGTTTTATGGCTAGAGAATCTATTCCTATCTACTCAGGAGCTTCGTCTTCACTTCAGTTGATGTATATGTTGACTTCATTGACTTTATTGAAGAACTTGAGCTGCCGATGATGGTTTCTTGAGCAGAAATTGATGTTGCGTCATCATCGACGGCTTAGAACCTAGCAAGGGTTAAGAAGGTACGGCTGAGTATGAGCGTACTCAGCAAGCTCACTAAAAAGGAGTGTATGATTCACTATCTCTACAGCCATAGACCAAAGGTCATAGGCAATGCATATTTTCATAAACATTTCTTCAAAGGTTGCTTTTATTCTGAAAACTATGTCTGACAGCCTTCACAGGTTGACCAGAACTTTCATGGAGTTCCTTTCCTATCACGTTTGTAGCTTCTTCCCGGAACAGGGAGTAACATGTCACAGCTATTACACTCTGCAGAGGTGCGTTGCTTTACCCATGAGAGACCTTAGCTTTGTTACACATCCGAGTTGTAGGCTTGTTCACACTTTCTTGGTATGAGGCCCAGACTAAGATCCAAGCTAATCACTACCCTTCTCCGCGACCCCACATGAAGACACGACCTCCCTAAGGAGATATACCTCTGTTAACCCCCTTATAGGAAGATATAACCCTGGCAACCCCTTGGAGACTCCAGTGAGCAGATCATGTCCCTAGCGACCCCCATATAGGCAGATATACCTCCGACATTCCCTCACGAAAAGTCTAGACACCAATATCACAGGGAACTAGGAGTCCCACCCATCTACTAAGTCCTCGCAAGGAAGCTACAGCCTCACGATAAGGTCATCCATCCATGCAAAAGGAAGAAGATCTAGCTGACTTCTCCGTCCCATTCCAAATTTCATGGTTAACGCGTAATATACGACGCTGGAATCACTGGCGACATTGGTTGTTAAGTCCTAGATATTATGTTCCTTTACCACTGGAACTATATCAGTAGATTATTACCATTTGGTAAATAATCTATAATCATATTATTATAAAAATAGTGTTTTCAGACCTTTTTGAAATGCAGGTGATGACAACATTTGAGTTACAAGCATTTGATAGAAAATAATCAAAGGACATGAGTTAGTTGTGAACTCGCCCTTTGTGATTGCAAGATTATGCAATCACAGTCTTCAAGACAAATAGAAGATCCAAATTCTGTAAACAACATCATTGGTCCGGTAAGGACAAATTTTTAAAGAAGCAAGATCCAATTATGCATAAGTAATGTAATGCAGTTAGATAAACGTGAATCCCCGGACTAATCGTATCTGATCTAGGGTTTAAAACTAGGAATGGTTTCTTTAGAATGTGTTTCCCTTTTATAACACCTTCACACTTGTTCTTCTTATTAAGACTTACGAGTATGTGTGGGATACTTGCAAGTACAATAAAATAACACAAAGTTGTAGCATCCAAGGTGTTGACAATTGATTTAGAGTTCATTCTACTCAAGTTTTCTTATTATAATAAAGTCAAAGAGAATTGTGGAGTTCATTTATATTACTTTAAAAGAATTACTCTTGAGGAAAAGCTTAGTTCACAAAGTAAATGTATTTATACTTGAGGTTAACACTTTTTAGGGTTTCATGTTAGCTTTAAGTATTTAAGAAGGAAACAATTAGTATTTTTGAATGTATATCCCACTAGCAAGTGGAAACTTACATATTTGGATTGAGTATCATATTATATGGGGTTCACTTCTTAATGTTTTATGATGGTGGAATATAAATGTTATGTCTTTTATGGGGTGGTGCTTTAGAAATTATAAGTGGATGAATTCACTTACCTATCTTTAAAATCAATGGTTATACTTTTTAAGTAAAGAATAGGTATTCCTTCAATTACTTTAGAACTTGATTTAAATCTTTAAGTGGTTTCCTCAAACTCGTGAAAAATTAATAAATAAGGGTTTGGTGATTTTATAAGTGCATAGGACTCTTGTGACAAACAATATACTATTTTAGTGGATTTTATAATTGATAAAAAATCTTTTTAGGAATAATATAATTACTTTGAATGGTAGTTGTAGAAACTACACTTTAAAATGGTTCGTTCCATTTTTACTTCATATAAACATCAATTGAACTTGTTTTTTACACTTTTAGACTTCTAACAAATAATGTCAAAGGCAAGGTAGAGACTTATGTGTTTTTAATCCATTAAAATATTAGAAAGAATTTTTAGTCAAGACTTATTAAAAATTTACCTTTATTTCACTTCAAATGTGCAAGAAGATATTTTTAATGTGTATTTTTTATTTTTGTGATCATTTTGGTATATTATAAGTATTTTTATGGTTTTTAATTAATAAGATATGATTTTTATAAGTTTTATCACATTATAAATACTAAATAAATAAGAAATACTTAGTTAAGTGTCACCAAAATGTCCAAAATAAGTTTATAAATGTATATTTTGTTTTTCTAAGAATTTTAATATATGATACTTATTTTTATGAATTTTGAATAATAATATATACTTATTTAAGATTTATTCTTACTACGATATTTGTTAATAATAATTATTATTTTATTTAAGTTGGAAAATAAAGTATGATAATAGGTTTATATTATAGAGTTTATTTTTCTAAACATTTTGATATATAATATATATTTTTCTGAGTTATAGGACAAAATATATTCAATTTCTAAGATTTAATCATTTTCTTAAATTCCTAAAATTTATTTATATTTAAACTTTTATTGTTTTATCTAATTACTAAACAGGGATATACTTTTCTCACTCAGACCTATCTTAGCTAGGGTCACTGACCAGTGGGCCAATGGCCACGTCGACAGGCCATGCGTGCAGAAGACCAGGTCAAAATCGTTGACTAGGCTTGGGCGACATCAGCATGACGTCATGTTGAGGTCATCCGGAGATGATCATCTCAGATCGGTGATTGATCTGACAATTTGGTGTGCGTGCGACTGTGGTTGGGCTTGCTGGAAAGAGGACGATGCGGCAAACTAGATGGAGGCGGCGCCGCCCGCTATTGGTCACCGGAAGTGCACCGCCGACGAGATTCTACGGCGGACGACGGCGGTACACGGTGCTACGGCGATTCAGACCAACCCAGGAAGCAAGAGAGACATGGGAATAAGCGTATGCTCACCCTGATGACGATGGTGAGGTCGATGAGGCATGGGGAGGTCGCATGATGGTGAATTGACGGCAATGGCCACGGTGGTCGACGAGATGTCTGGCTCGATTCCGGCTGACTCGGTGCGCGCCTGCTTGCGAGGCTAGCGGACTCATACGAGCTAGGGTTTGGTGGTGGAGAAAATGCAGAGAGAGAGCGAGAGCGAGAGGGAATGGGGGGATGAGGATGGAAGGACGACACGATGGCGTTCTTATCCCTCCACAGCGGTCGCGGCATAGATCTTAGCACGGTGACAGCAGTGCTGCCGCCAGCGAGCTGCTTCACCGGCCGTACACGAGGTGGACGATGACGATAGTCTGGACAATGACGATAGTCTAGACGAAACGTTATTTGGGTCGGGCTAGTACTAGGTCGTTGTAGAGTGAGCGAGGTGTGGTTCATCTTGCTCACAGGCGATAGATAACACATAGGGTTGCTGGGCTGTGGGCCGAAGCTGCTGCGCTGCTTTTCCTTTTTCTTTAGCTTTTTCTATTTTCTGTTTTCTGTTTTCTTTTTCAGTTTAAGTTTATACAAAGATCCAAATATTCAAAATTCATTAAATCAACTAGGGTTCTGCATGGTTAATGTAACTAGTTGGTTTGGCAGTCCTTTTTAGTATCTTTCTAATTAGGATTATATAAAGGATTATTTTCATAACAAAACATAAATAGGAACTAGGTTTTAGGAATTACTTTTTATTTAAAGATCCTTTTAAGATGATCTTGTTTTCACTTGATATTTTTTAATGGCAATGGTTTAAAATGGTTCATGATGTATATAAAATATGATTCATACTTAACCTCATAAAGGCATTATATATATAACCTTATAATGAGTTAAATCTGAGGGTTCCTAAAATGGTGATTTTAGTTTCATGATTCCTCCAAACTTGGTGATTTCACCAATACAAATTCTACTTAGTTTGTGGGGTTTAGAATTATCATTAAACAATCTTGGTTAAGTCATTATGCCTGAATATCAATCATCAATGAGGAAATGAAAATATGGGTTCTAGAGTTTTAAACAAAGAGGTAGACATGGGTCTTGCCATGGTTTCATATGATCTTGCCTAAGGCTTCTAAAGAATTCCTCTCCTCACACTTCACTAAGCTTTGATAATGTCATACTCTACCATCACTAGTTCCTTCTTCTTATTAATTTACTTAAGGTCTTTGGAAGGTCAATATAATAGGTCAAAGCTAAGAGTCAATATGTGCTAGGTCAGGAATTGATCACTCAACATTGATGATCAGTTGACACTAGAACTTGGTTAAATAGGAATGTCATCTCTTAATATGATATTACGGGTATATGTTGGATGGTCTTGGCTTGACTTCCCTTTCTACTCTATTTGTGATAAGAGTTAATGTTTAAGAACTACCCATGATACCCAAGGTAGGAATATCTATGACAAACAAGTGTTTCAAGATTTAGTTATTGAGGTTCCTTTACTTGGATTATATACTTGACTTGGTGTTCAGGGTTTGTTGTAGATAATACATTGGTATAAGCTTTAGAATATTAAGTATTCATCCTTGAGTTGTTGTATGGAATACCATGTCATGATCTCTAGAAGATATAGTACTCCTTATTGAGTAGTGTGTTGTGACTTAGTTTTATCACATTTGATCTACCCTTAGATCAAATTATATTACCGAAAGGTAAGGTTTTAGCAAAGGTCATATTGAAACTTATCGCAATAAACTTGATGATCTACTTTAGTTCCACCAAGTTAAGAGAAGCTTCAATCACTTTGAAGAGTTTTATTTAAAAGCATGAAAATTATCCAGATTTTCTATGCATGAATGCAATGCACACACATGATCTCAACTTATTTCTAACATCTAATGCTGGGATGTTAGAGACTCTCCCCCTTAAAATAAACTTTGTCCCCAAAGTTTGTACTCTCTTACGTTTTGGAATAAGGTACTGACTTGTATGGATTACAGCATTTCTTAACTCCATTGTGATCATAATTGGGGATAATTGTGCTATCCCGTCTCCAAATCTTTTTCCTTGAATTCTCTTCATACTTGACAATATCCACTATCGCTTCTAATTTATCCCATGGTTTCTTTTACTATAATCTCTTGGATTATGTCCTTATAGTCCTATTTAGAATTGGTTGTGGACACATTTTGTCCATTCCGATCAGGCTTTCCTACTACTTTACACTAAACTATTTTAGTAGGCTCTCCTCCTTCTTAAGGACTGTTGGAGATATGCCCAAGAGGCAATAATAAAGTGGTTATTATTATATCTTTATGTTTATGATAAATGTTTACATCCCATGCTATAATTGTATTAACCAGAAACATTAATACTTGTGTGTTTTGTAAACATAAAAGAGTCCCTAGTAAGCCTCTTGTTAAACTAGCTTGTTGATTAATGGATGATCATGGTTTCCTGATCATGGACATTGGATGTCGTTAATAACAAGATCATATCATTAGGAGAATGATGTGATGGACACACACCCGTAGTAAGCATATCATAAGATCAAGTCATTAAGTTCGTTTGCTATAAGCTTTAAAATACATAGTAACCTGATCCTTCGACCATGAGGTTATGTTAATCACCATCACCGGATGGGTACTTTGATGACATCAAACACCTCTTCATAACTGGGTGGTCATAAAGGTGTCATTGGGTATTCTGAAAGTATGTGTTGAAGCGCATGGACCAAGATTGGGATTTGTCCATCCATATGACGGATAGATATGCTCTGGGCCCTCTCGGTGGAATGTCATCTAATTAGCTTGCAAGCATGTGACTGGGTCACAAGGGATGACATAACATGGAACGAGTAAAGAGTACTTATCAGTAACGAGGTAGAACTAGGTATGGAGATACCGACGATCAAACCTCAGATAAGTAGAGTATCGCGTGACAAAGGGAATTGGTTTCGTATGTTAATAGTTCTATCGATCACAAAGTCATCGTTGAGTATGTGGGAGCCATTATGGATCTCCAAATCCCGCTGATGGTTATTGATCGGAGAGGTGTCTCCATCATGTCTGCATATTCACGAACCGTAGGGTGACACACTTAAGGTTCGAAGTTGTTTTAAGTAGATATGGAATGTGCGTTGGAGACCAAATGTTGTTCGGAGTCTCGGATTGGATCCGGGGAATCACGAGGAGATCCGGAATTGTCTGGGGAATAAGATTCATATATTGGGGATCATTTTCTAAGTTAGGAAATGTTCTGGAGTATTTGTATGGGGATTCTAGAAGGTTTCGGAATGTTCCGGAAGGTTCTGGAAGATTTCTTGGAGTTTACTTGAAAACCAAGAAAGGATCAAGGAATCCTTGTGGGGTAAGACAAGGATTCATGGGGGAGTAGGAGTCTCCCCCCACCTCCTTGATCCGACGGCCAAGGGAGAGCGGAGTCCTACAAGGACTCCACCTCCCCATGGCGCCTCCCTCCCATATATAGAGGGGGTGGAGGCGCCACCCCCTTGCCCCCTCCACTCTTGCCCTAGCCGCCTCTCTCCTCCTTTCTTCTGCTCAGGCTTAGGCGAAGCCCTGCAGAATTCTCTACTCCACCACCACCACCACGCCGTCGTGCTGCTAGGATTCCGTGGAGAAGATCTACTACCTCCGCTGCTCGCTGGAACGAGGAGAGGAAGGTCTGCTTCGACTCCGCACGTGTGACCGACTGCGGAAGCGCTGCCGGAACGCGGCGCCGGAAGGATCGTCCACTCGATCTTGAGATCGGCAAGTGATCGACTACATCAACCACGAGATCCAATCTCGTAACGCTTTCGGATCTACAAGGGTTAGTACAGATCTATCTCGTTGCACATGTCTAATAGATTAGATCTTGGGTTTTATCTAGATTAGATCTGGGTTTTGTTCGTTCTTGCGGTAGAAAATTTTTGTTTTCCCTGCTACGAGCCCATCAAGGACAACTTACCAGTTGTTTCCCCTTTATAACTAGTCCACTATGGTTAAGCAGTTATGTCTACTTTGATCATTTATACGGACATACTCTTGAGAGTACTCTTTATATAGATGACTTCTTATAACCTTATGAGAATAAGGCTTAACCTTATCATCATTTAGTACTTTTTCTCTAACCTTTACTCAGAAAGTTAGGTAACAACACTTCAGTGTTTATGGCTTACTCTCCCCCTTGGGGTTTTCTAATGGCCTTTAATCTACATGTATAACCATCCTTGACTCCAAAGTTAGGATCTCAATCTCTGTCTAGTTTATACCTTACCAATATAAGGTCTCATGAAAGAATCTACGGTATACCCACACAGTTGTGGATCTCCGAAACGAATCTTCCAACATTACTTGTCTTACATTTATCTTTTGGACATTCTCTCTTTGGTAAGCCCGATTTTTGAAGCGTCTCGAAAGACGATTTTTAATTGTATACTTCTTTAGATCTAAGTTAACTTAGGCCAAGTTTTATGCTCTTTAGATTACACTAGGATGACCTAACTAGCTAAACCGCTAGGATACCAACTATGGGTACCAGCTACGAATAACAGCTGCGGATCCTCCTCGGTGCATGGATTACCCTATGGACTTTCTACTTCTTATTGGCATTCTCTCTAAGTTGTCAGATCTTCAATACCACCCTTGTTCCAAGTGTTCTTATTTTCACTGATTCATGATACTTCCATGATCTTGGTACAACTACTTCACTAGCTTCTTAGCAACATCACCTATCTTGAATGAACTTAAGGTCATTCCTTCATGTTGCTCCACACCCTTTGCAACACTAATAATCCTTCTTATTGCCAGCTCATAATGATTTGGGATTGATCCATCCTTAAAAATAGTGTTGAAACTCCTTGCATTTGGCTTCCCTCTTCATGCAAGTCTTCATATTGATCTTCAGAACTCATCACTCCCTTACACGAATTCCCTTTTCTATCTAGGTCTATAACATCAAGTAATAACTTGCTGATGAAACATGCATTTGAACATCAAGTCACACTTCATGTATAGATCTAGTCAATCAAGAAGATCCAAGAAAAACCAAGAAATCCAAATGTGGTACATATAACACACATCATTCTAAACCCGGAATATAGTAGTTGAGTATAATACCTCTAGAATTCAGGCTTAGCTGTGTAGTATATGACACCTCCTAATATAGGTTTACTTTGTGATACTTAGCACACAGAGTCAAACTATTCTTTATCTCAATATCTACCCAAATTTCTCAATTGCAATTGGATAATTTGGAGCAAAGTAGACTCACTTTGGTTTTGACTAACCTCTTACCTATCTTTTGGGACTACTAAAGACTACACATTTTCTATTCTATCGTAAACTATCCACACATGATTTCTCAAAACTACTAACAAAATTATAGCCACTACCTTAATCCAGAAATTATCGTAATATTATGACACCTATGTCTTCTATCATAGACCTACACTGTTCCTTACTTACTATTATTACAGGATTCGTTACTGAGTACTTGTCCTAATAACAAATTTATCATGGTCTCAGAGCTTGTAACATCCCAAAACTTTAATCAAGGTTATTAAATCCTAATCACCCAAATTAGGGTTAACAAAAACCTTTTATTATTAAAATGATTAATGAATGCATGTGTGTTTGCATTAGTATAGAATTGTTTGGAAATTCCATGCTTGATTGTTCTAAATGATATGAAATGGTTTAAGGGTGAATGCCACATCATCTAGACCATTTACAAACAAATCCAAATCCAAAGAAATCAAATAAGAATAAAAAGACCAAATGGTCATTTTGACCATTTTAATCCACTAGGCCACTTTAGGTGTTCCTAGAAGTCAAGTTCTAACAGAAACTTTCTCAACTCTTTTCACCCCTTGCTAGACCAAGTAAAGATGTACCAAGGCCCACTTTACAAACTTACAAAAACCTTTAGCAAAGCAATTTAAATGACATTGGAAAATTGAATCTAATGCATATGTGAAGATCCTCATTTTTGAAAAAACCCATCAAATGAGTTCACCTTGACAATCCCAAGCAAGCATAGATCACCAAGCATAAGTGTAGATCACCCACCAAATTTGAGCCAAAAATTCAAATATAATTTTATTTCAGCCATTTAAACAAACACTTGGTGAGCACTGAATTAACTGCCTAACAATCACTGTTTTTGATCAATGCCTTGTCTACCCAATTGACCCCTTTCTACTCCCCTTGTCCCCTCTAGTCACAACCAAGGCCAATGCACCACTCCCCCTTGCTGTATGCACCAGTGCCAAGCCACCCGAGCACCCCCATGCCGGCCGACCATGGTTCACTCGCAGAAGACCGCCCCGAGCTCGCCCACGACGCCTAGGAGGTAGGCGAGATCACACCGCCCCTCTCTGTCCCTTCCCCAAGCGCTGACAGGCCCTGGACCACCGCAGAACAGCCGTGCCCACCGCGTCTGCGCTATGCCGAGCACGCGCCAAAGGGTCGCGCCCGACAAGCGTGCACACGTCGTGCCTCGACCAAAGCACGCGCGCACTGCTTTGCCATGATCCCAGCAGCCGCCCGAACACCCCCGTTCACCGCCGATTGACCCGCAGCCACCGTGCGCCGCGTCGAACACCGGTTCTGCCGTGTAGAGCATCGCCCGCTCCCGATCGATTTAGACCGCGCCTTGCTGCGCCATCAAGCCCATGAGAACCGCCCTGAAGCACCGCGTTGACCGCCGCTCACAGCCATGCCGATAGCTCCCGTAGCCATGTTGCCAGCACCGCCCGACCATGCCGCTCTGCTCCCTTCCTCGAGCTATAAAAGGAGGCCCTCTCCGCCCCCATTTCTGCACAACACCTCACTCCCCTCTCACCACTAATCCTGCCACCCCATCCCTGGAGCAAGGCGAGCCTCCCTTTGCCGGAATTTTGCCAGAGCTTGCCTCTACAGAGGAGAAGAGGCGTCGTCGATTGGAGCTGCCCCAGGAGCCGTCGTGACCACGCCTAGGACTGCCGTCTTCTACCAGTTCGATCGCCCCCATCGCTGAAATTGCCCTGTATCGTGTTAGATGTGTCGCTGACATGCGGGACCAACCTGTCAGTAGCCCGCTACGCCGCGGAGCGCCACTAGGCCGGCCCATTTCTTTTCCCGCGCTAGCCCATAGATTCAAATAGATGTTTTCCATTTAGGTTTAAACTAGCTTATGTCTACTTATTCAAAAATCCATTCAGAGAGATTTACTTAACCAAATGACATGATTCAAATTTTTTTAGAAAGATAATTAAAATATATATCTAAGCCAGTTGGATTTAAATCAATTGGAGTTAAACATCACATATAGCAAAAATAACAAGACAGAGAATTTTCTACATTCAAACATTTTTCAAAAATCAACCATAATAGCTTTTGAGTTGATTCCAACTCTTAAAAATCACATTTGATGATTCATATTTGAATATATAAAAATACCTAGGATTGCATGCAGTGATATTGGACTAGTGCCAAAAGATTGCTATTAGGGCATTTCTAGTCACTTTAAATATATTAAATAATAAACTTAAACTTTATAAAATGTGACCAACACTTTAAATCATATTCCCATGTATTATAATATGTGGTGATGACATGTGTCAACATGATCCCATATTCTATTTGGAGAATATTAAATATTTAATATTTTTCAATGAGTAGAAATTACTTTTCTCAAATAAAATAGTGAAACTAGTTCTTTAAATCTTGTGATGTTTGTGATGATACTAGATCATCAAGTGTGTGCCTTAGTGTGATATTTATCAATAGATAAGTATTGTTTGGTGATTGTGTACCCCGTATTCCTTTATAGACGATAGTACCGACCAATTCTACGAGGAGGAGTTCTACCGCAAAGAAGACGAGGAGAATTTCAACCACTGCACCAATCAAGGCAAGCTATTGTTAGCAAGCTAGAATTATACAAGATGACCTAAGCAAGATGCATTAGGCATGCTTGGTTATACATTTTGATTTACACCCATCCCGAGTTTTACTTGCAAGCTTTACTTTCTTTTACTTTACTAAAGTTCTTTACTTTTAATATAGATAGCATAAAGAGTATAAAACTTGGCCTATCTAGTTATACTTAGATGTCATTCTATGGCATGAGATTGAATATTAGCACCCCTCTTTAGTAAACACTCTTAACCTTAGTGGCTAGTGCTAAGCGTAAAACTTGATCACTTTAGATGGGAATACTTGGTGAAAATGATTATGAAAACCTTGGAATGATGAGTCATTCTATTGAGATGTTTTGACATGTGTTGAGAAACACAAATGGTTTATGATGATGAAAATGTTGAGGCATGAGCCTTATCCCTTTTATAAAAACTGATGGTTGGGTTCGGAAGTGATACCATTCCAATTTTACCGTACAACCACAATACCTGAATTGGGTAAGGCTTAGCCGGAAGTTTATATGCATTAGTTTGGGTTCCCTCGCGAGAGAGGTTTGAGATGAGGCTACCTCTTGATGATGTCCACCTATGAAGTGCCTAGGATGGTAGATGTCCATGGCTAGGAGGCCAAGCTCATAGGGGAGGTGCCTATACTAGAGTGTGTAATTGAAAGGTTATGATTGATTATCCGCATACTAAGTATGATGATTCAGGGTTATCCGTGACGGATGTATCGAATTTTGTGGTGAAATTGTACCACCTCTCAGAGTGTCAAACTATTCGAATAGCCGCGTCCACGGTCATGGACAGTTGGAGTGGCCATACTGTTCCGTCGTCAGATGTTTTCGAAATGACTTGTGAAATGATTTGTGACTTGACTTGACTACAACAGGGTTGTGACTATGAAAAGTAGTTTCCCACTTAAGTGATTTACAATACTAATTTAGCTTTCTTTACTTCTGAACTCAGCTTAGGTTTCAAATTAGCTTTGGCAAATGAACTTAGAGTTTAGCATTCCTACTAGAACTACCTTACTTGTTAGTGATAGTTTGCGAGTACTTAAAGAGTACTCATGGCTTTGTCCCTGGTTATTCCCGTGGCCAGACTATGAGGAGGACTACCTCGAAGATGGACAGCAGGACGGCTATGACAACTAGGATCATCTCCCATCATCAGCATTGCCTATGGCACTAAAGATGGAGCCCACCGCTACGCTTATTATTCCGATGCTTGTTTGTATTAAGATTGGATCATGAGATCCTTTATTCATGCAAGACCTTATTATGGTTTGTAATGGATGATGTACTGTGATATCCAATCTGTTATGTCTCGCAAAAATGGTAATCCCGGGATTGGGATGTATGGCATAACATGCATCTGGGATTAAAAATCCGGGTGTTGACAAGTTGGTATCAGAGCCATCCTGACCATAGGAGACCCTAGTTAGAATGGACGTCCGAACAAAAACTTAGTTTCAAAAACAAATGAAGTGAGTATTTATGAAAACATATTTCCACTCTTACCCTTGATTCCTTCAAAAAAATCATGTTCCTCAAAATTCTTACCTTACTACATAAAATTTGACACACTTGATCATCTCACTAACGCACTCATCCTAAATCCTTGTAGATGGAAGTTCAGTACTGCAAGTTCTACCAGTTGGGAAACGGAGGCCAACTGATGTTTGAGAGGGATCTTGATGCACTGTCAGAGTATTTGGAACGCCCGCATCCAGAATTCTTCGGGGCTCAACTCAATGATCACCCAGGAGGAGATCTACAATGGTTGATAGTTGCTGATCTTCGAGTCAAGATGGAAGCACCCCTTTCGGAGAAGATTCAATTCACCATGAGAGAGAACAACTGGCTAGATGGATTAGCCAGGGCAATGCATGAAGCTCTCGCCCATCTTTGTGGACAGAATATCAACTTGATCTAGGGGACTCGCTTTACTCACTATGCAAGGCGTGATTCTATGGGAATGCCATTGGAGATGCCAAGTCACCTGGAGATGAAGCGCCAAGTGGAGAACCTTGACTTCCTGTTGTATGATAGGCAGAAGAAATTGGACAATGCTCGAGCCTACGCCAACCACAACCTTGCCATTACCGCCTAGAAGGCCCAGACTTTCGCCCTGCTTATCAAGGGTCGCCAATCACTTCATTATCAACGCAAGAAGAAGGATCGCACCATCGCTCGCCTTCACAAGAAGGTGGCCGACCTCGAGAAGACCATCTAGGAACAACAAGCTCAGCTTGTAGCAAAAGAAGAAGAAGAAGAAGGTGAAGACATCCAGGGAGATATTCACTCATACCTCAGTGATGACGAGGACTACCTGGAGGATGATGCCATGGACTTCTACACCGATGATGATGATTCCAACTTCATTGATTATGAGTAGATGCACTTGATCACTACCATAGGAATGAGTTGTATTGGTCCCACTATATCTTAGTTTACATAATCGTTCTTAAAACCATCTGTTTTCCTTTTATGTTGTGGTGTGTGTGTGTGTTTGTATTGGTGTGCTTGAATGAATGAATGAGAAGTTGTTAGTTTGCAAAACCTGAGTCAAACTCAAAGTTTAAAGCTTTTTGAAAACAAAACCATGAACCTTAGAACTTTCCCTCTTACCCCTTTATCTATCTCAATATTCAGATGACTCGTGGAAACCCTGGAGGAAGCAGCTCATCGTAGGACCCGATGCTGCAGATTCTGCAGATGCTAGTTTCCGACCATGAAGCTAGTAGAGCGGAGCGCCAAGCCAACCTAGCCACCATGCAACAGATCGCTCAGATGGCCCACAATAATCAAGGCCATGGAAATCAGGATCATGATGGATCCAAGCTCAAGAACTTTCAGAATACCAATCCCCCTATCTTTAGCAAGTCTAAAGATCCATTAGATGCAGATGATTGGTTACAAATGATGGAGAATAACCTAGAAGTCGCAGGAGTTGATGCCAACGAGCAAGTACTGTTTGCCACCCACTATTTGACAGGAGACTGATATCTACGCACTTCTATTCATGTAGACAGTTGTTGGGCCTCCAAGTGTAGAGGTTTGTAGAACAGCAGCAAGTTTTCCCTTAAGTGGATCACCCAAGGTTATCGAACTCAGGGAGGAAGTGGTCAAAGGTATTGCCTCTCAAGCAACCCTGCAATCAAGATACAAGAAGTCTCTTGTGTCCCCAACACACCCAATACACTTGTCAGGTGTATAGGTGCACTAGTTCGGCGAAGAGATAGTGAAATACAAGTGGTATGGATAATTATAAGTGGTAACGGTGATAGAAAATAGGATGGTGGCGTGTGTATGACGTGGGAAAAGACTAAAGGCGCAAACATGTAACAGATCTAATTACAAACGGTGTATCAATGCTTAGAAACAAGGGCCTAGGGATCATACTTTCACTAGTAAACACTCTCATATAAATATCTTCTCTTTATGATACTACTCTTAACTACTCTCCGGTTGGAAACTCTAATCGATTGTAGGGCTATAACAGCACACCTCAAAGTAAGCCTTTCCCATCTAGAAAACCCCACACTGTCACCTTGATCACTAGATGGTTCCAACAAACACCACAATTTCATAAAGACATCCAACTCCAAATATAACTCATAACAAGTATTTGTAATCTCTAGCCTAAGTCCCACCATGGTGTGCACGCTGTCACTTTCACATACATGGGGGGAGCAGAGATCTATTTAAGCACTTGAGTAGCAAGGTAGATCTACTTGATTACAAAGCTCATGATCACAATATGATCATGCATAGAGAGAGAGATGAACACATAGTTACCGGTAGAACCCTTAGCCTCGAGGAAGAACTACTCCCTCCTCATCATGGGAATCAGCAATGGTGATGGAGATGGTGGTGGAGATCAATGGAGATGGCTCCCGGGGCACTTCCTCGTCCTCGCAGGGTGCCGGAACAGAGACTTTCTGTCCCCCGAATCTCCCCTTCGGTGGTGGAAGCGCTGCGGAACTTTTTGTGGATTTCTGATTGACTATCTAGGGTATATGCCTCGGGAGGCTTCTTATAGGCAAGAGGGCAAGGTCGGTGGGTGGCCAGGGGGCCCACACTATGCCCTGGCGCGGCCTGGGGGACCCGCGCCATGGGGTGGTGTGGCCACCCTGCGGCCCCTCTCCGACTCTCCTTCCGGCTCCGTGAGTCTTCCGGGAAAATATCAACTTTCGCTATTGTCCCATCCAATTCCGAGAATATTCATTTTCTGACTTTCCTAGAACCAAAAACAGCAGAAAACAGGCAACTGGCACTGTGGCTCTTGTTAATAGGTTAGTCCAAGAAATCATATGAAAAGTACTCCAAAGTTGGAACAAAACACAAGAAAGTGGATAAAACTAAGCATGGAACATCAAAAATTATAGATACATTTCTAATGTATCAACATCCCCAAGCTTAACTCCTACTCGTCCTCGAGTAGGTAAGTGATAAGAAGAAAGAATAATTTTTGAGATGACATGCACGATGGTAGACTTGATCAAAGTATTTGTAAAACATTCAAAGCTGGGATCATAGTACTTCAATCATAACATGAAAGACAAGGTTCTAGCAATAAGACAAAGAAACTATGTTGCAACATGAAAAGGCACAAACAAAAGATTCATGAATAACAATGCTTTCCAAGACGTTTGTTTGTTTCACATAAAGAAAACATAGCATAATAGTATTCAGCTTGTCCCTCAATAGAGTAGCAAATATAAATGCATAGGACACCTTCGAAGTTCATAAGAGTGACTAGATACAATAGTTTAAAACAAGCAATATCAAGTTATGCATCAATCAACTAGTCTTGGGACAATGCACATAGAACTAAGAATGGCCACTATGCTCTCAAAGTAGGTGCATAAAGATAGAAGGTGGAGACTCAATATAATGGTGGAAGAAAGGCCTTTTGTAAAAGGAAGTAGGGATTCAAGTCTCATAAAGAGCTTCCAAAAGTTATGGTACTTATAACTTTCAGCTTTCATTGCCCCTATCATAAGAATCTTGAAGTGATTAAGGTTAAAGTGAACAAACTATGGTGTACATGCTTGACGAAGTGTAAGTTAGAAATCCCATGTTCCTTGTATATGAGGGCCGCTCCTCATGCTACTCAAGTTTAGTCACCGGTAAGTTCTTGTCACCGTAAGTACATGTGTATCATAGAGAACCGCCAACGGGGTACCCCTTGCCCGATGATATGGAAGAATCCCCATATCAAAATGACAAGGCAAGCAGACAACGAGACTCTCAGCAATCTTCTTATTTACCATGGGAATATGGTGCTTTTTTCTCTCTTTCCTCTTTTCATAATCGCTTATTTTTCTCTTTTCTCTTTTTCTCAATATGGGACTCTTTTTTTTATAAGAAGAATGCTTCATAAATAGCTCATTATGGTTACGCTGCAGGTTTCCACCATGTCAGCATGGATTAGACCAGCGGCCCAGGCGTTTCTCTAACACAGATACATACCTCCATGTACTTACAAGCTCCCCTTTCATTTCACACCGACGACATCCATATACAAAAGAGCATGATATCAACTAGGTACAAGTACCAAGTGCAATGTTGAAAGCGTTCCCCATGACAGCATGGTTCTGCTAATCCCCAACAAATAAGTGCAAGCATATACAACATAGACGACACAATGGTTCAAGTTTATTAAGGGCAAGATAAGTAAAGTGTGCCATCAAGTTCGTGAGAGCTTTAATCACCAGTTTTCTCATAACAAGTTTAATTTGGAAGGTAAACAAAAGCATGAATATACTTGGAATAGCATATGCTAGTAGGTAGGTATGGTGGACTCTTTGGAATAACTTGGTTTAGGGAGTTGGATGCATGAGTGGAACTCATACTTGGTTACGGAGGCTAGCAAAAGACTGGGAGCGACAAACTAAGAGAGCAATAATAGCCATAATCATGCAGAGCGACAAAACATCATTGATCAAAGCATAAAGTGATACTACAAGTTGAAAAATAAAGGATCATCAAGGCTATGGTGACTTTGGATAGTCATAACATGGTGTGAGCATGCGCCAAGTCAACCCAAATAAAATATCAAAGGAGAATACCACTATACTATGCTTTAATATGCTAAAACAACGCATGATTCATCCAAGGCACATTAAGCAATCTCAATTGTTTATAACTAGTCGTGCTACAGCAAACAATACTAAGCATAAAGCCAAAACAATATCAAGCATGGCATGACAAAGCATAAGCCACAGTCAAAAACAAGCTATCTTTACCACTTTAAGCATGAACTTTCCTACTCTTTTCCAAACCAAACCAAACTATTTGCAAACCAATGTATGAAAGAGGGGGTCCAAACAATTTATTCAGAAAACTAAGCAAACAAAAGCAAACTAAAAACGACAACGAAAACGAAAAAGAAGACGCTCCAAGAACAACACAACTCTGCATGAAATAATAAAAATGAAGCGTTTGGAAGAAACCAGGGATTTTTATTGATGAATAAGGGGATGCCTTGGGCATCCCCAAGCTTTGACGCTTGTAATTCTTGGATATTTCTTGGGATGACATGAATTGCATTCCCAAGCTTGAGCTTTAGTCCATCCTTCATCTCATTACTCACTCCTTCCATACACCTGAAAATTTTCCTTCATACAAAACTTCACACAATCTTTATTAGCAACATTAGTGCACTCAAGATAAATAAGTCTTAAGTTTCAGTTCTAATACCAAATAAACTTCCATTAGAACACTAGCTACTGTAGCACTTCCCTCAAAAAGCTCAATTCCCCAAAGAGAACCCAAAAAGGAACCAACAAGAAGAAAATGCAAATAATGGCAGAAATCTGTCAAAACAGACCAGCAGGTAAAGACGAATTTTTTCGAAGATCTTCTGTTGCTCAAATTGAAAAGTGTTGAACTAACGAAAGTTATATAACAACCTGGGGCAGAAGCGAAAAAATTCACGCCTCAAAAGGACGTACAGATATTTTACACAAAGTTTTACGGTGAAGCACAGAAATCTGTTTTAGGACAGCAACTTTCCCAATCATTATTTCGCTCTCATTAGAGGTTACTCTTGGCACAAAAAGCAAATAAAAATGATAAGGAGCAGTTATTACAGAGGTAATAACTTTCAAGACTCATCTAAAACTTTTGGGTTATCTCCTAATAAGTACTTTTCTTTAACGCCTTTAAGTTAGGCATGATAGTTTGAGAATATGCTCACATAGGAAATATGAATTGAAGTAAAAGTGAGCATCAAGAAGCAAATTCAAAACATATTTAAGTCCAACCCACTTCCTATGCATAGGAATCTTGTAAAGAAATAAGTCATGAAAGCACAAAGCAACAAGCATAGGAAAGCAAAACAAGTGCAACTTCAAGACTTTCAACATAAAGAGGGGAAACTTAATATTATTGAGATGCATACAACCATGTTTCCCTCTCTCATAATAACTTTTAGTAGCATCATGAATAAAATTAACAATATAACTATCACATAAAACATTCTTATCATGATCCACATGCATATAAGAATTAATACTCTCCACATAAACATAGTCATTCTTATTAATCATAGTGGGAGCAAATTCAACAAAATAGCTATCATTATTATTCTCATCACCATAATCATCAAATATAGGAGGCATATTGTAATCATAATTAATTTTCTCCTCAATAGTAGGCTGACTGAAATTATCATACTCATCATTGTAATCATCATATATTGGAGGTTTGGTATCATCATAAGCAATAGAATAGCTATCTTCCAAAGCTGGGGAACTAAAAAGATCATTTTCATAAAAACTAGCTTCCCCAAGCTTAGACTTTTCCATAGCATTAGCAATAATGGTGTCCAAAGAATTCATACTAACAACATTGCTATTAGCATGCAAATAAAGTTCCATAGGTTTTTTAATTTTCTCTTCAAACACTTCATGTCCTAACTCAAGATAAAGA
The DNA here is from genome assembly GCA_910589775.1 of Avena eriantha. Lineage (NCBI taxonomy): Eukaryota > Viridiplantae > Streptophyta > Magnoliopsida > Poales > Poaceae > Avena > Avena eriantha. The sequence goes on along the minus strand of OU342742.1, from coordinate 330,889,129 downwards.
CTATAGAGCTCTCTAATTTTTTTGTTGTTTTCCATTAATCCTAACTAGTGAAAACAAGAAACAAAAAGACAAAATTGCAGAATCTAAAGGAAATAACTTCGAGCACTCACACCAGAAAATAGGCGTTTGCCGTGGGAGGTTCTTCTTCTTTAATCCTCCGGTGTGAATACCTTTTACCTTACCTCCCCGGCAACGGCGCTAAAAAATAGGCGTTTGCGGTGGGAGGTTCTTCTTCTTTAATCCTCCGGTGTGAATACCTTTTACCTTACCTCCCCGACAACGGCGCCAGAAAATAGCTTGATGTCTACGCACTTCTATTCTTGTAGACAGTTGTTGGGCCTCCAAGTGCAGAGGTTTGTAGAACAGCAGCAAGTTTTCCCTTAAGTGGATCACCCAAGGTTTATCGAACTCAAGGAGGAAGTGGTCAAAGGTATTCCCTCTCAAGCAACCCTGCAATCAAGATACAAGAAGTCTCTTGTGTCCCCAACACACCCAATACACTTGTCAGGTGTATAGGTGCACTAGTTCGGCGAAGAGATAGTGAAATACAAGTGGTATGGATAATTATAAGTGGTAACGGTGATAGAAAATAGCATGGTGGCTTGTGTTTGACGTGGGAAAAGACTAAAGGAAAACTGAAATAAAGATGGAAGCAAGCAAACATGTAACAGGTCTAATTGCAAACGGTGTATCAATGCTTAGAAACAAGGCCTAGGGATCATACTTTCACTAGTAAACACTCTCAAAGAAATATCTTCTCTTTATGATACTACTCTTAACTACTCTTCGGTTGGAAACTCTAATCGATGGTAGGGCTAGAACAACACACCTCAAAGTAAGCCTTTCCCATCAAGAAAACCCCACACTGCCACCTTGATCACTAGATGGTTCCAACAAACACCACAATTTCATAAAGACATCCAACTCCAAATAAAACTCATAACAAGTATTTGTAATCTCTAGCATAAGTGCCACCATGGTGTGCACGCTGTCACTTTCACATACATGGGGAGAGCAGAGATCTATTAAAGCACTTGAGTAGCAAGGTAGATCTACTTGATTACAAAGCTCATGATCACAATATGATCATGCATAGAGAGAGAGATGAACACATAGCTACCGGTAGAACCCTTAGCCTCGAGGAAGAACTACTCCCTCCTCATCATGGGAATCAGCAATGGTGATGGAGATGGTGGTGGAGATCAATGGAGATGGCTCCGGGGGCACTTCCCCGTCCTGGCAGGGTGCCGGAACAGAGACTTTCTGTCCCCCGAATCTCCCCTTTGGTGGTGGCGGCGCTACGGAACGTTTTGTGGATTTCTAATTGACTATCTAGGGTTTATGCCTCAGGAGGCTTCTTATAGGCAAGAGGGCAAGGTAGGTGGGCGGCCAGGGGGCCCACACCATGCCCTGGCACGGCCTGGGGGACCCGCGCCATGGGGTGGTGTGGCCACCCTGTGGCCCCTCTCCGACTCTCCTTCTGGCTCCGTGAGTCTTCCGAGAAAATATCAACTTTGGCTTTTGCCCCATCCAATTCCGAGAATATTCATTTTCTGACTTTCCTGGAACCAAAAATAGCAGAAAACAGTTGGCACTATGGCTCTTGTTAATAGGTTAGTCCAAGAAATCATATGAAAAGTACTCCAAAGTTGGAACAAAACACAAGAAAGTGGATAAAACTAAGCATGGAACATCAAAAATTATAGATACATTTGCAATGTATCAGAGCCTGGTGGAATAGCACCCGTACTATGAACCACAGTCAAGTGATGACATGGGAAGCCTTCAATACCAAGTTTAGCCGCACCCATGTGCCGCAAGCTTTAGTCATTAGAATGAGGGATGAATTCAGAAAGCTGAAGCACGGCAGGACGACGGTAGTTGAATACCATGACAAATTTCTGTCCCTCGCTAGGTATGCACCTAATGAGATCAACACTGAAGCCAAGAAGAAGGAGAGATTCCTGAACGGACTGCACGATGAGATGAAACGGTGTTAATCAACATCCGTTTTGATGACCTAGAAGAGCTAGTCAACTCTGCCATCCAGATGGAAGGGAAAATCAACCAAGCCAATGAAAACCGCAAGCGTTGCATGATGCACCAGAGTGGATACAACCATACCTAGAAGTATCGCCCCAACCCTTCTGCAGGATATGCCCCAAGAAACAATAGACCCCCAATGTCTCGTCCAAGCTATCCCAACCATAGCGGAGGAAACGTGAAGTCCAGAGGAAACCACAACAACAACCCCGGCAACTCCAACAACTTCAACCATGCACCACCCAAGTCCAACAACAACAACAATACTACCCAAAGGACTGGAAGCAATGTCGTGCCTGTTTTAGCCAAAGATAAGTCCCAGATTCCTGGCTTTGAATGTGGAGTGAAGGGTCACTACTCGAATGAGTGTCCCAAGAAGCTTGTAGCCACTACCAATGTGAATGCCCCAGCTCAGCAGCAACACCATGTTCAGCCCGAAAGAAGGTTTCCCCCAGGGAATTCGCTCAACCACAACGGCCTTCTGTTCCACATGAATGCTGAAGAAGCCTAGGGAGCGCTAGATGTCGTGCTGGGTATGTTTTCTGTTAACTCAGTATTAGCAAGAGTGTTGTTTGATTCTGGAGCATCACACTCATTTGCTACAGAAGAATTCGCATGCACTAGTAAGATTCACCCAACCAATTTGAAGCATGTTATGATAGTTCAAATACCTGGTTCAACCACCAAAGCTAGAAAAATTTGCAAGGTTGTACCTATCAAAATCCATGGGATATATTTTTATGCCAATCTAATAGTACTTGGAACCGATGGTTTGGAAGTAGTACTAGGAATGGATTGGATGTCAAAACATAAAGTATTGACCGACAGCGCCAAGAAAGCCATAACCATGACCAGTAGCTCTGGAGTAACAGTGGAGCATGTATCTGAAACCTTACCCCGTCAGTTCAAGTGCAACAAGAGTCTAGCCCTACCAACCATAGACCAAGTCAGAGTAGTCTGTGAATACCCCGATCTATTCCCAGATGAATTGCATGGTATGCCCCCAGATCGGGATATCGAGTTGATTATTGAACTAATTCCTGGAACTGGACCCATAGCTCAGAGACCCTATAGCATGAACCCATCTGAAATAGTGGAGCTGAAGAAACAACTTGATGCTATGATGGCAAAAGGTTTGATTCAACCAAGCGCATCGCCATGGAGATCGCCTGTTTTGTTTGTCGACAAGAAATATGGAGGTAACCGTTTGTGCACAGATTACCGGAAGCTGAATGATGTCACCATCAAGAACAAGTACCCACTGCCCAAGATTGAGGATTTGTTTGATCAGTTCCCTGGTGCCAGAGTGTTCTCTAAGATTGATCTTAGAAGTGGTTATCATCAACTCAAGATTCATGCAACGGATATTTGTAACATCCCAAAACTTAATCCAAAGTTAATCAAGATCAAATCTACCCAATTTGGGGTTAACAAAAACTTTTTTATTTAAAATATTTAAGCATCCATATGTCTGTGCATTTAAATTAGGAGTTGGTTTGAATTGCCATGTTTGAGTGATCCATTGGTTGTAAAATGATTCTAAGGTGAATTACACATCATCTAGATCATTCCCAAACAAATCCCAAAGAAAAAGAAATCAAAAAGAATAAAATAAGGAAATGGTCATTTGTGCCATTTTAGCTAACTAGGACACTTTGGGTGTTCCTAGGACTCAAATGCCAACAGAGACAATTGTGGTTCTTTGCACCCCTTGCTAGTAAAAGTAGTGATGTGCCAAGGCCCACTTTGTGATCTCCCAAAAGCATTTAAACTCTAATTTTAAATGATATTTGAAAATTGAATCTAGTGTATGTATCAAGATCACACTAATTCAAAAACCACTCAAATGAACTCCATTTCAAAATCCCAAGCAAACCTAGATGCTCAAGCATAAGTTACACCACTCCACCAAAAATCTTTCAAAAATTCAAAAACTTTGTCTCATGCGGCCATTTGATCGAACAGGTGGCAGGCACAGAATTTGTGGCCTAACTATTACTGTTTTGGAGAAAATCTTGTCGCGCCAATTGGTGTGCATTGATCACCTTGGTCTCCCCCAGGCCCAACCAGACCAAAACCACCCCTATCCCTAGCCCCTGGCACCAGTGCCATGCCGCCCCGATGCCATGCTCGCCGGCCAAGCATGCACAAGCCACGGGCGACCACTAGCCCTTCTCCGCCACTCCAGGAAGCAAGGCGCCACCTCACCGCCGCCCAAGGCTGCAGATAGCCACTGGACCACCCCAGAGCCTCACCGCCCTTTCTCTCTGCGTGCAGCCAGAGCGCGCCAGAGCGCGATCACCGCCAGCACGCCACAGACTGCGCCTCGACACCAAATCGTGCATGCCGCTCCGCCTTGAACCCAGCAAGCCACCAGACATAGTTGTGCACCGTCGCGCGACCCAAAGTCGCCATGATCATCGTCGAGCACCGCCTCTGTCTCCCAGGGCGCGTGAAGCCCCTGACCATTAGGCACCACCCCTAGCCAAGCCATTGCACCATCGCTGACCGCCAACAGACCGCCCACCATCCGCCTACCTCACCCACACCGTAGCCCCCTATTTCGCCGTCACCGACGAGCCGCGCCCATGTCTCACTGCCTCACCGTCGGGCCTATATAAGGAGGCCTTTCCCACACCATCTGTTCACACCATTCCACTCCCCTCTCTCCACTGACCATTTCCCCTCTCTCGCCGGAGCCGCTCGAGCAGCACATCGCCGGAATTCCGCCGGAGGTAACCGCTGCAGAGGAGGATACGTGGTCGTCAATTTCGTCCACCTCAGCCACTGCCGCGACTTTGCCTGAGCTCGCCATCGCCGTCCAGTTCGTTTGCCCGCCTCGCCGCACTAGCTGGAGCCCTGGTACGTCCCTAGTAGACCCCCACCGGCCTCTTAGGGTTCGGTCTTGCCGGGAACGACTCCGTCATCGACGACGACCGTGGACTGTTGATCCCTGTTCTAATCGTGTGGCCCAGATCGCCCCGTACCGCTTTGGTTTTTATGTGCCACGGTGTAGCACCCCGGTAAAACCACTACTAGAAAATCGCGTGTTGTTTTTATTTTGTGCATCATCATGATCGCATGCTCATGTCATCATGCCACATTGCTTTTGAGCATCATCATGTCATCCTGCATTTGTTTGCCCAAAACTATTTTCCAAAAGTCTATCTTTGTTTTCTAAAGACCCTGTCTTTATGTCAAATCAAAACCTCGGTCCGCCCGGATCTTTTATTTTTCTAAACTACTTTACAAAATAATATTTCAAACTAAATAAAAATATAAACTATTTTTACCTTGGAGGCCGCCACCGGCCAGGCCCAAAGGCCTAGTGGCAGCAACCTACTAACCAGATAACACCCAATCCTACCCAGAACAAACCCTAAAACCTAATCCCACTCTACCTACCTAGCCGCCGCCATCGCCACACCCCTGCCGACCTGCGCGTGCACGCACACCACCTGCCGCTACCCAGCCGCACCCACTCAGCGTCACGCACGCATGCTCCCACTTGGACCCCACCACCTTGTATCCTTCCAAAGCGAGCAAACCCAACCCGCACTCGCTCGGTCAAGCTTGGCCCCACCCGACAGGATCGATCGATCCCATCGATGCAACCCCTCACGCGTTGGCCTCGCTCGCTCTGCGATCCCCACCTACCGCTCGCGAGCCCCCATCTCCCTGATCACCGCCGCCTCCCTCGCTCCCTCCCACGGCCACCCACGCGAGCCCCGCGCCACCGCAGCGTGTTCTTTGATGCCCGTGACCCGTGCGACCTCCGTGCCGCCAGGCTCGCCATCAACCACTGCTCCGAACAGGCCGCTCCGTCCCCGACCCTCTCCGTCAACCAGGCCCCGAGCCGACCCCCACTCCGGCCGTGGTTCTCCTCAGGCCCGACCTCGCCGGAGCTCCTCCCGTAAGCTCCCCCCCCCCCCCGCTGCAAGCAGCAACACGCCCCACTCCTCTCTACTCGAGGCACACGCTAGCAACCGTCAACCCTGCCTCCATCTCTGGCCCTGCCGCGCGTCCCCTGTGAGCCCCTGCACGCGCGTTCGCTGGCCGGCCGAGCTGCCCCTGCACAGCCCGAGCTCGACCTCTGTCTTCGTGTTGTGTACCTCGTCACCACCTTCAGGTTGCCGCTATGTCGTGCATGCCTGTCTGCACCAACATGTTCCTGCTTGACTTCCTGGTGGTGTTTGTTGTTGCCGATGCTCTACTTTTGTTGTTTTAGAGGTGACGGTGTGGTGTGCAAACTTGTGGTGAAGATGATGTGTGGTGGAGTGTGTCAATGTTGAGGATGTGACTACTCTAGCACCGCGAAGCCGCGCCATCTACTTCCTAGAAACTATGCACTCGTGCATCCAGCAAGGCCTCCGTTGAACCGGTCTTCGGATCCAAAGACCAAACCTTGAAGACCGATCTCGGAGTCCGAGTCCGAACCTGAACCCCTCGGACCCAAGATCTTCGAACCCCAATGTGTGATCCCCTTATCCGAGACCCCTATTTTTATAAAATGACATTATTGCTGCTTGCATATAAATCATGTCGCATACATATGTTGTGGTTTGGGGGGTATTTCATCGATTCATCTCATAATCAAATATGGAGCGCATATGCGGGCTTTTCTAGTCTTATATTGCCTCCATTTAAATTTGTGTAGCAAACCGATGCCATGTTTTGCCTTATTAATACAACATTTAAATTGCGGGGTAGCTAAACAACATGAACCTCTTAATTAATCGTCGGGACCTCAGTTCCGCTTAATATTGCCTAATTACACTGCACCTTGCCATGCCATGCATCATATCATGAACATGCTGACTCTTGTCGTAGTATTAAATAGTACATCCGGTCTTTCTTTTAGTGCTTTGCTTCTTCGCGGATTAGGCCGTTGAGTGGATGCGAGTATTGACAAGTCCTTAGGATATCTATCTTCATCAATGTTTCCTAGGCGAGCATTGTCCCCCTTGCTACCTATTTTGCATTTATAGTCTTTCTTTCCTCATGTTTATCTATTGCTATCCGTGTCGCGATGCTTTAGTGTTCCGTACCAGATATATTCCATGCAGCCTTTATATTGCCTTGGACACCTCCTATTACCTGTTGTTTGGTAGATAGATGGTCTCACGAGTCGTAGTTGCTTGCTTAGGTGCGATCCCGTGTCGTGAAATACCACACAGTTGTTGGAATGTTGCCATATGCTTTACAGTGGAGAGGATCATGACTCTAAATACAACTATTAAATTGCTGGGATAACTAATGAAAGAGGCACTGGTGGACAATATATGCTATTTGGTTTTTCATGTCCACTTGTGTCCCGTAGGCCCCGAGTACTTGATACCTGTTCCTTGATTATTCGCACTATCCACATCCGGGAGACCCTATGGATCCCCCTTAGCCAGAGCTTGATTCATTTCTTATTTCTTGGGGCCACAAAGTAGTTTGGGGCTTTATTACTATCCTGTACTTATGCCATGCTTTACTACTTTATTTATGATTGTGCGTGGAGCACCTGTACTGTTTTGGAACGTGGAATGTTTTCGCGGTATCGACAAGCCCAGTCACACTTTCGGGTTCCCAGTCATTTACAGCCATTGGCACAAACCCTGGGTCCGTCTCGGAGCCGGCCAACTTCGTTGCAGGTAGCTTAGTGGGGTGGCCCCCTGAAATATTTTATGAATCCTGTGATTGATTTATCGTGAAAGCCTCGTTTGGTTTTGATTTGGTTTTTCCAAGGTTGATCGTGTGTGTGTTGCTATTTGTGCACCCCTGCAGGGTAAATCTTTCTGAATGTCGTGTCCACGGTTATGGACAACTTGGAGCACGGTATCTCGATCATAGACAAGCATAACTAAAGTAGTGCTATAAATTTGACTTAATATGTGACTAGTAATCAGCTTCACTACAATGGAATGAGTAAATAAAAGTGCCAACAACTGGTGGAACTGGGGTGTATCGTGTCATGTTATACCTGCCTAGTAAGTATCGCAACTCCAATGGAATGAAATAAAAGTGCCAATAACTGCTGGGTTTGGGATGTCACATTAGTGAACACTCTTAACTTAGTAGTTTAGAGCTATATCAAAACTTGAGTCACTTTAGATGGGAGTACTTGGTGAAAATGACTTGTGAAAACCTTGGAATGATGAGTCATTCTATTGAGATGTTTTGACATGTGTTGAGAAACACAAATGGTTTATGATGATGAAAATGTTGAGGCATGGGCCTTAGCCCTCTTACAAAACTGATGGTTGGGTTCGGATGCGATACCATTCCAATTTTACCGTACAACCACAATACCTGAATTGGGTAAGGCTTAGCCAGAAGTTTATATGCATTAGTATTAGTTCCCTCGCGGGAGAGGTTTGAGCTGAGGCTACCTCTCAATGTTGTCCACCTATGAATTGCTCAAGATGACAGATGGTCATGGTTGGGAGGTCATGCTCATAGGAGAGGTGCTTATACTAGGGTGTGTAAAGGAAAGGTTATGTTTGATTATATGCATACTAAGTATGATGATTCAGGGTTATCCCTGGCAGATGTATCGAATCTTGTGGTGAAAGTGTACCACATCTGTAGAGTATCAAACTATTCGAATATCCACGTTCGCGGTTATGGACAGTTGGAGTGGCCATATTGTTCTGTTATCAGATGTTTTCAAAATTACTTATGAAATGAATGATGAATCTTGACTTGACCACAACAGAGTTGTGACTATGACAATTAAGTTCTCACTTAGGTGATTTCAAACTTTATTTTATATTTCTTTGCTTCTGAACTCAGCTTAGGTTTCAAACTTAACTTTACAAATAAACATAGAGTTTGCGAGTACTTAAATAGTACTCATGGCTTTTGTCCTTGGCTATTCCCGTGGCCAGACTATGAAGGAGACTACCAAGATGAAGGACATCAGGACGGCTATGATAACTAGGACTATCTTCCATCGTCAGCATTGCCTGTGCCCCTGAAGATGGACCCCACCGCTATGCTTATTATTTTTTCTGCTGCTTGTTGTATTAAGACTGGATCATGAGATCCTTTATTCGTGTAAGACCTTATTATGGTTTGTAATGGATGATGTACTGTGATATCCAATCTGTTATGTCTCGCAAAAATGGTAATCCTGGGATTACGATGTATGGCATAACAGGCATCTGGCATTAAAAATCCGGGTGTTGACAAGTTGGTATCAGAGCCATCATGGCCATAGGAGACCCTAGTTAGAATGGACGTCCAAACAAAAACTTAGCTTCAAAAACCAAAGTGAGTATTTATGAAAACTATTTCCTCTCTTACCCTTGGGAATTCTTTCTCTCAAAAAAATTCATGTTCCTTCAATTCTTACATTACTACATAAAATTTGACACACTTGATCACTTCACTAACTTCCTCATACTTAATTCTTATAGATGGAGACTCAGTTCAGCAAGTTCTACCAGTTGGAAAACGGAGGCCAGCTGATCTTCGAGAGGGATCTTGATGCACTATCGGAGTACTTGGGACGCCCACATCCGGAATTCCTTGGAGCTGAACTTTCTATAACCCCAATAGAAGACTTATAATGGCTAGTCACCGCTGATCTTCGAGGCAAGATAGAAGCACCAATGTCCGGGAGAATCCAGTTCTCCGTAAGAGAGAACAACTAGCTAGATGGATTAGTTAGGGCAATGCATGAAGCTCTCGCACGTCTATGTGCCATGAGTATCAACCAAATCCAAGGAACCCGCTTTGCTCAGTATGCAAGGCGTGACTTTATGGGAATTTCCATGGAGATGCCAAGTCACCCGGAGTTGAAGCGTCAAGTGGAGAACCTTGACTTCCTGCTGTATGACCGACAGAGGGAATTGGACAATGCTAGGGAGTTCGCCAACCACAACCTTTCCATTGCCGCCCAGAAGGCCCAGACTTTCTCACTGCTTGTTAAGGATCGTCAGTCTCTCCGCCGCCAGCGCGCAAAGAAGGATCGCACCATCGTTCGTCTTTGCAAGAAGGTGGCCGACCTTGAGAAGACCATCAAGGAGCAAGAAGCTCAGCTTGCAGCAAAGGAAGAAGAAGAGGAAGGTGAAGACATCCAGGGAGATATGGACTCTTACCTCAGCAACGATGATGACTTTCTGAAGAAGGATGTTGTGGACTTCTACACCGACGATGATGACTCTAACTTCATCAATGATGAGTAGATTCACTAGAGCACTATCGTAGCATGAGGAGTATCGGTCCCGTTGTATCGTAGCTTACAGAATGGTTCTTAAAACCATCTTTTTCCTTTGATGTTGTTGTGGTGTGTGTGTTTGTATCGTGTGCCTGCTTGAATGAATGAAAAGAAGTTAGTTGCGAAAACCTGAGTCAAACTCAAAGTTTTAGCTTTGAAATCAAAACCATGAACCATAGAACTTTCCCTCTTACCCCTTTATCTACCTCAATCTTTAGATGACTTGTGGAAATCAAGGAGGGAGCAGCTCATCGCGGGACTTGATGCTGCAGATTATGCAGATGCTAGTTGCAGACCGTGAAGCAAGCAGGGCAGAGCGCCAAGCCAACCTAGCGAAACTGCAACAGATCACCCAGATGGCCCAAAACAACCAAGGGCATGGAAATCAGGATCATCAAGGATCCAAGCTGAAAAACTTCCAGAATACCAATCCCCCAATCTTTAGCACTTCGGAGAACCAACTAGATGCTCATGACTGGTTGTAGACAATGGAGAACAATTTAGAAGTAGCCAGAGTTGATGACAACGAGAAAGTTCTCTTTGCCACCCACTATTTGGCAGGAGATGCAAGAGCCTGGTGGAACAGCACCCGCATGATGAACCATGCTCCAGTGATGACATGGGAAGCCTTCAAAATCAAGTTCAGCCGCACCCACGTGCCGCAGGGACTAGTCACCAGAATGAGGGATGAATTCAGAGAATTGAAACAAGGCAGAATGACTGTAGTAGAATACCGTGACCGATTCTTGTCCCTAGCCAGGTATGCACCTGGTGAGATCAACACGGAGGCCAAGAAGGAGAGATTCATGAATGGACTGCATGATGAGATGCAGACTGTCCTTGTCAACATCCGTTTCGGGGATCTCGAAGAGCTAGTCGACTTTGCCATTCAGATGGAAGGGAAGATTAACCAAGCCAACGACAACCGCAAGCGTCGTATGATGCACGAAGCTGGATCCAACAGTCACCAGAAGTACTGTCCCAACCCGTCTGCAGGATATGCACCAAGAAACAACCGACCCCCAATGTCTTGCCCAAGCTACCCCAACCGTAGCGGAGGCAATGTGAAGTTCGGAGGAAACAACAACAACCCTGGCAACACCAGCAATTTCAACCATGCACCTCCCAAGAGCAACAACAACAACACTACACCCAGAACTGGAAGCAATGTTGTGCCCGTGGCAGCAAAAGAGAAGTCTCAGATCACCTGTTTCGAGTGTGGAGTGAAGGGTCACTATTCCAATGAGTGCCCCAAGAAGATTGCCGCCACTGCCAATGTGAATGCCCCAGCTCAATAGCAGCGTCGTGTTCAACCAGGAAGAAGATTTTCCCCAGGGAACCCTCACAACCGCAACGGCCGTCTCTTCCACATGAACACCGAAGAAGCCCAAGAAGCGCCAGATGTAGTGATGTGTATGTTTTCTGTCAACTCAGTTTGAGCAAGAGTGTTGTTTGATTCTGGATCATCACACTCATTTGTCACCAAAGAATTTGCATGCACTAGTAAGATTCACCCAACCAACTTGAAGCATGTCATGATAGTTCAAATTCCCGGTTCAACTACAAAAGCTAGAAAAATTAGCAAAGTTGTGCCTATCAGAATACATGAGATAGATTTTTATGCTAGTCAAATAGTACTTGGAACCGAAGGTTTAGAAGTAGTACTAGGAATGGATTGGCTGTCAAAGCATAAAGGACTGATAGACTGTGCTAAGAAAGCCATCACCATGACCAGTAGCTCTGGAGTAACAGTAGAGCATGTATCTGAAACCTTACCTCGTCAATTCAAGTGCAACAAGAGTCTAGCCCTACCCACCATAGACCAAGTCAGAGCAGTGTGTGAATACCCCTACGTATTCCCAGATGAATTGCCAGGTATGCCCCCGGATAGGGATATTGAGTTCATTATTGAACTAATCCCCGGAACCGGACCCATAGCCTAGAGACCCTATAGCATGAACCCCTCGGAGTTAGTAGAACTAAAGAAGCAATGGGATGCTATGTTAGCCACAGGCTTGATTCAACCAAGCGCATCGCGATGGAGATCACCAGTGTTATTCGTCGACAAGAAAGATGGAGGCAACCGTTTGTGCACCGATTACAGAAAGTTGAATGACGTCACCATCAAAAACAAGTACCCACTGCCAAACATAGAGGATCTATTTGATCAGTTGACTGGTGCCCAAGTGTTCTCAAAGATTGATCTTAGGACTGGTTATCACCAACTTAAGATTCATGCAACGGATATTCCAAAGACCGCCTTCACTACTCGTTATGGTTTATACGAGTATACGGTCATGTCTTTTGGATTAACCAATGCCCCTGCTTATTTCATGAATCTCATGAATAAGATCTTTATGAATTTCCTAGATAAGTTTGTTGTTGTGTTTATCGATGGTATCCTTATCTACTCCAAGTCAGAAGAAGAGCATGAGCAACATCTGAGAATCATCCTTGAGACCCTGAGAGAGCATCGGTTGTATGCCAAGTTCAGCAAATGTGAGTTTTGGCTTAAAGAAGTAGGATTCCTAGGACATATTGTGTCTGCCGGAGGAGTCTCTGTTGATCCCGCCAAAATTAAAGATGTCGAAGCATGGGAAGCCCCAACCACTCAAACCCAAGTCCGTGCATTTCTCGGATTAGCGGGTCATTACCGAAAGTTCATAGAAGGATTTTCGAGCATCGCCAGGCCCATGACCCAATTGTTGAAGAAGGACAAGAAGTTTGAATGGACTGACAAATGTGAAGCCAGTTTCCAAGAGCTCAAGAAGAGATTGATCTCAGCCCCAATTTGGTCATGCTAGATATCAAGAAGCTGTTTGATGTGTATTGTGATGCATCCAAGATTGGTCTCGGATGTGTATTGATGCAAGAAGGCAAAGTCATCGCTTATTTGTCTCGACAACTAAAGCAGCATGAGCAGAACTACCCGACCCATGACCTTGAATTAGCAGCCATGGTTTTGGCATTGAAGACATGGCGTCATTATCTTATGGGAAATCGCTATGAGATTTACTCGGATCACAAGAGCTTGAAGTATATTTTCACTCAGAAGGAGCTGAATATGAGGCAAAGAGATGGATAGAGTTAATCAAGGATTATGACCTTGACATTCACTATCACCCCGGCAAAGCCAATGTGGTAGCGGATGCTCTTAGCAGATTGCCGTGTAGGTTAAACACCATGATCAAGGAGAAGCAACCAAGTTTGTATGAGGAGTTGGAGCAGTTTAGAACTGAGCTTTTTAGCAAAGGATTTTTAGCTAGCATTGAACTTCAACCCACTTTGATTAGCCAAATCAAGGAAGCCTAGAAGGGAAATGAAAGTATCGATGGAATCAAATGTCGTATTGGTACAGGAAAGGTACCTGGATTCACCGAAGACGAAGAAGCAGTTCTGTTGTACAAAGGCCGTATTTGTGTGTCAGCAGATTCGGAACTGAAGCAAGTTATCATGCAAGAAGCTCATGATACTCTTTATTCAATCCACCCCGGAGGAACGAAGATGTATCAGGATTTGAAAGAGCAATTTTGGTGGCACAAGATGAAGAGAGAAATCGGAAGCTACATCGCCAAGTGTGACATCTGTCAAAGAGTGAAAGCAGAACATCAGAGACCCGCAGGACTGTTGCAACCATTGCAGATTCCGGAATGGAAATGGGATTCCGTCGGAATGGACTTTATCACCGGCTTGCCTACTTCTAGTAAGGGAAATGACTCAATCTGGGTCATCGTTGATAGACTATCTAAGGTAGCCCACTTTATACCTGTCAAGACTACCTACCAGAGTTCGAAGCTAGCAGAGTTGTACATAGCTAGAATTGTTAGTCTGCGTGGAACCCCCAAGACCATAGTATCAGTTCGAGGAACCCAATTTACCTCGCGATTTTGGCATAAAGTCCTAGAAGGATTGGGAACCAAATTGAACTTTAGCACAGCTTATCACCCACAAACTGATGGACAGACTGAAAGAGTCAAGCAAATCCTAGAGGATATGTTGAGAGCTTGTGTAAGTATGGATCAAAATGGGAAGACTGCATGCCTTTCGCAGAATTTTCATACAACAAAAGTTATCAAGCCAGTTTGCAAATGGCCCCATTTGAGTTCCTATACGGCAGAAAGTATCGTACCCCTTTGAATTGGTCACAAGTAGGAGAGAGTCAAAGTTTTGGACCCGACATTCTCCGAGAAGCCGAAGAAAAGGTTCACAAAGTCCGTGAGCACCTCAAGACCGCCCAATCCAGACAGAAGAGTTATGCTGACAAGACAAGGAGAGACCTGACTTTCAATGTTGGAGATTTTGTGTATCTCAAGGTTTCACCATTGAAGGGAACGTAATGCTTTAGTCCGAAAGGAAAGTTAGCCCCCAGATATATCGGGCCCTTCAAGATTCTGAATCGCTGAGGAGAAGTATCATATCAACTGGAACTGCCAGAAGAGATGTCAGCCATCCATAATGTGTTCCATTCTCGTTACTTCGCAAATGCCTAGAAGTGCCGGAGAATACCGAAGTTTTCAAGAACATCGATCACCGAGTTGTTGATATCAACAAGGGTCTGACGTATCGTGAAGTGCCCATCCGTATCTTGGAGGAAGCTTATAGAACCACCATGACCAGGAGTATCAAATTTCTCAAGATTCAATGGAGCAACCATACCGAAGAAGAAGCCACTTGGGAGCGAGAAGATTACATTAGGACTGAGTTCCCAGATCTCTTTAGTTCCTAGTTTTCTGTCATAAATCTTGGGACAAGATTTTGTTTAAGGGGGGAAGGTTTGTAACATCCCAAAACTTAATCCAAAGTTAATCAAGATCAAATCTAACCAATTTGGGGTTAACAAAAACTTTTTCTATTTAAAATATTTAAGCATTCATATGTGTGTGCATTTAAATTAGGAGTTGGTTTGAATTGCCATGTTTGAGTGATCCATTGGTTGTAAAATGATTCTAAGGTGAATTACACATCATATAGATCATTCCCAAACAAATCCCAAAGAAAAAGAAATCAAAAAGAATAAAATAAGGAAATGGTCATTTGTGCGTTTTTAGCTAACTAGGACACTTTGGGTGTTCCTAGGACTCAAATGCCAACAGAGAAAATTGTGGTTCTTTGCACCCCTTGCTAGTACAAGTAGTGATGTGTCAAGGCCCACTTTGTGATCTCCCAAAAACATTCGAAATCTAATTTTAAATGACATTTGAAAATTGAATCTAGTGTATGTATCAAGATCACACTAATTCAAAAACCACTCAAATGAACTCCATTTCAAAATCCCAAGCAAACCTAGATGCTCAAGCATAAGTTACACCACTCCACCAAAAATCTTTCAAAAATTCAAAACTTTCTCTCATGCGGCCATTTGATCGAACAGGTGGTAGGCAGAGAATTTGTGGCCTAACTATTACTGTTTTGGAGCAAATCTTGTCGAGCCAATTGGTGTGCATTGATCACCTTGGTCTCCCTAGGCCCAACCATACCAAAACCACCCCTATCCCTAGCCCCTGGCACCAGTGCCACGCCGCCCCGATGCCATGCTCGCCGGCCAAGCATGCACAAGCCACAGGCGACCACCAGCCCTTCTCTGCCGCTCTAGGAAGCAAGGCGCCACCTCACGGCTGCAGATAGCCACTAGACCACCCTAGAGCCTCGCCGCCCTTCCTCTCTGCGTGCAGCCAGAGCGCACCAGAGCGCGATCGCTGCCAGCACGCCATAGACCGCGCCTCGAAAGCAAATCCCGCACGCCGCTCCTCCTTGAACCCAGCAACCCGCTAGACACGGTCGTGCACCGCCGTGTGACCCACAGTCGCCATGATCACCGTTGAGCACCGCCTCTGTCTCCCAGAGTGTGTGAAGCCCCCGAACGTTAGGCACCTCCCCTAGCCAAGCCATTGCGTCGTAGCTGACCGCCAGCAGACTGCCCACCGTCCGCCTACCTCTCCCATGCCGGTAGCCAACCGTTTCGCCGTCACCGACGAGCTGCGCCCATGCCTCACTGCCTCACCGTCGAGCCAATATAAGGAGGCCTTCCCCGCACCATCTCTTCACACCATTCCACTCCCCTCTCTCCCCTGACCATTTCCCCTCTCTCGCAGAAGCCGCTCGAGCAGCACATCACCGGAATTCCGCCGGAGGTAGCCGCTGCAGAGGAGGAGACGTGGCCATCGATTTCGTCCACCTCAGCCCCTGCCGTGACTTCGCCTGAGCTCGCCGTCGCCGTCTAGTTTGTTTGCCTGCCTCACCGCACTAGATGGAGCCCTGGTACGTCCCTAGTAGATCCCCACCGGCCTCTTAGGGTTCGGTCTCGCCGGCGACGAGTCTGTCGTCGACGACGACCGTGAACCGTTGATCCCTGTTCTAATTGTGTGGCCCAGATCGTCCTATACCGCTTCGGGTTTTATGTGCCACTGACAGGTGGACCCCCTGATCAGTCGCCCTCTGCGCCGCTAAGCGTTACTAGGCCGGCCCATTTAGTTTCCCGCGCTGACCCAGTTAATTCAAATTAGGTTTTTCTATTTAGAATTAAAATCAATTATGTCCCTTAGTTCAAAAATCAATTCAAAGAGTTTTACAAATCCAAATGGAGTGATTCCAATTTTGTTGGAAAGGTACTGAAAATATCTACCAAGCCCGTTGGATTTAAATCATTTAGAGTTAGAGATCTCTCCTAGTAAAAATAACAAGACAGAAGCATTTGCACATTCAAACATTTTTCAAAAATCAACCATAATAGATTTTGAGTTGACTCCAACTCTCAAAAATCACATTTAACCATACCTATCTAAATATGTAATAATATTAAGGTTTGCAAGCAGTGACTTTGGACTAGTACCAAAATAATGCTATATAGGCATTTCTAGTCACTTTAAATCATTAAATATTCAACTTAAACTTATTAAAATGTGATCCAACATTTAAATCCCATTCCCATATGTTAGAATATGTGGTGATGACATGTGTCCATATGATCCCATATTTTAATTGGAGAATATTAAATCTTAGTTAATTTCAATGAGTAGAAATTACTTTTCACAAATAAAAAGAAGGAAGCTAGTTAATTAAACCTTGTGATGATTGTGATGATAATAGATCATCAAATGTGTGCCTTAGTGTGCTAAGTAGACTAGTTAAGCTTTGTTTGGTGATTGTGTATCCCGTATGTATTTATAGACGATAGTACCGACCAAGCTTCTCTAAAAACAGCGTGAGGAGAAGGAGTTCTACCAAGAGGAGGAGGAAGAAAACTTCAATCACTACACCAACCAAGGCAAGCCATCATTAACAATGCAAGCTAGATAACCTAAGGCAATGCATTAGGCATGCTTTGGTTATGCCCTTTTACTTACATCTACTCCAAATTCTATTTACAAGCTTGACTTGCTTTACTTTACCAAAATCCTTTACTTGTTTGAAGGTAGCATAAAAAGTATAAAACTTGACCTATCTAGATAACCTTAGATGTCATTCTATGGCATGAGATTGATCTTAGCCTCCCACATTAGTGAACACTCTTAACTTAGTAGTTTAGAGCTAAATCAAAACTTGAGTCACTTTAGATGGGAGTACTGGTCAAAATGACTTGTGAAAACCTTGGAATGATGAGTCATTCTATTGAGATGTTTTGACATGTGTTGAGAAACACAAATGGTTTATGATGATGAAAATGTTGAGCCATGAGCCTTAGCCCTCTTACAAAACTGATGGTTGGGTTCGGATGCGATACCATTCCAATTTTACCGTACAACCACAATACCTGAATTGTGTAAGGCTTAGCCGGAAGTTTATATGCATTACTATTAGTTCCCTCGCGGGAGAGGTTTGAGCTGAGGCTACCTCTCAATGTTGTCCACCTATGAAGTTCCCAAGATGACAGATGGTCATGGTTGGGAGGCCGTGCTCATAGGAGAGGTGCTTATACTAGGGTGTGTAAAGGAAAGGTTATGTTTGATTATCTGCATACTAAGTATGATGATTCAGGGTTATCCCTAACAGATGTATCGAATCTTGTGGTGAAAGTGTACCACCTCTGCAGAGTATCAAACTATTCGAATAGCCGCGTCCGCGGTTATGGACAGTTGAAGTGGCCATACTGTTCTGTTGTCGGATGTTTTCAAAATGACTTATGAAATGAATGATGAATCTTGACTTGACCACAACAGAGTTGTGACTAAGACAATTAAGTTCCCACTTAGGTGATTTCAAACTTTATTTTATCTTTCTTTGCTTCTGAACTCAGCTTAGGTTTCAAACTTAACTTTACAAATAAACTTAGAGTTTAGCATTCCTACTAGAACTATCTTACTTGTTAGTGGTAGTTTACGAGTACTTAAAGAGTACTCATGGATTTTGTCCCTGGCTATTCCCAGGGCCAGACTATGAAGGAGACTACCAAGATGAAGGATAGCATGATGGCTATGATAACTAGGACTATCTTCCATCGTCAGCATTGCATGTGCCCCTGAAGATGGACCCCACCGTTACGTTTATTATTTATTCCGCTGCTTGTTGTATTAAGACTGGATCATGAGATCCTTTATTCGTGTAAGACCTTATTATGGTTTGTAATGGATGATGTACTGTGATATCCAATCTGTTATGTCTCGCAAAAATGGTAATCCTGGGATTGCGATGTATGGCATAACAGGCATCTAGGATTAAAAATCCGGGTGTTGACAATATTCCAAAGACCGCCTTTACCACCAGATATGGATTGTATGAGTATATGGTCATGTCTTTTGGATTAACCAATGCCCCTGCTTATTTCATGAATCTCATGAATAATATTTTTATGAATTTTCTGGATAAGTTTTTCATTGTTTTTATCGATGATATTCTTAACTATTCCAAGTCAGAAGAAGACCATGAGTTACATCTGAGAACTGTCCTTGAAACCCTTAGAGAGCATCGGTTGTTTACCAAGTTTAGCAAATGTGAGTTTTGGCTAAAAGAAGTAGGATTCCTCAGACATATTGTGTCGGCAGGAGGAGTCACTGTCTATCCCGCTAAGATCAAAGATGTTGAAGAATGGAAAGCCCCAACCACTCAAATCCAAGTCCGTGCATTTCTCGGATTAGCAGGATATTACCGCAAGTTTGTTGAAGGATTTTCTAGCATCGCAAGACCGATGACCCAATTGTTGAAGAAAGATAAGAAATTTGAATGGACGGACAAATGTGAAGCGAGTTTTCAAGAACTCAAGAAGAGAGAGATTGATTTCAGCCCCAATATTGATTACGCCAGATATCAAGAAGCCGTTTAATGTGTATTGTGATGCATCCAAGATTGGTCTAGGATGTGTGTTAATGCAAGAAGGCAAAGTCATATTTGTCGAGACAACTAAAGTAGCATGAGCAAAACTACCCTACCCATGATCTGGAACTAGCAGCTGTAGTTTTAGCCTTGAAGACCTGGCGTCATTACCTTATGGGTAACCGCCGTGAGATTTACTCGGATCACAAGAGCTTGAAGTATATTTTCACTCAGAAGGGGCTGAATATGAGGCAAAGGAGATGGATAGAGTTGATCAAGGATTATGACCTTGACATTCACTAT
Source organism: Avena eriantha (assembly GCA_910589775.1). Lineage (NCBI taxonomy): Eukaryota > Viridiplantae > Streptophyta > Magnoliopsida > Poales > Poaceae > Avena > Avena eriantha. The sequence goes on along the minus strand of OU342742.1, from coordinate 330,869,328 downwards.
CACCCCGGCAGAGCCAATGTGGTAGTGGATCCTCTTAGCAGATTGTCGTGTAGATTAAACACCGTGATAAAAGAAACCCAGCCAAGTTTGCATGAAGAGTTGGAGCAGTTTAAAACAGAGCTAGTTAGCAAAGGATTCTTAGCTAGCATTGAACTTCAACCCACTTTGATTAGCCAGACCAAAGAGGCCCAGAAGGGAAATGCAAGTATCGACAGAACCAAACGTCGTATTGGTACAGGAAAGTACCTGGATTCACCGAGGATGAAGAAGGAGTTTTGTGGTACAAAGGACATATCTGTGTGCCAGCGGATTCGGAGCTGAAGCAAGTTATCATGCAATAAGCCCATGATACTCTTTATTCTATCCACCCCGGAGGAATGAAGATGTATCAGGATTTGAAGGAGAAATTTTGGTGGCACAAGATGAAGAGAGAAATTGGAAGCTATATCCCCAAGTGTGATATCTGGCAAAGAGTCAAGGCGGAACATTAGAGACCCGCAAGACTGTTGCAACCATTGCAGATTCTGGAATGGAAATGGGATTCCGTCGGAATGGACTTTATCACCAGTTTGCCTACTTCTAGTAGGGGAAATGACTCTATTTGGGTCATGGTTGATAGACTGTCCAAGGTAGCCCATTTTATACCTGTCAAGACAACCTACCAGAGTTCGAAGCTACCAGAGCTATACATTGCTAAAATCGTCAGTTTGCATGGAACCCCCAACACCATCGTATCGGATCGAGGAACCCAATTTACCTCAAGATTTTGGGAGAAAGTCCAAGAAGGATTAGGAACCAAGTTGAATCGTCAACCAAATCTTAGAAGATATGTTGAGAGCTTGTGTATTAGAGTATGGATCAAAATGGGAAGATTGTCTGCCTTTCGCAGAATTCTCATACAACAACAGTTATTAAGCCAGTTTGCAAATGGCCCCATTTGAATTCTTATATGGAAGGAAGTGTCATACCCCTTTGAAATGGTCGCAGGTAGGAGAGAGTCAGATTTTCGGACCCAACATCCTACGAGAAGCTGAAGAGAAGGTTCACAAAGTCCGTGAGCACCTCAAGACCGCCCAATCCAGACAGAAGAGTTATGCTGACAAGAGGCGTCGAGACCTGACTTTCAATGTCGGAGATTTTGGGTATCTCAAAGTGTCGCCTTTGAAGGGAACGCAACGTTTTAGTCTGAAGGAAAGTTAGACCCCAGATATATTGGACCCTTCAAGATTCTAAATCGCCAAGGAGAAGTATCATATCAACTGGAACTACCAGAGGAGATGTCAGCCATCCATAATGTGTTCCACATCTCGTTACTTCGCAAGTGCTTAGAAGTTCCGGAGAAGACCGAAGTTTTCAAGAACATCGATCACCGAGCCATTGATATCAACAAGGATCTGATGTATCGTGAAGTGCCCATCCGTATCTTGGAAGAAGCCTTCAGAACTACCAGGACCCGGAGTATCAAGTTTCTCAAGATCCAGTAGAGCAATCATACAGAAGAAGAAGCCACTTGGGAGCGAGAAGATTACATTAGGACTGAGTTTCCAAATCTCTTTAGTTCCTAGTTTTTCTTTAATCTCGGGACGAGATTTTGTTTAAGGAGGGAAGGTTTGTAACATCCCAAAACTTTAATCAAGGTTATTAAATCCTAATCTCCCAAATTATGGTTAACAAAAACCTTTTATTATTAAAATGATTAATGAATGCATGTGTGTTTGCATTAGTATAGAATTGTTTGGAAATGCCATGCTTGATTGTTCTAAATGATATGAAAATGGTTTAAGGGTGAATGCCACATCATCTAGACCATTTACAAACAAATCCAAAGAAAAAGAAATCAAATAAGAATAAAAAGACCAAATGGTCATTTTGACCATTTTAATCCACTAGGCCACTTTAGGTGTTCCTAGAAGTCAAGTTCTAATAGAAACTTTCTCAACTCTTTTCACCCCTTGCTAGACCAAGTAAAGATGTACCAAGGCCCACTTTACAAACTTACAAAAACCTTTCGCAAAGCAATTTAAATGACATTGGAAAATTGAATCCAATGGATATGTGAAGATCCTCATTTTTTTTAAAACCCATCAAATCTGTTCACCTTGACAATCCCAAGCAAGCATAGATCACCAAGCATAAGTGTACATCACCCACCAAATTTGAGCCAAAAATTGAAATATAATTTTCTTTCGACATTTAAACAAACACTTAGTGAGCACTGAATTAACTGCCTAACAATCAGTGTTTTTGATCAATGCCTTGTCTACCCAATTGACCCCTTTCTACTCCCCTTGTCCCCTCTAGTCACAACCAAGGCCAATGCACCACTCCCCCTTGATGTATGCGCCAGTGCCTGAAGGAAATATGCCCTAGAGGCAATCATAGAGATGATTGTATTTCATGTGTATCCATGAGTTATTATAATGTTCCTTGAATATCCATATACCAGGCAACTTGTATTGATTGGCAATTATGTGAATTGTTTGTGAAACTCTTTACTTGTATGGTTATCTAATAATTGTCCCTAGTCGGAGTTCATGCGAGGACACACGTGAATATTAGACTAGCACATCGATTGGTTAATGACTATGTTTCGCAAGTCATTGACATGGAGATGTCAAACCAATGATGTGGACACATGTTATGAACATGGGGTTGGACTGACCCAACATGAGACTAGCAATAATACTTGCAGCTCTCTCTACACATCGTGTACGTTTTGTCCTTAGACCTGAGATTGTCGCATGTACTTGAGATGTGGATCGACCTACTTTGGGGCTATCAAACACTACTCCGTAACTGGGTAGTTATAAAGGTAGCTTTCGGGTTTGTCCTGATACATGCTGCAAGGCATCGGTCAATCAAGATGGGATTTGCCCCTCTCTACTTGAGAGAGATATCTCTGGGCCCCTCGAGTGATCGGATCCAGAAATGCATGGCCGTGCTACATATGGTTAAGAGTTAACCTAGTAAAGGGATTCTGAATCACAGTATCGAGAAAGAGAGGTCAGCTTAGAGCTAGACCAAATATCGTGAGGCAAAGGGAAAGACATGTACTCAACCTTGTGATGGTTCGTCCGAATGATCTTTATATGCGTTTAGGAGTTGGCACGTCTTGCTAGAGGCCGCTACCAACTATTGACGGAGTAAGTGTACTCGCGTCATGTCTATACGTGTATGAACCTATAGGGTCACACACTTTAGGGGCTGGAAGCCTAATGAGGATTGGATCCGAATTAGACCAGGCTTAGGCTGCTAATGGGCTGCTAATGTAGAAGCCCACCAGGGATGCCTATATAAGAGGGAGTAAGGCGAGCTGAAAAGGAGAGAGCATTCCACCCAGCCGCCACTCCTCTTCCGCCTGTGTTGCACGCGCAGACCTAGCAGTCTGGCGTGTGACGACTTCCACTCCGGACGTGTGGATACCTCGGAGGTGCTGCATCTGTAGCACTTGGACGAGCCGCGCAAAGGGGAGCTGCTCGTGGGACGAGGACGAGGAGGAGACGTAGAACATCTACACTGCCGCAACGTGCTTCATCGAGTTCCGCACCTGCGCGTAGCGGTAATCCCGTGATCTATGACAATAGTATTCCTGGTTGACGCGGTAGAAATTTTTTGATTTTACGCTAGTGTAGCCTACCCGTTACCCTTCAGTGGTATCAGAGCCGATGCTATTCAGTCATAGGTTCGGGAAGTTTGCATATGGTGATATGTAGATTGATATGATCGTTTGTATGGCGGTGTTTCTGGATTGATCTATGATCTTAATTTCCGTGATCGTGATTCTAAGGTCGTCGAACGACTTACCCCTACCGGTCGGTTTCCGCCATCGGGGTAGACAGTGACACATAAATCCTTCTGAATCACGCGAAGATCAATATGATTGATCGAATCGGGAATTAGATCTGAATCGACGTACCGTGATCAAAGGAGTTTGGTCAAATCGGAACTATGGTCGGTTTATGGTAAATTGGATTTGCCGATCAAAATCCTTAAAGAAAATTGTATAGATTTGATCTCTCATTTTTCACGAATGTCCGGACGCCCGGAAAGGTACCGCGAGGGGCGCTGCCCCTTCGAACCCCGCAGGGGGAGACCCCCTAGACCCCCCTTAGTCGTAGCCCCCTTTTTGTATCTCGTTAAGGTTCATAGGTGGTACGATTTCACATGATCCGGTAGAATGCGATTCTATGCACAACTTGTTTTTGCAGGATTTATGTGATCAGTATGGCCCAAAAAATGTATGTGATGCATGTATGTATTTTTTCATGACCTGCGTGTCGTGAGTTGGGCAACACGGCTGGAGCCATATGTGTTGTCAATTATTGTAATGGCCTGCGTGCCAACTTGTGATGATCCCAATACCATGTAATTTTGATTACTAGATGTTAGGAGTAATAGCTTGTATTAGTTCTTGGAGAACTCATCACTTGGAGGATGGCTCGCATAGAGCATGAAGATGGAGATCATCATGGTGGACAGGTTCTATGGCGATGGAGATCACCATGAGAAAATGGGCCATACTGTATCACATCTATGTGAATGCTATTCTTATACGTTTTACTACTATGCATGCTTAGATGATAGAAGTAGAACGATCCCTCACAAAGTTTAAGTTAAACCATGCCCTCCCAACCAAACCTTGCACCATCCTATGCCCTGTACAATCGTTGGTGGGTCTATGAAATTAGGGTGCCACGGTTTTCCTTGGCTGGATGGGTTTGTATCGGATACCTACACGCATAAGGGTTGGTGAGCTTAACAAGGTCATCTTAACAGTTAAGGACCTTGGGGCATAAAGGTTGGGCGCCTAGGTTTGACATAGAGATGTCACCCAACAACAAGAGTCATATGTGATATGATTAGCAAAGGTTGCTTACCGATTTACCTTGTCTTCTAGCAGTGATGCTAAAGCTCACTAGTCGACTTGTTAATTGTGGATCTTGAATCACTTAGTATCAATAGAGGGATGTTGATTTAAGTGGGAGTATATGCTATTAAATTGTTTAATATGTTTTACTCTTTCATGGTTACATGGCTTAGTATTTTGCATATTTTTTGTTGTAGATCAATGGCACCGAACAATTCATCACCTTTTGCTTTGCGTTCGATTCTTGAAAAGGATAAACTAAATGGAACAAACTATTCGGACTGGGTCCGTAACCTGAGAATTGTTCTCAGGGCTGAGAAAAAGGAAACTGTTCTGGATACCCCAATCCCGGATGAACCTGCTGATAATGCAACTGCTACCCTTAAGAATGCCTACAAGAAAGCATGTGATGAATCTCTTGAGGTCAGTTGTCTTATGCTTGCATGCATGGAACCTGATCTTCAAAAACAGTTTGAGGATCAGGAAGCGTACGATATGATCGTTGCGCTTAAGGACATGTTCCAGACTCAGGCTAGGACTGAGAGGTACAATGTCGCTAAGTCCTTTGTGGAATGCAAGCTGGCAGAGGGAGCAGCTGTAGGCCCCCATGTGATCAAAATGGTTGGTTACAGTCAGACTTTGGAAAAGCTTGGTTTTCCATTAGGCCAAGAGTTGGCCACTGACTTCATTTTGGCATCTCTTCCATCTAGCTATGGGCATTTCATTTCGAACTACCATATGCATGGGGTGGAGAGGGGCCTTAATGAATTATGTGGGATGCTAAAAACAGCAGAATGTGACATTAAGAAGTGTGCAGGGCATAGCCATGTGATGGCTGTGCAGAACAAGCCTAGCTTCAAGAAAAAGGGCACTTCTTGGCAGAAGAAGAAGGGCAAGGCTAAGGATACGATCCCTAAGCCAAACCCTGCACCCAAGCAAAAGGCTGGTCCTGCAGGAGACACTGAGTGTTTCTTTTGTCACGAATATGGCCACTGGAAGAGAAACTGCAGCAAGTACCAGGCTTCTTTGAAGAAAAGTGGAAGTAAGAGTACTTCCCACTCAGGTACGCTTGTTGTAAATGTTGTGGACATTTTTCTCGCAGATTCTTATGTTAACTCTTGGGTATTTGATACCGGATCGGTTGCTCATATTTGCAATTCGATGCAGGGGCTAATAAGGACTAGAGAAGTGCAAAAAGGCGAAGTGGATTTTCGCGTCGGAAATAAAGCAAGGGTTGCTGCATTGTTCGTCGGCGTCATGCAACTTCACCTTCCGTCAGGATTTATCATGGAGTTGAATAATTTTTATTACATTCCTAGTATGGGTCGAAACATTTTATCACCTTCATGTTTGATGAGGGATGGTTATTCATTCGTGAGTACAAACAATGGTTGTGTAATCTCTAAGAATGCTATGTTTGTGGCTGATGCTCCCATTGTGAATGGGTTATTTATTTTAAATCTTGATAATGCATGTGTTTACAATGTTAGTGCTAAAAGGCTTCGGCCAAATGATTTGAGTCCTACCTATCTATGGCATTGTCGTTTGGGGCATATAAGTGAAAAGCGCATGAAGAAGCTCCATGGTGATGGTCTTCTAACTTCGTTTGATTTTGAATCATACGAGACATGTCAAGCTTGTTTACTTGGAAAGATGACCAAGACGCCTTTTACGGGGTTTCCCGAGAGAGCGACAGACTTGTTGGAACTCATACATACTGATGTATGTGGACCAATGAGCACGACAGCCAGAGGAGGATATCACTACTTCATTACTTTCACTGATGATTTCAGTAGATATGGCTATGTCTACTTGATGAAGCATAAGTCTGAAACTTTTGAAAAGTTCAAAGAGTTTCAAAATGAGGTAGAGAATCAACGTGGCAAGAAAATAAAGGCCTTGCGATCTGATCGCGGAGGCGAATATTTGAGTCACGAGTTTAGCAATCATCTTAAGAGTTGCGGAATTGTTCCACAGCTCACGCCGCCCGGAACGCCTCAAAGAAACGGGGTCTCTGAACGGCGTAATCGAACTTTGTTGGACATGGTTCGATCGATGATGAGCCAGTCGGATTTACCATTATCATTTTGGGGTTACGCGCTAGAAACAGCAGCTTTCACACTAAATAGGGTACCATCTAAATCCGTAGTTAAGACACCATATGAGATGTGGACTGGAAAGAATCCCAGTTTGTCTTTTCTGAAGATTTGGGGTTGTGATGCATTTGTCAAGCGACTTCAGTCGGACAAGCTAACACCCAAATCGGATAAGTGCATTTTTGTGGGATACCCAAGGGAAACCTTAGGGTATTACTTCTACAACCGAGAAGAGGGCAAAGTGTTTGTCGCTCGTAGCGGTGTTTTCCTAGAGAAAGAGTTTCTCACAAAGGGAACGAGTGGAAGGTCGGTGCGACTTGAAGAAGTTCAAGATGAGCCAGTCGGGGATGCTTCTACGAGTGATGCTATTGTAGCAGAACAAGTTGAGGAACCCATGGCAATAGAAGCACCACAACCACGAAGGTCGGCGAGGCTCCGCGAAGCGCGAGAGTTATTATTGTTAGACAATGATGAGCCTGCGACCTATGCAGAAGCGATGGTGGACCCAGACTCTGAGAAATGGCTGATTGCCATGAGATCCGAGATAGAGTCCATGGGAGACAATCAAGTTTGGAACTTGGTTGACCTGCCTGATGGTTTTAAAGCCATCGAGTGCAAGTGGATCTATAAGAAGAAGATTGATATGGATGGAAATGTTCACATCCATAAAGCTCGACTTGTTGCAAAAGGTTTTCGACAAGTTCAAGGAGTTGACTACGACGAGACTTTCTCGCCCGTAGCGATGCTTAAATCTATACGGATCATTCTAGCCATTGCTGCACATTTCGATTATGAGATATGGCAGATGGACGTCAAGACGGCTTTCTTAAATGGAATCCTTTCTGAGGACGTGTATATGATGCAGCCCGAAGGTTTTGTCGATCCAAACAATGCTGGAAAGGTATGCAAACTTCAAAAGTCTATTTATGGGCTGAAGCAAGCATCTCGGAGTTGGAACATTCGATTTGATGAAGTTGTAAAGGAGTTTGGCTTCACCAAAAACGAACAAGAACCTTGTGTGTATAAGAAAGAAAATGGGAAATCACTTGTGTTTTTAATCTTATATGTGGATGACATATTATTGATTGGAAATGACATTCCGATGCTCGAGTCTGTTAAGACCTCATTGAAAAATAGTTTTTCTATGAAGGACTTGGGAGAAGCGGCATATATTCTGGGTATCAAGATCTATAGAGATAGATCAAGGAGGCTAATTGGATTAAGCCAGAGTACGTACATTGACAAAGTGTTGAAACGGTTCAGCATGGAAGAGGCTAAGAAGGGGTTCTTGCCCATGTCTCACGGCATTAAACTCAGCAAGACTCAGTGTCCTTCGACCACTGATGAGCGAGAACGCATGAGTAGGGTTCCATATGCTTCGGCTATTGGATCCATCATGTATGCAATGACATGTACTCGCCCAGATGTTTCCTATGCTCTAAGTGTTACGAGCAGATACCAGGCTGATCCAGGTGAGATTCACTGGACAGCGGTAAAGAATATCCTTAAGTACTTGAGAAGGACTAAGGATATGTTCCTAGTTTATGGAGGTGAGGTTGAACTCAGTGTAAAGGGTTACACAGATGCGAGTTACCTTAATGACTCAGACGACTCGAAATCGCAATCAGGTTATGTGTTTGTCATGAATGGTGGTGCTGTGAGCTGGAAAAGTTCCAAGCAAGATACAGTGGCCTCCTCTTCAACAGAAGCTGAATATATTGCTGCCTCGGAGGCTGCAAAGGAAGCTGTTTGGATTAGGAATTTCCTGATCGCTCTTGGTGTGGTTCAGGGCTCGTCCAATCCCTTGGACGTTTATTGTGACAACAATGGTGCTATTGCACAAGCCAAAGAACCTAGACAGCACCAGAAGAACAAACATATTCGCATGCGCTACCATCTGATTCGTGAGTTCATTGATGAAGGTAGTGTCATGTTATGCAAAATACATACGGACTCAAATGTTGCTGATCCCTTGACTAAGCCACTCCCGCAGCCTGCGCATGAAGCGCACACAAGAGCAATAGGTATTAGATACTCTCTAGATTGACTCTAGTGCAAGTGGGAGACTGAAGGAAATATGCCCTAGAGGCAATCATAGAGATGATTGTATTTCATGTGTATCCATGAGTTATTATAATGTTCCTTGAATATCCATATACCAGGCAACTTGTATTGATTGGCAATTATGTGAATTGTTTGTGAAACTCTTTACTTGTATGGTTATCTAATAATTGTCCCTAGTCGGAGTTCATGCGAGGACACACGTGAATATTAGACTAGCACATCGATTGGTTAATGACTATGTTTCGCAAGTCATTGACATGGAGATGTCAAACCAATGATGTGGACACATGTTATGAACATGGGGTTGGACTGACCCAACATGAGACTAGCAATAATACTTGCAGCTCTCTCTACACATCGTGTACGTTTTGTCCTTAGACCTGAGATTGTCGCATGTACTTGAGATGTGGATCGACCTACTTTGGGGCTATCAAACACTACTCCGTAACTGGGTAGTTATAAAGGTAGCTTTCGGGTTTGTCCTGATACATGCTGCAAGGCATCGGTCAATCAAGATGGGATTTGCCCCTCTCTACTTGAGAGAGATATCTCTGGGCCCCTCGAGTGATCGGATCCAGAAATGCATGGCCGTGCTACATATGGTTAAGAGTTAACCTAGTAAAGGGATTCTGAATCACAGTATCGAGAAAGAGAGGTCAGCTTAGAGCTAGACCAAATATCGTGAGGCAAAGGGAAAGACATGTACTCAACCTTGTGATGGTTCGTCCGAATGATCTTTATATGCGTTTAGGAGTTGGCACGTCTTGCTAGAGGCCGCTACCAACTATTGACGGAGTAAGTGTACTCGCGTCATGTCTATACGTGTATGAACCTATAGGGTCACACACTTTAGGGGCTGGAAGCCTAATGAGGATTGGATCCGAATTAGACCAGGCTTAGGCTGCTAATGGGCTGCTAATGTAGAAGCCCACCAGGGATGCCTATATAAGAGGGAGTAAGGCGAGCTGAAAAGGAGAGAGCATTCCACCCAGCCGCCACTCCTCTTCCGCCTGTGTTGCACGCGCAGACCTAGCAGTCTGGCGTGTGACGACTTCCACTCCGGACGTGTGGATACCTCGGAGGTGCTGCATCTGTAGCACTTGGACGAGCCGCGCAAAGGGGAGCTGCTCGTGGGACGAGGACGAGGAGGAGACGTAGAACATCTACACTGCCGCAACGTGCTTCATCGAGTTCCGCACCTGCGCGTCTAGCGGTAATCCCGTGATCTATGACAATAGTATTCCTGGTTGACGCGGTAGAAATTTTTTGATTTTACGCTAGTGTAGCCTACCCGTTACCCTTCAGTGCCAAGCCACCCGAGCACCCCCATGCCGTCCGACCATGGTACACTCGCAGCAGACCACCCCGAGCTCGCCCACGACGCCTAGGAGATAGGCGAGATCACACCGCCCCTCTCTGTCCCTTCCCCAAGTGCTGCCATGCCCTAGACCACTGCAGAACAGCTGCGCCCACCGCGTCTACGCCATGCCGAGCACGCGCCAGAGCGCTACGCCTGACAAGCGTGCACACGCCGCGCCTCGACCGCAGCCCGCACGCACTGCTTCGCTATCATCCCAGCAGCCGCCCGAACACCCCCGTTCACCGACGCTTGACTCGCAGCTGCCGTGTGCCGCGTCGAACACTGCTTATGCCGCGCAGAGCATCGCCCGCTCCCGAACGATTTAGACCGCACCTTGCCACGCCATCAAGCCCGTGAGAACCTCCCTGAAGCACCGCATCGACCGCCACTCATAGCCATGCCGATAGCTACCCGTAGCCATGTTGCCAGCACCGCCCGACCATGCCGCTCTGCTCCCTTCCTCGAGCTATAAAAGGAGGCCCTCTCGACCCCATTTTTGCACAACACCTCACTCTCCTCTCACCACTGATCCTTCCACCCAATCCCCGGAGCAAGGCAAAGAGCCTCCCTTTGCTGGAATTTTGCCAGACCTTGCCGCTGCAGAGGAGAAGTGGCGCAGTTGATTGGAGCTGCCCCAGGAGCCGCCGTGACCACGCCTAGGACCGCCGTCATCTACCAGTTCGATCGCCCCCATCGCTGAGATTGCCCCGTACCGCTTCGCGTTAGATGTGTCGCTGACATGCGGGACCAACCTGTCAGTAGCCCGCTGCGCCGTGGAGCGCCACTAGGCCGGCCCATTTCTTTTCCCGCGCTAGCCCACAGGTTCAAATAGATGTTTTCCATTTAGGTTTAAACTAGCTTCTGTCTACTTATTCAAAAATCCATTCAGAGAGATTTACTTAACCAAATGACATGATTCAAATTTTGTTAGAAATATAATTAAAATATCTATCCAAGCCCATTGGATTTAAATCAATTGGAGTTAGAGATCACATATAGCAAAACTAACAAGACAAAGAATTTTCTACATTCAAACATTTTTCAAAAATCAACCATAATAGCTTTTGAGTTGATTCTGACTTTAAAAAATCACATTTGATGATACTTATCTAAATATATAAAAATATCTAGGATTGCATGAAGTGACTTTGGACTAGTAGCAAAATAATGCTATTAGGGCATTTCTAGTCACTTTAAATCTATTAAATAATAAATTTAAACTTTATAAAATGTGACGACCACTTTAAATCACATTCCCATGTATTATAATATGTGGTGATGACATGTGTCAACATGATCCCATATTCTATTTGGAGAATATTAAATCTTAAATATTTTTCAATGAGTAGAAATTACTTTTCTCAAATAAAATAATGAAACTAGTTCTTTAAATCTTGTGATGTTTGTGATGATACTAGATCAAAGTGTGTGCCTTAGTGTGCTATTTAGCAATAGATAAGTATTGTTTGGTGATTGTTGAAGGGAATATGCCCGAGAGGCAATAATAAAGTGGTTATTATCTTATTCCATGTTTATGATAAATGTTTATTTTGCATGCTATAATTGTATTGATCGGAAACGTTAATACATGTGTGTTTAATAAACAAAAAGGTTTCCTAGTTATGCCTCTCTTATAGACTAGCTCGTGGATTAACAAGATGATCAAGGTTTCCTGATCATGGACATTGGATGTTGTTAATAACGAGGTCACAACATTGGTGGAATGATGTGATGAACATTCATCCGAAGTATAGCATTACAATCAAAGTCATTATGTTTATATTGCTATAACATCATACGAAGTAATATTTATCCTTAGACCATGAGATCATGTTAATTGCTAACACCGGAAGAGTATCTTGATAACATCAAACGTCACACCGTAACAGGGTGACTATAAAGATGGGTTCAGTGCTACGAAGGTGTTATGTTGAGGCTCATGGATCAAGAGTGGAATTTGTCAATCCCGATGACGGATAGATATACTCTAGGCCCTCTCGGTTATATCACATTAAGATAGCTTGCAAGCAAGTGATGTGATCACTAGAATGTTATATCAGGGGAACGAGAAAAGAGTGCATGTCGGAAACAAGATCAAACTAGGTATGGAGATACCGATGATCGAATCTCGGACATGTAATATATCGTGAGACAAAGGGATTTAGTTACTAGCGTTAAAGGTTCTCACGATCACAGAAGTCATCGTTGAATGTGTAGGAGTCAGTATGGATCTCTAGGTCCCACTGCTGATTATTGATCGGAGAGGGGTCTCGATCATGTCTGCATTATTCGCGAACCGTAGGGTGACACACTTAAGGGATACCGACACCATTTGGAGCAAATATGTTTCAGATAAAGATTTAAGAAAGCACTGGAATTATTTCAATAGACACCAAAATTGTTTCAGGTGAAATTGCTGAAATTGGTTCTGCATGTAATATTGAAATGTTGTAGGGGGTTTTATGTGAATGTTTGTTAATTAAAGTAATTAACAAAATTCTGAATAAAATAATAATAAAAGAGTTCTATTAAATGAGAGAGCATTAAATTTGGAGAAATTTAATGCATTTAAAGTGGAGACTTTAAAAGGGAATGTGAAGAGGAATTTTAATGTGGAGCGGTTACCACCACATGAATGGAGGAGGTGAAGAGGCACCTCCTCCATGCGCTGGCCATGAAGGAGGGGCACCCCCCTCCTCCTATAAAAGTCCACCCTCTCCTCACTTCTCACACACACCTCCTTGTGAAGGATCTCTCTCCCCCTCTAGTATTATTCCCCCATGGTCTCGGATTAGCGAGATACATGTTCCCGGTGACTTTATCTGGAAAGGAGTTGCTGCTTCCGCTGCTTTGCTGGAGCGAGGGACGGGGGTTGTCGGGGTACTGGACGTGTGTGCAATCACGGATGCACCGCTGCTTTGCGGTGCTAGACTTGGTGTTGCTGGAGCTGGATCTGATGGACGTGCTGGAGCCGGACCTGCTGGACTTCCTCACGATCTTGAGATCGGCAAGTGTACGACTACATCAACCACGAGTCCCTACTCGTTAACAAAACTCGTTGTCTTCGAGGGTAATTTCTCGTTGGATGTATGTCCACCCGTTGCTTTGTACCTAGTAGATAGATCTTGGCATGTAGTTCACATCGTAGGAAAAATTTTGTTTTCTATGCTGCGGACCCAATAGTGGTATCAGAGCCTGATCTATGCGTAGGTGCTTTGCACGGGTAGTACACATATGTTTATATGTGGGCGATGATGATCATGTTATTGCATCTTCCATGTATTTTGGATATTGGTGGCATAGTGAGATGAAGCGGCCCGGACCAACCTTACATGTCATCGTACATGAGACCGGTTCCACGATCGACATGCAACTTGTTTTGCATAAGTGGTTGGCAGGTGTCTGTCTCTCCTACTATAGTCAATATCTAATTTACAACGAGTTGCTAATAACTTGGTTATCCTCGTTGTGGTTCATGTTCGTAGGTGAGAATGGTTCTATCTCCGAAAGCCCTAAGCCACGTAAAACTTGCAATTGATAAATTAGAGGCGTCTAGTTTAGATCATTGTTGGGCTAGTGTCTTGATATGGTATTGTTGTAAGTAGATGTATGATAGATACTCTTACAACACACTCAACGTGTAAGTTCCATAGACCTTGGCCTTACACACAAAAGAATGATAGAGATCATACCACGATGCAAGTGATAGAGATCAAATGCATGGACCATATCATCTCACTTTACACATTAGATGTTAGCATCTTATACTGCTAGTCTGGCGCTTTTGGTAGCATTATAAGATGATCCCTCATTTAAATATCAAGATAAAATGTGTTCTTCCTTAAGTATGCACCGTTTTATGGATCGTGTTTCGAGACATCACGTGATGATCGGGTGTACTCGAATCTATGCTTTCATAGGAACGGGTGTAAGACAGTTTTACACACGTGAATACTAAGGTTCTTACTTGGCGAACCTAGCATGTACAGACATGGCCTCGGAACACGGACCGAAAGGTTAAGCATGAGTCATATAGTTGATATGATGCCCATATAGATGCTCGCCTTTGAAGCTACATCAACTCACGTGATGATCGGACTTGGTGTAGTGGATTTGGTTCATGTAATCACCAAAAAGACACGAGGGATGTCGTTTTTGAGTGGGAGTTCATTAGTAATTTGGATTAGTCGAACTCAATTTGTCATAAATTAAATCAAAGTAAATTTGCATAGTTTGTTGTAGTCATTGGCATTCGTTTTCTACCTTAGGCTTAGTTTTTATTTTAGATAATAGAACTATAGAATTCTGGATATTTACTTTACGAACTGGTATCGTATTGTTTTGAATGTCAATTTAAAGTTTATAAGTCCTATTGTAAACTTTCAGCAAACTCTATTTACTCCATGAAGTTTAATAAGTAGTATTAAATCAAGAGTAAGAATTCCAATGTTAGTATCTAAAGTATCAGGTTTGCCTCCATGATTATTGATATTCAAAAAGTTGTTTTAATATCAAGATTATATTGGACCTGAAAATTGTTTCAGAAACCATCATATGTGAAAGATATTGTGATATCTAAAACAATGTTTTTTTGGTTGCATTATAATAGAGTATAATTTAGCAAAATACATGTTCTCATATTGTATGAGAATTTGTGAAGGATGGAGGTGCTAGGCATCCGAATCTACCAAAAAGGTTTTAGGAACTGATATTATACTCGTGATTCTTCCTTATAAGCTATAGTAGCTTGATCATGAAAGTTGTCATGATAAGGGTGAATAGAAGATGTAAGTAAAATGTTTACTACACTAATAGATTACTAAAGAATGAATTTTTGAAAGAACACCAAACATTTGATGATGGTGATCCACTTCAAAGTGCAAGTCCAAAGGTATTAGTATTTGACTATATACGCTTTGTATCATGTCTCATGTTGATGAAACCACTATTGATGTTGATAGATTATTTTAAAAGAAAAGGAATTGTTGAAAGAGAATCTATAAAATATTTGGCAGAAAATAAAAGGTTGGAGATGTCCAACTTAGGTGTATAGAAGATATACATGTTATGGCTGTATTCCTTGCTTGTTAAACAATGTGGTTCTTAGGTATTGGATACCGGTATTGGATACCGAATTGGTTGGTATGAAGTGTCATACAGGACAACGCAATTCATGAACTACAATGGCCTAAGTAACTAGCAAGAGAATGAGTGATGATGTTCATCGAAAACAAATAAAGTCTTATTGTGTTTTTCGTTGTCATCAAACCAAGCCTTCAAGATTTGTTTAAATAATTGTTATTTTGTTCCGGTATTATGAGAATAATGGCTGTTCAAATAATTGCCGTATTCCATAAAGGATGGATGAACTTTTACAAGTCTAGTTGGAGAAATCACATCCATAAACACTATTGCTAAAATGTCGCAAGACAAATGATTGAAAGATCACTTATGAAGTGACATCGTTGTTTAAATTATATTTGAAAGAAAACATGAAGAAACTCCATGTTGATGGATTTTTGGAGTCTTTGATTTTTATCAATTGATGCATGTGAGACTTTCCTTGAGATAATTGAAACTTCGTCCATAAGCCAGAGAGGAACGGATGACTAGCTTATTGGAAATTGTGCATGTTGATGTGCATAGTCCATTATGTGTAGCCATATGCGATGGATCTTTTTGCTTCATATGCTTTCTTCAAAAATTTGAGTGAATATATCTGTATATTTACTTAATAAGGCAGAAGTATGAAACATTTGAAAGTTGTTCAAAGACTTTCAAGATGAAGTGGAAAATCATTGTAACAAGAAAATAAAGAGTTTATGATTAGATCATAAAGGAAGATATTTGAGTTACATGTTTAGCAAAAACACCTAAGACTTGAGGAATTGTTCCATGATTTATGTTTCCCGATAAACCATAGGAGTATGGCATATTCGAGAGATGAAATCAAACCATGTTTGACATGGTAAGATCAAGGGTGTCATTTATAAAACTGCCATTATGTTTTAAGGATTGAAGCTTTAGAGACTACCGCTTTTACACTGAAAAGAGCACCATCGTGATCCGTTGAAATGACACCATATGAGTTATGGTTTGGGATAAAACCCGAATTGTCTTCTCTTAAATTTTGGTATGCTATGCATAAGTAAAATGTTTACAACCAAAGTCGGATAAGCACGTCTTTGTAGGTTATCCCAAAGAATTTGTTGGGAATTTCTCCATAACACCGAGGACAAAAGAGTTTGTCGCTTGGAACGTCAAGTTTCTTGAGAAGGAACTTTTCGTGAAAAGTTAAGTGGGAGGACAATAGAACTTTGATAAGGTTGTTGAACCTTAGCTATATGTGCTAAGTAGCGCAGCGCCGGAAAGTGTCCCGGTGGCGGCCACAATGCTCATGGCTCTCGTGATTACAAAAGGTGTGATCTCGGAGATTAGAGTTCCTATAGAACCGTGTGGGTCGGTAAGAATCAAATAGTAAGATTTGATAAGCAAGTCGTTATTCTTTTGACAATGATGAACCGACTACATGCAAAGAAGCGATGATGGGCCCTGACTCCATAAAATGACTAGAAGTCATAGAATCCGTGATAGTATCCATACACGAGAAATCAAGTTTCTGAACTTGGAAGACCCTCCGGAAAGGCGTGAAGCCTATCGGTCGTGTTTGGATCTATAAAGAAATAAGACATGGATGTTTAACATCTATTAAATAGTCGACATGTCGGAAAGAAGTTTACGACAATGTTCAAGGAGTTGACTATGACAAGATTTGATCTTTCATAGCGATATGTAGTATTGACGGATTAATGTAGCAACCACTACATATAATTTGGTATATGGTAGTTGAATAAACAAAACAAGGTTCTTCTAATAGAACGGTAACCTAGGACGTGTACATGACATGGTCCGAAGGGTTTTGTTAATTCAAAGGGTGCTAAAAGGGCATGTAAACTTCAATAGTTGAAGTAAGCATAGCGGAGTTGGAATCTTCACCATGATGAAACTGTTAAAAGAGTTTAAATTCATTGGAGATGATGAAGATGCTTGCATTTGCAAGAAATTAAGTGGGAGCGCTGAGACATATTTCTAATACATTATGTAGAGGACATATTGTTGATTGGAAATGATGTATCTTGTATTCACACAAGTTAAGAATTTTATTAAAATAAGATTTCGATGAAAGACTTGGGCAAACCCGAATTATTTGGCATTAATATCTATATGGATAGATTAAGGCACAAATATGGTTGTGCCAGACATACATATATGAGATATTGAAAGGGTTCAATATGCAAACAACAAGAAAGGTTCTTGCTGCATGGAAAGAATTGTATCAAGATTCAAGTGTTTCAACACTTGGTGAGTAAAATCACATGAAGATTTTGATCGATTATACCATGATAGGTATATATCCAGAATGTCCTATGCTCTAAATGTTATGAGCATATACCAAAATGATTCATAAGATGATCATTGGACAATAGTAAAGATATTCTTATGAGCTTTGGAAGAACTAATAATATATAATGTATAAGTGACAAATAGTTAAAGGTAGTTCATTGTAAAGTGTTACATTGATACTAGTTTTGTCACAAGATACAAATTAAATTTATCTCAATTTAGACTATGGGTGGCACAATGTAATGGAAAGGATGTTCCATGATGGATTTGGATGAGTTCCAAAGTTGAGACATTGTGACGGATACTACAACAAAAGGCTAAGAATATAAATGCTATAGTAGCAGCAAAGGAGGGCATTTGTGTTAAGTAGTTTGTTATCAAACTAGGTGTGGTTCAAAGTGGGCTTATACTATGAAGATATATTGTGTGACAATAATATCAACATATTTTGAGCCGAACGAACTAAAGGTCTCACCAAAGGACCAAATTTATACAATGCCATCTCATTTGAGAATGAGTGATGCGTAGAGACGCAAAGACATGCAAATACACACGGACCTGAAACTGTCAGATTCGGATATTATGTGAACCACTAGCAATAGCGTATATGCAACACAAGAAAGCCATAGGTGTTCAATACGCAAAGTTTTTCAAACTAGATTATTGACTCTAGTGCAAGTGGGATACTGAAGGGAATATGCCCGAGAGGCAATAATAAAGTGGTTATTATCTTATTCCATGTTTATGATAAATGTTTATTTTGCATGCTATAATTGTATTGATCAGAAACGTCAATACATGTGTGTTTAATAAACAAAAAGGGTTCCTAGTTATACCTCACTTATAGACTAGCTCGTTGATTAACAAGATGATCAAGGTTTCCTGATCATGGACATTGGATGTTGTTAATAATGAGGTCACAACATTGGTGGAATGATGTGATGAACATTCATCCGAAGTATAGCATTACAATCAAAGTCATTATGTTTATATTGCTATAACATCATACGAAGTAATCTTTATCCTTAGACCATGAGATCATGTTAATTGCTAACACCGGAAGAGTATCATGATAACATCAAACGTCACACCGTAACAGGGTGACTATAAAGCTGGGTTCAGTGCTACGAAGGTGTTATGTTGAGGCTCATGGATCAAGAGTGGAATTTGTCAATCCCAATGACGGATAGATATACTCTGGGCCCTCTCGGTGATATCACATTAAGATAGCTTGCAAGCAAGTGATGTGATCACTAGAATGTTATATCACGGGAACGAGAAAAGAGTGCATGTCAGGAACGAGATCAAACTAGGTATGGAGATACCGATGATCGAATCTCGGACATATAATATATCGCGAGACAAAGGGATTTAGTTACTAGCGTTAAAGGTTCTCACGATCACAGAAGTCATCGTTGAATGTGTAGGAGTCAGTAAGGATCTCCAGGTCCCGCTGCTGATTATTGATCGGAGAGGGGTCTCGATCATGTCTGCATTATTCGCAAACCGTAGGGTGACACACTTAAGGGATACCGACACCATTTGGAGCAAATATGTTTCAGATAAAGATTTCAGAAAGCGCTGGAATTATTTCAATAGACACCGAAACTGTTTCGGGTGAAATTGCTGAAATTGGTTCTGCATGTAATATTGAAATATTGTAGGGGGTTTTATGTGAATGTTTGTTAATTAAAGTAATTAACAAAATTCTGAATAAAAAAATAATAAAAGAGTTTTATTAAATGAGAGAGCATTAAATTTGGACAAAATGCATTTAAAGTGGAGACTTTAAAAGGGAATGTGAAGAGGCATTTTAATGTGGAGGGGTTACCACCACATGAATGGAGGAGGTGAAGAGGCACCTCCTCCATGCGCCGGCCATGAAGGAGGGGCACCCCCCCTCCTCCTATAAAAGGCCACCCTCTCCTCACTTCTCAAACACACCTCCTTGTGAAGGATCTCTCTCCCCCTCTAGTATTATTCCCCCATGGTCTCGGATTAGCGAGATACATGTTCCCGGTGGCTTTATCTGGAAAGGAGTTGCTGCTTCCGCTGCTTTGCTGGAGCGAGGGACAGAGGTTGTCGGGGTACCGGACGTGTGTGCGATCACAGATGCACTGCTGCTTTGCGGTGCTAGACTTGGTGCTGCTGGAGCTGGATCTGATGGACGTGCTGGAGCCGGACCTGCTGGACTTCCTCACGATCTTGAGATCGGCAAGTGTACGACTACATCAACCACGAGTTCCTACTCGTTAACAAAACTCATTGTCTTCGAGGGTAAGTTCTCGTTGGATGTATGTCCACCCGTTGCTTTGTACCTAGTAGATAGATCTTGGCGTGTAGTTCACATCGTAGGAAAATTTTTGTCTTCTATGTTGCAGACCCAACAATTGTGTACCCCGTATTCCTTTATAGACGATAGTACCGACCAATTCTACGAGGAGGAGTTCTACCCCGAAGAAGACGAGGAGAATTTCAACCACTGCACCAATCAAGGCAAGCTATTGTTAGCAAGCTAGAATTATATAAGATGACCTAAGCAAGATGCATTAGGCATGCTTGGTTATACATTTTGATTTATACCCATCCCGAGTTTTACTTGCAAGCTTTACTTTCTTTTACTTTACTAAAGTTCTTTACTTTTAATATAGATAGCATAAAGAGTATAAAACTTGGCCTATCTAGTTATACTTAGATGGCATTCTATGGCATGAGATTGAAGATTAGCACCCCTCTTTAGTGGACACTCTTAACCTTAGTGGCTAGTGCTAAGCATAAAACTTGATCACTTTAGATGGATATACTTGGTGAAAATGATTATGAAAACCTTGGAATGATGAATCATTATATTGAGATGTTTTGACATGTGTTGAGAAACACAAACGGTTTATGATGATGAAAATGTTGAGGCATGAGCCTTATCCCTTTTATAAAAATGAATGGTTGGGTTTGGATACGATACCATTCCAATTTTACCGTACAACCACAATACCTGAATTGGGTAAGGCTTAGCCGGAAGTTTATATGCATTAGTTTGGGTTCTCTCGCGGGAGAGGTTTGAGCTGAGGCTACCTCTTGATGATCTCCACCTATGAAGTTCCCAGGATGGCAGATGGCCATGGCTGGGAGGCCAAGCTCATAGGGGAGGTGCCAATACTAGAGTGTGTAATTGAAAGGTTATGATTGATTGTCCGCATACTAAGTATGATGATTCAGGGTTATCCCTGACAGATGTATCGAATTTTGTGGTGAAAGTGTACCACATCCGCAGAGTGTCAAACTATTCGAATAGCCGCATCAGCAGTCATGGACAGTTGGAGTGGCCATACTGTTCCATCGTTAGATGTTTTCAAAATGACTTGTGAAATGATTTGTGACTTGACTTGACCACAACATGGTTGTGACTATGAAAACTAGTTTCCCACTTAAGTGATTTAGAACAGTAATTTAGCTTTCTTTACTTCTGAACTCAGCTTAGGTTTCAAATTAGCTTTTGCAAATAAACTTAGAGTTTAGCATTCCTACTAGAACTACCTTACTTGTTAGTGATAGTTTGCGAGTACTTAAAGAGTACTCATGGCTTTGTCCCTGGTTATTCCCGTGGCCAGACTATGAGGAGGACTACCCTAAATATGGACAGCAGGAAGGCTATGACAACTAGGATCATCTCCCATCGTCAGCATTGCCTGTGACACTGAAGATGGAGCCCACCGCTACGCTTATTATTTTGCTGCTTGTTTGTATTAAGGCTGGATCATGAGATCCTTTATCCGTGTAAGACCTTATTATGGTTTGTAATGGATGATGTACTGTGATATCCAATATGTTATGTCTCGCAAAAATGGTAATCCTGGGATTGCGATGTATGGCATAACAGGCATCTGGGATTAAAAATTCGGTTGGTGACAGAGCTATTCTCACCACGAACTTGTTAAGATTTACCTAGTCATCATGATTGGGAAGCTAATCTCACCATGAGGACTCTTCTTCTTAGCTTACTATTAAAGATTCCTAACAAAATTCTACTCCATCACATGGAATTCTCAAGTGAATGTCACATGATCTACTACCAATTGTATCTATACATACTCTAGTGGTCTACCTTGTATGGTATAGTGGTATCAACTAGTGGTAAGATTCTGCTACTTCATAGGGATTCTAAATATAGACTCCATCGCTAATACCACTCCACGTGATATCCTAATCCTAGTCGTAATCTTATTTGATATTTTAACTTACTTAAGATATCTTAGTGGTGGTATACATATTTAGAGCTACCCTAGGATGGCATTTCTCTAGAGAAGATAGATAACTAATCCTTAAGAGAGATGACAAAAACATCCAACTTATGTGTGATAAGATTATCCTTAAGTGGATACCCATCACATACCTTGGTTTAGATAGCATGGCTTCCTATAGTCACTATTGAACCTACAGATCTCCTAAAAGGGTTTAATCCTAAGGTCAAAGAATATGCTCTGATACCAGTTGCGGTGACCCAGTGATACATTGCAAATGTTTTGATGTTCCATGCTTGGTTTTATCCACTTTCTTGTGTTTTTCCCACACTTTGGAGTACTTTTCATATGATTTCTTGGACTAACCTATTAACAAGAGCCACAGTGCCAGCTGCCTGTTTTCTGCTGTTTTTGGTTCCAGGAAAGTTAGAAAATGAATATTCTCGGAATTCGACGGGACAAAAGCCAAAGTGCTTATTTTTCTGGAAGTCATCAGATGCCAGAATACGAGACGGAGAAGGGCTAGGGGGCGGCCACACCACCTGGCCGCGCGGCCAGGCCTGGCCCATGCCAGGGGGTGGTCTGGCCGACCCCAGCACCCCCTCGGCCTCTCCTTCCACCTATATATTGCCCTCGGGACGAAAACCATAAGTACCCGATCAAAAATCCACAAAAGAGTTTGTAGCCACCGTCATCTCCATCCCTAGATCGGGAGGGATCTGAACCTCTTCCCGGCACCCTGCCGGAGGGGAGAATTCACCCTGGAGGCCTTCTTCATCATCATGCAAGCCTACGGTGTGATACGTGAGTAGTTCATCTTTGGACTACGGGTCCATGTAGTAGCTAGATGGATGATTCTCCTCCTTTGTGCTTTCATGTCTAGATCTTGTGAGCTCCGTTCATGATGAAGATCATCTATTTGTAATTCTGCATGTTGTGTTTGCGAGGATCCGATGGATATTGAGATGCTATTTCAAATTGATTATTGATTCTATCATGTCTTTGTTATTTGTGATCTTGCATGCTTTCCGTTGTTAGTGGCTATCTTGGCCAAGTAGATGATATCAACTCCAAGAATTAGTATTTATGCTCGATAGTGGGTTCATGCCTCTGGTAATCTGGGGAAGTGATAGAAATCTCTAAGGTACTAGATGTGTTGTTGCTACTAGGGAGAAAACAACAATCCTTTGTTCATACAACAATCGTATTGTTTACATTACACGCAATTCGTAAAGCAATAATTTGTTGCTTGCAACTTAATACTGGAGGGGGTTCGGATGATAACCTGAAGGTGGATTATTAGTCATGGATGTAGTTGGATGGCGGTCTATGTATAATGTTGTAATGCCCAATCAAGTTCCAAAGGAGTCAAAATGATTAGTATATGCATGTATTGCTTTCTCGATGTTTGTAAATTGCCCCGCTGTAATTTGTTCACCCAGCATGTTATCTATCTTAAGGAGAACCACCTCTAGTGAACTATGGATCCCGGTCCTTTTCTTTACATACAATCTATAAACTGTTTACTGCTTTGTGTTTACTTTCTACAAACTTTTACTTCCTTCCATTCGATACGTTTAATCCTTTGTTTTCAGCAAAACCGGTGAGATTGACAACCTCATCGCAAGTTGGGGACAAAGTTCTGTGGTTGTGTTGTGCAGGTCTCCACATTGCTACTAGCACCGGTAGTGCGCCCTGCCAAGGCTCAGCTAGCAACACCTTTGGGGTGTTTCCTTGCTCCTACTGGTTCGATTAAACCTTGGTTTTATAACTGATGGAAACTTGCTGTTGTGCTCATCATACCTTCCTCTTGGGGATCCCAACGAGCTCTACATCAACACCGAGCCATCAAGCACTTTTCTAGCGCCGTTGCCGGGAAGTCAAGGACACCTTCACAAGGGGAGTCCCTCATAACCAATCTCTTTACTTTGTTATTTTTGTTTTGCTTAGTTTACTTTTGTTTTGTTTGCTTGTTTCTTTATCAAAAACACACAAAAATTAGTTCCTACTATAGTTGTTATTTTCATTGGTTTGTTATTGTCTTGCTTTATCATGCTTTCTATCAATGGTTGGTTTCTTTGAAACTGAATCTTATTGGCAAGGTGGGTTCACGGAAGAACAAAAATATTATTATAAAGAAACACCGCTTGTCACAAAAAGGGAAACACTTATGGAAACAAATTGATAAATTGTATACCATTGCTATAAACGTGTGCTCTACTTATAATGTTACTTATTGCTTTGATAAATTTTGTTGTTGTAGGAGGTATAAACACCTCCCTTTTGAATGTGAGTATAATGATAATGTTACCATATCTTCTTATGTTAAAGGGAATTATGACTTTTATGATGTGGAACAAATTGAAGAATTTATTGCTTGGAAGGGTGCATTTGAACTTGCTAGTTTGCTTGAAAATACGGATGACTCGCATTATAAATATGAGGTTTATGAGATACTTAAATTTTTCTTTGATAATTACAAGTTAGAAAATGGCTATATTCTTGAATATCTTAATAGATGCTCTCCACCAATGGAAGAGACGAATGCCTTGCAGGAGCCTATGGAAGAACAAATTACTGAAACTAGAAGCTCATTGGATGAAAAAGAGGAGGAGAGTGATGATCAAGAGGAGGAAGAATGGATCTACCCATCCCTACCTTCTAATGAGAGTAACTCTTTACCCCTTACATTATTTGATTGTCCCTCATGCTTACCAAAGGAGCACGAATGTCATGTTCCTGCAGATTCTTTTGAAAATGTTTATAATAAAGCTCTAGTGTTTGTAGATCATGAAAAGCATGCTTTATGTGATAGTTATATTGTTGAGTTTATTCATGAGGCTACTGAAAATTATTATGAGAGAGGAAAATATGGTTGTAGAAGTTTTCATGGTAATAAAACACCTCTCTATGTGCTGAACGTTTTGAAGTTGCTCTTGTTTTATCTACCCATTCTTGTTACTATGTGCTTCTTTGATTTATTTTCTTACAAGATTCCTATGCATAGGAAGCGGGTTAGACTTAAATGTGTTTTGAATTTTCTTCTTGATGCTCTCTTTTACTTCGATTCATATTCCTTATGTGAGCATCTTCTCAAACTATCATGCCTAACTTAAAGGCGTTAAAGAAAAGTACTTATTGGGAGATAACCCAAAAGTTTTAGATGAGTCTTGGAAGTTATTACTTCAGTAATAAACACTCCCTATCCTTTTTATTGCTTTTTGTGCCAAGAGTAACCTCTAATGAGAGAGAAGTAATAATTGGGAAAGTTAGTGTTCCGAAACAGATTTCTGTGCTTCACCGTAAATATTCGTGTAAAATATTTGTACGCCCTTTTGAGGTGAGAATTTTTTTTCTTCTGCCCCAGGTTGTTATCTAACTTTTGTTAGTTCAACACTTTTTGATTTGAGCAACAGAAGGTCTTCGAAAAAATTCGTCTTTACATGTTGGTCTGTTTTGACAGATTTCTGCCATTTTCTGCATTTGCTTCTTGTTGGTTCCTTTTTTAGTTCTTTTGGGGAATTGAGCTTTTTGAGGGAAGTGCTACAGTATCTAGTGTTCTAATGGAATTTTATTTGGTGTTAGAACTGAACCTTAAGACCTATTATCTTGAGTGCACTAATGTTGCTAATAAAGATTGTGTGAAGTTTTGTATGAAGGAAAAAATTTCAGGTTTATGGAAGGAATGAGTAATGAGATGAAGGATGGACTAAAGCTCAAGCTTGGGGATGCCACGCGTGTCACCCCAAGAAATATCCAAGAAGTACAAGCGCCAAATCTTGGGGATGCCCAAGGCATCCCTTCTTCATCAATAAAAATCCCAGGTTTCTTCCAAACGCTTCATTTTTATTGTTTCATGCACAGTTGTGTTGTTCTTGGAGCGTCTTCTTTTTTGTTTTCGTTTTGGTTTTTTGTTTGCTTAGTTTTCTGAATAAATTGGTCGGACCCCCTCTTTCATACATTGGTTTGCAAATAGTTTGGTTTGGTTTGGAAAAGAGTAGGAAAGTTCATACTTAAGTGGTAAAAAGAGCTTGTTTTTGACTATGGCTTATGCTTTGTCATGCCATTCTTGATATTGTTTTGGCTTTATGCTTAGTATTATTTGATGTAGCATTACTTGTTATAAACAATTGAGATTGCTTAATGTGCCTTGGATGAATCATGCGTTGTTTTAGCATATTAAAGCATAGTATAGTGGTATTCTCCTTTGATGCTTTATTTGGGTTGACTTGACACATGCTCACACCATATTATGACTATCTCAAGTCACCAAAGCCTTTATGATCCTTTAGTTTTCAACTTGTAGTATCACTTTATGCTTTGATCAATGATGTTTTGTCGCTCTGCATGATTATGACCATTATTGCTCTCTTAGGTTGTCGCTTCCAGTCTTTTGCTAGCCTCCGCAACCAAGTATGAGTTCCACTAATGCATCCAACTCCCTAAACCAAGTTATTCCAAAAATTACACCATACCTACCTATTAGCATATGCTATTACAGTATATTCATGCTTTTGTTTACCTTCCAAATTAAACTTGTTATGAGAAAACTAGTGATTAAAGCTCTCACGAACTTGATGGCACACTTTACTTTTCTTGTCCTTAATAAACTTGAACCATTGGGTCCTTCTATGTTGCGTATATTCTTGCGCTTTATAAGTTGAAATTGGCAGAACCATGTATCATGGGGAACGCTTTCAACATTGCACATGTACTTTGTACATGTTGATATCATGTTCTTTTGCTTATGGATCCTGGCGGTGTGAAATAAAAGTGGAACTTATAAGATCATGGAGTTTGTATGTGTGTTAGAGAAACGCCTGGGCTGCTAGCCTAAGCCATGCCTAATCATGGTAGAAACTTGCAGCATCACCATAATGAGCACTCTATGAAGCATCATCAATAAAAACCTATGCAAATAGCAAATAAAAAGATCGCTGAGATGCTCATTGTCTGCTTACCTTGTCATTTTGATTATGGGATAGCTCTTGTATCATGTGCAAGGGGTACCCCATTGGCATTTCTTTATGATACATATGTACTTACAATGACAAGAGCTTACTTGTGACTAAAGTTGAGTAGCATGAGGTTCGGTCTTCGTAAGTAAGGGGCATGCAATTTCAGTTTATAACTTGTCAAGCATATCCTCTTAGTTGTATCATTTTAACCTTAATCACCTTCAAGATGCTTATGATAGGGGCAATGAGAGCTAAAAGCTATAAGTACCATAATTTTTGGAAGCTCTTTATGAGACTTGAATCCCTACTTCCTTCTATGAAGGCCTTTCTTCCACCATTATATTGAGTCTCCACCTTCTATCTTTATGCACCTACTTTGAGAGCATAGTGGCCATTCTTAGTTCTATGTGCATTGTCCCAAGACTAGTTGATTGATGCATAACTTGATATTGCTTGTTTTAAACTATTTGTATCTAGTCACTCTTATGAACTTTGAAGGTGTCCTATGCATTTATATTTGCTATTCTATGAGGGACAAGCTGAATACTATTATGCTATGTTTTCTTTATGTGAAACAAACAAACGTCTTGCAAAGCATTGTTATTCATGAATCTTTTGTTTGTGCCTTTTCATGTTGCATCATAGTTTCTTTGTCTTATTGCTAAAACTTTGTCTTTCATGTTATGATTGAAGTACTATGATCCCAGCATTGAATGTTTTACAAATACTTTGATCAATTCTTTGATGGTGCATGTCACCTCAAAAATTATTCTTTCTTTTTATCACTTACCTACTCGAGGACGACCAGGAGTTAAGCTTGGGGATGTTGATACATTGCAAATGTATCTATAATTTCTGATGTTCCATGCTTAGTTTTATCCACTTTCTTGTGTTTTGTCCACACTTTGGAGTACTTTTCATATGATTTCTTGGACTAACCTATTAACAAGAGCCACAGTGTTAGCTGCCTGTTTTTTGCTATTTTTGGTTCTAGGAAAGTCAGAAAATGAATATTCTCGGAATTGGACGGGACAAAAGCCAAAATACCTATTTTTCCGGAAGTCATCAGATGCCAGAATACGAGACGGAGAAGGGCTGGGGGGCGGCCACACCACCTGGCCGCGCGGCCAGGCCTAGACCGCGCCAGGGGTGGTCTGGCCAACCCCAGCACCCCCTCGGTCTCTCCTTCCGCCTATATATTTCTCTCGGGACGAAAACCCTAAGTACCCGATCAAAAATCCACGAAAGAGTCTATAGCCACCGTCATCTCCATCCCTAGATCGAGAGGGATCTAAAGCTCTTCCCCGGCAACTTGCTAGAGGCGAGAATTCACCCTGGAGGCCTTCTTCATCATCATGCAAGCCTTCGGTGTGATGCGTGAGTAGTTCATCTTTGGACTACAGGTCCATGTAGTAGCTAGATGGTTGGTTCTCCTCCTTTGTGCTTTCATGTTGTGTTTGCGGGGATCCGATGGATATTGAGATGTTATTTCAGATTGATTATTGATTCTATCATGTCTTTGTTATTTGTGATCTTGCATGCTTTCCGTTGTTAGTAGCTATCTTGGCCAAGTAGATGTTAGCAACTCCAAGAGTTAGTATTTATGCTCGATAGTGGGTTCATGCCTCTGGTAATCTAGGGAAGTGACAGAAATCTCTAAGGTACTAGATGTGCTGTTGCTAATAGGGAGAAAACAACAATCATTTATTCATAGAACAATCGTATTGTTTACATTACACGCAATTAGTAAAGCAATAATTTGTTGCTTGCAACTTAATACTAGAGGGGGTTCGGATGATAACCTGAAGGTGGATTATTAGTCATAGATGCAGTTGGATGGCGGTCTATGTATAATGTTGTAATGCCCAATCAAGTTCCAAAGGAGTCAAGATGATTAGTATATGCATGTATTCCTTTCTCGATATTTGTAAATTGCCCCGCTGTAATTTGTTCACCTAGCATGTTATCTATCTTAAGGGTAACCACCTCTAGTGAACTATGGATCCCAGTCCTTTTCTTTAGATACAATCTATAAAGTTACTGCTTTGTGTTTACTTTTTGCGAACTTTTACTTCCTTCCATTCGATATGTTTAATACTTTGTTTTTAGCAAAACCGGTGAGATTGACAACCTCATCGCAAGTTGGGGACAAAGTTCTGTGGTTGTGTTGTGTAGGTCTCCACGTTGCTACTAGCACCGGTAGTGCGCCCTGCCAAGGCTCAGCTAGCAACACCTTTGGGGTGTTTCCTTGCTCCTACTTGTTCGATTAAACCTTGGTTTCATAACTGAGGGAAACTTGTTGTTGTGCTCCTCATACCTTCCTCTTGGGGTTCCCCAACGAGCTCTACATCAACACCGAGCCATCACCCAGCATACCACTACATGATGTAGTACACTATAGTCGTTGACATAACACCAATGAAACACCGTTCACTAGTATTACATCCTTTAGAGTGGTACAACAGAAACACAGCAGGTCCAAGACATGACTATAGATTACAACTCGACTCTTTACATAAGATCCAGAGAACGCTCTAGGTTAAAGAGAGAGAAAGAAACTTCTTACAAAGAAGAACCAAAAATAATAACTCAGAACTATATGGCTAATAAGACTAGCATCTAAACTATCTAGCTTGCAATTGCTACTAAAGCAATGCTCTACAGAAATAGGTTTTATGGCTAGAGAATCTATTCCTATCTACTCAAAAGCTTCATCTTCACTTTAGTTGATGTATATGTTGACTTCATTGACTTTATTGAAGAACTTGAGCTGCCGATGATGGTTTCTTGAGCAGAAATTGATGTTGGTGTCATCTTCGACGGCTTAGAACCTAGCAAGGGTTAAGAAGGTACGGTTGAGTATGAGCGTACTTAGCAAGATCACTAAAAAGGAGTGTATGATGCACT
Organism: Avena eriantha; assembly: GCA_910589775.1. Taxonomy (NCBI): domain Eukaryota; kingdom Viridiplantae; phylum Streptophyta; class Magnoliopsida; order Poales; family Poaceae; genus Avena; species Avena eriantha. Next base: position 330,839,434 of record OU342742.1, on the reverse strand, counting down.
ATCTCTATAGCCACAGACCAAAGGTCATAGGCAATGCAGGTTTTCGTAAACATTTCTTCAAAGGTTGCTTTTATTCTGAAAACTATGTCCGACAGCCTTCACAGGTTGACCAGAAATTTCATGGAGTTCCTTTCCTGCCGTGTTCGTAGCTCCTTCCCGGAACAGGGAGTAACATGTCACAGTTCTTACACTCTATAGAGGTGTGTTGCTTTACCCATGAGAGACCTTAGCTTTATTGCACATCCGAGTTGCAGGCTCATTCACACTTCCTTGGTATGAGGCCCAGACTAAGATCCAAGCCAATCACTGCCCTTCTCCGTGACCACACATGAAGACACGACCTCCCCAAGCAGATCTACCTCCGTTAACCCCCTTATAGGCAGATATAACCCTGGCAACACCTTGGAGACTCCAGTGAGCAGATCATGTCCCTGGCAACCCCCATATAGGCAGATATACCTCTGACAACCCCTCGCGGAAAGTCTAGACACCAATATCGTGGGGAACTAGGAGTCCCACCCATCTGTTGAGTCCCCACAAGGAAGCTACAGCCGCACGATAAGGTCATCCGTCCATGCGAAAGGAAGAAGATCCAGCTGACTTCTCCATCCCATTCCAAATCTCATGGTTAACGCGTAATATACTGTGTTAGAATCACTAGCGACATTGGTTGTTAAGTCCTACATATTATGTTCCTTTACCACTAGACCGTATTAGTAGATTATTACCATTTGGTAAATAATCTATAATCATATTATTATAAAAATAGTGTTTTCAGACCTTTTTGAAATGCAGGTGATGACAACATTTGAGTTACAAGCATTTGATAGAAAATAATCAAAGGACATGAGCAAGTTGTGAACTTGCCTTTTGTGATTGCAAGATTATGCACTCACGGTCTTCAAGACAAATAGAAGATCCAAATTATGTAAATAACATCATTGGTCCGGTGAGGACGAATGTTTAAATAAGCAAGGTGCAATTATGCATAAGTAATGTAATGCAGTTTGATATACACGAATCCCTGGACTAATCGTATCAGATCTAGGGTTTGAAACTAGGAATGGTTTCTTTAGAATGTGTTTCCCTTTTATAACAACTTCACACTTGTCCTTCTTATTAAGACTTGTGAGTGTGTGTGTGGGATACTTGCAAGTACAATAAAATAACACACAAATTTTTAGCATCCTAGGTGTTGACAATTGATTTAGAGTTCATTCTACTCAAGTTTTCTTATTATAATAAGAGTCAAAGACAATTGTGGAGTTCATTTATATTAGTTTAAAAGAATTACTCTTGCGAAAAATCTTACTTCACAAAGTAAAAGTATTTAAACTTGAGGTTAACACTTTTTAGGGTTTCTTGTTAGCTTTAAGTATTTAAGAAGGAAACAATTAGTATTTTTGAATAGATATCCCACTAGCAAGTGGAAACTTACATATTTGGATTGAGTATCATATTATATGGGGTTCACTTCTTAATGTTTTATGAAGGTGGAATATAAATGTTATGTCTTTTATGGGGTGGTGCTTTAGAAATTATAAGTGGATGAATTCACTTACCTATCTTTAAAATCAATGGTTACACTTTTTAAGTAAAGAATAAGTATTCCTTCAATTACTTTACAACTTGATTTAAATCTTTAAGTGGTTTCCTCAAACTCGTGAAAATTAATAAATAAGAGTTTGGTGATTTTATAAGTGCATAGGATTCTTGTGATAAACAATATACTATGTTAGTGGATTTTATAATTGATAAAAAATCTTTTTAGGAATAATATAATTACTTTGAATGGTAGTTATAGAAACTACACTTTAAAATGGTTGGTTCATTTTTTTACTTCATATAAACATCAATTGAACTTGGTTTTACTTACACTTTTAGACTTCTAACAAATAATGTCAAAGGCAAGGTAAAGATTTATGTGTTTTTAATCCATTAAAATATTAGAAAGTATTTTTAATCAAGGCTTATTAAACTTTTACCTGTATTTGACTTCAAATGTACAAGAGGATATTTTTAATGTGTATTTTTTATTTTTGTGATCATTTTGGTATATTATAAGTATTTTTATGATTTTTTATTAATAAGATATGATTTTTATAAGTTTTATCACTTTATAAATACTAAATAAATAAGAAATACTTAGTTAAGTGTCACAAAAATGTACAAAATAAGTTTATAAATGTATATTTTGTTTTTCTAAGAATTTTAATATATGATACTTATTTTTATGAATTTTGAATAATAATATATACTTCTTTAAGATTTATTCTTAATAGGATATTTTTTAATAATTATTATCATTTTATTTAAGTTGGAAAATAAAGTATGATAATAGGTTTATATTATAGAGTTTATTTGTCTAAACATTTTTATATATAATATATATTTTTCTGAGTTAAAGAACAAAAGATATTCAATTTCTAAGATTTAATCATTATCTTAAATTCCTGAAATTTATTTATATTTAAACTTTTATTGTTTTATCTAATTACTAAACAGGGATATACTTTTCTCACTCAGACCTAACTTAGCCAGGGTCACTGACCAGTGGGCCAATGGCCACGTTGACAGGCCACGCGTGTAGAAGACCAGGTCAAAATCGCTCACTGGGCTAGGGTGACATCAGCATGACATCATGCTGAGGTCATCCGAAGATGATCGTCTCAGATAGATGATCGATCTGACGATTTGGTGCGCGCGCGGCTGTGGTTGGGCTTGCTGGAAAGAGGACGACACGGCAAACTAGATCGTGGCGGCGCCGCCCGCTATTGGTCACCGGAAGTGCACCGGCAATGAGATTCTATGGAGGCTGACGGCGGTACACGGTGCTACAGCAATCCAGACCACCCTAGGAAGCGAGAGAGACATGGGAAAAAGCGTATTCTCACCCTGATGACGATGGTGAGGTCGATGAGGCACGGGGAGGTCTGATGATGGTGAATTCACGGCAATGGCCACAGTGGCTGACGAGATGCCGGACTCAATTCCGGCCGACTCGGCGCGCGCCTGCTTGCCTGACTTATTGGAGACGAACGAGGATATGATGGCGAGCACAACGATGCCCCTGGTTGGCTCGGGGGCGGTCTGTGGTGGCGAGGCCAGCGGACTCCGACGAGCTAGGGTTTGGAGGCGGAGAAAATGCAGAGAGAAAGCGAGAGCGAGAGGGAATGAGGGGATGAGGATGGAAGGACGACGCAGTGGCGTTCTTATCCCTCCCCAGTGGTCGTGGCACAGATCTTAGTGCGGCGACAGCGGCGCTGCCGCCAGGGAACTGCTTCGTCGGCCATACACGAGGTGGACGATGACGATAATCTAGACAAAACGTTATTTGGGTCAGGCTGTTACTGGGTCGTTGCAGAGCAAGCGAGGTGTGGTGGAGCTTGCTCACAGGCGGTAGATAACGCCGAGGGTTGCTGGGCTGTAGGCCGAAGCTGCTGCGCTGCTTTTCCTTTTTCTTTAGCTTTTCCTATTTTCTATTTTTGTTTTCTTTTTCATTTTAAGTTTATACAAAGATCCATTCAAAATTCATTAAATCAACTAGGGTTTTGCATGGTTAATGTAACTAGTTGGTTTGGCAGTCCTTTTTAGTATCTTTCTAATTAGGATTATATAAAGGATTATTTTCATAAGAAAACATAAATAGGAACTAGGTTTTAGGAATTACTTTTTATTTAAAGATCCTTTTAATATGATCTTGTTTTCACTTGATATTTTTAATGGCAATGGTTTAAAATGGTTCATGATGTATATAGAATCTGATTCATACTTAACATCATAAAGGAATAATATATAACCTTATAATGAGTTAAATCTAAGGGTTCCTAAAATGGTGGTTTTAGTTTCATGATTCCTCCAAACTTGGTGATTTCACCAATAAAAATTCTACTTAGTTTGTGGGGTTTAGAATTATCATTGAATAATCTTGGTTAAGTCATTATGCCTGAATATCAATCATCAATGAGGAAATGAAAATGTTCATTTCCAAATAATGGTCATGAGTTTTGGGGAAGGTTTAATAGACTCATTAATGGAGGAATGAAGATATTCATTTACATATAGCTATTATGGGTTTGAAGAACAGTTAATGAATTCACATTCTATTATGGTATGGATGAAGATTAAGAGCTAGGATGAATTGCCTTCATGTTTTGTGGCCATGGATAATAACTCAACTTAGAGTGAGCTATTGAGATTGCTTTACTAAAGTGATCTTGATGGTATATAAGACTAGGTCTTTATTAGGGTTTAAGACAATCAAGTGGACAAGGTTTCCATCAATACAGTCTCAATTGGTATTCTACTTATCTCTTAGACATTACATTTGACTAATAGATTCTATCCTTTGGCTGCCTAAAAAAAGGAATTGGTTTAAGTACCCTCTTTATTCTAGAGTTTTAAACAAAGAGGTAGACATGGGTATTGCCATGGTTTGATATGATCTTGGTTAAGGCTTCTAAAGAATTCCTCTCCTCACACTTCACTAAGCTTGGATCATAGTTAAGGAATCCCTTTCCTAAATATACACTTTTTAATTCTCTCATCTGGTTCACAAAGATCACATTTCCTGACTAAGTCAATCATCTGACTCCACCATATCCATCATCATATGATGACATGGTCATGCCACATCAACATTACTCCTTCATTCTTCTCCTAGTATATATGACTTCCATTTCTAAATTACCTCTCAAGAAGTCATTCATCTAATTAGTTCTAACTTCATTAATCCACTCTTGTAACATTCTTCCTTTACTGCATAACTTGCACTTCTTAACTACCCTTTATGAATCCATCAATGTAACCACTTATTACTCCATCCATAAACTCCTTTATAATTACCTTGCATCTACTTCTAAGGCTTTTAAGATTGCAATTCTCTTTATATCACATGTGATATCAATCCTCTAGAGTAGGTATGGTACTACTCTCCATAATACAAGTTGTTCTTGTATTAACTTGTTAAACTACTATGGATCCAACTACTCCATACAACTCTTATTATATACTTCATCAAACTCTAGATTAACTTATAATGATCAAGCTAGATGATTCAACTTACTAAGGTTTATACCTACTTGCCTTAACAAGATTACCATTGGATACTCTAATAGTACTAGCTTTCTCATAGCTTCATGGTCACTAACTTAACTCTTGGGTTTAGGTACTTCTTCTAGTTAACTCATGAGTGAGTTATCTCCTCCAACATCAAATGGTTTGATCTCCACCAAGGATCACATTCCATTGATAATGTCATACTCTACCATCACTAGTTCCTTCTTCTTATTAATTTACTTAAGGTCTTTGGAAGGTCAATATAATAGGTCAAAGCTAAGAGTCAATATGTGCTAGGTCAGGAATTGATCACTCAACATTGATGATCAGTTGACACTAGAACTTGGTTAAATAGGAATGTCATCTCTTAATATGATATTAAGGGTATATGCTAGATGGTCGTAGTTTGACTTCCCTTTCTACTCTATTTGTGATAAGAGTTAATGTTTAAGAACTACCATGATACCCAAGGTAGGAATATCTAGGACAAACAAGTGTTTCAAGATTTAGTTATTGAGGTTCCTTTACTTGGATTATATACTTGACTTGGTGTTCAGGGTTTGTTGTACATAATACATTGGTATAAGCTTTAGAATATTAAGTATTCATCCTTGAGTGGTTGTATGGAATACCATGTCATGATCTATAGAAGATCTAGTACTCATTATTGAGTAGTGTGTTGTGACTTAGTTTTATCACATTTGATCTACCCTTAGATCAAATTATATTACCCAAAGGTAAGGTTTTAGCAAAGTTCGTATTGAAACTTATCACAATCAACTTGATGATCTACTTCAGTTCCACCAAGTTAAGAGAAGCTTCAATCACTTTGACAAGTTTTATTTGAAAGCACAAAAATTATCCAGATTTTCTATGCATGAATGCGATGCACACACCTGATCTCAACTTATTTCTAACCTCTAATGATGGGATGTTACATATACCCTCATCCTTGGGATGTAAGCCACCATCTAATATAATATACCTTGATCAATGGATCCATTCCCCAACTCCCCCAAGCTTGTCTTGACCCTTAGTCACTCGAGTGACCATCTGTTCTTCCTTAAAGACTCCATTTCGAGTCATCTCCTTTTTATAGCCTTCATAGTATAAAGGATCAACTCAAGCCATGGATACTCTCTGCTTAACCCACTCTTAAACATCACCCACTTGGTTATGAGTTTGTAACCTTCCATACCCTCAAAGTCATCCCCTCTAGTATCGTAGTCAAAAACACTAAATCTGCCAAAATTTGACTAAGTTTGGAACTGCTATCAACACAACTTATTTGAGTCTCTCCCTTCCTCAAACCTTGTGAATTTTTGGAAATGCACTTGAACCATATTCTACACCATCATAAATACTTCCAAATCACACTCTTTCCCTTGGATTATTATTCCTTTGAGCGCCTTGTTCTTGATGGTTTTGCGGGCAAGAAAATAATCTTTTCTGGAAATCTTATCAACATGCCTACTTGGGCAGAAGCTCCCATCTCCATGACATCTTATTTTGACCAAATCTTTGCATGATTGTACTCTAATCATGAGTTTATATCCACCCATACTTGACTTGTCTCCATTAGAGCTTTGTGCTTCCTAAACCCACCAGGTTTTTAGGCTAAATAATATTCAATCTTGACACCCTTATTTTCAACAAACTTTGGCTTCATTTCTAGAAAACCTCAACCATGATCAACCTCAATCTTATGAACCATGTTGATCTATCACTTGGTCTATCCAACCATATGCGCTATGAATCAAATAGACCTTTGGGTCATCCTCTAGACCTTGCCAAACCTTGAATGAAAATATTAACTTTCAAGATCATAAAAAACATTCAAACGGGTTCCCTCTCCAACTTAACCACTATTCCTTATTAACATCCCTACCTTGTTGGACCATGCCCAACCTCATCAAGAATATCTCAACACTTTACCATGGGAAGATTTGAGTTAAACTTAAATCAAATAAAAAGGATCCGCCCTAATCCATCTTTGTAAAACCCCCAAAACATCCTAATAATGGGTTTAACCACCAGAGCCCACTCCCCTCTCACCCCTGGTCATAGCACTGTAGATCTATAGTACCCAGCCCCCTTTCCCTTTGTACTTTGTGGTTGGAGCTAAGAGAGGAGGGATCCCAAGACATTAAGGAAAATATTGCTAAAATATTTTATGTGCCCAAAACTCTGCCTCCACCCCTCCACCTACCACTCCCCTGTCGTGCTAAAGTGGCCACATGAACCCTGAGACCATCTAGCATCTACCCCAGCTAGCCCTATCCCTCTCATCTCCCATTTATTTTAATGGCCGAAGGAAATAAAGAAAGCAGTCTTGCACTCTCTCTGCCTCTTGCAGTAGTTCTTGTCACCCAGGCGTGTCCCCCACTTCACACCCTCAAGCTCCACCTCCCTGCTCGACCAATCCCCTATTGCCAGCCTCTCAAACTTGCTCTACCTAAACTCGGTCTACCGTGAGCCTTCCCAGTGGATATATAGTTGTATCCCACCCTGGCCTCCCTCCTTACCCTCATTCCACTCCTAGACCAACCACAAACCAACCCACCAAGTCAGTACCTCTCCCTCGCTCTACTTCATCGAGCAGAAGTTTTTCTCCCTGGTGATACCGCAAGCTTGCCATTCAGGGTGCGATCAAGATCTGGCCTCTCCCTCCCTCATTTTTGCATGCATGCCTCCCCCTCATCAAGTTCTAACTAACCCTCCCCTTCCCCCTTCTCAGGAACGTTCAAAATAGCATCATCGGTGAGCTCCCGAAGCTTGCTCTCGGACGCTACCGTCCGAGCCCACTTCTGTCACCAAATCTGATGCTGACGCCCATCGTCGGAACCGCCGTGGCACGCTGTAGCTACCTGCAATCCCACAGTCGCCTCTCCGCCCCTCAGGTGAGCCCCCATTCGAGCCCCCCTCACGCTAGGATCCAGACGCCTTCGTCGGTGTCCCTTTGGAGATGACGACCCTCAGTCGTCGATCCTCTTTTGATCGAACGACCGAGATAGCACGGTACCCCTTCGCCCCCACCTCTCACCGACAGCGCGCCCTGGCCAGGCCAGTTTGAAATGGTGCCCCACGCATGCAGCCCTGCCGCGTGGGTCAAATTCCACTCCTCCTGGCCCAACACCTGCCAGATCTGGCATGCCCCGCTTGCTTCTCTTCTTCTTTTTATTTCTAAAATCTAGATCTGTATTTTACACCCAGAATTAAATCCAAACAAAAATGGAGATGGCATAAAACTCTTTAAATTTTCTCAAGTGCCCAGTGGATTTACCTAACATATAGAACCCTTTTTGGACCCATCTATTTTCTAGAACTTTTCTAGTAATTAAATCAGTACAATAAGTCCTTTCCCCTAAATAAATATTTTAGAGAGTTTGGTGAGTCCGTTTTTGATGAAACCAATTTTTACTGAAAGGTATTGATGGTACCTTGCATTTCACCCTTGCCCTACTCCAAAAATCCCTATGCTTTTCTTGTAGCATAAATGACAAAAAGAATTCAAAACTACATTTACGAAATTCCCTAGGTCAAAATATGACTTGTTTTGACCTAATTCCAACTCTAAGTAAACATGCACTATCATATCTATCAAAACCTAGGAGTCCAAGATTTATTGAGCCTTGGGTGAATTTTGGTGAATTAAATCCTTCTGCATGTGTTTATTTCACTAGATAAATCATTGCAGGAGCTATGAAACTACAAAAATGGTGAATCCAATTTCTACAGAAAGGTATTTGAAATAACTATCATATGTGTTTGGATTAATATCAAAATAGCATGTAAATTAAATATGGTGAAAAAAGACAAATGGCTTGCAGAATTGACTTTGGGATTTTCCCAAGGGCATTATGTTAATTATTTTGAAGTGAATCCAACTGCCAGTGTACCATCACTCAAAACCCTTCCTAACCATCCAAGGAAATGATTTTTGGAATTACATATATTTTATGGTGAATTATTCACCTAAACTAGGGTTTTTCTCACTAGAAAATCCATAACTAATTAAAGAAAATTGATAAAATAATGAAACCACTTTCGGTGGCTTTGTTATGTCTCTACTATCTGATGATATCATTTTTTATATTGGTATCATATAGACCCAAGCCTTAGTTGGAAACCCCTTAATTAAGCATCTTTTGACTCTTAAATCATAAAAGAAATCCCACAAATGCAATTCAAGTAATTCCAATGGCTAAGAACTCAAATTATAAAAACCTACTGAATTTAGTGGTGTATTGTATGTTTGTATGTTGTATTGTATTGGTGTTTGTTGACTTGTATTGATTGTGGTCTCTTTCTTGTTTGCATGTATGCTCTTTGACGATGATAGTTGCGAGTTATACTGATGTCGAGAAGAAGGGATCTTATTAGTACTATTGGTATTCTAAGAAGTCTAGGGACTTATTGATGACCACAGGCAAGCCACCATTCCTAAATTCCGATACTTTCCCTACTCCTCTTAAGTGCATGTTTTATATCTCCTTTATAAATTGCATTATTATCTGCATGTTTTGTTTTACTAATAATACTTCGCTAATAACTTGGCCCCTCCAAGTTATGACTTGGTGTCCCCTATGACACCCGCCCTTATGTATACCTCCCATTTTCCCATTAGACCGGGAGTAATAAACAAAATGGTTTTGGGGATTACCCTACTACAAATGTGTTGAAAATGTTTTGGTAAAACCCTTGGGAAGTGGCATCGTGGATATTTACAAGAAAGAAAGGTGATGAAGAATAGTGAGAAGGATGGATTTGAGTATGAGAAGGGATGTTTTACGCCTTTATCGGAACAACTTATCCGTGCAACCACATTACCCCAGAGTTGGCGCTTAACTCGTAATTTGTTCTCTTTAGCATGGGCATCCACTACACATGCTATAGGTGATAAATCCCTGGAACCGGGCAATCCTCCGAAGGTCTACGAATCTAGGGATGGCGGATGTCTCTAACAAGGGTCGGTGCAACAATTGGGTCTCCCGTGGACGGTATGACTTAGGAGTGAGGAAGGAAGTGGAATCACACAATTATGGAATATCTCAAGCCTAGGTTTGGATATAGGCATGTACGAAAGGGAGGATTATGGTACCGGGTGATACATACACGTTTTTGAGGAGAACAAACCCAAAAGGGAATGACACCTTTGCTAGGGTCGGCAAATGAAAGGTTGTGTTTGATTATCCGAACCCCCGTTACCGTGTGTAGCGGGCCGTGGTTGAATCCCGACGGATGTATTAATTCTTGTGGGTAAAGTGCACAAACTCTGCAGAGTATAATCGATTCGAATAGCCGTGTTCATGGTCAAGGACGGTTGAAAAGGTGATTGTTAGTAGTACCCAAGTGGTGATCTTGGAAAGATGGATGGAAGTATGAGGTCATGAGAGGACCCGAGTTTGAGTTTTGTTTTTACCATGGATGGTTGAAGATGTTAAAAAAGGTTTTCAACAAGGATATGGAGATATCCAGATTCTAAAACAGAGACATGTTTTCAAAACTTTTTTCAATAAAGATATAGAGATGCCATATTAGAGAAAGTAAGCTTTTCAAAAACAACCATAGATAGAGCTATCTCGCCACAGCCAACTGTTTTATCTTGTTTACCTTATCTGGATGGTTTGCGAGTACATTTAAAGTACTCGCTGACATTGTCCCTGACTATTTACTTGACCATGCTTTCAGAAGCACGAAGGATAATAGAGTCTCGTCCTGGTCAGTTGCCTATAGGTTAAGGTATGATTGGGCTCTACATTTGATGAAGATCCATTGCTGAAGATTGTGTAGCCCTATTGGCATCAATGTAAGTTTTGTTCTCGTTATGTTTTGGATGTTGTAATGATAATTATTTCTTGTTCTCGTTATGTTTTGTATATTGTAATGATAATTATCAGTTATATTCCACGGCTCACTGGTCATGGGAACTCGGGCATAACAGGGATTTCTCGTCAACGATAAATCCGTGAAACCGCACAGACAGTGACCCTGATTAGTTGTCGATGCAAAAATCAGGGAACAAGAAGTGAGTTGTTACACATTTCCTAGCCAGCATGGTATGTTAGCGAACCTGCATCTGCTTATCATCAAATGTCAGTGTCTCATTCTTCACTAATACACCATGCGTTTTACAAAACTGAGACAGTGTCAGCTCAGCTTAATCTAAACTAGGTACTCCCTCTGTCCAGAAATAACAGACTTGGATTTGTCTACATTCAGATATATCTAGACGCATTTCAGTATATAGATACATTCGAATCTAGACAAAGTCAAATTAGTTATTTCTAGGAGAGAGTACTATTTATAGTGAGAAAACTGGCACGTGGAGTCCGACTCCTATCAAGATGTCATTTCATTTTACAGAACAATTCAGAGAACCAAAGCAGCACCTGCTACCCGTGTGTGATGCAACTCTAAGCTGTGCTGCCCGGATACAACGATGACGAGGCACTGATTCATGCAGTTGCAACTTGCAAGTATCCACACGACATGTTGACTAAGCGATGCACTTCGGAATCCTTCCTGCTAGGTTTTGTCTGTCACTTTTCATGGTTAGGATACCTAAAATCTGCCAAAAGAAAAGAAAAAACGTCTTGGTGACAGGAAAGACTCATCGACACGACGACAGGCAGGACGAGCTGGAAACAGATGAGTGCAGTTGCCTCACCTGCAGGCTGCTGCTGCCTTAGCGGAACTCTTCATGAAAGTAATCCTCATCGTCACTAAAGTAAACGCTACCATAAAATGCATAGGGGTTCTCAATCATCTCTTCCAACGTTAGCCTTCCATCATGATCTTTGTCAGCCTACATATTTTGGATAAAGCAATAATAAGTGCTGCCATCTCCAGGAGAAAAGAGACTTGTCACATGAACCTTAATAACAGGAAATTGCCCTTTTGCTTGACCATTTATTAAGTGTGAAAGGAAAATCAAATAGCTGAAGCTAATAGCTACCATGGGATTGTAACCACTCCTGGTTGAGAACCATTACGGCGCTGGCAACAAATAAACACACAAGAGAACAAACAGCTGCTTCACCATGTAGTATACTCCCTCCGTTTCAAAATATAAGATGTTTTAGCTTTGTGAAAGAAGTGTATCTAGACCAATTTTAGTGTGTAGGTTCACTCCAAATCTCAATAAACCTACACACTAAAAGGGGTCTAGATACACTCATTTCACAAAGCTAAAACTTCTTATATTTTGAAACGGAGGGAGTACATACTAGTGTAACAAATTAGCATTTGAAAGAACTTCATAGTCCCTCCAGTATCATTCATTATGAGCCTGCTAGTGTACCTTGAAGTCTTCAACTAATATCTTACGCAAAACATGCATAGTAAACAGCGCATGGAAATATTCCAAGGTATCAAAAGACAACAGAAATGGAGTAAAATCTCCAGGGCCAAAATGAAATCAAACCTCTGAAATAGCATGGGTGGCTTGCTGTCTGGCATAATAGCGTTCTGACAGATGGAGCTTGTCAAGAACAGGTTCTAGTTCATGCTCTGAAATAAACCTACATGAGCAAAGAATTATTTCCAAATGCATAAAAAGATAAGTTGGTGATAACTTCAGAGAGATATTTCATCACTTGAACTCCTTAAACAGCTCCACCATTACCCGTCATTATCTTTGTCAAGTTTGGAAAACCGCTCCTTTGCGATTGTCATGTTCCCAATATGAGAAATATCTGCGCTCTCGTCATCATAACCATGTATATGGTCATGTAGCCCATGAAAGTATTCTTCGAAGGTCAGCTTTCCATCACCATCTTTATCCCTCTGCCTAGACATGGCATACGGGTAAGGAATGACAAATGGCAACTCAAGGAACTGTGAATGCTCCCTTATAATTACATAGCTAATTAAATAATGAAAGCAATTTTCACATCCAAAATAGCAAACGTGATACAAAATTCACAACATTTCAGACACACGCTGGCGAAGCTTCTCGGTAGGGCGAGGTTTGGCTTGGCGCCCGCCCTACCTTGGCTCACGACAAAACAATGTTTATGCATAGGCTGCGTAGGTATCGATAGATTGTACTTAAAAAAAAGGCATCAATCGATTGTACTTAAAAAAAGGCATCGATCGATTGGGGAGGGAAAAACTAGAGAAAGAGAGTTGGCTTATTAGGCCGCGTGGTATTGGGGCCAATTGTCAGACTCGTTCTATTGTTCCGCTGCTCCTCCCCTTGTTTTGTCTGTTCTTGTTACTGAGTGAAAGAGTGATGAGGGACAGTAGTGAGAATAAAATACACACTTCTGCTATATTCTAGGTGATTTGGTCCTGTAGTCATACGCGTTGTAGTAGTTTCTAGAGTGTTCTAGTGTGAGTTGCAACCATGTTGTTTGTCTTTGCTTTTCTAGTTTTAAGTAGCATTCTCTAGAACCTTTGATATGGCCCAACATATGGCAATCACCATTGGTCCACGTCATGCTACACCAACCACTCCTACAAAGGTGAATTCCTTCCATCTCTTACCGTTTGTTGGCTCTCATGTGAATTGGATACTACTTGAGCCAAATATCTATTGTGTGACTAGGCCTGTGATCATGATGCCAAGAGGAAGCGACAACGATGAACCTAGAGCCAAGACACCCAAGCAAGAGGTCTAGAAAAGAAGACGCAAGAAGCTGCTGGAGCAGGCCCGGAGTCTCCGCCCCTAGACCCCGGAGTCTCCGGCCTACGACCCCGAAGTCCCCGGCCCAGACTCCGGGCAAGACTCCGCCCCTCTGCCTGGAGCGTTCAGTACACCCCTCCAAAGACCAAGCCGGAGAGCGACGCCGACCACGGAGTCTCCGCCGACCCCACCCCGGAGTCTCCGGTGTCCTACACCGGAGTCTCCGCCCCCATGTCTCCCGACCGGACTACGGACCCCCGCCAAACGGTCTCTGCATGCCACCCCGGTGACTTGGCCGGAGTCTGAAGACCACCCCGGAGTCTCCGGACACCCCGGAGTCTCCGGGCCCTAGACCCCGGAGTCTCTGGTGTAAGTGAAACGGGCATGCGTGCTCTGAGTTGGGCCTGGCCCATGTAACGCCCCCCAAACTCCCCTTTATGCCTATTTTACCCCTACCTCGTGGCTGGCCTATATATATGCCCCCACCCTCTCCTTGAAACCCTAGAGATGATGATGAATTGAGGCATGTGCCTAACCCTAGATGGGAACCCCCTCTCAATAGTAGATCTATGAGTTGTACAAGGCCTTGGAGTCGGTGCCCTTCTCCAAGTCGTCAAGACCCTCCTCAAGTGTTTGGTCTCTCCCTATCAAGGATTCTAGTAGTGTTTGGTCTCTCCCCTTTGGGATTCTACTTGGTTGCTACTCTCTCCTTGATTTGGATTCTATCATCCGCTTGCCGATCTCTCCTTTGGTGATTCCACCGCAAGGTCTCTCGCCGAGGATTCTATTGGATTGGTTGTTCGAACCAACAGGAGCAAATTAAATCGGGTGTGTTTTGATGTGTGTTTGTATCTTTACCTTGCATTAGAGTTGCGTTCATCGTGTTCATCGCGTGTTCCCTCACTCCCCGCCTCAAATCCGTGAAGATCGGGCCACTCCAAGGGTAAATCCACAAGGAGACCCATATCAACTGGTATCAGCAGCTTTTGCTTGCCACGGATTTGACCTCGTTCTTCGATTTCCACAATAAATTTAAAAAATACCAAAAATATAGCCCCAAATTGCTTTTGGATCGATCTCTCGTTTTGGTGAGTTGATTGTGGTTTTGGTCCAATAGAAACTTGTCTTTGGAGTTGGTCTATCATTTGCCTACGTTTCCTAGCCCAATTTGGTCGAAATTTTCTGGATTTGAGGATCGAAGGCTCGGATTTCTGCTCAAGAACACGAGTTGTTCGTGGTGCTAGCCCCGACACCGGAGTCTCTGGCCGCCAGCACCGGAGTCTCCGGCCTATCAGAATTTTTGTTCTCCTCTTTTCTTTTTTCGACTAATTCTCCTTTTGATGTTTGTGTTTCGTGCGCATGTCTGTCCACTAACAAAGCTTACGCAACACCAACAACGCCTCGCGCTCGACATCGACACCACGGAACTCGAACCATCCCTCCACCAACGGTTGGAAGTACGACATCACCACAAGGTATAACTTGCACCACCCTTGTTAACCCCTTCTCTTCCTTTGTGTCTTACCTAACCTATCGAGATTAGCCCATCTTGCGTTTGCCGAAGCATTGTGCGCTTGCTCTTGCATAGTCATAGTGTAGAGGCAATAGCAAAATTTGACTCCATAGAAGCTTCTAAGCAAAAGAAAAAGAGAAAGATACCAATAGCAAAAGAGAATCCAAAGCTTCTAAGCAAGAGTGCGAGCAAGAGCAAGGCGAGCGTGCAAATCCGTTGCTTCTCAATCTTTTGGCAAACGGGCTACGGTCTCTCCTAGCGTTGGCATGACACCGAGCATTAGTCTTCGTTAGGACCAATTTTGTTCGTTGCTCATTTTCATAGTCGTGTTAGCCACATTAATCTCCACCGTGTGTGTATAGTCATAGGTTCTCGTCACCCTTTTTGACATTTCCTTTGACTTTGTTTTTGTTGGATTTTACCACTTTTGACAATAACCTTTTCGTTTGGTTGTTCCATTTGCTATCCACCTTCCTAACCTTCCACCATAGGCCTTTGTGTGTGTGTGTGTCTTGTGTATTCGCTTTGCTCTCAGGAAGAACAACCTTTCCAATTTTTGAATTGGTGAGGCAAGGTAGCACATACCATACCACCAATACCACCCTTCATTTCAATTGTGGTCATATAACATGTCTAGGAGAAGTGGAGAAAGCGAAGATGGCAACTTCAACAACCAAGATGGTTTCGCCACGCGCCACAACTTATGGGCGCAACGCCAAGAATTCCATGCCCAATTTGAGAGGCTTGAGAACCGGCTTGATGAAACTTTCCAAGAGTTTGACTACCGTGACTGGCAACGCCAAGTGGAGCACAATGCTCAATTCCAAGCTCTTCACCAAGCTATTGCCAACCTTGGCAACCGTCATGGACATCCTCAAGTCATCATGGCGACGCTTCGCGCTCACACTCTCATCATGGAGAACACCACCACCACAATGGGGAACACCAAGCTCGTCATCGACAAGAACAAGCGGTTGATCCACAAGCTCAACAACCGCACCATGCAAGACGTCATCGACACCATGATCATCATGCACATCCACAACACCAAGAAGAACATGGTCGCCCTCCACAACAAGCGATAGTACAAGCGCCACCACCTCCTCGAGAACAAGAACGCCATGGTGAAGACAACCGCAATGATAGGCGCCAACACCCGCACCATGACCATCGCCAACAACAGCAAGTCCATCAAGCACCGCAATGGGATACAAGTGATGATGATGAGGATGCACGCCGCGCAAGACGCAACAACAACTACGCTCAACCGCACCATCGTCATCAACAACCAATGAATGCAAATGATCCCGAGCAAATGCGTCGAAGAGACTTTGCGCATCAAGCTCCTCTTCAACCACCTCCTCGAGACAATCAAGCTCCTCCTCCACCACGTGCACCAAGTGAAGCAAGCATGCGACAATAACGCCGCAACCACCACCATGATCATGAAGATGGCAAGTTTGGGAAGCTCAAGTTCATTATGCCCAAGTTCAAGGGAGAAGAAGACGCCGATGCATACATTGATTGGGAACTCAAAGTTGACAAAATCTTCCGAGTCCACAACTACTCCGACGAGAAGAAAGTTGCAATGGCATCCCTTGAGTTTGAGGACTATGCAAATATTTGGTGGAAAGACTACCAAAAACACCGTGAAAACCAAGATGAGCCTCCAATTGACACTTGGACGGGGATGAAGGAAGTGATGTACAAGAGATTCGTCCCCGGGCATTATAGACAAGATCTCTAAGACAAGCTACAAAATTTGAGGCAAGGCACAAAATCAATTGAAGAGTTCTAGAAGGAAATGGAGAAAACTATGATGCGAGCCGATGTGAGAGAGCTCGAAGAGCAAACAATGGCAATGTTCCTCAATAGTTTGAGCCATCCAATAAGGAAGATTATTGACTTTCAACCGTATAAGAACCTCACCGAGCTCCTCCATCAAGCTACCAAAGCCAAGCGCCACTTGCAAAGAGAGAATGCTTATGAGAAGGCAAAGGCATACTTTGCGTCCGTCAATGCAAATGCCTCCAACAAGCCAACAAATCAAGCACCGAGCTCATCCAAGCAAGCAAAGACAACGATAGCATCCTCCTCCAACACGACTTCAGATAGTCAAGTCACTTGCTTCAAGTGTGGAGTGAAGGGTCACAAATCATATGAGCGCACCAACACAAGGGTGATGCTTACGGATGAGAATGGCGCAACCTACTCCGTGAGTGAAGAGGAATATGAAGCGTTGACTCAACAAGCGATTGCAAGGGAAGCCGCAATGAAAGTGGATGACACCCTCATATGCGAACATGATCCAAGCCCTTCCGTAGTCATTGCTCAAGTATTGACAACAAACTCCATCCCAAGAGAGGACCAACGCCACAATATCTTCCAAACTCGCGCAGGAATTGATGGCAAATCTATAAAGGTGATCATTGATGGAGGTAGTTGCCACAACCTCGCAAGTACGGAGCTTTGTGAGAAACTCAAGTTGCCATGCATAGAGCACCCTCACCCCTATCATGTCAAATGGTTTGATGACAATGGAGCACTCAAGGTAACATCCAAAGTCAACGTCTCCTTCAACATTGGCCCATATAAAGACACCGTCGAGTGTGATGTCGTGCCAATGTCCGTGTGCCACATGCTACTTGGGAGACCATGGCAATACGACAGAAGAGCTATACATCATGGTTCCACTAACCAATACTCCTTCAAATGGAACGACAAGACATTCGTGCTCCAACCCATGACGCCAAGCCAAGTTATCGCATCCAACATGACCTCCGTGCGCAAGATAAAGCAAGCTAAGGACCCTTGTGAGATGAGTGGTGAGAAAGTGAACCACCATCAAGAGAGTGAGTGCCACAAGCCCAAACTGAGTGGAAAAATCATGAGTGCCACGACACAAGCCAGCAAATGTGAGAAGAGAGATTTGAGTGTGACCCATACTAACAATCCATCATACAATTCTCTCTTTGTTGTCAGTTTTGCAAGGTACCCAAGATAGACCACCACCTACAAGGATTATGCTACAAGATCTCCAACCACAACATGATGGCAAGAAGTACCACAAGCTCTTCAACAAGTTTGAGAATGGCTTCGACACCAGTGATCCATCCATGTCCAAAAAACAAGGCCAAGGGCGCACATTCTCCCTTGCATGATGAAAGAACATCGTCGAGGTCGACTCGTTTTCAAGCGGAGGGAGATGATACGGCCCAACATATGGCAATCACCATTGGTCCACATCATGCTACACCAACCACTCCTACAAAGGTGAATTCCTTCCATCTCTTACCGTCCGTTGGCTATTATGTGAATGGGATACTACTTGAGCGAAATATCTATTGTGTGACTAGGCATGTGATCATGATGCCAAGAGGAATCGACAAGGATGAACCTGGAGCCAAGACACCCAAGCAAGAGGCCTGGAAAAGAAGACACAAGAAGCTGCTGGAGCAGGCCCGGAGTCTCCGCCCCTGGACCCCAGAGTCTCCGGCCCGGACTCCGGGCAAAACTCTGCCCCTCTGCCTGGAGCGTTCAGTACACCCCTCCGGAGACCAAGCCAGAGAGTGACGCCCACCACGGAGTCTCCGCCGACCCCGGAGTCTCCGGCCTCTCCACCCCGGAGTCTCCGGCGTGCTGCACCGGAGTCTCCGCCCCCATGTCTTCAGACCGGACTCCGGACCCCTACCGAACGGTCTCTGCATGCCACCCCGAAGACTTGGCCAGAGTCTGAAGACCACCCCGGAGTCTCCGGAGTAAGTGAAACGGGCCTGCATGCTCTGAGTTGGGCCTGGCCCATGTAACGCCCCCCAAACTCCCCTTTATGCCTATTTTACCCCTACCTTGTGGCTGGCCTATATATGCCCCCACCCTCTCCTTGGAACCCTAGAGATGATGATGAATTGAGGCATGTGCCTAACTCTAGATGGGAACCCCCTCTCAATAGTAGATCTATGAGTTGTACAAGGCATTGGAGTCGGTGGCCTTCTCCAAGTCGTCAAGATCCTCCTCAAGTGTTTGGTCTCTCCCTATCAAGGATTCTAGTAGTGCTTGGTCTCTCCCCTTTGGGATTCTACTTGGTTGCTACTCTCTCCTTGATTTGGATTCTATCATCCGCTTGTCGATCTCTCTTTGGTGATTCTACCGCAAGGTCTCTCGCCGAGGATTCTATTGGATTGGTTGTTTGAACCAACGGGGCAAATCGAATCGGATGTGTTTTGGTGTGTGTTTGTATCTTTACCTTGCATTAGAGTTGCATTCATCGTGTTCATCACGTGTTCCCTCACTCCCCGCCTCAAATCCGTGAAGATCGGGCCACTCCAAAGGTAAATCCACAAGGAGACCCATATCAACCTTCTAGCTATAAGTAGAACTAAGTAGTGGAGGCTCATGAGGCCTATAAATAGAGGTCCTCACCTCTAGCTATGGAACTCGGAGTATGTACCCACTACCTATCAAATAAATGGAACCTTGTGTTCTTGTTTTAGATCTTGGATTAGATCTAGTATGTTGAGAGTTTTGGATTAAACTCTTGACAGCCCCCGCCCCTAGAGCGATATCTAGATCACGCCCCTAGAGCGATATCAAACCCAGCACGTTGGAGTGGTTCCTTCAACTTTTGTGCTATCTACATTGTGGCAGCAAGGTGGAGTTGTTCCTCCACAACCTTGTGCTGCATCAGGTGGTATCAGAGCCTTGCTGATCCATTCCAGTTCTTGGTGTTCTATTGGAGACGGAGTTGCAGCCAACAACGGAAGGATTGGAAAAGAGAATGGATGCTGCAGAACAACAGATCCAAGCGTTGCGTGAAGATCCAATGCATATGGCAGACTTAGCTCTTCATCATCCATAACAAGCACTCTATGAAGATAACTCGAGGTCGAGTTCTATACAACCAGGGGAGGATGATGACGGACAGTAGTGAAAATAAAACAAAAATAAAATTCAGTACTAGCTTCTACACACTTGTACTATATTCTAGGTGATTTGGTCCTGTAGTCATATGTGTTGTAGTAGTTTCTAGAGTGTTCTAGTGTGAGTTGCGACCATGTCCTTTGTGTTTCCTTTTCTAGTTTTAAGTAGCATTCTCTAGAACCTTCTAGCTATAAGTAGAACTAAGTAGTGGAGGCTCATGAGGCCTATAAATAGAGGTCCTCGCCTCTAGCTATGGAACCCGGACTATGTACCCACTACCTATCAAATAAATGGAACCTTGTGTTCTTGTTTTAGATCTAGTATGTTGAGAGTTTTAGATTAAACTCTTGACAGCCCCGTCCCTAGAGCGATATCTAGCCTAGCACGTTGGAGTGGTTCCTTCAACTTTTGTGTTGTCTATATTGTAGCAGCAAGGTGGAGTTGTTCCTCCACAACCTTGTGTTGCATCAAAGAGGTAGAGAGGCAGAGCCAGAGAACATGTTTACGGCGGCCTAACCTCCAGATCAAAGGGAGCGGGGGCCCGGCCCGCCGGGCTGGGCAGGCGACTGGTGAACTGCAGAGGGAATCGGGAGGCCGTCCATTCGCTGGACGTCGGGTGCTGCAGTGCCACGCAGTTCTCCAAGGAGCATCCAGCAGAGGGGAGCGAACGGTGGACCATGACAACGCAGTTGTGCAGCTGAAAGGCAGAAGGTCTTGGCCCTTGGCCACCTGGGCTTGATCTAGATTGCGGATGGACAAGAAGGGAAGGGGCTAGCAAAGGTTTTAAACCTTGGGTTTTCACGGTTAGGTCCTTACTAAGCTATTGAAAACTAATGCTAATAATCGTCGAAGCTATGAAGATCATCAAGTCGACCCCGTTACGCAACAAAATGTCCGATGGCAGGCTTAATGGTTTGATCATGTCCTACAACGATGGAGGGATATATAGAAATCTTGATCTTTGTAAAACTAAAGAAGATTTTCGAAAAGAGGATCTTTGCCATTGTCTGGGACTTCTAAACTGCATTAAATCTTGTTATCGGTATGTTTTTAGGTTCTATTTCTATTTAAATATGTTTAGAATCATAAAAAGTATTTATGTATGTAGACTACTATGATTTTTTGCATCAAATTCTTGTTTATGCTTTATTAGAGTTCGCCCGACCTAAAAATTTTTTCGTCCTTCGCCACTGCAGACACAACAGAAAATATGAACAGTTTTAACATGGAGTTGCCCCAGCTTGAAGTGGTTTTAACTCAACCATGTGACTATTGCGATATGATGATGTGGGGTATGCCTAGAAGTCTACAGTGTACTTCTTTTTCACTTAATTTAAAAAGAGAAAGATTATGTTTGTTCCATATAAAGAGGTCTGGTACGGTAATTAAGTTTCAGTAGTCTCAGAGTGACTTATTTGAGCGACAAACAGTGCCTCAGGTGAGGCAAACAAACCACCGCTCACAAGATATCATGATATTAATGAGACATGGACAATGTTGGACAATATTTTGATGACCACTATTCACCCATCAGTGAACCAAGCAAGTAAGCAACCCCTTCATGTTGAAGTGTTACACAATCCAATGGACGATTCAAATCATCTATATAGATGATTCGATCTGCATTAAGGTACTACCAGGAAATGAGGATATTCATGAGAAATGATCATGTTGCTGCTTTAATCTGCATTATGTACCAGCAAATCAGGATTAACAGCTAAGTAGCAAGTACTGAACTTTGGCAGTAGGTTCCTAGTTTAAACAAAAACCAATAACTTCGGAACCATCATTCCAGTATCTAGTAGAGAGTAGCAGAAAATCAGGATTGCCCCCAGGAAGAATTTACCTTAATTCTTGTCTGCAGAGCAAGTTGATAATTTTAGGATTGTCTGAATCACTTGGATTAAGGAAGCTGCAGTAGAAAAATTCAGGAAACATTAATGAACAATCAAGAACCATGAGAAAAATAAATGATCATTGGTACAACTGAAAAGAATGCATACTCGTGAAACTCATTTTTATTCAGGAAACCATCTCCGTTGGCGTCTGAAGCATTGAAGTGCTCCTCTTTCCACCACGGGAACCCCAATGAATTGCCCTCTCCTGGAAATCATCAGTAAGCTAGTGATTGTGTTAAGGCTTTACATCCAGAGAAGAAAAAAAACTGGCTTGCTGAGTTTCTGCGGAGATAAATGGTAAATGCTTGAATAGTTGTTGCCACATTACCATGGGACTCTTTGCGCAGCGTCTGCAAGTCCCTAAAGGAGACGATCCCGTCGCCGTTCTTGTCGTATAGCTCCATCTCCCTGGCAGAGCGATGGAGCTGGTCGCCCCTGGCCTGCTCGAGGTTCCACCTGATGAGCTCATCGAGGGAGACGAAACCGTCTTGCGGGTTGAGGTCGATCTTGGGGAAAAGCGCGCGGATCCGGTCAGAGACGTTGAAGCGATCGTCGTCATTGATAAAGTCCTCCTCCTCCTTGAGGAACTCCTCCCACTCCTTCATGTGGTCGTCCTTCTCCTCGCCGTCGCCGTGGAGGAGGCGGTAGTGCTCGCGCTCCCACTCTTTGTCCTCCAGCCGCCGCTCCAGCTCGGCGATGGCTGGGTCGAAGGGCGCCGCATGGTGGTGCTGCGCCCCGTTTCCTCCGGATTCGCGAACGGCGCCCGCTCCGTAGGAAGAAGCCACAGCGGCGGAGTTCTTTGGGTGGAGCTTGAGGCGGCGGTGGGGACTGCGGCCGTGGGGCTGGAGGCGGGGGGAGTAAGATGCCAGGAGTATGAAGAGGAGTAATGAAATGGTGAACACGCAGAGGAAGAGGACCGCGACTGGAGACTTCCGCCCCGGCGAAGCGGTCGCCGGCGGCGTCATCGCCGGCAAGAGAGCCGGAGACGAGGGGGAACGAGCCAGGAGGTCGGAGATTTCAGACCCGCTTAACTTAGTATACTTACATAACGGGTCGCCTAAGCAAAAGGGACGTACTCCAGCATTCTTATCTTAGCAATCCATGTAGGATGATTGTTGAGTTGCAGGAGAGAGAAAAAAAGTCTGCTTTTTGTTGGCTAAAAAATATCTCTTAGTAATAATATGTCTCACTATATATTTAGGAATATCCGGTGCCAGAGATAAGACTAACAAAAAGAACTCATTGTATGTCGTATTTTATTGTCATATCAAATAATGTGGCATGTATAAAATAAGACTATGTTATCAACCATCGTACATGTCCTAATAAATCAGCTAGCAGTTTCATGATGACGGCGAAAGGGCCGGTTGTGCCAATCACCTATCGACACGTGTACTGAGTGGAATTGGTAGCGTCTTTGGACGGTTTCTGCATAGGCCTCCCGACGGAATCAACTTTTCCATCCATTAATCATTGTTTGGAAAAATATAGAGAGAGACGCCGCACCGGTGGTTCTCTCGTCTTGCGCGCGCAAAGATTTATGAAAACGAATCGCGTTCCCGCGTAGCTCCAACAATCACACTAGCGGAAAAGAGCACATTAGTTCTGGTTCTTAAGGTTTTTTAGTCCCGATTTCACAACTGAAACTAGGCAATCGTGACTAGAGTCCTTTCCCTTTAGTCCCAGTTCCGTTACGAACCGGGACTAAAGACGCTCTACATGACCGCCATGGAGAGCAGGGGTGGAGAACCACGAACATGGACTAAAGGATCTTTGTTGCGGCTATCGTGGCAGAGTTTTGGGATGTTTTTCTGTCGTGGCAGAGTTATGGGAGAGTTTTCTGCCGCGGCAGGAGAGAGAGATTTGACGTAAGGGACGTGCCTAAAGATAATATTTATACAACTACAGAAATAAAAAAACATTACAGAACATCGTCATGAATATAGAAATCGAAGTATTCGCTAGAATATACAGAAATGAAGGAACCATTACAGAAGACATATATACAGTATAATTTCTCTTATGATTGCTAATGCATAAATATAAATTCCCGATGATATTTTCCGGATGGATCTATGACCTCCTTATTTAAGAATCCCGCCAATTCTTTTTAAATTGCTCGTACGCGATCCTTTGGTAGGAGACCATCCCATATCGTTCAGTCTAATTTAAAAAAGAGATCTTCAATATATATGAATGAAACTTAACACAACTGATAATAATAAAATAAGTTGTGAACATTGTTTACGTACTACAAGTTGTTGTGGAATTCTGCGCAGCTCATAGGTTGTATGGCGAATGTACTCGCAAATGTAGTATTCACATAAATTATTTCCGGCTTCATGCTTCAAACACTTCACGAGAATAGAGTTCAATTAAAATAATAATCAAGAATGCTAAACAAGATTCAAAGAGATGTGTGGACCTAGCTATAGTACTACTAATTAATTCGATTTGTCGAAATATAAGCTCTTCTTTCCATTCACCCGTAATAGTCTTGGTGAACCGTTTCCAAACCCTGCTCAGCAAAAAAATGAGTAAAGGAGTTATTAATTACTTGATATCAGGAAATGAACGAAAGATACTGATATACTGCGATAATGATTGAAGTTGCCTCTGGAGCATTTCAATCAGGTCCACCCATATCTCAGGGTTTTTATGTTTCGAGTCCATGACCAGTACTATTCCTTTGTCAAGTTGAATGACTAGCATAATAAAGTGGAACATGTGCACGCATAACTCACTAGTTACACTTAACATCAAGTAAATGAAATCGAATGTGTACAAGATAGTAACACTCACTCGAAGTTGTAAGGAAATAATATTTCCGTTTTGCTTTGTTATTTCAGTAGAAATCTTAGCAAGTAATCCTCTATTTCCTTGGCATTCTTCTTTACCGTATATTCATGAATGTTATTTGGATCAATGAACCCAAGGTCATAGATTCGTCCTCTTTTGCATTCAAGAATCTTCATTCTGCATAATATCATACAAAAGAATAGAGTAAGGATAATTAACATGCAATGAACAAGCTGTGGTAGACTTAATTACAGAAATAAATCACTTACACACAATAGCAATTGATGAGAGATTTGTCGAGAACGTCTTGATTAAACAACTCAAATAATTTCGTGAAGTCAAGGTGTGTCTCTTTGTTTCCATGGAAGTAATGT
Source organism: Avena eriantha (assembly GCA_910589775.1). Taxonomy (NCBI): domain Eukaryota; kingdom Viridiplantae; phylum Streptophyta; class Magnoliopsida; order Poales; family Poaceae; genus Avena; species Avena eriantha. The sequence goes on along the minus strand of OU342742.1, from coordinate 330,814,246 downwards.
TCCTCTCTAACTGCCACTATGAGCACGATCTTGTCTTCCTTTGAGGCTCGCATATACCACATATGCAAGTTTCACATTTGTGTTTGTAGAAGTGGGACCTCCTCAGGTATGACGAGAGGCTTCCCATACTTGTATTTGTATGCTACTTCAGCCATGGGTGCGGCTTCCATGCCTAAGTATTAACCAATAGTCATACCAAGATCGCTAGCCGTTTGTGCGACTAGTCGTGCAACTATCGGATCTGGATCGGAAAACACTTTTAGTGGGGGGCACGATTGGTTTTTGTGTTCTTCGAGCTGGGGAATTGTTTTTCCGCTTCTACTAGTATTTCTGGACCGCTCCACATTCTTCTTATGTGACTTCATAATTGAGCGGTCATAGTATGATACCAGATCGTCTGGCCTTGGTCACTCAAGCAGGTTCACAACGTGTTGCACCATTTTCGGTGCTATGTACTGCTTTGGTGGGGGGCGTTTCGGTGCAAGCTGGCGTTTGACATCTTCAGCCATGACCCGATCGAGTTCCTCATCAGTCAGGTCGTAAGCTAACTTGGGAGGTTCTACCTTGGCTTTCTTCCTACCTACTGAGACTTTCTTCCTTGTACATGCTATAGTACTAGTTGCCGGAGCGTCGGTGCTCTTCTGCTTTTGCAACTGGGGCTGAGGCGGGAAAGTCTGCTTACACAGCGGAGGCGGCGGAGTCTGCTAACGTGCTGGAGACAGTTGAGGTGGCGAAGATTGCAGACGCGCCAAAGATGGCTGAGGTGGCGGAGGTGGCTAACGCGGCGGAGTTATCAGATGTGCTGGAGACGGCTGAGGCGGCGGAGATTGAGTTGGATTGCAACTGGGAGAAGTCAGTGGCCTTGGCGTGAAACTTGGAAGCACGATGTTTTCCTTTCGCCATAGAACGACGCCTTTCCCGGCTTCTCCCAATTTAGTCAGATTCCCTTCTCCTGCAAGGAAGTCAAGCTTCAGGTGCTCCAATCCCTTCATAACTTCATCCACCTCGACAACGGCGTAACAATCTGGAACTGGAGAGCAATGGTAAATTGGTCTAGGTCTAGAAGGTAAGGCAAAGTCGACCGCCACCTTTATGGATATGTTCACAACTATCACATGCAGCTCGCAATTTTCTGAACCTGTGATATCATCCACGGGTAGCGACGAGCCATTGCCAGTGCATCATCATCAATCGGGAGCTCCGTGGAAGCCATGCCGCTTTTCCACTGAGATGGTGGGCCGGTAGCATCAAATGCAGGATCTTCGTCCTGCCACTGAGATGGGCCGGTAGCTTACTGGCTAAGTGCGTTTATTTGCTATTGTTGCATCCTTAATGTATCTTCTATATGTTGCATCCGGCCTGCCTCCTTGTCCCTTCTCCTCCGATGGCTTTTATCGAGATATTTCTTCCTATCGTCGAGAAACCTGAGCTTCCACAGAACGGAGCTTTCAGTGACTCTTATTCTTCCTTTGTGTTCTTTATTTTCAAGGTTGTGTGTCAGCTTGTTGTTCTCTCTGTTGGGATAGAACTTTCCCTCCTACACATCCTTCGCTGCAGTTTTCAGGGCTTTGCAAGGTGTTGCGAGATGTTCTTTCGTATAAATACACCTTCCTGTTTCTGGGTTCAATTTTCCCCATGCCCGTAGAACCAAGACTTTGCCCGATCAATCCACCCCGATGTCTCTAGATCGATACCTTTATCAATCAGTTCGTTCTCAGCTTTCTCCCACTTAGGGATGGCAGCATTGTAGCCACCTGTCCCCCATAACATGGTGATATTTCTAACCTTTTCACAGGTTCAGCCGATTTCTTATACTCCACAAATTTGTTCCAGTGGTCTCTTAGCTTCTCATTCGCTCCGGTGAACTCTAGAGTCTTTTCTTCCAGGACATACATCTTGTAGAATCTTTTCTTGTGGTCCTTAAATTTCGTGGTCATATTCTTAAGAGCCCACTCCTTGACTTTTGGCTCTATAACTTTGATTTTTGGATCCACCTTAGGCGGTAGTTTGAAATTTGTCATGAGCGTATTCCAAAGATTATCTTTGCATCTATCATCGACATAACTAACTCCACCCGCCTTTGGCTTATTCCATTCTCGAATGGTGATCAGGATGGTGTCCCTAATAATAACTGTGCATTGACTTACAAATAAACTTGCGTTGTTCGCGGGAGCAATCGGGGCGCCATCTGCAGCGACTTCTTCGAGCATGAACCTAGCATCGGGGGCAAAAACATTGTCAAGCCTTGTTTGCTTCCAATAGATTGCTTCGATCTGGAGGGCTAAAAGAAAAAAGAATCGTTAATATATATAGATATCAATTAATGTATCTAGTCAGTTGCGGCTTAATTTATATACCTCATCGAACGTTGTAGTCAAGGTTCCCTCATCGGAGGCGTCTCTTCGCTCACTCGAGTCGTATATTTGCTCACCAGAGTCGTATCTTCCCTCACCGGAGTCGTCTCTTCGCTCGAGATCCTCCTCCACTCCCTCACCGGAGTCGTGCAGATACTAAGAGGTGATATCTTCGCCGGCTATCATATCCTACAGTATATGTTCTTGATCCAGGTCATGCTACATAGTTTCTGCAAAGACTTGCTAGTTATTTCGATGCTATAAACACAACAAAGTGCTAATGAATTAAGGACACCACGTGAAATGGTTGCCTCCGCGGAGTTAAGAAACCCGTGCGAAATGGTTGCCGCGCCCGTCCATCGTCCCTATACGACACGCATTGTCGCGCCCGACCCGAAGACATTACTCCCTCGATCGGAATACATGTTATAGCATCTAAAATTGTCCAAGAATCATGTTATAGCATACAAAAATGTGTCTTTTACACATGACTTGTACTACTAATACTAGCACTACCACTATACTACTACTAATACTACTACCGATACTACTACTACCACTATACTACTACTAATACTACCACTACCACTATACTGGGAATGTTCGTTTGCGGTACCAAACTTGGTGGGTGAGCGCACCGCGGTACCCGAGTTGTCATCAATCGCGCGGATGGGCTATAGTAGATTCGTCAATTGTCCAGAAGGGCCAAATAGGGGTGAATACAAATCTAATGGCCAAACGGTCGTTTGAACCAGACGAAAAACGGTTGAACTCAAATATCGCCGTTAGGTCAACTCTTCTTGGCCCGCCATGTCAGTATTCCCCGTTATCTTTTGCGGTCGTGGACTAGCTTACCCCTGCGTGGACTAGATCCCTAAGTGGACCAGATCTATTTCTTTGCTCTGCTCTGGTCTTCTCCCCTGCTCCCCTCCCCATAACATTTGCTCAGCTCCGGCTGCTCGTCTCAGATCAGAGCTCGCACTTTCTCTAATTTGTGTCCCCGCCATGTCCGGTCAACCTCCCATGCCTCTAATCGAAGCTCGCAGCCGTCGCCGTTGCATCGTCTGCCGTATCGGAGCTTCGTGTCCCCGGAATAATATTTCGCCTCTGGCTAGTCCTTCTCGCACGGCAGAGCGCGTCCCGTCGGGCGATCTAGGCCGGCGACCGGCCTCGGGAAGTTGCGTGCTGCCGCGCACCCCAGGCATGGTAGCCCTGGCATAGCAGTTCGACGACCACGCTCTCATGGCCACCATGTTGGGCGTCCGTCCCGCCGTGTTGCCGGCAGAGTTGTTGTTGGCTTTTAGGTCTCGTTTTGGGATCAGACGAAATGAGGTCAACATTGAGGTATGCGTGCCACCATTCGATTTTTTCCGTCCGGTTCAAGCATAGCTCAGACACCGAGCGCGTTCTGCATTCTTCCCGTTCTTTCGAGTGCTTCGGGGAGAAAATGAGCTTCATGCGTTGGCATCGCGCCTGTGGGTGGGACGATCGCTTGGGGCAGCTTCGTTTCTTCTCCAAACTCGGCTTTGACGGCCTCCCATTGGATGCTTGGGAGCCGAAGGCCCTCAAGTAGGTCGTCAGTGGCCTTGGCGGCGAGCTGGTGGAAATCGTGCCACCGAGCGACAGATGGGTCATCGAGGTAAAGGCGTGGCTGAAAGATCCTGACGCCATTCCTAAGATGTACGAGGTGCAGATTCTAAGCAGGACAGGGCGACAGCTTTGCTAGAAGCACCCGGTCATTATCCACCTAGAGGAGGTTCTGGAATCGGTACATGGCATTCAGGGCCCCGAAGAGGCTGCCAGAAAGCGTCCTTGTCGCCTGCAGTGTTGGCCTGGAAGGATCGATGGCACAGGACCACCACCGTTTCACGATGGCGCACACAGTTTCGGTGGGGGGACCGGGCTTGGACGAGCTGGTGGTTCTGATTTCCCTCGAGTGAAGACAGAGCTCTAGTGAATTGCCGTGGTATGTGTGGCTAATGAATTTGTAGTATGGAGAGCGTAGCAGGAAGTTAGCATCGACTAAAAATATGTAATAGTTTGAATCGATGTAGTACGTGTGTGTAATAGTTTGAAGTAGTATGTGTGTGTAATAGTTTGAATCAATGTAGTATGTGTGGATAATGAATGTGATGTAGTGTGTGTGTAATAGTTTGAATCCATGTAGTTGAACACCGTGCTTTATAATTTCTGTGAATAACCAAGGACAACCTCATGAAAAGAGGGTGGTCTGGCAATGAGCAATGTCAATTCTGTGGATGCCAGGAAAATGTAGTCCATCTCCTCTTCAAGTACAAGGTAGCTACATTTGTAATACGTTGAACTGCAGGACCATTTTGCAGGCAACATAAGACAAAGGAAAAATGGTTTACAACACTGACAGCAAACGCAAAATCTGTAGTCTAGGATAAAAAGATGCCAGTTAACTGAATTGAACTACGACTAGTAATTGAAGGAAATAGATACTTGATAGTATTTGCTTACAACAGTAGTACTTCCATACAAAAGGGTCTTATACCTGCACAAAAGTGGGCTAAACTTCCTACTAGTTTATAAAACAATTCGTCAACATTTCATCTACAAAAGCCATTCTTTATTCTGAACTTAACTATTCTACACTGAAGAAACTATAGATCTCCACCAGAAAAGTTGGCTGGCCAATTGCCTTGAGAGGACATAAGTTCTTTGATCATTTAACCCAAACTGATCTATTGCCTTCCTGCCAAACTACAAGAAATCTGCATTGTTCATGCACGAGCGATTTGCGTGCGCTAGTCCCGGTTCAGTTGGATCATCCGCGTCGACGCAACGATTTCTTTGAAACTGACATATCCTTCTCGGGATCGTAGGTCCGTGTGAACTCGAACCTGAATTCCGGGGCTGAGCTGATGTTCGCCGTCGGCTCCGGCTGTCGAACAATCCAGCATGTTGAGTGTAGACGCTTGGTCGCCGCCATGGTACGGCCTTCGCCGGTGCGTAGGATGGAGCGTCTTTGCCGTAGACGGCGTGCTCCCAGCCTCCCCCACTGAGGTAAGGTAGTCTGTGCCGAAGCGTGGACGTGAGAGTTCCTAGACCTTGGCGCTGCCCTGTTCGAGGGTGTGTATCCTCGCATGCGGCATGCTCTCATGAATGATTTGATACGTACCTTGTTCCCACTGCCTAGAGCATGCCGTAATGCTGCCGTGCAATTTCTCCACATCGCTCTCTTGGCCCTACTTGCCGCATCTGGCGCCGACAACGGCGCAGTCGCCGTCGTGACCGATTCGGCACATTCGGAGAAATCATCCGCCTGGCAGGGCAATGGGAGACTGGCCTTGAAGTAGAGCTTCATGGCCTACCTTAGAGGGGCTAAATACCCCAGTTTTGGCGGCTGTCACGGCTTAGGCGGGGCCATGTTACCCTAGTTGGTGCGGCGCGGAGGAGCTGCGCAAGGTGAACTATGGTTAGTCGGAGAAGGGGAGTGAAAGACGGACAGTAGGTTTGGACTACGGGCACGCGTGAAAATAACTATTTCCTTAGAGGGTAATAATTTGACACTTGTTGCATTAACAACTCAATCTTTATTTCCCTTCTCAGCATAAGAGTGCGAACGTATTAAAAAGATCGGTCGTGGCTATCCACCTCATCGGGCAATGTACCAGGACAGGTAGGAGACGGGACCGGGTTTCATTTTAGAAATGTTGACGACTGTGCCCTTATGTTTATACGATATTATTTATATGCCATCATGTACCGTTGAGTGTAGCAACACCATCAGAGACAGGGGATAACGACGTGGCGTGTTTTATTTTTTTTAAAGGCATCATAAACAGGGGATGCCGACGTGGCATGTTTTCTGACTGGCGGGCCCGCCCCCTCCACCTTCGACGACGCGCATCTCAGGTTCGAGGGGTGGTGCCGCCCACCAACACATTATTGTGCAATTTTCCATGTGGGACCTGAATTCCGGCGCTGTGCTGATGCCCATGTCGAACACAGAGAATTCTGAAAGAAGCTACTAAAAATAAATACTTTGAATTCTGAAAGTACTAAATTCAATACATTACAATTTTGTCTGAAAGTTAATACGCATACTGCTCATCGAAATAATATAAATACAGTACAAATTTCTACTTCGAAAAATAGACCAAAAAATGCTAGCAAATAACCTAGGATGAATATAGGATTCATTCTCCCCTATATATTTCATCATCGTCGGCTCCCGCGTGCTGCAACACACATTCAGAGAACTCTCTCCGTTTGCAATGTGCTACCAGTATCTCATCCAGAGGGTAAGGCCTCGGTGTATGTTCTAGACTTAAGCCATATGTCATTGTTGGTTCCTCTTCCTAGGCTTGAACCTCATGATCGTACAGTCTGATATAGTTCCTATAGTATATGCAACCGGGTTTGACTGGGGGGTGTAACCTAGTGTCAATAGAGATAGACCGACTGTAATCAACAAAGAGGGCATGACTTCCAATGTCACTGATGGCCTCGAGAGAGCGGTTCTCCGTGTCCACCCGGTACAACACCGCTTGCCCGTTGGCAAAATCCCTGTTCAACATAAGAAGCAGATCACCATCTGACTCCACAAGGTAAAATTTGTAAGTTCTGCGTACCTGTTCAAAGACTGGGGCCGAAATTATTTTGGCCATCGTGACAGTGCTCGCGCGCTGCTCTAACTTGATGTTGGTCGACAAGATGTCTCCATTCTCAAGTAATGCATATACTTCCCCTCGGAATGTCGTCATGCAGTCCAGAAGCATAGCAGGAGGTGGTGAATACAATCCTTCTCCAAATGGTTCATTGATTTGCCCCGTTGGGGTGCTCTCATCGGCCCATGCAATACGATCTGGATAATTAGTGCAAACGAACACCATCGTCGGGGACTTCATCACGACGACAGATTGCAGAGGATCAGATGGTATGTGTGCTTGAAACTCAGTGTTAGAATTATGAGTGATTGGGTTTAGAAGCCGAATATGGTACGGCTCCACCCTCTGAGCAAGCACGATGACACCACGAGAAACACCGACGAAGTAGAATCTTTTGGAAGAAGAGGACATCAGTTACCACTAAGATGTTTACAATGAAAAATACCAATAAATATCGGATGTGATTGTGAACCTACGATGGACGTCCATTAGATTTGTCCTGAAGCAACGACCAGTGGCGAGGTTGAGGAAGGTGAAGTCACCAACGTCTGGAAGTGTGTGATCTATCATGATCCAGTTGTTGAGATAGAATTCGGGCACCTTTAAAGTATGGCGGCAATCGGTGTAGACTTCCCGACAAGTAGCATAGGTGTCGACGTACTCCTCTTTCTCCAACAAATAGTCGACGATCTTGCGAAGTGGGTTGGCCGGGAGATCGGCCCAGTTCCTCTTCATCCGGCTACTGGCCATGGCTTACGTGCGGGAATGTATTGATCGAGGAAGAAAGAAGAACTACCATTGCAAGGAGAAGAAGATGAGGATAACAGACGAGGGAGATGAAGCGGAACTGCCACTACGAGGAGACGAGGAGACGGGGGAGAAGAAGCGGAACAACCAATTCAAGTTTGGATCAACGGGCTTTTTTCGGAACTAGAGCGTGAACTTGCATGCACTGCATGCAAGTTTTGATCAAACAGACTGACATGTGGGACCTGCTAAAAAATTCCGTGAAGTGCTCCCCGTGCATAGTGCGCTGACAGGTGGCATGTTTTCTGATAGGCGGGCCCGCCTCCTCCACCTACAACGGGGCGCGTCCCAGGTTCGTGGGCTGGTGCCGCCCACCAACACATTATTGTGCAATTTTCCATGCTTTATCGCAACCAGCTCCATTCCACTCCTCTCCTCTGCTCCTGCCGCCGCCACTTCACTCAGTCGGGCACCGCTCTCGTCGTCCCCTTGGGTCATCGTCCTCCCGCCCTCCCCTCCCTGCCATCCCCTCACGTCCCCTCCCCTCCCCTCCCTGCCCTGTCTCCTTGTCGCCGCCCACCGCCTAGGCGCGTCTGGAAACGAAAACCGAGAGTCAGCTGTTGGGTTAGGGCCCCAACGACGCTGGTGATCTAGATCCCGCTCGGAGATGTATCCTATGAGGCTTGAGAGCACGGATATGGGTCCTGTGCGGCTGGAGAGCACGAAATCTCCTTCAAGTCTGGAGAGCACAGAGGACAACGAAACGGGGGGAGAGGAAGCGGGGTGCAGAGCTTTGGAGGTATGGAGCCTGGAGAAGGTGTCGTGCGTCCACATTGAAGGGTATGAACTATGATTCCTTATCTGCATACCCCAATTAGCGTTTCTAGTCCCGTGGTGATGGCAAGGATATGTGTTGGTAACCGCATGACGTTTGTACAGCTTGTCCTTGAGCATGATGCTTTGTCAAGCAAGCATGAAGGCACTGAAACGTGTGGCAGTGCGGATGATGATGAGAAAGCATATCCAGACGTGGCTGCTGACCCTGATAGGATGGAGAGTAGGGAGTATTTGGTTGATTCGAACTTTGAGCCTAACTATGGGACTGATGAGGAAGAGGAATGTGAAGATGTGGAAATGGGATGTAGATACGACGATGAAGACATGGACAAGCCAGTGATATACTTTGACAGGGACAATCCTACAATTGATGAGGGGACTGTCTTTGATAATGTGGGGGACTGCAGATATGCAGTTGCAACCTATGCAATCAGAGTTGGGTTCGAATTTATCATTGAAAAGAGCGACCAAAAGAGATTTAGGGTGTACTGTAGGGAAAGTAATGTGTGTAAATGGAGATTACATGCATCTCCAATGCAGGGTGGACACCCATTTCAGGTTGCAATAGCTACATTAAGTTTCAGTCTTTCTCATATTTATTCTGCTAATAACTAGCTCTGAATTATTTGGATTCTTATCGAATGCAAATCAAAGTAAACACGAAGAAACACAACTGCCCTAATACTTCTTTAAGTGGTAAAATTAGACCGGCGACTACCAAGTGGATTGCTGCTACTATACTCGACCGGGTGAGGCTGGATCATAACATTGGACCTATTGAACTCAGAGCAAAGATTAGCAAAAAGTTTAACGTTCTGATTCCTTACCACAGAGTCTTTGATGGGAAGGAGATGGCTCTTGACTTCATTCAAGGCAAGTGGAATGACAGTTTTCATATGCTGTATAGTTTCAAAGCTCAGGTAGAGAAAACATCACCTGGTAGTGTTGTTGACATCGATTACGAGGTTGTGAAAGGGAGAGAAAAGGTCTCGAGGGGGTCAGGTATAAGCAGGCAGATAAGATATGCTTCAGGAGATGTTTTGTCTGCCTGAAGGCATGCTGGAAGGGGTTCCTAGACGGCTACAGGCTATACTTGGAAATAGGCGGAACTTCTTTAACAGGGAAGTTAAGGGAACATGTTGCTTCTGCTTGTGCTTTGGACGCTCATAATTGGCTTCTACCCGTAGCTTATGCTGTTCTTGAGGGTGAATCAAATGAAAGTTGGACATGGTTCATGCAGAGACTACGGGAAGTAATTGGTCACCCTGAAGGCTTGGTGATACACACCGGTGCATCCGAGGGTCTTGAGAATGATGCTGATGCTGTGTTTCCTCGGGTTGAGCATAGGTAATGCATGCGGCACCTCGCTACTAACTTCAGGAAGAAGTTCAAAGGACAGATCTTTGAAGAGGACTTGTGGCGATCAGCATACACATACATCCCAAGCACGCATGCTACTTACTTGCATAACATGTATGTAGTGCCAAAGGTGAAAAAATACCTTGAGGAACATCAAGCAAGTTTGGTGAGTTAAGCAAGGTGGATTTTGTATGCAATAATTTGGCAGAGAGTTTCAATGATAAGATTCCGGGCATGAAGACACTTGGAATTGTTATTTTGTTGGATGCAATAAGACAGTGCATAATGGTGAAGATAGATTGAAGGCAAAGAATTTGTGCAAGAAATGTTTTAGGCCATAAAATAGTTCCAAAGGTGGTTATGTTACTGAATGCAAGAACCAAGGCAATGAGAACGATAAAGATGAGGGTGGTCAGAAGTTTCAGGACATTGGCTGAGGTTTATGCAGAATACAAGCGTGGAAGTGAACGGAGGTACACTTTAGACATTGGAAACAAGACTTGTTCATGCAGGCAATGGCAGATTACTGGTCTGTCATGTCACCATGCAATTTACTTCATCTTAAAGCTTAGAGGTAATGGAGCTAAAATAGAGAACTATGTCGACAACTATTTCTCCGTGGACAAGTTTGTTGCAACTTATGCAAAAAACGTACCACCTATGGCCGATGAAAATGATTGGGATATTGTCGATCTAGGGTTCAAACTTCAACCACCAGTTCTTAGGAGGCCACCTGGGAGGCCTAGAAAGCTAAGGATCGAAGCCTCCACCGATAAAGGTCCAAGGCTAGGAGCTAGGAAAAGGAAATGCGGATGTTGTGGCGGATTCGGCCATATCAAGAGGTTGTGCAAAAACCCAGTTACACATGCTATTGTCCCTGTTCACACCCTGGTGGCAGAAAATGAGGCTTCTCAGCCAGAACTGGCGGAAGAGCAGCGCGAAGATGGTGATGAGCACTCGGAGGAAAACATAGGTAAGCAACCAATTTATGAAGAAGTGGAGGTGCCGGCGAGAAAAGGGTGTCAAAAGAAACAAAAGGGTAAGCGGAAAGGGGAGGAAAGGGCAAATAATGGAGGTGTATTAGAATATAAAGAAGTTATAGGGGTGATTGAGGATGTTTTTGAGGATCTTTCGGCTAACTGCACAAGAAATAATAAATCCCTGCCAATTTCAACTTTGTACGATTCTCCAGATGAAAGGTAAGCTTAAGAATTGTTTTATTTGCCATTTTATCATTTTTTTATCCTCATCAACTAATGCTTAATGCAGCGTGGGTTAGCAGACTAATAAGAGGAGCAGAAAGATGCGGGTACAGTAACGTCGTATGTTGAATTATATCATTGAAACTAAACTAGCCGTGTCGTCTTTATTTATATCTAGCACGTGCAACGTGTCTATGATGGGGTCATGTGGATCAGATTACATTTTTAAAAATATTATTACATTAATTTTTTACCTGCGTTTGGACGTGGCTACTAGCTCCCATCTCCCTTGCATTCCCATCTCCTCTGGCGCACTCCAGAATTATGGTTGTGCCATCAAGTAGCAGAGTCAACGTATTGTCCCATCAGGTGTGAACGCAATGACTTTGTTTGTTCAGAATTTGACGACTTTTGATTAGTTTGAGAGACAGAAACCTAAAACATGTATCTAGACATGTTTTGGGTATAGACACATTTATTAAATATCTAAAAAAACTAAGTCGGTTATATCTGGACAGGAGTAGTACACTATTACAACACGCTCGATCCCTTCTCCTCAGGCGCACTCAAGTGCTGGGAGTAGAGTCAGCGTATTGTCCCATCAGATATGTCAGGGAACACGTGAACTTTATTTTCAAGATTGGACGAGTTTCGATCGACTAGTTTCAAAGACAAAGATAACTAAAACATGGCCAACATATATAGATTATGACGATAATCGGCCATGACTCAGGTGACCCAGATCCAAAGAGTGCATTAAGATACCGTACATAGATTTAATTTATGCTTAAGTTGCCCTAATCGACTATGACGCTCCCGCAGTCTCCATCATTGACAACGTTGTCCACGTCGCCGCCAGCCTCCTCCGCGTCGGAATCGATGCCGACGTTCCCGGCAGCGTTCCTCCTCCTCATGGATTCTTCACGGCGCGCTGCATCGATAACGGTGGAGGTCGTACGCCCAGGCACTGCCCAGAAGCGCTGCCTCCCTTCGGGGTTGCGCAGATCCGGGTGGATCTCCTGCCGGTGGGTTCCGCACAGCTCAATCAACGCATCCCGCTCCTTCTTGAACAGCTTTTGCCAGTATGCGCTCGTACGCGAGTACCGCGGCATTGCCCTCTTCCGCTCTGACAACTGGTGGCGGCGCTCCTCGATCTACCTTGCCAACGCGTTGTCGCGCAAGAGCTGTGCGACAGGAACCCCGGCGTAGCTGAGCTCGAAGCCGGCCGAAAGCTTCGCTAACGGCGGCACGAGTATGTCGTAGTGGGCGAACATCTGAGCCTCGTGCAAACTGAGTTTGGGCCTCTCCCTCTCCATGGCGATGAAGGAACATGATCTGATTTTCGGCGCCGAGGTTAAGGGGATAAGGGCAAGGACGTAGGCCCAGCGTAGTTGCCACGGCCAATCAGTTCGCAGAACAGACTTCTCGTGGATCGCCCTTGCGAAGGACATCACTATCGTCCACGCACCCCGATCCAACGGTGCCTAACAATCGGGGATCGGGTCTTCTAGAAGCCTAGAGCGGTTGCTAGTTAGTTCTGCGTCCCGATTGTTTGTGGCCAACGGCGGTAGTTGAAACTAATACACATTTCAATGACACTGGGGGATCCATGTGTGGTCTCTAAAGAGAACACACATCCAACGACTCTGTTGTTGTTAGTAAAAAGAGCACACATGCAATGACACCGGTGGATCCATATGTGGTATGTGAAAAGAACACACATGCAAGACTCTAGTTGTTGTTAGTGAAAAGAACACACATGCAATGACACTAGTGGATCCATGAGTGGTCTCTAAAGAGAACACACATTTCAATGACACTAGTGGATCCATATGTGGTATGTGAAAAGAACATTCATGAAATGACTCAGTTGTTGTTAGTAAAAAGAACACAAATGCAATGACACTGGTGGATCCATAGGTGGTATGTGAAAAGAGCACACATGGAATGACACTGGTGGATCCATACGTGGTATGTGAAAAGAACACACATGCAATGACTCGAGTTGTTGTTAGTGAAAAGAACATATATGCAATGACACTGGTGGATCCATGTGTGGTCTCTGAAGAGAACACACATTTCAATGACACTAGTGGATCCATATGTGGTATGTGAAAAGAACACACATGCAATGACTCTGGTTGTTGTTAGTAAAAAGAACACACATTTCAATGACACTGGTGGATCCATATGTGGTATGTGAGAAGAACACACATTTCAATGACTCTGGTTGTTGTTACTAAAAACAACACACATGCAATGACACTGGTGGATCCATAGGTGGATTGTGAAAAGAGCACACATGCAATGACCCTGGTGGATCCATATGTGGTATGTGAAAAGAACACACATGCAATGACTCCAGTTGTTGTTAGTGAAAAGAACATGCATGCAATGACACTGGTGGATCCATGTGTGGTCTCTGAAGAGAACACACATTTCAATGACACTGGTGGATCCATATGTGGTATGTGAAAAGAACACACATGTAATGACTCTGGTTGTTGTTACTATAAAGAATACACATGCAATGACACTCGTGGATCCACAGGTGGTATGTGAAAAGAACACACATTTCAATGACTCTGGTTGTTGTTACTAAAAAGAACACACATGCAATGACACCGGTGGATCCAAAGGTGGATTGTGAAAAGAGCACACATGCAATGACACTGGTGGATCCATATGTGGTATGTGAAAAGAACACACATGCAATGACTCTAGTTATTGTTAGTGAAATGAACATACATGCAATGACATTGGTGGATCCATATGTGGTATATGAAAAGAAGACACATGCAATGACTCCAGTTGTTGTTAGTGAAAAGAACATACATGTAGTGACACTGGTAGATCCATGTGTGGTCTCTGAAGAGAGCACACATTTCAATGACTCTGGTTGTTGTTAGTAAAAAGAACACACATGCAATGACACTAGTGGATCCATGTGTGGTCTCTGAAGAGAAGACACATGCAATGACTCTGGTTGTTGTTACTAAAAATAACACACATGCAATGACACTAGTGGATCCATGTGTGGATTGTGAAGAGAGCACACATGCATTGAGACTGGTGGATCCATATGTGGTATGTGAGAAGAAGTCATGAAATGACTCTGGTTGTTGTTAGTAAAAAGAACACACATGCAATGACACTGGTGGATCCATAGGTGGATTGTGAAAAGAGCACACATGCAATGACACTGGTGGATCCATATGTGGTATGTGAAAAGAACACACATGCAATGACTCCAGCTATTGTTAGTGAAAAGAACATACATGCAATGACACTGGTGGATCCTTGTGTGGTCTCTCAAGAGAACACACATTTCAATGACACTGGTGGATCCATATGTGGTATGTGAAAAGAACACACATGCAATGACTCTGGTTGTTAGAAAAAAGAACACACATGCAATGACACGGGTGGATCCATAGGTGGTATGTGAAAAGAGCACACATTTCAATAAATCTGGTTGTTGTTACTAAAAAGAACACACATGCAATGACACTGGTGGATCCATAGGTTGATTATGAAATGAGCACACATGCAATGACACTGGTGGATCCATAGGTGGTATGTGAAAAGAACACACATTTCAATGACTCTGGTTGTTGTTACTAAAAAGAACACACATGCAATGACACTGGTGGATTGTGAAAAGAGCACACATGCAATGACACTTGTGGATCCATATGTGGTATGTGAAAAGAACACACAAGGAATCAACTCAGTTGTTGTTAGTGAGAAGAACATACATGCAATGACACTGGTGGATCCATATGTGGTATGTGAAAAGAACACACATGCAATGACTCTGGTTGTTGTTACTAAAAAGAACACACATGCAATGACACTAGTGGATCCATAGGTGGTATGTGAAAAGAAAACACATTTCAATGACTCTGGTTGTCGTTACTAAAAAGAACACACATGCAATGACACTGGTGGATCCATAGGTGGATTGTGAAAAGAGCACACATGCAATGACACTAGTGTATCCTTATGTGGTATGTGAAAAGAACACACATGCATTGACTCCAGCTATTGTTAGTGAAAAGAACGGACATGCAATGACACTAGTGGATCCATGTGTGGTCTCTGAAGAGAACACACATTTCAATGACACTGGTCGATCTATATGTGGTATGTGAAAAGAACACACATGCAATGACTCTGGTTGTTGTTACTAAAAAGAACACACATGCAATGACACTGGTGGATCCATAGGTGGTATCTCAAAAGAACACACATTTCAATGACTCTGGTTGTTGTTACGAAAAAGAACACACATGCAATGACACTGGTGGATCCATAGGTGGATTGTGAAAAGAGCACACATGCAATGACACTGGTGGATCCATATGTGGTATGTGAAAAGAACACACATGCAATGACTCCAGTTGTTGTTAGTGAAAAGAACATACACGCAATGACACTGGTGGATCCGTATGTGGTCTTTGAAGAGAACACACATTTCAATGACACTGGTGGATCCATATGTGGTATGTGAAAAGAACACACATGCAATGACTCTGGTTGTTGTTACTAAAAATAACACACATGCAATGACACTAGTGGATCCATGTGTGGATTGTGAAGAGAGCACACATGCAATGAGACTGGTGGATCCATATGTGGTATGTGAGAAGAATAGTCATGAAATGACTCTGGTTGTTGTTAGTACAAAGAACACACATGCAATGACACTGGTGGATCCATAGGTGGATTGTGAAAAGAGCACACATGCAATGACACTGGTGGATCCATAGGTTGATTGTGAAATGAGCACACATGCAATGACACTAGTCGATCCATAGGTGGTATGTGAAAAGAACACACATTTCAATGACTCTGGTTGTTGTTACTAAAAAGAACACACATGCAATGACACTGGTGGATTGTGAAAAGAGGACACATGCAATGACACTTGTGGATCCATATGTGGTATGTGAAAAGAACACACAAGGAATCAACTCAGTTGTTGTTAGTGAGAAGAACATACATGCAATGACACTGGTGGATCCATATGTGGTATGTGAAAAGAACACACATGCAATGACTCTGGTTGTTGTTACTAAAAAGAACACACATGCAATGACACTAGTGGATCCATAGGTGGTATGTGAAAAGAAAACACATTTCAATGACTCTGGTTGTCGTTACTAAAAAGAACACACATGCAATGACACTGGTGGATCCATAGGTGGATTGTGAAAAGAGCACAGATGCAATGACACTAGTGGATCCATATGTGGTATGTGAAAAGAACACACATGCAATGACTCCAGCTATTGTTAGTGAAAAGAACGGACATGCAATGACACTAGTGGATCCATGTGTGGTCTCTGAAGAGAACACACATTTCAATGACACTGGTGGATCCATATGTGAAAAGAACACACATGCAATGACTCTGGTTGTTAGAAAAAAGAACACACATGCAATGACACGGGTGGATCCATAGGTGGTATGTGAAAAGAGCACACATTTCAATGAATCTGGTTGTTGTTACTAAAAAGAACACACATGCAATGACACTGGTGGATCCATAGGTTGATTGTGAAAATAGCACACATGCAATGACACTGGTGGATCCATAGGTGGTATGTGAAAAGAACACACATTTCAATGACTCTGGTTGTTGTTACTAAAAAGAACACACATGCAATGACACTGGTGGATCCATAGGTGGATTGTGAAAAGAGCACACATGCAATGACACTAGTGGATCCATATGTGGTATGTGAAAAGAACACACATGCAATGACTCTGTTTGTTGTTAGTGAAAAGAACGTACATACAATGACACTATGGATCCATGTGTGGTCTCTGAAGAGAACACACATTTCAATGACACTGGTGGATCCATATGTGGTATGTGAAAAGAACACACATGCAATGACTCTGGTTGTTGTTACTAAAAAGAACACACATGCAATGACACTGGTGGATCCATAGGTGGTATGTGAAAAGAACACACATTTCAATGACTCTGGTTGTTGTTACTAAAAAGAACACACATGCAATGACACTGGTGGATCCATAGCTGGATTCTGAAAAGAGCACACATGCAATGACACTGGTGGATCCATATGTGGTATGTGAAAAGAACACACAAGGAATCAACTCAGTTGTTGTTAGTGAGAAGAACATACATGCAATGACACTGGTAGATCCATATGTGGTATGTGAAAAGAACACACATGCAATGACTCTGGTTGTTGTTACTAAAAAGAACACACATGCAATGACACTAGTGGATCCATAGGTGGTACGTGAAAAGAACACACATTTCAATGACTCTGGTTGTCGTTACTAAAAAGAACACACATGCAATGACACTTGTGGATCCATAGGTGGATTGTGAAAAGAGCACACATGCAATGACACTAGTGGATCCATATGTGGTATGTGAAAACAACACACATGCAATGACTCCAGTTGTTGTTAGTGAAAAGAACATACATGCAATGACACCGGTGGATCCATATGTGGTATGTAAAAACAAGACACATGCAATGACTCTAGTTGTTGTTAGTGAAAAGAACACACATTCGAATGACACTGGTGGATCCATGTGTGGTATCTGAAGAAAGCACACATTTCTATGACACTAGTGGATCCATATGTGGTATGTGAAAAGAACACACATACAATGACTCTGGTTGTTTTTACTAAAAAGAACACACATGCAATCACACTGGTGGATCCATAGGTGGTATGTGAAAAGAACACACATTTCAATGACTCTGGTTGCTGTTACTAAAAAGGACACACATGCAATGACACTGGTGGATCCATATGTGGATTGTGAAAAGAGCCAACATGCAATGACACTGGTGGATCCATAAGTGGTATGTGAAAAGAACACACATGCAATGACTCCAGTTGTTGTTACTGAAAAGAACACACATGCAATGACACTGGTGGATCTTATGTGGTATGTGAAAAGAAGACACATGCAATGACATTGGTGGATCCATATGTGGTATGTGAAAAGAACACACATGCAATGACTCCAGTTATTGTTAGTGAAAAGAACATACATGCAATGACCCTGGTGGATCCATATCTGGTATGTGAAAAGAAGACACATGCAATGACTCTAGTTGTTGTTAGTGAAAAGAACATACATGCAATGACACTGGTGGATCCATGTGTGGATTGTGAAGAGAGCACGCATGCAATGACACTAATGGATCCATATGTGGTATGTGAGAAGAACAGTCATGAAATGACTCTAGTTGTTGTTAGTAAAAATAACACACATGCAATGACACTGGTGGATCCATAGGTGGATTGTGAAAAGAGCACACATGCAATGACACTGGTGGATCCATATGTGGTATGTGAAAAGAACACACATGCAATGACTCCAGTTGTTGTTAGTGAAAAGAACATACATGAAATGACACTGGTGGATCCATATGTGGTATGTGAAAAGAAGACACATGCAATGAATCGAGTTGTTGTTAGTGAAAAGAACAAACATGCAATGACACTGGTGGATCCATGTGTGGTCTCTGAAGAGAGCACACATTTCAATGACTCTGGTTGTTGTTACTAACAAGAATACACTTGCAATGACACTGGTGGATCCATAGGTGGTATGTGAAATGAACACACATTTCAATGCCTCTGGT